>JAMJFZ010000107.1:24580000-25955000 GCA_026225945.1 Cricetomys ansorgei | reverse complement strand
CGCACAGGGTCTACCACCCTAGAACACAGTGTGAGAACATATACACATAAGACGCATGCACCCTCTCTCTCTTCCCATCTGTGTCATCAGCAGCTCATTCAGGCCTTGATGCAGGCTGGGATAACCAATCTTCGTCATTTCATCTTTTTCTCTTGTCTGTCTATTGGCAAACACATCAGTTCTGACGGCAGAACATGACAAGAAGCTGACCACTTCTAACGTCCTCCTCTGCTGTCCGCATCATCTGAGCACTCTCACTTGCTTCCCAGTAACTGCCAAAGCCACCTAACGGTGCCCTTGCTGCTGCCTTGCCTCCATACAATCTATTCTCAACATCCAAAATAATGTTTTCAAAACTCAAGTCAGGTCATGATACCTGTGATGGGTATTCTTGGTTTCTAACTTGACTACATCTGGAATTAACTAAAATCCAAATGGATAGGCACACCTGGGTTTTCTTAGTTAAACCACTTGAAGTGGGAAGAACTACCTCTAATCTGGATCTTTAAGGTCAGAAGATCCACCTTTAATCTGGGCCACACTTTCTGCTGGCAGCCTATATAAAGAACATGGAAGAAGGAAGCTTGCTCTCCTTGCCTGCTTGCTCTCACTCTTGCTAGCAAGTCCATTTCTTCACTGGCATTAGAGCCTACTTCTTCCTTATTCTGGCATGTACAAAAGACCAGCTGAGACATCCGCCTTCCTGGACCGAAGAGCTACTGGGGTATTGGAACTTTCTTTGGTAGACAGTCATTGCTGAACTAGCTGTACCATAGCCTGTAAGCCATTCAGTAAGATCTAATATATGTGTGTGTGTGTGTGTGTGTGTGTGTGTGTGTGTGTGTATGTGTGTGTGTGTATACACACACACACATACACACACATATCTTCATCCTAATATATATGTATATATATACATATATATACAATAACTTTAATATACTATCCTTTTGCCCAACACCAACTGGGGCCTTTCTATCTCTTTGAGGGTAAAAGCCATAGTTCCTGCTCTTCTCTTATTGATCTCTTGACACCGACCTACTTCCCTGATTTCACTTCCTCTTCTCTTCTCCATCAGATGCTCCTTGACCACACTGGAATTGCACACCTTCATCCACTTTAGCAGGAAGAAACTTGCCTAGGGCTTGTGCAGTACTCAGTCCTCCCATCTCTTCTTGCAGATACATGAATGCCTCCCCCCTTTCAATTTCATGCTCAGATGTTACCTTCTCAATAAAGCTAAGCCTCCATGTCTCATTCAAGACTGTAATGCTCTTCCCAGTAAGTCCTGTCCCTCTAACCTCCTTTATGTTTCTTCTGCAAAGGGCATCCCCTCTTCTAAGGCTATGTGAATGACCTTCTTAGTCCATATTTATTCACCTCATCCATTTTATGGTTTGAATCTGGAACGTTATCCACAGGCTTTGAGAACAAACCTTTAGCACATATGTCCATTAAGGACAGGACTTTGGAGGCTACCCTGCCTCTGATTCTGGTCCTGCTGTTTCCTCATCAGTTGCCAGGGTGTGCCAGGATGTGAGCAGCTGCCTCATGCTCCTAAGGATTCCTAACTATTTCTGCCATCATGCCTTCCCTGCCATAAAGAACGGGAAAATCCCTGAGTCCACGAGTTACAATAAACCTTCCATCACTTTAGGTATTTCTGCCAGACTTTTGTAACAGTAATGAGAAAAGTTTACTAATATACTCCGTAACCATGGCTTTGTGCGAGGCTCACTGCTGGATTCTCCAGTATTTGGAACAGTGGCTAACATGCGTCAGGTACAAGAATTGAAGGAATGGTAACTAAAAATGTTATCTACTAAAGAGCCCATGAAAGGAAACCAGGATTTACTACCATGCCTGCTAAGAAGCACAGATAAAAAGAAATCATTTACCCATTAGTTTGAGGAAGGAGAGTCAAATTACATTCAGGTGCCAACTTGTACTGGCTCCTTTTTGAAGAATTACCTCATTTTTTTTTCTCCAACTGACAACTCTAAAAAGCTTAAATTTTATTCCTAAAAGCTTTTGCTTTAACATTTGCTCAGACTCTGCTCCATAGGCTCACTTATCATGTTAATATTCTGATACACAGCATTGCTTTTAAAAGACAAACAGTTTCACTCAGCTAGCATCCCCACAGGAACATTCCGCTGCCTAGCCATAATTATGGTGTCTGGAAGAAGAGGACAAGTGTCTTTCGCTGCTTCTCTTGATTAGATCTGAAGTTCCCTGGACATCCAGTCCATGACAGGTCAGTTCTTAGACATGGTCAGAGGAAAACCATGGAAGGGGAAAACTGTGGCAGAGTCTCCACTTAGAAGAATAGGTGAAGCAATGGAGCTCTGGGCCAGAGAAACTGGAATCTAATAGTAATTAGCACAATGAGTGGAAAGTCAATAAGAATAATGAGTCAAGTCCCCGGGAAGAAGAATGATCTGGCATTGAAAGGCCACCTGTTGATAAACTCCAACAGGTTAAGAAGCCATAGCCTAAATGAACCTCCTGGGTTACAGCTAGGGTGCTTTGAACATCTCTGTTCTTCAAAGTGGTTCTCAGCATAGAAGTGTCCTTCACAGGCTGGTGGAGTATCCCTTGTAAGCCACCCATCCTGTAGTGCCAATTTTAATTAGAAAAACAAATACAACATAGGAATCATGAGAACACTGTGTTCGCTATTGGAGGAAGCTTTGGAGTTTTAGAACAGCATTAACACTTAAACTACTGACAGGAGAAAATGGAATAACATGCTGTAAATGCTCAAATAAATGTTAGTGAATATTGACATGTATTCTAAATCCAAAATGTTCTTTATCCTAGCCTTCCTAAGAGACACTCTCTCATGCAAAGGTATGTCATGTATCAAGAACATGATTCTTTTTCGTTTTTTGTTTGTTTGTTTTTAAATTGAAAGCCTTATCTGGTGATAAGAGATGGCCAGTTGAGACTTTGTATCCCTGTTACTAGGAATCCTCAGTAGGATCACCTGCATACATTCCAGGACGGTCCTACTGCACTAGGTTCCCACACCATCCCCCCAGTTGCTGCCCAATTCTAGCTGTCTCTTCCCACACTCTCCCTCTACCCCATCTCCCCACTATGGATCCACAGTACCACCCTACCCCACCCTCTGCTCCCAACCCTACCCACCCCCAGGCTTCCCTTAAAAATCTATTTCCTCCTCCTAGGGAGTTCCATGTTTCCCCCAGACCGCCTCCTCTTTACTGCTGCTAGGTCTATGGACTGTACTTTGGTTATCATCCCCTTAAAAGCTAATACCCACTTATAAGCAAATATGTGTCATATTTATTTTTCTAGGTCTGGATTACCTCACTCTGGATAATTTTTTCTAGTTCCATCCATTTACCTGCAAATTTCATTACATCATTTTTTTAAACACCTGAGCAATACTCCACTGTGTAAATATACCACGTTTTCTTTATCCATTCTTCTGTTGAGGCTGTTTCCAGTTTCTGGCTATTATGAATAAAGCTGCAATGAACATGGTTGCAAAAAAATGTGATTCATATACTATACTTTCCAATACATCTCCTAGTAACCTTAACATAGTAACCCTAACATAACATAAATAAGAATTCTGACTTCCTCCCAGAAAATGTGTTCTTTCATTTGCATTAAATGGTATTTTTGGAGGTAAGTCTAGAAAGGAAAATGAACTGATCACTAATCAATGGTATACCACTAATCAATGGTATCTTAGAGGAAATCAACAATAATTCATTCATACGTGAATATTCTTTCTTCAAAGGGTGAACTTTCCCCAAAGTCCAGAGAAAGAGTCTAAAGAATTTTTGAGGCTATAAAAATGATTTCTTCCAAAACCAATAAATTACAAAGATAGTAATAATAATTGCTACTATCCGTTTTGAATTGTTATAAACATATTATTTTCAATACATTATTTTCAAATGTATGTTTTGAATAATCTCATGAGTTTGGTATTAACGATTTCAAATTTACAGATAAACTGAGGAGTGGCTCTTAAGCAACTAAGAGATGAAATAAACTAACCACCCTAAATATATGGCAATTGGTTAAAGTATTCAGCTGGAGTTTAAATCCAGGCAGCCTGACTCTAAATCACTCATAGACTGAGCAGTGGGAAAGTGAGTCCTATCCATGAACGATGTCTGGATATCTTTAGAAATTATGCATATGCAGTTATGATGACAAGGAAAGAAGTCCAAGAAGAAACTAGAGCCTCCATTGCAAGAGTTGATCTACTTCTGCTAAGCAGAAAATAAGGTAGAGATGGGGAAGGCAGGTCACCTAAGAAAGGTTCATAGCAAAGAGCAGTGTGAGCACACAGTAGTACCTGTTGTCAGGTGTCCGCAGAAGACAGGAAAGGTAGTGAACCAAGTGATATAATCAGGATGGTTATAAAAATAGGAACACCAAGCCTACAATCAAATCAGTTTCCCACTAAACAGTCAAATCAAAATTCATGGAGATCCCAAAGAACAAAATTGTGCAAAATCAGCATGCTTCATTCAATATTTAACTGGTGCGTTTGTGCCAGACACTTTGCTGCATGTTACAGCTATAAAGCAGTGTGAGAAGAGGTACCCTATCTTAGCCCAACAAAGGATCCAGAAAACTTACTCCGCAATGATAGGTCACAAATACAGTGAATTCAGAGTGCGCAGCTTTGCATCACTGCACCATTACGCTGTTCTTCTCTTGTTCTAGTCATAATAAAATATTTTCAAGTACTGTTAAACATAGATGAGTGTCTCCAAATTTAAACTTTGTTTAAAAATTAATTTCAAATTTAAAACAAAAAAAAAAAAAACTCCTCCTTCAGCCTATTTGCAAAGAAATTTTTAGTAAATTGGTGATCAGCTGAACTGCTATCTACCAACTGTGATGACATTCTGTGCATTTTCCAGTCCTGTGCATTCTAACCAAGGTCTCTTTCTTAGAGTAGCACAAACAAGCACCACAGTACTCCAAGTTCACAAAATGACCAATTTTCTCATGTAGACTAATTACCACATGGGCTTGCTGCCTTTACCAGCCATCTGTTCTCTTGATGTTCCCCCCAAATATTTCTAATTTCTGAGAGCTGAGAATAAGAGCCAGCCATGTTCAGAGAGCAGTCCTGATCAATGGTTCTGCTCTTCCATCTGACTTTCCAGTCCCTTTTGGAATAGCATGTGAAATGCTATGAACTGAGGCATTCTAAATATATTGCAGAGACAGCCCAGGACACAGCACAAAACAGCCACAGCTCACTCTGGTTTTCACAAACTGATTGTGACACATATTTTTTAAAAGGAAGGAAAAAAGAGACAAGCCGAAAAAAACCTTTAAACATTTAAATTTTTTGAATTTAAAAATTTAAAAAAAAATGGCGCTGTTGACAGGAGAGTCTTTTCACTTTGTTATTTTATTTTATTTTACTTTTGAAGGGCAAGAAGAAGAGGTGTTTAGTGGGTCTTTTGTGTGTTTGTTTTCCTCTTACCAGGTAAACCTCATTCATCTCACAAGAATCTTGGGAAGTCTTGAAACAGTGGAAAGAGCATTATAAGATGCAGGAGGAAGAAAATCTGAAAGATCACAAGAGCTTTTACTTCATTTAACCCACTGATACTTGTAGGATAATTGGTAGCTCTGACTGGTTTGAGTTGCATGGCTGACTTGTACTCGGGAAGCTAGCAAAAGTGAAGTTCAGGGCACAAGGATAAAACGGATGGTCATCTTCCTATAAAGAGTTTCATTTCTTCAGACTGTCTCCTTGTAAAAGCTAATCAGAACTGAGAGGTGACCTGTATTTCTGTTTCCTTCTCTTGTGGGTTCTCCAGATGGAATGGACAACTGGGAAGCCAGGACAGAATTCCTATGATACTGTCTATTCCAAGTACACCAATTTGTCATGTTTAGGAAGCCAAACATTATTTTTAGCCCAGAGAGACAGCTCAGCAGTTAAGATCACTTGCTGGTCTTCCAGGGACCCAGGTTTGGTTTCCAACACCGACATAGTGACTCATAACCACTTATAACTCAAGTTCCAATAGATCTGATGTACTCCCCTGACCTCTACTGTAACGCGTGCACGTGTACACACACACACACATACACACACACATACACACTATACGTACATACATGAAGACACTGAAATATATGCACAAAGTTAAAATAAATAAATGTGAAATATTATGTTCATTTGAGTCAATCATTATAATTTGAACATTTTCATATCCTATCAGAAAGTAGGAAGACAACAGTTGTTCAAAGAGGAACATCTGTATTGGCATTCTAACATACGCAAAAAGCAAAACAAAACAACAACAAAAAAACTATTTTGGTGGAGCATTTTCATCCTCTTAATCTTTTCCCCTTATTAGTTGTGAGTTTTATACTTTTCATAGTTAAAATGATAGTTTTTATTACAATAAGGCTTTCTTCTCCGTTACTAAAAATTACACTGTGGTACTGTCCAGACACTGCACAACTTCACCAGTCTCCTCTTGCTAGACATAAGGATTACTTCTAATTATGATAAACATTATACATGCGCATGTTTGTGTGTGTGTGTGTGCAGGTTCCTATGAAGGTCAGTTACAGGTAGTTGTGAACTGCCCAATGTGGGTGCTGGGAACTGAACTCTGATTCTTTATAAGAGTAGTAGAAGCTCTTAACCACTGAGCCATCTCTTCAGACCTCATGATGAATAGTTTTGATATAAATATTCATGAATATTCTTCAAAATATATGTTTAGAGATGATAGAACTAGTAAAATATATGAACATTTTAAAGGTTCTTGATTAAAAATAATCATCCCATATAATGACTGTACCAATTTATACTTTCTTTACTAAATATAAGTTTTCATCCACCCACCATCACCAATATCATGTATTTATTATGTATTTGTTCACTCTCTGCATTGTGGCTGTTTGATACTCAGTTTGGGCTTTCATCTTCTTCTCTTCCTCTCTAGTAGGAAAAAGTAAATCCTCTCTCATGCATAAACCAGGTGCTTGTATATCTACCAGTTCCTATTTTCCACGCATTTATCTTTAATGATATTTGTCTGAGTTCAAGCAATAACTCATATTTATGTACATATTTAATCAAAATAAAGTCTTTTTTACATTCCATTCTTAGGTGTTGTCCAACAGTGTAAAAAGACATGACTGATTCTAAATACTTTTGGCTCATGGTTAAAGGGTACTAAAGCGTACTTTTACATTCCACACATTGTATATTAGGCCAAGTGATCTGCAATTTTTCATGAATTCCATGCAACATAGTTTGTGGGTGGAGGTTACAGAGATTAATGGTTTCATTAAACACAGAAGGAAAGCCAAAGTACACTCTGCATTGCTCATAAATGCTACTCATTGATCATAAATGTTCACAATTCGAGGAGACTCAAACTTTGAACTTGAAAATGAACACCGTGCTTACACTGTTGCCTAAAAGGATCATTGATATCTGCTGAGACTCTCTCAGAGTCTCTCAGGAAACATCTAGAAATGTATAGTCTTTACGTAAGAAGTTGCTAACTGTATGAGAACCACAAAGGCTCCATTTAGATAAGTGCTTATCCAGCCTCAAGGGCACACAGCTCTCCTGCTGAGGTCCTCAGGGATATTCCAGGCATGTTGTGGGATTCAGTAGATATATGCTGAATAGATGATCATCCCAGAGTAGAAAACCTCTTTTTGTCTTCAGGCTCTGGGACACTGTTCCTGTTGTAGATGACATCAGCTACCTGTAGTCTGAAGCTCCAGCCTCTCTCCGTGCTTCAGTATGGAGATCTGTACATCTATCCTGCTGGGCTACCCTGTCAATTGGTAGCAAGTCCTGTCTAATATGAGGCACAGTACTCACGTCTCACTTGAGTTTTGCTCTAAAGGCATGGTAATGGCATTGTTCACTTCAACATCATCTGGAGGCTCAGCTGTGCTTTGGCCCATCCTGCCAGCCCAGCGCCTGAGCCTCAGTGCCAACAGACAGTGGCCAACTAATGATGTATGTGAGTGTGGTTACTATGCTGGACTACTAAGTCTCCAACTAGTGATAGCATATTAAGAAAATTATTTCCAAGTTGGAAATTCATCTTTATGGCAGTCAACTAAATATTATCACAACAATGTGGGCAAATGCAAATTTTCTCTACAGATTTTTGTCTCCTTACAGCAAAAATAAGATTTGAGTTTTCCTTCTTAGAAGAAGTCTATGTTCCACCTCCTCTGATTACATTAACATCCTATGAAAGTAGGTTATGTGCTAGCAATTCTGTCTAGTCTGAGCCTCTGTACCCATCAGTTATAAACTGATACAATAAAAATAGATAGCCTACTACTATGATTCTGTTAAATGAGCATAGCAATAAAATGACTTCTAATGACAAACTGCTATACCCACAGATCAAAGGTTTCTCAACCCTCATAAGAGATGGCTTTTCTTGCAATAGATGGTAGTTAACACAGAGACCCACAACTGGACAGCATGCAGAGAGGGAGAGACTTGGGAGTGTTCAGTTCTGAATGGAATATCTTTATCACACTCCTCCACTCAAGGCTCAGGGATCTACACAGAATGATTGGAAGAGCCAGACAACTATAAGGGCATAGCATTTTCTAGACACAAAGGGCACATGCACATATGAACTCATGTATGTAAGACCAGCAGAAGTTCAATACAGACACAATCCCAACATGGAAGAGGGGAATTGAACACAAAGTCCGACTTCTAGCCAAAAGTCATTCAAAAACAATGGATTCTGAGAGAAGGAAAATCAGTTTTCTTTAATAGAGTGACACTGGGTATATCAACCACACCACAGAGCAGGCCCCACACTCTGAAGTTAGCCAACACAAATCAGATCCCAGGCTTCTCAGTGGCTTTCTCTTTCCTCCTTCCTTCCCTTCCTCCCTCCCTCTCTTCCTTTCTTTCTGTCTTTTTTTCCCCTTTTTTTTTTTTTTAGAGTAAAAGAAGATGAAGTTGGATGAGTAGAAAGAGGGAAAGACCTGGCGGTTCACAGAGGACAAAAAAGAATATCATAAAAAATGCACTGTATGAAGTTCTCAAAGAATGATCTTTTTTTAAGTATAATTTTTCTTTTAAGAATACATCGTTTGAGAGAAGAAATCCAAGTGCTAGTATTTGCAACACTAAAACCCAAAGACAACAAGCCTGGTTCAAGATAGGGTAATAAAAATAATATTTAAAAAAAAAAGTGAAGGCTTATTTTGATTGACAATTTGACTAGATTAAGAAGCATCTAGATTATTAAAAAGCACTTCTGTGTGTTATCTGTGAGGGCCTTTCACCTTTCACCAACTCTGGACGTGGGTGGCACTATCCCACAGGATGGGGGCCCAGATGGTATAAAAGAAAAATGGAGAAAGCTCTCATTAGCACGGACACTTTCTCTCTTTGCGTCTAAGCTCCCACGATGTGATTTGCTCCACCACACCTTCCTGACGTGATGGACTGAGCCTCTGAAGGACTGAGTGAAATAAATCCTTCCTCCTCTTCCTTCATCTCTGTTAGTATTTTGTCACTAAAATTCAAAAATCCAACTACATAGAAAATGTCATTCCCTTGACCCATGTCCGTAGGAGTTGAGGTTTCCCTCAAAGTAAATCTTCTATTAACAGTCTTCCAGATTTTAAGGTGTGACCACAATAAAACTCATGAGTGAAATTAATGCAGTGCAATTCTTACAAACTGCTGAACTGTGCACAGTGGTAGAGATCAGGTTGTGAGGTGTGAGACAAGATGATTGATGGCACAGTGTAGGCCAATGAAGTAATTAACAGGCTTTAAATTATTACTATTTAAATTTTTAAAGAGGTAGTTTCACACTTCTGTTTCAATGCAGAATTTAATAAGGTTGAAGTATTTCTTATAATAAAAAGAGCCATACTAACTTTAAATACAAGAATTGAAAAAGAAATACTTATTGGAGAGGTAACCCTAAAGAACAAAGAGCTGGCTCTAAGTTTGAGGACGGAATATGAGAACTTGTTTTGTGGAGTAGATAGCCAAGCAAAGAAAGCAAAGCTCAAAATGATGCAGGCTCAGCGCAGCCCAGTGGGACAGGAAAGGTCCTTAGGAGACATTTTGTTTCGGTTATAGTTTCTGGAGAAATTTTCAATTTCCCATGCTCTTTCTCCTAGATTCTCATTGACTATTCACAGAAATGACCAAAAGGAACCTTCAGAGTCCAAACCATGTAAACCTGGTGAGGGGAGAAGCCACATGGGAGGGACAAGAAAGACCTGTACACTTTTGTCTCTTTCCTAGAGAAGGAGCCTTACTGGAGTGGAAAAATGTACCATATATTCTCTCCATTGGGGAAGGAAGAGGTAAAAGAGTCTTCTTCTTGGGGGTGAGATAGGAGAATATGCCCAAATCCAGTGCTGCAGTATCTGCCTGAGATAGGGATTCAATCAAACATCAGCAAAATCCCACTCCACAACCCCCCACTCCATGTACAGCAGAGATAACAAGCTTCAAGAAACACTTGACTCCAGAGTATCACTGGGACATCTTTGACAGCAATACATTTCACTGGAGAAAATTTTAAAGAGATATTCTCTAAGATACAGAGTACACAGGAGATCTAAATTGCAGGACTCCAAAAGCACTGTTCTGTCAAAGCATCCCTCACCCTAAATATGGGGCATCATTGCTATCTGAAGTCCCCTTTTCACTAAGGTACCTATAGCAGCAATGAACCTCAAGCCCACCTGTATCCTGACCACAGTCTGGTCCACAGCTTATGATGTTCACTGAACCTTCTCTTACTTTACCAGAATAGGAAGCCTAGTCATTTAGTTTTCTACTTTCAGCATAATATTCAATAAATTACATGGAACTTTTAATACATTACTAGAAATAGGAGATTTCATCCAACGTTAAGCTAATGTAACTCTTTTGAACATACCTAGAATGAGCTATGACTTTGGTGAATTAGATACATCTTCCAACCCATGATAATTTCACCACAGGAAGATGGTTATTGGATACAACCATTTTCTAAGTTGAGGAGCATCTGTAGATGACCTTATTCCCTCGCACACCCCCACGCTTTAGGCGCCATTTTCAGATATAAACACTTACCTCAGCCTCTACTATCTATACAAGATGTCTGGGTTTTGACAAAAAGTATACGGTATCAGAAAAGCAATACAAAAAATTCAACCTCCTACAAAGACCCACTGATCAGAACCAGACCCAGAAATGCTACATACAGTGAAACACTGTACCAGGAAATCTAAAAGACCAGGATTGACCAATTAAACACTTCAGTTGTGAAAGTGGTCATGTACAGCCTCACTGGTCGCTTGAGCCAAGAGGAGTCAATGACAAAAGTCAAATGGAAATCCCAGAAGTGGAAAAAATCCAGCAACACAGCAAGCAATGCTTTCACTGGGCTCATTCCTCCAGCAAGGAGAAACTTACTTGAATTGAGGTAGGTCAGTACAAAAGACTCCAACTGAAACCCAGAGAAAAAAAGGTAAAAGAACCAGAGCATGGAAGACCAGTCAAGCCGTGTCACATAGCCACACTCAACATTCTAGAAATGGAGGGAGACTGGAAAGAAACATTTGAAAAATTACTGGTCCGGAATTCTCCAAAATGATGGACAGGCATCAAGTGCAGACCGGAGAAGTTCAGAGGTCACCCAGGGTGAAAGTATGAAAACAAAACAAAACAAAGCTTAAATTATGAATAGCACTGTACATTGTCCATGAATCCAAGAGCCCCAAAAGACTCTCACAGTCTACAAGACTACAAACTCCTGTACACAGCTGATTTGGCTCTACATATGCACTTATGAGTAAGCTGAATATTTCAATTAGGCAAGTAAGATACCATACTATACTATAACATAACATGATGTATTTACAAGAGATGAATCTTTTTATTCTGGAATTTTCCATCTAATATTTTCAGCTTGTGGTTTACTAAACATTCTCGAAAGTACAGACAGCAAACCCCCAGGTAAGGCGGGGTTACTGTACCGAGGCTACTTTCCCAGCTTGGATGACTGTGCCACGGTTGACATCTCTGTACTGTTTTTTCAATTTCCCTGCAGTTCTAAAATTACTTCAAAATAAAGTCTTTAAGTGCCTTAATTATTAGATTCTCTACTGAGAAGGAACTAGCAAAGCTTAAGACAGAAAAGGAAAGTCATTTGCCAAGAAAACTACTTTCCACACCCGTGTATCCTGAGCTCTCCGTATTTGAGTTTGTATTTTCAGATTTGTGGTTCAAGCTGGAAACCAATTTGTAGTGGTTACTACTGTGGAAAACCTCCTCCCACCCAAATTGCTAACTTACAGTAAAACTGTAAGAGCAGAGCAGGCTGGTAACATGAGCACTGAGTATAACCTCATATTTTTTTTATAAGCATGTCTTCCAAAGAGTTTCGAGCAATTTCCTATTTAAGGAGGACTGTGCAGGGTGCACAATGGAATATAAGAGGTAAAAGCTGATTGAGACACGGATCACACCCTACTAAAGGCTACTGCATAGAAGGAACAGTAAGAGGACCAGGAGACAAGGCTCCTCCACTCCCCAGCAATGGGACCTTGGGAAGTTATACTTCTCGAAGCCTCAGCAGAGGCTCCAAATGGGATGATACAGAATGAGAAGATTGCTGTGAGGGTCTGCAATCTGTGAACAGAGAAATCTAGCTTTTCAATTACTGTTTCTAAAATCTGTCAGTAAGTGTCAGCTGCCAGTTAAATTTGAACAAAGGACTGACCTGAGGTGCCACTTTAGAAAGAATGAGGAAAGACTTTCAGCTGGACAGCTCAGAAAATACTTCAGAGAGAAAACAGCATAAATTGTTAGATAGACAGAGATTCAGAGCTTTCTCGGGCAATCCGCGGAGGAGGAAGGTCAAGACGTGGGCATCACAATGAGCCCCAGCAGGACTGAGAAAGAAGGAAGGGGTAGCAGGAGGCGAAGCTGCAAGGGAGGGTGGGTGAGATCCTCCAGGGCTGTCTACATTGGAAATCTCCCTAAAGTAGGCTTTGGAGACTATGACAGAAATAAAAACAGACTCAAAAACTTGACTATGCCCTTAAGGATCTGACCAGCAAGGCACACAACTCGAGTAGAAAACCTGTGAGGAGCTCTGATTCAGCATCTTTCTTTTCCCATAGCTCTGCAATCGTTCTGAGAGAAGGTGTCTGAGCAGTACAAATAAAGATTTTAATGTCAAAGACTCATAGGAACCTTTTATAGTTTGACTGTTCCCTCCAAAACATGCTGAAATGTGTCATCGTAACAATATTAGGGGATGGTATCTTCAAGAGACGGTTAGGCCATGAATGGACTCATAGTGCTGCCTTCTGAGTGTATGCCTGATACAATGAGTTTGGCTACATTTTCTGTTGTCTTGGACTTCAGCCTCCAGGAGTCATGCAATGAATTTCTAACTGTTTATAGGTTACACAGTCTGCAGTATTCGTTATAGTGATTGAAAAAAGATTAGGATGGTGCTACATGCGCTTCCTTTGGTTAAATTAATGAATTTTTATCCCCAAACATGGAAAGTAGAGTCAGGAAGATGAGGAGCTCAAGGTCACTTTCCTCTGTATAGTGAGTTTGGGCTACCCTGGGCTACATGAAACCCTGTCTCAAACAAAACAAACAAAACAAACAACACAGAACTAATGACTTTGTCTTCAGCATGATTTTTTTTCTAGGCCTCTTTCTGTTTGTCTCCTCAACATACATTTTCCTTTGCTTTTGAACAAAACTGCTTCCCAATAAAAGTTTTTACAAGTCACAAGTATGAGACCCCGCCCAGTATGTTTTCAAGTACTGCACCTGTTTTAAGAAAGATTGCCTGACATCATTCGGAGGCTGTGATAGAGTATATTTAACCAGCCACCTTGTGAGCACAGAGGCGGCAGAATTCTAATGCTTTGCAATGGTGCTGCTGTTGCTCACCAGCTGTGCAACCTCAGGGTCCTCAACCTCTTCCAATTTCAGATTCCACCTCAACTAAATAGAGATAATGAGAGCCTCGAGTCTCAGGGAAAGAGGAATTTACATGTGCTTACAAAATGTCAGAATGTACTCAAACATACAACCAGGTGGAATAAACCATAGCAACCACCACCACTGGTTACAGAGGTCCTCAGAATGCTGCGGTTGGTGCAACACTGGAATCTTGCAGAAATTGTGAGGAGGAAGTTACATGGGGCTTCCTGTCTCTCTGAAACACAGGATCTTCTAGCTGTGGTATGCTTCCAGATCCAAAGCATCCCTTTGCCCCACCCTTCAGGCTGATGGAGTTACAATCCAGTGACTCTCAAGGCCTATGTGCTGGTGATGATGGTCTCCCTTCTAATCATCAGCTTAACTCCATGTTCAAGTCAGTCTGTCTCCCAGAAGTCTGGTATTCGATTCTCTGCTGCCTTTAGGTTGCAACTCATCTCCCCCCCCCTCCCCGTGCCCATTCTTGTACTTTAAGCTCAACTCGTATCCTACCACCTTCACGCTCTTCCTTGACTACTCAGCAACTATCAGCTACTGGTTCTACAGCCCAAGGCACTAAGGGTCAATTCCCTCCACGTAAGACTCCCTCACTTAGTTTAGCCTCTCTGTATAAACAACCTAATGAGCCTTTAATCCTGACAACTGCTTTATCCTTTATTAGCTCTCAAACAGCTGGGACATTCTACACACAGAGGAGGCATTCCATACAAGCATGCTATTTTCCTTCTTGACATCATCACAAGAGGAATTCACCCCACCACATGCAGCTCTGAGCCATTTACCTGAATTTAAACCTCTGATCTCTAATTCCCGAATGTGTATCATTTATCCCCTTTTGTAGGTAATTAAAGTATCAGCAAACAAATGAGATTTGAGAGCGGGAGAGGGCAGATGAGTGAGTGAGAGAGGAGCCTGACACCTCGTAGGCCTTCTTATAACTTAAGGAGAGACCAATTCTGCTCTTCCAGCAGAAGCGATATCAAGAGTTCTATGCCTTCAATTTCCTGTAGATACTGACATAGGACTCTGAGGTGTACCTCAAGACCTGACATACTCTGTTCTCATGTCTACCACTAATCCCTCCCCACCCACCTGCCATCATACCCTAAGAATAAGCCAAGGGTCATTTAGGGTACAGAAGCTCGACTATTCCCTTTCTGCATCTGGATCCATAGATGTGCAGCAATTCATTAGAATGTTCATACCATCTCTACCTCATCACCAAGAGGCTGACAAGAGGCACATCACTCATGTGAATGCTGAGGGCAGAGTCTCTCTCCTTCCCAGTGTCATCCCTGGCACATTGCTTATCAGCGGGTTGCTAAAATCCAGACCTAGAGTTACATTTGATATGAAAAGGCAAGCTTGAGCAAAGTGGTCAGTGTCCCCCAGAAGACACATGTCGACACATAATGAACCTCCAAAACTCAAAGGCTCCCCAAAGCCCTGATTGTAGTGGACAGGAGGTCGGGACTGAATAAACAACCTGCTACACAGTTTTAGAGCAACCTCCAAATTGCCTGGTTTTAAAATACAACTCAGGGTAGCCTTTATCACAGTCATTTTCATTGCTACAAGAAAATCTCCAGGGAAGGATAACTGGTAAAGGATGGAACTTTACTTCTTCACAGTGCTGGACTTCTGGAAGCTCATGACACTAGAGTGGGTTCACGTCTATGGAGTCCCGCATCTTCTTGGGATGAAGACACTGTGTCCCCATATGGTGGAGGTAGGAGGGCAGCTACTGAGTATTAAAAGAAGCCTCTTCTCCAAAGGCCCAAGTCCCATTCATGAAGCCTTAATCCTCCAGTGCCAAGCCATCAACTGTCAACACTGGAATTTGGGGAGTAGTACATTGAGGAGTACAGCACCCTCAAAACCTTTCTAAGAGACCAGACCTTGGCTCCACCACACTCCCTAAGCGAGTCATTTGGCATTTGAACTCTGCTTGCCATGCCACTATCCATGCAGTAGCTGCAGGAGGGAGAGCTTCACAGGTTAGTGATAGAACAACCCCGTGGGGAGAGAGACACTAAAAGCTCACTTAGGGGTCCCGCTGTCAGGTATTTGGATCACAGAAGAGCAATGGTTTAGAAAGGTAAACTGCTTTGTGGAATGTCAAACCTATGTCTTCTACTCTCTTAAAGAAACGAGAAATCAAAGACAAATGACAAATGACATGCCAGTGTGGGAAGAAGTAATAAAATATAGAGAAATGATATGAACAGTTAGACATTCTGAGACAGGGGCTTGATTACAGCCTCATATTTATTTCTATTCCCAAATGCTTGTAAAAAAAATTAATAATGCTCTTAAATGAGAATCTATCATAAAACGCAGTGCATATGAGACACCCTGAATACAGAAATAACTATTTCTACCTTTGGTTTTAAAGAGAAATAGTAAATCCTGCAGATAATAAATCATATAGGCAAGAGTGTGATAGTGTCCTTTTGCAAGCGCTCCAGAAGTACAGACACCGTAAGTGTCTGTTCTCAGTCCCTCCTTTTATACGGTAGGTGACTTGCACTTGGTCACCCAGGAGAGTGATGGTGGAGCACTTCTAAGCCTGGGTCTGGGAAGGACCTTGGCAGACAAGCAAAAAAAATTTTTTTTCTTGTTGACAGAGGAGCAAGCAAGTTCTCAAGGAGCCCAAGGGTCTTGTTGTAAGTCACACAGTGCCCATGCTCACGTCACCTGCCTCACAGCTTTAAGCTTTATATCAACGCTACCTGGAAGCATTCCATCCCATGGGGTTTTGTTATTCCTTTAAATATTGTTGTGGTTTGAATGTGAAATGTCCCCACAGCGTCATGTGTCTAAACACTTAGTCCCCAGTGAGCGGTGCTGTCTTTGGAAGGTTGTGGGACCTTTAGCAGGTAGAGTCTGGCTGGAAGAAGTGGGTAACTGGGAGCAGGCCCTGAGGTGTTTAGGTCCAGGTCCTGTATGCTCTATGCTTCTTGTTCCACTAAAATGAGAGGGGAGGAGTACACACCTGCACACTCCTATCACCGTGGATCTGCCGCCCACCATGGTTCTTCCTCCGTGGTGGACTGTATTTTCTAATACTTGTAAGACAAAATAAACCCTTAAGTTGCTTCTTGTAGGGTATTTTGTCTTAGCATCAGGAGAAGAAACCAGCACATGCACAAACAACCCCATCCTTCCCTTGTTAGTGCAACGGCCAGCAGATTTGCTGACTTCATTTAGACTCCTCTGTGCATACAAATCATTCCTGTTTAACTTACTTTCCCATGGACTTTTGTTAAATGACTCCAACTTTGGACTACCAATGTCTCATACATTAGACAAAATCATTTTCTCTCCAGTTATGTTTAGAAATGCAAATCAGTTGTTGAAAATACATTACTCCCAGCAAAGTTCTTATTACTGCTCAAACCCATTATAGAAAACAGATCTCAAATCGACTTTTTCCACTTGTGTCTTTCACTTTGAATGGGTGTAGATGGAAGAAAAGTGAGCCAAGATTGAGAAGATAAAGTATAATTCAGTCCAAACCACCTCTCTGCAACAAGAACCACAATTTACAGCTCCAAACTCAGTGGTCTTCCTGCTGATGCCTGTAGTTACAGGAATCGCACTCAGTTCTGAGACAACACTGTTTTCAATTTCCTCCCTATGCAGAACTTAAATTCTACTTCCTGAATCTTCTTCTGACTTGTAGACTCTTCCCAAATGCTTCACTTCCTCTGACCGTAAAGGTTGACATCTACAATGCTTTGCTACAGATAACAATTTAAAAATTAAATAACATGAACTGCTTCTATAAGTTACACACAAATATACTTAAAGCGCTTTGTCTTCAGTTACACAGAACCTGAGAATAATTATCTAGACTTATGTCAAATTCAGAAGCTACATGTGAATGGCTCTCAACTGTGTTTTGTACTGGAACCAACACCAAGCAGCTTGAGTGAGAGCGTCTCTAACAGACAGTCAGTCAGATCTCAGAGCAAACAAGCCCAGGTTGGTGTGTCACTGCTGATTGAGAAAGACTGGCCTTCCCTATCAAGACTTCCAATAAAGAGAAGCAGATGGAGATTTCAAAAACGAAGGCAGACTGAAAATCAAAAGGGCAAACTTTCCAAGCTGCAGGCATTGATTCGTAATCAAGTTCTTTTCAAATTGCTTTGTATGTGGGCAGCAATCTATAGTGTACTCAGGGGAGCGTGACCGAGCAGTGCTTTCTGTGAAATGATGTTTAATGATATCCCTGAGGGTCAGCTAGTAAAATAATATATGTGGAAGTGCCTCATAAACTACAAAGCACCATCAAATCTGATGATGCCTCATCCTATCTGAACTCTTGCTGAATGCTCATATGCGCTTATTATTATACCAGTTGGTGGCTGGAGGCGCTCTGGATTTATTTTAATCTCAAACACATGAGATTTTTTTTAAAAAAAGAGAAGACCCTCTCACCAAAAGATTGATCTTGTAAATAATTTTTCAACCTGGTTCTAGGTATGTGAAAAATGATGCTATATTAAAAGTTCATGATTCGGGTATAAATTAAAAAAAAAATCACAAGACAGCCAAGTGACTAAAGGGAACAGAAAAAAAAAATAGCGGAGGACTCTGTGTGTGCAGTGTGTGTGTGTGTATGTGTGTGTGTGTTTACATTTACCAGTACATGTGTGCGTGCATGTAGATGCCAGGCTCTCTTGTTGGCCTGGAACTTGCCAAGTAGTCTATGCTAGCTGGCTAGTGAGCCCCAGTGATGGGCCTACTTACACCTCCCGAGAACTGGGAGTTCAAGTGTGCACCACCACACCTGGCTTTGCGTGTATACAAGTGGGGGGGAATCGAACTCAGGTCCTTATACTCCCAATGTAAACACTTGACCACTTGAGCTGCAACCCCAGTCTGGGAGAATTTTTGACTGAAGAGAAACTGCCTTTCCTGGAGGCAATGACATGGTTTCCTGACAGAAAAGGTAACAGCAAAAAAGGTACAGCTATATTTCTGGCCATGTTGAAGAAGATTCTATCCAGAGGTTGAATAATGGAACTAGATGCCCTCAAAAGCTTCTCTCAAATTAGTAGATTTTTTAAACCAGTAATAATGCATTAGTTAATAAGATGATAGCAACAAGTTTTCCAAAACACTAGGTAAGGAGAGTGTCTGCTAAAGAACCAGACACCAACACAATCAGTTCCAGACTGACTTGCACCCATGAACAAAGTGACTCACTCCTGTTGTTTCTGACAAACTGTACAACCTGACACCATAGTTAAGGACTTGCACTCAAGGCTCAGACTTCTTGGGTTCAAATCCTGGCTCTGTGTCTTGTGATCTGTGGCACCAGATTTTCCCTTAATTATCAAGTACTTCCTTTTCCTTGTTGGCTAATGGGGTCCTCCTGAACCCAAAGGGTTCATGCAGCATGCTTCCAACAGTGTCTGCCACGTGTAAATGCTTTGTTCTATGCTTTGTTCTGGGTCTCATAACCCATCCCAGTTCCTAGAAGTGTCTAGGATAACAGATACAATGAAATTTCTTATATATTCTATCTGGGTTTCAGAGTTCTACATCTATATTTTATCTCTTTTCTTTTGCGGATATGGGTGGGTGTGTATGATAAAGTGCCCGTGAGAGTGGGTACCAGAGGACGACAATGGGTGTCTTCCTAATCTTTCCTAATTTTTTTCATACAGGTCTTTCACTAAATTGTGAGCTGCCAATTTGTGTGTGGGCCATCCACGCTCCTGGTCTTCATGCCTTCCAGGCAAACACTTTACCAACAAAGCATGAAGTTCTATCTTCTTCTAACCTGTAACAATTAAACTGTATTTAATGCAGTTTCTGAGAGAAAGTGAGAAGCAGAAGTTTCTAAAAAGGCAAACTCTACACCTCATCTTAGGTGTCTCCCTCATAAAACTAGCTACTATGCATCCCAGAGTCAACTGCCAGGTCTCCGTAGCAGAGACGTACCTAGACTCTGGGGCATTTCAGAAGTGTTTTCTTAATCCCCGCACCCCCAAAATCTCCAAGCATGCCAACCTTCTATGAAGTCTGCAGCCGTGTAAGGACGCTGGTGTGGGCTGCTCTCCACAGGGCTATTCAAACTCTCCAAAGCCGATTCGATGGCTTCCACCAGCTCATCACGCTTGTCCTTCCTCACTGGCTTCTCCTCGGGGTGGCGGGTCAGGCCTGTCTCCAGCTGGTACACTTTCTGCAGGGTGAAGCTGTCGAAAGGCACAGCGGCATACTCGGTGGCCAGCTTGACACCAGCGTGTACCTCGGCCTTGTCCACCTGCCCACGCAGGAAGGCCAGCAGATCGGCCTGGGCTTTGGGTGCAGTGTCCCAGCCTGAGCGCAGACCGGTGGCATCGCTGGCCTGGTCCTGCCCGCTGCGGAGTTGCTCGCTGCGCGCCTGCAGCTCGTCCTTGAGCTGCGCGATCTGTCTCTTAAGGCTGTTCACGTAGTTGCGATGCTGTTCCTCACGCTCCTGCAGCACCGCTTGGTAGCCATCTTTGCCTGTGGGGCCATTGGCACGCGGCAGTCCTAGCTGCTCCTGGTCGCCTTTTGGGGTGCAGGCTAACATGTAGAGGACAGAGACGGCACAGCAGAGCAGCACCAGTAGAATCGCTACCCGAGAAATCCACCCCAGTAGCCCGCGGCGGACCATCCTCACTCAGGTTCAGGCCATGCGTCCAGAGCATGCAGCATCCCAGGGCACCGGGGGAACCCCACACAAGGGCTTCCCTGGCTAGACCACGAAGCCTCGGAAGCCTGCTGAAATAATTTCATCTATTTCCTTCTAGAACGTGGCCTGCCTTTGGAAGTCAACCATTTCAGAAGACTGCTTTCCTGCTTCCAAGGGAAGATCTTCTAGACAGAAACAATCAGTTAAATGGAATGTCCAAGGTCTTTCATTTGCTCCCATCGTAGCCTTCCCGTCGTGATGAAGATGAGCGGGACCCTGAGAAAACACAAAGGACACCAACCCTTAGTGTTTCCATTCAGACTTCAACTTTTTCCATCCAGGACCCCTTTTCACCTGAAAAATTTTCACTTGATCCCGAACACATAGGTATATAAAATAAACACACAAATCAAATATTTACTCACAACAAATCATACATTTATTTTAAAGCAAATCCTTTCTATACATATAATTTCAACATTTAGAAAAGATTATGCAAATGTGCAATCAGATGGATTTGGTTGTTTGACATAACTCGATTTTGGCTGAGTATTTGATACTGCAGAATGGACAACTCATCTTCATCATTTTATAGATCAATATCTTGATTCTACAACCACTAATGCTAAGAGAGCACTTTGCATAAATATGCAATGAAAAACAGCAGAAGTCTGTTTAAATCTTTTTCAGAAATAGTTGAAAATGCCATCTTGATCCCAAGCCAAGATTTGTTTGGCCATTATTTATGAAACCCCACTGGGAAACTCATAGAGCAATTATTTAAATGAAATATTCCAACATGATCCAATCCAAAGACACACCGATTTGATGCCTTACATTCTGAGCAGTAACTGTGAGCATATGAAACGCCTCTGTTTACTACAGCCACACCATTGTGCTTCTACAGGAGCAGACAGTGTTGTGTGCACAGTAAAAACACTGCAGTTCATAAAACAACTCTGGGCTGAGGTGTTTTGGGCATTCACTGTATGTGTGGTGTAACAGCATGTACAGTGCAAAGTGCACACGTTTCATGTTGAGAACCAAGACGGCAGTGGCATCTCCCAATGCAGTTTGAATAAGCACTGCTAGAAACACATGGCTTCATTATACATTTGATTTTTAAGTAATTTGGGGCATCCCATGTTCAGAAATGAACATGTTGCTTAAATTACTGTTGCTGAATTTCTCATGAACCCCACATTCAGTTCATGAGGTTATACCCACCACTTAAGACATTGAGGGCTCATTCACTATGGAAATTAATAGTCAATCGATCCCCAGAAGATTTATGTAAAGTGTTTATGGCAGACGATTCAATATGAGTGGGTCTGTAAATCAGAACACAAGTGTGCATCAAAGAGAACATGAAAGAAGGGTAAGAACCACTGCCAAACAGTTCTCCTGTTGAGAATTGAGACTGATTTTTTTGACTTGTCTCTATTTTTCTGTATGCCCTAATTCTTCTTAATGCCCAGAAGCCAAATCAAATGGCACTGACATTGCTGGCAGCAGACACCTCCACCAGGGCTGGCCAGCAGGGGGAGGACTGCAGCCAGGTATACACTCCTGCATGCTTTCCTCTGAGGCAGGTCCAGTGGCCATCAGAATAGACTTCAGGCTTTCTGACGAACACATAAAGGAGCATCCAGAAGTTCAAATATGCGAGCACAAAATGTTGATGGTGACACAGAGATCCGTTCTCCCACCAAATCTCCAATCATTCCTGCATGTACCAAAGATGATTTTGCCACAGAAAAGGATGGATTAGGAGAACAGAGATGAGATGCTGTCTTATCAGGACTCAAATTCTAGGTATGCCGCTTCCAGCCAATACGAGGACTTCTGCATCTTGCTCCGTCGTCAGTAATTCTTAGAATGAGTGCACCCCGACATTCAATCCTTGTAATAAGGATTACAAGGGGCAAGCCGGAGTCACCATTTCTATGTCCCCCAGGCCACCTTCCCTCCCTCCTTTACCACAGACATCTCTTGACACGTTTGTTTTGAGGTGTTCTCCCTTTTTAAATCATTCTCATCATCATAGCCATAAAGTAATCAATTAATCAATAAAAACAGATCAAATAAAAATTTTTGTTTAGGGGTGTTTTTATAAAACTTTCCTGTGTGTGTCTATCTTTACATACCAGGTCTCTTAAAACCAAGGAGGATCTTCATTTTATCGTTTTATAAGAACAACATTTGAATAATCCCTATAACAACGAAATTATTTTTATAGAATCCTTGCCCAACCTCAGCAATTTAGGTTCTGGGCCAATAACCATTTCTTTCCCTAATGTTCTACCCCAGTCTTGATGAGGAGAAGGAATTCAGACAAACTGAACCTCTAGACCCCTTGGTAGACAGAGGTTCCACTGACAGTTATCCTCTGTACTCAAGACGTGATGATGATCCAGGCTCACTGGCCTGTCCGGAATGTATCACACACCTGATGCATTCTATGTTCGCACATGGGAGATTTTCTTCCACTGCCCAGGAGACAAGCCAATGTCCCCACATCACAAAAGTAGCTTATTTCTCCATTTCGGTACGAGTTTAATAAACAACATTTTCTTTCTGATGCATTCTCTAGTATTTCTCTGGCTCTAAGGAGTCTCCCAACTATAATTTAGAACAATACATAGCTATTAGTACAAAGTTTAAAGTGCATGCTTGCCCTTGGAAGCCTTTTATGTCTGATGAAAATCTTGGGATTTGTATAATTACTATAATTCTGTGATTAAAACCATCTTGGTTGGATGTTCAGGCACCTTGCTGTTTTTAATGAAATCCCTCAGATGAGCTCATTATATACAAGTATTAAATTATCAGTGAGGACATGCTATCACATTATTCTGCCATTTTAAAGACTTTTATTTTAAATATGTTGTCATTACAGACAAAATAAGAAAATCAAAAAACAAAGAAACAGAACACTCAACGCAATTTATTGTGCTGTGGAAAGTTAAAAGATTCAATCATGTTAACAAATTTTAATGGAATAAATGCTACATTTGCATAATGGATTGAAGTCATGTTGGTTTAACTGGAGCAATGTATTAAGACTATGGTTAAAAAATTAAAACTATAGAATAGCTGTTTTATCCATAATTTCTCTGTTACAAGGATCCAGTGTTGAGGTGACATGACTCAGTGGATAAAGGCACCTTTTGCCAAGCCTGAATCTGATCTGAATTTTATCCCTCGGACCCATGAGATAGGATGAAAGAACCAATTTTCTTGTATATATGTACATATGAACATAAAAATCAAATATTTTTTAAAAGTCTAGTTAGTCTGGCTCTGGAAACTCATTTTGGGTTATTTGTACTCCACTCATAAGTGAAAAGGAGAAAAAGAAGCCAGAGGAACCAAGATCTTTCATAAAAATAGACTTTCTAAATTATGTCATGTTTTATTTTAGTTTGGTTTGGTTTGGTTTTCTCGAGACAGAATTTCTCTGTTGTAACTCTGGCTGCCCTGCAACTCACCCTGTAGAGCAGGCTGGCCGTAAATTCACAGAGATCCACCTGCCTCTGCCTCCCAAGTGCTGGGATTAAAGTCATGTACCATCACCACCTGGCTTAAACTTTACTTTTTAATTAGCACATAAAGTAACAGGTTTCATTGTGTTATTTTCATGTGTACTTAGTTTTGGTTGATCCCTCTAATCACTCATCTCCCCAACTTTCTGCTCCTCTTACCACTTTGATACAAAGTATTTCCCTTTCCAGTAACAACACCACAGGTGCTCTATGACCTCCCCATCCTACATTAAAGCTACACTTCCAAAAATAATGTACAGATTCAGTTTCCATCAAAATTCAAATGATAGTCCTCACAGACTTGGGGTGGGGGGGAGATGCTAAACTTCATCTGGGAACACAAAGACCACAGATGGCCAAGCAATCCTATGCGAAAAGAATGTTTCCAGAGTTATCAGAACATGTGACTTCGAACTATAGTACAGAGCCATAGTGACAAAGACAACACAATGCTGGCATGAGCAGAGACATGCAGACCATGGGACACAGATGGACCCCGGAATAAACCCTCACAGGTATGGACCCCAAATCTTTGACAAAACTGTCACAAATATCCACTGGAAACATCTTATTTAATAAATGGTACTGGAAAAATCAGATATCCACATGCAGAAGAAAGAAATTCTATCAGTTTCTCTCACCTTGTACAAAAATCAATTGGAAGTAGACCAAAAACATTAACTTAAAACCTGAAATGCTAAAATCACTAGACATAAACATAGAAAACAAAACACTTCAAAACACAGGTATAAGCAAAACTTTCTGTATCTAATCCCAAAAGCACAAAATGTAGCCCCTGAATTCATGCTATAATATGAAATTAGCAACTTCTTCACATCAAAGGAAACTCTCAGTAGAGTGAACAGACTACAAAATGGAATAACAGACACTTAGAAAGAAAAAATACGTATGATGCCAAAAATTGTTGCCAAAGAGAATTTTTTTTCTTTATAAAATGTTGGAAGTAGACAATACATCAGAAACAAAGTTCTGTATCCTTTAACAGACAAAATATTTCCCAATGTTTCTAGCAACATAATCTGTAATCAACTTAGTCACTGGTTATGGTGTAGGGGCTGATATTCTGTAGAAGGGCATTTGCTTCCCACAGTCAGAAACATCTTTTCTTTGACTTGCTTGCATCTGTGGAAAATCCAGACATTTTATTTAGAACGCCATTCTCAAGAGTGGGTGTCACTTTACCAACTTTGCCAGCTTCAGCAAGACGCAGTAAGACTGGTGGGGCCGTGAAGGCACAACACAGTCGCCTGTCTTGGCAGAGGAATTGGAGAATTAGATTTAACGTGTATAAAGTATTAACTGTCTTGCAGATGGGACGTACCATGTAATTACCAGCCACTGCTGCACATTTGAGATGACAGTAAAAATATACATTTGTGAGGTCACAGCGACACTGTGCTATTGTTTTAAAAACTTAGACAAGGAACTCAGATATTTAGCTTAGCTGAGTCTCTTGGGAAATCTAAGGGACAGGGAGGGGACATGGAAGAAAAAAGACAACCCTGTCATTAACCGATTTGGGGATGCTTGGGTGAAAAGAAGTCGGTACTTGGGTTTGATAATTGTCAGAAATCCCTGTGTTCATCAGGATTCTGGCCATGCACATTTTTATACACTTATGGGAGTGGCAATGTTTTGGGGAGAGAGGACATGTCTCTTGTGACTGTTTAGGAACAGGACTCTCATACTCAGCCTCAATGACAGTGAGGCTTGTAACATTGTAACATTAGAATAACCCTAAGAGCTTTGTAACTGCAGTACCTAGCTATGGTGCTTAAGGAATTGGCAGCTCTTCCTGAATTTTGAAAGCAGACAATCTGAAGGGCATAACGGGCCTACGTCAAGAAATCTGGCAATGGAGTGAGTTTCTCCAGACTCCAAGTAGAAGGTGGACAGCAGCCCTGACAACCCACCTGGACCAGGGCAGACTTCCCCAGACTCTGTGAACACAGCGGTGACTGAAGAGACCTTCAGTCGCTTCCATCTAGGATTCCGTCTCTACATGTGAACAAACAGGCGACACGCCCCTTATGCTCAGGTCAGCACATAAGAAACTAAAAAAGAAAAAGAGGAGGCCAGAGGCTGGGCTGGGAAAACGGCCCAGTTGGAAATGTGCTTGCTCTACAGGCATGAGGACCAGAATTTGATTTCTAGCCCTCTTAAAAGGCTTGGTAGTAGGGTTAGGGTAGTAGCACTGAGGAGGCATAAACCGGCAGATCTCTGGGGCTTGCTGGCCGGCCAGCCTAGACTAATTTGTGATTCTCAGGTCCCAGTGAGGGACCTTGGACCAAAAACAAGGTAGATGGATAGCTCCTGACATTCAAGGTTGCTGCCTCTCTGACTTCTAAACAGGCACACATGCACACACACACACACACACACACACACACACACACACACACGAGGGAGAGAGAGGAAGAGAGAGAACGAGTAAGTGAAATTCAAATTCTATTTTCTGCCAGCTTATAAGCATTTGTAGAAACTGGCGTCTTTTTAAAGAACTATAATTTGAGCCCCGAAACAGACAAATGTCATTAAAATAGATGTAAAATATCAATGCCTTGGTCCCATCAACTATTATATAGCGGTGAGAACAAGGCCTAAGAAAATAAATAAAAATTAATAAAGCTGAAGAGTCAAAGATAGGAATGATCAATACCTCTTCAGCTATACCAGCAGCCACGGGTACTGTTACCATTCAGCTCCTGGGAGATGAAACCAACCAGTGCCTACAAGTTGCCCCAGATGTGCAGTGGATATTAGAATTTCTGTACTCAGGACAGGAGTTGCTATTAGGAAGGGTGTTGACATTTCCTTCTCAGTAGAAATTTTGGTCACAAGAGCTGTGTGTACTATGACAGAACACCTGCAAGAGTCTATTTGTGTTACAAGCCCATAAATCACGATGGACTCCGTGACAAGCTCTGTGGATGAACCGCTGTCAGACTCCACAGCATGCAGAAAAGATGGTGGCTTCCCGAAAAGACCCTGTCAGGCAGCTAGAGCTGCACAATGATGGGCCTTGTGAGTGATAAAGGGAACTATTCAAGAAGATGCAATAAATTCAACAAGACCTCTCCACCCATGTCTAGGCAAGCCAAGACACTGAGGAATGAAGCAGGCAGTGTCTGCTAGGTCAGGAAGTGGTAGGCCAAAGCCTGACACCACCATGCCAGTCAGCTCCACTCTGGAACACACAAGCAAGCTCTTTGATAGCAAGGAAGCAAATGAGGCTTCGGGCAAAGGACCAACTGTTCCAACAGAACATACACCAAACTCACATTTCAGGGATGAACACGACATCCCTGGTGGGCATGGAAAGGATAGTATGTAAAGACTCTTATTCAGAGTTTTCAAATGCTCTCCAAAATGGATTAAAGCTAACAGTGTCGGCTGCATTTAGACATTTAGGATCTCCTTCACCTCAAAGCCCTGAACCTTCAGGCTCAAAGCTGAGACTTCACTGCAAATTCCTGCATGGGGATGTGTCATCCATCTTCCAAGCCATCTTCCACCTTCCAAGAATGCTGTCTCCTGGTATTCCTACCACCATCTGTTTGTCCCACGTGTACTGGGAGCTTGATGTGAGTAACCAGCAACATGGAGCAGAAAGGGTGATACGGCATTTGCTATATTATATGTGAAAAGTCTACAGCTTCTACCATGGGTATTCTATCACTCATATTCTCTCTCTCTCTCCCTCTCTCTCTCTCTCTCTCTCCCTCCCTCCCTCCCTCCTTCCTCCCTCTCCACATTCACTCTTCATTTTCTTTATTGAGGAGGTCTTTTCGGACAGAACAAGAGGTGATAAACTAAGCCCTTCAGGCAACATCCGCTGAGGAACTGAGACAGGCCAGCCGGTGGGGATAGATGTGGATTCTGAAGTCATAGCCAAGCACTGACATGACAGGGTATGAAAAATTCTCATGACAGGCTAAGCCAGAACCACGGAGCTAAGCAGCTATGCCCGAGCTCTCGAAAGATGTGCTAAGTACCTAGGTTTTAAACTTCTAGCTTTGGGGTAATTTGTTATGCACAAGAGAGTAGTTAATACCTATAGCTACAGACTTAAAATTTTACACAAAATCAAACTCTCAAATAACATGATAGTTTTCACTTTGTAGTGTGTTTTAACATGATTTATTTCCTATGATTTAGTAATCTTATACGGTCAGAAAGATGTTACTATAATCACACCTCCATTTGGAAAACAGAGGCCCAAAGAAGATGTGAGACTTGCCTTCCAACCTAAAGCCAAACAGCTGACACCCAAACCCTTCTCTTATCTGAATCTCAATGTGCTTTCTGCCACAGCACCTGCTTCCAAAGCCCAGAGTTCACGTGCAAGCAATTTGTTTATTGCAAACCACTTCTCTTTTATTTTTAACACCAAGGACTTCGGAGGAAGTAGTAAACTCAAAAGTAGAATTTAATAACGTTCTAGGGAATCCTGTCCAAAAGCCTGGAGTCAGCAATGCAATAGAGTATTGCTCAGAAGTAGCTGACTATCATCAATAAGACGGAGGTCACATGACTCAAGACTGGTGGAGCACTCCGGAGGGAGCTCTGTGCCTGGTGTGAGGTGGCACCAAACTCCACCATGGTGCTCAGGTGAGATATATAGAAATCATCCCCGAGCCATCTGCTCTGTCATCTCTTGTGTCTGACTTATCACTGACGACACATGGTTCCACTTTATCAAATATGGCAGAACAGTTCCCACACTGTTTTCTCTACTCATCACCAACTAGTCTGCTCCCCACCATCTCCTGCTGGACATTGCACTAGCCACTGAGCCTCAGAGTAGGGAAAGAAAGCCCAAGACACAGAAGAAGAAGGAAGTATAGCTCAGCCAAACGTGGTGAAGTTCTCTGCAGAAGAAAACAGTGAGAGATTCCAAACCCTTATTAGGGCTGAAAGATCATAGAGACTTTTGCAGATCTTACTCTCAGTACATGCACATATGCACATAAAAATACATGTTTTTGTCTGCTTTCTCTCAAAATGAGAGTACTCAATGACTTTAGAAACTGTTATGTCTATAATAATCTGCATTATATGCATACTTAATTACTTCAAGTACTTTCATAGTGGCTAAAATAATCTGAAAATAGACATTGTGTCTTATAATCTCCCTAGTCCACAGCTAACTGAATGCCAGCTGAAAGCGAGGGCTTCTCAGATTCGACACCTCCTTCTGGATTACAGGTTTCTATGCTCCATGGAGTCATTAGTCAGCATGAAGATACCTGCCAAGTGCTTTAGCGTCAGGTGTGCCCTGAGAGTCTGCAGAAGTTGATGTAGCAAAGGATGCACATCAGCTATCAGTAAATTGTGAGGATGCTTAAGCCAAATCTCGGTAAGACATCAGCTTTTCAGAGGAAATCAACAATCAGGCGCCAAGCATTTCATCATGGCTGTGATAGAGTCTAACATTCTCTCCAGCTAGGATACCAGGCTGCTTAACACATATCTGTGGCTCAGACCTCACACTGAGAAGGGTCTATATAGCCTGCTACCTCCTCCTTATCCCCAGTAGAGAACAGATGCCTCTAAACTTAGTAAAAATAAATAGCACATTCCAGGCATCTAGTGTGTGTGTGTGCACATGCGTGTAGGAACCAGAGGTTGGCATCATCAGGAATCAACCTTTTTCTACCTTGGTTTTGAGACAGGTTTGTCACTGAACCCAGCATTCACCAACTAGCTAATTGGCTAGATGGGCTAGCCAGCCAGCTCCAAGGGTCTGCATATCCCACCCCTGCAGCACTGGGTTACAGACACTTGGCACCATGCCTGACTCTTCTATGAGGATACAAGTGGTCCAAACTCAGGTTTTCGTACTTGCATAGTAGACACTACTGACTGAGCTGTCTCCCTAGCTTAGTAAGTTTTGAACAAGTCAAATATGTGTCTGTATGTGTATGTGTGTGTATTGCATTGTGTGTTCACAAAAATGCATCTCTAAAATAATTAAGTATAACATATTTAAAAAATATTTTCTCACAGGTGGACTAGCAAAACACAGAGTGCTGTTTGAGGTCCTTAGACACTGATCCTTTGACTGCATTACAAATCTTCACAGGACAGAATTCCTGCCAGGACTGAGGCTCAGCTTTGTTCCCTCCCTCTAAAGGGGAGCGTGGGTTCAAGGAACGTTCCTGCCTCAGAACTCCACTGTTTCCATCCAGAAGTCTCAGTGTATGTGGCTAGGTCACATGCCCAGACCACCACCAGGAGCTCATTTCTCTTCCCTCCTAACCGAGAGGAACTAGACTCAGCCTTACCATGGTGACCAAGGGTCTGCCCTGTGAGGTTTCCCTGTGCCCAGTCCCTGAGAGCTGGTTCTCTAGAGCTCACTACACAAGTAGTCCAATGGGTTCGCTTACTGCTTTCTTCTCAGCCAAGGACTCCCAAGTGGACGGAAGTCTCCAGCCCCTCTTCTATAAGCCTATTTCCTTAAACAATCATTCTATTCTATTTTCCATATATGGATGCCAGACAAGAGACGGGGTCAGCCAATCGGAAAATGAAGGTACAGAGAGTTATCCTGACGATGGCATTCGCTGCAGATACACGAAATACTTCCAGGCTCCTTTAGCTCTTCTCTCTTTTCGCTTTTGCTTTTTCATTTACTGGTGGATCTTTGTAGAGAAAACTTGATAGAGAGGGTCTTCTCTATGCAAGCATCTTCCATCTTCGCCCTGGCTTCGGGGAGCTTAGGGGCAGTCAGCTGGCACAGGCAGCAGATGTGGAGTCAACAGGGTACGTAGACGGGATAATAGGATCCTACTCGAGGGACCTGGGCAGAGTGGAGAACCTTTTCCCAGAAGGAAAATGTCTCAGTGAGGGATGCCAGCTGAGTCAGCTCAGCTGTGAATCTTTTAGAGTAATCTGCCTGTAGTTTGCTTCTTCCTCAGTGCTGCGGGGAGGCACTCGGCACTGCACAACAAGAACCCCTGACCTCAAGCCTTCCTACACCCTATTTCTCACAATTACGAACACTTAGTGAGCACTTACTTTGGGCCAGACATCCGACTAAGCACTTTACAAACATTATCTCATTTAATCCTCTGAGTTAAGTCTTATTCTCCCCACTAATGATAAGAAAATTGAGGCTTAGAGAAGTGAAGTGACTTGTCTGAGGTGCACAGTCCGGGCCAGCAGCCAAGCACAGCCCCAGCTGCCCCTCAGCCTCTGCTCCTACCCACTAGACTATACTGTCTAACACTCTGAATAATCCACACTGTTTGCTGGCACATGTTTTGTAAAAATTTCTAAAAACTGTAGACCCAGTTTTTTTAGTTTCTGAACTGGTCGTGAGGCTTTCCATTTCTGAGCAACCCTGGCGACTCAAATGAGAGAGAAAATTGTCTAGACTGAACTCTTTGTTTCCCAGTCAGCTGTGTTTCGAATGCCCATTTTGTCACCAGCTATCAAACTCACACTCTCCAAACAAACATTGTCTATCCAAGCCATGATCCTGGGAGCCTTTTGTTGTTGCTGTTCTTGTTGCTCCACAATTGGGCCCAGGACACAATATGTCTGCAACATTCAAGCATTTCTGAGCTGAGGCCCGGAGATTATAAATGCATATCGAGTTTAAGACATCGGTGCCTTAATTAAAAGGCACCCTGGCAAGTGGAATTTTTAATCAGCTAAGCGAACATTCTTTTCAAAGGAAAAAGATAACATCTCTAGGTGAGCATGGCAGCTGGCAGCAACAGGAGCTCCCCTGTGCCAAGCACTGTGTTGTTCTCTTTCCTCTTAAGAACCAAGAGCTTTGGACATGGTCATGCACCACAATGTCACTCTAGCATCCTTCTTGCAGCCAACGCCAGCCTGGCACTGGGAGAGCACAGGGAAGTGGATGTCTAGAGGGTTCCAGTCCTGAGATCATGCAGCACAGCTTCCAGAGAAATTCATGTTGGTAATTAACAAGGAGGGGACTAATTAAAAGTGAGCGATGATCGAAAGCTAAGTACCTCGAAGCTATACAATAAGCACAACATCATACGCAGATTGCAGGTGGAGTTGCTGAGTGCTGAGTATCAGCTACAAGATGAGGTCAGAGGGTGAATCACAGCATGATGCGCTGCACAGGGTCTGGTGGCTCTAGGTAAAATGTTTTCAAGTTTCATTCAAAGTGAAAAACAACACAGAGAGAAGCAAAATGGAGCTCTCACCTTCCGGATAAAATGTGCCATAACACTTGCTAGCAGAGAGAAGGAAAGTAGAGACTGGGAAACACTGTTGACCAAGGGACTCAGATCTCCCAGAACTAAGCAAACTATAGAAATGACTGCAATAACAGGGAAAGAGAAACAAGCTTGCTTAGAGCCAAAGAAAGTAACCCAGAACCCTCTTTGGTGGTCTCAGAAAAGGGTTTGCAGAGGGCTGTTGGCAAAAGGTGGAGCCTCCTGCATTACCTGTCGTTTTACAGCATACTTGTGATACAATCAATTGCAAGCCATTGATCTCCATTTTCCAAGGCCAGGAGACAGGGGATTAGGAGGGTAGGAGGATCTAGCATGGCTTCCAAGGCCCATGTGTTAATATCTTGGATCTCAGCTATTGATGCTAAAGGTAGTACAGCCTTTAAGAGGGGCAGCCAGATGGGAGGGCTTCGGGTTGGGAGGGTCTTACATTCTGAAAGGAGGCAGTTAAAATGCCTGACTCTTTCTTCTCTCTCTTTGGCATCTTAGCCATGAGACTAGTGGTTTTATTCCATTGTGTGCTCTTGATGTGCTGTGTTGCCTCAGCAAGGCCCAAAGCAAAGAAAGGGACACACAAGAACTGAAACATGCAAAACCATTGGCCAAAACTAACCTTTTCAATGAGGGGATGATCTCAGGCTCTATTATAGTGACATAAAGCTGGCCACCACATTCCTCACAAGAATGGAAGGTCTTCTAGTTCTAAAATATTACAATGACCTTCTTCAATCAACTTTACATTTTGGAGAACAGAGAGAACAACTCAGCATATATAGAATTAAAAAACAAAAGGAAGAATATGGGAACATTATATATATATATATATATATATATATATATATATATATATATATATATGATGTCACACATATATGACATATATAAGTGACACACACACACACACACACACACACACACATATATATATGAATGACAGATGACAGTGTTCCAGAGTAGAGCAAGAGGGATGAGCAAAGAAGCCAGAACATCTAGAGATAGGACATAGTTTACCATGAGAACCAAGACAACTGACTGATACCAGGCTTAGATAGGGCTCATGCTTTAGCTTAAAGAAGAGCATGGAACACTTCTCACATCCATCTCAGAGACCCCTATGTTGGATACTCTGCTTGTACCAAGCAGGGACAACCTGAATACCTCTTGCCTTCTTAGATACCTGTGGTCACCTAAGGGCCGTGTATGTCCCTTCTCTAGGGGAGGCAACTGGCCTCCCATTCCCCATCCCAGACTTCAGTCGTCCTGTTGGCCCTTAGTTCCATGTCCCAGAGAAAACCAACAGGGAACATCCCAAGCTGAAGGAGGTGACAGCCATTCTCACGGGTTCTTGGATGTGTTTTGTTAGCCAAGTGCAGGGACAGAAGTTGAGAATGACACTGCTACTTCTAGTCAGGACAAAATAGACAGCCTGATTTCTCCCTCTTCTGCCTTCCCCACTACAAGGCAGACATCAGCACACGAAGGAGAAGCTTCCTTTTGGAAAGTGGTGATTATATAACAGGACTAGAAAAAGCACAGATAAGGCAGAATTATTTTAGAAACTCTAGAAAACTAGATCAACAAAGCCACCTCTCTTTGTACCACAACTCTAAGAATGGAAACAGAGACAAAATGTTGAAACCTCTAAGAGGAGGCCCAACAAGTAAATGCTTTTTACATTCTCCTTTGGCAAAATAAAACTCAGTATTGTAGACAATATTTATTATCATCAATGCTTCAACCCACCCAGCCTGAGTGTCCTACTGGTATTGCCTACACTTCCTTGGGTGGCTCATACCCGACACTTGTTGTCAACCCTTGGATCAACTATCTCTGCTCAGACAGTAATGATTAAGACAGTAGCTAAAGCATTTCAAAAGATTGTGGCTGTAAAAAGAGTTGTGTCCAACAGAAGCTATTGTGTGTATACCCAGAAGATTACATATAGTGAGTATTTGATGCATTTTTCTTTTTTTTAGTTTAACACTGTTTAGCACGTCCAAAATAGGTACTATCTGCATTGCCCTTAGGACACTGCACGCATTTCCTGCCTCCTCACCTTCCTGGCTGTGTGGGACGGCCTAGAATGCAGGATGACCAATCAAACGAGTTGGTAAGGAGCCACATGGAGGCATTGGGAAAGATTTACAGCAAAGAACTCTCATACCATGGTGGGAATCTAACCTCATCAGCAGTAATTAGATAACATCTCAATTTTTAAACTGAAAGTTCACATGATCAGAATTGACTTTTAGCACATGGGCAGTGTGAGAATAAACTGGAGAGGAGAGACTAGCATTAGGAACAGCAGATTTGAGATCATTACACTATTACAGATAAGGAAGGATTTAAATCATGACCACAGGATTGAAGAATAGAGGTGGCATTTTATTTCTTGGATACTGTATTAGTTACTTTTCTACATCTGTCATTCCTAGATAGATGGATAGACAGACAGACAGATAGAAGAAAGAGATAATTTGGGATTATGGTTCCAGAGGGGTAAGAGACAGTCATGGTAGGAAGATAGGGAGCAAGCAGCACGTTGGTGGGCTGGTACAGGAGCTGAGAGCTCACATCCTTTACTATGAGCATGAAGTAGAGAGAATAAAGTGGGACTTGGGGCTGGATCTTAAACTCTCCAAGTCTTCCCCAGTGACATAGTTCCTTCAGCTAGGTATATCTCCTAAGCCTCCCCACATAGCAGCGCCAACTGAGAACCAAGTGCATAGACTTATGGGGGCCATACACAGTCAAACCCCCACAATCACCATCCACAAGATTCGGAGATTCATTAAATGAGGTGACAGAGAGGGAGTGTCCACGAAGAACAGGGCCTGCAGTCTAGCTTGTGTGATTCAGGATATGGTGATACCATTCAAAACAACAGCACATACATCTGTAGATTGAGAAGAAAGATTAGCGTGGTTTTGGAAGTGTTGGTTCTGAATTGGACACAGGAATGGCCGACAGAGAGGGGTGGGGTTTTAGCAAGAGAGTTCTACCAACCATTCTTCAAACTCTCTGCTCAGGCAAGCACCTGCTCTGCCAATTCCTGACACTACATAACATTTCCTATGGCAACCTGTGGTTTGCTAAGCACTTGCACATCTTGTATAATCTTTACCTTTAGGATACAGTTCAGTGGTTGAGAGCAGGGTTCCTAGGGTCAGGCCACATGAGTCCTGGCTCATTAGGTTTCCTTTGTCTCTCAAACACGACAGGGTCTTCTCTGCAGAGCTTCTGTGTTGAAAACTGAGATGGTGCATGCAGAGCACTTGCCACAGTTACTACAGCAAAGTCAGTTTTCCATCATTGGAATCCAAACTCAGTCAAACGACAGGAGAGAGATCAGAATGGCAGTTTTCCTCAGAGACAAGAAATGGATTGATGATTGTGCAAAGTGACAGAGCTGCTTAAAAGCAGGATAACTACTAGAACCCCGAACTCAAGACTCTGTCCCTGGTCTCTAAATAGCATCCTAGGATTTAAATAAAACATTTGATCTTCTATACTCATGGATTCCACATCTGTGGGTTCAAACAATAGATTGAAAATATTGTTTAAAATGTGCTTGTGATGAACATGTACATTTTTTTTTTTACTTATTCTTATTTCCTAAACCAGGACAACTGTTTAAATAACACATTGTTATCTGTTTAAATAACACATTGCTAGGTATTATGAATAATCTAGAAATTATTTAAAGTATCAGGGAAGATATTTATTACATGCAAAACATAATGTCATTTTATACAAGGGACGTAAGCATCTGCAAATTTTGACATCAGCCAGAGCCCTGGAGCTAATACCCTACAGACACTGAGTGAAAACTATAACTAATATCCTTAGCATCCCCCCCAATCCTAGTTTATTTTTAAAATGGAAAAGGGAAAGAAAGGGAAGGAGAAGGAGGAGGGGAGGAAAAGAGAGGGGACATTGCTTTTGGTTAGAGGATCAAAGGTAGTCTTAGGGAGCCTCAGGAAGTTCAGGAAGAAAGACAGAAGAAAAGGTAAACAGTTAATCTGAAAAGCTCTCCTAGATTTCCATGTGAACAGAGTGGTACCTGGGAGATGAAAAGCGCCATGGACAAGAAGTTGTGTGGCATGGAAGCGGGCACAGTGGATCTCAGGACAATGTATTTCATGTCTGTAGACATGAGACTGTAAGCATCAAGTGAGTCTTTCTGCATCTGAGGACTCACCAGAAGCCTAGGCACAGGTCCACTGGACGCTGCCCAGCAGAATCGGTATTAGAAAGACAGCAAGTAACACTTGGATGAAATCTCAGAGTCTCCAATATATTTAAGAATTGCGATTTCCCAGTAGCTCAAAATGACATGACTTGATTCACCAGTATTCTGCTTTCAGATGATTCTGCTACACATATTCCCAGGTTCAGAACAACCTTAAATAACAAAGAAGGACGCACTCCCACTAAGCATCCAGATACATGCAGGAAGAGAAAGTATTCTTGATCTCTTCTTTGGACAACATATCACTCCTCTTACTAAAAGTTTCTTCTTGGAGTGGGAAAAAATGCTTCCACATGAAAACTAAAATTGGAATATGGCCATTTTGATTACACACATGAAACTGCAACCATTGCTGAAATTAGAACTGCATTTGAATAATCTCCAAGGAACAAAATAATAAAATATTCTACCCTGTGCTAAGGGGATGAGCCTTGTAGCAGCAGTTATGGAAAGTGACAGACACGCCTCTGAAGCCACCACATGCTCATTAACCACCCCACCCCCTTACCAGAAAGACGTCATGCAGGAGTGTCTGTATCTGTGTGTGTGTGTGCATGTGCATGTGCATGTGTGTTCATGCAGGTGTACATATGTGCAGACAATCTTCGTCATCATTCCTCAGGGTTTTTTTTTTTTTTGAGATAGTATCTCTCGTTGTCCTAGAATCCACCAAAAATGCCAGCGAGCCCTAGAGATCCACCCATCCCTGCCTCCCCAGTGCTGGGATTACAAATGTGCTATACATGGCTTTTTAAAATGAAGACTCTGGGAGTCAAACTTTCATCCTTATGTTTGCAAAGTAAGAGCTATCTCCCCAGCCCAGCACATGGGACTCACAGAGAGAGTATATGTGAGGTAGCACCACTGTGTCTCTATGAAATGTCTATTCTCAAATCCAGTTCATGTGAAAGCATGTAAGTTGCATCCAACTGACTGCCAAATACATATGAAATGCTTACTGTGTAAAAAGGACCATGTTGAACTAAAATATCAGAGAATCTTTCAATGATCCTTTTAAGGTATGTAATTTTATTAGACAGAGATGAGGATACTTGGTTTAAATGATCATAGACCTAAGATATGCTGTACATCTGACTAGTCCCCATTCTCATTTCATTCGACTATGAAGGCCAATCTTAATAAAAAGTAGAGAAATCTAAAAATTCACCATTTTATTGACCATGTCAAATATATATACATATATATCTATATCTATATCTATATATATCTATATATCTATATATATATATAATTTTTTTCTTGCTCAACTAGTCTTTTAGCTATAAAGCCCTTTTATATACATCCTCAGGGAAAGCTGAAAGTACATGAGCTTGTCGCAGTCCCTTCAACTTTATTATTTTTTAATATTAGTTCCTTTTCTGTAGAAAGAAAAGGTGAGACTTTTTCCCCCCTTAGAACCAACTTAATGGGTCTCGAGACTGATATAAATGCAATTATCCTGTGGAGTAGTGAATCTGAGGCAAGCTCGGCTTTTAATGAACATCACTTAATCTCCATTAAAAGCTTTACAGTGAGATCACTAGTTTTAGCAGTTTCCTTGGCTAGAGAGGGCGAACCAGGGTGTCACCAAAGCCCCTCTCTTGCTTGTGTCCTGTGTTCTGGCTCAGTTATGTGACTGACATAAACAATGTCATACTGGATTGTGGCTTTGTCAGACAACCGAGAACTCCACTCAGAAACCAGGTGAAAGGTTCTGAAAAAGAACAAAAGGAGACTGCCCCCACCATGACACATAGCCAGCACCTGTGCCCTGAGAAGGCCAAGTCCCTCCAGAAACAGTGCCAGGCACACACACAGCGCTTCCCCAGGACTCCATGCTACGTACCACTTACTGCCTTCTGTTTCTTTTCTTTAATCATCCAATAAAGCAGGGATGCCCCTTCAGTATGGAAACTGCGTACCTTGTCCAACTTTCTTGCCAGGCTGAGGTCTCTTTCCAGGGCATTCAGTCTTAGTAATAACACTGATGAAAAGTTTGCCAGTTTTCCTTAAACAACCATATAAATGCTTTACAGAGTGAAAGCTGAAGCCTTACTGTGGATGGTGCCACCCTAGCTTTTATCTTCACTGTGACTGACACAAGAACATGCAAACATTTCAAGGAAGTTTAGCTTGAGAAAAGCCGTCAAAGGTAATAATCAGAGGGCCTGGGGGAACTATTTACATAGGAAACAATGAACTGCTTTCAGACCTACACTCTGCCTTCCCACACACACCCACACCCCACGGTGCCCAGTCTTGACAATTCCCCTTCTGCACACCCTGCCTATGTCTTGCTTATCCTCTGGGCTAGCTTTCCCTGCCCAGATGTTCACATCGATTCCGAGTGGCTCCTCTTATGCCTGCTGAGTAAAGCTGTCAGTCCCCATTAAAACAGTTCTGGAGTTTGCATCTTACAGAGCTACCTGCAAGGTCAAATTCGGAAAGTGACAAGGCATTTAGGGTGTGTTTTTGTCATTCTATTTTATCGACCATATTCATAGGAACAAGGGAGCCAAATGAGGAATAAAAAACGACCTTTGCAATTTCCATTTAACCCACCATTATTTCTAGATAAAAGTCTTTTAAAAGTAAAGAATAGGAAAAACACGTTCAACTCTATATAAGCCTAGCACTGTAAAATTCTACCTTGTTCTTTATCCAGACTCACCTTCCTCAGAAAATTCATCTGGGTCTAGGAAAAGTAATTGGAAGGCAGGAGACCTAGTTCCCATCTCAGAGTCTGACATTTCCTTAAGTACAAGTAGAATAACCATGATTTGTAGATGAAAATTACAGGTAAAATGGAAAATGTGTATTTTACTGAGAAAGATATTACTGTAATGATTAGGAGTCATAGCCAAAATAAAAACAAGCTGTTTCTGAAAAATCTATAATTTAAAAGGGAAAAAAAATTGCAGCTTACCCAATCTTTTGAAAAATGCATTTTCTCAGTAAGGCAAAATACAAGCACATAACATACTTGGCTTAATATTTTTATTAAATGATCAAATTCCTGGTTATTCTAGGTCTAGAAAATTTCAAACAAAAATCCTTAGATAAGGCTAGCAAGGCCAGCAGAATAACTCAGTAGATAAAGGTGCTTGCTTGTCATGCATGTCGGACAATCTGAATCAGATTCCAGGACCCAGATGGTAGGAGAGAATCAACTCCCAAAAGTTGTCCTCTGTCTTCTGTGCACATGCCAGAGTGCAGGTACACACACACACACACACACACACACACACACACACACACACACACACACAGAAAGAGAGAGAGAGAGAGAGAGAGATCCTTAGACAGTAAGATGTTTAACTAATTGACTGATGCCCTCATTGGAGTCAGGTCTCATTCACGAGGTGGGATGATTTTATGCATCTCTGCATATATCTACCAGCATGTGTTATCAGCTATTTATGCCAGATACACAGGTCTGAGTACATAAAAGAGTATAAGGTTCTTGAACCAAGGAGTGTAATGGAGCTAACTCTCCAGTGTGACTGAGACTGAGCACGGAGGAGATTGGACTGTGTTAGAGAGTGTGAGAAGGAAACAGAGACAATGAGTGTGAGAAATTCTTTAATTTAGACTCGAGGAGAGGGCAGAGCACGTGTGTGAGAGAGAAGGCACGGGAGAAGTGGACAGGCAAAAACCATGAAACAGGGGGGTGTCCACCACACTCGTATAGGTGGGAAGCCTATGGCACATGGTCCTTGCTGGACAGCAACTCTTCCTACAGCTCCCCAAATTCTGCTCAACACTGGTGGTAGGAAGATAGGAACTAAATTCAGAAAAGGATCTGATTCTTATGACTCTGAGACTTAGGCCCCTAGGAGGGGAACAAGACTCAGTATGTAATTCACGTGCTGTGTAACTGTTGGAGACCTGAGTTCAGGTCCCAGGACCCACATAAAGCAGTATGTAGTAATGGGTGCCTGTGATCCAATAGTCCTTAGATAAGAAGGAAGGGAAGGCAGGTGGGAAGTTTCCAGAAGCTAGCTAGTGAGCTAGGCTGGTGCACACATCAGTTTAGAAATGAGACCATATCTGGAATAATGTGAAAGGCAAGGACCAACATTGCAGGTTTTCCTTTTACCTCTATGTGCATGTCCACGTTCATACAGAAAAATACACATGCGTACACACACAGCATACATATACACAAAGATGAAAGCTTTGAGCTCTTAACACTTAATCAATCATTTTTGTGATCCTTTTATCATTTACTAGTAAGTATCAAGAATAGGAATGGATAAAAAAGAATATCACAAGAGAAATGATGGCTATTCACTAACTTCCCTGACTACAGATACATATAACTTAGCAGTATCTACAGCCCTTTCACCCAGTATTGTAGATAAGTAGCAGAGTTCTTACTTCAGATTTGCTCTCTGCATTTATAAATTATAAATGATGATGAATAAATATTGCTATAACTGCGTTGCTAAGCTCTTGCTTCCAAGAAGCAAAGCAGAGAAAAATCAATTACCCAAAAAGTTGGCAAGACTGCATATCTCACTTCAAAGACATTCTAATGAGAAAAGGACTAGTGACAAGAAAAGAGTCACGTGCAATGAGCAACGGGGGCAGTTTTGTTCAGAAACACTGCATTGCGACCTGAAAGTTGTTGAGATATTGGTTCTAGAACAATACTGCTAAGCCTCAGCCATGATGTCTGCCATTCCCCAGAGCAACTCACATCACACAACAGATACCAGCTATTCTCTAAGCCCCAAATATGAACCTTAATGCCTAAGAATCTGAATCATTGGTAATGATAAAGCTGTTATGTTCTATTACAGAAAACCGTCATGATAAATTAAAAGAATAAGGCCATTAGACTGATTTCAGAGAGCTCACAGCTCCTCACAGATGAGAACGTTCACTAACTCAGCATGACATTCCAGTACAGGAAGCATGTACAGGAGGAATTCTTATTTTAGAGATGGAGAGACTCAAACCCCAAAGCACAAGCTTTCTCCATTATTGTAAAACAATTAGCTAATTAATCCATCTGCTAGAATTTTCACTCCTTCTGCACTTAATTTAAAAAGCAAATCTGGGCCAAACTGAAAGGACATGCACTTTGCTATGCTAATCAGATGTCTCTTGGATGGGTGAAGATACTCCCAGCCAGGAGGTGGAAAGCTCAGTTCAGCAACAGCCGGGACAGCTTGGAATGAACCCCTGCATGTACTTATGTTCCCTCATTTGGAAAGAATGTCGAAACTTACAATCCAATCGAATCTCTATGTCATGTCCCTGCCACCCCCCACTTACCCACTAAATCACATGGATCAGTACCCCCCTTTTCTGCTCTCAGCTTCTCTATATAAATGAAATAGAGGAAGGATCTTACCGACTTCAAGAGAGTGGCTTTAGCCATCTCCCCTCTCACGGTCTAGACAGGGTGAAATTTGATGTCAACTATGACTTCTTTGAAGGAAAAGAACCTGATTTTCCCCATGTGAACTCAGGTTGGCCCTTATGCCCAGTGCATATGGAACAGACCACTGATCCTGTCCTGTTTTGTGTGCGCACTGCCATTCACTGATGCCTTCCCGTCACGTGACACTGTTAGGCCAATCAGAGTCCTCTTATGAACCTCATGACTTTTCAGCAAATAGTAGATTAAGCTTTCTTCTGCCTGGTACTAACAGCCTCCTGGGCATAGCAGAGGGGAGTATCTCTTTGAATCTCCCACCTCCCCACATGCTGCTGGAGTTTTTCTCTTCCACTGTTGGGAAGATGGTCCGGCCATTCACACTGTATCAGGACTGTTGTGTTTGGGAATTCTGTTAGTTCGTCACCCTAGGCTTGCGGGACTGCACAGGTACTTTGCGTCATTGCTTTTGTCTTTTTGCCCAACTTTTGGAAATGTGTGGTGTTTACTTTCAGATTATGGTTGCAATGTAGAGTGAAAACGAACTCTTATTGAACCAGTCATGGCTACTTTATGCAGCCAGCATCAACCCTACGTGAGAAACAATAAAAACAAACCGAAGACTGCTGGGAATGAGAACAAATAAGGCTGATATATTAAAAACAAAACGAAAAACTTTTGCAGATTACAAAAGCCTATAGTCTGCCCTTTTTCCTATCTCCTTAAACATCTCTCTGCTTTATGTTCTGGTGACTGAAAACAGCTCCCTGACTGGCCTTCCCACTCCCGATGCTCCTCCACAGCTGCCTTCTTTTACTGAGCTACAACTTCATTGATAATTTTCACAAAATAGTAACTGGAAACCCCTCATGCCGACCCTCAAAGTCCTTCTAACTTGGCCTTATTCTCACCTTTCCATCCTATTTCCTGCCATCTCCCAGCCACCAGGAGAAAACCAAAGGCAATGTGCTCCATCTTAGAGAGTGCGGTTAGCTAGCATGCCTAGCCAGCATTAGAACATAGAACATCTGGATCACAGGACAGCGCTCACATAGATGCTCCACTTCTCTAGACTATATCTGATCTACAAATGGGCTCCATGTGTCATGCGTGATACTTTGATAGCTATTCAATCAAACTGCAATCATGTTGTAATTTTTGTCTTAAATACTCCTTTTTCTTTTTTACTTTTAACATCTCCCCTTCTAAATCCTTACCCTATTCTTTCTCACAGACTTACCTGAAATGCCACATTACCTATGAAAATCTACTCTACTACTCTATTTCTACCCTGCTTTGTCATCAAGTACTTCGCTTTTTATCTTCTTCATGATTCACATCATATGTATTTATACTTTCATTGCCATTGTTTCTGAGGTTTGTGCTTCTGGGGACTGAAGTCAGTACCACCACAGGCTAAGTTAGCACTCTCCTTATGTACTCCACTCCAACCTGTATGCATGTTTCATGCACTTCCTATCTTTCTAAAACAATAGATGGTCTTGGAGAACACAGAGTGGATCTTGTTCATTTGGTTCACGTAAAGCAGACTCATGCCCAGCTTCAATGTGTCTAGTGTCCACAATCTACTTATCATGATTCTCCCTGAGTTGGGACACTGGAAGAAATTCTTATAGATGCTTTTCTGTAAGAAGTCACCATCTAATTGGGGAACAAACGACACACATAATAAGTAAAGTGTAGGGAAAACTTCTTCAAAACGCCAAAATGAAAAGACATGTAAAACTATGAAGGCATAAAAAGAAAATCTTAAGTATTGTACCAAAAATGTAGCCTCCCCACATTTTCTAAGTCCTCTCTTGCCATCATCGACACCAACTCAATTGCTCTAAGTGCTCAGATGTTAACATTTGGTCTTATTTTCAAAAGTCTAAACTTAATATAAAGGTAACACTAAAGGGGCTGGAGAGATAGCTCAGTGGTTAAATCATGAACTGCTTTTGTAGAGGACCCGAGTTCAGTTCGCAGCACCTATGTCCAGTGGCTCAGATTAACCGTAACTGCAGATCCAGGGAGAGAGGATGCCTCTGGATCTGCACACACCTGAACTCATGTGCAATCCTCCGACACCCATAAACTTAATTAAAAATAAAAATACATGTTTTAAAAAACTAACACCAAGAATGCATCATATCTAGTGATTTATGAAAAAGAATAAATATTGTAAAAATACTGCAAGCAGATAGTTGGCTACAACGGAAAGCTCCCAAGGAGTATAATGAAGAAGAAAATTCCTGGGGAATCAAGCACCCACCCCTCTCATTGCCCTAGACAGTGATATGAAAGCGAAAACAGCTCACACATGATGACCCCTCAGAAGCCATTAAGCCAAGGTCTGGGGAAGATTAAATGAAATCCACCAAAAACTATTTCTTGGGAGGTCTAAAAGCAGAAGGAATAGAAAATTGAATCTGAAATGAAAAAGCCCCAAGTGACCTAAACTCTTCTCACAATGTCAAAAATACTCAGGGAATGACAATTAAAGGAGGCAAAAAATTCTCAAGAGTTTCAAATAATAACCACAAGCAGCTTCTTAGAATGTCTCTTGAGTTGGATGGCATTTTCTCCTATGCAGACCTAACAAGGGGAATTTGTAATCAGAACGGTCCTAGGAAGAGGTACAGGTAGGTTTTGTGTTTCTGTTGCATGTCACACCATTTTCTGCAGAAGTAGGGATTTCTGAAAACTGCAGAAAACAGCCAAAAGGTGTTGCTTGGCAAGTTTGAAGTCAATGGGGAAATAAAATTAGCAGTTAGGACTAGAGGCAAAATCACATAGAACGCAGCAAAGGTTCAAACCATCTGTGGTACAGGAAGAAATGGGCAAAATCATATGTTTCTCATGCATTTTAAGGCTTTACCATATTTATAAATTATAGCTCCCAAGGCTATTATTGGCTTGTAGACTACACCTAAAAATAGCCTAAAAAGTCATTATCATTCATATTTAATTTTATGGACTAATAGTGTAGTTTTACAGCTCTTTAGAGTCTTTCAAGAGAAGAGAGAGAAGAAGAGAAAAAGAAGAGGAGGAGGAAAAGGAAGAATTTTCTCATAGCACCTTACAGAAGGACTCATTCATTATCTAAGTTGCCAGATAGACTACTTTCTAACCAATGATGTGAGCTAATTTAATAATCTGCAGCTTTGCCCCAGTGACATCAGTGAACCATGGAATAAGAGTTGGTAAGTGCTTAACCTTGATCTTCTTGAATGGATGATTCATTAACTGTACCCTCTTGGTTAAAAACAGTGTATAAGAATATACATTATATACTCATTCTTAAAACTACTCACTCAACTAAATGACCACTAATGCTAACAGTACAATTTTACACCTTTGAAATAACTTAAACAACAATTGATAGACTAATTAACAATTGAAAAGTAGAATTTTGAAAAAATTAGTAGAAAAAAAAGTAGAATTTTTATAACAGACAAAAACAATGCTCCACTTATTCTTTTGGAAATGGGAGCAGAAAAAACAAACTGAATACATAAATACAATTATAAGATAGTGAACTCTTACACTGAACCTTTAATGCAGCTTACAGTGCTAACAACGAGCTACAGATGTCACATTGCCTCATGAAAAAAAAAAAAGAGCTAAAACTCACAAAACTCATAACACCCATTTGTGTTTTAAAACCCTCATTAAAAACAAGAATATTTGAAATTTCCTCAATTTGAAAAAAAAACCAAAAAACCCACTACAGCTAATATTACCAATATTACTTATATTAATGCTGAAATGCTGAATGGTGTCTTCATGAGATTAGAAATAGAGTAAAGATATGTATTCTTCCAACTCCTATTAGCTGTAGTAGAAGAAGTTCTGGTTGGTTTAAAAAAAATAGCAAACAAAGGAAATAAAAGGTATACAAGATAGAAGTGAAGAAATCACAATGTCAATACTTGCAGATGGCATAAACATCTAGGTAAATAATCCCAACTGGGTCCTAAAACCTCTAGGAACGTGAGCAAACAGGCAAGGTCTGCAGAGTCAAAGACACAGAAATCAGTAACATTATAAATGTGCTACTCTGCGTGATTATGAGGGATCTGTGTAGGTTTACTAACTGTGACAGATCTACACTCTGGCCTGTAGTGCTGTAGTGTGGAGGCTATATATTCTATATATTAAGGAGGGAAAGAAGGTATGTGAGTTTTCTCTGTTCCTTCTTTGTTTGTTCTGAACCAAAAAATGAAAACTTCCCAATTATATTTCCACGTTCTTTTAATGAATACATGGGATACTAAAAATACAGTAACTGATTACCTAAAAACTAAAATACATAGCTACAAATCTATAAACACATGTACTTAAAATAGTGATTAAAAACATTAAAAAAATAATTTCTTAAATGTAAATAAATAGATTTATGGAAAATATATTCGTGAATTAAATGAGTCAATATCAGGAATATAAAAATTCTCCTCTACTGGGCATACAGATTTAATAGAATTCATAAAAAACTGAGCAAGATTGCTTTACAAATATAAACAAGATTATCCTATACTTCATATGGGAAATCAAAGGAATGACAACACCTAACGCAATTTGACAAAGAAGAATGAAGTACAAGGAGTCAGTCTGCCTACTTCAGGAATTATTACATAGCTGTTATAGCTAACTACAGAGAGATGTATGCTCAGCACGACATGTCTGTCCTTGGAACCCTTCATCAAAGGTGTAGGAAAAGTACCATCCTGCAATAGATCAGAAGGTCACATCAGGGTGATATTTCTAGCATCAGTTCTTTCTGCTTCTGTCTCCAGGCTGGATATCAATGCTTACTTCCAAAGTAGTCTGACAGTAGCAAGTAACTATTGCCACGTATGTACTCAAAGAAACCTAAGTTAGTATATTACAGAGATACTTGCACATCTAAATCTGCATTATTCATAATAGCCAAGATGGAGAGTTGGTGAATGGCTGGCCCAGCTTACTCTGCTCTCTCAAATAAATAAGCTTTCTGAGAACTTATCGGCCTACTGAGGGAAGTCACACACACACACACACACACACACACACACACACACACACACACACACACACCAGAACACAATGTCCTGTGTTCTGCATGTTTCTTTACAATATTCTAACTTGTCATGCTTTGTGAGAATGTATTCTTTCCTACTAAAATAGTCTTAAAACCTAAATATGCAAACAGAATTTTATGACTTGTTCAGTCCACTATGCTCCTTTTGTCTACTGCATTATTATATAGAGATATTCATGACATTGTTGCCCCAATATTACCTGGGTGGGGGATTATAACACAAATGTCCTACCTCTGTCATCTACCCTCATTCCCTAGATGCCTGCCACACTAGCTCACTGTGTAGACACAAAAATGATTACACATGGTCTCATGGCTTCTGGCACCTACTATATGACTAAGGGGAGACCACTAAGCATAGCTGAGAAATTGGAGGTAAATATCAAGATGAGAAATCTCAATCTTGTTAACATGATGGCCAGGTTCTTTGTGACTACATCTCCTCTTCTATCTCATGCCTCAATTCTAAGCCTCACTTGCTGGACTCTGTGATTCAGCCACATTGACCTGACCCATACGCAAGGTGCAGCAGATCTTTGATGAGTCCCTGATTCTTCTTGTCTGTGAAGAATTGTCTGTCAAGTCTTCTTTCCTTCAAGCTGAAGGATCTTCTTCCTTTGCCTGAGCCATCCCTGAATATCTTCAGCATGAGCATATCAGCATTTATGTTACCTCTCAGGACAGCTTGCCTAGGTCCAGATTCTATGCCTACCCATACTTCACAGTGCACTGATTTTGTCTGCTCACTCATTCGTATTATCTCTACTCTTACCTCTTCCCAGAGTGAGGGTTGGTTAATAAGGTGTTGTGTACTATTCATTATTAACTCCCTATAAACTATGTCTAGGGCATATGTGACACAATTATGTGTATATGTTTTCTTTGGTAAATACCTTACTATATGACTTTTAACCTTTAGTAGTTCTGATCTTATACATTCCCATTGTTTATGTCAACAGATGCATATTATATCGTACACAGTTACATTTTTGAATATTTCCACCATCCCTTTCTGTGTCTGCCATGGAGAAATAGAGAGCCACCTTTAAGCATGTCCCTTTAGGCTCCTGTCAAACACTGCTTCTGGCAGTTCTTACTTGACTACCTTAGCATTCTACAGAAAAGGTCTTTAGTTATCAGCAAATCCTGGAGTGCAGATAGGATGTTTATATAAAAGAAGAGGGGATGTTGCCTTGTGCATAGATCTTGTCATGGAAACTTCTCCACCCAAGGAGATCACCTTGTTTCTGATAAAAAAGAGCATGTGACAAGGAATGCTTTCTAAACATATTCTTCTCTGAGCAGCTCAATGTTTACTAGAATTTCACTCCAGAAATGAAAGAAAGCAAGAGCAAAAAAAAGAGAGAGAAAAAACAAGTCACGCGTGCGCAAGCACACACACACACATATATACATATTTGTATATATATACATATTATATATGTATATATATAAGTATATACATATGTGTATATAAGTATGTATATATGTGTGTGTGTGTGTGTGTATCTATACACATATTTGTGTGTCTCTGTGTGTGTGTGTGTGTGCCTGTGCACTATGTACTGTTACCTATTAACTAAACCCCCAGGAAATGCATTGTAAATTCCCTGTATAGAAAACACTGTCAGTCAATCCAGAGCTGTGACACTTAATCTATAACAAGGGAAGAATGTTCACCACACATCTCACATAAGATCAAAGCCCAGCCAGTGGCAAAGGAACCATGCAATAATTCAGAGAACAGGCATAATCGGCAGTGTAGCTCCTTCCAAGCTGATTCCCAGATCTCTCTACCTCTTCTCTGCTTTCCCTCCACAAAAGCAGCTGCCCTCTCCAGGTTTTGGATGACATTCTGATAGGACAGAAACAGCAACAGAGGCAGCAGCTTTGAACTTCCACACAGGGGAAACCACACCCTTGCCTCTCAGCGGGAGGAAGCAGGCGGCTTCTTCCAAACATCTCTTCAGGGTCCTCTCATCTTTACTCACTCACTTGCCTAAGCCCTCTTGACTCAACTGATTTTTTAAAGGAGCAGTTACTAATCAAAAACAAGAAGATGCTGTACTTTCTAGACTACTTTACTTGACTAAATGGCTCTAAAATAGTTAACAAAATAGTTATTTTTATATAAGAAATATTGTACCTTGTTCCTAACTTCTAATTCTATTTCTGGATGAATCCGATTTCATATTCGTACTTCCAATACTGCAACAGAGAGGTCCGAACTATTATAAGAATATATTCACCACAGGTATAATTGTTCAATAAGCAAACGGCATGGTCTGCTTTAAGTTCTTCGATTTCAACTGCACAGTCACTAAGACTGAAAATTCTGGAAGTAGTCTTCTTGCATGCACAAAATATAACATAGATTATGATGGACTATAATTTTAAAAAAAAATCATACTCCTAAGTTCTTTTTAAGACACAGAATATTTTTACAGGGAATTCTAGAAATTTCTCATCTGTGGTTCTAAATGTCTTCATCAAGGGTAAAGACTGACCTCTAACCATCCAGCTCACAAGCCCATCCCTCATCACTGTCAGTCAGGGTTTAGTGCATTTTTATAGACTGCTTACAAAAGCAAAATGCAAGCCTGTAGAGGAAAGTACCAGCACAGCAGCCTCAGGCTATCTTCTGAAAGGCTTGCTGATGAGGTTGGCCTTGAGTGTCTGGGAATGGGCCTGTGAAAATCTATTTAGGAAAACAAGAATTGTCTGAGAAGGTTGGTTTGCTGTGCCTCGGTTGTTTGTACCAACAATGTGATTTACGGTGGACATCTGCTTTCTTTCTGAGAGCTTGGTATTTAATAGTGGTTGCTAGGCAGAAAACGCCTATGTATTCTTCCTAATAAGACACCCCTACACCCCAAGTCTCAAGTGAGTTGGGCTGAGAAGAAACCCCGGACACATACTGCTGTATATTTTCATGGCAGAGGTAGGTATAAGCCTGATATGCTGCACGTAGAAAGTGGCACATAGATGCTACACATACCACGGTGTCCCTTCTTCTGGTTGTGTGTCCTTGCAGTCACACCACAATTCATCTTATCTGTGCACCTACACACTAACACTGAACCCCCCTAGTGAATCACCGAGAACGTGCGAATGCTCCTACTCCATCTTCTCAGCGAGACCCAAAGCACAGTATCAGCGCTTCTGTAGGAATGGTTAATATTCCAAAGGGGAACAGCAGAGCTAGCAACTATCAAATCTACCCAGTCAGTTTGAGTTTTTAGGAGAGAGGTAGAAAGGTGTTCATTCTCCCTTCAGGAAACACGGGACAATCAAGCGGGACTGATGAGATGGGTTTTCCGCTACAGAGACACAACTGTGACTTTTATAGGCTCTTTTGCTGCCATTTAATTAATGGAAATAGAATGGTTTGGTGACGACAAGGACATGGCTGTCAAACTTGAATTTAGAGAGAGCCCCAAATAATAAATCTGCTTTCTGCCAGAGGCAACCAAATAAAGCAGAGAAAACAGCTGCAATGTGGTACTACTACCATGGAGACTAGGGTTTCGTTTCTCAAATTCAATTTTAACAAAATATAATTGGATACACCTCACCTCCACTGTGAAAATTTATACAGCTTAAAAAATATTGGGAAGAAGTTATCAGCAAATAACATTTATTACTGAAGTGCTGGGCACATAAGACATGAAAACGCAGATGTTTAGTTCAGCTTTTTGGTTACTCTGGATAAGGAGGCGCATTTCGTTTTCTATCTCCTCTATGAATACATGAACCTCAACCAAAGCAGTTCTAAATAGATGTGTACCTGGATGAACAACTCTCTTGCTCTGGTAACCTCTCTGATGTCAAAAATGTTAGAAAGGATCTGAAACATCCTTATCCAGATATTCTGGTCCATTTCTTAGGTAAAAATGGAATATGGCCCCACATTTATGCTGGGGAAACGTCAGGACTAACTTAATAAATCTTTAGTGGAAAAGTTCTAATATCCCTTGCGTGGGGCCTTAGCTCTACAGCAGGTCCCATTTCACTGACTGTTCTAGGAAAACTGCACACAGACCACTTCATCGTGCCAATGGAAGGCTCGAGTGCTAGGAAGAGAAAGCGTGAGAAAAGAAGGCAGAGGTACAGGACGGGGCTTACAAAGGAACTCCTGGAGCCTTCTTAAAAGGGTGAGTTTTCAAAGACAGAACAGGAGTGTGGGGCATGACGCTACAGACCTGTATTCCCAATACACAGAAGGAGAGAGAAGTTGAGATCAGCATGCGAGGCCCTGTCAAAAACAAATGAACAAAACTCGGAGAATCATTCCGCTGTTTTACATTGCTTACTCTTAGTAATTCAGCTCCACAGGACTCAAGAACTCTGGGTAGTAGCTCGAAAAAGGTAAATCATTCATACATTCTTCTCCAAGGAAACAGAAAAAGTCATACTTCTGGAATGGTCCAAATTTTATCAGTATAGGGGGAGGGGCTTGCCATATTGCTATATCCTCTGCTGTACCTGGGTCTAGAAAGTCTTCTTAGGTTAACAGACTTCCTGGAAAAATGTTTTTTGCAGGATAATAAATATTTAAATAAAGCTTTAGATTTTACCAGGAAACCAAGGGGCAGATCTCAATTTTTAAGTCTAGGCTGGCCTGGAATTCTCTGTAACCCAGGCTAGCCTAGTGTTCACTATGTAGTTCAGGCAAGATTCAAAATCCACAGTAATCCTCTTGCCTCAACTGTCCTCCCAACTCCATACCCAGTTAAGCAAGTGTTTCATGGAAGGGGGATTCTGGGGATTTCTACAAGGCCTTAGTCTGGGAGAGCAGCCCCTGGTACGTGACTTTCTCTGACAGTAATTGATGCTGAGACATCATGGACCATTGATCTTGCTGCATGATTGGTTTGAACTGCAAGTTTCCTGCATGCCAGGACTTCATGGTAGTTTTTCATTCATCCTCAATATCCAGTACATCACTTCAAGTATATCAAGTACCCAAAAAGGGTTTCTATATGAATGAAATGATCACATAAATATATATTTTACTTAGCATAATGTCCTTTGAATTTATCCACATGGTGGATATAATAAATAAAAATCGTTGTATATTTCCAAATTGCCAAAGGAAATTTTTTTAATGTTATCAATCAGAAAAATAACTCTCTATTATGATTGATTTGTTTATTCCATATTCTAAACATATCAAAATATCATTCTGTGCTTCATGAATATATACAATTATTTTTTTATTAAAATCAAATTTTTCACAAAAAAACTTAACTAAAAGAACAAAGAAAGCTCTGAAGAAGGAAAGTGGTCATATTAGCACACTGAATTACAAAATGATTTTTCCTCCCAAAGTCTCCAGGAGACTGAGGGTGGAAGAGTCTTTGGAGAGTTGGGAGGAAAGATATGCTGTCTGGGTCTTCCTTAAGCAGTGAAGAAAGCCACAGAAAAATAAGATAAACAAGACACATAGTCTGCAAAGTGCAAGCATAGTTACGTGATGTGACAGAGTCATGGAGAATGTGGAGGTGCCGTAGTATTTGAACCACATCACTACAGTATTTTAGAAACAAGGAATAGTCTAATATATTTCACACATTTAAAAAAGTCTAATATCATAGAGGAGTTTCATATTCCCTCCCTACAATGTGCAAAGTTCTCTGTAGGTGTCTGAGTCACTAGAGCTGGAGCTGTCTTCCTTCATGAGCCACAGCTGTGGGCCATTCAGAACCTGTGGGTCACATGACTACTGTCTATGTTTAACTTTCTGCTCAGACCTTACAATGTTAGCAATAGGGAAACAACACAACACAACCTCTTCTGTCTGCCGCCATCTCCTTGCGTTCTGGACTTCCATCGTGGTCCCTTTTTTATATTGCCCCTTCTTGGTGAGCTTTCCAAGCACAACTTACCATGGAGTCCTTTTGAATCATACTGATTCCTCAATGATAGCTACAGAAAGCAAGTGGAACTCTTTTTTCCCTCTATGCTAGGATTTGAACAGATACTTGTTCACAAGTAGCCAAAAAAGGAGAGATAACTCAAATGTACATTAAAGACTGATTGATAAACAATGGAATACCATTCATCTTTGAAAAGGGATAAACTTCTCATGCATGCCACAACATGAATAAACTTTGAGGCTATATGCTAATGGATAATTCAAATGCAAAAGACAAATGTTGTAGGCACCTAGAGTGATCAAATTCATAGACATAAAAAATAAATCCTAGTTACTGATGTGGGGAGAGAGGACTGGCAGTTAATATTTATAGGTATAAACGTTCAGTTTTACAAGCTAAAAAGAGTGTCAAATCTGGATCTGGGGAATGTCGCACAATAACATACCTGCACTTATGCCACTGGACACTGCACACATGTACATACACACTTATAAGTAGTTAAAATGGGTCGGTGGATAATCCTGTTGGGATTGAGAGATACCTAGATGTTAGCAAAGCAAACCTCTTGGTGTTTTCAGAGATGACTGGAATGTAGAGCATCGGGTATAGGGGTAAGATGTGCCCTGAATGTTGGCCATATGGTGTGATACACAGCACGCACGGGTGGAGCAAAAGTAGAAGGAAGGAGCTAGCAAGTGTGCATAAGCACAAATCTTGAGCAAACTGTTTATTGCTGCTGCCACCACCTACGGAATCAGACTTTAGCCTCTCCTGCCTTGCAATACCATCTCACACTAAGGGCCTTCCACTGAGCTTCTAAGCCGACAGCCTCAGATTCAGGCATTGGTCTTTCTTGTTCTGAGGCTTCTAGGTCCTTAGACTGAGCATCTACTGAGAATTGTGTCTCTGCAGTATTTAGACAGCCATATTATATACTGTACATTCATACATATTCTCTTGGTTCTGCTCCTCTAGAGAACTTGAACTGATATAAATAACAAATTTATGTTATAAAATTAAATGGTTAAAATTGCAAGGTTTGGTGCACATATTTTACAAAAATATTTTTTGAATGAATTTTATTTTTTAATTTTATTTATTATTTTAATTTTTAAATGAACTGTTAAAACCATTGAATCACACACCTTAAATAAGTGATCTGTATGGTATGTGAATTTGCATTTTAATAAAACTGCTCTTTAAAAAATAGGAAAGTGTGGGCCTTCAAATGTGCTGACTTCTTAATTTAATTAAATTAACTGGCAATAGAGTCTCTCAGAGAAATAACGTTGTCATTAGTGAGCCCCTATCCCCTAGATGGGGCAGATCATACCAAAGCAGGCTGTTTAAAGGACAGGCCAAGTTTCCAGTGTTTCATTCTATTTGAGCCTCCATCTGTCCTTATCCATAGTGTAATTATTTATACAGTCTCATAAAATTGCTAATAAAATAATATCTTAAGTTTCCTTAAATTTCTATTCAAACCTGAATGATAACTAAAAAGCACACCCAAGTGCCTAGGGATGCTGTTGTCTGCAAAGACTCTGGAGTCTACAGAAACTGAGACTTTGATATTTTAACTGAGTCAGTGTTACTCAGAGATTACTTAGGAGATTCTCCAGTCTTGCTACAAATCAAGGCAACACTCTTCCCAGAGAGAGCAGACAGTAGCCCAAGCAGCAGAAGTCTTCTCTCTAAGAATAGCCACCAGCAGTTTTCTAGAAACACCAGAGAATTTGCCAGCACCTCGGAGTACTCTCCTGAGGCATTTCTACACTCAGGAATATAACAGACACGGAAAACTACATCCCCATTTCTACTAGGTGGAAAAATAGCCAGGAGAGGAAAGGTTCTGTGGAGCATGGTGAACGGCAATGGAACAATGAAGGCTCTGATTTGTTGGAAGTCTGCTTGATACTTGCAGATCATTTTGAGGGTGTAACCTAACACACACTCTAATATTGAACAGATGGAGAATCTCTAACTCTTGATAGCCTGTGCCATCACCTATTTGGAATCAGGAATATATTGAGTGCTTAGTAGAACAATGTGCGCTATGAATTTCTCTTGCATCAAGAACAGTACCTAAAAACTCAACTAGAAAAGAGAAGATGGGATCACTAGTTTGTAAAATAAATTTCTGCCTAGTAGGAAATACTGAGAGGTGAAGGAAAGAGTAAAACTTATGCAAAGGGCAGAAGGGGCAATATTCCAGAGCCCCTGGGGGCATGGGTGACCGGGCTGAGGGAGGGGAAAAGCTGCTGGCATTTTGCTGAGTTTCTAAAACATTCCAAGTACTGTATTAAGAAACTCATATGCATAATGTGAACATTTCTTCACAATAATACTGCGATGTTGAGAGTCTTCTGGCACACAAAGCCACAAGCAGACTGTTAAAAGATCAAGAACTAAATATTTGAAATAAACTTGCTTATACTCTAAAATAAGACACTGAATGCCCACGCCACACAGCTGCAAGTTCCCTCAGACATGGAAAATTGGTTTCCAACTATTCTAGCACCTTTATGAATACTTAATAAATATTAAAGAAAAAGCTAGATATCACATATAGGAATAAAAAAATACACTCTCACAAATTCCAGTGTCAAACATCCAACTAACTCACAATTAGTGCCACAAACTCATAATTCATATAAAACTAAAACATATGTCACTTTTTCAATAACCTCCAAAAACATATTTCTGTCAGTCTTGACAAATAAATACGACTTTAACAATATTCCCGGAAAAACATTAAAATTCTGTAAGGGAAAATGTATTTTTATATAATGCATTTGTCTTTTTTCAAAACTGTATATGCACATAGTTTTAGAAGCAAAAGTCAAGTTGTACTTCAAAAAAATAATAGTTCTCACTCTCCCAATCCAACCTTGGTCCCAGGGTCCAAAGGTAGTGACTGCCAACTCTTTCAGATGCTTAGTACACTTCAAATAATATTCCACTGCTTTTAGCCCAATTAACACCTATGGGCTTCTCATGTGGAAGATGAGAGTCCAGCTCCTTAACCTTCTACACATGCTCATGCAGTCCAGTAGCCAAAAATCCTCTCAATTTAACAGTATGATAATTTTTGGTTTTAATAAAACTTAGTATTTACATTATAATCGTTTAGTATTGTTCATAGCTGAACCCAATAGTACACCATGTCTTGTCTTGTATAACCTGCTTTATTTATTTCTCATGCTAATAATTGCCCCGCATTTTTTTTTTTTTGGTTTGGTGTTTAAATGTGTCTACTTTATTTTCCTCATACTGGAACACATACGTAGCAGACCAATCTCATGACAGATAAATACATTGTGATCTTTCCAATGCATTGTGTTTTGCTTTGGTCTGTTCTGCCTTTCCTTGGGCCATGCTCCTAACTTCAGCACCCTCCTGTCCAGTCTAGAAGATTGTTTTCCCAGCCTGACACAGGTGTTGCCTGGGTGCCAAGCTGAAACTTTCATTTATCACCATGATTTTAGCTGTCTAGTTGACTGGATGAAAGGAAAATCGGACAACTGGCAAAGTCCTATTTGATCACAAGTCTACGATCTCATTTCCAGAAAAGATTAACATTTAAATCAGTGTACCCTGGAATGAAGACCCACCACCACCCAGTGTGCCTGAGCAGCCTCCAGCCTGGACAGAATGAAGAAGCAGCATGTTGATTTCTCCCTTTCTCTTCTGCAGCAGCCATCCTTCGGCAGCCATGCTTGGACTTCGGAGCTCCAGGTTCTTTGGTTTGCCAGAGCAGGACGGAGAGTTACCCCATCAGCTTCCCGGGCTCTCAAGCCTCTGCACATCTCCCGTCAGAGAGATGTCACCTGTATCCCAAATGCTTTTTGTCTTCTCTCCGTTGGAGAGAGCAGCTTTCCTGAGACTCTCCCAGGAGAGGGAAGACAGCTTTTGAGACCTTTCAATCCTTCTGCAGTTATCATTGTTCTACCCCTGAATGTGACTGACAAGGTGATCGGGCATGGCACTCCAAGTGGGCACCAATTTTCCTCAGATTTATTTTATTTTTTACTTATTTGCATTTTTTCCTACATTAAAAATACATTTTTCTCTCATAATATATCCTGATTCTGATTTTTCTCTTTCTCTAATCCTCTCTAACTCCTCTCCTGTCTTAGTTAGGGTTTCTATTGCTGCAACAAAACACCATGACCAAAAAGCAAGTTGGGAAGGAAAGGGTTTATTCTGCTTACACTTCCACAACACTGTTCATCACTGAAGGAAGTCAGGACAGGAACTCAAGCAGGGAAATATCCTGGAGGCAGGAGCTGATGCAGAAGCCATGGAGGGGTACTGCTTACTGGCTTGCTCAGCTTGCTTTCTTATAGAACTCAGGACACCACCAGCCCAGGTACTTCCTGTCTCTCATTAGAAAACAAACAGGCAGCAAAGGGATAATAACAAAATATAATAAGATAAAACAAAAGCAAACACATCATAATAGGACAAAACAAATGGAAGGAAAAGAGCCCAGGAAAAGGCACAAGAGACACAAGAGACACAGGGACCCACTTGTTCGCACAATCAGGAATCCCATAAATACACAAAAGCAGAAGCCGTAACACATGTACACAAAGGACCTGTAGGGTAAAAACAGAGAAGAGAAGAGAAAACAAAAGAAATAATAAAAAGGATAAATTGAAAAGAAAAAAAAAGCCCTGACACAACATTATGAGACAAGGAACCATAGAAGGGCCACTCAGTTTGTTTTCTGCCGGCCATCTACTGCTGGGCATGCAGCCTTCACTGAAGAGTAGCTTGTTCCCCCAGTGAGACTCCCTTGAAAAGAAACCTACATTTTCATGTGTAAGTGGTTATCAATTGAAGATAGCTTTTGTGTTAGGGATGAGGGGATGTGTTCACGTCTCTGCTCAGCTCTAGAACCCCATCCAGTGCAGATCTGTGCAGAACATGTGCATGCTGCCACAGTCCCGTGAGTTCATATGTGTGTCGATCCTGTTGTGTTTAGAAGGCTTTACTCCCTTGGTGTCCTCCGTCCCCTCTGGCTCTTACATTCTTTTTGCCTCCTTTTCTGCAGGCTTCCTTGAGACTTCAGGGGAGAGCTTGATGAAGACATCCCATTTAGGGCTGAATGCTCTGAGGTCTCTTACTCTCTGTATATTGTCTGGCTGTGGGTCTCTGTATTTGTTCCCACCTACCGCGGGAGGAAGCTTCTCTGATGATGGCTGATCAAGGCACTGATCTCTGAGTATAGCAAAATATCATTAGGATTCATTTTATTGCTACTTTCTTTTCAGTAGTATTTGGTTTTACACCAGGTCTCTTGGGCTATCTAGTCTCAAGTCCTTGATCACCCAAGTAGTACTGGGTATGGGTTTCATCTCACAGAGCAGGCCTTAAGTCATATCAGATATTGGTTGATTACTCCCACAAGTTTTTTGCCACCATTGCACTAGCATATCTTACAGGCGGGCAGAACAAAGAGTTTATAGCTGGGTTGATGTTTACATTTTTTTGGTAGTAGGCAGAGAACCTACCAGAGTACCAAGAACACTAGCCTGTAGGGGTGTAGACTCGAGATGGGTACCAGCTCTACTTTCTCATGTTCAATGAGTTGTGTAGGTGTTGTCTTCATCAATAGCACCATGACACCCATTTGTAGAGAACAACCTATAGCTGTGGCAGTAGCCTGGGTTGTTTGGAGGTTCCCATGGGACCCCTTTCACTCACAACTCAATTACATGTAACCCAGTCCTGGTTCTGGAAGCTTCATGTGGTGACAAGAGATATCCAACTGGGAGTCTGTCTCCCTGTTATTTGGTGATTTAGTGTGGATTGTCTCCAAATGTGTATATATTTTAGGAAGCTTCCACTGTATTAGGTTTTCATGAGCTAGCCCTCAGGGCAGATCTCAGTTTCCCCTGGCTGTAGTTGAGAAGGCAGAGACTTGTTGGCTCCCTGAGACTCTGTGTGTGACCTACTTTTTTCCTCTGTCAAAACTTTTGGAAAATGTATATTCTTTTTATTTACAGACTTTATCTAATGTGTGTTGGAGTTCATCTTGGCATCATTCAGTGTGTTCTCTCTTAGCATTTTATTTGTTCTCTTTCTGAAACTCTTATTAGTTAGGTGTTCCCAATGGAGCTTTCAAAGCCTCCTTTTCTTTTCCCATCTCCTCTTTGTTCTGCTTCCTGGATAATTGCACCAGCCGTCCAACTCCTCCCTGAACTGTTAATTGATGTCCTCATACTTTCAGTTTCCATGTCCTCTTCTATGACATCATGTGTGTATTTTCTCAGTCTCTCAAAAAATATCATTTATTTGTTTTAAGATTTCTTTGCCCTTTGATCATTCCATTTTCCTCTGAATCGCCTGCCCCGGTTGCTTACTTGATTGCTTCTCATTCGTGCCTATGGGAGGCAATCCTCCAGCGTATGACTGCACTTGGCTGTCCAGCCTGGGACCTAAAGCAGTGAGCTTCCGTGACACGACTGGATGGGTCTAGCTATTTAATGGGGAACTTTAATCTGACATTGTTTATCCAATTAGCTCCTCCCCACAATGATTCCCTAACACTAAATCCAGGGGTAGAAGACTGTTTAACAGCAGTTAGCGTTCTGAGTTCACAGCAGAGAAAAAGCATCATTCTGTACACAGATTCACACGCAAATAAATATTTGTTTGTCTTTAAGAATTTGGCTAAGGTATCTTACCCACATTATCAAATGTATCTGTTTCCAAATTCAAAGCTTCTGTAGTCTAATATCTCTGGAAAATACACACAACAGGATTACTCATCTAAGCGCTTAGGATGGAATGAGGTATGGAGACTTCGGACCAGTCACTGGGTTTCGGCCTCCCTCCACACCTGTCTTTGGCCACAGCTGCTCGTCCAGGGCTGAAGCCTTCCTGGTGTTCAGCACTGTCTGACTTGAACTGTCTTCCTGCCCTGTGACCACCTTGCTTCCAGTTTTTTCTCCTCTGCTAATGCATTTTCCACTCAACTATTTGCCTCCCATCTTTGAAAATTTTCTTGACACCCTTCACCTACAGCCCTCAGAACCCATTTTATTTGAAAATCTGCAGCTTCTTAATTCTCTACCCATCACTGAAAGCGGCCTCAGGAGAAAACAGAGATAAATTAGTGTGAGTAAACTGCCATTTCTAACCATAGACCTGGGAATCGTTTTCCACGAAAATAAAACTCAGAGATTACAGAGCTGTAGAGCGCCATCCTAAAATTTGGTCAGCACCTGAGCATACCTGGGCCAAAATGTCACGTTCCATTCCGGAGTCTGCAAATACTAATTAGTGAACGAAGCAGGAGTTGGGGGACATGGATGCGATGAAAACAGTGTTCAGGAGACTCAGAAACAGGGTTTGAGGAAAGAGCTAAAAGAACAGACCACACACGGGAAGACTAGGCGAAGTGGAGAATTAATAATAACTATCAAGTAGGTGAGAAATTATCCTATACCAAATAGTCCCTGCCCCTCGATTTTCAGTTCCCATTTGAAATAGAGCAGACTTCGCACAGACCAACAGTAAAGTACATTGTGTTACCAGGAGAGAGCACAGTACTTTCTTGAATTATATTAAGGAGGAAAGCCTCACTCCTTCAAGGCAGCATTGCTCAATGGCATCAGCTTTCTTTTCCTTCCAGTGGACTGTGCAGGAGATAATCAATTATTCAATGGTTCTTAGTTTTAAAACTTCTTCTTTGCTAACAGAAATACTTGTTTGTAGGTTATAAAGAATATCCCTAAACAGGTTCCGTTTCATTTCAGGATTCACACATGCACATTTCGGTAAGACTTTTGGGAAAATTAAAGGCTGAGTTTTTACACATCAAAATGACTACATTCAAAATGTGGGTGACGCTTCTAGACTGAGGCAAAAGCTACTTCTGCCGATGCTGCAGCTTTTCTTTGTAGCATACTTTAAAGGCCTCGGCTCCCTCATTCTGACACAGAGGCTCACTTGGTATCCCAGGCTGCCCTGGAATTCTAGATCTTCCTTCCTCAGTCCTTTGAGTGCAGGGATCACAGGCATGTGCCTCACTGCCTGGTCTTTCTACCTCTTTTCGCTTTTCTCTCTGTGTGTACATGTGTGGTATATGTATATTTATGAATTTTTCACGTGTGTGGGTGCGCATGGATGTGTGAAGTGTGAGTATACATATATATGTACATACATGGAGGCTTGAGGTCAGGTGTCTTCCATCACTGTCCAACTTACATATTAAGTCAGGATCTCTCCCTGAACTCTACTGGGTACCCAGTAAGTGAGAACTGACAGCAGAGAGAAAGGACTCTATATTCGATCAACGAAAGGCCCTGGCATGGAAGAATTTCCCACCTCTCCCCACTGCTTTAGAGCAAAGCCCACCAGTCACGATCCCCACCATGCAGTAGAGTCAGCTTTCCTATTGCTTTCTTATAAATGAAGGCACACCAAAGCATGACCAAGACAGGAACCAGCCAGGGATTTCAAACATCAACAAAACAGAGAAGACATAGATAAGCAAAACAAGCTCCAAATACAAATTTTCAGGAAGTTTAGACATGGAATTTTTAAAACATAACTAATAGCCTTAGCATGCTAAGAAAATATTGCATCCTAAAAGTAGTCATAAGATGCTATGGAAAAACGATTATGCAACAAGAAAAAGGTAGTTGGATTTCCCTCTTCACAGACAATATAATAAATAAATAAAATGCATAAAGAAATGGTTTGAGGATACAGAAGACAAAATCTTACAGAATACATAAGAGAAAATATAGTCATCTTGACAGTTGCTTTGTCACCTCGACATAACATAGGATCACCTAGGAAGAGAGTCTAAATGAGGGATTAAAGATTGATCCAACGACAGAACCCCAGAGAAAACTCAGTGCTGAAGGGAGGAAGGAGTTTATGAAAGGAGCTGAGGAGACAGCTCAGTCAGTAGGTATTTCCTCTGGAAACACAAGGACCTGAGTTCAATACTCAGAACCCAGGTTTAAAAGAATTTTTTTTAATGTTGAGCATTGTGTCATAGTCTTATAATCCCAGTTCTGGGGATATTGAACCAGGCTGATCCCTAGGGCTCACTGGCAAGCCAGCCAAGACAACTTGGCAAGGTCCAAGCTAATGAGAAACCCTGTCTCAAACAGGTGAATGGCTCCTGACAAATGACACCCAAGGTTGTCTGCTGGCCTCCACATGCCCACATGGACCACACACACACATACGCACATGCAAACACAGAACCAGGATAGTTAGTCTTCTGGAAGCCAAAGGAGTAGAGGTTAAGGAAAGAAAGTGAGAAACTCAGATGCACATGAGTTCTACTCCAAGGGTCCAGAAGTCAGAAAGGGCTCAGGCTGCGTATTCAGACCATGTAGCCAAAGTCCACTCAACTAAACACAGCACAATTCCTAATGAATCCAATTCAGAAATCAAGGAAGAACATGACACTGGCCACAGGAAATATCTGTGGCATTAAAACATATCTCTGCAGTGTGATTCTGTGTAGGGCTCCAAACTGTTCTGCTTTAGACTTCTCCGAGTGTGCATCAGGCAGCCAAATACAAGGGCAACTGAGATCTAGATTTCCCATTTGTTTGTAAAATTAAATCTACAGTCACCTGCTTTGCCTTATCACCTTTGCCTAAACTAAGGTGTGTCTATCTGCAGAACATACTTGAGCTGGTGTGGAAACTTCTAGAAATGCAATGTTCTAGAAACACATTTGCCCAAACATTTATTCCCTGGTGACATGGCCACAAAGGGAAAAAATGAATGACACTTAGTACCGGTGCAATCCAATGGCTTTGCCTTTCGTATCAATACAGAATCAGTATTCGGTGTCACAGCGCCACGGCAACGGGAACTGCTGACCAACAGAGCTGTTCTCCTGGCAACTTAATGAGTTGGCACAATGAGAACTCAGCATTATTGGGTCTACTCTGTATGCAACCTTCTATCTGCTGCAGTCAGTCCCTAGCTAACAGATTCACTCTGCATCTTTCTTTGTTTCTTTCTTACAGGATAATTTCTTTAGTATCAGCACTCAGAGTTACTCCAGGGTCATAGTAATATACCATCAACTTTAAATAAGTCTAACTATAAAAAAGCCTTAGCCTGGAATCCAGCACAGTTCATTGAGGGGATTTACATAATAAATACAAAGATCCTGGAGTCTGCCTGCTATCTTATATCTGAGTCTTCTGTAAATACTGTTTGCCTTCACAGCTAAGACATGTCAAGAAGACCATAGGATACATGACTATGGATGCTAACTTAAAAATTAACTTCAAAAGGGCAGAGGGAAAATAAGTCATCGAGCTGCTTCCATTTTCATCCGTACCCATCCTTGGTCTCTCTATAAAGTTGCACTGGGCATATCACCTCTGTACCTCTTCCATTATGTCTCTTCTTGGGTTATTATAGGTAGACTATTCAGCCTGACGTAATGCTGGAACCTTACCAGTCTTCCTGTCACACTTAGAATAAACCCAGAAGTCCTACCCTTGATCTACAAGCCCCTGAATGATTTGGCAACTTGTGTCATATCCTGCCTTATAATTTGTGATCTTCCCTTACTAACTTTGATTTAGCAAATAGATCCCCTGCTGTTCCTGGAAAAGTACAAATGCTTAGAGAATGAAAAGCACTTTCTGTTCTCTTTTTTTCTAGAAGATTCTCCTCCCAAATATCCATAGGGCTTTTCTTTTCATCTCGTTCAGGCTTTGAGCAAAAGTCATTCACTCAGTGATCTTCTCTTTCTTCTCCTTCTTTAAACTATCCTGCCTGATACACCTTTCCCTGTTATTTGTGTTTTCTTCCTTGGGTTTATCTTCTTTTCATGCCTAGCTATGGTTTGATATAATGTGTTCTCTAAAGGTTCATGTGCTTCATCTCCTATGTGCTGGTATTGAAGTAGTGGAACCCAAAAAAAGCAAGGCCTTATTGATGGCATTGTCTTCATAAGGAATTAACACAGATCTCTCAAAATGGATTAGTTCCCACAAGAATGGATAACTCAGGGTGTAGTTTGGCTTCCTGGATTCAGTCTCTTTCTTCCCTCCCTTCCTTCCTCCATTACTTCCTCTTTTTCTTCCTTCCCTGTTATCTGCCCCTCTCACATACTGACCACCATGTTGCCATCCAGAAGGACCTTACCAGAGATGAGTGGATAGCAGTAATTGTGCTTTCAGACCTCTAACACTGTGAGACAAATAAACTCCTGTCTCTGCTAAGCACTGAGCCTTGGGTTTTGTTTTGTTTTTGTTTTGTTTTGTTTTTTTAGAGGAATAAAAGTAATATTCATCTCCTTTTGGTTTTTTTTTTGTTGTTGTTTGTTTATTTGTTTATACAGGGTCTCACTGCATCACCCTAGCTGGCTTGCAATTCTTTATGTAAACCATACTAGCCTTGAACTCACAGAGATTCACCTGCCTTTGCCTCCCAAGAGCAGGCGTTGAAAGCATGCTCTACTCATACCCAATAGAAGCAATGTTCTAAGAACACTTGCCTAGTCTATGTGATGTCCTGGGTACAATCCTTACAATTGTTTTTCTATAATTAAAGAGCCAAAGTTGCCCACTGCTGGGGAAATTGTACCATTAGGGCTCCCAAGTAGTTTCCAAACACTCTTGAAAATATGTTAGTACAGAGAAAGATCCTTATATACATATCTATCATTATATCTACACACTTGCATCATTTATGTATGGATTTACACACTTATATATGGACCCAAAAGCCACTTAACATCAGTCAAAACTGTAGATTTTACACTATGTGGCTTTAACCTAGATTTTTCATTTTAGTTTAAAATACTTGTCATTCACTTCCAAAAGTAAAAATTCATTCTAGAAAAGACACTGTTTAAGCAATGACTCAACACTCAAACTATTAGTGTCATGGGTTCTTCATGATGAGAAGCATTCTTTCCACACTGACATTTCATTTAGAAACTGAAATGGACTGTTGAGCAGCTTGTTAATCCAGTTATCTTAAAAAAAAAAAAAAAAAAGAATAATGTTTCAATGTTTCATCCAAAGATGAGACCATCAGAGCCAAGTCACCAGCATTCCTTTGAAGTGTTTTGAAAAGAGGACACTGTTTTTCACCCAATGAAACAACAGATTTTGTCAAACTGAAAACATTCTGAACATGATATGAACTTTCCCAAAGGAAGACAACTTGTAAATATCTGATCCCCCTTGAATCGTGTGTGTGGGCAAGTAGCTCTATGTCAAGGCCACCAGTTTTTAAATATTACACAACTAATTTTTTATAACTAGTTTTTATTCTTTAGGAAACTTTAGAATGAAATGAAAACATTCCTGCGCTCCATTTTAACAGCAGAAGGGGTATGAAAAGGAAATCACAGTCTAATTACCTTCATGAATATAGATACAAAGATCCCATTCAGTATTTTATCAAACTGAATCTGGTAATACATAAAACATCACTGTGAGCAAGTTCATTTTCTCAAATACTAAGTTGGTAACACACTAAAAGCAGGAATTTAACTTCTCACACTAGGAACTGAAAACAAAAAAATCATATAACCATTTCAATAAATGTAAAAAATATACCTGATGAAATACAACATTCATGATTTAAAACTCATTAGAAAAGTCAGAGTAGATGCTCGTTCCCATCCCCTCATTATTAAATTACCAATGAAAAATTATGATGTGTATATCATACTTAATGGTTAAATGCTGAGAACTTCCTTCATTATCAAAAGCAAGAGAAGAAAGCCAGCCATCAGCCTTTCAGCATCCCCTAGGGGCCCAGCCAGGATATGAAGACATGAGTAAATAAATGGTCCAAAGATTGTAAATCAAGAAACAAACCATCATTCCATTACATTGCAAATGGTAAGACTGTGTTTAGGGCGCATTCAAAGATGGTCCCAAGATGCTTGCTCAACAGGAGAAAGCAGAGAGGCTAATGAAATTTCTCAAGAGCCTCAAACAGAAAACCAAACCCTAAAATTGATACCATTTGCAAAGGCATCTAAAAATGCAGAGTGCCTAGTAATGAATCTAACAAAAGGCACACAAAGTCTGTGAGAAAAAAAAAAACAAAAAACATACAGCATTATAAAACATTTAAATGGATTTAAATAAGGACCCGATCTTATAAAAATGTCAATTCTCTCCAAAGTAATTTACACTCTCAACAAAATCCCACAAACTTTATGTTTGGTTGTAGACCTTGACTAAGTTGATCCTAAAAGTTTGTATAAAAATACAAAGAGGCAAGAATAGTCAAAAACAGCAAAATAGCACACAGGAAAACAAGTGCAGGCATTCTCCCATGACGCGTAGTTCACATACAAATAAAACTGTCTATTTAGAGAGTGATGGGATTATTTGGGGCAGTAAGGAAATCATCTTAATAAACAGGGAAATGTATGTCTGTGAAGGAGGGCAGTAGATGGCCAAGAAGGAACCCATGGATGGCTTTGTCAGACTGCCGCTGTCCTGAGTTAATGAGGTACTGACGTTCATTAGCTTATAATTCGTGGTCTATGGAGTTTGGGGTACATGTTGCATTTCATAATAAAAATGAGTAAATCAAATATGTAAATTTCAAAACTGGATTTGGAAGATACTGAATAAAGTTTTCATTATCATAAACTAAATAGGATTGGAGAATACTAAGGAACAGCAAAACTAATATGGTGACTTTTTTTCATTTATTAAATCCTCTTGTGACCCCACTGGGCTCTTTGCTTGGGACCCTTCCACTCTGCTCTGTCCCAGAGCCTATGAATAAGTCCAGCTCTGAGCACTACTTTGATCTGTTGCTGAAGTCAGTCTTCATTGTTGCGCCTGTGGTCCAATGATGGGACAGAACTAAGAATCTTGCCTTCCTTTCCAGGAGAAACAGGTAAGTAAGGAAAGGGCAGGAAGCATGAAAATCGGGATTCTCTAAACCCACTTGCTTTGATACCAAAAGCCATCACAAGGCCAAGAGCAAAAGGAATGGGCTGTGAAGCTATTTCTACACGCAATGAGCCAAGAGTGATGAAGGCATTGGCCACAACAGACGGCTGCAGGGAGAAGAGAAGGGGTTCAAGGGGTACAGGGGTTCAAGACAGAGAGACAGATGAGTATCTGAGCTGGAGCAGGGCCTCTGGAAGATCCAGCCCTTCCCACACTGACTACCCCAGGCCTCTATGCCCTGAGCCTTTTTGGTAGAAACTCCTACGGGGAGTCATTCAACAGCAATGTGGGTCACATGGAAGAGAACAGCTGTGGGGCTGCACTCCCACAAACTTCAGTCTTCCCACAGCTGCATCAGAGGCTGGGATCCTGATGGGCTCTATCCTACAGAGTCCAGGGCTTTTTAACATGTTTACGGAGAGGCCCTTTGTGGTCACTGAAAGTGTTATTAAGTTAAAGTATACCATAACAATTCTTTAAACATATGCAAAAATGACTTGGAAGCTGCCTGTACAAATAAACAGAATAAAAGGGGGATATTCAGTATGCAGAAATCTCTAGCTGCTCATAGCTGGTCTGGAGTCACCTATAGCTCTTTCTATCCTGTCAATAGCCCCCTTCCACATCTGTGTCAAAAGAGTCAGAGCCTGGTGCAGTGTGTCACCACCATGTCTTTTAGATCTGACTGTTGCTCTTCTTGCCACTGTCCTGCTTCAGACCCTGCGTCATGACCCACACTGTGACTTAGCACAATAGCTTCCCAAGGTCTCTCTATTCCTACTCATGCCTTTAATCTACCCATCAAAGCCATGAGTCAAACCTTCTGCCCACAAGTCTGCTCAGATCTTCTAATCTTCAGAAGTCTACAGGAAGTCCCAGGAGTTTATAAAAAGGGATAAGCCTTCTTACAGAACAGTCAAAGGCCACAGATTACACTCAGCTCTCTCCAATCGTATTCCTCCCGAATCCTAACTACGACTATGCCTCTACCTCTGCCTAGTCCACCTCATCAACACTCACAGCCTCATCCAGGGGAGCCCGGAAGTCTGGGCCCGGAAGTCTCTCTCCTGTTTCAGGCACATCATCCTTGCACCATCAAATAACACATGAGTCTCCTGTTGTCAGAGCTCCCACCAGACTGATTAAATTTCAGATCCAATACCCTTTCCACTTAATGTATCTTCAATGAACCTCTTGGTCTCCTTTTCCAAAATTTCTCCTCCCTCGGTCTGTGCCACCTCAGAAAAGGAATACAATCCACACACCAGCTCAGACCTGGAGCTAGGAATCTTCCCTGATGCTTTTCTTGTTCTCCTTGCTATCTTCCATGCACTAGAATCCTGTCAGCACTGCTTCTACGTGTTAGCCAAGCTGACTACGTCTCTCCAGCTCCATTACCACTGCTGCTTCTGGGGTCACAGCTGAGGACTTTTCTCACCTCCGTGCTTTCGTTCTGCATCTCATCACCCTCTCCACACCAGAGGCATCGGGACCTTCAAATCAGATCACGCCACTCCTTTAGTTAAAGGACTGCACAGCCATTCTATTGATTTTGAATTCCCATACTAAGTACCATATTATCTGTGAAATAGAAAAAAATACTTTAAATGTTTCATTTTTATAATTTATTTTAATTTTATGTTATGTGCATTGGTGTGAGGACATCAGATTCCCTGGAACTGGAGTTGTAGACAATTGAGAGCTGCCATGTAGATGCTGGGAATTGAACCTGGGTCCTTCGGAAGAGCAGCCAGTACTCTTAAGTGCTGAGCCATCTCACCAGCCCCCTAAATGTTTTAATTTTATTATGAGCATAAAGAAGAATCCACTGGGGGAAATTATCCTAACTGATAAGATTTATAAAAATGAATGCATCTGAGACTTTCTTAAGTCAATCCACTCAGAATTAAATAGACAAAGCCAACATGTATTGATTTGTGTCAACTCATCCTTAAACTAAAACGATTTGAAATTTCTGTCTTATTTTAAGCCCATTTTTCTATTAGCTCTGCCCTTATATGTAGGTAAAATAGACAGCATCATTTATACTCATATTTCTAAGGAAATCTCAGGGAACATTGTGGGAGAAGGGGCAGAAAGAATATCAGAGCTATAGGATGGGGAGGGGTGTTGTGAAATGCTGGCCACTGGACATGGCACGGCTGCTGTTCAGATGAACTCAATGCAGCTGCAGTTACCTGTGTGTGACCTACACAAGATGAATCAAGTTAAAAATCCATCATGGAGTGCCATGATGGCAACGGAGCAGGAGGATCTCCCAATGCCTAACCTTAGCTGAGGAGCTATTGGCAGCCAGATGCTGGGGGGGGGGGTCACACTTTGGGGCTAGAAGAGTGGACATTAGCAAGTTGTCCATGCTCAAATGAATGACCCCCACATATGAGCAGCACTAATTGGACTCAATGATTTGTAGAAAAAAAAGAGGACATGAAGCTGGGAGGGAGGTTTATTAGGGGAGGGGGTTGGAGGGAGAGAATGGGGGAAGATGTAAACAAGATACATTGTATACATGCATAAAGTTTTCAACTAAAATATATAAATAAATGTAAAAAAATAAAATATATAAACAAATGTGTAAAAAAAATTCTCAAATTTTCCATTAACCTGAAACACACCAAAAGTGTATCAGTTATTTCTCTGGAGCTGAGTAGGATACTGTCTCCTAGAATCCACTATTAAAATGAAAATACTTCTGGGAAGAGATAAACAAATGAGCCATTATCTTGCTTTAATACTCCAACTTAATTTACTTGTTCACAAACAAGATGTGGAGGAATCCATCCTGATGGGTAGAGGAGAATGTCAGTGTGCTTTTAGGGAGACAGAGCTGCAACGTATCATCATGTACATCACCATTAGTCATGGGGTTAGCTCAGGGATGTATATTGGAAAGTACAGTGTTCACGACCTCCCAGGGCTACAGGAAAAGTGAAAAGGTGCTGGAAACATACAGGACACACTTGCTAGGGTAGTGAGGTCATGACTTGTTCTGCAGATGGGTAGTTCTCTGCCTGACCTACAGAAATCTTGAAAGAAGAAGTAATATTTTATTCTCTAGAGTCCCCATGCCACCATAAAGTATGTTGAACTCAGAGGCATTCAACAATAATGGCACTTGTGATTTAATTTCTTATTTCAATAAATGCTAAATAAAATGCCACTGAACTCTGAGGATGTGAACTTTGTATTTCAGATTTAGAGCTAGTGTTTTTTAAGTGTTTACAATTGGTCCTGAACAATACCAAGTTTTGGCAAGATTGTCAATCAACTAGAATTCATATACATGGTGGGTGGAGTCAAATTTGACAGATTAATTTGTAAAACTGTCTATCAATGTGTTCTCAGAGGTGTCTATCTACTCTATAACTCAATAACAGACACAGCCTCCAGAAAACACATGCAGGGTGTTCAGAGATGTTTTATTCAAAATAATAAAGAACCAGAAGACTTGTGAGATGGCTTAGCAGATACGACACCTGCCCTGGCCCCACAATGTAAGCCTGCTGACCTGAGTTCAATCCCCAGAGTCCATTTAAAGGTAGAAAGAGGAAAATTACTACACAAAAGGTATCCTCTGACCTCCACATGTACAAGGTCCCCATAATACACACATACTAATTAAGAAGTATTAAAACTAGAAGACTGTCCATCAATAAAGTTATAGACAATTAAATGGTAGAATATTCACTCAATGAAATGGCACAGAAAAAAAAAAAAAAAAAAAAAAAAGATATTTTTGACTCCAGTGTATATGCCAGAAAAAGGAACATATACTTCATGGTGCCATTTGTATGAAGTTCCTGAATAGACAAGATGTACTCGAGATGATGATTGAGATTAGAAGTCAGAACAGTGGTTGTCTTCAGGCAAGGGGCTACAAAATATGAAGGAGAAGTGAATAAGAAGTCATTGTGTGGGGCCAAAGAGATGGCTCCACAGTTAAGAGCACTTGCATCTCTTGCATAGGACCAAGGATCCGTTCCCAGCCCCTAACTCATGGGACTCACAACTACCTATAACCCTAATTCCAGGGAATCTGATGCCCTATTCTGACCTCCACAAAGCGCCTGGACTCAGGTGGTATACAAACATACTAAGAATGCACACAAACACATAAAATAGTAAACAAATCTGAAAATAAGTGTGTGTGTGTGTGTATGTGTGTTGGAAATTATTATTGTACTTAATTAGACAGGGTCTTCTTATGCAGTCCACACTAGCTTCACTCTCGCGGTCTCCCTTAGCCTCCCAAGTGCTGTGATTTAGACATGTCCTCCATCATATGTGGGGGCCTATATTTTGATTTGTATGGAAAGCAAACATGTTCACCATGTGTAAAATTCCACTAAGTTGAAGTTTAAGATTCATGTGCTTGTTTACTTATACTGCATTAATAAAAATAAAAATAAGAAAAAAAAAACACCGGCTATTTCTCATTGACTGAATATTTCTTTTAATCACTTTAATCATGGGGAGCCAATCACCATTAAATATATTTTTGTTGTTACTTTTTGGATCTTTTTAAAGAATCCTTCATCCAATCAAATAGGGAATCTTTGTCTACCCTACACAGGTGGATGGCCTTTGTATATCAACTGTTTGCTTATTGTTAACACCTAAAAGGAGCCCATTCATAACACAGACACAGGCAGACAGCAAGTGGTAATAGGACAGGCACAGAGTAGGGGTAGTATCTGCCAGGGATGCAGTGCAGTGGTGTGAGCAAGTATATACAAGACCCTAGGTTCAATCCCAGCCCCGCTTTTAAAAAGAATAGCGCTTGCATGTCTGTGAATGAAAGTCAGTCTGTTCCGAGCAATAGCTAGCACTAATGGCTCTACTAATTTAATAAGACATACAGAGATGTGTCAAATTTTACAGGACTCTACAACTGATATGCATTACAAATCCATCTGCTAAGCCCTCTTATCTTATCTGGGCCAGCCCCTAACTAAAGAGCTACCGAGCCATCACTTAAACATCAACAGAAGCCAACAGTGGGAGATACGTGAGATTATTATGGACAATGTCTGAAATCTATGGGAGCAGATAAAAATAAAGACCACCTCACCAACTACTTCCAGCTGCCACCTCTTCCTCTGGAGACTGGTATGTTTAATATGTCCTTTGCATAAGATTTTCGGTTAATGGCTAAAGCAGAAATGAATTTGTATTTTTTTTTTTAGGTATCTCTAGGTGGAATCTCTGGAATTTGAAAAATTCTGGAAAACCATGTAAAATCATATTACCTCAGTTTTCCCAGCGAAACCTCTTGGAAATGGCTACATTAGCCAAGTCGTTCAGCAAAACGGAGCAGAAACTTCTGCCACACTTGCTTGGTTCCATGAGGACCAGAATCACAGAGAACCAGCATCAACCTCTTAGCAGAAGATGCTACACGCCCCTCATGGGACTTCCAAAAAAGTGTGATTCGTTCAAAATTTGGATTAAAACTGCCTTCCTCAGTTGTACCAACAGCTCACTACTGTACTTTGGAGGGTCTTCAGGGTGACTTTCCACATCCGTGGGAACACACCTATCATGTGTTACATTACAACTCTTGTGTTTTATCTAACTAGATCAGATTGATCATCCGTCATCTGGTGTTTTCCTAATATTGGAAATACCAAAACTGACCTAGAAACCAGAAAAAACACATCAGCAACAAGAGGTTAAATACTTTCCCTTAAAAGTAATAATGTTTTCGTAAACTGTTTTTTTTTTTTCATTTTAAAAGAACAATGTCCCTACAGCTCAGCATCTTCTCCTAGAAGACCTAAAAGTTTACAGAATTTCAATTTTCCCAATGAAACGTATTAACCTTACCATTCACACTATTGGTTTCCTCGTCCTCTTGTCATTCTCTGTGGATATAAGTCAATGAAGAAAGAAAAACAGGGTGGTTGGCTGGACATTTGAACTAACAGAAAAATCACAGTGGTTTTCAGAACTGGTTGAACAGAATATAAAAAAAAAGGCATCAAGATTCATGAGTTTATCTGGGAAAGCTGGTCTGTAAAATAATTAAGGCCCAAATACCAACAAACTGACTGAAGCTGCTTTGACTAGCAGAAGGACCGCCACTTCACGTACTACCCATGACAAACAAGCGTTCGCTCTGCACACACAGCCCAGTATTCCCATAGTACTAACTCTGCTTACCCAACTGTAAATAGAATCACTGAGTCTTGCACCCTTTGGTTTGATTACACTGAAAGGTGTGCTTCCTGAATAAAAAGAAGGAAGTCGGATTTAAAAACAAAACCAAACAAACAAAAGCACCAGAAGTGGGATTATTAAATACTTACAGGCTGTGTGACTTGGATCTGAAATTTTGCCCTGCCCACATTCATATTGTAAATGCTTGTTTCTCAGTGCGTGGGGTTACTCTGGGGGATTGTAGGACCTCAGGACATGGTGCCTAGCTGGTGGAAAGTGGTTACTAGTAATGGCCCTTTGAAGGTTGCAGCCTGGCTCCCACTTCCTGGTGTGCTGTAGAGTGAGTAGCTTCTACTTCACGCTCCTAACACCTCAGGCCAAGCCACTCTGTGGCATGCTTTTCCCTCTATTACGGACTGAAATCCCTCTAAAACCACAAGGCAGAATAAAATTTTCTTTTCTCATTCCTGTCAGATATTTTGGGTACAGCACTGAAAAAGTAGCTAAACATATACTTGCTGGCTTGTTATTCATGGCCATTTTTTCATAATGATAATAACCATTCTCACAGAAGCCCAGAAACCAGTGATTCACTCTACCCCAGTAAAGGTAAATACTATATAAGGACACACTTGAGTACTCTTCTCTACAAAATTGCTGTGACCCTAAAAACCACACAGAAAGAGTCAAAAGACAGCGTGAGGCATTTTGAGTCAAAAGTGCACTTGTTCAGCCTGCTGGAACAATGTGAGATGGTAATGAGGAACGCAGGCTGAAATGGATTGAAAGGCACTTTTCCACTTGGCACTGACAGGTCATCTAAAGGGTGTGTGCCTTGGCTGCCGCACTCTGAGGCCACAGTTTGATCTGAAGACATAAAAGAGATGAAGTCAGCTAGGTTCGCCCCTCTCCTCGAGTCAGCCCTTACCTGTTCCTTCATTCAAGCACTAACTAGCTGATTTACCAGAAAGCTGAGCAAGCAGATCTCCAAGGATGTGATCAAAACATCTTACGCTCCCTATGTTCTTGGAAGAATCCCTTGGAAGGGTTGAGAGGGAGGTGAACTTTCTTTGTTCTGTATGAAAACTTCAGCAGGTGCCAGGACCTTCCTGCCCACCTTGGGGTCATTGGCAGCCATCTAAATTTATTAAGCACTCCAACCATTTTTATAGTAATATTTAGAATTCCATCTCTTCCAAGTCTGGATGGGTTTCAGACTAAGCCTTAAAGTAGGGTGCATATTGGGACTGCCTTCTACAGCTGCCAATCCCTACACTTTTGGGAGTATAAGGAAGGAGAAAGAAGGTGGAATGAGGCAGCTCTTACTGAAGCTGGAGCCATCAAAAGCTACCAATCAATTCTACGGGCCTAGAGTGCTTAGAGCTCATCGTACCTTGTCTGAGCTTCTGGATGCAGCCTTGAAAGAGAGTCTGCATCCTGGAGATGGGGCTGGGCTGTAGCTCAGTGGTTTAGCTCTTGCCTAGGCTGTGCAAGGCCCTGGATTCTATCCTTAGCACTGCAAAACAAAACAACCCTCCCCCAGTCCAGGAAGTGTCTCTCTTGCCAGTCCCCAGGCCATTGGTGAATGCAGTTCAATGCCATGTTGTCTTGCAACAATCTCTATGGCCTATGAAATTCAGCATGCATTTCTGGCTCTTGGGGTCCCTCCCATGAGGCTCAATTTACAGAAAACTTGCCAGCTGCTCTCATAGGCAGCTCATCTATGGGGCATGAACAGAAATCACCTTACTTTTGCTTTACTCAAACACTGGCAGGGCAGGCAGACTCTGACAAGAAAGTTTCTCTCATGGTGCCAGAATCCACACAGCAGCCATCCACATCTCCCCATCTGAACTACAAGATTCCAGCCTCTCCTTGGTACCCTGGGACTGGGGGAGGCCAGCAATTACACTCCCAAGAAGTCCCACTCTTTTCCAGAAAAGCTAAGGATAAGATGAGAGGCTATGTCTAGAATCTTCCCTTTACAGCCCTGTCTCTTGTCGGACCATTTCAGAACTCTGGGCTCATTTTCAAAGGCACCTTGTCTGCCAACTCACACATGTATTGAATTTGGATCCCTGGTGAGAAACGCAATTCTAAAATTCCATTACATTTTAGCTAGAGCAGCTGAAGAGACTTGGCTGACTGTTAAGAAGTTCCACTTTTTCCAGTAACTGTTACTCCTGGCTACTCTCTGGATGTCCTTTCCCCTTGGATAGTGAGGGACCTTAATTCCAAGTTCATCACAAAACATTGTAGTCCATATTGATAATTAAAATAGGTTAACACACATACACACCGCTACTTAGGAAGCAGTCTTGTCTAAAAATAATTGCACTGAATTTAATCAAGTTGCTGAGACAATGTGCTAGCTCACAGATTATACCCCAGAAAGAGAAATGAGTTAAATGACTCTGCACAGATGTGATCCATCAAAGGGGCGAACCTCTATAGAAAAAAATGAAACTACATCTCCATCAAAGCAATGCCATGAGAAAAAAAGTGGAATGAGGGACTGAACGATAATAAAGTTACAAGATACAACCATAAAACGTAAAATGAAGGCTGTGTTCACGTATGAATTTGAAAAGAAATAATAAAAAGATAGCTTTGAAGCCCCTAGGGAAATTTGAATATGGATTAGGTATTGCACAGTATGATTAACCAATACACTTGGGAACAATAATGCTATAATGGTTTTGAAAATAAAAGTCTTTACCAATTAGAAACGTATATGGCAGTATTTATATGTGAAATGACGTGCTGCCTGATAATTGCCTTTAATGTATTTCTACACAAGTACTGATAGCCAGGGATGGCAGCACAGGCCTGTACCTCAGCCCTCGGGAAGAAGAGCTAGGATGAGCAGGTGTGGAGGATCGCTATGAGTTCAAGGACATCTGGGCTACGAAGTGAGACCCACACACAAATATGTTTAACAAATGAAAGCTTGAAAGGGACAGATGAAATCAGATTGGCAAAATGTTAGTATTCATTGGGGCTGGGTGACAGGTCCACAGACGTTCATTATATTTTATTTGTGTGATGGGAAGAATTTAAGAGTAAAGCGTTTATAAGACCATGGACTGGAAATATCCTGAAAATGACAGGGAAGCCTCACTCATAATATCATAGCAATATGGCTGCCTATAAAAGACTGAAATAAGTACAACACCAACAGCCATGCTAATGGAAATAGGAGATCTCACTGGGCCCTAACCTTAGACAAAGAACCACAGAAAACTTAGGAATACTATGAACGGGAGAAATTATCTTTCTCAGGGATGAGCCCCTAATTGGTTATCCAACACAAATTGATCAGCCTTGAAAATACAAGGAACACTAAACAGCTTGAGCGGATTATATTTATATACTTAGGTACACACACACACACACACACACACATGCATATGTATGTATATATATGACCATTAAGAGGGAACAAGGCAGGGAAGTATGTAGAGTTGGATGAGGAACCTGAAATGTAGAAATGAGGTAATTATATTTTAATTTTAAAAATAAAGATATTTTTAAGTAACTTAAAAAGAAGACAAAGAACCCCTGAGCTGGGGAAATGGCTGGGGGATAAAGAGTGCTCCCTACCCTATAAAGAGTGCTCTCTACCCTTCTGGAGGATCCAAGTTTGGCTCCAAACACCCATATCAAGTGACTAACAACCACCTGTAATCCCAGCTCCAGAGGATCCAATAGCTTTCTAACTCCATGGGCACCAGCAGACAAATTGCATATAGTCATATAGACACATAGTCATAAATAAAAATAAGTTTTCTGTTAAAAGGACCATATATCAGTATCATGCCCATGACTATTCACTTCTGTTTTGTAGCACTCTCAAGCTAGTGAACTAATGGGTAGGTGGGCAGAGAGAAAGGAAAGATGCCTCTCTTTCTTCCCTAATGATGGAGAAGAGCCAAGCCTGGGGCATTTCAACTTCAGTTGTTAGTAGTCATTTCCTTTTGTCTTATTCTTTGATCTGACTGACAACTGCATCACATGGTAAGACTGTCATTGCCTATACAGCACAGCTGATACAGAAAGGTACCCAACAGGTCTTGCTGGCAGAGATCTCATTCCTAAGCAGCTATTTTGAGTACTGATGACATCTTTTTAACATCCGGTTGCATCTTCCAGCACGTCTCCAATTGGCAGTAGGAGGCCCCTTAACTTTGACAGGGAGGTCTTTCTATCTCACCTGCTGAGAATGCAAGGTAGTCTGGCCCAACAAGGGCAATACTTGGGCTTGTCCAGGAGTGAGATGTCACCTCTGGATCTCTCAGAGGCCACATATTTGGTATTTTTCTTCTGAAATAACCAAAACTTCTCTCTCATCAGCCCTCCTCTCTATCCATCCATCTCCATCCACACTGGGGCAGGCCAGAAAGCACAATCTCCAAGTTGACATCCAGTAAGAGAACATACAACAGACTCCTTACAGGTCCCATGGGTTATATGAAGATCCATCTGCCTTTCACCCTTACTTGAGTCAAAATCTTGGAATCATCCAGACTCTCTTAATCTCTGTAATTCCTGGTGTAAAAGAGAGGGGGGTAAAAATCTACTCACAAACATGGTTCTGATGAGAAAACGCCCATCAACACCTCTTTCTCAGGCTTCCTTTTTTAAACTAGAAAATGTTTGGCGAAGTTGCACCTCCTTTCCCACCTGACAATAGTTCAGGAATTGTCACCAGTCTTGGGGAACTGTACACCAGTTCTCTTGGGACTGGGTGTGAGAAATAAAGACAGTAGTATCATGCTTAATCTTCACTGAGAACTTGACTAGATTAAGAATCACCTAGGAGACACACCTCTGGGCATGTTTGTGAAAGTGTTTCCAGAGAGGTTTAACTAATGAGTAGAAAGTCACCCTGAGTATAGACAGGATTCTGTGGGCTAGGGTCCAGGATTGAATTAAAAGAAGGAAGTTGAGCTAGAGAGACAGCTAAGTGAAGTGTTTGCCTCACAAGCATAAGGACCTTAGCCTGATCCTCAGTGTAGGATGCTTGCAATCCCAGCTCAGGGGAGGGGGATCCCTGGAGCTCACTGGCTAGTCTAACAGAGTCAGTGAGCTCCACTCCAAGAGAGACCCTATCTCAAATGAGGAAAGATGATACCAAAGATTGCTCTTTGGACATGTGCACAAATATATTCACTCACACACTCACACGCGCGCACACACACACATACACACACACACACACACACACACACACACACACACACACACACACACACGAAGAAGCACCATCACTCATCTCTCTGCTTCTGCAGACACAGTGTGATCAGCTGCCTCTCACCCCTGCTGAGATGCCTTTCCCACCATGGTAGAATGTACTCTCCAACTGTGAGACAAGATAAATGTTCTTCCTTAACTTGCTTCTTGTCAGGCATCTGGCCACAGCAATGAAAAGTAACTAAAGATACAGTTAGCAACCTCAGTGATCTTGTTGCATCTACGAGGTCAGGTTTCTGTGGTAGGCAGTGAAAATACTAAATCACGTAGAACACACCACCACTGGATTTGAAATGACATGGAATAGGTGTGGGGCCAGGTTCTGCCATTTCCCCGACATCTGACTAAGAAACAGGAACAGTGTCTGTTGTTACGCTACTGTGACTCTAAGTGTAAAATGAGAGAGGTTGAGATGAGTCCCAGATCCTCTGGAGTACTCATAGCCAAGGACTAAATGAAGCCGTTAGTACCATCTCACAGCAAGTAGTCACCCAGCCCCTTGTCACAGTTCAAATGTGCAATAAACAGCTTGGTGGAGTATGAAATAAATGGATCCTACAGGTCTGGCTGCACTGAATGGAGGAGTGGAAAAAACTGATGTCGGTATTCTAGCTTGCTTCCACTCAGCAGAGGCCTGGTGCCTGCTTGCAGATCAGAAAATGCCTTCAAGTTCAGGTGCAGGCAGCAAGCAAAGCACCCCCACTACCCAAGGTATAGTGCAACGTACAGACTCCAGATGCCACTGTTAAATTCTATTTGCTTAAGTAGACGCTTTGCTACTGGCATGTAGAGTAAGAATTTATCATATTTTTTTAATGTCTCTCAAAGTCCCAGCCCTGTGATGTGAGCCGGGCCAGCATGAGGTCAGCAAGGAGGGCTGTGGTAATCCAGTGCAGCGAGCACATGTCACACTTGGGAGCTTCCTGAGACCCTTTCTGTATTTATAAATCAGTCATCTCACCTAGAAAGAAGATGGTTATCATCCCAGTGCCTGGAACATTCAGAGTGAACCATCACCTGTGCCCTTTATGTTATCATGTCTGTGCCTTTTGGTTAAGATCAAGGCTGTTCTTACCAGCTTGATTTTTTTTTTATTAAAAAATTCTAATCAGACCTTATCTTCTAGTCTTGCAATGCCCACACAGCATCTAAGGTAACCATTCATCTCCCATCCTTTCCTATATCCCCATTGTCCATATTCCCCCATATTGTACTCCTGAAATGCCAAGTACACACTGATATGCTGCCAGTTATCAAATAAACCAAGTTCTTGATTCTGAGTTTGTATATATTCTATTGCTTCTCTAACGTTCTCTCTGCTTGGCTAATTCCTTTCCGATTTTCAGTTCTCCACCAACACTGCTGAGCGGACACATTATTTAAAACCTTTTCTCCTGGTCTCATTACTTATTCTTACTCCCTTTCATAACTTTCTTTACTTTTCTTCTAAGAACTTAAAACAACCTATAATTATACAGAGAGGGAGATGTACATTTAGAGGAGATTAAAGAATCAAAATGTATGTATCTCTAGTACAAGATCATGAGCTCCTCAGTGGTGGAGATTCTGCCTATTTATTTCACATCTGTATATTCAGCTTCTAGCATATTCAGATACAAAAAAGAAAAAGCCAGCAAGTAAACAAAAATATCATGATTTTAACGTTAATATAGTTAGACTATTTTACATATTTCCTAAAGTAAAGCTTTGTTACAAATATATAACAGTACCACATATACTGCAGTCATGGGAAACCTTAGATTGCATAATATCAAACTGTAATGGGAAAACTCCATTGAGTTACCCACTGAGAACAATTACAAAAGTTGGATGAAAGAAAAGCAAAAGCAGAAGCAGAAGAAGTAAGTGCTGGTCCAAGCACTCATCTTCAATCAAGACAAACAGACTTGAGGGACCAAGGAAAACATGAAGGGCAGAGCTCTTCCATTGCTTCTTGCTTCTTCAGCACATCATCAATTTCTGGACGGCCCATAGCCTAGGGGTCTCACCAAGCCAAGGAGATGAAAAAGTGAAATTCAGGGCAGTGCAGAGAAGGCTTGATGTGCTAATGACCTAGAGAAAAGGAACCTTAGAAAACAACCCAAATCTACTCAGCCTGTTACTCAGAGCATTTGATAAATCTAAAGCTTGGGAGACAAGCAAAAAACTGCTGTCAAGCATCTAAAATCCTAAGCAGGATTTTTGGCTAGCTTAATCTGTTTAGGTGAACTTTAGGGTCTACCCCAGACAAGGAGCCCTAGTAAATATCCTAGTAAATATTTCAGATAGGGTCTCAATGGGCTGTGCCTTAGGAATCAAGCAAACAAAAACGGACCAAACTCAAATTCCTACTCTGATCTATGAAATGATTGAATGGCTCTGAATGGACAGCTTTGGTCCTCTATCTTCCATAGGTGAAAAATCATTTCCTGAGGAAGACTCTAGAATGAAGGCACCCTTCCTTTCTCCCTCTTCTCTTCTCTTCCTCTCTCTCTCTCTCTCTCCTTGTTCTTTAACGTGTATGGAAGGCTGCTTTGCCTGCATGCATGTCTGTGTACCATATGAATGCAGTGCCTGTGCAGGAGCCAGAAGAGGACATCAGCTAGCCTGGGGCTGGGTCACAGGTGGCTGTGGGCTGCTATGTGGGCGCTGGGAATGGAACTCTGGGCACCAGCACTCTCACCAGCTGTGCCTCTCTAGCTTTCTACCATTTCTTTTAAACAAAAAAATATAGAATATCTGATAAAGATTCAGATCACAACAAGAAACAAGAACGAATGGCCAAAATCAAGAGGGAAGACAGGTAAGAGAGGATCACAGCTGACCTACCTGTCACAGTGACCAAAATCAAATGTTGCTATAATTACTATGCTCAAAAAAGTAAAGATGGAAAATTTTGCCAAATACTAGCCATCTATGTTTTAAAAAAAAATCCAAAGGGAACTAAAACAATTACAATAAAAATAGACAGCTTAGCAAAAGAGAGGGGACCTACTCTAGGAAAATAAATGGCAATATAAAATATTTAATCAGAAGCGCCGAGAGGAAAGAAAGGGAAACTACAGAAATGCGTATGAGTACATGAGACACAGGTAGAGCACGAGGAGGAGAGGAGGAAGTCAAGAAGGAACAAAAGTTTGCAGAGACAGCCACTGAGACTTCTCTAAAACAGAGGAAAGACAACAAGCCTTAGACCAACCACCTCCAACTACATTTAGGTGGAAAACGATCTTAGGAACAGCTGCGACTAGATGGGAACAAATACAGGGACCCACAGCCAGACATGCAGAGACCTTGCAACACACATCTCTAAAGGGGATGTCGCCATCAAATCCTCAGAGCTCAGGGAGCCCAGAGGAAGAAGAGGAAGAGAAAGTAGGAACGACAGAGAACAAGGCCCTCTTAACAACTGAGCCAAGCTTGTATGAACCCAGAGACTGAAACGGTTGGCACAGGGCCTGCACGGGTCTGCGCCAGGTCCTCTGCACATGCGCTACAGCTTTCAGTTTAGTGCTGTTATGTGTGCTATGTTCTCCTGAGTGTGCAAACCCGCGGGTCTCTGATTTTTGTGCCTTCTCTTGGGACTTCTTACTTTTCTGTTGCCTTGTCTTGTCCAACTTTGATGCTGTGCTTTTCATCTTATTATATTTTGTCATGTTCTGTTGTTATCTACCAGAACCCTGTTCTTTACTAACGAGAGACAGAAACGGAATAGAGAGGAGGCGGGGAGCAACGAGGAGGAAAAGTATTTTAAAATAAACATGATTTCAACATAAAAATAAAAGTATATGCCTTAGAAAAGCAAAAGAAAGAAAGAGCAGTGAGGGCTGAAGGGAGGTCGCAAGGGCAGGGAAGCAGCACATTCAGGCTTGCCGCAGAGCTCCATGCTGCATTTCAGAATCATGCCGTCTGTCTCATCCGAGTAGCCATGAATTCAAATAAAGACAAAAGCGCAGACGGGGCTTTCCTAAAGGCCCCAAATCAAAGTGGTATGTCAATTTAGGACAAAATTCTGCTAGGTATCCATTTTATCATACAAAATCTTTTTTTTTTTTTTTTTTTTTTTTTTTTTTTTTTTTTTTTTTTTAGAAATCTGTGGTTCACTGTGTAAGAATAAAAGGTTTTACATGATCCCCCAACTCTGAAAATGAACATAGATCATGCATCCTTTACTGAGGACCAATAACATAGCCATCCATACTCATCATTTCACCTTCTGGAACTCGGGTTCCTTAAGGTAGAAAATACAAGTAAGCCATTATCCTGTGCAGCTAGACTCATCTCCTATCATGTAGACAGTAGGCATTTAGCTTGTAACTTCAAAGGACTCAGAAGAGTATTATGCTTCTCTCAGCTTAGAACATTATTCATCTTTATTGGCAGGGAAAAAAAAATCTAAGTGGGAAAGCTTTCACATAACTGTGTTTAAAGATAACTGTGTACCGGCCCGAGCTCTGCTGCAGTTCTATTATCCAAATGAGCGCTGGAAATGATAGGACTAAAACAATGAGACTAGAAAACACTACTGTACCATAACTTCACTGTTTCAAGACCATGGCTGCTACCAGGCACTGCAAGTGGCCATATGCCTCCATTTGGGGGTGGGGGTGGGGTGGGATGTTAGCTGTTGTGCTAGTGAATAAGGACACCCTAGACGAATATGATCAAAGTTTCATCAAAAGCTAGAGATGTTACTTATGAGAGGAAAATTAACATTTCTTCTAAAAGACTGACCACTTAGGCCACTCCGACCTGCAATGTACATTAGCAGCTCTGCGGTCTGTGAGTGGGGAGGAGTTTCTGTCACTTGTTTTTCTCCAAACACCTCAAATGCCCAACCCTTTCTGCAGCATCCGTGTGGAGGAAATCATCTGCTCCGAGGACGATGCACAGCTCCAGACCTGATGAGCTGACTAATAGGATCCTTTGGACCACAGTGATTGGCCTAGAAAAGTGCACACCAAGGTGAGTCAGTCTTAAACTCTGCTGGACAACTGAGAAAGAAGCACATGTACTTTTCGGCTAAGTCCTAAGATGCTATAGCCTTTTTGCTCCTTAAAGTGAAGCCAACCACAAGAGTAGAGCCATGAGATCTGAGTTCCTAGATCAAGGCATCCCAGAAACCAGGCATCCTTGTATGTGTATATAAGCCAGTATTTTCCCTTATTTTCTTGATCTGTAAGTTTCTAACTTTTCTAACATTTTCTAACACTCACTCTAAAATGAGTTTCCCAGTATATGCTAACTCTGGAGACTGGCCACATCATAACAACAACAACAAAAAAGATTACCATGTTTTGGTGTCATTTTGCCATCATTTGCCATCACTATGGTGCCATTTTGAATTGCTTCGTAAGAATGTGAAGTATGGGATGAGGAGTCAGATTATCCCTGGAGGGCAACACTGACAGGGACATACGTGTTTTATAGATATGTCAATTCTTACTTACATCATATCCAGTGAAAAGTGTTGCTTAGAGCACCTTGATAATAAAAACAAAGCCACTGGACACAATTGCAAGTGATCTTTTCCAAAAATTACCAAGCTTACCAAATTTTCTCAGATATTTCTAGTAACAATAAACAGGTATTTCAACAGAGAACTATATTTTCATTAAGACCCTCAACTGTTATAACTCTCTGTTACAACTTCCATAATCAGTCTCGCTGGGTTGGCGCCCCTGTGCAGCCATTTGGTTGCAGCTTGTTTCACTCTTCAGTTGTCTCCGACTACCTTACACAAGCCACAGAGCCTCTACATTTGGGTTTAATCTTCCAATAAAGAACTGATGGCTATTCTGTTGTAACTAAATCACTGGAATCATATTCAAATGCTTCCAGAATCAAATGACCACCTGCTCTTGCACTGAGTATGTGAGGCTGGAGAGATGACTCTGTCCTTAACAACTATGCTCACATTCAAAAACACAAGTTTTCAAGGACTCAGGTCAGAGATCTGAGCATGAACCACCACCACTTTTGCAGCGTGCATTGTGTGCCTGTGTTTCTTCGCTGACATAGTAGAAGCACAAAGTGGGCCAAACCTAATAGCCTGCGCGTAAATAGGCCTGGCTAAACTGTTTCTTAAAAATACTCCAGTGTGGGTGCTGGGAAGGGAGCTTAGTAAAGTGCTCACCTCACAAGCAGAAGGACCTGAGTTTGATCCCCAGAACCTATATTTTAAAAACAAAGAAAGTTAGGTGTGTTTGCACACTCTTTTAATTATAGTACTGGGGGGAATAGATAGTTTGATACCTGGGGCTTGTTGGCCTACTTGGCCAGTTCGAGGCCAGTAACAGACCCTGTCTTAGGGAAATAAAAGTAGACAGTAGCTGAGGAATAAATAGTACATTGAACTTCACATGCACATGTACAAATGTCATGTACATTTGCACACTGACCCACATAATGCTCAAATGTAATCAATACTGTCTATGTATATTCACACACATGTATAAGCACACTGACACACACACAATGATCCCATGTAATACACTATCTACATATTCTCATACACATGTACAGCCATACCAAACACATGCCCACACACACAATGTAACACAACACTATCTACAGTGATGTCTCCCATCCACCAGCTGTGAGAGATCTGAAAGTTCATCCACCTGGCAGAGTCAAACCAAATGGTTACCTCTCAGAGCTAACATTTGAGAAGTCTTGTGATCTCTAAACTAATATTTAGAAGCATGTACCTCTTAAATAATGTTATTTAGTATTTTATAATTAAATTTGGAGCTATTTAATAATATCCATTTTGTGAGTCTATGTTGATTTTCACATTAGAGTACAAACCAGGTTAAAATAAAGAACTTCTGGCAGATTGAGAATTACTTTGAAATTTGAGTTAAGAGAAAGCATAGGCTAACAATTAACCTTAAATTAGTATTTGTTATATTGATATTAGCACTATGTCACATGGTGGTTGCTTATCTCCTCCAAGGAATTGTTTACACCATTATAAAATCCTAGTTAATGCTACTAAATTCTAGGCTTCAGACATACAACTAATGAACGCCTATTCAAAAATCAGCTGAAGTATAACCCAACGAAATAAACTAACTGGGTCCTCAGACATGGTACTATATTTTGTCTTTCAGAGGGATGCATCATGACTGCAAAAAGAATGCATTCTCATACCCAGCAGTGAGCATTCTAATAAGGCAGCTCTTTCTTTTTTGTCATATCAGAAGGATGGGTCTGCCACTCAGCTCTATTGCAAAAATCTTCTGAAGCAGGACTGGTGGCCAATGCAGATGAGTGACAGCTCAGACTGCAGGGCAGGGCAGCAGACATCAGCGTGGACTTTAGGCCTGAGTAGATTTAAATTTGAATCCTATTCCCATAACTCTCTAGCTACAAGCCTTGAACAAGTTATTTTCTCTCCCTGGGCCTCCATATCTCATCTTCATTTAAGGAGCTAATAAGAACTACACCTCCAGGGCTGAGGAAGGAAATAAAGAGGGAATTATATATAAAATAGATCACAAAGCACTGGGAACACTTTACAGCAACTGACTGTCTTCTTTGCTTCTGATCTACCCTGAGGCAAATCACCCTGTAAGTCCACTAAAAGAATGCAGATGGCAAAGAGTCTCTCTTCCAGCCTCATATTTAAAAGAAAGGGATGCTTCCAAGGCTAGTGTCTCAGTCCGCTTTCTATTGTTATAACAAAATACCTGAGACTCAATAACTTATAAATTCCAAAAATATCCTTAAGACATGATTTTGGGAGGCTATGTTTCCAACATGCAAACTCTTAGGGACACATGGCGACAACAGCAGCTAGTGACCACACATGACTGCCCTCGTCAAGGCTTATTATTGGCCACACGAGCACAAACTTCATTCCCTTGACTCTGATAAAATACTTAGCTGTGAGTATATTTTCTAAAAGTGATAACAAAAGTCTTGCAATTCAGCTCAATCTCTGTTACTGCCCTGCGAGTATGTGTTCCCACCTGTGATCCTCCTTGGGAAAGATCAACATCTTACCGTCTTTGTATTGATTTCCTGATAGGTGGCTCTGAAAACCTGCTAATTAGCTATGCAACTTCCTCCCTGGTTTGTTGTGGCAATGGAGAGATTCTAGAGAACAGAAGCGCACAAAGTCAAAGATGAGAAGAACCACAGCAAAATCCCTTTCTCTAAAAGAACATCCAATCTGCCCATTCCATACCCAATCACCTGTTGTACCGAGGAAGCAGAGCCTCGGGCCTCAGCAGTATGGACCGTGGAAGCCTCTTGTCCTTCTCACTCATAACTGCTCTTTACACCCTCCGTGTGGCCTTCAAGTCCAGACTTGCCACAGAGTTATGCCAGATCCCCAGCTGGTGAACAAGGAGAGGCATGGGTGGCAGAGGACCTCCACACCACTATAAGACCAATTCCCTTTAACAAATACACTTTGGCATCAGAAAGATTTTACAAGATGGCACTGGGGAACTACCTCAGTCAGTAAAGTGCTTGCCGTGCAAGCATGAGGACTTGAGTTTAACCCCCAGAACTCATGTTTTAAAAGAGAGAGAGAGAGAGAGAGAGAAAGAAATGGATATGAGGGTGTGTTTGTAATTTCAATGTTGAGGAGGTAGAGACAGGCAGGTCCCTGGGGCACACTGCCAGCCAGTCTAGCCTGACTGGTGAGTATCAGACCAATGAGAGACCACGTCTCATAAAACAAGCTGGATGGAAACTGAGGAGCAACACCGGAGATGGACCTCTGACCTCCACCTACAATTGCACAACACGTTCACTCACACTAGAAATACACACACACACACACAGACACAAGGTGAAGACATTTGAAATAGTTCCCCTATCTATAGTTTTGGTGAACACAGTAGGTGGCATTTTTATGATCTATATGTAGGTAGCACCAACTCTAGACACACAGACAGTCTCAGGGGTGTGTCTTTGCACCCATGAGGCAGAGAGAAGCACTGTCGGTCCACAGCTCCCAGTGAGGTGCAGCTCAACCTCAGACCCTGGTTTCTGCCCAGGCAACCCTGCTCAAAGGCTACTGGGAGGGATTTCATTAAGAAAGTAAAGAAACAGACACTATTCTAGAAAAGTGCAGACAAAATCTGGAGACCCTTCAGTTAAAAAAAAAATATATATATGTCTATCTTTCCTTTAGAACTTTCCAAACCTTTATGAGCTAATGCATATCATATCCTGCAAGAGAGAACCCACTGTAAGTTATTGCCAAGTTCATGTGCTCATAAAAGCTTCTGGGAAGCTCCCACAACACTGGGAATCCCTGGAGGACTCCTTTGGTAATAAAATGTGATGATCCCTCATTAGTTACCTGTACAGGTTTTCTGGAAGGACAGCACGGGGAAAATGTTCATTTAATATAATGTTCACGTACTCGCCCTTTGGATTTCACTACGCGCTGTAGGATCCCAAGAGCAATTTGTCAAAACCTGCCTCCAATTGTAGACTAGTTCAACACTAAATGGTGAGGATCCAGTTTCTCGCATCTCCCACCTGTGAAGATCCTCCAACAGCACAGCACTTTCCTAGCTTAATCCTCATAGAATCAAACACAAGTAATTAAGTGAAATTGGACACACATTACTGATGGGATAAAGTTGCCAGATAATCCATGTTCTCAGCAGTAACTCAGTCTTGAAAGTTCTTCCTTCTGTAGACATGACATAGAAGCCCCCACATGCTATATGCCCTAATTTATAGCAAGGATATTCTTGACTATGCTTCACAACAGAGTGTCAGAAAGGATAGTGCCTTCTAACTTCAATGCATAGGATGCCCTAATTATCAAGGACAGGCTACCCTCTCGTGTTTTCCTCTTCGGGGAGTCAAAATTTTAAATGTTCAACACAAGTAAAAGACGTATCTACAGTGCATTTCATGGCTGCATTCCATTTGTGATCAGTATTAAAAAATATAGAACAAATGGAAAGGAGAGTCAGTTTCCTTAGGGATACAGTACCTAGTACACTGACCATGCTCCAGTGGACAGCACCACACCTACTTCTATATGGGCAGCAGCAATTGGTCTCAAAGGGTTATTTTTTTTAAAAAAGAGGACATGAAGTTTGGGAGGATTTCAAGGAGGAAAATAATCAAAACTCATTGTATGCATATATCAAAATTTCAAAGAATAAATGAAAATATATTAAAAATATATACACACATAAGTACACAAAGTACCATAGACTAGGTATTCAGTTAATGATGACAAGATTATTGGGGGTGTAGAGAGATGGATCATCAGTTAATAGCAATTGGTCCTCTTACAGAGAACTGGGGTTCAGTTCCCAGCATCCACATCAGGCAACTCACAACTATATATGTAACTCCAGTTACAGGGGATCCAGTGCCCTCTAGCTGCTTGCACACACATGATACACATGAACTCACACAGTCTCACACACATAACTAAAAATAATAGATTTCTTGACTCCAGGTTCAGAGGAAAACATCTGTCAAGACCTTCGCCTCTGAAGGCTGTAGGCTGGGAAAAGCAGCCGCTCCTAGGTAGCATGCTAAAACTGCTAAAATGTTCAAAAACCTCCTTTCAGGAGTGTTTCTGCAGCTGAAGCTCAAAACCATAAAATCAAAATTATGACATCAACAGAACAGGCTTCTCCCAGGCTTCTCCTAGAGCCCAGCTGAGTTACAGCAATTGCATCTTGCTACGGAAAAGGCACAAATCTTACTACAATCCTAATTTCTTGAGAATGTATAACATTCTTCCAAAGTCTGAGGTGGATAATGCCGAGATGTTTTACAAACAAATCATTAATTCAAGGAAAATAAGTATCTTTGGTAAAGGCCAAGTAAAATGTGAACACACACACACATATATATACATATATATTATATAAATATATAATTATATATAATCATATATATAATTAATAATATATAATATATTATATGATATCATATTTATATATATAAAGGGAGGACATCTCAACCCATCAACAGCAGAGTAAAACAGCCATTACTCTCTTCCTTGCCCAGCAGTACACAGGGAACACCATACAAGAGGCCACAGCCAACCCCCAACCTCAGCTGACAGGTATCATATATGGAAGAAGGGATTTCTTCCTTGTCAGATATGTCTGAATGTCATTCTATTATTTTGCAATTGGCAATATCATCTATTACCTTTACCTCCTGCCCATGTGTGGAGGCCTTACATCTTCTGACAGTTATCTTGCCCCTAACCTGTACAACACATATTTGGATGGCTGAAAGCTATGGAAGGATGATGAAACATGCCCTCCAAAGCTCTTTTACTTAAACCAGTGGTTCCTGAATTATATACTAAAGCACCTGAGGCATCAATGGAGTAGAGCACCACAATGGTACTTCAGGATACTATTAATTTCGAGCAAAATATAGTGATGCTGGACATCTGTTGGATACCATGACAACTACTGGCTTAGATTAGTTCACACTTGTGGAATTACAGCAAATTACATCCCCTTTGATAGCATCAGAACCCTGAAAAACAGGGTGTAGTGTAACAGTTTCTTCAGAGACTAAAACATTCCATCCTGCAGGAAGCTCCTTAAGCAGGATGGTAAACAACTCAGAATAGCTTCAGCTGAGCTGCCTGGAAGAGGTTTAGACCAATGAGGCACCTGGAAAGGACACTCCAACCTGTTGAGCAGCTGCCTGTCAGCTATGCAGTGTGCTTCAGGCTTCCCAGCTTTTGGGAGCTGTCACTCATGCTGTGGTAGGTCTTGGTGATGTAGCTGTCTTTGAGTCTTTTCTGCTCCTGTAAGGAACCCCTCATCCATATTCCTGTAAGTAACTCCAGTAAACTCATTGGCTCACCAAGGTGGTATTTGTACTTTGATCTGCCATGGTTACCTATCTGGGATGAGTACATACATCTCCCCAGGAAAAGTTTTACCATACAGTGCTGGGAAATTTCTGTAATAAAAAGAAACGACTACACAACGTGAGGTGGTAGGGCTAATTCTGTTCCTCGGTTTGGGATGAGCCATCCCTAAGGGATGCCACCGCCCATTTTTAAGCAATTGCTACAAAGGAGTGAGATCAGACTGATATCTTTCCTTTGCTTTATAATTTTTTCATATTTTTCAAGTCACTAAGTTATTAGGACAAAAAACCCTATGGCTGACAGACTTGATTACACAATTTTAAAAGCACATCTTTCTTTCAGTTGAGAGATGCTGTTAAAGTCAGTGAGACGCTGGTGGCAGCCTGAATCAAGACATTTAAAAACTTCCAACCTATGAAACCTTGTGATTCCTCCTCAAAATAAGGCAAAGAACCAGAGAGTTTCCTTTTCAAGCAGCAGATATTTGCCAAATATACCTGTTACCTGGACTCCTTCTCAACCCCATCCCATGATGTCTTAGCAGCCCCTGCCACTGCACTGAATCTCTACATGTGGCTACAGACAACTTTGGTGCTAAAGGTTCCAAGGGTTGAAGGAAGAAAAACTGAAATATTCACTAATTACAATCTGCGAGCTAAGGGGTGTTTTCACAGTCGTAAAACTGCAGCTTTTCATTATGAACTCCCAAGTATGGGCTATTCATAATAAATCACTATGATACCAAACAAGCATTCAGTATAGCTCAGTGAAAGCTACATTAGCTTCCTTCCAGCCCTTTACATTCATTCATCTTCAGTTTCCCCGTCTGAGCTCTCACCACATAATAAGATTAGCAGAAGCCTCGCTCTGAGCCAGACTTCTTAACCATTAAGAGGAGGCTCTAGGACAGCTAATTTCACTGTGGGGTAATAACTGAGGGACAGGTATCAAAAGATAGAGTTGGAGGATAAAAACAACCTGTTTCTTATTAGTCTAAGGAGAAAAATGGTGACTACATAAGGAAGAAATTAGGCATGGGTTAAGATGATGATGATGATGATGATGATGATGATGATGATGATAATAATATAATAAAGAGAGATGGACTTCATGTGACTCCAGGGGTGGCACTTCACTGAGAGCCATTACTTCTGATGAGATTTCCTGTTAGGAATGCAGAACCTAATCAAAAGGGAGGAATATTCTTTCTTTAACTTTGTCTTCTTATTTGTAATTTTTGCATGTATGTATGCAATACTTTTGATAACGTTGGCAAAAAAATCCTTTCTCATTTCTTCCTTTCCCCCTCTGGCCCCCTTCCTCCTCCCAATGAGTCTTCCTGGCAGACATGTTTTGTTTAGTTTTTTGTAGGTCTTATGCAGGTAGCCACATTGCTGCATGTTCCTGATATAAAAAGAACAAAAGATAATGTTCTTCAAAAACATTTTCACAGAGATGCAGAAAGGTTCTGAAAATGTTCCATATTAAAAGAGCACAGAGACGTGATGATGAAAGTCAGTACCTGATCCTGGTACTCAAAGAGAAAAATGCAAAAATAAATAAATAAATAAATTCAAAAAATGGGAAGTCATTATTGCATTAATTTACAAAGCTGGAACACAGACAGTAAACCAGACAAGTTTAAATAATTGTTAATTTGTTTATATTAAAACTGCACTGTTGTTATGTGAGAGACTTGTCTTACAATTAGGAAATACACACTGGATATTTAAAGTAAAGGTCTATGATGTATGTACTTATTCTCACGTGGTTTAAAAACGTATTTTTGTGTATGTGTCATATACGCAGAGCACAGGAGAAAGAGCACAATAAAGGACAAAACGATACAAAACGCTAACAATGGGCTGACCTGGGTTACACTATTCTTAATTTGCAGTTTTCCTATAATTTGAAATTATATTCCAAGAAAATAGGTTCAGAATCAAATTGTTGTGATTTGAGTGGTACATTTGAGTGCAAGAAGCCAAAAGCTTAACTAAATAGAATCAGAGCTACATGAACTTATGACAGGAAGTCCACTGTGGTCCAGTGTGGTAGTACTAAATCGCAGAGAGCAGATTGTCAGTTCTCAGGCAGTTGCACATGCTATGATGCATAGCCCGCAGAACTAGGGTAAAGGACTAATGATGTCAAACCTCAAAGAGCCATTCCATAACCATCCTCATAGGAACCTGATGACAGGGGTTGCCACATGGAAGTTACATCAGAATTGACCTGATTCTTGTGGACAGGACTACAACATGACCTCCTGGTGATTCCATAGTGTGGTGGTGAGTGCAGCTAAGGGTTCCCAAGGTTCTCTTGCACCTTTGAATACAGTTATATGTTGGCCAAAGGGTCACACTATGGCTTTCTGATTCCAGCTGGCCCTTTCCACCATAGGAAACTGCAGTCTTAAAGTCGTACTCAAAGGACAATGGTTTGTTCTGTGATGTACTCTTTACATTTGTTTATAGGTTCTAGACAGCGAGAGTGGGTACCTAACACAAAGAAAAGAACACCTGCAGTTAAAAACTACCTGCAGCACCTGCTTGTCTTTGTCTATTTAGTTCATTACTACAAGCTCCTTAGGAATTCAGCTTAAGCAACACTGGAGAACTGAGCCCATAATTTCTTCCCTCCAGGCTGGGTGATGCGCCCCTCTTCTTCTGCCCAAGCCATATCTCACAAGCATCCACAACCTTGTGCTGAAACTAAGCTCCTTCCCTGTCTCTCCCTCCAGGATGCTCTTTGAAGACAAATATGTCACATTCCCCCTGCATCTCTAGCAACGAGGATAATGTTTGCCCACATTTGACATCCAGTTATTTTTGCTTAATTAAAGTTAATAATAAACAGATTATTTCTTCAGAAGAGAAAGGGAGGAACCAATGATCAGACATAACTTTTCAACATTAAAGAGAGAAAAATTCAAATCAAATAAGCTACCACTGGTAACAACCTATAGCATGCCTACTAAGTGCCAGATATTCTCCAATTGGGAATCTCAATTCTTACCACTCCAAAGTCATCATTCAGTGCCATTTGCAGACAGAAACACTGCAGTTTGGAGGAATTAAGTAATGTGTACTGGCTTGCACGGCTAAGGATAGCAGAGAGGTTTCTAGAACTCTGGTAAAGCCCAGGAGTTTCTCACTTAGAACAGCCCAGCAATGGTCATAGCAGCAAACTACAAAAGTGCTGAAGTAAAAATGGCCAGGGGCAGGCTCCCTACTTAAAGAAGCAGAAATTTAGTCAAAGTTAAAATGATGGAATAATGTAGTAGTTCACCTACTGTAGTGGCTCAGCAAGGAAGACATTGAGGCATATTCACAGGCATATTCATAGGGAGCCAGCATGGCAAGCACCATATTGGACAGTGGAACTTGAGCACCTGAGCTCAGGTGTTTTTATTGATTCAGAAGTCCTCAGGTCTTCTATTTATAGCACATGCCGATTATGAGCAATCAAACACCCCCCACATAAATCCAACACCTGGAGACAATACAAAATGCCAAGATCTAGGCAGCCCCTCACCCAACAGTGCATAAAACAATTTTATACATAACTAAAACTAAACTTCTACAACAATTCCCCTTTTCTGTATAAGACCAAAAAAAAAAAAAATACTGCTTTATCTCTACAACATTATTTAATACGACACCAGGAAAACTGTTTACAAGAGGAACAAACACAAGGCTTGCTAAGATGCACAGGACCAACTGGAAACAAACATCTATCAAGTTTTCACAATTTCTTTGGACAGCAGAAAAACATTATCAATGTCCTAGTATCTGGAATTCACTCACGATCTTCTGGGCTCCTCCAAAGGAGCTTGGTTCTGGCTCGTCCCTCTGCAGCACACACAGTTTGTCCTCCAGGCTCCAGCTGGCTCCTCCACTGCTGCTGCTGCTCTTGGTGGTTGTTCAATGGAACTGGGATCTTTAGAATGCTGGGGTCTTCTGCTGCAACTGGGCTGCATTTTCATCAAAAGTCTCTTCTGGGCTTTCTTCATGATGCCAAGCCTCAACTTCTCTGCATGACCCCTTCGATCTGGGCTTTCAACTGCCACTGAGGCTGAACCTTCACCAATGATCTCTCCTGGCCTCTCATAGTGCCAAGCCTCATTTGTTCTCCACGACCCCTTCATTCTTTCAAAAACAGCACTACCTGGGTAACTCTTACAGTATCGAGTTCAGCTACCAGCATGAGATACAACCTCAGCCGGTTCTGGAAGACAGCCTCTGTGTGCTGACCCCGAGATCACTTTCCAGATTTTAAGATAGAGTCTGTTTAAAGAAAAAAACAACTTTTAACCTTGTCTGCAGGATGGGTTCCCTTGTGGAGTTCTCAACACCATAGCGAATGTGTCCTGTCAGGACCACATCACCTCACCAGTATCTGGACAGGTTTTCAGAAAACAAAACAAAACGGACTCTGCTAGGTTTGGAGTTTCTTTTTCTTCTTCCTTGTCTCCATGTTGGATTAGCAGACATAATGTCAATGTCCCATGCTGGCTCGCCATTTGTTGTTGGTAGGCTGCTGATGGTTCAGCTCAGCAAAGAAGAAATGGAGGTGCTTTCATAGGTGCAAGCTCTGCCAGACCTCAACAGAAGGAACCACCATCCTGGCAAGCACCATACTGAACTGTGGAAACTTGAGCACCTGAGCTCAGGTGTTTTTTTTTGATTCAGAAGTCCTCAGGTCTTCTCTTGATAGCACATACAGATCATGAGCAATCAAACACTCCCCACACACACACATAAATACGACACCTGCAGATAATACAAAATGCCAAGACCTAGGCAGCCCTCACCCAACAGTGCACAAAACAATTTTATACATAACTAAAACTAAACTTCTACATCAAGGGGCTCTAAAAGGAAGAAAACTACTGAAATGCATTTCACAAGGACACTAACCAGTAGACATACAACCTTAATGCCCATTATTTCTGGATGTGTTATTCAACATGAAGCAACTAGGTAACGGGATCTAAATAGAGTGCACAGAAGAACCAAAAATTACTTTCCTGATGCAATTTTTACTTTGTCAATGTTACATATTTCCTTTCATTCATGTAACTATCTCTTTATCTCTAGTTTCCCCCATGATCTTATTCAAGAAAACAAAATGAGGAACAGAGAAGGAAATTATCAAAAGAAGCAAGAACAAACAGACACTACTTGAAATTGATTAAAGGTTCCAACCCTTTGTTGTGCATTTTCCCACCACAACAATTAGAAGAACAGGACGCCCTACTCATTACTCATCCCTAGTAATCATTATACACTATGTGTTTGGCAAATGCCTACTACGTTTCAGGCATCATGCTAGGCACTAATGATATAGCATTGTACCCAGCAGGGTTCATCACCCACAAGACCTCACAGCTAATGAAAAAGAAGCAAGTTAACAGCACCACTGGAAAATTGACTTAACAGAGCAAGTTGGCCTAGAAGCCTGTTGCCACATGCTAACATTCTCTTGTCTTCTCCTTCTTTGTAACCTCTGGGTCATTCCAGTCCTTATTCACTGCTCTGGGCTGCCAACAAGGCCCTCTTCAACTCCTCCTTCCTGTAACCATGCTTCTCTGATCTCCAGTCTCTCTCCTCTGTCCTGCTGTCAGAGTGGCTTTGGCCTGTACTGCTCCTGGTAAGATATCTAGTGGTGCCCTCACCCCCAGGGCTGCCTATGAGGCCTACTTTCTACACACTCCTTGTGCTCCAATGTGCCCATCACACCAAATCTCATGCAGATCCCTAACACTGCCCTCCACCTTCAGCCAATGCCTTTGTTCTTTCAGCTTATTGATTTGACCATTTCTTTCTTATTCTCAAAGATTAAGTTTACACAGTCTTGCCTCCCTGGGAAGATGGCACACATGTACTCAGCTAATACACCCCTAGGTTGTAGTTGTAAATGTAGGTGTAGATTTACTAGATGCAGCCATTGGGTTCAGGGCAGATGACAGTTTATTCTTTTGTCTAATTAGATCACTGGTCCTAGCCCAGAGCCCTGGAGCCCTAGAGTGTTTTGTCCTCTTTACAATCTAGTCTTAATCTTGAACTGGAAGGCTTCAATGTTCATACAATTTAGAATATTTAAACTACTAGCCCAGACCTAGAAGGCTTCAGCCTTAGCCTTCTAAGACCTACTGCTGACTGAGCCACTCTGACTAGCTCCTTCTGAACTCTGATTCTTCTTTTTCAACTAACTCTTCAGCCTGCTTATACACTGACTCTTCAGCCTGCTTCTCAACTGACTGTTCAACAGACTCTTCTTACTGACCCTTCAACTGACTCACCTGCTACTGACTCTAACTCCTCTGTTACTCTCTTTTACTGAACTGAGAGTTGACTTTTCTCATGAGAGCTGGGGTATGTCCCTTACTCTGCTAACTCTTTGTTGCATTAGTCACTTTGTCTGCCATTCAGTCTGACTCACCTCACTTCCTGTGTGACACTGATTCCTTCTGAGTTCTGCTTCCTGTGTCTGCTTCTACTGTTTGTTCTAGGGATTAAAGGCATAGACCACCACTGCCTTCTGAATACTGGAATTAAAGGTGTGTCTACGGTCCATCCAGACCACATGGGCTTCTGAATGCAGTCCCTGGAATGTAGACCTTAGCTTTCACACAGGGCTATTCCTCTGCACTAGGTACTGCCCTCATTCCAGCATCAGGCCATGACTCAAATTAGGACCGAAACAAACTTTCCAAACCCATTGAGAAGGGCTTTAGTTCACGTCCCTGCAAGGAAATCACCATAACAGTGTGACAGTATTTAAGTCAGTCACACCCTGCCATGAGGTGTGACCTACACTCTTGGGACAAGATTGGCTATTCACAAGCTTTAGAAAGTCAGAAGTACACCTGATGGGACAAGTGACTCCTGCTGTAAATTGTGATGATGTATGCAATTGTAATTTTTTTTAAACTTCCCACCACTTTTGTGGGATATTTCTCTAATAAACACCTCCTCTCCTGAGATAGCACATACACTGGCTATCAACTCTAACCCTATCTACGATCCCCAGGACCCACATGATAGATTATAACCAACTCTGACCCCCCCACCCACACACACAGGAACACAGATGCACACACGCACATACACACTGAATAAATGTAATACAAATTGAAAAATAAATAAAAACGTAAATTCATTTTCTGCTTCTTGCAACCAAACATGCTAGATGATATTCGATATTTTATATTGCTAAAGTATAAAAAATGAAAAATGACCATCATTGATATAATTAATGAGCAACCTAAAAGGAATTACAGATTCTGGTTAATAGCAAGGAAAAACCAAACTCTCAGAGTAAAAGACTTCCCATAGAAGGAACACCAGCTCTTTGAAAACAGCATACACTTTTCTCATTTACCACAATGGCTGAGCCCTTCACCACAGACTGGCTTCCAATCCAGGAAGCAGCACAGCACAGTGTACCACAATATGCACTGAAATCCCAACACACAGTAGGCCTCTCTGTGCTGGTTGAATGGAGCACGTACAAATGACTCTTTATGAAACACTGAAGTGAAAACAGTAAGTCATATTTCTGTTTGCAGTTATATTTTTAAGGAACTTTAGAAAAGAATTTAAATCCCATCTTGAATTAGATATTCTGCCAAGTAGAAGAGATGGATGTATTTATTATTTATTTGTTTGTTTGTTTATTTCTGGGGAGAAGGGCTTGACGTCACGATCATGTTGTAATGTAAAAGACCCTCAACATTAAGCATGAAAGTTATAATCTTCCTCACCCACCCCACATGCTCAGATGGTCACCCTACCCCTGCCCTGTCTACACCACTCCATCACACTCTCTCTCCCTTCCTGCTCCCCTAACACGTTCCTGGGCTGGTGGGATTTCAGTTTGCTTTCATTTCTGCAAACATAGTGGATCAGAACCTTTGAGTAAAAAGAGCAAATTCCTAAGGGTCGCTGGGAATTATGAGTGAGTTACACATTCAAGGCATGGTTTTCCACAAGAATGGGATATTAATGTGATTACGGAGGGAAACAGACTGAGATAGCTGGCTTCTTATGTGCTATCAGATCACATCTTGAAATTTATTTGTCATGCTCTCTACTAGTGACAGAACAAATATTTCTGCCCTTAGTCATCAAACTATGTTTATTGATCTTTAGTTAGCATAAAAAGCGACGGGCTCCATTATGACATTTTAATACATATATGCCTATAGAGAGAGACTTGTTCTTATCCAGTCCCCATCCTCCCTGCCTTCCTCCTCCTTCCAAATAGGTCCTTCTTCAGCTTTCATGTCACATGTGCTTGATCACCACACACACACACACAAGATCCCTTCCTTCCCTTTTCTGGTCTTCCTGCTATTTTTATGACACATACACATGTACACACAAAGGCACACACGTATATAAGTTTAAACCTAAAGTCTGCTGATGAGAGGAAATGTGGTATTTATCTTCCTATGCCTGGCTTATTTCTCTCTAAAAAGCAATTTTTAAAGTGTCATGCAAGTATTTCTGGTGAGCACTAAGATTCTATTATTTTTGATGAAGAAAAGAGTGAGAGAAAGAATCAAAATTACATCTTAGATGCAAAAAAATGGCAAAATAAAACAATATGAAAAGGAACAACAGGGCCTTTAAATAAAATTTAAAAGATCTTATGAGTGGAACTATGGGTTTTAAAAAATACATAATAAATTTAAATTCAAAGGTAGATTTATTTGTTTGAATACAAAGAAATAAGGCTCAAGGGGAAAAATGAGCCACATTAAAGAAATTCCTTTCACTTTTTTCCTTTTAAAGGGAAAAAAAAGGGAAAGCTTGATTTTTTAATTACAACAAAGTGTACACAACATAAGTTGACCATCTTAGTCATCTCTAAGTTGAAGAGTGTCAAGCATATCATAGTTTAGATGCCAAGTATATTTACTGTAACCAATCTCCTGAATCATTCAACTAAGCAACTGCCCATTCTCCCCTGCTTCTGGCAATTGCATCCTGGTTTCTGTCAATATGGCTACTTTAGGTACCTCATAGCTGTGGCATCACACAGAATCTGTTGCCATCTTACTGGCTTATTTCACTTAGTGTAATGTCTGCAAGGCTCATTCACAGTTTAGCATGTGTCAGAATTTCTACCCTTTTTAAGACTGAATAATAAATACCCTAGTGCAAAGGCAGACCATATTTTATTCATCTGAAAATAGGTCTGAGGTTGTTTTCACTTTCTTTGACTTCCCTTTAGACATGTTTAACTCAGAGGCTCTGGAGCTGGAGTTAGATTGCCTGGGTTCAAATCCCTAGGCTCCATGGTAGTATAGAAACCATAAAGGGATTCTTTTTAAGGAACGAAAAAGAACAGGTGGGCACTGTACCAAAGCAAGCAAATAAAAATGCTGACAGTGCTAAGTTCTGAAGAGAAGGTTCAGATACCATAAACCCATTCTAAGATAGACCTGAAGAGACATTTGCTAGATCCTAAAAGCAGAGACCATGTCTCTTCTGAGGTCAATGATGCCCAAACTAGAGTACATAAAAGGTAGATCAGTATTAACAATGAAGAAAATAACAGAAGAACAACAATCCTACCCACAGAGGATTCAGAAAAGGTTCCTCCCACATCCTCCATCACCCCTGCTCCAGTTGAGTCCCAAAGAAGAAAGGATAGTGAGAAGCATAAAGAGGGAGGGCAGTGCATAGACAGGAGACATCAGAACAAGTCCTTAAGATAGGAGTGAACCACAACCTTGAGCTGAAAAGTTTAACCTGATGGAAAGGAAGCTTCAAGAAGCAGTCCCCAGACGGAATGGGAAAGAGGAGAACCAAGATCCAAACAAGTGTCAGTTGGAATAAAGGAAAGTCTAGTAGAAGATGCACATCATCTTCACACACCTGCTCTGGTGAACTTCCAGTATCTTCCTCTATTGTTCTCTCCCTTAATTTTTGAGGCAGGGTATCTCACTAAACCTAGATAGACTTACTAGCCAGAAAGTTCTAGGGTTAGAAGTACACAGGTTCATGCTGGCTCTTATGTGGGTGCTGGGGATCCAAACTAGGATACCTGTACCACAAGCCCTTTACACATTGAGCAATCATCCCTGTCCCTGGATGATATCATCTCCCAGAACCACCTCTGCCATTAGTGACAATGTCATCGTCACCTACATAGTTATACTAACTTCTACTAAGCACTTCGTTTGCCATTTTATGCTAGTTGGTAGTTGTGTTTTATGAACTTGTTGGAGAACAGAAAAGACAAGGTTAGATGGCTACAAACAGAATCCCTGCTCCCAAGACACTATGGGAAGAGCTGAACCACTGAAATGAGAAAGAACAGGGTGAGCCCAGAATAGCATTTTGTAAATAGTAGGATGACATGTCCATGACTAGAATGTAAAAGGGTATTACATAGATATTTCCTTTGAACTGAACATTCTTTCCTGGAAGGATGAGATGGGCTCTTAAGACTTAGTAAACTAAGGAAACTTACCAGCCTTGGGAAACGCAGAAAATTGCAAAATTCATAAGTCCCCCTCTGTAAGGTTAAGTAAATAGTAAGTAATTACTGAGGGAGAGGAGACTCTTCCATGGAGATGACTGCTACTTGTGCAGGAAACTCCCAGGATGTAGCTTCTATGAGTCATCACTCTTACTGGAGTGGGCTTTGTGTTGATGTAGCTGCATATGAGTCACCTATGGTCCTGTATGTGATCTCTCAGCCTTATTCCTCTAAGTAACCCCAATAAACTCACTGGTTCACCAAGCAATCAGTTGTTTATTCTGCCATTGCTGTTTCACCTGGGATGAATAGCGTAGGGTGAAATGTCCAAGTTCACAAGAAGTTTGAGCTCACTTCCACACTTCTGGTGGATTTTGAAAATCTCATCAATCACTGCTGAGCAGTCACTGAGCCAGAAACCCACTAATTCCTGAGCTCAAAAATCCCACCAATCACTGGACCAGAAAATCCCACCCAATTCCTGAGCTTGCCTAAGCTTGGAGCTTGAAATTCTCCCAATCCCCAACCTGAATATTTTACCTTGGAAAACTCCTCCTCTAAAAATCCCTATATAAGGCCCTAATCCTGATGAGTTCCCTGAGCTGAAGCAGCGACCCTCCTGTGTCTTTTCCAATAAATCTCTTGTGTGGGATTTGTCGCATGGTGTGACTTTGTGGTTCCTTGGATCCTGGCTGCCAGGATACCTTTCCTCCCAGGGCTGTAACACTTCAGCTCAGCTAGGAGTATTCCTTCCCTTAGAGCTGTAGCAGTTCTACTGGGGAAAACTCCTGTCAGAGCTGTAACACTTCCAATGGGGACATTTCCCTCACCTCAGAGCTTGACTCCCAACTATCAAGATTCCTTTGCATTGGAAAAACACTTACAAATAGATTTTTGTTCATATCTCCCCAGAAAAAGACACAACATAGGTGTCAAGGAAAGACAATGAGAGGAGACATGTTCAGGCGTAAGTTATCCCTTCATTAACTTTTCCATTCACTTCTTTGCTATAGCCTGGTTAGAGCTAGGCAATGTTAACACAGGATGCTTAGCTATGTGGACTTCTGTGGAGGTGAGCTTTAAAGGGTGAGTAAAAGTTACAAGATGACAGCATCCCAGATAGGGAGACTAATATGGAGGTCAACAGCTACAAACAGTCATAGTGAACAAAGAAGAAATAGATGAGCGGGATCAGGAGGTAGGAAGCCAAGACCAGTGTGACCATGAAAGTGTGAATAGGGGTAGAGGCAGCACTCAGAGAAAATTGCAAATAACTTCCTTGACAGGAAGAAGGGAAGTATGGGTATGGGAACACAGATGCAGGAAATATATCAGTGAGCTGTATCAAGTGCCAAGTACCAAACTGTGGCAAGTGTTAATTCACTGAGAAGGGAACGAGTTGGGGGCAGCATCCAGAATGAAAGCACACGGTATTTAACTATGGTTTGGTTGTGCAATGGCCCCATCAGCTCGTGTGTTGAATACTTTGTCCCCAGCTGGTGCTAAGGTTGTGGGACCTTTTGGCTCTAGAATCTTGATTTTAGGACCCTAGGGGTGGGGCTTACAGGTTGTAAACCTCTCAAGTTCCTACCTCAGTTCTCTGCTTCCTGACTACCCCTGTGATATAACCATTCACTCTACACGCCTATGATCACAGCTGTAGCAGCTTCTGCCGCCATGCCTTGTCCACCACGATGGACTGTACGTCCTGAACTCTGAGCCAGAATCAATCCTTCCTCTCTTAAGATGTTTGGACAGTTTATTCCATCATCACAACAAGACAGATAATACAGGACAGAAGAATATTTCTACTGTGAAACATGGATGGCCTGGTGCTATTAAATGTCTGAAACAAGAATTAACACCTTCCACATGGGATTCCATGATTAGCAGCACTGTGCTATGTGAAACACCTGTCTGCTACTGCTGCCAGATGTTTAAGTGTAAGTCAGTAAAAGTAAAGAGCAGCATCTGGCAACTCTCGCAAGCTATCACTCACCTAGCAGGCCTCTTGGTTTCTGGGCAATGTCTCCTACTGATGTACTAGGCTTCCACAGAATTATAAGTTATTCATATCCACTGTGTGCTCTACAGCATGCCCTCCACTACCCAGGCACTGCCCTGTCTTACTATTCCAACAGCTTAAGAACACAGACGTTCCCTAACTTTGCATTTCCTACATAAACTTTGATCAGCTTTTGATTGTTTCTCCTGCTAATTTTCACCCTGGCTCCTTTCTACTAACATCTCCAGGCTTTAGCAGTTATGGCACACATGATTTTTTTGTTTTTAATGACAGTGTTCTCTTTTGTACCTTCCAAGTTAGTCCTGAAAACACTATGCATCCTAAGACTCAAGATGAGAGTCATTTTCTGTGCCCTGAAGTTGGCCCCAATCAGTCTACACAGCCCCTTGACTTGCCACTCAGAATTTGTGAAGAAGAAATCTCCAGTTACTGTGTCACATTACTCACTTGGCTGAGGTTGCTTATGTGTTTTCTATTACAAACAACTCCAATGTGGTCCCATTTAAAACATCTTCCACCATCTTAGTACAAGGTAGTTCATTAATGTAACATCAAGTCATGTAACTTATCTTCCACTGTTTTACCTTAATCAGGATAACAATGCTAGGGCCACAACCCCTCCACTCCTACCTCCCCTCCACCCCACCCCCCCATCCTCAATAAGGCAAAACCATAAACAAAGCCTCTATTAAAATGTGTTAAAGAGGAAACAGCACTTTTCAAAGAGAAAGGTGTATGCTGGGCACAGCTCACCTGTCTTCATTTCTGTGTCTACTTTTCCTTTGTATTCATAGAGAAAATTGGGGAAAAAAAAAAAGGTTTAACTTTGGAAAACAGGAAGCACGCACACAACTTCTTCCTGTTTCTCTCCAATGGTGAGGAGATCTCTGAGGCTCTTGTTTGCCTTGAGACAGCATCTGCTGTAGCCCACGCTGGCCTAGACTTTGCTAGGGAGGTGAGGATGATCCTGAACTCCTAATCCTCCTGCCTCTATTTCTCAAGTTCTGGAATTCCATTTTTTTAAACATTAATCTTGTCAGTTGTAATTTAATAATCATATAGCAAAGAAACCCAAAATTATTGGATATAAGAGCAAAATGGACTACCACAGATATACAATTATTCCAAGGCCTAAAGCAGCTATATATATTCATAAAGAAGCTTCTCTCAAATAGTTACAGTGAACACCCCTAGAGATGTTACACGGGGTGTTCATCTTCCCAAACCATTTTTAACAATTATTTTATAACCTGATCAAAAATTATTGTATCTATCTGGTTGCAGAATGGATATTTGAAAGAATTTTTGAGAGAAAGGTTAATATTTTGTCCCAATTGTGTTCCTAATTAAGTGAATTATTTTTTTAAAATAATTACGAAGTCCTTCGAGCAGTGCTGTTTGATGCTCTAAGAAAACAAAAATACCAAAGGAGTTCTGAAAGTGAAAGAGATTACACCCAGTGAATGAGAAGATTCAAAGCAAAGTAATTGAACTACTTAAAAATAATATTGATACCTTGAAATAACATTTCATTAATGCAACCATTAGAAGTAAAATGAATTGAACATGCTTCATCTGGCTGGGATGCCCCAACGATGCAGACGGTATAAGGTTTGTTTTGTAAGTCATGTGTGATAAACAGACTCACTTACCTCCACGAACAAGTGCTACACAAGTCCTTCATTGGGTAAAACGATCTTGGCTTCTCTCCTTGTAATGGAAAAAAAAAAAAAAAAGTCTAAAATAGTAACAAGAAAAGAAATCAGAGGTAACCCCAGTAAGTTTCCATGCCTTAAATATAGGTGAGATTTTATAATGGTAAAATACACATGATTTCGTATATAATACACAATTCATCTGCGTATTACACACTTCCCCCCAAAGCAGTAGAGTATCCCTCCTCTTCCTCTTTTAATAAGTAAAATGCAAAATATTTGTTTTTTAAAACGAAACCGTCAATATTTGGAAGCGCGAAAGCCCCGCCGAGGACAGAGGAAGGCAAAACACTACACTTCCACGTGGAAAAGAACAAACCCAAACAAGCTAACCTGGGCAGAAAGAAAGGCGCACAGCTGCTCCAGCTTGCCACAGCTGCTGGTGGTGACTGCGCTGCAGTCGCACTTGGCTTCCAAGTCAGGGTCCGGAGGGAAAGTACCGCCCCCTTCTGCTAGCACCGCATTCCGCTCAGCGCCACCACTGGAAAAAACAATCCATGCAGTGAAGTGTTAACAGTAAAAGAAAAAATCCTCATCTGAGTTTTCCTAGAGAGGAAAGAATCCACACACTACACGGCTTCCCTCTGGGAGTCGTACTGCCCGTGCCCCGCACTGCCCGGTTGCAGCACAGAGCAGTTTGCTGCGGAGTCCAGGTGGGATGCAAGGCAGGCGCCTGCCATGGGGCCCAAAGATGCTGGAGAGGAAGGACTGGTGTTGTTGATTATCATCGGGTTCCCCACCCCAACCCCGAGGGCAAGAACCTTTGCCCAGCCCCCACTCTCCACGCTCACCTTGCCCTCATTAAGGTGGTGGTGGGGTGACATACTGTTTGTCCCCACAGTGTCCCCAGCCATTAACGCAACAGATGTTGTCGGTTGAGATACAAGCACAATGGGAAAGATGTACAGGCCAAAGATTTGTCCTGAGAAAGATTCTGGAAAGAAACTAAGGCCCTCATGTCCAGCCTGTAATATACTGTTTTAAATGAACTCAGATTCACTTCCCAAGTTTTCATTCCATCTGTCCTATAATTCAAATAATGGGCATAATATATCCATGTGTGTGTATACACTACCATTTCCATTTCATGTGCAGGAATAATAAAATCTCAACACAGTTTATACAAGGCCAGAGGAAAGATTGATAAGCCACTCAGGTCTACAGATTGCTTGCTGGGACCCCCTGTCTCCATGGGGACAGCTTGACAGCAACTAAGTTTGAAGGTTTTCTCTGACTCACTGGCATGCACAGCAGGCATGCACAGTATATTACTACAGAAGTTGAGTCTGTTTTCTATCCACGCTCTCTCATCCGGGTTTTTTGTGGGTTTAACAGTGAAAGTGGGTTGTCATCTTCCTGGGGGGCCGAGTCTCCAGACCTCCAAACTTGGCCACCACCGCAGGACTGCCTGCTTCAGCACTGCTCTCCCAGCCCACTTCCCCCTCTGCCAGCCTAATTAATCTATGTCTAAATGGAGCTGCAGTTGGCAGCAGTGTCAACACGGAATAATCACTTGGACCCGAATCCGAGTTGTTTTCCATTCCTGACAACAAATAGTGCTACTTCCCAGCCTGAGGGGCCAGGAGCTGAAACGGGTTTATAATTTGCCTTCCAATCAATCTCTCATTCTCTCAACCCCTTAAGTTTTCCTTTCTGTCTTTCAGCATGCAGGGGACAGCTTTGGAGACTCAATCACTGGCAGGGTCTTTATTGATTACCTTAATGAATATTCTTTGCCTTCTATGTAAAAAAACATGGAAATCTGCATAATCCCAAACCACGCTGGTTTACATAATGAAAACAAATAGACTGTCAGCTCATAGCTCTGCAAGATCATTAATAAACTCTGTCATACTTCTCTCAAGCCAGCGGCTGGAACAGAAACATTCCACCATTTCATATGCAGACAGTCACTCACACTCAATCAGCTGTGAGACCCTGGTACTAGGCAGGTTGGAGGCCGAGGGCAGCTCAGCTCCTTCCTCTTTTCCTAATAAAGGAACTCATTAAAACTCTGCTCTGGGGCTCTGGGAAGTGCATGGTCTTCCTCAGTAATTCTAAGCCTCCAATTCCCCCTCGAATCTTCTCCAGCTAGTAAAGGAAAAGTATTATACAAAAATGCAGAATCACCTGCAAAACCGAGAGTGGTGACCAGGATGGAAACAAAGCAGCAAGTGAAAAATGTCAGAAGACTAACAATAGACTTGCAGAAGAGAAAGTATTCAGCCAGACACAGGCAATGTGCCCTCCACCACGCTATTGCATTGCCTAGGAGTCCATTCAGCAGTCCATTCACTTAGGAAATAGAATACACTAATATTTCCCATTTTTACAGTGGGGCAGTAGGAGGGTAAGAGACCTACAAGGTTAAGATATGGTAAAGTCATACATTTGTTTGTTTGTTTGTTTGTTTGCTTTCAATTTTCAAAGTCTAAACTCTGAAGAGAAAAGCAACCTTCCCTCTTTCCAATACTTGACCCTGCCCATGTAGGCACTGGCTGTGATTTGAATGTGAAATGCACCCCCTTCCCATGGCTGACATGGCCCCAGCTGTCAATTCTATCTGGGAATTGTAGAACTTTTAGGAAGTAGAGCCTCACCTGAGGAAATGGATGAGCGCGGGTAGGACTTGAGGTTTTATGGCCCAGCCCCATTTCCTGTTCACCCTGCTTTCTTAGTGTGGATGAAATGTGACCAGACAGACTCCTACCACCATGCTTCCCCTGCCTGTTGCCATGACTCCCCTGCCATGAGGGACTATATCCCTCTGGATCTCTAAACCAAAATAAACCCATCTCCCTTAAATTGCTTTTGTCAGGGTATTTTATCCCAGTAAAAAGAAAAGAAACTAAGAAACCAGTCTCGCATGTGGGTCTTCAGTAATGAAGATGGGGCCTAGAGGCTAACAGTTGCAGAAGAGCAATGGCCAGACAGATAGGCCACCAGCATCCAAAAACTGCCACTGAAGTCTTGAGAAGACAGTCTTCCTTGGAGCTCTCTGATCTTTCTTCATAAGAAATGCCAATGTCACAGCGCTTGACATAGAGGGAGTAGGATCAGGAATTCAAGCCCAGCTTTGTTTACACAGTAAATTTGAAACCTGTCTGTGATACATGAGACCTTGTGTCCCCCCAAACCAAAACATAGATACATAAATACATAAATAAGTGGAAATCTCAATGACAAAAACAAATCTTTGGATAAGAATTCCTGAATATCAAAAATAAGACAGTATGAGAATATGCCAAAAGTAAACAGGAAATCCAGTTAACAATTGGGAAGTGTAGCTACGGAGCCTTGCTTATGCGATTCTCGAAGTGGAAAGGAGATAACCCTTAGTCTTAATACTTCTGTGTGGGTTTGGGTTCCCTGCCATACCATCTGTAGCCCACTGAGTTCATGACAGTTCAGCACAGACAATAAGCATCGAGAGGGGCCTGATGTGGCTTCACTTGTTTAAGTGATGGTGAGAAGAAGGTAGGAGAAAGCTGGTGTAGCCCAGAGTGGCTGGGAGAAATCCACGCACACAACAACCACAAAATGTCTGTGTGGGTTTTATAAGTTTTCCATCTGGGACTCTACAGATTGGGATATCTATTTGGATAGATATTTGGGATAGAATTTGGTGTCCATTCTTTAGCACATTTCCTCAAATAAGCCAGCTTTTAGTCCTGCTACAAGAAGACTACCTAAGAACTGTGGTCATTGACAGCAGTGATAGCTAAGAACCAGGCTAGTCAACATAGCATTCCCAAGACAAAGACCATCATCCCAATACTTGCTTCCAAAGAGCTTCAAAAACATAGCTTGCCCAAGACTGTGGAGATGATCTCCTAGTTGCCTGAAGCTGTAAACTTCCTGACTTTCCTCAAATTAAATATTCATACTTCCATTCATCTAAACCATCATGTAAGTGCCAGACCCACTGATTAGCACAATAAGGAGGAAGAACTTCAAGGCCTCTTCCCCTAAACAAGGCCAATATAGCAGAAAACACACCAACAACCTACCCAAGCTTCCCACTGAGATTCCCACTGTGCACATGTAGATAACAGCACACACTTTGAACCCTGAGTGACAAACTTTTAAATATGAGCCACTGGAGTTCTCTGCCTTTGATACTGGGAGTCAGAAGCAGACTCTATCCAGCTTCTAAAATTATCATCTTTCCCAAAAATACTGTTCAGAAAAGGAAGTGCCCTTGGATGCTAAGCATTGCAAGAAGCATGCTACCATATTCTTAACTACATTCCTTCCACATTGAATAATTTGACTATAAATAGTGTGTTTTAGGGCACAACTGATTTCCAAAGCCATGATTCCCCTCTGCCTCCCGCCCTGTGAAATGAAAAAAAAAACCACCAAGATCTTTGTGTCCCCAGTCTAGAAAGCACAGATGCACACTGAGGAGATATCTTCTTCATAACTCTTTCACTGAAATAGGTCACACTTACTTTTCTTGTTTTAGTTTCTCGCTTTGATCAATGGAGATAATCTTGTGCGACACAATTACGTTGCTTAATCATCTGCTGTTCCTTTAACATACACAGGGCTAGGGGCTAGATGAATGACTCAGCAGTTAAGAGCACTTGTTACTCTCGCAGAGGTCCTGCATTCAGATCCTAGCACCTATGTGGTGACTCACATTCCCAACTCCAGTCTAGGGAATCTGATGCCCTCTCATGGCCTTTGCAGGCACTGGACAGACACATGGTATACATATGTATATTCAAGCAGAACACTAAAGTCACATGAAACAAAAGAAGTAAACATGAAAAACAAATAATAATATGTACAGAATTAGTTTCATGGGTATCCCATAATCCAACAATATGAATTATCTTCATACTTTCAACATATGAACAAACCATAATGTGTATAAAATGAAAGTGTTTCAGATCACATGACAACTAGAAACACAAATAGTGATTTTTTTTTTTTGGAGGGGAGTAGGGGTGCACAGAGAAACCAGAGTCAGAATTATAAATAGTTTTTGAAGAGACTAAGTTTTTCTTTTTGCTTTAGTTAAGACCAGTAACACAATCTTTCTCCCAAATCAGTTAATATACAGACAGATAAATGCTCTTTCAACCGAGAGCTGTTTCCCAGTAGGCAGTCTGTAACACCATAGGTACACTCATGCGCAACTCAGTGAACTAGAAGCACTCTTCCAGTGGACCCTACTGGGCTGGCCCTGTTCAGCTTGATAGCATCCAAGATGCTAACGAGGCAAGGGAAACCTGCTACATTTAATCCCGTCCGGAACGAGAGATCTGGTCTGTCCTCTTCTATGGGTGATTGATGCTTTAGATAAGTGCTAAAAATCTATGAGTGTCCAGTTCAAATCTGTGAAATAAAGGGGTGGGACAACATTAGTGGTTCTCAGTGAGGGAACACGAGCCTTGGCTGGCGATCCTTAGCCCAGCTGGGAATTCATGTCTAAGATTAGTTCAGAGGGGAACAAGTTGAAGGAACAAGAGAGATGTAGGACAGTATCATGACTTGGCTATGAAGACTTAAGAGAGAGGGTCTTGAAAAGAGTCCAAGTTCCTGAATGCTTGCAGTTATGGACTTTCTGAGAATAAATATTTATTCAGATTCACTGATACAAAGCAGGCAATCAGAACACATTTTTCCACTAACCAAATACACCTCTCATGGTAGGTTTTCCCCATTTCATAAAGACAAGTTACCCCACAGAAGACACAACGATCATCAACAGCTCATCTAACATACAGTGACCTGGGCAACAATGAAAATGCAAAGAAAACACAAAACACACAATGCACATGGATGCAGTGCCAATAGAGCATCGGCACTAGGGAGAGGACACTGGTCAAAGTCTACCAGGCCTAGGATTCAGAGACTGCTCAGTTGGCAAAGTGCTTCCCAGACAAGCATGAGGACTAGTTCAGGTCCTCAGCACACACACAAAAGCTAGGCACAAGCGTGTGTGCCCATAATCCCAACACTGAAGTGAAGGTGGGACCCCTGTAGCTTGCTGGCTACAGGTTCCATGAGAAATCCTATTTTAAAATGTAAAGTAGGGAGGTACTGAGGAAGACTTCTGTCTTCCCCAGATATTTGAACACCCATACATAGAAATCAGACATATAAAATTATTAAACAAACAGTAAAAGTCAAAGCACAGTTTCAGTTTTGCCATTAGTTAATTCATCAAGGACACTGAGCAAATCGTTTGCCAACTACAACCTGGACCGGATGGATCATCTTCAAATTCCCTTCCAGGACAGAAAATACACTTGCTTTTTGTTACTCAGCATTAGAAATATCTATCTGCTACTAGAATCCTTGCTGATCTCTCAGATCAACACAGGTATCTCCAACACTGCTCTGCTTCCCAGTTGCTGTAGTTCCAGAATGTAAGTTTGAGATAGAACGGATAAAGTTTCTCTGGCTTCTTTATGATTCCCTCTGGTTACAAAAGTGCCAAGACTCTACTGCGGCACTGAGGCTTGATCTATTGTATTCACAGAGCTGGTGGCACTGATAGATGAAGAAACTCAACCTTTTACCAAAGCTGAGCAGACATTTTTATCATGAGTGGCAATTTTTGTCTCCTTCCGAGATGTGGGCATGTCCATGTCAAGAGATACCATGATGATCATCACAAAGAAAGAAAAGATGCTGCAGCAATGAACTTGAACCCTGATGAGCCCTCGTTATCCTGAAAATCATTAGGCTTGCTGTGTCTGTGTCTCAGTTGCTGTTGTTTTTTTCACGTCATACTCCAACTACAAGAGGATTGAGAACTCATCATCCACATTTTCAGAAACAGACTGTGACATTAACAAAGTAAATATTCCATCAGAAGAATATAAACCTTGGGTAAATGCTTATATAATCGACTTTATTCAATTAAAAATTCACTGGCTTGGGCTGGTGGATGGATTTATAGGGAATGGAGTCTGCACCAGAGATACAGAGAAAAAAAATTATCGCAAGTTTCAAATAAATAAACAGTAATATTGCTTGTATGTATGCATCATTTAACAAAACTGCACACAAATGCAAATGAGTATTGCCATAGGGAATCTATAATTTCTGCATGCTGCTTACTATGAATAGAAGATACCAATGAAATTACGCATAAGCACAGGGCCCATGGATGTTTAGTCAATAGATTTTTTTAGTCCTTGCCATGTCTGGTTAATGAGATGAGGTAAGAGAGAATCCCAGAAAAATCTTTTAAAACACCAAATAATTGTGCCTAGACAATACTCTGCCCCCAAAAAATGTACAGAGCTATGGGCTGTTGAGATGGCTCAGTGGGAAAAGGTTCTTGCTGCCAAACTTAATGACCTGAGTTTGATCATCAGGACCCATTTGGTAGAAGGAAAGAACTACCTCCCTGAAAGCTGTCCTCTGACCTCCATTCATGCACTATGGCATACGCTCTCCTACCCACTCCACTAATATACGAATATAATAATATTTTTAAATATAGTACTCGTTTTCTTAAGATTCGGACCTAAATCACTCTAACTGCCCTCAAGAGAGGGCATTTATATTGAGTGCTTTTGATAAGGCAGGGCCCCATCTAAACAATTATTTCAAATAATTTCACTAGCAGATCTAGAAAGTGGGAACAGATACAAAGCTCCAGGGTTCCAGTGAGGACTCTGGGGTTCAGAGAGTTCAAATAACTTGCTTAGGATCCCATGCCATCTTAGGTAGGATGACGCCACAGTTGGATGCTGGAAATTAAAGTTCTTGCCTTCTGGTAGACACTCAAAGAGCAAGTACAGGATCCTGGAGTGGCGCTGTAGTTTATGACTTGCTGACTCATGCCTCTCATGGCTTCAAGAGGCTCTTTGTGCATTAAACGCCACCAGCTATACTTCAAAGCTGGAAGTTAGTCATTTGTGTGGTTACAGAAGAGGTCAGTAGTGAAGCAATCATGGAAGACTGGGGTGCTACAGCAAGGTGTTGTGAAGGCAGCAGAATGGGCAGAAATCCTGGGAGATGCTTTTGGCCACATCCTATCTAGTGGCTGTAAATGTGGGAAGTCACTTCGTCTTTGGACTTGTTTTCTCTTTAGTAAAACTAAAGTTTGGGACCAACAGGTCAAGATTCCTTCAAGTCCTCCTTCAGGGCATCCTTCCTACATTTGTTACTTGAGCAACACATACTGGTATCTCTAGGGTAACAGTACATGTCAAGTACAAATCTTTCTCCCTTCCCATCCTCAGCAAGATTCCTCACCAATTTTCAGAAATAGTCTGTTCACAATGAACACCTCAAAAGGAAGGGCCCTCCACCCATGGACTGCCATGTTATCCTGGTACGCTAACAATATTTTTTTTTTCAAAATCACTCGAGTGTTGATTTGAACCTTCTGTGGTGGAAAAGAGGAATGTGAGACCACCCCACCCCCACCAGCAGATCATCCCATGCCCCTGCATCTGAAAGGTGCACTGGTGCTTGGGTTGTTGTGGCTATGGTTACCATGGTTACAGCGCATTTCCAGTCATGTTGGGTCTCTAACATGTCTATTTGCTCTGTGCACTGGAAAAAAATACATCATTTTCTCTTTTTAAGTGAACAGAATTTGTGGCCCTTCAGAGAGAGAGAGAGAGAGAACAACTAAATAAGGAGATTGTAAAACATCTTAGCACATCAACATCTTTGCTTTTATCACAAAAAAAAAAAAAGAAGGATAAAAAGCTGGACAAAAAAACTAACAGCAGCTGACTAGGACCTTGCTATCTCTGAAAACAACTTCTCTCATGAATTTTCATTTCACTATTTTGGGGATTTAGCCAAACTGAAAATTATTCTTGGAAAAAGCATTTCTTCTCTGTGGTAACTACTTTCAGGACACATGGTTGACTCAAACTCAAAAATCACAAGGAACATAACTTCTGTCCAATCCTCTGCCTATACAGGTGTCTTCTTCTGCACTTCAGAAACTATCTTCCTAAACACTGTTTTATCCCTGAAGATCCGATTTATGAGTTTGCATTCCTGGATAGACTTATTTAGCAATCATGATACTATCACGAACTGAACATCGAATGTGGATTCCACCTTTCCTATGTTAAAGAAGTGATTTACAACTCACTGCCAACCTCTATTATGGTGTAAACATGTTTTATGTGTTCAGCACTCACCATGGACACACTATTTTCCAATTTTTTGCTTGACTTCCCTATGTATCTACTTAGCCCATATATCTGTCATTTTCAATGGAGCAATATCCCACCACATTACAAAAAGACTGTTTAATTAGCCTTTCAGCTAGTTGTTTCCACACTTTATTACAACCCAGTCAAGCATTTTTAAATAAATAAATCTTGTGTTTTAGTTGATCTGTTTCCTTAGGCTGCAATCTGAAATATGGAATTAACAGCTTAAAAAAAAAACATAGTTAGCTCTGTGGCTTATTACAAATTGCCGGGTAGCTCTCAAAAAAAGAAATGATACTAGCAGTTTGCAATGTCATCAATAAAATATAAGTCTATCTTTTTTCTTCATAGTCTCTTTAACACTGAGATTTCTAGGCTTTATTGACTGCGGGCTGATTTCAAAAGATTGATGGGAGTCTTTTGAGTTCTTTGACTGTGACTCCTGCTGTATAAGTTCTTTTACCAACTGAAACTCACCAGGTTAAATAGTTGGCATGGGACTCCATGGCTAATAGGGGCTGCTATCTTACTAGCCTCTGCTCATGGATTTCCAACTCTCTCATCCAGCCTCAAAACGCAACCAATATCTTGCCAATTTATTCTTTATGCAAGTCTATAAAACACACCTCCACGGCTTAGTTCAATGGCATTTTACACATGGTTATAAGTACATAACCATGGATCAAGACACAGAATCTTAGATCAGCTCACAATATTTTATCCCTTTCTTTTTAAACATACATTAGAGTGGGTGGAGAGGTGGCTCCTTGTTCAACTGAAATACTGCTCTTGCCTAGGACTCAGGATTCATTTTCTGTACTTATGTCTGGTGGCCCACTACTGCCTGTAACTAGACTTTCAGGGGGATCTGATGCGTCTGGTCTCTGAGTGACCTGCACTTACCTGCATGCACACACACATGCACACAATTTAAAATAAAATAAATATATACATTATATTCCTTTTGTGCTTCATGTTCTGTATGGGGCTTGACCCCACAGCTATTCCAATACATACTTAATACATTTTTTGATTACAGATTAAAACCAGAAGTAACATAAGAAGTGGCACATCTCTCCTAAGCTCTTAAACTTTGAGATGAGAAACTGAATCCAAGAAGTAAAAATATTCATGCAGATCTAACAAGTCAGTGAAATGTCCAACTTATTGGCTGTCCTTGCTGGCCCTTCGCTGGTCACTGTCCATTTTCTATATGTACTCCGTGATAAAGAACACTTAGTGCAAAGCAGAGGCAGAGGCCTGGCCAGGGGTTTCATAATTGTCTTAAAGTAAACAAAGTGGTGAATTGGTAGAACAATGTGGGGTTTTGGTTTATTTTTGTTTTTGTTTTTGTTTTTCAAGGCAGTTTCTCTGTGTAGCAGCCCTGGCTGATCTTGAAACTTACACTGTAGACAAGGTTGGCCTCAAATTAACAGATATCTGCCTGCCTCTACCTCCTGAGTCCTGGGATTAAAGGTATGAGCCACTGCTGCCGAAACACCACACTGAAGCGATGTGTTTTTAAGTCATATACTGCTTTTTCTGTTATTCATTGTGAGCCACATGAGGTCATGTCACTAAACAGGAGTCACAAAAATTTGGCAACTGTAAAAGCTTTCTGAATACAGAATGACCAAAAATTAATTCTAAATCAACCCCAGTGTGAATCTGAAGTGTCCCTGGCATCTCTCATCAGTATTGTATCACGTGACCCCACAGCGGCCTTAGCTCTGAGCACAGGACTTGAGCACTTTGTACAGTGGATTCCTCCAAGCCAAACATTGCCAACAAACACTGCCTGGCTCACCTCACATAAATTTAAGATTACAGGATGCTATGAATTGCAGTATTTTTACCGTACATATCAAACCTTTTTGCTCACGTGAAAACAAAATGGTTTAATTATGGAAAACAAAGACTTCTAATTTTTTCCTACTGTCATTTCTCAGCGTGTAAGCATCAAATTAATGTATCACCAGGCAGTATATATTAGATGTCTGATTTTAAAAATTGTTGTTTGAGTAGCTGAATTAAAGTTCATGAAAAAAAATGCTAAAATAATTTTGGCTTGAAACTGGAAAAGTATTTTCAACAATTCCTGGAAAGGTCCTAAACATACTATCATTTTTCATTGTGTGTTTATGCAAATCATTGTTCTCAGCACTATTAATTATGAAGGTGTCAATTAACTGAAAAATGTCCAAGACTTTCTGTGTCCCACAGTACCAAATATGAACCTAAGATTTAATTTGTCACCTAACTATAAACAAGCATATTCATCTCATTTTATAAAATGTATATTGTCTACCAAAAAAATTGCTTTAAACCACATTTCTTAATGATTGATTACCAATAATGTTTGGCTTGCATACCTACGTTATACACTTGTTTACCTAGAGTCATATAAAAATGTATTGGGTGAACCTAAGTAGGAAAATTTTTAGAAGCTCAAAATATGACACTGTTTTGTATTACATAAAAATGTCAACATTTTTAAATCAAATGAGTTTTGCCCTTTCTGTCAGACTTCTTTGATAGCCACTGCTTACTTCAAGAAGGCCCCATTGCTCATGGTTTCTCTTGACCACTGCTTTTTAGATTAACCTTCAGAGTTAATATGAGGCAATCCATTTTTTATTTCTTTTATAGCGTAAGACAGGGTCTCATGTAGCCCAGGCTGGCTTCAAATTCATTGTGTAGCCAAGGCTAGCCATGAAATCCTAATCCCTCTGCTGCCATTCCCAAATACTGGGATTATAGGCAGGTTCTACCACATTCAACATCATTTTTATTTTTTAAAACAATAAAATTAATGTCATTATATTAAACATCAAGATGTGTACCTTTCATGTTACCAAAAAAGAAATACAAATATAATCTGGGTAATAAGCAATAGGCACTAGCAAGAAACATATAAAGTAAAGATATTTTAAAGATCAAAGGTATCAACCAGAATGATAAATGTGAACAGGTTAACACATCTGTCAAAGACAGAACTTCTTGATGCCTCTCTCTATGCTATTTATAAGATACAATCACATGACTTGAAAGCATAAGGGAAAAGGAGAACAAAATATGGCTAGAAAAACATGAATCACAGAACATTTAAGTGACATTATTTATATTAAATAGTACAGAATTTGAGACTGAAGAATAGGATGAAGAATATATGAAAAAAACAATAACTTTTCTAAAAGTAAAAATTTCATTTTTAAATAAACCGTTTGATCATAGTCCATGCCACTAGAAGAACCAGCCCAAGCCAGAAGAAGAACCAGCTACTCTTCCCTCTCTTCTGGTCCTGCCAACCCAGCCCCCTACTCTGGTGGAAGGCCCCCAGAACCATCAGAGCCCCCATCATCCAAAATAATGAGTCCCACCAACCCAGCCCCCAACTCCAGCAGACAGCCTCCAGTTCCAGCACAGCCCAGGCTATCACAGACCATGCTAACCAGCCAAAAGTACAGTTTCTATGTCCCAGGCCCCAACTCAGCAGAGGCATTCTGCTAGACAAGCGGATTCAAAGGACAGAAGACAAGAGGGGAAAAAGAAACTAAGGAACAAAATACTCATCCAATAAAGACAAATTCAGGAATTTGGCACCTAAGCCTATGATCACTCCAAACCCAGATATCTAAACACCAACATAAGAACATCAACAACAACCAGGGCAATCTTTCACCACCAGAGCCCGACAATCCTACTGCAGCAACTCCAGAACACTCTGGCACAGCTGAAGCACAAGAAAAAGATTTTAAAACCTTCTTTATGAAAATGATGGAGACCTTAGATGAAGTCAGTAAATCTCTTAGAGAAATCCCGAAAACTACAAATAAACAATTAGAGGATCTCAATAAATCCATTAAGGGAAACCAGGATAACCAAGAAAAAAACAAATAAGCTGTTGAAAGAAATAAATAAAATGGTTCAAGACCTGAAAATCAAAAGAGAAGCAATAAAGCACATACTGAGGGAATTCTGAAAATAAAAAACTGAGATAAGTGAAAAGGGCCACAGAGGTGAGCTTCACCAACAGAACACTAGAGATGGAAGAAAGAAGCCTAGGTACTGAAGATACAATAGAAGAATTCGATGTATTGGTCAAGGAAAATGTGGAATCTAAAAAATTCCTGACACAAAACATCCAGGAAATCTGGAGCACTGTGAAAAGACCAAATCTAAGAATAACAGGAATAGAGGAAGGGGAAGGAACACAGCTCAAAGGCCCTGAAAATATTTCCAACAAAATCATAGAAGAAAAATTTCCAAACCTAAAGAAGGAAATGACTATAAAGGTACAAAAAGCATACAGAACACTAAATAGACTGGATCAGAGAAAAAAGTCCCCCCACCATATAATAGTCAAAACACTAAGCATACAGAACAAAGAAAGAATACTAAAAGCTGCAAGAGAAAAAAAGCAAGTAACATATAAATGCAAACCTATGAGAATTACACCTAACTTCTCAACAGAGATTCCAAAAGCCAGAAGGGACTGTGCAGTTGTCATGTAGAATCTAACAGACCATAAATGCCAACCCCAAATAAGATACCCAGCAAAATTCTCAATGACCATAGATAGAGAAATCAAAATATTCTGTGACAAAACCAAATTTAAACAATATGAATCTAAAGCCGTACAGGTTACCTAACAGTATCTAAATCCAACCCTACAGAAGGTATTAGAAGGAAAACTCCAACCCAAAGAGGTTATTGACTCTAATAAAAACACAGAAAGTAAATAATCTCACACTAGCAAAATCAATAGAAGGAAGGCATACACACACGTATACACACCACACACACACACACACACACACACACACCACCACCAACAACAACTATAACAACAAAATAACAGGAATTAATAATCATTAGTTATTGACATCTCTCATCATCAATGGACTCAACTCTCCAATAAAAAGACTCAGACTAACAGAATGGATGCAAAAACAAATATCCATCCTCTGCTACATACAAGAAGCACACCTCAACACCAAAGATAAATGTTACCTTTGATAAAGGCTTGGAAAAATATTTTCCAAGCAAACAGAACCAAGAAGCAAACTGATGTAGCCTTTCTAATATCTAGCATAAAAGATATCAAACTAAAATTAATCAAGATACAGGGAAGGACACTTTATACTCATCAAAGGAAAAATACACCAAGATGACATTTCAGTTCTTAACATCTATGCTCCCAATGCAAGAGCACCCATGTTTGTAAAAGAAACATTACTAAAGCTTAAAACACACATTGGACCCTGCACAACAATAGTGAGAGACTTCAACTCCCCACTGGACAGGTCATCCAGACAAAATCTAAACAGAAATACTGGAGCTAACATACTTATAAACCTAATAGACCTAATAGATATCTACTGAACATTTTACCCATGCACAAAAGATTATACCTTTTTCTCAGCAACTTATGAAGCTGTCTCCAAAATAGTCTACATACTCAATCATAAAGTAAGTCTCAATCAATACAAAAAATTGAAACAGCTTCCTGCATCCTATCAGATCACCATGGATTAAAGCTGGATTTCAAGAACAACAGAAACAACAGAGTACTTACAAGCTTATGGAAACTGAACAACTCTCTACTAAATGACTCTTGTGTCAAGACAGAAATAAACAAACAAGTTAAAGATTTTTTAGAATTCAATGAAAATGAATTTACAATACAGCCAAATTTATGGGACACAAAGAAAGCGGTACTAAGAGGAATGTTCATAGCACTAAGTGCCTACATCAAACTGGAGAGATCCCATACTAGCAACTTAACAGCTTACATAAAAGCTATAGAATAAAAGGAAGTAATCACACTCAAGAGTAGAAGATGCAAAGAAATAATCAAACAGAGGGTTGAAATCAATAAAATAGAAAAGAAAACACAACAACAAAAAGAATCAATGAAACAGAGTTGGTTCTTTAGAAAATCAACAAGATAGAACAAACCATTATCCAAACTAAATAAAAGACACTAAGAGAATATCCAAATTAACAAAATCAGAAACAAAAGGGGGGATATAATTACAGACACTGAGGAAATCCAGAGAATCATTAAGTCATACTTTAAAAAGCTATACTCCACAAAACTGAAAAAAATCTAAAAGAAATGGATAATTTTCTCGATAGATAACACCTATCAAAGTTAAATCAAGATCAAATAACAAATTAAATAGACCTATAACCCCCAAGGAAATAGAAGCAGTCATTAAAAGTCTCCCAACCAAAAAAGCCAAGGGCCAGACAGTTTTAATACAGAATTCTATCAGACATTCAAAGAAGAGTTATTGCCAATACTCCTCAAATTATTCCACAAAATAATAACAGAAGGAATACCGCCAAATTCATTTTGTGAGGACACAGTCACCCTGATACCCAAACCACACAAAGGTTCAATAAGAGGACTACAGACCAATTTTCCTTCTGATCATTGATGCAAAAATACTCAGTAAAATACTTGCAAAATTAATCTTAGAACACATCAAAAAGATCATCCACCATGATCAAGTAAGCCTTATTCTAGAGATTCAGGGATGGTTCAACATAGGAAAATGAGTTAATGTAATCTACTGTATAAACAAACTGAAGGAAAAAGGAAACTACATGATCATCTCACTAGATGCTAAAAAAGTTTTTGACAAAATCCAACACCCCTTCTTGATGAAAATCTTGAAGAGATTGGGGATACAAGAGACATACCTAAACATATTAAAGACAATTTACAGAAAGCCCACAGCCAACATCAAATTAAATGAAGGGAAGCACAAATCAATTCCACTAAAATCAGGAACAAGACAAGGTTGTCCCTCTCTCCATACCTCTTCAATATAGTACTTGAAGTAGTCTCTAGAACAATAAGATAACAGAGGAGATCAAGAGGATACAAACTGGAAAGAAAGAAGTCAAAGTATCATTATTTGCATATGATATGACAGTTGACATAAGTGATCCCAAAATTCTGCCAGGGAACTACTGCAGCTAATAAACGCCCTTAGTGAAGTGGCTGTCTACAAGATCAACTCAAAAAAACAGTAGCCTTCCTCTATTCAAACAACAAATGGAACAAACAACAAACAACAGAAAGAACTTAGGGAAGCAACACCCTTCACAATAGTCACTAATAACATAAAATATCTTGGGATAACTCTAACCACGCATGTTAAAATGTTGTTAAGACAAAACTTCAAGTATTTGAAGAAAGAAATTGAAGATCTCAGAGGCTAGAAAGATCTTCCATGCTCATGGATCAGTACAATTAGCGTAGTAAAAATGGCATTTATCAAAAGCAATCTTCACACAATCCCCATCAGAATTTTAACACAATTCCTTACAGACCTTGATAGGATAATACTCAATTTTATATGGAAAAACAAAAAACTCAGAATAGCTAAAATAATCCTGTAAAATAAAAGAACTTCCAGAGGTATCTCCATTCCTGATTTCAAGTTGTGCTACGGAGCTATAGCAATAAAAATTTCACAGCATTGACATAAAAACAGACATGTTGATCAACAGAATCAAATCAAAGACCCAGACATAAATCCACATACTTACAGACATTTTATTTTCAATAAAGAAGTCAGAATATACAAAGGAAAAAAGAAAACATCTTCAACAAATAGTACTGGTCTAACTGGATGTCTACATGTAGAAGAATGCAAATAGATCCATATTTACTACTTCAGAAAACTCAAATTGAAGTAGATCAAAGACCTCATCATAAAACTAGTTATGCAGAACCTGAGAGAGGAAAATCAGGGAATAGCCTTGAATGCATTGGCACAGGGGACAACTTCCTTAACAGAAGAATACTGATGGTGCAAGCACTAAGACCAATGATTAATAAGTGGGACCTCATGAAACTGAAAATCATATGTAAGGCAAAGGTCACCATCAATAGGACAAAATGGCACCCTAGAGAATGGGAGGTTTTTCACCAACTCTACATCCAATATAGGGCTAATATTCAAAATATATAAAGAACTCAGGAAACTAGACATCTGCAAAACAAATAACCCAATTCAAAAACGAGGTACAGATCTAAATAGAATTCTCAATAGAGGAACGGCTCAAAAACAATGAAATGTTCAACATCCTTAGCTAAAGGGGAAATGCAAATCAAACTACTGTGAGATTCCATCTTCCACCTGTCAAAATGATTAAGATTAATAACATACATGTCAGTTCATGCTGGCAAGGATGTGGAACAAGGGGAACACTCCTTCATTGCTAGTGGGGGTGCAAACTTATACAGCCACTATGGAAATCAATATGGAAGTTTCTCAGGATATTAGAAATCAACCTACCTCAAGACCCAGCTATATATACCCAAAGGATGCTCATGCTACCACAAGAACACTTGCTCAACTATGTTCATAGTGGATTTATTCATAATAGCCAGAAATTGGAATCAACCAAGATGCCCCTCAACTGAAGAATGGATAAAGAAAATGGGGATACAATTACTCAATGGACTATTACTCACCTATTCAAACAAAATGATATCATGCATTTTTTAGGCAAATGGAAGGGATTAGAGAAAAAAAAAATCCTGAGTGAGGTAACCCAGTCCCAGATAGATATATACTCAGTTCCAAGTGGATATTAGCTGTTAAGTAGAGAGCAATTATACTATATCCCACACACCCAGAGAGACTATGCAACAAGGAGAGCCCCAGTGGGAACACATAGATCTCCCTGAGAAGGGGAAATAGAACAGATGTTTTCAAGTGAACTGGGGCAGAGAACAGGTAGGGCGATATCAAGTAAGGGGAGAAAGATGAAGGAAGTGGATATAGGGAGAGACAACCATAATTGGGGGACATTTAGGGGGCAATCTGGAGATCTAGTGCAGTGATAACTTTTCAGAATCCACAAGGATGACCCTATTGAGGAGCCCTAGTAACAGGTGATAGGGAGCCTGAACCAGCCATTTCCTGTAACCCAGGCAAGGCTTCCAGTGGTGGGACTGGGACACCAACTTACCCATAAAACCTTCAACCTAAAATCTATCCCACTTGTAGTATCTGCTGGGGCAATGAAGGGGCAGAACCCCACACCAAGGGAGGGAGCCCATGACTGACCTTGCAGAGCTGGCCAGGAGCCTGAGACTGGAAAACCCAGAGATGACTCCTAATGATTCTGCTATGCTCATAGATAGGTGCCTAGCCCAGTGTTCATCGGAAAGGCTTGTTCCAGCAGCTGAGGGGAGCAGATGCAAAGACCCAGGGCTGAGCATTGGGTAGATCTCAGGGAACCAACCCCACAGAAGAGGAGGAGAGAGGATTAAGGAGACCAGAGTTGTTAAGGACACCAGGAGAACACACCTTATGAAGTAAACAGATCAGGACTCTTAGGAGCTCACAGAGACAGAAGTGGCAGACATGGAGCCTATATGGGTCTCCACTCAGTCCCCTACGTATATCTTAAGGTTGTGGCTTGGTGTTCCTGTAGACGCCTAAAAGTTGGAGGGGGTGGGTTCTGACCCTTGGGTCCTTTTTCCTCCTACTGGATGGCCTTGTCCAGTGCCTGGCCTTTTTCCATTTTGTTAAGCCCTGTTCAATTGATAATCCTGGGAAGCCTGCTCTTTTCTGAAAGGAGGGTGGGGAGTAGAATTGGGGAGACGGAAAATGTGGGGGTTGGGAGGAATAGAGGGAGGCAAGGCTGAGGTTAGGATGGATTATAAGAGAAAAGAAAAAATAAATTAAATAATAAATAAATAAAACAGTTTGTCTTAAATTGGTCAGTGTGTTTTTTATGTGAAAGCTAAAAATATTGGTTTATTTATTTTTATTTTTGAATTAGCATACATAGACAATACATTTTTAAAATTTTGTTTATTTATTATTTATTTTGGTGGTACTGGAAACTGAACTTAGAGCCTTGCACATGCTAAGCAAGTACTCTGTCACTGAACTACAACCCAACCCTGGATTTTCGTTTTCTTATCTTTAAGAATTTTATACATTGTTTTGTGAAAATAGTCACCAGGAAAATCTACTGTGACATTTGTCTGAAATCTTTTCACTAATATAGAAGAGAGTAAACTATATATAATATTGCATCTTCTAGATGGCAGGGAAGTTATTCCCACAAAACTTCAACAACATGGTGGCCTAGAGAAGACCTGAATAATGACAACACAAGTTGACATGACATGATAGAGGGAAATCTCACTGGGCTTTCCCCTGAATAAAGACTATAGGCAAACAACTACTGAGAGAGGAAGAATTTGTCTTCCCCTGGGATGAGCCCCTAATTGATTTTCCCATACCAAGTGGCCAGTCCTGAAATCATATACGAAGAAGCAACACTAAAAAGCTCATCAGGATATATATATATATACACACACACACACACATACATATATGTATATGTATATATACACACATACATATATATGTATATATATACACACATACACATATATACATATATATACACATATATACATATATATATACACATACACGTGTGTGTGTGTGTGTGTGTGTGTGTGTGTGTGTGTGTATGGAACATGAGTAATAATTAAAGAAAAAGAGGCCATGAATTTGAGGCCAAGATCAGAAGGGGTTGGAAGGATAAAAAGTAGGGGAAAGATGTAAACACAGTACACATATGTTTAATTTTTTAAAATAGTCCTTTCTGTTCTCCAAAGAAACTTAAATTTCTATCATGAATAGAACAACTACATTAAATAAATAAACAGGATGATGATAATACATTTCAGACATTCACTTTGTTCACAGACCTCTGCTACAAAGACATCAATTGGCCAAGGCTAGTAAAAAGACTATGCCACATGCTCCAAGATAATTCTGAAGAAGAAACCCCAAAGACATGTCAAGCCAAGGCAGCCTGCTGGGAATGGCTTGCTAAAGTACCTTCACTGGGGCACCTTGCATTCATTTAGACTTATGTACTTTTATGAGTTAAGGTACCTTCAAATAGAGTTGCATTGCCTTATGTTAACATGTCATTTATTTAATTCCTGGTAGGAAGAATAATGATATGCCTCCAAAGAGAATCTTAAAATCATTTTACACCTATATTCTTAAAACAAGATTTATACAAATTATTATGATAAGAAAATAATCAGTTCTTTCAGGAACCTCTATATCTCAGAAATGCATGAAAATATGTCAAGAATTAAGAAAGATATTACAGATGAGTGTGGGCTCTGTGGTAGGTACATAGACCTGAAAGAGCTTTGGTGATCCTAGCATCTAATTTGCCATTCTCTTGGAAGGCACCATCCAGGGGACTGACCTGCCCAAATTCTTAGCAGGTACTTTTTCCTGGCACAGTTGCATCTGTAGTTATTCTCGAAATTTCTCCCTCCTGCTGCATTTCCTAATGTAATTATCACCACCATCTATTTTCTTCCAAAGAACTCTTTATCTCTAAGGAAGAACAGAAAATTTTTAGGGTGGAGGTGGGTGATTGAGCAGGCAAACGTCATCCCTTATTCATGCCACAGAAATGTATTGAGTACCTCCAACATGCCACCTTCTCTAACAGGGTTGTGTTCAGTTCTTCTCCCCCTCCAGAGCTCATGGATTACCTCCCCACTACTGAAAATAAAGAAAAACACCACCGGGCAGTGGTGGTGTATGCCCTTAATCTCAGCACTTGGACACAGAGAAAGGCAGGTGGATCTCTGTGAGTTCAAGGCCAGCCTGCTCTACAGAGTGAGTTCCAGGACAGCCAGAGTTACAACACAGAAATTCTGTCTTGAAAAAAAAAGAAGAAGAAGAAGGAAGAGGAGGAGGAGGAGGAGGAGGAGGAGGAGGAGGAGGAGGAGGAGGAGGAGAAGAAGGAGAAGGAGAAGGAGGAGAAGGAGAAGAAAGAAAAGAAAAAAATAAAAACACCATTATCCCTAAAATGTTCAGTGTAGAAGACCATCGTTCCTGAGAAGGCCTGGGTATGGAAAGGGTAAGAAACTTGATTAGGCTGACCCAGCTCAAAAGCAGTCATGGGAGACAAGTGGAAGTACAGATGCAGGAAGAAAGGGGAGATGGGGAATGAGGCCATAGGCAGGAAGCTCTAGGAAGTGCAATGACCAAAAAAATCATAATGGGTAGAGCCTGAGACCTAAAAGACACTCAGTGTGGCTGCAGTTCCAGACACCTGTAGGGACATAAAAGTCAGGAACCTACATGCAGTGAAGAAACCAAATTTTAAAGGAGACATAAAGGAGACAGAGCCACTGAAAGCATGGAACCAACTAAGAGGGGAGAGCCTGACCCAAAAAGCCCAAGTATTAGGTGAAGGATACACGAGTAGACTAGAATCAGGGTCTGGTGGCCACAGTCACATGGGCTGAGAGAAGTTCCAAGGATCCTCTTCAACACTGTTTATTTTAAAAATCCTTTACCACGTCTGTGTCACAGTAATAAAATGGCCCTGACTTCAGACTCAGTTTCAAGGAAAATCATCAAAATACTGATATCTAAAACTGCAGCTGAGACAAATGAGTTTATATGAGACACAGAAGAACAGCACAAGTTCTTGAAAGGAGAGAGTAAGTACAATGTGGCAGCCATGACATCAGATGAATTTGTTCTCGAGTCAGCGTGGCCACTTGAGACTTTGGGTAAGCAGTCCCATTTCCTCTCAGCTGTCTCACGTGTAGAACTAGGAGAACGGTACACTCCTGCTTAGGCAGTGAACACCTCCTCCTATGAGGAGGCCATGGAGCCTTTAAGACAGGAAGCCTAGAGGGCACTCTTCCCTGCGTGATGCCATGGCGCTGCAGGGAATTGTGGGGCCCTTCCCACTTCCTTGTTCTCCAATACTTCCTGGCCATGAAGAAAATCATGTTGCTCTGCCAGGCCCCGTTGCCATGACGTGATGCTTCCACGCAAAGACAAGGGGCCAACCAATCATGGATTGAAGGCTCCCAAACTGTGACCCAACATAAATATTTTCTCCTTGTAAGTTCCTTATTGTCTCAGATAGCTGTTACAGTGATGAACAGAGACTAACACAGAAGGGAGGTGTCAGACAGTAATGCCGATGACAGTATATGGCCCAACTGTTAAGCACTCACTAAATAAGTTCTATTTTCATATAGTACAGAGTATTCCTGGGGCTGGAAAGAAATAAAGCTTTGAGTTAAACTTTAAAATATTAATTTTTGTTTTTAAAATACTCTTTTATGAGTACTGGGCAAGAAGCAAAGCAGCAGCACCCAGGGAGGTAAGGGGTGTCTGCAGATGCTCCCTTTCAGTCTCTACCAGGTCATTGGGAGGAACAAAGTATCCCTGGTGGGGAGCACAGGACATTCCTGTACCCAAGTCAGTCAGGAGAACCCTAGGAAGGAAGAGCTTCAAGGGGGGGACATCACGTTAATAAGGAAAGCTTTCTGGCAAAAGGCAGAGAGCGATGTATGTGGTATTATAATATGACAAACAGAGAAATCCTTAAAAAGGTAAAAATTCTGTGAAAAGATGGAGGCCTTGCTTTTAAAGGAATAACAAGAGGAGAAGTTCAAGTTGTAAGAAAACCTCCATAAAGAAATTAATTTTTTTAAAAAGTCATTGTCATAATTAAGTCAGGAAGAATTGTTAAGTTTCAACCTAAAATTCTCGGAAAGCCGATAGGTAAAATAACAAGCCATCTACCTATAGTTTCAAGGGAAGGAGAGTGGCAGTGTCCTGATGAATGTGTATCATACAGCTCTTCAATGAAATAGACACAGACACCTACCAGCATGACATAGGCTGTCCATAAACCTTACTCGGATGACCAACGTGTAGCACACAACTTATGAATAACAAAACATGTAATATCCTTATCCTAAATATGAATAGCCTTTTAATTCTTTAGTTTTGCCACATTTAATTAACAAAAAAAAAACATAGTTAAAGTTAATGTATGAGTACAATTCCAACATGGATACCTGCTGATATTTTCCTTCATGTTGACACTAAAACATATCATTCACCTAAGGGTTGCAAAAGTGACCCTCCTAATCCTGATCATTTTCTAGTATCAAAAGACTGTTCAAAAAAGTGTTTGCACCATTCATGATATAATGTTGCAGACAGGAGACACTATTCACTTTAACTTTCAATCTTCATCATCTTCTTAAGTCTAGTTGACGAAGCAACACATCAAGCCTTGATGTGCAGTCAATACTTCAGTGAGGTAAGTGGCCCGTTGTCGCCAGTTTTGAGCTGTAACAGGAACACTGCTTACCACTGAGTTTGTGGGAAATGTGCAGTAGGACACCTTTGTGCAGAATTTCCTCCAAGCACCTCACTGCTGCACATTCATTGACTCCTCTCTCAGTTCTTCATCCACACATCACTGGGAGGGATGTGCCCCTGTGTGCCAAACTGGATGAAACATGGTCTTTGTTCACTTAGAGATCCTAAATATCTGTGTATACATGCTGGGATGTTAATTCCAAAGATATTTTTTTAATTAAACTTGGCTACAGTTCTAAGAAATTCTGTCATTTAGTGCTACCTATGGACTAGGTCATTTTTAACATTTATTTGTATTACATATATATGAATGTTTTTCTACATGTATGGATACACACTATGTGCTGTTTGGGGGCTACGGCTGGTGCTCCTGGGAAGCCAGAAGAAGTATTCAGATTCCTTGGAACTGGAGTTATAAGCAGTTGTGAGCCATCACGAGGGTGCTGCATACAAAATCCTGGTCCTCTGCAGAGGTATCCAGTGCTCTTAACTGCTGAGCCATCTCCCCAACTCCTGAACTGGCTCTTAGTGCTAACTGTTTCTTAAAAAAAAAAATTGTATAAAGGTGCCAATGGGTGTACCATCTGCTCATTTGTCACTGGAACAATGCAAGGATATTCATCCCAGGAAAAGAAACTATCATATTATACATCAAATCTATTTGCTAAAAGAATAGCACCTACCACATTAGACTGTGAGCTCAAGGGAACATACTATATTCCATACACCTTGTATATTAAAAACACAATGCTTTTCCCATAGCAGCAGCTCAGTAAATATTTTGTTATGTGTGAATAAGTCACCTGTACGTCTTAAACATTCATCACAGTAATTATTTTAATATAAGATAAAAATACATGACAGTAGAATTAACTAGTTCTAGGATGACTGTTTTGGTTAAAATAGTTGCTTATATATTTCATTTTTATTCCTTATATTCTTCTTCAAACGTGCAGCATTGATCATATTACATGAATTTTGAACTTGAGGTCAATAAAATCACATTTGGGAATAAAAAACACTAGAGGGGAAGAAAGAATTTTAGAAAAATTCAATTGAAAGTGAAAAAAAAGAAGGAAAGGGAAAAGAAAAGTTCATGAGAACAGATGAAAAGAAACCTCATTTTAAAAATAATTTATAAACCATTTGTTGAGAATTTCATATACAGGTATGTATTTTATTTTCAAGGACACAGAAAATGTTTTCAGCAACTGACTATATGCAGGGTCAGAATGATTTCTATGAATCTCTAAAGACTGAACTGTATACAAAGGGGGTTCACTCAACTCAATAGAATTAAGCCACAAATCAATTATGGAAAGATAAAGGGATGTCCCAAGGTGTTGAGTATTAACCAATGAACTTTTAAATAATTCATGAGTTGACAACTATTCATTTAGAACTTGGGGACAATAAAAACAGAAGCCCTTTCAAACGGGAACATTTGAGCCAAGAAGAGTCTTACTGAATGATTATTGCTCCATAATAACATGAAATTCGTTCTTTTTTTTATTAGAATACAATTTACTTGCACAAGAAGAAATCTTGAGGAGAGGTGAGATGGCTTAGTGGGTAAAGGTATTTGACATGCAGACCTGGAGATCTGAAATTGATCCCTAGAACCCACATAAAGGTGGAAAGAGGGAATGAACTTCACAAAGCTGTCCTCTGACCTTCAGATGCACACTGTAGCATGCACACCCACGCACCGCACACTAGTCGTGAATAAAATTTCCGAAATAAAGAAGGGATTTCCACCTGATTCATGGTCTAAGAGGTCATTTGAGGCAAATATTGAAATAGTTTAAATCTGAGCCCTGGAAAACTACCTCATTGAATATAAGAATACTCTATTTCATAGTAAGAAACGGTGTCAGCAGATGTATGCTGCAGACCCTTTGCATTTCCCACTAGTGTCTAGCTCTTCCCTCCCTCCTGTAGGAAGCTCACCCCTCCTAGACTTTGGGGACCACCTGTTCAATAGTCTAGACCAATAGTTCTCAACCTTCCTAATGCTGTGACCTTTTAATACAGTTTCTCATGTCCTGGTGACCCCAAAAGCTTAAAATTATTTTCATTGCTACTGCATAATTACTTTTGCTACTGTTATAATCTTAATGTAAATATCTGATATGGAGATGGTCTTAGGGGACCCTGGTGAAAGGGTTACTTGATCCCCAAAGGGGTTGCGACCCACAGGTTGAGAACCCTTAATCTAGTCTCTCTGAGATTCTGTATTATATCTTATGCAACATCTGTTTCTACAATCCTTCTCGGGACTTGTGTCTGGTGAAGAGACCCTCTCTGCTATTTGAGATTATACATGTAATACCCACAAGAATGTCCACCAAAATGAAGCTCTGCTCAAGCTCTTGCTTTCTATTCAGTTGCTCATGTGCTTCCACAACACTTCTGCAGACTGTGTAAATCAAGGGCTTAGTTTTTTAGAAACTCAACCGTTACTTCTTGGAATAACTAACACTAAGTGCAAGAACAAGCATCCCCAAATTCCAGTGCTTTAAAACAACAAAACTTGAGTTCTCTGACTCAACTTTCTAACTAACAACCTAAGTGTTAATGGAGTTTGAAGTTTCCTCCCAACAATGGTTCAGGAAATTAGACTGCTTTCATCTGGTGTTATTACTATCATCTTGCTTCAGCATTGATGTGATGCCATACAGGCAGCTGAAACAGAGGCGCACTGCAAGAAATATAATCCATTATCTCAATCTGGAAATGGCACGTCAGTTCCACTCAACTCGAACTGGCCAGGATGAATCAGATAATGCTCTGTAAACACAGTGGATTTGGGAAATACAGTCGGCCCTCCGGATCCAACTCTTCTCCATCTTCACATGCAGCAAGGAGTGACTCCAAAATACGTGAGGGGAGGAAGTTGCATTAGTGCTGACCTTTGCTACATAGTTGGGTCTATGATGGTTGTGTCCAAACTGAGTATGTGCAGAAATGTTTTGCCTGTAACTACTCTCTAAACATTACAGCGCAACAACTGTTTACAGAGCACTTCTATCGCATCGGGTATTATACATCATCTGTAGATGGTCTAATGCAGTATCCAGTTGTTTTTTTATATTGGGACACAACATTGATATCTTCAAAGTTCACAATCAAAAACTGTGCAATCAGTTGTGAAAACATCATTCAAAACATCTCATATTTTAAGTAAGTCTACAATTTTGTGGCGAATTGCATTCTTAGCTGTCCTGGGGTACATGCAGGTAGGTTTTTTGTTCTGTTTTGCTTTGTTTTTGTTTTTAGCTTCTTCAGAGTCTAAAATAATTTCAAAATAAAAAGATTTTTAAATAGCTAATATCTGTTATGTGTCCCATGTGTCCACACTGCAGAGAACTTTGCATCTAGCAACACGTTAAATCCCTAGATCTTTACAGGAGATTCTGTGCTCAACTCATTTAACAGATGAAGTTTCAGAAAAATGAGGAAATGTGGGCTAGGACACATTGCTAAGTGGATGACATAGGAATCACACCCTGGATGCCCAGTTCCAGAGACCTGGGTCTTAACCAAGAAGTATTTATTTATTTGTACATTTATGACAAAATCTCACTATGAGCTCTGGCTGGACTCAAACTCTTAATCCACCTGTCTCAGTCCCCTCAGTGCTGGGATTTGTATATTACCAAGCCTAGAATAAAGCAATGTGGTTTTTATTTGTTTAGGAAAAAACAAAGAAAAGGTTGGACTAAGAAGCCATCATATAGAGGGAAAGGAAGAGATTGCAAAATGCTGGATTAAACTAATCAAGTCATGCATAAGACTGGGAAGCAATCATTCTAGAACATTCTGCATCTGCCACAGGAAAGGCACAGAGCTCATTCTGATCACCACCCTGCAGTTCTAAAAGATAGGGGAGTGCTGACAGAAGTAAGAACCATTTCAAAGAGATGCTCACAGCTTCTCTTTGAATAGGTCAGACTAATCTAGGCTATTTAATCTAGGAAAGTCAGAAAGAGTTTTAATTGTCACCTTTTATGAGCTTTTGAGAACATGTCCAGAGGATATAGGACAAGTGACAGAAACTGAATTGAAAAAATAGTTAGTTTGACATTAGAATCTGTTTTTATAACCTTCTAAGCAAGGATAAAACTGGAGCATATTAGACTCTTTTGAGATATTAGGAAGGGAAAACAGAGTGGGAAATGAAGCTGGTAATGAAACCTGCCATGAGCAAGGTCCTGGGTTCAGTTCCCAGCACTGAAGCAAAAAAGAAAAATGAATGAAATTAAACCAGCAGGGAAGGCTCAGCACACATGGAGCCTGGCCCTGCCCACAGAAGGTACTTCATGTGTGTTAGCTGTTCCATCCCTGTAACTAAATGTAAAGGAGATAAGGTTGTGCTCATCTCATAGTTAAAGGAGTGTGAGGTGAGGCCAGCCTAAGGCCACTCAGTCACTCACCGTGGGAAGGGGGTTCAAACCTCCGTTGTCTGCTTTTACCTCCCAGATCCTTCCACTCCATAAGGCACTATAAAATTTGGTGGGTAAAGTGTTTGCAAAGGCCTCTGTCTACTAGCATCTGACTGGATCAAATAATCAAATATGGTCCCTTCATGCTGCAGACTTATCTCTACCTTCCAATGCCACTAACAGATTTTACATCAGCTCCTGCCCTACTCATCTCTGTTAGGCCCTTCTAAGAGGGACTCAGTTGGCCCATCAAGTTAACTTCTGCTTCTACTGTATCATCCCCCTCTAGAACATCCCTGAAAGGGATGAGAAATAGAATTAGAAGAAACAAACAGAAAGAGGAAGTGCATGCCTTCCTTCATGCACAGAGAACACACTTGAGTTGTCCAGCAACCCAGATATAAAGTAGAAATCTGATAAGAGTGAAAGGAGACCCCAGCTACTGGGGAGCCCAGCCTCCGAAGCTTTCAAAACCAAAACCAGGCCAGTGCAGAGAAAGCTGCACAACAACAGAAGTCCCACGGGGGTGGGCTCTTCCCATCCAGGCCGACAGGATCCAAAAGAGGACACCAACTCCCAGACTTGCCGTGTGCAGACAGAGATAATGATGGTTAAGAAGTCAGAAAAGACATGCCACCAAAGTTCTCCAAGTAGGGTATGTGTGTATTCTAATAACATTTTATTTGTGGAAACTGACATCGGATCACATAGTTTTGCTAATTTTTTTAATGAAAAAAAAAGACTTTTCTAGACACATTGTAGGTTTTTTGTTTGTTTTTTTAAATCTGAGCAGGAAAAACAAAGCTTTCATATGTTCCAAAGAACCTCCCTGAGGTGTGATAATTATTAACGTTTTTCATTGGCTTGGGACATTCATTACAATTGATGAGTCAGGGTCAATTCACTCCTATTAGCAAAGCCCATACTCTGATACAGGACTCTGCAGGGGACACACGGGTTCTGCACGAGCATGTGCCCACGACTGTTAGCGTCACTGCCCTGCAACTACCCTGTGCTTCCCACAGCCATCCCTCTTACTACCAAATGTTTTAGTCCAAGTAATTTTGTTTTTCTATTTCTTCATTCAGCTCGAATCACACAGTAAGCAGCTCTCCAGGCTGACTTCTTTACTTAGTAAATATATATACACACACATATATATATATTTAAGTTTCTTCTATCTCCTCTTAAGGTTTCACAGTTCTTTCTTTCATAGGCTTTCTTTCCCAAAAGGCAGTTTTAAATTGTTAGAAAAACAGAATAGAAAGCACAGGATATTTACTTGTCCCTTTGCCTCACACATATTTTCCCATTAGTTATGTCTTTCATTAGTATGACAGACTTTTTTTTACAGTAGGCATATCAATATTGATGTATTATTAATTTAAATGCATATAGTTTATTTCAGGGTTCGATGAGGTTTGACAAACGTCGGGTTACAGGCTTAATTCCTTTTAGCACTGACTAATATTCCATTGCAGGAGTGTGTCACTACTTGTTTACCTACTCTCATACTGAAGGACATTTTGGAGGCTCCCATTCTTGATAATTATGAATTATGTGCTATAAACAATCATAAACAAGCTTGGGGGTAGACATATCATTAACATGTTTGGATAAGCAGCAAGGATCACAGTTATTGTTTCAGACAAAACTGTTTGCTTTTGTAAAAAACTGCCAAAAATTAGAAAGGGATAGTAATACGTGCCCATAATCCCAGCACTTGGAAATGGAAACAGAAAGATCAGTGGCCGAGGGTCTTGCTTGGCTATCTATGGAGTTCACGCCCAATCTGGGTTACATGAGACCATATCTCAAATATATATATATATTTGTGTGTGGGGGGGAGAAAATTAGCATGGGAGAGGACAAATGACCTTTTGGAATCAGCTGTACCAATTTCCATCACCTCCAGCTGTGAATGGAAACATATCCTGCCTCACATCCACAAAGAACTTGGAACTGCCAGTACTTTAGACCCCTGGCGTATCTAATAGGATCATATCATCTTTTCTAAAGCATAGTAGTTCAACTGTCCAAAGCCAATCTTTTCAATTCATCCCATAATTATCATTCTTAGAAACGCCATCTCTGCCAAAGGAACAAAATTATTAAAAGCAATTAATTCCCATTGCTAAAGGCAGGGTTGGATTACATTGTACCTGAAATATAGGGAGCTTCAGAGAGTGGGATCAAATTTGTTCTTCCATGCCTGACACACTAGAGAGAACCTTCAGTGGCAGCAGACACCTAAACACAGAGATGGAAACTGGCTTCACAAGGGCGTGTGCATTTACACTTCTAGATTTGTTTTCAGAGCTCTCCTCAGCTTTAAACAAGCTGTAGCACCCTAAATTACTTCATGCTATCCCTAGGCCACAACCAGCTGTGGAGTGTGGCAGTGTGAAGGGTGGTGTGGGTTTCCCTTGCCCTACTGCCCTATCCAGATTCTCTCTTAACACTTTTTTTGAAAACTGGGGCAACAGAATAATGGGAAGAACATTTTTGCTATGTATTATCACACTTGCTGTGGCTTAAATTTTTAAACAGGGATGTTTCCTAGTGATTCTTCAGAGCTACATTTCACACCTGCATGTTTGCATGATGGTTTTGATGTTCATTGGCTCCACAAAGATTCAGGCAATAACGTGCACACACACACACAAATTGTTCTTGGAAAGCAGCCATTCCATATGATATTTTTTACAAATGTGAACTTTCCATAGTTAAGATTTCACGTCTGTGAGACTTAACATAATCAAAAGTCACATAACACATCTGCCCTGAAAAAAACACTGGCAAAGTTGTCACCATTGTAAATGACCTGTTTTATGTGCCCATTCTTAACAAGCAAAATCAAACCCTATGAAACAAGTCCTTCTCCTCAACCGCATGCTGCTGTTTATGACAGCTCCCCAAAGGCTTTGGAAGTAGTCCATAATTAGGTGGCAAAGATGCCTGAAAGCCTTTCCAAACCAAATGGCAAAGCATTTAAAGGAAGCACAAGAGAGCGCCAGGCAGAAATAAGCATAGCATTTGGAATAGCTTCTCTTTGTTTCTGATGGCTGCATTTTGTGGAGTACCTTCCAGTGCTTCTGTTTTTAACTACTGAAAAAAAAAAAAAAAACCTAAAATGCATCTAGGCATCCCTGCATGTCACACTGCAATGCCCTCCAGTTTAAGAAGTTTCCAGAAAAACAAAGCACTCAAACCTCCACAGCACTGGGGGACTCCTTTAAAGAAGTTTGGGGACTGGGAAAAGTAAGAAAAATATTATCCCAATCTTCACCAAAGACATAGAATTGTATAATGTTCTGTTAGGTACTAATGATGCTCCCGAAAAAAAAAAAAAACAGAAACATCCCAAACCCTTGCACATCAGTGTTGACTGCATCACAATCCACAGCAGTTAACTTATGGAACCAAGCTAGGTGTCCATCAACAAAGGAACAGATCAAGGAGATGGGGTTTGTACACGCAATTTCACATTTTAAAGCATAAAGAATAAGAAGTATGTCATTTGTGGGAAAATGGCTGCAACTACAGATAAAGTAACGATGTTAATTTCAGAAAGACTAATATTACATGATTTCTCTCATTTGTGAGTTCTCAAGTTCATAGATACAAACAGATGAGACTGTCTAGGGGACCAAAGAGGAGCAGGGAGGTCCAAAAATGGGAAAATAACCAGATTTGGGAGTAGAATGTTTCAAGTTATATATATGAAAATGGCCTTATGCAGCTCTGTATAATAAAGTAAGATCTATTTGTAAAGAGATGTTTGTTGAAATTCTAATCACTAGGTATCCCAGAATATCACCTTATTGGGAAATAGAGATGGGTTACAGATGTAATTAGTCAATTTGAAGCCATACTGGAGAAAGGTCCCTTAATCTTTTTTTTTTCCAACATAATACTTTTATTAACTACCTGAGAGTTTCATACAATGTATCTTGATCACATCTTCCCATTCTTCCAAGGTCCACCCTCCCTCAAACAAAGAAGAAAGGAAGAAAAGAACTGAAACCATAAATAAAACAAAATAAAACACAAGCAAAAACAAGAAAAAGAAAAAAAAAAGAAACTGGAAAAAAAAAAAAACACAAGGAGGAAAAAAGATAAGACCAGTCTTTGTTGTGGGAGGACGTATTACCGGCATCACCATGGTTTTGGGTGGCAGCAGGCAGCTCGAATCACGGACCGCCTCGGGCAACCATATGGGTCTCAAACCGACATGGTTTCTGCTGGTACACGGATTACAGCTATCAATACGGTCTCCAGGTGCAGCACAAATCACGGGCATCTCCATAGTCTCTAGTTGCAGTGCAGATCCGGGATGTCAGTGTGTTTTCTGGAGGCCCAAACGGATCAGGGACATCAACGTGGCCTCTGGGACATTAAGGCTCACGGACATCCCCTTGGCTTCCGGTGGTAGCATGGATCAAGGACATCAACATAGTTTCGCATTGCCGCACAGATCAGAAACATCAGAGTGACTTCCTGCGTCTCCAATTCCACCTCTCAGCTGAGCTCACCATTCATTCCACTCTGCCATCTTCATCTTCTCCCCTAGTTCTCTCCTTCCTGCCACAGGGCGGGGCCTGCGGGCCCAGCAGCCACACTGGCCTGGAAAGCAGCTATGGGGTGAGGCTGCCTGTTCAGTGTCCCCACTGAGGTGCCGCTTCATTCTCACATCTTAGACTCTCCTGGCTGTTTCTTCCATGCCAGTGGGCTGAACCTGCCGCCGAGTGGGAGCCCCAGGGTAGGGTGGCCCTTCTGTGGCTCTAGCCTCCCAGCTGCCTGAGGACTGGTCCCCCATGGCAAACACTTGCTCTGCCACATGTGCTACATCTCCAATTTACCCTTAATCTTTTATAGTTAGCATCCTTATAAGATTATTAGACAGCTTTCCATTACTGTAACAAAATTCATAAGACTTACAAAGAGGAAAGGTAGCTCCTACGTTTGGAGGTTTCAGCTACATTAAGCCATTTAGGCCTGTGGTAAGACAGCATATGGTGGTGGGAAGCATGTGGTAGAGCCAAACCATTCAGTTTGTAGTTTAGACAAACAGAAAGCAAAAAGATGGGCTGGCGTCCACACTATCACCTTCAAAAGCACACCCTCAAAGAGTTACTTTTCTGTCACTGTGAATGAAAAAACACGATGACCAATAGCAACCTAAGGAAGAAAGGGTTTATTTTAGCTTACTGTTCCAGAGGGCTAGAGTCCATCATAGTGGACAACAGGAACACATGAAGGTGGTTCATTTTCATCCCACAGAGAAAAGAGAAAGGGGGCAGGAATATGAGAAGTGGGACCTTGACACCTTCCAATAGATCCCAGCTTGAGAATAAGTCTACCAGACGCGTTCTCAGCCTGTGGGTCATGAGCCTTTAGGGGGTCGAACGACCTTTTCACAGAGGTTGCCTAAGACCATCTGAATATCAGATGTTTACATTACAATTCATAATAGTGAAATTACAGTTATGATGTAGCAACAGAAATAATTTTATGGTTCCTCACATGGTGAGGAACAGTTGCAGCAATAGGAAGGTTGAGACATGCTCCACAATGCATAGTCTGCCTGGCAGTGTCTGGAGCTGGGGGTGTGAGGGAGGATGGATCCAGATTGCTTCTCTGTCCAACTTCCGTGTGACCTCCTCTGATCTCTGGTGTCACCAGGTAGATAAAGCTCCTACCTGCACAGCTTTAAGAATCTCTGAAACAATCTCTATCCCATTGATATTTTGGTGTTATTTTACAGACAAGGGCTGACCTTTTAAAGTTCTATGTTTCCCTGTGTCTGATAGGTCCCAAATGACCCAACTGGTGTTTGTACATATATGCAAATATGTACATGTGCACAAGAAAGCCAAAGATTGACATTAAGTATCTTCCTTGGTTATTCTCCACCTAATATTTTTTATTATTATTTTTACTTATTTGTTTGTTTGTTTTTGTTTTTCAAGGCAGGATTTCTCTGCTGTAACTCTGGCTGTTCTGGAACTCATTCTGTAGACTGGGCTGGTTGTGAACTTACAGAGATTCGCCTACCTCTGCCTCCCGAGTGCTAGGATTAAAAAGGTGCACCAACACCACCTGGCCTATCCACCTTATTTTTTGAGACATGATGTCTCATTGGCCTAGAACCTACCAATTCAGGTAAGCTAGTCAGCCAGCCAGCCCTGGGGATCCCCCTGTCTCTGACTCCCCAGCACTGTGATTACAGGTACATGTAGCCCACATGGCTTTTCTCCTGGGTTTTGCAAATTGATCTTGGCGCCACACGTTTATGTAGTAAGAACTTAATCAACTGGACTGTCTCCAATCCCCATGGCTTACAGGTTTTATACAGTCGTTTCTGTTTTCCCCAAAGCCACATCCATGGCATCTGGTTTACTTCTGTTACATCCACACAGCTGCTAGAAGCAACCTCACCCTGAGACCATGGCAGACTTCTTCTACAATTATCTATTGGATATATGTAACTAGAACCTCTCTTTCCAAAGTTTTCTGTAGTCCATCCTTGATTATAAAATGCTTTGTGTCTGTGCTTTCATCAGCTAATCAGGATCCTGGAGCCAACATTTCTAGCGTGAACTTGGTCAGGGAGAGCAATGACTGAGTCTATGCTGTCTGCTGTCATATAGCACTCAGGGGAATGTCCTTCCCTGAAGAGTCCTTTTTCAGGTCAACAAAGAAACAAATCTACCCCCTTTTCCATGCAAAAATCTTCCTTCTAGCCATTTAGCAATTTTAGTATTTTACTAATAGTAGCAATTGCTCTTTTTTATTTACCATCTGCAGTTGACAGGACTCTTATTTTATGACTTTTCTTTCTAGTTTATGATAATGTTCCTTTTCTGCATGATAATGTCATAAGCCTTATTTTCCCTTCTGTTAGGTCTTGGTTATTCCCCCCACCGGCTGATACTTGGGATAAAAGCATTTAAAACTTTATGTTAGCATAACAGTTTATGTGATTGCATGCATAGAAGGGAAAATAAGTCTACAGTCACTGTTAATATTATCTTGCACACATTACATCTGATGCAGCTCATCCAGCTAGCAGCTTCCCTTCAGGGTTAATCTGATGGTAGGCTGGATCTTGGTTTTTAAAAAGCTAAAATAAATAAGAGGATGGGCAGTTCAGAATCAGCTTATCCCTTCTAGGGTGGGACTAATTTCCAAGAGTCATCTGCATCTCACAGAAAAGATAACAACCTAAGAATTATACTCACTGGGTAAGAGTCAACTCTAAATTAACCTTGTCAATCTCATTGACGCTTTTGTCTTTATTGCTGTGTCAATGACCTATAATAACTACATATTCTTTGAGTACAACATGATATTTTGATTCACGTATACCTTATGCACAATTTTTTTAAATTTTTTATTTTTTTTTGAGTTTATAATTGGATGACATCATTTTCCTCTACCCTTTTCTCCTTACAAACTCTTCCATGTACCTCCTGCTCCTTGCTGTCTTTCAAATTTATGGCCTCTTTTTTTAATTGTTCTTACACACACACACACACACGCACATGCACATGCACACATGCACACACATACACAGACACACACACGCCTTAATATATAAATACAACATGCTTGTATGTATATAATATTTGTATGTATATGGTTCCAGAGTTGACAGTTGCAAAGAACTGGATAACCAACTGATTCGCTCTTCCCTAGGGAAGACTATTTCTCCAGCTCTCAGCATTCCTTAGTTGCCTATAGTTCTTTGTATAGAATTAAGACCTCAAGAGCTTCCCCCTTCCACATTAGCATGTCTGTTGGTGTCATCCTTTTTCAGGTCATGTTTGCACAACCATGTTAATGAGACTTCATAGGTGTAGCTTCTGATGTTACAATCTCACAGCAAACTCCCTGATTCTCTGCCTCTTACAATCTCTCCACTCCCTCTTCCACAGTGATCCCCGAATCTTAGGCGCAGGAGTTATATTGTAGATGTAACAAGTAAGTCAATCAAAATTGAGTGAATACCTGAATCAACAGATCTCAAAAAAAAATCCCATTCTTACATTTATTAAATCACCGCTTACAGATAGAAGATGAAATCATACGAAATAGCTAGCCATTAAGGTAAACGGATAAAAATGTGGTACTTGTATACACAAAGGCAAGCTACTTGGCCATAAAAAAGGATGACAACCTATCATTTGTGACACAGACAAACTGAAAGACTACCTTGTATAACATGTATAACATGCCAGAAAACAGGTGCTTGCTGCAGATATTGGCTATATTACCAAGAGGAGGCTTATACAACTCTGCTCCAGGTTATCAGTTTACAACAGAAGGCAGAAGCTAGATAGGGTCACAGGAAGTGGCAGTGGAGGGGACTCTCTGGCTTCTGTCAGCTTCTAGGAGGAAGCTGCTGGAGAAGGTACAGGAAAACTTTAGCTGTGGGCATGAGCTGTCCGTTCCTGGGGACCAATAACATTGCATTAAGACTCAGTCCCAGTTACCCAGCCTTTGCATGTACTGAGCCATGTGGAAGCCCAGTCCTGGCTTCCCTGTGCAGCTGTGTCCACCACATCCTTCAGGTTTCACCTAAGAAAGGTACCCTGCACCAACTTCTTCCAGAACTGTATCCAGTTCTCCACAGGCTGGGCAGAAAATGGAAGTAGATAAGCCCCTCTGAAGGGAAGTTGAGGACAGGGCGGCCCCTCCCCCAGTTGTCAGTCCCCACCAATGCCTCTCAACTTATCTCTAGGTCCAACCACGCCTCAGACTCACCCTTCTGTTTTCTATCCTGCAAGATTTTTAATCTCTTTGGCTCATTGTCCTATTAGGCATGGTTTTCAATAGCAAAAAAAAAAAAAAGTTATCATACCATAAAGTAAATCGTTAACTAGAGGAACAGAAACAATAGAGGAAAGAACAATGAAGCGGAAAGGAGTGCTTGAACTGCAGTTACCACGGAAATCCAAATGTACAAAAGAACTGGAACTTAAATGGCTTTTAGGAGACCTATGCAAAGAGTGGCTATGTGAGTGAAAGGGCTGAAGAGAAAAGCTACTGAGGAGCTACCTCTGCAAGCCAAGAGGAACGGGGTGAATCCAACCTGGCCTCTGGGAAGGCATTTTGCAAATCCAACAGACTATTAGCACTTCTGTACATCACAGCTGGCATGAAAGCAATAAAAAGACTTAGGTAACTTCCAGGGTCAGTCAAAACCACCTCTTACAATGTAACGAAAGCTTTTAATACCATAAATGTCCACCTCCTCTCTCTGCTTTATATGGCTCAGCAATAAAGAAGATTGTCCCGGTAGTCCATTTTCTAATGAGTTCTCTGACTCTTTAGGACTCTGAAAAGGGAAAATAAATGGGAGCAAATATAAATGTTTTCCTAGTCTCTCTAAAAGAATAAAATTAAAGAGACCCACTATCCAGTAATGAAAATGCCCTGTTTAAATGAAATCTCACTTTCAGGAAGACCAACTACAGAACAATTAACAATAACAGGCTTTCTGTCCACCTGGGAGAGAAGAAAGGTGTGGCATGCTTGCTCTTGGTTAGTAAGGGCTATATTGAGACAATGGGGGAGGGGCGGGGGGGTGCCCAAAAGACGGGATCTGAGGAAAATAAGCTGGCTCTTATTTTTTTCCCTCCTAATTAATGGGAGATTTTGGACACAGATTGCCACAGAAATATTTTTCCTTTCTGATCCCATTAATCCATTGCACAGAAACCTCTGCCAGGAAGAACGAGGTCAAAGGGCTGTTAGATCTATGATCTATGATCTGTACTGCACAAACACCGTAGAGACCCAGTTCCCTAGCTCCTGTCTATGTGAGAGCCACTACGCAGGTCCCAGGAGAAGAAATGCACCTAAGGCATGAAGCTTGGGAGATACTCAAATCAGGAGACCAAGACTGAGAAACACAGCCTCACAAGTCCTTTGACAGACAGAAGTTTGAGGCTGCTAACAGAACAAGTCTGACAAAAAAAGAAAAAAGAGTTTCCTTTCCTTCCGACCTCAGGAAAGGGCGGCTTTACTCAATCCAGTGGCGACACGTCACTGCCTGACCCACAAAAACAAAGGGCAAAATTCGAAGAATTTCCTGAATTCGCAGTGGCCTATCAACGTGTATCAGGGAGAATACTTCCGGGAACACTTACTATCAAGAATCAACCCTTAAAATGTAGGGACCTGTAGAGATGGTTCAAAGGTTAAGAGCAGCCGTTGCTCTTGTATAGGACCCAGGTTCTGCTCCCAGTGCCCACATTGCATTTACAACCTTCTGGATCTCCAGTTCTATGATACCCATTGCCCTCTTCTACCCTCGGCAGGCATATGGTGCACATGTATGCATGTATGCAAGCAAAACACTCATACTCATAAAACAAATGTATCTTTCAAATAAAATACGATTTCAAGAACAGTGCAAAGGAAAATGGATGCAGGAAAGTAATCAATCCAGTCAAAAATTCCACACTGCCATCTAATGAGGAGGTTGTGCCAATGAAGTTAAAGTTCCTGTTGTAATTTATATGGCACGGACTTTTGCAAGGGAAATATCTAAAGGAGCCAAAATAATTTTACAGGCTCTATGTTTTACACAAGAAGAAACTTTCTTGTAGGTAGCATGGATGGGGAACCTCGGGAACCTGCACAGGCTGGTTCAGGACGATGCCAGTCAGTAGGGACACATCGTGTCTATGTGTACTTCACACCTCTCAGGGTACCAGCAGATGCAGCACTTCACGTCAGCATCATAGCCATTGTTCTCTGTGAAGACTTCATCCACAGAAGTGCCTCTAACGCCTGGACCAGTTTAGTGGGTGATAGAAATTGATCCTAAAAAAACCGGCTTCTGCAAACCATAACCTGATGCTGCTATTGTTCTTGCCCTCACAGTCAGGCTATTCTAAGAAAAAATTAATTTCCTTAAGAAAGGGAGTGCTCTGCGGCTTATTAAGATCACAGAATTTGAAAATCCAGACTCCATTGTGCCTTATTGTATATTCTAACTGGACAAATAGCATATGCTTTCTGTGTGTGTCTGTGTGTGTGTGTGTGTCTGAATGAGTGTGTCTGTGTGCATCTGTGTGCGTGTAAAAGTGGATACCAAAAGTCAATGTCCAATAGCTTCTTCAGCTTATTTTTTGAGACAGGATCTCACTGGTTGGCTAGGCTGCTGGGCTAGCAAGCCTCAGGAGTCTGACTGTCCCCACCTCACCATCACTGGGGTTACAAATGTGTGAAACCAACCAGGTTTTCCTTAGGTGCTTTGTATCCAAATGTAAATCATCACTTGGAATGAACTCTGGTCCTTATGTCTGTGGTAAGCAACCACTTTATCAACTGAGTTATCTTCCCAGCCCCAGGCTCAGTTTTATCATCTATAAAATGAGAGTCACTTTATAATGACATTGTCTAACTCACAACAGTCAGTATCATTGTTGAACACCAATTTTCAGTTTTCCTCTCCTTCCTAGTACACAGAAGTCCACATCCACATACCCGCTGTTGATGCGGATATACCCTCTACTTGGTTCTGACCACAGAAATGGGAACTGGTGTTTGGTGTGCTACTACTAGGTTCAGTGCACTTATGATACTCTGTCCACCCTCTGATCTCTCCCTGGGTTGAGAAACAGAGTCACTATGAGAATGAAGCAGCCTTAAACACACACAATCTTGTCTAGTTTGTTGAGTACAGACATGGGAACAGTGGGACAGGAACTGCAGCACAGCCTGACATATACTGACTAACACAATGCAAGTGTTTGGGTGAAAAATAAAACACTATTATATAAGATATCCTTGACATGAGACTGTCAGGAAAAACAAAAATAAATAAATAGACAAAGTTATTGTGCAGTCACCAGTTCATAAATATTAACCCCATTATTACCAATGTACAGTGTCCAAATATGGGAACAAAGGCGCCAAGGCCCCAATTGTATTGTCCATTAGTTCTCTCAACAAACGTGGACTGAGTTTCCACCATGGACACAGTACAAGGAGTTGATGAGCTAACAATGAAGCAGATGCTAAAGTAACTCATATGGCACCAAGATCCAGGTGATGCCTTTCAAATGGTTGAAATACTATCTGAGAGAGTCCGGTACAATTCTTCACATATACATAGGGCTATGTCCAGAGATTTGGAAAGGAATGAAATACTATAAGGCAAGGCGATGAGGTATCATAGCACCCACCAGAAGCTACCGAGGGCTCAGTTCTGTCCATGGGACTCACTGGACAGCCTACCTGCTAATGAGAGCATCCAGCGCAGTACACTGGGATGAAAGAACAAAGATGCACAGGGATGCTAGTTCCTACTAATGGCATTTCAGCAAACCGATGGCTACTGAGCACCAACACCTTACCGCATATCCTACGGTATTTGCTAGCTGTGGAATAAGAGAGTAGCAAATACTTGCATATCTAGCCTACTTATGAAATATATACACTTAGATGCATTGACTGTGTGTTAAATTTTTATATCAATATGCTATTCAGTGATTATTATTTATGTTCAATAAATTGGAATTGCCTTAGCAGGAAAAAAATGTTAAATATGTTGTGGAAGTTTATTTTTAATTATGTACAAAATAATTGTTGCATGCACTGTTGGGTGAGGGGCTGCCTAGGTCTTGGCGTTCTGTACTGTCTGCAGGTGTTGAATTTCTGTGGGGGATGTTTGATTGCTTATGAATCAATAAACACTTGAACTCAGATGCTTGGAGTTCCACTGTCCAGTATGGGGCTGACCAGGATGGTGGTTCCCTCTGCTGAGGTCTGGCAGAGTTTGCACCTATGAAAATGCCTCTGTCCTTTCCTTGCTGAGCCATCACAGCCGTGTACTGCTACATAAATATATCTGGAAGGAAAAGAAGAAATCTGAAGTATATGATCCCATGCCCCACACATATAAATCTCCTAATTTTAAATGACCATTTTTTTCTCCTTCATTCCTGAAACTAACTTTCTCTAAATAGGAAAATCCCTAAAGACATTTCAAAATTGAGTGACTAGAATGTCCTTGACTGAATATCAAACTGCAGCCAGAGCATTCTCGATGTGATCGCTTGGTTCCTGGAGATAGTCATATTTTCATTTATTGGGTGAGATGCTTACACATGGAAAATGTACATACTTGGACTTAAAACTCAAAATCAGCCCTGAACTGCATCAGAAAAACTCTATTAATTTTAAGCAGACTCCAACAGAATCGAACAGCGAGGCACCCCTGCTTCTCCCAGGACTTGATCTGTCACCTTTGCATCTAATTTAAATTCTCGGCCTCTTGGCTTTAGAAATCTTACTGAGAAGTTTTAAGTCTGCATGACTTACAGGCTGTCAGTTCTACCTTCTAGACTTTACAAATACCCCTCTCGAATAATTCTATACTTAAAGAAAAGAAACTATGAAACTTCTAGAAAATACTTTCAATATTTCAGAGAGTAAACTTGGGGGTTAAGACATGAGCTTCGGCTGTTTTCCTTCCGTGTTATCCGAAAGGGCTGGTACAATGCCTGAACACCTTAGTCTCTGAGACACAGAGTGAAACCCTCATGAAACTGCTTAGACCTTGGACCCATCCTAAAGGTTTCAACCTCAGAGTGAAACAAGATCATCTCCCTGCTTATCTCTTACATCACCCATCTTGAGGGGTTCTCCAAAAGGTATGCCCCTGCCCCTGTTACTGGTAATGGCTCACTGAAGATCCTTGTTTTTTCTAACCTTTATCTTGACTCTCACTCTAACAAGATTTGGAAGTCTTCAAGATGCTTCACGACACCTACAGTGACACCACTGCCTTCACCTCCCTAGACTCCTCCCCCTGTACACACACTTTATCCTGTTCCTTGGAGTCTGGTTTTATCTCATGCTAACAGGTGGAAGTTACCTGGATAATATGCCATATCACATCAAGTTTTAAAAATGCCTCAGTGTGGTTAAGAAAGTGTCTATGACACAACCCTGCTCTGGATGAATACAGCAGGCAGACCTGGGGGAAACTGGTTGAGAGCCCTTCCATCTGGACAGCTACTGACTAATAACAATGCAGATGTATAGGGCAGGTGATAAAATGAGATTTCACATGCACCAACAGGCCCCTTCAAAAAGGAGTACATTTTTTAAAGAATTCTACAATGTGGAGAGGTGGCTCAATCGGTAAGGTGTTTGCTGGGCAAAAATGAGGACCTGGGTTTGTTACCCAGCACTCCTGTAGAAGCAAGATGTGGCAGCTCACACCCATAATCTGAGCTATGGGAAGACAGACTGGCAGATCCCAGGCCTTGCTGGCCAGCCAAACCTAGCCAAACTGCTGAGCTCCAGGTTTAATGAGAGATGCTGTCTCAAAATGCAACATAACGAGTGATCGTGGAAGGCATCCATCAACCTCTGGCCTCCACAGGCACACACACATACATGCACACACAAATGAATACACATGAGTACATATAATACACACTATGGTATCTTAGGAAACGAAGACAAACCCTAAATGTATCGTAATCTTAACCCAACATGAGCCAGCCAGGCCTTAACAATATCCTGGCATAAACACCAGCACGATGCTCATATTCAGTCTGTGCACAAATGACAGAATCCAATAAGTGTTCTGTAAGCAGCAAAGCCAGATCCATTAAAAGGAACATAATCAATAATCTTGATTTGAACATTATTAGATTGTTAGAGCAAAACACTATAATTAATGGAGGCCTGCCCTCATTAGAGCAGGAAGCTGGGAAACAGAGCTTGCCAGTCACTTGGTTCTAATACAATGAACAAAGGAAACAATGTTCTGGGATTATTAACAAATCAACTGGGAGAAATGAATAACTCTAGGGAGCATGATGAAAGAGTAGTAAGATACAACAACAGGGAATAACTCAGAAACCCTCTAATTAAGACATGAAGGAGATGGTTCAACTGAAGATGACCAAAAAGATAAAACATACTTAAGTACCAAATAGCTTTGGCAAAGAATAATTTACACAGCCACAAAGACTAGGAATGGAACCCACTCAATACAGCTGCTTACAGGCTGTGTGAGAGCATTAACTCTCCACAGTATCCATCTCCTTCTCTGCTACCACACACAGGAACAGCTAATCTTGAGCGAGACAATAGCTAGAGGACATCTGGTTCAAAGACTTACAATTGAAGTTACAGGTTGCAGCTCTGTGGCTGTTTCCTATGGATTGGAACATTACCTTCCAGAGTGAGGGGAGATTCAAGAGGTTCATCAAACACAAAAATCCATTTCCTGCGGCTATATGAGCAATAAACTATTGTTGCGTGTGAGGAGATTCTTCAATAATGAGGCATCCTACAAGCTGCACAGAGGACTCCAATGGCACAGCTTGTGAGTGTTGCTACCCACGCTGGGGAGAGCTTTTAACGATGCTGGTACCTTGGAAGTCACACATCCTCTTGTAAGTAAACAAAGATCCAAGCTCCTATATGCAACTCAGATGAACTCATGGGTTCACGATGCTAGACTTAGAGGAATCACTTCTTTGGTCTTTAGCTAGAGTCTCATAAAAAGCAATGGAAAACTTGTTGAACTGCCCATAACACTGTGAAGAAAGGCTGAAGTCCCCAAAGATCAGTAACCAGAGTCCTTGCTGACGCGGGCATCACTTCCCTTTTCCTGGCCCAATGGAACGCATGGGGAAAGGCCTTGCTTGATGCTGGAGGGAGTCTGGAAGAGGTAGCAAAAGAATGATGTGTCAGCAACCTGAGTGATGATGTGGGCAGTGCCTAGGGACAGCTCCCAGGACAATGAGTGCCAGACACGGTCCAGACTGTGCCCACCATGCAGCAAACCCTGACTGCACAGAATTAGGGATGAAAGAATGAGTAAGGAACAAACCAAATCCTGTCAGAGCAGTGTCAGTGCAGCCGTAGAAGGTGAGAGAGTATGTCAGTGAAAATACAACAAAACTTCCAAGTAAAAGGAAAAGTAAATTCAGTGAGAACTCAACACATCTAGAATAAGGCTATTGGACATGACTTTAAAAGAGATGTTGAAGACAGAGAGGAAGAAAATTGGCAGTACTGAGAAGAATTAATGAAGACAAAAATCAATATTATTCAGTAACAAGGTAAGAGACAAACGTTAGAAGCACAAGGTGAGCGTATGTAATAAGTGAGTGCCACAAGGCGTGCGTCCCAGTGCTGAGAATTAGACAATGGCCTGCAGAGAGAAGGACTGAACTCCAGCCATCCCCAGTGCCGGCGAAGACCCTGCGTGGTACCAGCAATTGCTGGAAAGCGAAAAGAAGGGCAGTTCTGACAACCAGTCGGTCAGTGAGCCCTCAGTCTGCAGAGAAGTAATAAAGACAATTTATAGAGCCACTGAAAATCAATAGCAACATTAAAATCGATTATGATTAACATTAAGGGTAGTTGAACTCAGAGTAATAAAAAATGCTTTTTTTAAAGGGAAATTGTATGTAACAGGCACAGTGGTGACTTACATTCCTAGAGGCATTTTTCTGACTGGCTGAGAGTAAGAAAGACATTGGATGCGAGTTTCAGTTGTCCTTTACGTGCCACTTAAGTTCCCTAACACTATTTTATCTGTAAACCATACGTGAATATGTAAACGTCTGTATTTTTGATGCATGTGACTGTCTCGTAGTTAATCGGCAGAAGATCTACCACACAGCAAGAGTTACGTGGCAGCCATTAGATATGTGATAGCATCAGTTGCTTTCAGTAAATTCTAAAGAAAAGGGAAAAGACACAACAACCCCCACTGTCTGTTGAGATACTGTCAAATTTCTAAAGAGTAAATGACCACCATGCTGGCAAATGCTGTTTGGTCCTCAGCTCCTCAGAGAATACACAGGTTTCTTTGGGTCCTTAAAATGTTAAGTGCAGGCAGTTAAGTGATTTAGCTCACACCTAGCATCTGTAAACCCTGTCTGTCTACTGCCCATAAATAAGAAGCCCATCTGAGCTAAGAAAGACACCCTCTATACCTTGCAAGCCCAAGACAGTCAAACTTAGCTTCACAAGCCAGGTGTTCTGAACCAGCAGGGCATTCCTGCTAGATTCAGAGAGGTCAGCCACCACACTGCTTTCGTCCTTGCCAGGGTATCATGATCAACACAATTAATAACCAACAAGTATTTTTTGGATCAATGTCAGTGACCAAAATTGTCTAAGCGTTTATTTCCTCCCGGAACGCTAATTTTTTTGCTTTTCATTTTCAATTCCTCAGCTCATTTGTGTATGCAAATAGAGCCTGTGAGCACTTGCCAAAATAACTAAAGATGTATATTTCATTACAAATCCTAATTCTCACTAGAGACCAGAGTTATGTGCCAGGAGGGCAGTGCATTATGAATTTGCTATAAACTGTAAAATATATAAGAAGAGACTGAAATATTTTAGACTCCCCAAAAATACTAACGAAGGTCATATAGTACAAAGACACTGGATACTACACCTTACTTGAGAGACTTTTATGACTATCTGGAAATGGTTACAGGAAGCTATTCTGCTACCTCCAGACAAAAGCTATATGGTCAGTTTGGGAAACAGTAAGAACTGCACAACGGGACATTTGTGTGAAAGAATGAGAAAGGCTCTCTCAGAAACGGGACCAACAGACAGCTCTGCTCAGAAAAGGCACGTTCACAGAGCATGGAGAGGCCAGGCTTGGTTGCAAACTAAACAAAATGCACTGTTGTTCATATTCTTTCCCAAGACTCTTTGCTTTGTCTCCATAGCTCAGGAATCCTTAGCAGTTGGTGATTACAGGCCCAGTGTGCTGTGTATCTCACAGGAAAAATCCCAAAGAAATCTGCTGTCCCTTCTAACACTTAAGGAAAAAGTGTCCCTTCCTGCCTCTACCCAATAACTGTCCCAGAGAACCTCGAAATACCGATCACATTTCCAAACATTTGTTGGCATTTTTATTACACCTGGATAAAACTGATTTTTTAATTAAAGTTGAATAAATATGGCCAGCAAATGAGCATTTTCACACTTTTTTAGGTGAAGTATGTTGTCCTGTGGAGCGCAACTCATATATAACCATCAATCCTAGAACCTATTCTGTGACCATTTCCTGATTTGACTTCTAGAAACTTACTGTAAGACACTACAAGCATAGGATCACAGTATATTTCCAGGCTTCATAATACCATAAGAATGACAGCAGCCGGTCTGACCGTTAGTTAAATGCTGAATACCAATCTCCATGTGCTCATATGAAAAATTTCATGTTGTTGGGTTTCTAAAAACAATATATTTAGACATATACAACTTGCTATTACACATGAAAATGACAAGGACATAAAGAAATACCATACAGAACAGTGGACGTCAGTATTTGTTAACTGCTGCATGCGAGAATTGACCTTTAGCACATCATGTGTAATATCTTCCTTCCTCTAGGCAACTTTAGCATTCCTACTTTTCATGTGACAAAGCCAAAGCACAGTGAGGTCTAGTTGCTGCTTCACAAGTCCACGGGCAGGGGTTCTAACTCTTGCCTGGTCTCAGAGTCCGCCGCCTCAGCCCAGGCAACTTTCCAGCGCAGGAACTGGGATGCAGCTCAGCGAGAGCCGGACATGCAGGAGATCCTGATGTAGATCCTTAGCACTGGACAAGGGTGGAAAGAGGAAGGCAGAAAGAGAAAGCGACCTTGAAAGAGGGAGGCAGAACAGCTTGGTAGAAGGTGGAGGGAAAAAATTAACTTTTATCAAAATCTTTGGAATTCTGTCACGAGTATAAGCTGCCTAAAAATAAATAAATCCACTCATTTGTCATTGTTTGCTTGAATAAATTGTTAAGAAGTACAGTGCAAATAGCACATTGTATGAATTATGAATTTTAAAGAAATGTAGTTTTATTCCTGTATTTACTTGTATAATTAAGCCTCTGTTTTTCTAGGGACTTAAAAATGAAAAATACAGTTCATTGTATACAGAATCCACAGTTAGAAGCATGAGAAATTTCTAAAGCAATCACAGATAAATGATAAAATATGCACACTCATGCAAACATACACATACATGCATACATATATATATGCACACATATGCCCATGTACATGCATACACATATGTACATGTACACATGTATACATACATACATACACATACATTCGCACATACACATACTGAACACATGCATGCATACATATACACACACACACATACACACACACACACACACATACACACACACACACACACACACACACACACACACACACACACACTATGCTATTGCTATGTGTGAGGGTTGAAGTTGTTTGGCCACTACAGGTTAACCAAGACAGTAGCAGCTTTCAACTTTATTTCTACAAAAAGGAATAAATTCAATGCATTCCAGGTAGTGAAAAGAATAAAAGCATATTGTTCCATCTCTCAATTGTGATCTATTACCAATAATAATATTTTGGAAATATTTACCCTAAAATACAGAGGCTGCATCATCGGTATATATAAAGCCCACAGAAGGGCTGTGCCACCGACTTGTGATGTACATGTGCTCTTCTAAAACACAGGTGCATAGCACAGGACATGAGCCATCACTGGGGACATGGCTCAAATGCACAGGTTCAGCAGGTCCGAGCAGGACACCAAGACTCTTCACTTCTAATGAGCTCCCTAGTGACAATGAGACCAATGGTGACCAGGCCACAGTTTGAACAACATGCTAGACAATATGTCTAATTAAATACAACTCTAATCTGAGCGGTCTGGCTGAAGAACTAAATTGCAACTACTGATATCTTTCAAATGCATTATCAGACCAGGAAAGAAAATAGATTTGTATTTTCCCTTAGAAACTGTAAGCAGTGTGAAGTTCAGGGAGAAAAGTTGCCTGTAAGACCTTTGCTTTAAAATCTGGAAAATAACTCAACATAGTTTTCAAAAGAATTGGGAAGGAGGGTTCTGACTTCACGAATGGTTAAGAAAGGCTAGGAATTAGCATAACATTTTTATGTATAAGTAAGCAGTTTTGAAGCACTTACATTTTTTTACTTAAAATTCATCTGATGAGCATTAACAATGTACTGAGAATTGTAGAACACAAGAAGCTGAGGACAGGGTCGATGTGGTTGTCCGTGTCCTCTGGTGGCTTGCACTGTAGTACAGATCTGCACTGTAGTGCAGACTACGAGACAGACTATACTGGAAAGTGTGTGTAAGATTGAAAGCTATACACCCCCACAATGAGGAAGTTCACATCAAAGCAGCTACAGCACAGGCTTTGTGGGGAGGAACATGTGTGTGTCCTGGTGGGGGATGGAGATAATAAAGATTTCAGAGCAGAAGTGAGAGGTGGCTGCTTAGAAAAGCTCAAGAATCTCCGTATGAGTAAAGCAGTGTAAACCTGTGCGTACCGGGACACGGAGAGTGCACCACCCCGAGAACCACAGCATTCATCCCTGTGCCTAACGTGTGCGTCTTCACTGAGCACCAGAGCAAAGCTGTGTGTCAAGGTAGTGTGAATTCATATAAATGTACAATTGTATGTTGAAAGTCCTTGAGAAAAAGAGTTACCAAGTGATCCTAAAAGAAGCTGGATAGAGTACAGGGCTGGAGTACTCTGAAAGTAACATTCTCTCCCTCTGGGTCTTTGTTTTATTAACTGATCTAGAGTCAGATATGGCCAGGTGGTAAATAGTTTAGGCTTATTCTTATTACCCCAAACACCCACAGATCATGTTCCAATAAAAATTACAATACACTCCAGTAGGGACTTTCCTGTTGTTACGTATTTGGAAGGTCTAGGTCAAAGTGAGTGAGCTGATGTAACTTTTGTGGGTAATTGTGTACATATCATATATTCCTTAACTGCAACTAGATTTGCATCTCTAGTAGCAGATGCATCCCACCAGTCATGGACTCTCTCCTGGCTAATTCATAGAATACTGCACTCCTCTCAAATACCCCTTTGTTATCTCCTTCAGTTTTATCCTCTCTAATATCATTAACCCCCTTTCTCTATTTCCTCTTTCCATTATCTTTTGATCATATGCTTAAGTATCTACCATTCCTTTATTGTAATAATCTTTGGCAAAATCAGTTTACCTTTGTCAATCGTTAGGGAGCCTAAACACTTCTCTAGCAAAGAAAAGTAGCAAATTTTCCTTCAAACATGCTCCCTACTTGGCTAATCAGAGACACCAGTTGCCACTGTTTATTGTCCCATTATCCTTCTAGTTACATGTCCCTGTACCCTCAAATGTTTCTGTAGTGATTTGGATGACAATGGCTCTTATGTTCTTATTTGGATGATCATTTGCTCTTATGTGTGAATACATGATCCACAGTTAGTGGAACTGTTTGGTAAGGATTAGGAGGTGTGGCCTTGTTGGAGGAGGTGTGTCACACGGGTGGAGGGAGAATTGAGGTTTCAAAAGACTCTCACCATTCCCAGTGTTTCTCTCTGACTCTTGGTTGTGGATCAAGAGCTCTTCTTATCTGTCCTTGGCTCCACCATCATGAACTCTAACCCTCTGAAATCATGACAAATTAAAAACTTTCTTTTATAAGTTTCCTTGATTGTGGTGTTTTATCACAGCAATGGAAAAGTAACTAAGACAGTAATCAACAGTCTCCACATTGAGCCTCCTCTCTTCAGATATGATAATCTATGTACTAGTTTAGAGCAATGGTTCTCAACCTTGCTGATGCTGAGACCCTTTAGTTACTCATGTTGTGGTGACCCCCCAATAATAAAATGACTTTTGTTGCTATTTCATAACTGTAATTTTGCTACATTATGAATCATAATGTAAATATCTGATATGCAGATGGTCTTGGGCGACCTCTGTTAAAGAGTCATTCGACCCCCAAAGGGGCCATGACCCCACGGGTTGAGAACCACTGGTTTAGAAGCATGTCTAAGCCCTCATCATTTTTATTACAGTCATGGAAATGAATTATGAATTGATGGCAATTGAACCCTGTATGCCAATGAAGGAATTGACTTGCCAGCAAGAGTGAGAGCAAGCAGGAAAAAGAGCAAGCTTCCTTCTTCTGTGCCCTTTATATAGGCTGCCAGCAGATGGTGTGTCCCAGATTAAAGATGTATCTTCCCACCTCAAAAGATCCAGATTAAAAGTTGGTCTTCTCACTTCAATGATTTAATTAAGAAAAACATCCCTCACAAGTATACCCAGCTGCTTGGGTTTTAGTTAACTTCAGATGTAGTCAAGTTGACAACCAAGGATAGCCATCACAATGACTGGAGTTGTGACTCTTTGACAGGCACCTTCTGTCTCTAGGGGAATTTTGCTTCCTTGTGATACCAGTCTTGATATAAGCTCATTCTGAGAGCTTTGGTCCTAAGACAGAGAACATTTTTAATTATTTCTGTAGTTCCTCTGGAAAGACAAAATCTAAAGATGACTGGGGTGGGGGGTGTCTCAAATCCAGCTTCTAGATGCTAGGCAAGCACTCTACTACTGAGCCACATCCCCGGCCCCTCAAAATCTGCTTTAAAGTGTCCCAGTGGTGTCAATGCCTCCAAGAAGCCTAGAAGTAGCAATCATCATTTCTCCGAGGAGCCTCTCCTTCAAGCTAGAGGTCAGAAAGGCCACAGGCAAATGGTCAAGAAACACAGTTTGTACTTACAAAAAGTACAAAAAAGCAAGACCCAGCAGAAATCACATAAAAATTTCCCAGATCAACTACAACTTCAGATATTGGAATTATCAGAGTTAAAAAAAATATGAAATTTTTTTCATTAGTCTTTTGGTTAGCATACAAGGAAAAGAGTTTCACTGTGAAATTTTCATATCTCTGTGTGCCTCTTTCATATAAACCTGCCTTGTTCATCAGTCTCCGTAGCCCCTCCCCCTGACGGCTTTGAGAGAGTGTGAGAACCTCCACAGTGTGACACAAACCTGAGTCATTAAATCAGAGACAGCACTAGACATAATGCTTTCCAGCTGTTTCTCCAAATAAAAACTGAATAACAGAAAGCGGACATGTTCGTCACTGCTCCACAAGGACATGTTCCGTTAATACAGTAGTGAGTCTTAAATTGAAAACTAGAGGGGAAAGCATTTAAATATACTACATTAAATATACCTGAAAATGGGACCAGTTAATACTGTGAATTCATACTGGTCAATGTGAGGCTCACCAGAAAGAGAAAACAGTCTACCACATGAACTTAAATCCAATCACAATGGCCCCACCCACTCAGAGTTAAACAACCAGGATGAGTTACTTTGCCTCAGTTTCTCCATCTTTAACATGGAAAATGTGAACAATCTTCAAAGATTTAAATCAAGTCATTTAGTTTTGAAAGTGCCAAGAACAGAGGCCAAAGATAATGACTCAGCAGTTCAGAACATTGGCTGCTCTTCCAAAGGACACAAGTTCAATTCCCAGCGTCTACATGGTGGCTCTCAACTGTCTATAACTCCAGTTTCAGGCAATACTATGCTCTCCTCTGGCCTTCACAGGTACCAGGCATGCAAGTGGTACACAGATATCCATTCAAGAAAACACGCATGAATGCAAAATGAAAATAATCTTTAAATGTAAAATAAAAAGTGCCAGTACAAAATTAACTTTCTATAACAATCAAATATGACAGAATGCAGAGATTTTCATTTAGTTTATTTTTAATCACGTGTATGTAATCCCTGTCTGTGTGTTGGCTTGTGCACCTGAGTGCAAGTGTCTGTGGAGACCAGAGCCATCAGATCCCCTATGACTGCAGTTACAGGCAGCTGTGAGAAGCCTGACGTGGGTCCCGAGAACTGAGCTGAGATCCTCTGCAAGAGCAGTCTACACTCCTAACTGCTGGACCATCTCTTTAGTTCTAAGACAGACAGCGTTTTAAATTATTTCTTTGGTTCCTCTGGAAAGACAAAATCTAAAGATCACTGGGGGTCAAACCCAGTCTCCAGATGCTAGGCAAGCACTCTACCACTAAGCTACATCCCCGGCCCCTCAAAATCTGCTTTAAAGCATCTTCCCCACTCGTAGGCCTTTCCACTTCCACATCGTATATACTCCACATATTAGAGAGCACGTACAATGTTTGTCTTTCTGAGTCTTGCTTACTTTAACATAGTGATCTCCAATCTCTCTCATTTCCTACAAAAGAATGATTCCATTCTTCTTGACAAAGCTGAATAAAATTCTATTGTATATATAGGTATCACATGTATTTTCTTTTTCCATTCCCCTGTTGATGCACACCGAAGCTTGGTCCAAGTATCAGCTATTGTGCACAGTGCAGCAGCAAGCATGGACGTACAAGTATCTCTGTGGTGTGCTTACTTAGACTCCTCTTACTATATGCTGCAGAGTGGCATGTCTGAATCATTTTTTCTAGAAACCTCCAGACTGACCTCCTTAGTGGAAATTCCAGTTTGATTTTGTTTAAAGAAATAAAATTAGACAATTTAAAATGAGTATGGAATACAAAACTATTAAAGGTAAAGTTTTCAAAAACAAAATTGTAACTCTACTGATATTGTCCACACAAGGTCTTTTTTTGGTCATTGTTCCCTAAATTTTATAGCCTGTCAACTATTTATACAGAATTTATATCATATAAAGTACTATAAGGTGACTGAAATCCACAGATGACCCAAAAGAAGATGCTGAGTGTGCTTAGGTTATGTATATTAAGCCATTTTACATGAGGGACTTGAGCACACTCATAGAGTGTCTGCTAATGTCTTAGGGGAAATCTGTTAAAGATACTCAGAGATTGCTATGTATGGTTCTTGATAAGCGTGTTCAAGAAACCCACATTGATGACATATAGGCACTGGTTAGACGGCCAACTAGACAGCTGTGTGGCGTAACTAACTGGTCTTTAAATTACCTTTCAACCTTAATCCTTATTTAGGCAGAAAAGTGAAAGAATTATGATAAATTACTGTTCTGGACTGAATACTTACACCCTCTCCAAATTCACATGTTGAAACCCTAATCCTCAATGTGAAGATGTATTTATGGGGCCTTTAAGAGGTAATTCAGCTTAGATGAAGCCCCATGAACTACTTTTCTTCTAAGAAGAGATGGTGGGAGAGAAGGCTGTCTCTCTCTCAAGTATCTCCAGGTAGGACCATTTGAACACTCACGAGCAGGAAGTTATCAGCAGTCCTCACCAGGAAATGAGTAGGCCAGCATCTTAAGTATGTGCTTCTTGGCCTCCAAATTGTGTTTAAGCCACTCCATCTTTGTTAGTTTGTTACAGAAGAGGTGATAAACATAATTATTCTTCTCTTAATAATACCTGTTTTGGCTTGGTTGTGTTTGTTTCGTCTCAGGGTCTCATTAGCCCAGGCAGGCATGGAACTTTCTATGTGACTAAGGTTGACTTGATTTCCTCATTGTCCTGCCTCTGCTATACATATTGTCATAATTACTGGTGAACTGGTGAGCACCTCCACACTCAGTCCACAATACTTTTTAATAAGATATGCTTTTAAGTAGTAGTTGCCAAGAAAAATCAATAGGAGTTGCTGAAAACCAACTCGCCAGACTCTTCTCAGGCTCTCTCCTCTGTTCTGGATGTCCTCAGACTCTGCTTATGCCAGCAGAAGCCACTCATTCTCACTGCCAATTCAATCTCCTACAAAGCCTTCTGTAACAAATAGGACTTCAGACAAATTGAATGTTCCCTAGGAATAAACAATTAGTCATATGAATTCCCAGAACTCATATCACTGTACTAGTAGTAACTCTAAAAATATTTGAACAAAATCTTCTTGGATGTTATAAATTACTATAGAGGTCTTTTTAAACAAAATTGGATATTGGTTTTAAGGATACTTTTCCCTTTTCATAATAGGAGTCACACACACACACACACACACACACACACACACACACCCCAAGCTAATCTATGTCTTCATTGTGGGCTAAAGACTGGCAGGTCCTTGAATCTCTCCTGATGTAGATAGCTTGAGGGCACCTGCACAACATGCTGCTTGGAGAATTGCCCTCCTGGCCATGACACCAGAAGCACATGACCCTACAGCAGTGCATGTCCCAGAGGCGACAGAGCTATGCTTCTTGCCCTCAACAAAGTACCTACCTAGTCTCTTGCCAGAGATGACAAACAAATTATGGTTTTAAAAAGTAATAATAATGGCATACATTTACCGAATGTTAATCAAATACTGGACTCATTCTAACCATGTTCTATGCAGAACTTAATTGAATGTCTTAACAGCTAACTCTAGGACAGGCTATGGATGGAGAAATTGAGTCATGAAGGCATTACATGATTTACCCAGTCTCACAGCTGGGATGCAGCCAGGTGATGGCTTAGGAATTGGTCAACTTGTTGATCTCTGAAGTTCATCTTCCTACCCATAATTCCATGCATACATCTTTAAAGTACCTACAGTGTTATCCCACGCATCTTGTTGTGGGACCAAAGAGAAAAAGGATATAAAGATGAGGAGGTTCAGCAGATATGTCTAGTCTGGGCACTGGATAAGCTGGAGTTACAGGCCTAGTTATTAATGGTACAGCCTGTAGGCAAATTACTCAATCTCCCTAAACCTTAATTTCTTCATCTGTAAATTGGGGATAATTATAACATTCCATTACTACTGATGAGAGGCAGAAGGAAGGGTTCAACTACATAATCTTTCTGTAACACCATGGTACCATATCCTCCTAAAGATTATAATCTTTCAAAATTATGGGAAAAGCCAACAATTCCCAGTTGCCTGTTGGAGAGGGGTAATCATACCCCAAACCAGAATCTCCTGGTCTCACTATACCTAAAATGTCTGACATTCTGAATTAATTTGTATGTCAGCATACAGGACATATTAGGTATTGAAAAAAAGGCCTTCCTCTTGCTCATGATGGGCTCCAGGTAGCTAAAGACATGTGTACCCTCCTGTTATACTCAACATCAAAGGGGATGGCACTGTAATGAGTATTAGGAGCCCAGAAGAAAATTCTCTCTTCTACATGCAAGAAAATAGCAGGGTCTTACACAAAGTGTACTTCCTCACCACATCCTGCAACGTCTTCATCCTCCAGAGAGGAAGCACAGTTCACTCCACTAATCAGGAGCTGTAGATCACATTGCTGAGTCTCACTGCATTGGCCATGAGGTACCTGGATAGCAGGTAGAAGCTCTATTCAGAGAGTAGAAAGCTGAGTTGCTGGGTGGAAAGTCTCTCCTGATATCTATCACCCAGCCCAGAGCCTCAATAAAATGCAAAAGTCTCCTGAGTGCTTGCCACAAAGCTCAAAAAAAAGTTGTTTATAAAGTGAAAATAAAAATTCAAAGTGAAAAACTAGCTAGCATCCAAGGAATGCAGCGATAGTATTTGTGACTCATGCTTCAGTTAGGACTTTCCAAACGACCTTTAATATAGCTCTAGTGCTGTGACAGAGACGCTTTTGAGCCACAGACAGCCTGAACTGTAAGGGGTCTATGGAGAGTTCATGCTCCATTCTCATGTTACACTCTCTACAAAATTATATGATAAACACGTGGGACATTTTGTGTTAGCAAGGGAAACTCTGCCTGGCCGTCATTTTCCATGAAACTAAAGGCGAGGTGCTTCCATGCTTCTACCAGAAGTTATGGATCTGTCACTCACAAACAAACTCACGGCTGTGGCTTGACTTCTCTTCAATACTACGTTTGGTCAGCCTCTAGGCCTCTTTGTGGGATGTGTCTCTTCATAAGTCACTTAAGGTTCTTCACTTCATCCTAATGTTTCAAGGTCTAGTAAACAAATCCTCACTCTCCTTCCTAACTTTCACTCTCCTGGGATTAGAGGTCAGGTGTCTTGAGGTTGCACCCACAGGATCAACCCTGCTCCTACTGTTACTTAAAAATGAACTTCTCTCCATCTTCTCCAGGCACCAGCTCTTTGCTGAGATTCATCAACCAAAACAATTGTAGCATCACCTTATGACCTTAATATTCTTACTGATATAGAAGTCAAAGTTGATATGTCAGGTGTGACACTGAGATTAAAATCTTGACATCATCCTAAATAGCTAAAAGCTAAAACTTGCTCTGGACAGTCCTACCCTTTTGGCAAAGCCTACTAGTGAGCTCCGAGTTCCTCCTTTTTGATAGAAAACCTTAAGTCAAAAAGAAAACAGCTGCATTTGCAGGTGGCCACTGAAGTACATGCAGTAAACATACCTGCAGGTGGCCACTGAAGTACATGCAGTAAACATACCTGCAGGTGGCCACTGAAGTACGTTCAGTAAACACATCTGGGAGAGCTTTGTTGTGTCTCTACCCTTCAGTGATAGTGGCAAACATTAGCAATGTTCTCCTTTGGCTCCATTGCCATCCACTGTGAGCAAATGGGAACTGATGAGGCCATCTATTCGGACGGGGGAGCTGCCATGACAACCCCCGCCCAATTAGTGTCATCTCCCTTATAATGTGACTTCTCCTAAGAGAGAATTTGGTGATCCCAGAGGCAGAGACTCTATAGATTGGGCACATCTATTGTGACGTAAAGAAAGACATACCAGTCCTAAGGATGCCTGAAAAGCAAAGCACAGAACAGAGAGGGATGTGCTCTGTGTCTGTTCTGACTCATCAGGGCTCCCTCCACACAGCCACATCAGCATCTTTAAAAGAGAATGACAGTCCTGAAGACGGATTTCTTTTTCCTATCTCCCATGACTTAAGGTCAGACCTGAGCTTACTATAACTTTGTTTATCTCCTAGTCAATGTCAACCAACGCTGGCAAAGCTGCTAGAAAAGAAAAAAACCCTTACCCATTGCTAGTCAGGGTGCAACCAAGTATGGAAATTAGTGTAGAGGTTTCTTTAAAAAACTAAAACTGAAACTACCACGTACCCCACCTTGCCACAGCTGGAAGTATACCCAAAGGAATTTTAAGACCCACCGCAGGGTACATCCACATTTGTTACAGAACTATCACAATAGGTAAAAAATGGAACCTGCCAGGATGTCTATCAATAAATAAATGGATAAGGAAAATGTGGTACATGTGCATAATGGAATTTTGTTGAGAAAATGACATTGTGATACTGGCGGAAAAGTGAATGGAACTGGAAACCATTATGTTAACTAAGCCAGACTCTAGAGAACAGTTTCACACGCATTTTTGGTGGGGATCCTAGAACTCATGCTTTATAAATATGTATATCTGTGGGTCATGAAACTCAAAAGCTGGGGGAGGGGATCTTAAAAGTGTGGGAGAAGGAATAGAATACATGTGACTTGAAAGCAGATGGGTTATTGGGGGAAGAGGGCTTTACTAGGAGGGGGTTGGGGAACAGGAGAGGCGAGTGGGGTAATCTACAGGAACAAAGAATATATGCAAATGTGGTAATGAAACCCATTACTTTGTGTGCTAATTTTAAAAACCAGTAATAGAAAACCTTATTTTCTGCTGAAGTTTAATGAAAAGATGCTATAAAAACTGTTTCCTTTGGGTGATTTTTTTTTCTTTAATTCTCCCATCTTTAAAAAATCTAAAAACAAAAATTACTGAAAATCTCTCGCTATAAGTAAATATATTCAGAACAAATCTTGAATTTTAAAACAGTCGATGACTAAACACCCTAATTTCCCTTTCTTCCTCAAGTGAGGGGTTCCTATGTTAGGCTCTCTTCCAAATGGCACAGCACCCACTTCCGTAGTCTGGGAAGAGAGAGTTCTGCAGAATGCAAAAGCCTTCTTGACATGCCAGGCATGTATGGCTGGGGATGGCCACACTTCCTTAAGCTTCTGCAGCTCTAACCTTGAATGGAAGGACAAAGCCTACTTTCCAGCTGGGGACAGGGGAAGATACTGTAGGGAACCTGTGTAAACGACTTGGAGAAATTGTGATGCTGTATTTTAATTGTACGAAAGATTTCCGTTCTTCAAGAAGGAAGCTGAGGTATAGAAACCTATTAAGCACCAGACACAAAGGTCCTTTGTCTTCCCTCTCCTCCTTCCTCTTCCTCCTCTTTTTTTCCTCCCCCTGTTTTTATTCTTCCTCCCTTTTCTCCAAGTCCCTGCTCTCCCCTAACTTTTCTGACTTCTCTTTCTTCCTTTTCTTCTCCTTTCACATCCCTTTCCTCCTATTCCTCCTATTCTTTGTCCTCCTCTTCTTCCTACCTTGGAGATCCGTTTCTCCTCCTGCTTCTGATAACGGTCCTAACATAATTTCCAGAGTCAGATTTGAGCAGATACTGGCAATTTTTAAATGATAGGTAAGTGTCACTCTGTATACAAGACAAGAAATGATATGACTCACTCTAAAGACGTTTCTAACTATCATCCCAGGGGCTACTCCTGGCTGGCCAAGGAAGTCCACTGCCAGGTCACGCACTGTACTCTGCCAGGTTCCCACACAGTGGCTCAGGCTAGTGCTCAGAAATGGAGCTATTTTGTTCCATTAGTCCTTGATACTGATCTGCTCGCCCCCAGAGTACTCACACTGACATTTTATATTGAAAACGTTTTTCGAAGCTGTAAATCTAAGAGCAAAATGAAGATATTACTGGTTTTTGTAGGATTGCTAGATAAAGAAATAGCATTTTTACTCAGCTTCAAATCACCTTGATGGATAAATTTGGGGATTTGTGGAAATAAAAGGCAAATGTATTTGTAAAATATTCACTGCTGAACTGAGCTTTTAAAAACAACATGGTTTTTTTCATGTTTTTTAAAAATATATATATTTATTTTTCTTCTCTTGTATAACACATCCCAACACTCCTCTGCACCCTCCACTCTTCCTAGCTCCCCCGTCTCCCGTCTCCTCCAAATCTACCCTCCCCAGCCTAACCCACCCATCTCCATGCCACCTCTCCCCCAAAAAAAGAACAATCCTCCCAGGGCTACTGCTCAAACAGGACACAACATGATGGAACAAGGCTGGGCACTAATCCCTAGACAACCCAGCATGAGAAAAAAAGTACTAAGGGCAAGCAGAAGGGTCAGAGACCCCACCATCACCACCACACATACACACACACACACACACACACTCCAGTCTGTAAGATCTCTGCAAGAACACCACACAGACAACCACAAGATATATCTAGGGGGCTCTAGGGGTTCTATATCTGTCACTACAGGCTCCATAGGCCCCCCCATGGTCAATTGACTCCATGAGGCTTGTTCTCCTGATATACTCAACCCCTCTGGTCCCTACAGTGCCTCCTCCCCTTCTTCTACAGGTTTTCTGGAGTTCTGCCTCATGTTTGGCTCTGAGCCTCAGCATCTGCTCCCTCCACTGCCAGAGGAAGCCTCCCTGATGAAGATTGGGTTAGGCACCAATCTATGAGTAGAACAGGATATCATTAGAAATCATCTGCTGGCTATCTAGTCTCTAGTTCCCAGCTACCCTGAAGTATCAGTCATGAGTTCCTTCCTTTGGCATGGGGTTCTGTTCTTCCATTGTCCCAGTGGATCCTGTTGGGAGGATAGGTTATAGGTCGGAGGTTTTGTGGCTAAGGTGGTGTTCCAGTCTGACCACTGGGAACCCGGTCTGGTTATCAGAGATGGCTTGTTCCAGCTCCCCATCCCCCCAAGGTTGTCCCCTCTCTCCATATCTATTCAATATAGTACTTGAAGCTCTAGCCAGAACAATAAGACCACAGATGGAGATCAAGGGGAGACAAATTGGAAAGGAAGAAGTCAAAGTATCTTTATTTACAGATGATATGATAGTATATATAAGCAACCCAAAAAATTCTACCAGGGAACTCCTACAGCTGATAAGCAACTTCAGTGAAGTGGCTGGCTACAAGATCAAGTCAAAAAAATCAGTAGCCCTCCTAAATACAAATGACAAATGCACTGAGAAAGAAATGAGGGAAACAACATCCTTCACAATAGCCACAAATAACATAAAATAACTTGTATGACAAAAACTTCAAGTCTTTAAAGAAAGGAATTGAAGATGATATGATCTTCCATGCTCACGGATCAAAAGGATTAATACAGTAAAAATGGCCATCTAACCAAAAGCAATCTACAGATTCAGTGCAATCCCTACCAAAATTCCAATACAATTCTTTACAATTTATTGAAAGAACAATACTCAACTTCATATGGAAAAACAAAAAATCTAGACTAGCTAAAATAATCTTGAAAAATAAGAGAACTTCCAGAGGTAGCAAGATTCCTGATCTCAAGCTGTACTACAGAGATGTAGTAATAAAAAAACACATGGTATTGGCATAAAAACAGACATGATGATCAATGGGATCGAACTGAAGACCCAGACATAAATCACATACCTATAGACACCTGATCTTTAATAAAGAAGTCAGAAATATACAATGGAAAAAAGAAAGCATCTTTAACAAATGGTGCTGGTCTAATTGGATGTCTGAATGTAGAAGAATGCAAATAGGTCCATATTTATCACCCTGCACAAAACTCAAGTCCAAGTGGATCAAAGATCTCAACATAAAACCAGTTACACTGTACCTAACAGGAGAGAAAGTGGAGAATAGCCTTGAATGCATTGGCATAGGAGACAGCTTCCTGAACAGAACACCAATAGCACAGGCACTAAGATCAACGATTAATGAATGGGACCTCATGAAACTGAAAAGCTTCTGTACAGCAAAGGATACCATAAATAGGGCAAAATGGCAACTTACAAAAAAAAAAAAGATTTTCACCAACTCCACTTATGATACAGGGTTAATAACCAAAATATATTAAGAATTCTTTTATGCTTTTAATACAGTGTTTTTACTACTTATAAAATGTATATTTATAAACAGTTTGTCTCCTAAGACAACATATAGAAGAAAAAACTCAAAAGGAAAGAACGAAGAGAAGCAAACGTCTCAAAAATGCTCAGAGTCTGAGTGAACATTGTACTTTTCTTGCGGCCAGTGGTAAAATCCTCCTGAGTCTGACTCTTAGACTTCACGACTGAACTGCAACGGAGGGCTACAACCACAAGCTAGCACAGAATTCCATATGCCACCAGAACCAAGAGTGAAGTGGTAACCTAAGAAGAAACAGCCCTGTCCTGTGTTCTCCCCACAGAAGACATAGATAGTCCCCAATACTCCGATCCAATACATCACATAAAGCAGTGTGTACAGTGGTTATGATGAATAATCTCCAGGTAAAAAGAACATACGCATTGTCCAATCAAACCCAAGACTTCTAGCTCCCCACATCTTACCCCCTCCCCAGGACAAGGCGATAGCACCCATATTCATATAACCACAGTCTAGATAATTCCAGGGCTTCTTATTTCTCCACTCTTCATCTTTCTGGTTGAAGATTCCCCCAACATTGTAGTTTTTTTTTTGGTTGTTGTTCATGACAGCTCTTGTGTGGCAGTCTACATTTAGGTTATTTTAACTCTGTCCACAATTATTTCAACTTGTTTAACAAATATAACTCTATGGGCTTTTAGCTGTCTTCCCTTTGTTTCTGTGAATCTGAGGAAGTGCTTGTTGCCCTCTGAGGCACATGGGGCTGGGTCTGTAAGCCAGGGGTAAAGAAGGTGCCAAGGACTCCCACTGCTCCAAAACCCCACCACCACACACACACTAGATGTCCACAGCCACAGAATGGAAGTGATGGGTACCAGGTAGGGATGAAAAGTATCCCATCTCCTGCCCTCACAGGAAGGGGACAGAACTCCAGAAAAGTTAAATAACACATCCCAATCCCCATGAACAAAATTAAAGTTTCTTCTGCTTCTCCCTATTCTAGCCAGCTATTTCATTCAATTTGTTAACATGCTTCTTACAAAGCATGTTAATTTCCAAACTACCTTGGAACATTACAAATATGGTGATTTAACTGTTGATTAACACAATGAGAGAGCGGTAGTGAATAACAATGAAAGTTATGTCTGTGACTCCTCCTTGAGCCGTGTATGATTGATATAGCCGGAGGTCAAGGTCCTTCATGCAGCATGACCACTAGACTACAGTAAGGAAAAGGTATTTGAAACCCAAAACCTAATGTCTGCCCCTCGAATGAGGAACGCTTTCAAAAAGCTGAAAAGATCATTTACTGACTCATCAGACAGAATGTGAAAATCATGGGCCATAAATCACGATAACTCACAGAACAGAGCGTGGAATGGGAGATTATTCCATCCATATATTTTCATTACAGAAGCATTAAGCATGGGCATGAATTCAAACATTCAACAAAACATGTGAAAAAAGTATTAAACTCTATGCGTGATCATGGGGTTTTTCTCCAGCCGAATATTTAAAATAAATATAATTAAAGTGCAGATCAGGGCTCACTTCTCTGAAAATGCAAGTAGTTAAGTTGAACTAAAGAATTTAAAATTTCAGATATTAGAAAGGGAAGCTAGACACGCTGTAGGAGAGAAAAGACTAACCAGGGGATAAACATGCTAATCCACATGAGGAAAAATAGTTTTGATAAGTACATTTTCCTATTTTTATATAAAAATACAAACATGGTAAGGTCAGAAATGTCATCATTAATTTTTTATTATATTTATCTATTTATCTGTGTATACCAAAGCTCTCATGTTGGAGGTCAGAGGGCAACTTGTGGGAATTGGTTATCTCCTTCAACCACATAGGTTCTGGGGATCAAACTCGGGTCATCAGGCTTGGGAGCAATAACCTTTTACCTACTGGGCTTCTGCTGGCCCTCCACATCTCTTTCTGAGGTCTGTAAAGTAATAGGAAACCACCCTTTCTCTATTCCTTCAACGCGACCTCTCCTCTAGAATCACCCTAAGATACACTTTGGGATCAATCACATCTCAACTTGTTTCTCTACTTACTCAGTTCCCATCTAATACACACACACACACACACACACACACACACACACACACACACGCACACACACACGCACACACACGACACAACACACACAACCATGCAATATACACATTTCTAGAAAAATAATCAAACATTTAACATGAGTCCTCTAATTTTTTTTTCTAATTATACTGCAGGATTGAAAAAAAAGAAGGTAAAGAATATTTCAAATTTTAAATAATACAAGAGAACTTTAACTGGTTCATGACTTCATGAGTAAACCCAAACTCAAAGACTTTTTTTCTACACATCTAAACAGCTAATCTAGCTAAAATAATAAAACTATTATAAGTAACCTTTGAGCAGAATGTCCCATTTCTATGAAAACTCTAATAACAGTAATAATATAAACATAATTTATACACTTCTAGTAACCATGTTTAGACTTTCTCCAACATGATTAAAAATTAAATGGAATACTATTTATTGCTTATGAAGCAACTTGTGCACAAAGAAACAGACTAAAGCAGCATCAAAATCAGAGCACTATCTGAATATCTATATCTTATTGACCATATTGACAGTATTCTGAAAGTCACCACACAGTCCCAGCTCTAGTGTGCTTTGTAGAGTCCAGAATCAGAGACTGTAGTTAAAAGCACTCTGATTACTTACTGCATGGCTTTGATAAAACAGTCACTTAAGATTTACCTCTATTTCCTCAATAGTAGTTTGAGTAAATTTGCAGATCTAAGTTCTAGTCCAGCCATGTTGTTAGGATCACAGAAGGCAAGGAGAGGCCTTATGATTCTGAATATAAATTGCTTTTCCCCTTGAGTTTTGGAAACTCATTTAATAATTGAATTCTGAGCTGAAGGATGCTATCACAAATACTAAAAATATCGAAAGCCTCTGGATATTTTTTGTGAAACACAATGAGAACTGTAAAGTTTTTCTTTCAAACCTCATTTCTGATGTTGAACCTCCAAAGGAGGCTGAACTCAGAGGTGCTTACTCCATCTGTTTCCTAAACCTGTTGAAACCATTATGTTTCAATTGTCAACTTGACATAACCTGGGATCACTTGGGAGGAGAGTCTTGATTGTCTGGATCACATGGCCTTTGGGAACACCTGTGAGCAACTGTCTTGATTTCCTTGATTAATGTGGGAAGAGTTGGCCCACTATGGGCAGTAGTACTATTACCTGGCTTGGGACCCTGTATCATGTAAGAGTAGAAAAGTCTCTGAGTTCTAGGTATGCATGCATCCATTCTCTCTGCTGGTGACTTTAGATATTATAATGACTAGCTATTTCCAGCACCTGCTGCTGTGACTTCCCTAAAGTGATGGCACATAGCCTGGAATTGTGAGATTTAAAAAAAAAAAAAAAAAAAAGCCTTTCTCCACTAAGTTGCTTTTGATCAGGGTATTTCATCACAGCAACAGAAACCTGCCTTGTCTCCCACCACCTCATCTGCCTGTTCCTTGAAGTCCTGCCTGTGATCAGCAGACTGACTCCCACAAATGCCCCTCTTTCTTGATTTGCTTATCCCCATGCAGAATCCTTTGTTTCTTTGCCTACACCTACTAATGTTTTCATAATTCTGTCATCATTGCAATGGCCATGCATGCTTACCTGTTCCTGAGTAATCTCTCCCTCTTTCTAATGGTCAACAATAGGTCCTGCTTTCTTGTGTTGCTCATGAGCCATTTTTAGCTGATCTCTACAATTTCCTTCACTGCCTGCTGCAGTAATAAACAGCAGAATCTCAATAAGCCCTTATTGAATTGAGGAATCTGTTATGTAATAATCCTTCTTCCGCCAAATCAATCTATACCTCTGAACAAAGTGATACAATTTTAATAGAAGGAGGTTATAGCAACTAAGTTTGATCTTGAACATTTCACTTTAGTTTATTAGTGCTTTAAATATTAATAAGAATATGACATTAAATATATATCTCTATAGATATATAACATCTCCAAAGGCACTCAAGTCACTCTGAACTTCTCTAATGCCATTTGTGAAAAGTCAGAAATGACATCTATTTTCTATATTTTGGGAATCCAAGTATCCACTAACTAAAACACATGGAATTAACTCTGAAACCAGAAGGGCTTATGTATTACTGAAGACAAGAAAAGTAGAAAATAGAAAGCTTTTTCTCAAACAGTTTGTCATGTGTTAGCAGGAAAGAAAAAAAAAAAGGTAGCACACGAGACAAGAAAAGCATATGTGCTCTAAGTATTTCTATGGTTGGCTTCTGGCTTAAAATAGACAGAGCCAGATTTGACTGGGCTCTCATTGGTGATAGCTTTTTGGCCTCTTCAGCTAATGCAGTGGTAAACATGGTTGCCTACAAGCTAGGGGCGTCACACTGAGGGCTTGGCACACTCTACAGCTGCCAGGGAAATTCAAGCCAGAATCAGCACAGAAAGTCATAAGAAAAGAACAGGATACAAACTGGCATTCGAAGAAAATACAGAAATTGAAATGATATGCAGTATAAAAAAAACCTATGAAGGAGAAGGCACAAATGAGGTTTGGGGGCAGACCTCAGCATGATCTGCATGGAGCTGAGGGATCAGCATGCGGGTGCAGGAAAGGGAGGTGATGGAGATGGTGAGTAGAGAAGACAAAGATGGACTTAAGATCCAGAGGTTAGACGAGCCCAGACCCCGGACCACACACACTAAGATTTCTCTACATTCAACCAAAGTATTGACTCGGCTCTTTTCAGTTATGTATTCAGCCATTTCCCAAAGACAACCTCTTGAGCTCTATATGAGGAATTCATGTGCAGCCTTTCTCCCTTCTAATTATAGTGAAAATCCATGTTTATCCTAGAAAAATGTGAAATTCAGAAAAATATGATCAATCATATTATAATTTAATTCATTAATTTTTTTCAACAATGTTTACTCTAAGCTAGTATTATAAGACATTGACTATTCTCAGCTTTGGGAGAATCACTGTGAATAAAATACATAAAAATTTCTACATCTAATAACTTATATTCAACCAGGAGATAAAGACAGTAAGAATGGTAGCAACAAGTATCTTAGAAGGTGGCAGATACTACAGGAAGATCATGGGCTAGGCAGGACAGTGGACTGGGGGTATAGGACTAGGGGGAGAAACAGGCACAGACCGTTACAGTATCCACAGTGGGTCAAACTAAGAGTAGAACATTAGCAAACTGATACCGTACTCTTTTATATCATACATTTTGTTTTTGCATTTTAAATATGATTAGCACATCCCCAAACCATCAAATATTTTATTGCAAATATGATTTTTAATGACTATGGAGAATTCCAATTTATAAGCAACTACATTATTTTTCTCCCTCTCTTCTATCACGGTTCTCAACCACCCACCTATGACAATCTCTTCCTCAGCCTCATAGAAGTGCTCTGGCTTCCTCTTTGCTCTACCATCAGCTTCTTTACATAGCAGAAATCCTCTTCACAGTAGAGAAGTCTTCCCTAAACACCCTCATAGCCCAGAGACTGGTACAAAAAGGAACAATCAATAACTACCCACTGGATCAACAAATAACCAAAAATCACAGGGTGCTTGTGAAGAATTCTGCCTTCCACCCAGCTTTAGCGATGCCTGGAAATGTTTCCCTCCCACTAAAGCTTCCTTCTACAAAGAGGAGTGAGTCATATCTCAGACATATTTAGCACCTTCTTTATAAGGTGACAATGCATCTCTTAATGCCTTTAAGACGCTAGGAACCACAAGGCAATCTGCACAGTGAAAGAATACTATTAACATCTGAGTAAATGCTAAACAGCCTGTAGAGACAATGCAGAAAACACTTCCACTATTGTCCCTCTTTCTAGTCATGTGAAGGTGACAATTATATAATGCTTTGGTCTTGAAAGCTAAAAGAAAAATAGACTTTAATAGTTTGTAACTACTTATCTTAAATTCTAGTCATGGTGTTATTAAAGTTATGCTCCTATTTTTTTAAAGAAACATGATATACTGCCACAAAAAAGGAGAAAAAGTCTAAATAAGACCTGTATAAGGCTTGGCAAACAAGAAAAGCCTGCACTCCAAAAATAAAAAGGAAAATATCAACAGAATACAGCATTTATTTATAAAATGGTTCATTATGAGTTCACAGGCTACTGAATAATAACAGTTTCTCTGCTGAGGCAATAGGAGACTCTGAGTTGCAAGCACTATCATGCTTCTAACATTATCAAAGTCCTCCAGTCGAGCACTAACTTGAAGTAAAAACAGAACCCAATCTTAAAATAGTTCTTCCTCTATAATGCAGCCTTAAGAGAAGCAGGAGGCAAACATCCTCTTGACTCTTCAAGTGTGAGAATACAGATCTAGGGAGGACAAGTATCCTTCCTATGGATGATTCATTTTGTCCTCAGCTACAAGATGATGTGTGTTTGAGAGTCCACATTGGGTATCCAGGTTTAAGCCTTTTAGCTGTGCATCTACTGTATCTGTGATGATTAATATTGCTTGCCAACTGGGATAGGATTAGAATCACCATGAAAATACTCTTGAAAGTGTCTGGAAAGTACTTTCTAGATCCATTGTAAGTATGAATTGCACCATTCCATGGCCTGGGATCTTAGCTAGAATAAAAAAGAGAAAGTGTGCTATGCACCAGGACTCATTTCTCATTGTTTCCTGATTGTGGGTGTGATGATGTGTGATGTGACCTGCTGCCATTACTGTCCTGTCCTGAAGGACTGTACTCTCAAACTGTGAGCCAAAATAAACTCCTCCTGTAAATTGTCAGGTGTTTTGTTATATACCAATGAGAAAAACAGTGAAGACAGCATCTCCACAACCAACCTGGGTCTGCTCCAGAGGCACTAAAGTGGAAGATTTGGGGATTCCAGCCACAGAAATAATTGTTTAGAGCTTTTTACATTGAGGACTGTAGATTCACATGGTTACTCTTCAATCTGTCATTTGTGGTCAAGAGACCTGTTCACAATAGAACAGATAGCACTAAGAAGAATTTCTGGAATCAGGGGTGGGCAGGTAGGAGCAATTACAGCTCTGTGAGTAAGAGACAATGACAGCAAGGCACCCTTGTTATGTACAATGTGGTCCATGCTGACTTCAGTGTTGCTTTGCTCTATCCTCCTCAGACTTCAAGATATACTTTGGGATACAAGAGTGAAAGTTGGCTCTTCTCATCCTTAATTTTCACATCTATCCTTAGAAATTGTCTGATAGGACCCAATGCATCAAGTTCAAGTATGAAAGAGCCAGAAATTAATTTATCTGCTTCTGCCAGGATGCTGATATTGGGTACTACAAGAACAAGCTTACAGTGCTAATTCTAAGAACATTTGTTATTATTAATTTCCTTATCTTTCCTTTAATATAGTGTTTTAGAAAAGATTAGAAGTAATATACCATCATCCTTTTGGTTAAGAATATATTTGTCCAGGTGCCTGTGGGTTTGGGCAGTGAGGCCCAACTTTGCATCAAACTTCATGATGCTAGTATGGGCCAGGTGAACGTCCATGATCAGAGTCATCTGCTGCCTCCAAAGATCATGGTGATGCCCATAATCCATGCTCCTGTAATACAAGCTGAACTTGATTTTATTGGTTTTTGTTTGTTTGTTTGCTTGCTTGCTTTTCAAGACAGGGTTTCTCTGTTGTAACTCTAGCTGTCCTGGAACTTACTCTGTAGACCAGGCTATCCTGGAACGCAGAGATTCACCTGCCTCTGCCTCCCAAGTGTTGGGATTAAAAGTGTGTGCCACCACCACCGGTGTTTTTTGCTTCTTTTTTTTTTAGAGCACAGGGGTGGGAGGGTGGAATAGGGAGGAATGGGAAGAGGGTGTTATATATATGTTATATATATAAACAATAACAAAGAGGGTGTTATCCAGACACATTGAGTGATAAAAAGTATATAAAAAAGAATATATCATTTGTCTTTCATTCATTCATTCATTCACCAAGTATGTACTGTCTGCCCTATGCTACCCTAGGAACCCAAAGCATAGCATAGAAGAAATAAACTCAAACAGCTTATTGTCAAAACAACATGCAGAAGACAAATGAATACAATGCAAGTTTGATTTGATGAGTGCTGTGAATACTTACAAGCAAGAGAAGAAAGAGTATAAGGGAGAGGCAGGGTCTCTGTGAAGATGTTTGAGTAGAGATTAGAAGATAGGTAAAAGGGATAGCCCTACAGAGAGCAGATGAAGTATCCTTAGAAACAGAAGAACAACAATAAAAGAGCCAAGAATGGCTAGAGCTTTGTGACTAGAGTCAAACAAGTAAGGAGAAAAATGGGGAAATGTGGGAATAGAGATGGTTAGAGATCTCCTACAGTGCAAAGCATTAAGGCAACTTTACTCTCTATACATGGGGAGAGAAGTCATCAGTGGGGGAAAGAGCCACATAAAGTGCGGTGTGATTTGACTACAGACTGAAGAACAGACAGCAGAAGCAAGGGGGCAGGTGGGAGCGATTACGGCTCTGAGTAAGAGGTAATGAGAGCAAGGAAATAGTAAGTTGTCAAATACACAGTTTAGATATATATTTTGAAAAAAACCTCCAAGATGTGCTAATGGATTGGAAATGAAATGTAAGCAAAGGAGAAAAGCTAGGGGTGACTCCTAGGGTTCTGTCCTGAACAACGGAGGACTGGCAGGGCCCATTCCTAAAATGGGAAAGACTATGATAGTCAACATTTATTGTCAACTTGTCAGGATCTTGAATCCCCTCGGAGACAATCCTCTAGGCTTATCTGTGAAGAAATTTCAAGACTGAGTTTATTGAGGGGGAAGACTCACCCTAAATGTGGGCAGTACCATTCCATCGGCTGGAGTCCCAGACTGCATGTAAAGGAAGGAGCTGTGAACAGCATTCATCTATATTCGTTTTCTGGTTGTAGATACAATGTAGAGTGGATGCAATGTAGAGTTTCCTGTCCCTTGGAAACCTGTCATCATAACTTCTGACCATGACGGAATGTACCCTCAACCTGAAAGCCAAAACAAACTCCTCCTCCCCTAAGTTGACAGCAATGGGAAGAAAATAACTAACACATCACGGAACGGAGTGAAAGTTAAGAAATTAGCATCTATCCTTGGATGTCAAGCATGTTGATGCTCGCCTGTAATCTTATCCCTTGGTAGGCTGGAGGAGTAGAATGACTCGAGATCAGCCTGGACCACATAGAGAGTACTAGGTAAGCCAGCCAGGGCCACATTGCAAGACTTGGCCAAAAGAACAAGAATTCATCTTTGGACATAGAAAGTTGAAACACATATTCAACATGCAGAAGATATCCAGTCTAAACAGAAGATGTCGACTTAGATGCTGCCAAAGTAACATAGTGAGTAGCCAGGACCATCTTCTCCTTATGATTTTGACTGGAAACTCTGGAAAGAAAATAAAGGCTTTACTTAAATGTTAAGTATGTCTCACAATGTGTTTTTGAAGATGAGAGACATTTGTGTATGCTGAAGAGACGGAGCCATAAAATAATGAAATGCAATGGTGTAAAGTGAGGCGGATCTGTGCAGGGGAGGGAGGGGGTGCCGGGAGAGGCGGAGGGGAAGATGGCAAGAGGAAAACCAGCGTCTAGCAGGAGGGGCATGAGTGGGCTGTGAGCTCATGTTGCGCCTGGGTAGACTAGGGCGCTCAGAATATGTTCTCTTCATCCAGGAAATAAGAAGCGAGGCCACCAGCTGACACGAGAGAACGGTGAGTTTAAGGAGGAAGGCGAAGTCACAAAGTGACTAGTCCCTAGACTGGAATACGGTGGCACAGAAACTGATGTATTTTTTTCTTTTTCTTTTATTGAAATTAGATTTTTTTCCCCTCACATAATATATCCTGATTACAGTTTTCTCTCCCTCTATTTTCCTCACCCCCCCCACCTCCTCTCCCACCCAGATCTACTCCCTTTCTATCTCTCATTAAAAAAACAAACAGGCTTCCAAGGGGAAAACAATAAATAATGACAAAATAAGAGAAAACAAAAGCTAACACATCAGAACTGGACAAAGCAAACAAACAGAAGAAAAAAGAGCCCAAGAGAAGGCACAAGAATCAGAGACCCACTCATTCGCACACTCAGGAATCCCATAAAAACACCAAACAAGAAGCCATAAACTGCACTCAGAGGACCTGAAGACCCATGCAGGCCCTGTGTGTGCTTCTCTGGTCTGTGAGTTCTATGAGCTTTGGTCATGCTGATTTAGAGGCTTTTGTTTTGTTTCGGTGTCCTCTATCCTCTCTGGACATTACACTCTTTATGCCTCCTTTCCACAGGCTTCCCTGAGCTTTGAGACGATGGACTTGATGGAGACGTCCCATTTAGGGCTGTGTATTCCAAGGCCTCTCACTCTTCGTGCATTGTCTGGCTGTGGGCCTGTGTATTTTTTCCCATCTGGCACAGGAGGAAGTTTCTCTGGTGATGGCTGAGCAATGCACTGATCTATGAGTATAGCAGAATTTCACTAGGAGTCATTTTATTGCTACATTTTGTTTTTTGTTTTTGTTTCTGTTTGGTTTGGTTTGTTTTGTTGAGTAGTAGTATTTGGTTTTACCCTAGATCCCTGGGTATCTAGGTGCTTGGTCACACAGGCAGTGTTGGGTACGGATTTGATCTTTGGGGTGGGCCTTAAGTCAAATCAAATATTGGTTGGTTACTCTTACAGGCTTTGTAACACCATTGCCCTAACATATGCTACAGGTAAGACAACATTGCTGATCAAAGGGTTTGTAACTGGGTTGATGTATACATTTATCTTTTGGTAGCATGCAGAGCATCTTCCTGTACCAAAGACACCAGAACATAGGGATGAAGGCTCTGTGTAGGCACCAGCTGGACCTCTCCATGTTCAATGAGTTATATGGGTATTGTCTTCAGCAATGGGGTCTTTGCCAACTGATGGCATTCTGGTAGGATTCCTTTGTAAGGAATGTTGAAGCTTACAGATGACTAAAATATTCAAACTGACTGAGAAAGCATTTTATTTCAGTAAATGTTTTTACATTTGTTTTTAGATTCATTTATTTTATGTATATGAACGGTTTGCCTGCATGTATGGATATGTACTACATGTGTGCTTGATGCTGGTCATGTGGGTTCTAAGAACTGAGGTCCTCTGCAAGAGCAGCAAGGGCTCCTAACCACTGAGCAAGCTCTCTGGCCCTATCTCAGCAAATGCTTCAGAAGAGCAGTTACACTCTGTAAAGCTTGATCTCATTTCATGCTCGCGGCAGAGCAGTTACCTGTTACTTCTGGAGGAAGCGGACACAATAAGACACTTGATAAAAAGGTAAGCGAGGTCAAGGAAGATCCTTCTACTTCAGCTTATTCGAGTAAGAGGGTCGGAGAGCAATGTTACAAAAAGATATATCAACTGGGTGGTGGTGGCACACACCTTTTATCCCAGTACTTGGAAGGCAGAGGCTGGTGGATTTCTGTTAATTTAAGGCCAGTCTGGTCTACAGAACAAGTTTCAGGACAGCCAGAGTTACAATAGAAAAAACCTGTCTCAAAAAAAAAAAAAAGATATATCAACATAAAAGCCCAATGATAGAGTCCATGGTAACCATGGTAACAAAGAAGTATCCTGTCTTATACTATAACAAATAAAAAAAATCTTTAAAAATTGAAAAAAGAAAAATTCTATACTTCTTGACCAATGAAGGAAAGCGCTTCAGAACACGACCTGCTGGAGTAGCAGCAAATACCTCCGAATGACAGAAAAGCTTATAGAGAGGGCAAGAGGGCTGGGAGGGAGCAGAGCCAAAGTCCTGGCAGTGCGCAGGAAGCCCTGGTTACAATAACAGCTTCGACAGTGACAGAAGCCATGGAGTTTAGCGATACTTATTAAGGGCGAGGCCGGAGCTGGGAGCCCTCCATCTCTATTGTCAGGTGGTCCTGAGAAGAGGATTAAATAGGTCTTCTCATTATCCCTACTTTATGGAGGAGGAAGCAACCACATAGGTGTTAGACAATTGGTGCCATGGGGAAAAAAAACTCCATAAAGCTCCGAGGAATGGTGGTTGTCATTCCTGGTAACAATAGATATGCAAAAATGCTGCAAAGCTATAAAAAAAATCGCAACAATTTCACTTCTTATGCAAATCAATCTCATTTTAATGTGCTGACAAGGATGATGGGACTCATCGAATGACCTGTGAGCTGTATTTAAACTCAAGAAGCTCTGCTTCCTATAGCAGTTCACCACCCTTCACCCTTCACCTTCACCCTCATCACAGAGCCCAGCATCAGCCCTGTGCATCCCTGTGTGTGGCTCAAGGCCTTCATGCACTCTTAGACTCTGAGAGTAATAAAGAGGGGCAGGATGGGCTTAGAAAGCTGGTTCTCCAGATTATTGTTTGACTTTTTGTATTCTTCCCATCTTTGTTTCCTTGCCTGTAAAAATGAGGCAGGTGACCTAAAATCCCGGGTCTTTGGGGCTGGAAGAAGCCTCACCAACTCAAAGCGGCAGTGAAACCGGAGCATGCCAAGAACCTTCACAGATGCTAAACCGTTCAGAAAATAATGGCACAACGGCAAGGATGTTTTATTCCAAAGATCACTTATAAATCAGATATTTGAAACTAGACCTGCACCTTCTCCAGGGAAAGTGTTGTTACAGACAGTTTCCATGTGAACCCACAGAATTAGTTCTGTCATTAAAGGATCTAAATACAGTAGTGAGGCAAGCATCCCCCACCTCTCTGTAAAGACCCTCGCTGCCCATTCCAGGGCAACTGAAGAAAGAAAACTCAGAAGAAAGGGAAAGTCTAGACAATGAGAACGGAAACTGAGTGAAAAGATGGAATTGCCTGGGGCAGAAAGTGGAAGCAGAGAACAACAGATGTGCAAAGCAGAGAGGAGAGATAAGCAGAGAGGAAAGGAGGGCCTCTGTACTCCCCAGTCCTTTCATCACAGCTGAACTCTGCTGGCACTGGGTCAGCATTACAGAAGGCCTGAAGGGCCAGGAGAGATGAGAGGCAAAAGAAAGATATAGAATGTACCCTTGGGTCTACGTGAGGGAGGTGATAAATTTGTAGGTACACAGCCCCAATCCAGAAGCAATAAAAGATTTTCCGAAAATCACAGTTAGGCACATTCCACGATTCCCAAGTGTGGGGTGATGGACCTTGCTCCATTTAGCATGTCACCTCTCTTGACATAGCTCCAACATCCCACCTGTGTCTCTCCATTCACACAGAATCTCATCTCTAAACCTTAGGTTGGCCAAGAGGCTATGCCCATGCTCTAGACAGTACGTATCATGGGTCCCACTGATACTTTTCTAGCCATACCATATCCTTGAACGGAGCTTCCAGGATGAGCCCAGCAGACTCAATTCCATCTTCTCAACAACATTATCATCCCTGATATTTGTCTCAGCACCTACCAGTTCTTTCAAGCATAAATCACACCATCAGCTTGGAGGAGGGAGACATTTGCAGCTAGGTGTACATAAACATGGGACCTGTCATGCCCCCACTCCCCACCCCCAACACACACACACACACACACACACACACACACACACACACACACACAGGATTTTGGACAAGCAACTGAAAGAGGCTGGTGAATATAAATTTGAACCTGGGTTCCCAGGTCATTAAGAGGTTGTTTATAAAGATAGGTGCATAGAACCTGATTTACAGATCGTTTGATGTAACTTGTCTGTCTGCCCACATTGGAGATATGGTTTAAGCAGCGTTTTCTGCAAGCATAGGTAAGGATAAGCACAAGCCTGTTCTGCAGTTGGATGTATAAGGGCCTCCCGCGTTCACTACAGAAAGCTACTAGGCAAACATGCAAACCCCAATGAAATCCCTGGTGCATGAGCTTGTCTTTAAATGTCATAAGGTGAAATGCAGGTAGGGCAAGTCTACATGAAGACAGCATCTCCTGAGACACAAGTATAAGCAGCTACCAAATTCAACGACACATCAAGTTACAGAGTCAGATCAATGCTACAGGCAAGTTTGTGTTCTATAATTCACACTTTGTCTAGCTTTCAGCAATTTATAATACTTTCTGCAACCTGTGCGTCCCTACCTTGATTTTCCTTGCTTTTCCCCAGTCACAACCACTGTTGTGAGGAATCCTGCCAGGAATGACCAAGCCCATTGACAACCGCCAGTTGTTTATAGTATCAACATTTTATTCCTAAGAAACCACTCCAAAATGAGTTTCAAAAAGTAGGGAAAAGGACAAGAAAGCCTGATTGCTTTAAAGTACTGGGTTTGGTGAGGTATTAAGTTCTTTAAAAAGTAGCCTTTCTAGAGCCAGAGGTGTAGCTCAGTAGTAGAGAGTTTATCGAACATGTGCAAGGCCAGCTCTGGGCTTAAATCTGTACCACAATACACACATATGTATATCTATACATACATGTATAAATAGACCACTTCTATAAACCTGGGCAGATTTAGATTGTGGGAGACATGTATATGACGTCTTTCATAACAAACACATAAATAACTACATGAAATGGAACATAACCATTCTGACAAGGAGACGAAAGAGTATGCTGAACACAACCAAGAAAAGTAGAATGCAGAGGCACACCATATTTCTGGAGAAATAATTTAGTAGATAGAGATTTCAGATCCTTATAAATTAAGTCTTCACATGCCAAGAAGACCATGTACTGCCCTGCATCACAAGAAAGAATGCATATTCCCTGTAAGGGAAAAGGCCCAAATCAAACAGTTTGGAGTACCTTTCCTAGTGGATATGTGCTGCTCTCACATCGCTATTAAATCAAGAAACTGCAACTGAGCCATCATAACTTCGGGACCATTATAATTGCTGAGCTCATTGTGGTCTCTCCGGAGTAGGTCCTTCCTTCATCCTACCACATGGATCCCAAGGATCAAACTCAACTTACTAGGCTTGGCAGCAAGCTCCTTTTCCTACTAATCATTTCACGACACCTGTTTCTGGATTTTTAAAACAAGGCTTCACTATATAATTCAAGCTTGCCTTAAGCTCATGGTCCTCCTACCTCTGCCTCTCCCATTCCCATCCCTCCGGCCACCACAGCCCTGGAATTATACTGCATACTGTCATCCCATCTTGAAAATTTGGTTTAAAACAAAACCAATACAGTAAATATGATAATATATATTACATTCGACTAGAAAGGTGCAGGTATAAACTTACCAGAATCATAAAATGGTGGTGCCTTAGGAACTGAGCTCAGATCCCCAGCACCCACATAAAAGTCGTACGCGGAGGTGTACACCTGGCCTGGGTGGGAGCACATTCAAACCACCACAGACCTCTACATACACACACACGCACACGCACACGCACACACGCAAATAGACAGACAGACATATAAAAACATAGGGTGGAAAGCAATAGAGGAAAGCCCCTGAAGTCAACCTCGGCCTCCACATATATTCAAAGGTAAGCACCACCCTTACACATTCCACACACAAGCATTATTATCCAGATAAAATTAGCAATGATTTATCTGTGTTATTATAAATTCATGGTTTCCTATAATTTACTCCCAGAATATAGATTGTTCTATTTTCCACCTTAATTCTCTGTTTCTACAAAGCAAACATGATAGAAGTTTCTGGAAGTATGATATATGAAACTATTAAATAGTAAAACTGCTCATGTTTCTCCTAACTCAGAATCTGGCTACAGCTTACAAAACTGAAAATCTAGAAACGAGATATTAATTAGATTTCTCCTCTATAAACAAAGCTCATGTGTTATAAAATACATGTGATGTTCAAATTTGCTTAATCGTAACAGCGGTGTTTACATGGTAGAATTCACATTCACAGTTTTCAGATGGACCAATGAAGACACTCTAGATTAATAAATAATATGTGACTGGGATTCATGAAGAAGAAGGTAAAGAGCTGTGTGGAGCTACCCTTTTTATCTGCCAAGTCTTAGGTCACCCTCGTTCAATGGGTATGTGGGAAATTAGAGTTTCTTAGTAAGAGATCTGAGATGAAAGATGAACTGATGTCCCTTCTGTCAGGTCATTGGTTTGGGCCACAGTAACCCTCAACGTATACAACTGACTAATTAATCATCCCACTGATTTATTATGGAACCAGATGCAACAGGCACACTCTGAGCAGGAATACACAGGGCTGATCGTGGTGACAAATTCCCCACACTGCATGCATGAGGTAGTCCCAAGTGTCCAGCCAAACCTTAGGAAGGCCCCAAACAGCTCAGCCAGCCATGCATCAAGTCTCCCCCTGACTTCAGGTGAGTGGGGCTTCTCCATCTCACAGTCTGTTAGCCCAACTAGTATTAGTTAGCAGGGGCATTTGCTCCAAGAAGCTGATGCCCATTACATGAACAAGGCCTGATTCTTTAAAATATGTAGCCTAGTCTCGTTTCTTAAAAGGCAATCACTTAGGGCTAAGACCAAATTACAAATTCCACAGGAGGTCCAGAGGGCAGTGACCACCCGTCATGTTGTACATTAATACTGATAGTGGCCCAGGCCTAGCAATCAAACACAGGTGACCGAAGGCAACACCAACACCCAATAATGGCCTTCCACTACTGCTTCCTAGCCCTGTGGCTATGAACTGGTGACTTGGCTTCTGGAAGCCTCAGCGGCGGTAGGATGGATATAAGAATACTTGCCTGGAACACGGTAACTAGCCAAGGTGCTAGTGTAGTGACTCTCTAAGTATATCCCTTGAGTAGCAATGACATCTGGGAACCAGTAGGAAATGCAAATGTCTAGGCTCACTGAGTCATGCTGAATCATAAATAGAGTGCAAGGAGTTGGGGGGAGGGTCAGAGCCACCTGCACTTTAACAGCCCCTCTGGGAGAATCTCACCAAAAGCTTGAGGGTTGCCGAGTGACAGAAAGTATTGCTACAGCTGTTATAGACAGCTTACCTCATTTCTCTACGATGTGGGTCATACAGTGTTCTTCCAATGTGTGTTGCTCCCATGATACAGTAGTAAGAATGGCCATCATGATAGCAGGGGTGATTCAGGTGGCAATTTTTCTATCTAGACCATCTGGAAGGGGGACAAGGGCCAGAAGAAGCCCTAACTCATGGTTTAGAGTTTATATAACTAACTCAGAAAAGCTGTCACTTTTGCAGCCGTTCAGGACATTGAAACGTTAAAACGAGTTTCTTTTCATAAAGAGTTTTATTTTACATTTATCATAGTAGAATTTTTTATTGCTCACCTAGAAAATGTCAATCATTTAAAAAGGATTAGGGAGTCAGTTCTGACAAGAGTATGCTAACAAAAATACCTATATTCTAAAGAAAACCCACCACTCATAAGATCCAGTTCACCTTCTAACTAGCCTGAGAATAAGCAGTCTCTTAACACAGGAAAGCCCTCATAAAGTGAGGTCCCAGGTCTATGCCTTGGGAAACCCAATGGATGCCATGTACAAGGTCTTCAAACCAGGACGCTCTGTAATGCCACTGTCTCTCATCGGTATACTTGCCAAGAGTCTGTTCAGCCCTGCCCCACCCTGTACTTATGCATTAGTCATGTGCCTATTCACTCTTTGATCCATTTCTGCCCTTTATCTAAAAACTACCTTTTCTACACTCAATTGTCAACTAACTCCAGGCATATTCAATGGAATTCTGGAGGATGACAGGTAGGAAGAAGCCAGGTATTCCCCCCCCCACCCTCTGCTGTACATTGATATCAGCAGTGGTGGTGCTAAGGTTTGATTATGAAGTCCAGGCATGGGAAACTTTCTCCATGGTGAATTTACCAAGAGGCAGGATATCTCTAGGAGGTGATTCGCTCAAAGCGCTCATGAATGAATCAATACCATTATCACAGGAGTCTGGTTCCTTCCCTCTCTCTCTCACCCTCTGATTTTTTTTTTTTTTATCATGGGATGCTAGCTCCCTGACTTTGGATTTTGCAGATGCCAGAGCCACCAACTAAATCATATCCATCATAAGTCACACAATTACAGAAGAGACAAGCGACTTTGTGCTTTCTACGGCTCCATTTTTGTCAGACAGCTTCTGTCGTTGGCTCCAGGTACTTCTGGGAGTTGGCACACAGATCCCGCTCTTGTCCTCTAGTTAATATCAACATCCTTCTTTGTTCCACCAGCCTTTGTGGTATTGGGAGCTCCAGCTGTTACTCTCTGAGTGACCTCATCATCTCCTATTTGGCTTTTCATAACTTCCAAAGATCTTCACAACTAAGTCTTTGTCTTAAAGTGCTTGTTTGAGTCTGCCAGACCGTGACTCATGAGCCTCCTTTCTTGTCTCCAATCTTGACTGTGCCCTATCTGATGCCTACCCAACTGACTCAGCTCCCCACCCAAGGCTTTTACTGAATATGTCTTCTCCTCCAGGTAGCCTCTGCTCATAACTAGATCTTCAGTTCATACACTTGGGAGCAACCAGACACTGAACCGTGCTATATCTTCCAATACCAGTTAAAGCCCTGACCACCCACAATTCCATTCTTCTGGGACTAGCTGGTCCCTGCTGGTCCCTATCATTCATTTCACTTTTAACTTAGCATATGCTATTAAGTGAGTGTCTAAGCCAACGGTTCTCAACCTGTGGGTCACGACCTCTTTGGAGGTCGAATGACCATTCTCAGGGGTCACCTAAGACCATTTACATATCAGATAATTATAATTCACAACAGTAGCAAAATTACAGTTATGAAGTAGCAACGAAAATAATTTTATGACATGACGAACTATATTAAAGGGTCGGAGCATTAGGAAGGTTGAAAATCACTGGTCTAAGCTAATCAGGCAAAAAAGAAAATCTAAAATCCCCAAGTGACTGACTCTAAACCCACCTGAGAGTTCCACAACTCTCCGCTTCCTTTCGGCTGCAGAGATACAACAGGTGCACAAATGAGTCGGGACACGGTGTTCCAGGAAGCGCCTGTCTCTGGAGCTGCCCGCAGGGGGGCAGTGAGGACGGGTGATGGCAGCCCTTCCTCGATGCCTCTCATTTTGGAGGCAGATTGGCCCCACACCATGCCTTGCATTCCAAAGGGAATCACTGAATTAGCCTTAACAATCAGTCTCAGGACATTTGACTGTTTTAATTAATGGTTTTTTAAAAGTTAAAGAAATTTTTTTTTTAAAAAATCTGCATATAACGAAGACTCTAGTACTGCTGACTTAGGATTGGAGCCAGCACACAAGGCAGAGACACTCCTAAGCACATAGCAATATATGCATACGTGTTTCACTCTGCGCCGAGGCTTCCAGAAATGTTCACTTAGTGCCCGTGAGATCTTACAGACCAGAGAGCAGCATGGGTTTCCATAACTGTTAAGTAAATTGCAACAAGTGATTGTCTTAATATGGGCTTTTGAACTCTCCATTCTTGCTCAGCTATTCTCAGTCTGCTCTTACAAAAACTCAAGCAGCTATCTTTAAAAAAAAAAAAAATTAATGACAACCATAAATAAATAAATAAATGGGCCAGCCACAGATTTGCAGGTCCCTCCCCAAAAGTACCCATCGTGTAAATGCGCAAAGGTGCCAAAAGTTGTTACCAGGTCTGCAAAATAATCCCAAAGGGCCCCAAGATGGCACAAACATGCTCTGGAGTTAACACTGGTCACTTGCTGTTCCTCTAGTCACTTATATTTGTATGCTAAGAAATTTTATTATCTCAACATTGTCCATGGTAATGTAGAACCCCGGCTAAACCTGTCTATACATCAGTGTGAATTACAGCACATTTTTAGGAGACATGGTTAGTTTCCTAAAACTGTTCGTTTAATTTCAAGTTTCCACACAACTAGCAGTAATTTGAATCATTATGCTTTAATTTTGATTTCTGGTTTTTTGTTTTTGTTTTCCCATTCATGAGTCTCGAAGGGGAAGTCAGCAGTACCAGGGTCTTTGTTAATGCAGTTTCTTTATTTTTCTTTAACTGAAAACATAGAAGAGCAAAACAGCTCAAGGGTCATCCTGTTTCCTTTCTCTTCTTTGCCACTAACTCTTCCCTCTTGACCTCAGCTTCTCCTTATAAAGTAAGGAAGTTAGATTGAATAAAATCACTGGGACTTGCTGGCTCATCAGCCTAGCCTACCTGGAGAATTCCAGTGAGAGATCCTGTCTCAAGAAACAAGATGGAAGGCTCCCATGGAAGGACAATCAATAATATGTCTGACTTCCATATTCACCTGCATACAGGTGTACTAACACACACAGGAATATAAACATGATAGATAGGTAGATAGATACGTAAACAGGTAGGTAGATAGGTAGGTAGATAGGTAGATAGATAGACAGACAGACAGACAGACAGATGATAGATAACACATTTAATTCCACAACAACCTAAGAAATACAGATTTAACTTAGGGTATAATTAAAGCATGATAAAATAAAACAACTAGCTTTTAGACTCCTATTATTTTAAAGGCTGTGTTGCAGTTTGGGAGTAGAGATTGTGAATTACAGTGTCAAGACAGAAATATAGAAGATGTGGGGTTGCCTCCAAAACTTACTGAGATTTCACACAATATATATCATATTTTGTATTTTTAAAATGTGGAGTCAAAAGCTTTTTCTTTAGCTGGAGAAAATTCAGTAATATTTCTAAATGACTTTCCTGTCAACATTTGAGGCACCAAAAAAAAGCATTATGCTGCATAAGACTTCATTCTGTCATAAAGCCATTAGCAATAATAAAAAAAATGGCATTGTCATACTTCATTTATGGTTTCTTCTTAATACAATGAAAAACGAACAGGGAAACATTCTGAACATAAAATTTTAAAGATCTTAAAGATCCAAGACCAGTATGAAAAAATGTGTGTAGACCAGGCTTTGCTTTTAATGTGCTCAAGGTACTGCCTATGGCAAATGTCGCATGTTCTTTTCTCTAACACACCACAAATTTAGTTAGTTTGTGGCCCAGGTCACTGTCATTGGGAATTTGGAGACTTTGCGACATGAATCAAGTTTGTCCCCAACCCAAATTACAGCTTGCACTGTTTGTCTTACATATAGCCCGTGTGTAACCGAGGAAAGCAAGATAATGAATCACCTATTTTTAAGTCATTATCCTTAAGCCAACTGACTATTCATTCTATGAAATTAAGAACGGAAGAGTTAGGTTTGAGAGAGAGGAAAGGTGCATCATTTGCTAGGCACTTATGACCAGAGCTTGTGGACCAAGCAGCACAATCTAGGTTATTATATAGGTACTTACATACAAAAAAAAGCAAACCAGTTCACAAAATATGTTGTTGATGAAGTGCAAGAAATGCTAACCACAGTTGAAAGTGGAATATTTTATATTATAGGACCAATGAAGAAGGCAAATCTTTAGGGTTTGGACATCTCATTAGCTGTTGTCCAAACTTAGTGCTCCCTATTGCCATTCTTCCAATGTTCATTTTAAAAGCCACTCTTAGCTGGCAGTCCACCCCAAACAGGCAACAGACCAATTTGGCATGTAGTTTATCAACTGCTTTAGACCGTTATGAAATTCTCTCACTAGTCATTCATCCACCTAATAATCGTGTTCCTTCAGGCATTCCTTCTAAGAGTATTTGTGTGTGTTATGTGCCACATGCTTCACGGAATCAGGAGGAAATGGAAGCAACACGTGGTCTGGTCACACCAAGGGTATGAGAACGAACTATAATCAGGCTGTTCTCCAGGGTTCACTGTTCACTACGAAAGAGTACCATATAACGTGTGGTGAGAACAGAGTATATGAAACACCATAATGAGTCCAGCCATTCCACCCACATGTGTCAAAAGCAGGCTCTTGAAGAAAATATTTAACACCCATATTCATTGTAGTGCTACTCACAATGCCAAAAGGTAGAAACAAAACAGTTCTTTATCAAGAAAGGCATGGATAAAAACTGTAGTAGGCACACAACAAAATATTGTTCAGCCTTAAAAAGGAAAAGTATTTTGACACAAGCTACAGTATGGATTAGCTAATTTAGATAAGCCAGTCAATTAAAGACAATTGCTGGGAGATCCCACTTATTTAAGGTACCATGAACAGTCACCGAGAAACCAAAAGTAGAATGGTGGTTGCCAAGGGCTGGGAGTGGGACAGAGGGAACTATTGCTGAATGAGGACACAGTTTCAGTCTTGCAGAATGGAGTCTTCTAAAGACTGGATGATAGGGATCACTGCACAGCGTGAATACACAACATGAGACAGACCTCTATGCTAACCTGGTAAATGTTAAGGATATTAAGCTTAGGTAGATATAACTTCTTATTTTAAAATAATAAACGAGGCATGAGAAGATTAAGTCCTTTATTTTCCCTCACATGAATCATTGGTAGCAGATCTGAGCTTAGATATTATCTAGTTGTAGAATCAGACAACAGGCTTGCTGGTATGTTCACATTCTACTCTGACTGAACTTGAGGCTAACTAGTCATGATGTTCTGTTGCCAGGGTATTATTTTGTGAACATAAACTTAGCGTGGCATTCTTTCTTGTCCACAAATTACCTTCCTCCTCTGCATCACAAGATGGTTCATCAGTTACAAGTCCCTGCTGCTGAGCCTGATGACCTGAGTTTGATCCCCAAGCTTCACACGGAGGAAAGAGAGAACCAACTCCCAAAAGGTGGCATGTGCATATCCCTCCTCTACATGTCTGGTTGCATGAGTATGCACATACAAAATAAATAAATAAATAAATAAATAAATAAATAAATAAATAAAATAAATACTAAATTAAAAAAAAAAACATTAAAATTCCTTGAAACCTGGAGGTAGTTTTGATACAGTGAATTTTCCCTATAGCCAAAACAGGTAGTTCCCATTATGATGGTATTTATTCTCCCTTTGAGTGACAGAAAGCAAAGCAAATGGTATTCTTTCTTGTCCATGACAGAAAGAAGCAAAATTCCTGGAGAAAAATTACCTTTTCCCAACATCCATTAAAAATCGGGCTAGCTAATGAGATGTCAGTAGGTCTTTCAGCTGGACTTCCAAAACAGGAATTTTTTACTAACAACTTATTCAGTTTGCAAGAACTCGTGTGCCCTTTCTCCCTGCTTCCTTTTTCCACCATTGAAACAAGGAGCTGGAGCCAGCTCAGCTATCTTGAGCTAATAAAAGGAGCCCAAGAGAACGTCAATCACCCTGGCATCTTTAAGACCCTAAAGCAGCGCTGCTAGACGGTCTGCTTCCACTTGTCTTGTTAAGAAAATAATTCCTCAGGAGTGTAAGAACACACAGTAGTAGAGGTTTTGCTATTCTAAGCCAAATGCAAATCCCTACAGAAGAATACTGAAGATACTGGAAAGATCCTACATTTTATGAAGTGAGACAATTTATGATAAATAAATGACAGTAGATGATGAAGAAGAAGGAGGAGGAAGAGAGGAGGAGGAGGAAGAGGGGGAGGAGGAAGAAGAGGGGGAGGAGGAGCGGGGGGGGGAGGAGAAGGAGGAGGGGGAGGAGGAAATTGATATCCCAGATTTTATATGCATGGAAGCTGAAAATGCTGAGAAATGTAAAGGAACACTTAGAATTTTTATGTTAAGAAAAGCTTTTTGGTTTAACTGGCTAGTCACTAGAGGTTCATGTTCCCACCCCAGCTGTGGTATAGTTGTTTATGAGTTGGATATGGAATGCTTGATGCAGGTGGCTATAATTTGATTGGGTGCAATCATTCTGGCATCTGTAGCTTGTCATTGGGATTGCATGTCACATGGGTATATGGGAACTTTTGGCTTAGGGTATAAAAGGTCTGAAGCCCCGGGGTAGGCGTTGGTTGGTGGTTCATTGGTTGGGTTGCTATCATTAGTTAGTGTGAGAACAAAGGTTGGAGAGATTCAAGCTTAGGACAATCTAAGAAGAAGCTGTGAAGATTTCTACCTTTCTCTCTTTCTGTGTTAAGGCTGCTTGTAAAAGCAGTAAAGATTTCTATCTTTCCTTTCTCCTTCCCTAAATTGAGGGTAAAAGATTGTAGCCCAAGGCACTGCGATCCCTAACTGATGAAGCATGGCTTTCAATCTGTGCAGTATGGGATAAGAGTCCTCACTTTTAGGCACCATAAGTCAACAATATCAAACACAAAAGACTAAGATGTACTATATAAGCTATTACTACTACTACTACTACTACTACTACTACTACACACACACACACACACACACACACACACACACACACACACACAGACTAATCTGATCTTGATGCTGCTTTGTTGACACTACCCAGTACTGAATAACAATTTCTTTTCATTTTCTTCCACTTCCTAAACGGTCAGTGACTACTTTGAACTAACCCCCAGTGTAGAGGAATATTTAATCTTTTAATCCAGCAACATGGCTGCTCTGGAAAAGGATCACATTCAAACACTATGTAATCTGGCTGGAATACAGCACACACATTTAAGAACCCAACTCAGAAGGCAATGGTGGCACACACTTTTAATCCCAGTAAAAGAAAGCCGTCAATTCAGAAGTAGGTCACAGTTCTCAGTTCATGGTTCTTCATTCGTGGCTCTCAGTTCAGAGTTCACAGTCAGTTCATAGTTAAGAGAGAAGCAGTAGAAATTGAGAGAATGGAAGGAAATAGAGTCAGAGCATGCTAGTCAATTGAGAAGCAGAAAGTCAGAGGCAGAGTGAAGTACAGAGTGAGTTCATGCCTTTAATTCCAAGTCTGAGAGTGAATCAGAGTGAAGACTTGGGAGAGTGACATCTGAGACGAATCAGAGTGAAGAGCAGGCAAAGTGAAGAGTCAGAGGAAGAGTTAACAGAGTGAGTCAGAGTAAGGACATGCCCAACTCTCACTATATAAAAGCATGCTCTCAGCTCAGGAAGGCAGTCAGTTAGAGAATCGGTCAGGTAAGACATAGAGGCAGTTCAGCAGAAGGAGTCAGTGTTAAATAGGAAGAGTTTGGGAGAAACAGTCATCTAACAGTGAGAGTCAGTTTGAAGGCTAGCAGAGCAGTTCAGTCAGAGAAGTTGTGAGAGTCACTCAGAGTCAGAAGAGTTCAGTCAGTAACAGTCAACTGTCTCAGAAAGTCAGTTTGAACAAGTCAGCGTGGAGAACAGTTTGAGCTAGAACAGCAAGTGAGTTGAATCAGCCAACCAGAAAAGTCAGTTGAGTTCAATACAACTCTGATTCATAAGACAGCTAGTCAGAGTGAACACTGTCAGTAGTAGATTTTGGAGGCTGAAATGTTCTAGGTTTAGGTTTGAAGATTAGATTGTATGGCGGCTGAAGCCTTCCAGTTCTAGGCTTAAGATTAGATTGTACCAAGCCAGAAACCCTTTAGGACAAGGGATTAAATTAGCCAAGAATAAGCTGTGCTCTGTCATGAACCCATGAGAATAATTAAATCAACACTCACATCTTTATGCCTACACCCCAGCACCTCCCCTCAACATAAAGGATGAAGTCTGAGAGCACAGTGGTTGCAAATAAACTCAGAAATGGTAACAGTTTATTTATTTATCAAACAAAACTAGTTTATGCTCCCCTAATCTCACAGGGTACACAATCTCACAAATAAATAAGAGCATGCAAGAATGACAACCAGTGAGTTATTTATAGCTTTCTTTCTTGGTCTATGAACTCATCAACACTTCTCCATTTAACAATTAGCTCATTGAAATTAAGGGGAATTCTGTTTCATGCATTCAATCAAGGGATTCTGCCAGAGGGCTGAGAGCTGTCACCCCTGCAGTATAGGTCAAAAACTTGGCTCTGTGCATATCTCTGTTGTCAAAGCATGAATTCTTTTATATCCTGCAAGGAAGTGTTACTTCCTAAGAGGAAAGTGGCAGTGTTGACAAAAGCATCCTCCTGGAGCAATTGGGTCACTGCAGTGCAGGCAGCCCGAGAGCTAAGGAATGCAGATACTAAAATCAGAAGCTGGAAGACATTGAATCTGCTTTAAAGGAGAGTCTTTTCCCAGCCCGGAGTCCACAAAACACCCAGAAACACCTCAGTTTAGCTTTAAAGGAATCATTTTAGTTGGGAAGGGTCAACAGCAGTAGCCAATGTCAGCAGTGGGCCAAACTGAGACTGAGGTCTTCCTCAGGGTGCGAGGCCAAAGCAGAAGCATTCTGTGGTTAAGTTACCCTTCCTTCCAACACAAGGACAGCCCCCAGGCTAAAAATACTCGACAAAAGGAAAACTTGCAACCCTAAGGATATATGAGAAACAAGAAGGAGAAAGCAGGAAAAAATCTTACCAGTACTAAAGGGTCTGTTCAGTTTGAGGTCACTGACATTTTCATCTATGACTCAAAATAATCCAAGTCAGGAAACCAGAAAATAGCTCAAGAAAAAACTACCAAAAGCTTAAATGGGATTTGAAAACATAGTGCCACTGAAAATACTAGCGCTGAATCCAGGCAACTCTTGGTTGCTTGATAGTGATGTCCAAAAACATTGAATAATTAAGAATAGTAAATTACAAATGAATAACTCTATGAATTCAGAGATCCAATAAAACTATAACAGCCCACCTACCCATTATTTCCTTTAAACATTGTCAAGTGTAAAATGAGGTCATGCATGTTCAATAGGTCAGAAATAGGAAGAAGCATGTTTCAAATGCATGCTATCAGCGGTGGGAAGCGTTTTGACTCTGGATAATGATCAAAGGCAGATCAGTGTCTAGGGAGACGGCTCAGCAGGTTAAGTGCTTAATGAATAAGCATTAAGTTAAAATCCCTAGCATTCACCTAAAACCCAGGTGCAGTAGTATGTCTATAACCCCACTAGTGCTGGAAGGAGTAGAAACAGGAGAACCCCTTGAGCTCATTCTCAGCCAGCCTCATCAAACTATCCTGAGGTTCATTGACAATCTGGTTCCAAGAAACAACATGGAGAGCAATCAATGGAAACACCTGCTGTCAAACTCTGGTCTCCATACATGTCCACATACTCACATGAACACATAAGCAGTGCACACACAATCAGTCACAGAATAGGGTTCATTCTGATGTGTAGGGGGGGAGGGTCCTCTGCAATTATCATAAAATTCTGTATACTTATAAAAGAGGTCCCTGGTGATAATTGTACTGATACTTTTAGTAAAAAATGTAACTGTCAAAGATGATGTGTAAAGTCACCCCGTCAAGTGCCACCTACAAATAAAAGCAATAACGAATAACTAGATAAGTTTAACTAACATGATTTCATAGATCTCAAAATTATCTGAAAATTGTATGAGATGTCAGTGATAAAAATTTTCACAGATCCCATGATGGTTTCACTTGACTCACTTTGAAATCAAATAAAAGGCAAGCAGTTGGGCATTCCTGTGAGGAATTTTCTTGTTAAACTTATTTAAAATGGAAAGACCCACCTTAAAAATGGGTGGCACTTTCCAGTGGCATCTCAGGTAAAAGGAGATAGAAAGAAAATATGCTTTTCTGCCTCCTTGTCTTCATTCTTGATGGCAACTTCTTCTACTCTGCTGCAGTTGTATTCCTTTGCTGATAACAAATCCTAGCTTCTTCAAGCTTCCAGTGTAGACTGAAGACCAGCAGCTCTCCAGGAATCTTCCAGGCCTTTGGCACTGGATTGGGACTGCTAAAACACCCAGCCTTGTGAGCTAAGCAACAACTGGATTTTTGACCTTTCCAGTGTGGGACAGCCATTGTTGTAAGCTATATCATGTAAGTCAATCTAATACATTCCCTTTTAATGTCTACTCACCCTATCAGTTCTAGTCCTCTAAGAACCCTCATGCAGATTGTGGTACCAGGAGTGAGGTGACTGTCAGGATAAACTACAGGTTTGGAACTACTTTGTTAAAGGAATATGGAAGCATTTGATACTGGGCTAGAAGACCTTTTAAATGCAGGAAGAAAAGCTTCATGGGATATTTTAATGGGAGCTTGAAGACAGTAATGTTGAGAGAAAGGAGTGGAGGCTTAACTCATGAGATTTCAAAGGGGATCAGGGACTCTGTCAAGAACTTAGATAGGAGCCATTTTGTGATATTTTAGCCAGGAATCTGGCTTCTTTCTGCCCATGTTCTGAGATACTAAGTAAAGGTGAAAAATTTAAGAATAATATTTAAGAATAGTAGACTGATTTGTTTGGAAGGAGAAATTTTAAGGCAAAATGGTATTCAAGCTATGCCGAAGAAGCAACTACAATTCATGGACAGGTCAACACTATTGTAAAGAGTCCTTCTATACTACAATGAAGACAACAGGCCTGTGTTTCCTCTGGATAAACACAAACAGCTGGCACAGCTATAGTCCTAGAGGGACTGGCTACATCTCAACCTGTACTGGTTTTGAAGACACGAAAAATGAAAGACTGGGGAGAGGGGGCATCATGAAGAGCAGCTGAGGCCAGATACTATGTGGCACAGCTGACATCTTTGCAAAGAGATCCTCAAAGGCTGCTGCATGAAGCTGTATAAGGCCTAAGCTGCAGTAGAGACCTAAGAATATTGGAGATGCCAAGACACTGGGACAAACAGCAAAGAGAACTTCAGCTGTGGCATAGATCCAGCCTAAGCTTCAGAGAGAAGTTGTGCGCTGTAGGTAGCCCAGCTAAAGGAGTGTGGCTACCCCAGATATCTTCAGCCCAGGTTACACTGCAGCTCCAAATGCTTAGCCTGGAGATGCAGAATTCAGGGTTTACCTGCCAGAGTTTGGTTTAGCATTTGGTGTGATTGTTTTATCCTGATTTCTTTCCTCTCAAAATAAGAATGTTTAGTCTATGTTATTGCATGTCAGAAGTATATAATTTTTTTATAGGAGCTCACAATGAAAAGACCTTGGACTTTTAAAGTATTAGAATTTTGTAAGATTATGGAGACTTTTTAAATTGTACAATATTTAATGTTATGAGAGAAACAAGACTTTGTGGATAAGGGTGAAAGGTTATGGCTTAAAGTAAAGTGTTCATGAGTCAAGTTTGCAAGGAGGGTTAATTTTAATTGTCAACTTATCACAATCTAGAATCATTTCGGAATAAAGTCTTGGTGAAGGATTGTCTAGATCGGGTTGGCTTGTGGGCATGTCTGTGGAGAATTTTTTTAATCAGATTAATTGAAATGGGAAGACCTACCCTAATTATTAATAGCATCAATTCATGGCTGGGCCTTGGACTGAATGAAAAGGAGAGAGCCAGCTGGTCATGAGGAAGCATGCATACATTCACTTTATTCTTTCTCCGCTCTTGACTGTTGCTATAACTAGCTGATTCAAGTTCTGGCTACTTTGACTTTCCCTTAGTGATGGCCTGGAACCTGGAACCTGGAACCTGGAACCTGGAACCTGGAACTGTGGGCTAAACTGAATCCATAAACTGAACCATTCCTCCGCTAAGCTGCTTTTGTCCAGATATTTTAATCACAGCAGCAGAGAGGAAAACTAATACAGCTCTGTACTGAGAAAAGCTGAGCTAAGCAGAGACAGGAGCTGAGGAGGAAGAAAGCAGGTCATTTTGATTCTGAAGTCAAGCTAACTAGTCTTATTCCCTCTTTTATTTTTATGGGGTTTTGTTTTGTTTTGTTTTTTGGTACTGGAGACTGAACCTAGGGGCTCAAACATGCTAGACAAGTGTTTTACTGCTGAGCAATTACTACCCTACCCCTTATTTTTAGATTTTAACAGTCCAATTATAAAAGAGTTTACTCCATGCACATGCACAGGAGTTATGAAGCTGCTGTAGTTTATCACCCCATAAAACTTTATCTTGAAATTTGGTCCCCAGTGGAACACTGGTGAGAGTTGCCTGAGCCATGTGGCTTCACTGCCATGAAAACAGTCATGCTTTCTTCATGAGGGTGAGTTAGTTCTCTAGGGAAGGGATCTGCTACTAAAGGAGCAAACTGAGAGATGGCAAGATAGCTTAGTAGGTGAAGGTGTTTGCCACTAAGTCCATCATCCTGAGATCAATACCTGGGACCCACCACGGGGAAGGTGAGAACTGACTCCCAAAAGTTGCCCTCTGACCGTGGCACTTGGCACACACATAATGAATAAATAAATAAACAAATAAATAAATAAATGTTAAAGAATTAAAAAGCATGCTCTTATAAATCTAAGTTCAGCCTCCCAGATCTTTTGTGGCCTCTTCTGCTCTTCACAATATTATCATCCAGCTCGCGGCCCTCATCAGAAGCCAGGCAAGTGCCAGCACCATGCCCTTAAACTTCCTAGAATCATGAACTAAACTAAAATTCTTTCCTTTATAATACAATTGTCGTACTATGTTATTCAAACAAAATGAATGAAGCTAATCAAATCCATCATCCACACACTCCCTCTCATTGAGCTGGAGCAACACTGATCCCAGCCCATCACTGTGACTCCCATTCAGGTGAGGCTTTCATCTCTAGCATGAAGGTACTTTGAAATCCATCCACTGAATGAGGACTAATCAAAGTATTAGAATCTTCTTCTGAAACCTCATACGTATTGAGTTTACCATGACTGGGATACTCACGCCAGTAAATGGAAGCTAGAAAAGTCTTCCTCAAAAAACAAATGCAATAAAGGTTAATAGTTCCAGCTCCTCAACTGAAAAACCTGCTGGCTCACATCACAATCACATGCACGGGTGTGTACAAATGAAGAGTTGCATTAAAGGTACTGAGTGAGTCCCTCTGGGCCAAAGAGGCCTGGGTCACAAGAGAGTCTGGAAGTTCGACACTGAGTCTGGAAGACCTTCCCTCTTCCCCTCTTCCTCTGCTTCAATTTCCACTTACTAACTAGTCTTTCCTTATGAGTTTTTAAGCCGAGGAAAGCATAGAGGCCCAGGGAGACTGGGACGGCAGTAGCACTGAGTGGAGGCACAGGCACGAACCCCTCCATCCTCATGATGTCCTAAACAACATATGACATCTAATCCCATCACCTCCCACATAGGCAGCCTCAGACGTGTTGTTTAGCTGCTCTGAGCTTGCGTCTTCATCTATGCCTGGTCACCTCCACAGGAAAGAGCAAGTGGAAATATGGGAGACATATTTAAAGCTAACCAGGCATGCTGTTTGCACCCCTATAATCCCATGATTTAGAAGGCCGTGGCAGGGGGATTACAAATTCAAGAGAAACCCTGTCTGGGGGAGGGGCTGTTGCTGCGTTCGTGCTTGTCTATATTCTTGTTTCCTTTCTCTAAGGCGCACATGTACACATACGTATGCACCTGCACTTGCTTGTGAAGACCGGGAGTCAATGTAGAATGTCCTCTTCAATCACTCTGCACCTTATGTTTTTGTGACATCTCTCACTGTACCTGGAGCTCACCGATTTGGCTAGAGTGACTGGCCAGTAATCCCCAGAGATCTTCCTGTATCTATCTCCCCAGTGCAGGACTATGTGCACATGCCACCCTGGGAGCCAGAAATCCAAACCCAGGCCTCACTCTTGCACCTCAAGCACTTCATTAACAAAGCCACCTGCTGGGCCCTATTGTCAACATTTTTATCCGAGACATAGCAATTTAAGGAAACAGAGTGAGGGCTGGCTTCCAGGAGATGCTATCTTATGCTCTGATTAAAGGTTTGCAAACAAGTAGGTATATGTTTAAGGAAAGAAGTGAACTCCATCTTTAAATCTCTGAAAGAGGACTTTGCCTTCCGCTTGGTGACCATTAAAGGATCGGGATATTATTTTAAATTCTCATGTAACAAATATTTACTTGTAGAATCATGGGTCCCTTAGACAGGGATGCATTCCAGAAATGCTTTATAGGGTGATTTCATTTTTGCAGAAACTTCATAGAGTGTACTTGGATGGATAAGACAACATCACTGGTGACAGTATTCTATGAGGTCATCATCACCCACACAGTCCACCATCCACTCACAGATCATTTTGTGGCACATAACTGTGCCTAGCGCACTAAGCACCGCCCTCAGAGCCAGTGATAGGAAACAGGTCTTGCTTCCAAGGAGCTCGTCTTCTGCAAAGAGGAGGAATAAACAATTGCAACCAAACAGGAGCTGGGGAGACAGCTCAGTCAGTAAAACACTTGCTTGAAGGTATGAGTTCTATCTCGGGAACCCATTAAAAAGAAACAAACAAAAGCCAACAAACTACAACCCCACCACCACCAAAAAAAGGCATGGAGTCTCTTTCATGTTGGTCAACTACTTCTGAGCATGGGGCCCACCCTGGAATGGAGTTGATATATCCAGTGTCACTCCATTGGAGAAAAAGAGTATTTTCATTGTTGCTATTGTTATGGTTTGGTGTTTTTGTCTTTTTGCTTTTGTTTTGTTTTGTTTTGTATTGTATTGTTTTGAAAGGAGAAAGAACATGTGCATGTGCATGCTACCATACTTGGCTCTATTTATTTAATTATTTTTATTACATGTATTGATTATTTTTAAATTTTTCCATAAAATATATTCAGATTTTTCTTTCACTTCCCCTAAATCTTCCCAGATACCCCCTACCTCTTTACCCACCTATCCTCATGTCCTTTCTGTCTTGCTATAGACACTAGACTCTCCTAGTCCAAACCACATCTCAGAAAGTTCCTTACTGTCCCTGTCAAATAGTCCCTACCCTGCACTGAAGTGGTCATGGCTTTGACCCCTGTGTATTATCTTCCCAGTACTAGAATTATTCAACATTGCCTGTCAAGTTGCAGGTGCACATGCAAATGCATGTACACATCCATGTATGTCCTATGGCAAGGGAAGTTCAAGCGCCCTTGAGACTGGGAAGCACCTGTTGAACTCATGAACCAGGAGAAGGCTGGATGCTTGAAGCACAGCTTCCCAACTTCAGGCTCAGTGCTCTCACTAGGATAGCATTGGACCTTCCAAAGTTCAGCCTGCCTTAGAACATTCTGAAATGGTGATCTAGAGGACTTAGGCCTGGGGTGGGGCACATTTCAGATTCCCTATGTATTTGAAATGTTTAGCTCAGGTATCAATCCACAGAATCTGGGACATACACTGGGGTAGTTCAAAGTGAAGGCCTTCCATTTTCCAAAGACCCCTTGAGAAGATTCACTCAGACCAGCAACCAGGCCAAACATATGGCCATGACTTAGTTGGGTCCATAATTGATGCAAACACCAGTCCTTTCCATTCTTACATCACAGCCTGCAAGGAGATGAGCTATGTACTCCCTGAAGTTTTGATTCTTCCTCTTTAAGGAATACTTCTAGGAAACTATCCTAATTAACCAACTTAATCTATGTCCCTGGAAATGATCTGTGACTTCTGATTTAAAATATTAAAAACCTCAAGAAAAGCCATAAATTAATATAATTGTCTCTGTCGTTCTATAAAATGCACAATTAAAAATTAACACGGCTTGACTATATATGAGGAGTGGACAGGGTTTATAATCCATGTGTCAGGAAATAATTACCCACTGAGAGTCCATTCAGCAAGCCTGCTGCAGCCAGACGTCTGGTTTATTTTATGACACATATCATAAGGCAGTAAGATCATCTGTAAGAAGGATAGGTCCTATAAAAGGTGTAGATCAACTTAATGATTATATACTTGGAGTCAGGAAACCTGACAAGTTTACCACCGAGGCTTCTTCAGGGGAGGGAAAGGGGGAGCAAGGGGCCCAGTTATCTGAGATGTTTTATCCCTTTCATTTTAAAACAATCTGGAGCAGAAAGGACACAACACTAGTATCTATTAAGTCTAAGAAGGGGGAAATGAATACCTGTTGTCTTTTCACTTTGTGCTTTTTGGTAGGAAAAAAAAAATCAAGAAGAGAGAGCATGTTTAGAGGGTGGGGTATGCTTCATTTAACATTTCTTGCAAGATGTGTTAAATTGAGTAGGAGGCCTGTAATTACTTCTTCACAGTGCCGTTTGCCAGTTCGAGAAGCAATTCTCCTGAACTCGTCACTGGATTTGTTCTGTTTTATTAATACTGGAGAACCAAGTGGGGTGCTGTTAAATGCTTCCTGGGTTGTCTATTGCATGCCCTCCCCCCTTACTCCATTTGATACCCTATCAGGTGGAATCTGGTTCCCAGAAATACTTCCAGAAAAATGGAGGATGAAGACACTTTGTACATCTTAAAGGAAATCTGGCTCTGTGGCCTCTGCTTCCTTCAGATCTAAGCTAGTATCCAGAAGCTTGGGCTCAATCATTATGCAGTCCTTCTCCTTCTTATTATATGTTTTCAGCATAAGCATGTTCCAGAAGGTAACAGAACTTTCGGTTCTTATATGCCTGTGAAGGATAGCAGAAAGTCCTCACACTAAGTCTGGCCAATACAAAGTAAATTGTCATCCAGTAACACAGCTGAGTTGTGCTCCAGGGAATAAAAAAAAAGAGATGGAAGCTGTAAGTTTGAAAACTCATATTTTTACCCCAAAATATTTATCAATCAATTTTATAGCAGTTGTGGATATTTTTCTCCTTCAAGAAGGTGGGGCATGGACAAAATCGAAAAAGAGGCCGAGGAAGGCATTCTAAACCTACCAGTAATAAATTGCACGAGAGCTAGCTGCTGTGATGGAATCCAGTAGATTGAATCATGTGTGCTGACTGACAAGAAGTAGTGTACACTGTGGCTTCTATTTAAAGAAATGAACACTGCCAAATGAAGCTTAACCTTATCTGGAAGCTTTTACAGCAAAAACCCCAAATCAGCAATACTAGCGTATTTAAAAATTCATATTTTTTTCAGAAGCATAATTACCAAATATGTCATAAGCTATATAAAGAATAACATGGAGGAGGAAACACTGCCTGGCACCCTGCAGATTCAATGGCTGATGTGCAGGGTCCCCACATGCTTCTCAAAGCTAACTCTGTGTGGATCACACCAATGGCTTGTAGACCAGGCTAACAAACTGGTGTACCCACAGGGACCACTTTCCTGTTCTTCATTGTAAGCTACCATAGTCTTCAACCTAGAAAAGGGTAAATTAACCATGTATGGTGTCTTTGACCTGCCAGACACCATCATGAAGTTCACCTTCTCCAAAGCTCATCTCTTAACCCTGATGGAGGCACCAACCCCCTGGGACAGGTGAGGAAGCTACGAGCACAGGGACAGAGAGGTAACAAACTACTGAAGTTAGGGTTAAAACTCACAAGTCCAAGACCAAAACTCTTGCTTCTTCCTGTATCCTCTACCCACTTTATGGGGTTACTGAGTGCAGATACGCCTATAGATTGTATCTTCCTGTAGTGTGATATTTTGATACATATATAAAATCTGTAATGATCCAAACAGCTTAACTTTCTCATTCATCCTTTTGTACTTTTATTTTATTTTATTCTATTTTATTCTATTATTTTATTCTATTTTATTTTATTGCAAGAACATTCAAAATGCTGCAGCCCTGTGTGGTTGATGGAAAGCAGGGACCATTCAGCTAAGTTAGTGCTGAGCCTGTCTTTTATTTCACTAGGCCTAGAGATCTCAGCACTCCTATGGTAGCTTCATGAATAGTCAGCTCATTGTTTGCCCAGCTTCTTCTTCAAATTGGGAAGGGAGCAATTCCCAGCTCTTTCTGTTCATATCTCCAACTGCAAATTGAAAAGTTTCTTTTCACTGTTGTCTTGGTCTCTCTACTACCAACAACCTCGTGCTTCTCACCAAATACCCAAACCCATCTTAAAGATTACCCACCCAGGACTCAGTGAGTGAAGTGCTTGCTACACAAGCATAAGGATGTGCACTCAGATGCCCACACCCATGTACAAAGCCAAGTGCATCGGTGGATGTTTGTAATCCCATAGAAGGGCAGGCAGGTCTTTCTGGCTCACTGGCCAACCTATCTAATAAAATTTGGCAACTCCAGATTCAGTGAAAGATACTATCTCAAAAAATAAAGTGAATTAGCCATTGAGGAAGACATTTAATGTTCGCTTCTGGCTTATACACATACATACATACATGTACACAGGAGACTGTGCACACATACACCCAAACACATGCATAAACATGTATATACTGCACACACAGTCAGAGGTGGAGACGGGGGTTGGGGGGAGAAGAACCCATTTATTTAAAACCTTCCTCACCAGCCAGGCAGCCAGGTGGTGGTAGTGCACAACTTTAATCTCAGCAGAGGCAGGTGGATCTCTGTGAGTTCAAGGCCAGCCTGGTCTACAGAGTGAGTTACAGGACAGCCAGAGTTACAACAGAGAAACCCTGTCTCAAAAAAAAAAAATCATTCTTCACCTTTAGGTCAGCCTGTATGCCCAGAGCATTGCCTGGCTATTCATTCTTTGCACAGGTTGTGTTCTGTCTGGAAAGTAGTCTATCCCTAAATATGTTTTACCTCATCTAAGGGAATACAAGGTCTTCCTATCATATCAATCACGGTTTATTATTATATAACCGCTATACACTATTACCTTTTATCTTAAGCAAAGTAATTTATTCTGCAACAATAGCAGACTTTCCTTTTAAAGGACAAATGTTTCACATTCACAGTTTTCTATGCTCTCATCCCATTTCAAATACAGAAATAGCACTGAAAATAAAGATTCCCCTGGCCCTCTTATGGCACTCATCACCAGAACACGGTCCTGATGTTATGCGATTAAGAGCCAGTGGTCCTCCATTAGATCTTTCATTCTCCTCTCAGTAGCTTTGTGTCCTTAAACACTTGACTGAAACTTCTAAGTTTCAGTCGGAATAAACTGAGGGATATTAATAATTTGCAGGATTATTGTAACAATTAATTGACATAATGTACATGCCAAGACTGTGTGCAGAGGTTGGCTTTTTTTTTTTTTTTTTTTTTTTGGATAAGCATCATTTAAAAATAATTTCTTTTGGCGGAGAGAAGAAAGGGATTAGTGTTCACTGAGTCCCATGTACCATGCTCAGTGTTCCTACACTGTCTATTATGTTAAAACCCGTAACTTAAAAGGCATATATCTATCTTGCCATTACAATTGTATGGAAGACACATTTACTTTGTCTCCAAGGACATGATTTGTATAGCAGAAGATTATTACTTTCATGAACATCAGAAATATCTTTGGTGGGGCCAGAGGACACTATACCTTATACAAAGAGGTTACCAGGAGAGATGTGAGCCCAGGGACATGCTAGAGCTGCGAATTCAACTATCTGGCATCCAGACTCTGTTATGTGAGTGACTGTACACATGTGTGTAAGTGTGTGTGTGTGTGTGTGTGTGTGTGCTCATATGGGTTTCATTTTGGTTTAAATTTAGGGTTTTTTTTTTTTTAAGATAGAATCTCTCTTATCCTAAGCTAACCTCAAATACACTATGTAGCAGAGGATGGCCTTGGGTTGGATGCATCACCACATAGTTTCTGTGGTGTTAGGGACTAAACCAAGACTTTATGCTAACCACAACTCTAACAGCTGAGGTACAGTCCAAACTCTGAGTTTGTACAACTACAATGAACTACCGTATCAGTACCACCAAGACAGCTCATGGCTCCAAACTCCCTCTGTGCTCCTGCATTGTGTAGTTTGGGAATGAGGCTCAGCCAAACAGCAAACACACCAAACTCAGGCCCCTGGTCCCCAGAAACAGACCCTGAGCCAGTTCATCAAGATCCCCAGGTAATTGCCGTTGCAATTATGTTTCAGTCCCAGTCACAAGAAGCCCGACAGGTGTGCCCATTCACAAACCTGCCAGCACCACACACCCATCCCAAGGACTGCACCTGATAGATGGATGTCTGCTCACCTTCCCTTCGAGTGCTGGAGCTCACAGCTGAAAGTTCTAATTTGTCATGTCTAAAAGTCTGAAGCAACGCTCTTTCTCTCTTGCACCCATTTTCCTGTTTACAGTGTAGAAGCCTAAGGCTTAAGTTAAAACCAATGTGTACAGTGCTCACACTGGCCACCTGGGCTTAAGAGCCAACCAGTGAATTCGTTGGTTTCTTCCATTCTTGTAATCGTTGTGCTGTTTCTATGCTATATGAAGCATTCGTTACTATATGGGACGTCTAGTAATCTCCAAAAACAACTGTTCTGATCATGTCACTTCATTTACCTGATAACATCCAGACTATTTAGCCATCTCCAAACTTATCCACATTCCTCCCACGACTTGCCACCCAGCCTCACCCAACCCTTGTGGCCACACAGAACCTGCCTTAGTTAAGTTTCTATTGCTGTAATAAATACCACGACCAAAAGCAACTTGGAGAAGAAAGGGTTTATTTCACCTCGTACATTATAGTCCATCACTGAGGGAACTGAGGGTGGGAACTCAAGGCAGGGATCTGGAGGCAGGACTGAAGCAGAGGCCGTAGAGGAACACTGCTTATGGGCAAGCTTCTCACAGCTTGCTCAGTTTGCTTTCTTATACAGTCCAGGACCACCAGCCCAGGAATGGCACTACCCAGAATGGCTGGACCCTCCTACACAAATCATTAATCAAGAAAATGTCTGACACATTTGTATTTGTTTACAGTCATTTTTTTTTTTCAAATGAGGCTCCTCTTCCCAAATTACTTTAGCTTGTGTTAGGATGATTAAAAAAACAAAAAACAAAACAAACAAACAAACAAAAAAACTAACAAGGTCAGAACCAATTTGTGTCACGTCATCTTTGCCCCTCCTGTAAGTGTCCCTGGCCCTATGAACCCCTTCAGACCACCATGAATTTGCTCTGTCTCTTGGATTCCTAGAACCCAAACTTTCCTATCTGAAGCTGTCCTCAGTTATTCTGGCTATGAGCAGGCTTTCTCTCCACCCTACTAAGCCTCTCAGGTTCGAGAAGAGTGCAGTGTCTCCTGAGGACTTGTCTGTGCCCTGTGGACACTAAGCTGGGTGTCTCCTCTACCTGGGAACTGCTGAAAAGTGGGGAATTTCACTTGCGTCTTACTCCCAGGAAGTGGAAAAGGACACCACAGTACACTTTGTACACAGTACACAGTACACAGTACACAGTACACAGTACACAGTAAACGAACCTCTGCTTCAGTCCTGGCTCACATCATAGCTTTCCACATTATTTTCTTTTTGACTCACATGTTTTTCTGACTTAATATATTTTATCTGGCTATGTTGCTTGCATTTTATTTGGATGGGGGGAGGCAATGGGAGAAAGCTCTATTCATTCCTAGCCATTCCTGGCATAGAACGCCTTTTAGGCCCTGGATACAAAGTTGGCAAGAGAGGCCTTCACGTGCTTGTGTTCATTGTTAACAGAAAAAGGTACCTAGAAGTGTGGACAAGCTTTCCTGGCTGCTGCTGTCATGGCTAGCCAGGACTCACAGGGCCCTCAGCATTGCCTGTGTACAACAGGGAAGCCTGTTGCTCAGCTGCATGTGCTTATTTGAGTCATTTCTGGGTGGGAGTGTATTGTACAATGCTAGGAGCCCACACAGAGTTTTTCCTTCCTTCTTTACCAAGAGGAATGCATTTTTGCTCCAGGTGGCAATATACCCTTTTAAAAAGAAACTACACAAAGGGGTTAGGGAGGTGGTTGAGTGTGAGTTCAGATCCCAGCACCTATGTAAGTGCAAGGTGGGTATGAAAGAACACCTGTAACCCAGTGCTTGGGGGGTGAAGACTAGATCCCTAGAGAAGATGACTAGCTAGTTTAATCACACAAGCCAGCTCTCGGTTCAAATGAGAGACCATGGCTCAGTACATAAAGTGGGGAGTAATCAAGGTGCATACCTTCCATCAATCTCTGGCATCCACACACATGTACACATACACATATGTAAATGTACCTACACACACATGTGCCCACACATATGCATACTTGATTACACACACACACACACACACACACACACACACACACACACACACATACACAAAAACATAAAAATAAATAAAGCAGTAACAATAATGACCTTTCTGCAGCTGAGGATGGTTTGTCTCAGAGGATGGTCACGTGTCACACTTCCAGACAGTAAATGACCTCCACAAGCCTCCTTTTAAGATCTTTAAACAAAGCCACTATTCTAATAAATGTTGAACACTGCTCATCCAAAACTTTGACATCGGAAATGCTCCAAAATCCTAAAGCTTTTTTAAGCCGTAAACTGAAATCGCATGAGTAGAAATTTTTATACCAGGACTATGTGATGGGTCACGGTCTGAACACAAGCTTGAAAAGATGTAGTCATCATTCTGGATGAAGAAGCAATCTCTCAGACCTCTGTGGCTACAATATATATTCTCTGTACATGTACACACATGCACACTCACAAAAAGTAATGAAACGGCATGTGTTCAGGCCCCTGTGACAACATCAGGCTCTTCTCAATACCCCACACAAAGTCAGGCTCCGTGTGCATTCCTCACAGTACTGTTTCGGCTTGGTTTGATTTTGAATACATCCCTACTGTAGGATATAAAGATTTTTATTGAAATCTTGGCTGCACAGATGGTTCATTTGAAAGAGTGCCTGACTCACAAATATGAGAACCTGAATTCAGATCATCAGTGCCCACAGAAAATCCTGGCGGAGGACCTGGGTGCTACAGAGGCAAAGGCAGGTGGATTCTCGGCACAGAGTTCACTGGCCAGCTAATCTAGTCCATAGCGATCTCTGGATTTGGTGAGAAACCGTGTCTCAGAGGATAAATTGGAGAGCTGACAAGATGGCTCAGTGGTCAGAGATGCTCGCTGCCAAGACTGAAAACCTGAATTTGAGCCCCAGGACCCACATGGTAGAAAGAGAGATCCAACTCCCAAAGGCAGCCCTCTCACCCTCACACCCACACAATGCTGTGCATTCTAATAGTAAATAAATAAATAAATGTAATTTTTAAAAATTCAGGTAGAAAAATAGTAGAAGATACTCAATATCAACCTCTAGCCTTCACACACACACACACACACACAGCAAATGTAAATAAGAAGGTATTACTTAAATTATCAAAATATATAATTAATCCAAAATCTAAAACAAACTAAATCTGAAACACTTCTGTTCCCAAACATTTAGATAAAGAATGCACATCGTATAATAAAAGGAACACAGGAGCTGGCCTACATCCCCTCACTTCATGGTTTCCACTTCTCAGCATCTGGAGGCAGAGGACAAGAGTCATTTTGTCAACCTGGGGATGACGAAGAATGCAGAGCAAACAGTTGATGATGCTGAGACCCTTAGGATGTTGAAAGATCACTTCACTGGTACCAGGCCACCACCCCAGGATCCCCCACAGCCAGGGGAAAAACAGCCCTGCATTTCCACCCAGCATTTTAGACTTAGCAATGTACACATCCGATCTCCATCCCTTGCAATGACGAAGGTCTGTGCTTAGTAATAAGAGACATAAAGTAGACGCGATCCAAGCCTATAGCGGTTGTCATTTATGAGGGGAGACAAGGAGCTCAAGAGTAATTTTCGTAATTCTAAATGTAACATGACAGTGTGTGAGCCACAGCAAGAGTGCTCGAGGGAGACAGAGGAGGGAGAAATGATGTGGAGTTAAGAGCACTTAAATTCTGCCACATGGCGCTAAAATACCACATCTGTCCCACCTGGAGAGACACTGTGCGGTCTAAGAGGATAAATCTCTATGGGCGGAACTGTACAAAATGCATATCTGAGGGAGTACTGTCAAGCAATAACTACCACTCTTTGCATGGGGCTGGGGAGAGCAGTTGGGCCAGATATGGGCAGGAGACTGTTTCATTTTGATTCCCTCTCCCTGACACTTCTCTCCCTTCCTTTCAATGTCCTATGCATGTGCTCTTGGTGCGCTAAGAGGAGAAGCTTTCCTCCATCTCTCCCTAGGGAATATTGGTGCTGCTGCCTTACGCCTTAAGGTACCCTGGGCAGAGCAGCATCACACAGCATGGTTTGAGCAACAAGTTTAAACCATTCAATCAAACCTTTGGTGAGGAGCCCGGGCCTGGGGCTTGTCCTTGGTGGGCCTGATCAGATAGAACAGTGGCTGTGAGTAGAGGCCTCCATCCAGATCTCAGACCTCAAACCTCATCTCCTGGCTACACAAAGGGCCTGCACAGCCAAAAAAAAAAAAAAAAAAAAAAAAACCATGTATAGCACTTTAAAGCAGATTTTCTGGCCCGCAATAGGCCAGGGTGGGAAATAATGTCTCATTGCATACATCAACTGAACAACGCACCCAGCCTCTCTCCACTCTGCTGGTGATCCTGCCACCCTATACAATTCCCCATTAGGTTGTCCATTCAAGGCTGACACCCAAGAGTCAAGGAGCAGATACATGCTATGTCTTCATCTTGTAAGAAATAGATAATTATGGTCCATTTTCATTATGAGGTACATTTAGAGCTCATTAGAGAACCACAAATAAGCAGGGCACTGGGCCCTTGTCTATCCTAGCTGGCAGTTGGTGCCTGCTTGTCTAGGAGCCTTCAGTTCATCCTAGGGTTGAAATGTTACAGATAGTGAGTGCTGAGCCTAAGTATCAGAAAAGGAGGGGATCTCAGGCCCTGAGATATTCATTAGATAAGCCTTTGTGTCCTGAACCAACAGAATAGGAAACCTGGGCAGAGGGCATTACTAGGCACAGAGATTATACCTCCCTGAATAGCTCGGCCGATGAGGAATTCGGAGAGGGGAGGGAGTCGGAGAAATGCAATCAGGAATATAAAAACCATTATTTGTACCAAATCAGCATGCCAGCCATTTGTGCCTTTTGTCCAGGCTGACCCCTGGCTTCTTCAGACCCTAAAATAAATCTGTCTCTCCTTCAGCACTGAGTCTCCAGCACTCTCATGAACTGAGGATCACTGTTTCTTACCGTCTTAGGCCTGCCTTGCAGATTGAACTTTCAGAGTCTGCTGCTGGCTGCATGGTGACCTCTCTCCCTCCATGTCCCCAGCTCACCAGTCACTTCGACTGAAGGAGCCAAACTTCATGTTCTGCTGAAACCACACAAGCATCACAGCAAACTGCCATGCCATCAGAGCCCCACAAGGCTCCCCACGATTCCACATCTGGCTCTGGGCACACAGGTTGCTGTCGCCAGGCCAGGCCCCCAACAAGTAAGGGTGTCAACTCCTTCCCCTTCGAAGGTATAAGTGTCAGTGACAGCTTCGGGGCCACCTATCCTGGTCTGCAGCTTTTCTTCAAAGGCTACTTGGTCTTCCCTGTAAACAACACCCTAAAGATCATGTCCTCTGGGCATGCTGACCACATCTGAGTTCCCTCTAGAATCTGAAGCCCTCTGCCTACCCTGGCCCCTGGACTTTGGTCAGCATGAATGGCAACCATCATTCTCACTGAAAGATCAATAACTGCAAATGCTTTAATCCGAGATGGATGCACTGCAACCAACCAACTGAATTCAATGTCTGTAATCTAAGAGGTTAAATTTGAAAAGATAGCCACACCTTCTCATCATAACACATAGTCAAGAAGTATCATACAATCCATGGAAACACATTTATGTCTAATGATACAAGCAATGCACACAAACTAATGCATGCAAATTAGCTTTGCCTGTTCCTTTTGCATAAAGTCAATATTTCCATGGAGCACTGAATATAACCCTCAGTACATTAATTTCAAAAGAAAAATAATGGCTATGGAAACAAATTTCCTGGCACATGTGAGTTGTAAAAATGCATATCTTAAATGTTACAGTTAACTTGTCTTCACACACTGGCTACCAGTTACAGAGTGACTCTTGAATGCAAACAAAGATAGAAATTCTGTATTGATTTTTTTTTACCCATAATTTAAAGTTGATTAATCAAGTCTGCCTTAAGTTCAGTTCAATGAAAGCAATTTGCTTACATTTCAAATGAGTTTAAAATGAGTATTTACTTATCTACTTGTTTCCAAATTAGATGTGAAAAGAACATAAAAACCAAGAAGGCAGCAAGAATAATCCAGCCTTAGGCAGCGGCAGCTCTGCCTGGCCTGTTAACTATTCTTTCTCCAGGGAGACACGGCACAGTGCCTAGGACACAGAAGGCATTTTATATGGATTTTATATCCATTTTATATGGATAAATAAATCAACTATTTAATTAACTGCTTGCAATATCTTATGATGCCTTCAGCTAATTAAAATAATAATAGCAACTGAAAAGATTCGAACATTTACTGTTTAGGAACGCTACTTGTAAGGAAATAGGGCCTGGCAAAGTTCAACAGACAGGCCCAGAATAAAGTGAGGGTCTAAGTTGGGGTTTCGATTGCTGTGATTAAAAGTCCTAAGCAAAAGCAACTTGAGGAGAAAAGGATTTATTTCAGCTTACCTGCCCACATCACAGTCACTAGGGGAAGTCAGAGCAAGAATGCAAAGGAATCTAGAAGCAGAAGCCATGAAGAATGCTGCTTACTGACTTTCTCCTCGTGGCTTGTTCATCCTGCTTTCCTGTACAGCCAGGGCCACCTGCCCAGGAGTGGTAGCACTCATGGTGAACTGAACCCTCCCGTATCAATCATCAATCAAGAAAATGATCCACAGGCTTGTCCACAGGTCAGTCTGATAGGGACATTTTCTCATTCGAGGTTCCCACTTTCCAAATGACCCTATCTTATTGTGTCAAGTCTACAAAAAACAATCAGGACAGTGGGTAGCAGGGCCAAAACACAAATGCTAGTTTAGCTACAAAGCTCTCCAGCCTAGTACCCAAGGCTGATGATTGCAACAGTGTGCAGATGGTCATCTATATCCACCTGGTATAATCTGGCTTCCTGCCTAGCAGCAGGCTCCGTGATCCTGTGAGATTTCTTATATCAAGAGACAAGGCAGAACACTAGCCCTGTGCTCTCAACAAGACAAAATTCTCACTCAAGAGACTCAAAGTCTGGGTTCCACAGTATCAGCAGTTCTTCTATGTGGTAAATAACATCAAAGAGGTGTTTCTCCCCCACTTGCAAGATCTGCAACATGCAAAGCCAAGTAAGTATCAGAACATTGCTTGGGAAACAAGAATGAAGGTAGGTGCAGCCATTTCACAGGTCTTCTCAAAGCAACTAGAATATCATTTGGGTTTTTTGGCTGTTGCTACCTGCCACCTTCTTCTACTCTGGGGACAAAAATTAGATGGGAAATTCCAACATCTGAAGTCTGAATGGTTTTTATCATCTCTATCTTAGAGCAAACCTCTTATATGTACATGTCATCTATGTGTATATCCTTTTATGCAAATACCAAACTAATGGGGTTACTCTCAAGCCCATGTCCCCATCTTTAATATACCCTCCATCTTTAGTAAAAGTTGTGTTCTGAACTCTGATACAAAGACTAAATGAATTGAGATAAAAAATTTACAATCACGGACTGGGGCAATGGCTCAGTTAGTAAAGCACTTGCCACTCAACCATGAGGACCTGAAATCAAGCCCCAGCACACATGTAAAAAGCCCAGAACAGCAGTACACACTTGTAATCTCACCGTTGGAAAGACAGAGGAAAGAGGTTACCTGCAGCTCACTGGCCAGCCAGCCTTGACAAATGCGAGAGCCCCAGACCCACTTTCTCAAAAAAGCCAGGACACTCTTCAGAAGTGACACCAGAGGCTGACCTCTGACCTCCACTTGCACACATGTACCCAAATATTCATGTGCACCTGCACACACACAAACATATACCGAGGTATACACACATAGCTAAAGGTCAATCTTATTTCCCTTATTCTCAAGCCCTAATAATTGGTGGACCTTTTGATATAATTCAAAAGAGCTGAAAGCAACATCATATGTGTGTTTAATATTTTTAACATGCTTATGAGAGAGAAGTGGTCTAAAACAGCAAAAAATGGCGACCATTAGAAAGTTGTTACTGTTACTTAGTTCACTGAGACATGTCTTGTTTTTATGCTCTCTGAATGCAAGTATTATACTGTAAATGGTGTGAGTACATGTTTGCCTGTAAACCACAAGACTAGGAGACTGTTATTCCTTGGATCATCAAGAGTAGACAATGAAATGGGACATATAAAGCTGTCACTACCGAGTGAGTGCCAGCAGGGTGAGGAAGAAATATAAAGGTGGAAAGGAGGTGAGTCAAGGAGCTTGCTCTCTAGTGTGCGAGTGCAGCCCTCACAGTCCATTCCTTGCACGCTGCAACTTCCTTTTTGGAAAAAGTGCCTCCTCTGAGAAGTTTATAATTATTTTAATGATACAGTTGCATCATTGAATGGTACCTTACATGAGAAAATTCTAAAAACACTTTGGAAAGTCCAAGTGGCTATATTAGGAGCCATAAACAGTCCTGGCTCCAAATTTAAGTGAATATATAAACAGTTTGAAATAGACCTCTAACCTATACTTTGCCTTGTAACCAGAGTCTATCTTTAACAAATAAGAGACATTTTTTAAGAAATAAGACTTAAGAACACATTGCTGTCTCTTTGCTTGGGAGAAAGGACTCAAATTTCCCATTTAAATAACAGTACAATTTTCTGGCTATTTGTGCCTAATGCAGGAATTCTTTGTGTAGCACAGGTTTGTCTTGAACTCACAAAGCTCCTTTCTCAGCCTCCTGAGTGCTAGAATTATAGGCTCACATCACCACCATGCCTGATCCAAAATGGGGTTTCTGCATAAAGTTTCCATGCCAGTTCGGCATTTCCCAGTCACCCAAGCAAGGTGACTATCCAACAGCACATCTGTATTCATTCCCATAAACTTAGCAGCTTGAAGGGAGGAAAAGTACTATCTTCTAATTCTGGAAGTGTGAAGTCCAAGGTGCGTCTCACTGTCTAGATTTCCCTTCCAAAGGCTGAAAAGGGAATTCATCTATTCCTTTGCCTTCCCCAGATCCTAGAGGCCCCCTATGCTTCTTGACCAGTGATTCCTCTCCCCTATCCTAAAGTCAACAGTGATGAGCTCAATTTTTCTCCCCTTGAAGCATTATGGTTCTTGGATTTCATCATTTGTCTTCTTTTGACTCTTTTTAGAAGTCTTGTGATTACTACATTCCTACCCAGTCACATGAAAGATTCTTTTGACATATTACAGATTCTGAGAATTATAATGTGGCCATCACTGGGAGGCCATGATAAGACCCTCCACACAACTGGCACCTAATAAATAAGTGTTCAGAAAACACAGTAAAGGATCTGTGAGTTCAAAACAAGCCACAAACATAGTACTACTCTGATCCAGGCCCTATAGTATTGTGGTCTTACTGTACAGAAATATTGTACAGCATTGTATAATTGTCCCCTGTGCAGCATGTGTTATGAACTTTCAGAAAGGCTATAGAGCTGGTCCAGGGACTCAGGAGGGAGGCAGAGAACACCATGTGTCTGTGGTACCCCACATTGCATTCTTCAGCTAGCAATGGACAGCTCTCCAGACACAGTTTGCCTGAGCAGGAAGCTGGACTCTCCAGGTCTCCTTGTCTGCACCTGTGTAAAACTGGGTGTCCCTTTTGAATACTCACCCTGTTCTCGCCCACACCTCCATCTACCCATCTCTGTTTGCTTTTAAGTATCCTGACCCTGATTTCATCTTTAGCCAGGAGACTATTTCAGATCAGAAATAAGGTGAGAGCCCTCATCTGACAGCATGAAGAACTTCCCATTTATCACTGGTGCAGAATTCCAGGGCACAAAGCTAAGGGAAGTCCTTTGTCCGTGCAACCTATCTTCCATACCATTAGGGATGGGTGAGTTCCAGAACGCACAGCTATTCAAGTCATTGCCACTGCCTGTCCAAGACACGGGAGTGCTGCGGGAAGGCAGCATGATACAAGCCGAAGAGGATACATCATCTCTGAATTTATTAAGGCTCATGGAGGAGGCAGTTTGGGATTCATAAAAGATTGAGAGGGAAGTATGGAAATTTCCAGTATATCACTTAAACCAGTCAGCGTATGCCCAGCCTCCTCCATTATCATCATCCCTCACTAGCGTGCTATACTTTTGACAACTGATGAACACACGCTGACACATTTTAATCATCAAACTGCCTACGTTATATTAAGATTTAGTCTCAGTACTGCTCACCCTACGTGTGCTATGGTTTGGATTGTCACTCATAGATCTGTGACTTAAAGGCTTTGGTCCCCAGGGTGGTATTATTAGGAGATGTGTGTCTGTAGGAGGTGGGCCTCGTGGATATATTCTTCATTCCGTCCTTGAGGGCCTTGAAGCAGGTTGTGAGGCCTCAATACCTTCTTGGCTGATAGGGTGAATAGTTTTTCTCTGATTCACACTCCTGCCATGATATACTATTTCATTATAATGGCTGAAAGATGACTAATACATTGGATTGTGGTGTGTGTGTGTGTGTGTGTGTGAATTTTGGTTCATGGTTTCAGAGATGTGAGTCCATCACAGTGGGAAAGGGATGGACCCAGAGCAGCTCAGTTCCTGGCAGCAGGACACTGTGGTGGAGTTTTCACATAGTAGTGGACCAGGAAGCAGGGAATGACTGGAACCAGAGACCAGACCATAACCTGCAAAGTCATATCCCCAGTGATGCACTTCCTCCAACTTGGCTTTACCTCCTAAAGATTCTACGGCCTCAACAGCAGCCACCAGCCAGGAAACAAGTACCCAAAACATGGGCCTGTGTGGAATACCTCAGATTCAAGCCACAGCACTTTGGGAAGACCTAGAGAAAATTGTGGGAACTTGACGTTTCTAACAAAATATTGGTAATTCTGCCCAAGATAACCTTGAAATTAGAAAGCAGAGAATGTACCTGGCTTTGGATTTGAAATGTGTTATAAGCCAGGTGGTAGTGACATATACCTTTAATTCCAGGACTCAAGAGGCAGAGACAGGCAGATCTCTGTGAGTTCCAGGCCAGCCTGGTCTACAGAGTGAGTTCCAGGACAGTCAGAGTTACAGCAGAGAAACCCTGTCTCAAAAAAAATATATATATATTGTAAATGATTGAAATTTAAAGATAATTGGACTTTTTGTTCAACAAAATATAAAATCTTTAGACACTAGAGAGATAGTTGAGCAGTTAAGAGTACTTGCCGCTCTGGCAAGCACCAAGTGCAGTTGCCAGAACCCACATCAAGCAGCTCACACCCGTGACTCCAGCTCCAAGGTCCGATGTCCTCTTCTGACTTCTACAGGCACACACGCACACAATGTATATGCACATACACACACACAGACAGACAGATAAATGGTCTTTAAAACATGTAATAAACCAAATAGTCCTGTTGTTCTAAAATAAGAAAAAAGAAAAGAGATGACTATTTATGACAAAAATAACTATTTTAATAAATATGAAACATCCATATAATCTAATATTATAAAAACCACTTCCGTGAAATTGATAAGTACTTTCTTTTCAGGGAGGGAGGCTTTCCCCTTTGTGTATGTTTAGAATGTACAGCATGATGTTTTAGTATATGTATATATTGTGGAAGGACTGAATCAAGATAACTATCTTTTCTGGGCCGGCAAAATGGCTCAGCATGTAAAGGCACTTACTGTGCAAGCCTGGCAACCAAGTTTGATCCTCCAAATCTGTATAAGGTGCAAGAAGAGAACTGACACCACAAGGTTGTCCTCTGGCCTCCACGCATGTGCACTCACACAGACACAGCATGAACGCATACAATGCTATTTTAATTTTTAAGAGATAACCAGCATTTTTATCACTGCATGTACTTGCCATATTTTTTGCCTATAAGAACATTTTCCACCTATCCTCTTAGTAATTTTAAAATATATCATCGTATTATTATAGTCACTGTGCAAAAATAATTGAGAATGGCATGAAACTGTATGAATCATATAATACTAGAAACTAGAAAACTATAGAATAAAAAACAGGGGAAGGAAGTATATCACTCATTGGCAAAGACCTCCTTGGGACTGTAAGTGTCCCAGGTCCATTAACTGCAAACCACCATGGGAGCCAGTGCTGACTCCCTTCAACACAATCTCCTTAGGATGGTGGAGACTCAGGAGATCGGGAGCTGAGAATCCAAGTTTTAAATTAAGTTAGAACTTTGGCAGTTCTAGAGACTTCTAGGTAGCAACTTCAAGAACTTTTTCTCACAGGTAGACATACTGGCCAAGTGCCACCACAAGGAAGAAGTGACTATCAGCATTTTTAATTGTCAGAAATCCTTGGAAAGAGGTCCTCTGTATGCCCAGCCCGTGTCATGCACACATGCAGGGGATAAGAGAGAACTAACACCTGCTTCTCAATCCTGCCAGACCTTACCTGACAGTGGAAAGACAGTTCCCCTGATAGAAATCAAAAGTTTTGTGGTAAGGAAATGGTTGACACTTAAAAAATAATAAGTCCTTATCAGTAGAATTGTGTAAGTTTTCCTGCCACTGTATAGGCTCCTATTTTCTTCCAGGTTTTTATAGTTGACAATAGGTTATTTTTTACCAACATAACCATATTCTCCTTTCCTTCACACATGGTGGAGACCGCTAGTTACCCACTACACTCCCCTTTTTCTAACATTATGGCTGGATGTGTTTCCCATTCTTCCTTGCAAATAGGTTGTGGCACTGCAACCAAGGTGGGTGTAACTAACTTCTCTTTAATAAAAGATGATAGAAAGCACTGTGGGATAAGTCCATAAAGCCTGAGAGCAAAAGAGCCAACTCTACTTCCTCCCCTTCTTAAAGGTAAAACCTGCTCAGAGATGCCATGCAGCTCCTCAAAAATGTGGAATGCCCTGCATGCCTAGGACATCTCTATTACTCTGAATGCTCCTGTCACATCAAATAAAAGAGAAATTAATGTGTACTTCCCTAAGACTCTAAAGTCATGTAGAGTCCCTGGCTTTGCCCTAATAGAAGAGAAGCAAGAGGCTATTCAGGAGTTCCTGTTGGCCTTCTAGACTTACTCTGAGAGGCTGTGTCACTGTTGACTAAAAGCCCACACCTAGGGACCAAACATTGGCTCTTAAATCTGTGCCCCAACACTTCCTAGCCACATCACCTGGGTGAGTGATTTAGCCATTCACTGTCTCAGTTTCCTCATTGGTAAAACTGAGCTAACGGCAGAACCTATCTCATGGGGTGGTCACGAGGATTCAAAGATGTGTCTATGGAAAATATTCCCTATGACTGGCAGGCAGGAAGCACTGTAATAATTTTTACATTCTTTCAAAAGAAGTCTTACTTTTCACAGTTGAAGTTCAGCTATTGGGGGGAAAAAAATGAATGCACTCTCTGACCAGCCCTAAACATAAGCGATGATTATTTGATGATCAAGGCTACAGAGCTCTGTACCGCCAGCATTACTGAGAGCAATCACCAGAACAACATGTTTGACAAAATCAAAAATGTCCTCGCACTCTCTGGGTAGCTAAAGTCAGAATTCTGTCCTGCCTCGGGTTCTGTGAGTGCGGGTCTGACTTTTAATCTTATTTGCACAGGCTCGTTCTAATCTGAGCACACACACACCCTCATTGATTTAGGCGCCACTCGCTCGGTCCACAGTTCAGCCCACGATTTGTGCCCCGGTAGAATAAAGTACTATTCATTCACTGAAGAGGCACGTCACCGCTGCATAAAAAGGTGGCTTGTTAATTCATTTCTTGAGTGTTAATACTTTCTTAGAATTTTTACCAAAAGTTCTGAAATGCTTTTTAGGTGTGTATTACTGCACTATGGGAAGAAGAAGAAGAAGGAAAAAAAAAAACAAAACTCTAACCCTTTCCTCGCCCCTAGAAGATTTGACTTGCTCACCAGCAAGTGTCCTGGGCCATTCAAAGTAAGATGAAAGGGAGTAGAAATAAAAACACCATTACCTCCATGCAAGCAGCCTGACTGCTAAAGAGCCATAGATTACAGAATACATTCCTAAGAAAAATTACCAAGGAAAAAGTCTCTCTCTCTCTCTTCCTTTCTCTCTCTCTCTCTCTCTTTCTCCCACCCTCTCTCTCTCTCTCTCTCTCTCTCTCTCTCTCTCTCTCTCTCCTTGTTTTAGCTGATAGACTTCCCAAAAACAATGAATACAATGTTCTCTCATTTCCTCTCATAAGACATCCCGTGGATATTTCCACAACAGTATAAGCCAGTTAAATATGACTCACTGTGAGTCCTTTGAAAACTACCACTGTGGCAAGGTCAGCCAATTGTATCTTTTGAAAAGCAAAAGCCTTTGGGTATGATAAGCCAAGGAAGTTGAACAACACAGAGCTCACGGGGCCTCTGGGCTCACTCTAGTATGTATTTATTCATTGGCTTGCTTGCTTTGTTCATGATAGCATGAATATTTGTAGGCGATGCTTTTGTGGGAATTATTACCTACTCCTTACTCACTTCATTGTCGCTCAGTTCTCTCAGGGATAGAACAACAAGGGGAAGCAGTAGGGAATGCTGCTGAGTTGAGCCACCCAGACTCAGAAAGGCCTGACTTGTAAGATAGTGAGTTTGCTGTCTCCGAGAGAATTCAGGCACAGATGGGGCAATCTGGGGTGCTGTAGGGACTTCAAGTACCAGATGGTCAGTTAGACTAGAAACAGACTCCATCCAGTTGGGAGAGCCTCAGACCTTGTCACCACACATCATAAGACTAACATTTTTTTTTTTCTCCTACAGTGACTGGGTACAGTCAAGTACATAGGATGAAGACTGAAGGAGGAATGAGTTGGCCCCTGCCTTGGCCACACAGAGAAGAACGCTAAGGGGATTCCTGGGTTCACACCTGCTGGCACTTTGAATATCTTAGAAGAAAGATCTGACAGGTCCCAGGAAGACCTTCACAAGCTCATTAACCGCAGAACATTGGCTGGCTCCGGTGAGGAAGGATGCTCTCTTCATTTCCCCAATACCTCTACCCGTCGGCAGGAGGCAGTACAAAAAGGGAAAAGTAAAAGAAACTGGGCAAAGAAAGAAGCCCTACCTCAAGGTCTCAAGTTTCCATTTCTCCTTGACTGTTAGTGAGGAACTTCAGCGCAACTAACAAAATCAGGGATTACCCTCTTTTCTGAGCAATATCTCCAAGAAGAACTCTAAAACCACACTTACTTAACACCAAAACCCGTGTGACCTTTGACTTTAGTCCTGTCAACACCTTTCTCCCATCCCCAAGCCTGAACAATGCACCTCATAAACCACTACACAGTTTTATCTACAAAAGGAGCTTCTTCTAGATAAGAAGAGCAAATAAACCAGCTTATGTATTTTTACTTAATGTTTAAACTCTGCTTAATCTTTGAACCGAGTTGTAAAATGTGTTGAGTGAACAATGCAACTTCAAAAGTCACACAGCTATTGTTAAGACAGTTGGGCACATCCCTCTGTCTCAACACCCACACTTAAACCCAAAGTATGCACTATCTCCCTATCTTAGTGAACTCTACTGTGCACCACACTGACGCTTAGTGAAATTCTTTTCTGTTGACATTGCCTAAATCCTCAGACAGGCCTACCAACTTATGCCTGTAATTCCAGCACTTGAGAAGCTGCAACAGGAGGAGTCCAAGGCTTAAAAGAATAAGATCCTGTTGCAGCAAAAAGACAAGAGGTTTGGAAGTGAGGTTAAGGCTCTTCTCAGACTCCGGGTGACAGTATCCTGTGACAAGCAGGAGATACCACAATGTGAGCAGGAAGAGGGGGGTGATGTCGCCTGCTGTTCCTTCTGTGTACAGGAGAGGTGAAGTCCAAAGGAAAGAATGTCCACAGAGCTCAACAAACTGATCAGCCTTCAAAGTCTTCAAAATCCTGCTGAGTCACACAAAATGCCAAGATCTCTAACCTCATCACAACTCTTGCTGGCACACAGGACTGAAAAGGGACAGCACATTACTTGAGAAATACAGTCAAAACCGAAACAAAACACTTGGCACTAAAAGTCCCCATGTGCCCTTCTTCAAAATCTCACTATCATCACCCCTGAATTCCAGCTCCTGAACCAACCAAAGGACTATGGTGGCGAGCACAGAATGAATCCTGGGAGTTAGGTCATAGGACCAATATCATCCCAGTCTGGCTTAGGAGGACCTTAACAGAAAAGAAATGCAGCTGCTAACAGAATTTGCAGCTTCTAGTCAAGCTGCCAATAAGAAACTGCTTACACTGGGTGACTGAAAACATTCTGCTTGGTTCAACCTGTGTGTGCTAAGATCAGAATCATGATGTTTAAGCAGGCTGCTGTTTTGAATGGACTTAAAAAGAAATCAATTCAAAGATAAGCAAAAGAAGTAAAATGTTTAAGGTGAACTCACAGGAAGAAATAAGTAGGTCATAGTGCTCAGTGCAGTGCTATCTGTTCACACATGCAAAGCCATGGATGTTTCCTAGTGAACTAAGCAGCCTGGACCCCAGAGCTGAAGCAAAATGAGTCCTAATGGTCCCTGACTGTCTTCCTAGAGTCAAGTATGCTTAGGCATTTATTGGCCACTAACATTGACATAATTCTCCTGTGTCCCATCACTTAGAAGCTTGCAAACCAGAATGCAACCGACACAGGCTGAGCTTCTCTGTGGACCCCAGGCCATTACTCCCAGGCAGGCTGAAGTTAACTCCCACCAGCCCTGCATTCCTGTGCCACCAGGACAGCTGGTAAATATCCAGGGAGGAGAGGGGAGAATAATTTGATGAATTGGGGACTGGAGAACTAATCCTAGCAGGAATCCCCCGGGATTAGACAGATTCCCCTGTGAGAGTGGTTTAGAGCCCTTTAAAAAAAGGGGGTGGGGGATGAGAAGCAAGAGAGATGACTCAGCAGTTAAAAGCACTGACTGCTCTTAAGAGGACCAGGGTTCAATTCCAAGCACAGGAGATGGCTCACAAGCATCTATAATTTCATTTCCAGGTGATCCAAGGCCCTCTTCTGACATCTGTAGTCATTGCATATATATGCTGCACAGACATACATCCAGGTCAAACATTCATATGCATAAGTTAAAAAGTAAGATTAAAAATATTTTTTTGAAAAAATGGGTGACGTTATTTTGTTTCAAGCAGGGACTTGTTAATAAATTTGTTTTATTTACTTTATTTTGATTTTTAGAAATATGATAATTTGTGAACTAAAATAAAAAACATTTAAAGCTCCTGCTTATGCTTTAATTCTTGATGAAGAAACTATCAATATTTTCCTGTTCACATCTATAATTTTATATTAAGAATACAGCCATGTAGGGGTACACCTCTGATTTAGATTTTGCCTAGCACAGACAAGGACTCAGGGTGAATTCCCAGTATGTATATATCTAGAAAATAAATTTAAAGGAATCTTTTATTAAGATATTAATATATCTTTTAAAGTATCAAGAAATAACTAAGTGGTCAGGCTATGCTGGAACTCCATTCTGGCATCTTGGTTATGTCTGGCATTGATCACCAAAATGTGTGGACAGGACATAGAAAAAACGACTGTTTCTGGAAACACATTCTTCTCCAGATGCTTTCTTACAGTAAATTCTAAGTTTTCTGAGTTAAAAGAATCAGGTAATGCAAGTGAACATCTCAATCTGAATCTTCTATCTTGACTCGTATTTCTCCTTTTTCTAGAAATTAATGCAATGAAGCTGGTATGACGTCAAATAAACTAGTGTAGTGTTTACTTGTATTCCTTGAGCTGTCTTTAGTAGATATTTACTAACAAGAAAAATCTGCACTCAAATCACTATTTTTAATTTCCTGCTATCTGCAGTGGGTGAAGAGTTCTTAACAGGAATCCCACAACAAAATGCACCCATTTAAAATCAATAAATGTCAGCTATGGTAAACTTAATTTATCAGCTGCCATAAAGCACATCCCAGAATCAGTGGTTGAATTCAGAAACAATCTCTTGAAGACAAGATCACACAAACTCTGACTCCCTAGTAATTGACCTTTCATTTGATATTGAGTCTTCTTCAATGACTGAAAATTTAAATAAAAAGCAGCTGTGCCTTCATGAGACTTCTTCCCAGAACCAGCAAGGGCTTGTCCCACAGCAGCAGTCCCAAGTGTATGTATCTCAAATAGCAAGGTTGCCCTCTACTCTTCACATAAACATATATAAACATACATGTGTGTACATGCATGTATACACACATAATAGAGTAATTCCCTAATGTATCTACCTTATAACCTTGATATAAGTTTGTTATTATCAATTTGTCTGTAGATGTGGATTTAGGTTCAAAGGCTTTTTATACTTTTGCTAATTCAATCACCAGTCCTAGTCCTGGAGCCCTAGAACATTTTAGCCTCTGCTCCATCTATTCTTAACCCTACAACTTGGAAGGCTTCAGTCTCTATACAATATAGAACATTTAAACCACCATACAATCTAATCAACCTCAAGACTTACTGTTAAATGAGACATTCTGATTAGCTCCTTCTGAACTCAGAGCTGGCTGAACTCAACTCTTCTCCAAGCTGCTGGTTCAAACTGACCTTCTGAGTTTGCTGACTGTTTCTGATTAAACTCTTCTGTCTCTGACAGACTGGTTGACTCCTGCAACTTCTCTGACTGAACTACTATGCTCAGCTTCAAACTGACTCATTCTTCCAGTCTAATAGTGACTTCTTCTGCTGAACTGTCTCTATGTCTCTGCCTCACACTCCTCAGACTGCCCCAGACTGCTTCATACTGCCTCTGTCTTTTATCCTCCTACTGCCTGACTCTCTGAGCTGAGAGCCTACTTTTCTATGATGAGAGTTGGGCATTTCTTCACTCTGACTGACTCTGCAAACTCTCCTCTGATTTATCACTTTGCCTGCTCTTCACTCTGACTCATCTCAGACAACACTTTCTGTTGGAAACTGACTCCTTCTGAGCTTCCTGTCTATGAGCTCTGCTTCCTGTCTTCCAAGTGCTGGGATTAAAGGTATACACCACCACTGCATTCTGAATACTTCGATTAAAGGTGAGTACTAATATTCTTTCTACATTCCATCCAGACCACACAGGCCTCTGAATGTGATCCCTTCATATCAACCCCTGGATGTGATCCCTTCATATAGACCCCTGGATGTGATCCCTTCATATAGACCCCTGGATGTGATCCCTTCCTAGCTATCACGCAGGCCTTTCAATGTGATCCTTTCCCAGAACAGCCATGTTGCTGGAATAAATGATTAAATATTCCTTTACATAGTCCCCCTTTCTGTTTAAGATATAAAATGGGCTGAAAACAGCTCTAAACAGTTTAACTATTACAATGGAAGAAATATCAATCCCGTGAACTTAACAGTCTGAATGTCCTTTTGAAGATCCACTTCAGCTATCGATGCCATGGCTTTCCATAACTGCGGCAATCGTCAGTCCTGATCATCTGCCGAGTTCTCATCAATATTCCTTCAGTAATTGTCCATTTCAAGATCAAGGTTTTCTAGCCTAATGAACTGTCACCTCTCTCCTTCTTCAGCCAGTTTGTTGAGCTGTCCCCTCATAGGTGGATCATCCTTTTGCGTGGCTTACGTCGGTGTCTATCACATGTTAGCAGACTGTATCTAGGAAGCTTCTTACTCAGATTAAATCTTTATCAATTTTGGTAGTACCTACAGCTTTTTGTCACCTGAGGGAATAGAAGCAAAACCTCTTCCCCAATGTAACACATTTCCCGACTTCCATTCTGATTTTAACGTATCCTTAGAGTATACAAGACAATTTAATTCGGCAATTTTTTTCCTACAGCTCAGTGTATTTCTGCAGCTGTTGTGAAGAAATATTAATCTAAGTTCCCTGTTGTTGTAAGAAATCGTCCCCATAGATTTATGGCTGTATCTGCCACATATGACTTTAACCTTCCTATTTGACCTTCTGGTCCCATATATTTAATCCATCTTATACTTTGTTTTACTTGGGATAATGTTCCAATCTATACAACGCTGGAATAAATGATTTAATATTCCTCTACATATGTCCATTTTAAAAGTAAAACAAGTAGTCGTCACAAATACATTTTGGAAAACAGGCCGATAAAGTTTAAATTACAAAATGTGATGCTTATACTTTCAAACGATTATATTACCAAAATACCCCATTCTTCTGTGTTAGAGCCCACTCCAACAGTGTAGAAAAGGGAAGAGTGTGTGAAGATCAACAGCTAATTGGACACAGAATAGAAATCTGGGGTAGATAAATGAATACTCAACTATCCACCTAACTCAGACTTTTGTATTTAAGCTCTGAAATGCATTTTTAACAGATTATCAGTGAATATGAGCTAAATATACACAAAATCATATCCATATATTCTAAGCCCAGAATTTTACTGAGCACCTTGGCCATTTGGCACATGTTCATTGCAGTATGCTTCCATTCCATGATCATTTCTACAGCCCACATGTCACCCACTGTCAATGTGAAATTCTATTTAAGTGTAAAAGGGTTTCCATCATTTCCCACTCCAAAACCCTCTACTTTCCATTAGAAAGGATAAATCAATTCCGTCTCCAAGATAACTACTAAATCAAACCCCATTGTCTCAAATTCTCACTTCAGAGGCGGCAGCTGGGTGACACGTGAAGTTGGATGCCAACATGGATTATCAGTAACCTCCTCCCACAATCCCTAAGACAAAATTTTAATCAAAGGACAACAATGGTGCTGCACAATACACTGTGTGTGCCGAGCAGCCTACATCCTTCTGCTGACAGAGAAGCATCCTGTGATAAATTATGCATGTTATTTTATGCACCTGCACACATGCTGACCTTCAGCAACAATACGAGATGATGTGCGAATTTTTCATATTGCTTCCCTCCAGGGAACAAAGACGAAGCTTTATTTGCTGTCACTAATGACCATCAGTTTTCAACTTACTTTAATGTACCTGGAAGTAACCTGGGAGGAACCCCAGCTATCACCCTAGATATCCCTATGATATCCGCATAACAGTGTGCATGCCCCAAATTGGAAGGGCACATCCAGGCCATGCAGGAGGCCTGAATATCTCTAAAAAGTGCCTACAGTTAATTCCACTAGAACACCAGGGATCCAGGGCAAACTGAAACCCCTGCAACTGCTCCTGGGATCTCACACTCAGGTAATGGCCTGGGACCAAACTGATGCCGGTACTTCAGTACTACAACCCCTTGAAATTCAGCTTTCAAATGTCCCTTCCAAGTCACCTTCCAAGTCAATATCAACATTTCTATATCAAAAAGAGGTAAAAGGCATCAAAAGTTGCAGGTTCTGCCCCACACAGGAAAGCTACACCTTGGTACCAACTGTTAACTAAATGAAATTTGGCCTAAAGCTACCTCCATACTGTGAATCACTATGTTGCCATGGCAACTTCCTATTTAAACAACCTGCAACCTAACTTAAAGGTGATTCTAGCAGGAAATAGCTGAGTCTTGGGAAATCATAGCACCTGACAATCAGGCTGTGCCAAATAAGGAACACCCTGAGCTATAACCACCCAAGCTGTCCTGAATGTCACCTTCTTTCTAGCTATGAGCACTACTGCCTCCTTCCCCCTATTGTTGGGTGGACCTCTCTGAACCTCCACCTATCCAGGATGCTGACTGATCGAGTGATTCTTTGCTCAAACAAACTCTGCTAAATTTAACCTGTCTACACCTTGCCTTTTAACACAGAGTGAGGTTTTTGGTGCACAGCCCCAGGAAACACAGTCTATCGTGGAGAGAAGGTGTGGAAGAACAGCTGGCTCCGGGGGAGGCAGGAGTTTACAACTGCCATTGCTCCTGTATTGGAGGATCAGGGAAAAGACAGCTTCAGTCAGATCAGGAAACTGATAGCTTGAGTCAGAAGTAGGAGCTGATTACAACCTTTTAAGCTCACTCCCAATAACCCACTTCTGCTAACCAGGCCACATGGCATAAAACAGCTGGGATCCAAATCACAAGCCTGTGAGGGACAGTTCACATTCAAATCATAGGGGGTTTGCTGCTAACAGACTCTGGATATAAGACCCTCTAGATAATGTAGCAGAAGTGTATACATCCCAACACGTCTGGAGTGCAAGAACAGTGAGTGAAAAAGGAAACCCACAGATGTGGCAAAAAAATAGCACTTTGTTAATTTTATAAAACACAAAGTTAAATGATAAACAGCCAAGGGTCAGATTTTTTTTTTTAACATTCCATATTGTTTTTTGAGGACGAAGAACCAGGATGAGGTCAGATGTGGTGGCTCACACTTGTAATCCCAGCACTTGGGAGGCAGAGACAGGAGGACTACTGCCAGTTCAAGCCAATCCTTGTCTACATGGCAAATCCCAGGCTAATCAGGGTATGTAGCAAACCTCTATCTTAGAGAGGGAAGTTGGTGGGGGGGGGGGGGGCTAAGAGGAATGGAGGGAGCTGGTGTGGGTGTGGGCGGTGCGGGTGCGGAGGGCTGGGAGGGAGCTGGGAGGGTGTCAAGATACGTGAGAGGAGAAAAATAAATTAAGATTAAAATATTTTCTCATTTCATGGCTTTGATGAATAATGTCATTAAAATTAGCACTCAATTTAAGAAAAGAAAAGGAGATGGAGTAGGGTAGAGGTAATGCTGGTTAATGATTAGATTAATTTTGTTAACTTAAATACATGTGGAAAGGGTTCTGCGAGATAAACTGAAGAGGAGGAGAGTAAAATATTTAACTTCCCAGAGTGGCGCAGTAACAGGAGGGGACGAGGGAAGAGAAACCGAATCTGATTAAACCTCTCAATATAAACAAGCACCCCTTATGAATCCTGATCTCAGCAGACATTTCTTGAGATAGTTAACACAAACGTAAATCTGGTGTGGTTATTATCAGACAATTTCTAAAGGACAGTTACTAAAATTTAACTGTTAAAATTGCTTGGTAGCCACACGTAGAGCTGGTTATCAAGTTAAAATACGTTCACTATTGGTAATGGGCGTTCCCCTTGATAAGCAAGGGAAAGTTTAGAAGGCGATGAAATTCTCCAGCCACTGGGAGGTAACCGAAAGTCCCCAAGGTTGCTATGTCACAAAACGCAGCGAGCAGAATGTTGAACATGTAGACTGACCTTCAAAGACCAAGACTGGAAAGCTCTGGGCGTCAGCTCCTCACCTTGCCAGGTCTATACAGACAGGCCATAGGGTCCTCCTTCTCCGCCCACTTCCTTCTCCAGTCTACAGCGGCTGCACGAGTTCCTCCAGGTGTGGAGAAAGACCTCTTGACCAGTGTCATAAAAATGGAGTGACAAAGGTTACCAGCTGCCTCTGGTGCTTTACGCAAGAATCGCATGTTCGGGTGGGCTCACCACTATCCAGGCTCAAGGTAACACTGCCTAGGCAATCGTGCAGCTAAATGTGACCATGTGATAGAACTCTGGTGAAAGAGGCATAGACAAAGGAAGTTAGGATATCCTGAAGGCCTCCTTGAAAGGGAGGAGGCATACTCTTCCTCGGTTCTTCCTTTCTGCCGCTTGTGCCTGGAGTGTGATGTGATTGCCGGCACTTTAGCAGCTTCCTCAGAGGGTTACACCTGTGAGATTCGGGTGTAGAGAAGGAAGTGGTTTGTTCCTGGAACCTGTTTGAAAAAGACTCCATCCCTGAATTACTCGGCTGCGTCTTCTATATAAGAGAGGAATAAACCTCTATTTTATGTTGTTTTTTAAATTCCAAATTGGTCGAGGAAAACAAACAAACGCATTGCAACAAAGGTTCAACGGATTTTGTTAGGACATCTCCCAAATAGCCCCAGGATGGTGATGGGTCACAAAAGGACAGCCAGATACACCCTAAGTCCCAGCCTTCCCCACACACCCATCTCCCAAAAACCCCTCCCAGCCACACACACCCCTCTCCAAAAAGTCCACACTTCTTCTTCTTTGTTCTTCTCCCAGCCAATCACAGCCACCCCAACTGTTGTCCAACTGTACCTCACCCTTTACCCTTCCCACCTAGGACCCCATATAAACTCACCACCTTAGCCTGAGGCCTTTTGTCTGTCTCTACCCTCTACAAGCCCTTCAGTCTCTATGGAGACAAATATCCCTCTTCCTATCCCTTCCCCTGTCCCCTGCCCTCTGTCCTCTGGGACAAATACCTCTGCTTTCTGCAAAGAATCTGGTGTCTGGGTGTGTTCTGTGCCAACTCCAAAATCCTTTCAGAGTTTAAGCAAGCTTTTTATGCTGGCCAGTAATGGTGGAAGCTGGCCGGGACTACATGGAGGTCCCCCCTGGGATTCCTCCATGATGGCCCTGAGCTGTCGCTCACCGGAATTTTTTTAAAGGGAGACCCCATGAGGGTATGTGTTTCCCATCAGATCCAATCAGGGGTGAGCACACATCCTGATGTATTTCTTGCCTGGGCATCTCCCACCAACATGCTTCCTGTCTGGGTATTTCCTGCCTCCTACCTGGACATCTCCTGTCCACAACCAATCAGGGACAAGCACATATCTGGTGTCATTAATTAAGTTGGACTTGGACATACAGTTTGTGTTGATATGAATTCAGCTTTAATCCTTATAATTGTAAAAGCCTTCACATTTTCTAGACTAGCTCATATTTATACCAAGATTGTCTCTTTTTCATGAGTACTCTTGTAGATTTCTGGTAGATCCCTCACTGGGCTTCTCTGACCCATATCTGAAATTTGGTAACACAATCAGGTTTTCTCTTTGCACCATCCCACCCCCTCCCTTCCTGAAATTTACTCCTCTGTTGTCTGTCCTCTGTCCAGGGAGCCACTGGACAGAGGTGACAGTTCCAGGATTGCCCTATCACCATACAAGGTGCATCTGGTCTACAGGAAGTGTGTGTGTGTGTGTGTGTGTGTGTGTGTGCACGCCTGTGTGCACAGAGAGAGAGAGGGAGAGGGAGGGGGAGGGGGAGAGGGAGAAAGAGAGATCACATACACAAGCCATGCCAATTCACGTTCCCATCTGTTCCCACACTCTACCACAGAATCACTCTGATCTCCCAGCTGGGGGCCAGGGCCTGCTGTCCATGAAGCACCTGCAGCACCCTCTGCCTCTGCAGGCCCAGAGAGGCTTCCTCATAGCTTCCTTGGGAAAACAGAATTACAGAGCCTCACAACCCAGGCTTCCTTACCCAGATCCTGGTGCAAATCCCACATTGATACCTTTCATGACCTCAAGATATGGGGGATTTTCATGGACTGTGAAGCTGGGGTTCATTATTTCCTCTGAAAAGTCTCCATTTTGTCTTTCTTGCAACTTATTTTGGTAACCGCCCACTAGTCTATCATCTCCAGGTGTTAGTCAAACATCCTATTTTAGCGGCCTGTCTTGGAAACAATGGATTCCTCTGAGGTGTGGTAGAGCGCGGAAGAAAATCCAGAAAGCAGTTAACAGTACTGAGAACCCTTGCAGTGGCAGAACAAGAGGAAGGAAGGAAATGTGACCAGAAGCAAATGCCCAGGACTTGAAAGGGAATGTTCTAGATGCTCAGGAATACTGATTTTATTATTGTAACTGAACATACACATGTTACATATAATAAATATCAATACATGTAATAAACATGATATATAATAAACATGTTACATATATACATATGGATTCCTGATTTAATATTTAAAAGTAAACAAAATAACAGACACAAGACAATACCTAAATTTCATAGCAAAATCTCCTGGAAACATGACTGGACTCTGAGAACTGGAATGCAAACTCAACAGCACGGAGGAAGCTGATAGAAAAAGAACTGTTCAAGAGGGTTGAAAGCTTTCCGAAAACTACTGAGGAATTGTTCTTGAGGGCTGTTGAGTTTTAGGCTCTAGGGCACAGGAATGGTGTTAGCATGGCTAATTGATTGTCCGGAGGGAGAATGTAGAAGGAAAGCATTGGACTTGATCCTTGGAATCTCTATCAGGAAAAGCATGGGGAGCCCTGAGAGGAGACAAGGAGCCTTGACTGACAGACTCAGGTGTGCCTGTCAGGGGCAGACTCCACTTGTCTATACCATCTCCGGGAACAGGTAACAGTTTGCTAGATTCTTTCTACAGTGATTTTGTAATTGCTTTCTACAGTGATTTTGTAATCACAGATTCTGATCCAGTTCCTTACAAAGCTTGGAGAGAAAAGAAAATGCCACCTTGGAGGGTCTTGCCACTCTTGTTATGAAAGCAATATTGGGATTGTTATAGCAACAAGAATGAGAGGTGATATATTTGGTCCATTTATCCCATCTGATTTTCACAATCACGTTAATCCTGTATGCAGATAAAGAGAAGCAGTTGCCAAGATTCAAATGCTGGCTCAACTTTAAACAAGCCATTACATCTCTTTGGGACTCAGTTTCTCCTAAAAAGAGGAGATGATGAAGAAAAGAGTTGCTGTGGAGATTGAATGATTTATGTCCCTTTAGCATTGAGATAGCTCCTGGCATAAAGTAAACTAAGCATAAATACTTGCTTATTGCTTCTGCTTTCCAGACAAAAGAATGGGATGGGGGTTATGGGGCAGAGTGGCAAAGTAATAATTAGTTCCATAGTTAGTAAATGGCAGCTGGTCTGACCCAGATACATTACATCAGAGCTCATGTGCTTATGCATCATACTATATAAACTGACAGGTGTTTGTTAAGGTAAGTTGACTCATGCATCTTCTGGGTCCTCTTCAAACTCAGGTTAGATATACAGAACTAGTAAGTGTGCTTTCAAGCTGCAAAAAGCAAGCAGGACCCAGAAGTCCAGTTCTCCAGCTGAGCCCTGACACTGCCCAGCTGCAGCCCATCCCTCCCTGGGATCGCTGCCTGACAGCTGTTGCTGCTCATCTAACTGGCTACAGAACATTGAGATTTCTCCAAGGCTGCACTGGGATTTTGCATCATTGCATTCTGGTTCCCAGCAATCTGCCAATTATAAATACAAAATTCTCCTGTAAGCCCATAAACTCAAATGATATGGATCCTGTCTTCAGCTGGCTGTGGGCAGCAATCTTGCCCTGAAAAACTTTCCAACCTCCCCAGGTTACTAATATACCATGTGTAAAGGGCCTGGCGAGTGGAAAATGGTGCTCCCATCATGCTCTGCCAAGGATCTCCCTGTTGAAAGTGCAGGTGTGCAGGGCTCTGGGTTGGTTCCTACCCCTAGCACCCATGAGGAACTCAATGTGCAGAACTTCCTCTGAGATCCCACGTCTCCTTTAGTGAAGTGGAAAATTCAGAGTAGCTGGTCCATTCTTTGAGAGTCATGTCCATATTTTAATTTCTCGCTTTTATCTCACCACTTTCAAAGTCAACTGGAAAGAAGTTTTCACTTTAAGGAGGCATGCGCACTGGATTTCCATAATTCCTATGTGGAACATGCTGTCGCTGCTGTTTGTAATTGTTACAGGATACAAGCACTTTCAAAAACCCCAGCATGTACTGCTGGGACCACTGAGAGGAAAAACCTATTAGCCCAATAACCAGACATTACAGGAAACTTGTGGCTTAAAAGCTCCCCCCTCCCCAAGAATAACAAGGCAGAAGCTGGGCCTGATCTGCTTCAGACACATTAGCCTGAAGTTACATATGTATGCATGCACCTGTTATACACATAGGTTCACAGAAGACTGCACATATTTTCTTCCTGAATTTCAAATAAGAAATGAGATCCAGGTCTAGAAGTCTACAATACCAGCACTCAACAGGAAAAGCAGGAAGATCAAGAATTCAACATCATCCTTGGCTACATAGCAATTTCAAGGCCAGCCTGAACTACATAAAACCCTGTCAAGAAAGAAAGAGAGGGGAGAGGGAGAAAGAAAGGGGAGAGAGAGAGGGAGAGATTGGGGGGAGAGAGGGAGGGAGGGAGGAAGGGAGGGAGAAATTAAATGACTGGGAGATTGTCCAGTAGGTGAAGTGTTTACAATGGAATCAAGAGGATTGGAGTTAGGATCCCCAGAAACCATGTAAAATCCAAGTAGATAGGACAGCTGCTTGTAATTCTAGCTAAAAGGAGGTGGAAACAGGAAATTCCCAGCGTAAGCAGGCAAACTAGCCAAAAATAGTGAATTCCAGGTTCAGCAAGAGACTCAGTGTCAATATATTATAAGGTGACGAGCAATTGAAAAAGACATTTGACAACAACCTTGGGTCTCCATAGGCATGTGCACACATGCACCTATGCATATGCAAATACATATATGCATACACCCAACACACACATACATACACACAAAAATATTAATAGTAAATATTAAAATTAAAAAGTAAATAATTAGTAAAAAAGATGGCTGGGCATATAGTTTAGTGTCATAGTGCTTGCTTATCATGCACGAAGCCCTAGGGTCAACCTTGAGGACTGAAAAGAGAGTAACAGTGAGAGAGGAAGAAAGATGGAAGGAGGGAAGCAGGGGGGGGAGAGAGAGAGAGAGAGAGAGAGAGAGATCAGTACACTGGTGTTCTCCTTAGGGGGTGAATAAAAGGTCCACAATCCAGCAGACTGAGGTATGTGACACAGGTAATAACTGAGCTATTATTCTGAATGATTATTCCAGGCTTGCACGGAACACTTTGCCTAATTAGACTTCACACAGAGGGGAAAATGCTTTAATATTTAAGAGGTATAATGGTGCAATCAATGTACACAAATCAGGCCTGATAAGGAGTATTGCTTATTAAAGAGAAAGACAGATGGCCACGGGAAAGGTATAATCATTAAATGTAAAATCTCACAGGCTCCAACTGTGAACACCAGCCACATACTTTAAAATTACCACTTCACCCACAGACACTCAATGCATTATTTAGTCCAGTCCTTATGCTCCATCGACTACAGATACACCCACACCATAGATTTAATAAAATAACTTGGTTCAAAGAGATAGGTCCTTGCTGTTTCTCAATGCTGTCTTTTTTAAGCCCCGTTTGCTGAAGTCACAATCCCAGAGAGTCAAGATGTCCAACCTCTCTCTTATAATCACTTTCAGCTAGGTAATTACCCCTCCTTTTTATTACCTTCAAGAGCACTTACTTTGTTGGAAGCCTTCCAGATTGTATTAGACCCAGCCTGCCACAAGATGAATACATAATTTTTTTATAAGTAATTCTTAAGAAAACACACAGTAAACAGAGATGTCGTGAATATAAGCACAGTTACAAGCTATACGCAATAGCAAAAGACTTACAGGCATGGTTTTTCTGCTTGGTTTACCCAGGTCAGCTTTCCACTCACATACAGGGATCTCAGAGTCGTTTGTCACTCATGAACACTGTTTCTTATTAACCCTATTGATGACAGGATTGCTGCATTTGTTAACCTATCCATCCTGTGCATACATCCTGTGCTAACCTTACCATAGGCATTGGAATATATCAAAAATGGGGGGCGGTGAACTATGTTCCCCACACTCAAGAATCTACATGCTGATCCAATGATGACATAAAAGGCAACTAAAATGTCCACACCCCTATACTGTGGTTTGTTGTTTTTGGTTTGCTTTGTGACAAGGTCTCATCTAGCCAATGTGAAGCTTAAATTTACTGTAGCCGAAGATGGCCTTGAACTCTTGATCCTCTTGCCTATCTCTCCCAAGTGCTGGAATTACTAACACGAACCACCATGCCTAGTTTTATACAGGGATGAAACTAACGGCTTCATGCATGCTAGGAAAGTACTGTACTAACTGAGCTATATCCCTAGCCCATACTGTGTTTTCACTTAAGTACAGGAAACACAACAGACTTGGGAGCAAAGCTTTCTAGGCAATCAGATGTGTTCAAATCTAGGTTCTGCCCACACAGTGATTAGACCCGGCCACCAGAAACACTTCTTCAATGGTAAATGAATTCTATAAAGAAAGTGTATCAATAGTTATATCTAGGTTATGGTAAATGTCTCAGATCCTTCTGCACATTCTGTATTTCAGGGGAAAAAAATGAGGCTTGCTTTTAATTAAAAAGCTCAGTATCCAACCCCTGAGAAGCCCCAGTGACATATATATCATGTCTTTCCATATGTGTATCCCATGTTTGTCCCCAGACTCCTCAGAACTATTCTTGGAAATAAAATCTCTTTATGTCAGAAAGATCATGGATTTGCAATGCAGATAGCAAAGAATTTCACATTTTAACCAATTCGATAAAATTGTACAAGAGAAACAGATCATTTTAGAGTGTGTGTGTGTGTGTGTGTGTATGAGCGCACGCACGCTTTCGTGTGAGTATATGTACATGCACGCACACATGGATGTGGGTGTAGGTGCATGTGGAGGCCAAAGGCTTGTTTTCTTCCTCTATTTCTCCTTGCCTTATTATTATTATTATTATTATTATTATTATTATTATTATTATTTCTAGACAGGTTCTCTCATCAAAACTGGAGCCCACCAATTTCTAAATCTAGAGCTTACCAGTTTGTCTAAACTGGCTGAATTCCAAAGATCTGCCTCTCTCCCCATCTATCACCAGTGCTGAGATACAAATACCCATGCTTTGGCTTTACATAAACACTGGGAACCGAGCTCTGGTCCTCATGGTTGCCAAGCAAGCATTTTACTGAGTTGTTGCCCCAACCTCTCATTTCCATTTCTGATGTTGTAAAATCAGCAAAAAAAAAAAAAAAAAAAAAAAAAAAAAAACAGATCTCTGTGCCCTTGACGTACACACTGGGTGCATCCAAGAGGAAACATTCTATGTGGCACAAAGCCCCTCCTTTGTAAGACTTTACTTCCCTGAACTCTTGTGGCCAGAATCCCTCATTTGTTCATCTGTGTCAGCACCAAGCACAACACCAAGCACACAGGTGGAGTCTGTAGATTCTGAGAAACTTGAGAGCAGACAGTTAGCTCTGTTAGTTGCAGTATCGTAGGGACACCTAGAATTACCTCTAACCAGCCAGCTTGCTTAAAAATGTTACATGCCCATTAATAACAACAACGCCCCCCCAGGTCTGTTCCTAAGAACATTATGCCACTTGGTAGTTGAGTCATCTTAGTCTCTCCTGGCCTTCTTCATACCCACAGTGATAGTCTGAAGACTGTCTCCAATGAGCTGGGACTTCTGCAACATACTGACATGAAACCACTGGTCTCAGAAATACTATTGTGTCTATGGATGTAGCTTTGCTAACCAATGGTCTTTTTATTACTTCTAGCTTCAAGAATACTGTTTTGTGAACTCTGTAAGCCCTCCAGGAGAAAAACAATTCATTCAAATGCATAGCATGTTCATTTCAAATATTCCTAATTCCCATGAATTTATTAAATGAACAAAGCCAACTTCATTTAAGCTTACTCTACTCATTCCCTGATTTCATTCCTTGGTGATGAAGAACAGCTGCAATCCATGGTCATCTAGCCCCAAGAATAGCCAACAGTCCTAGCAGAGAATCGTGCCTCTCTGTGCCCTTTCAGCTCAAGCCCAGCCAGAACCTCTCAAGCTTTCAGACAATCAGATTTTTCAAATCCCTCATACCTACTCCCTACTGCACCTCCCTAGTTAAAAATGCAAACACTCTCTTGTTACCCTTGACCACCAGAAAAATTTTGAAAGGATGAGAGAGGTGGGAGAGATGCAGTCCTGGTTCTCAACGAACAAAGAAATTGTACCTTTGGTTTATAAGGTAGCTGAATGCTAATCTATGTATACATGTTACCAAAAGGTATCATTGCTAATCTGAGTTACTTATGTCCAGGGAAGTCAAGGGACTGATAGGAAACATTAGAAATCTGTTGTTGAACAGAAAACCTTGGTTCCACTGCCCTCAATCAAAAACTTAAGCTGTATAAAGACACTGTGGTAGCCAATATTGACTGTTAACTTTGACAGAATTTAGAATCAATTGCCAAGAAAACATTCCTCTAGGCAAATCTGTGAGAATGCTTCAGAAAGGTTTAATTTGGTAGGAAGGACCCCTGGATGTTGCCAGTAACATTCCAAAGTGAATAAGTGGTCCCAAAGTGAATAAAAAGGAGAAATCAACTGGGCATCAGCAACTATGGCTCTTTGCTCTCTGACTGTGAGCATATGGTGACCAGCTACCACGTACACCCACCAGTGTGTCTTCCCCACCATGACGGACTCTTCTCTCAGACTGTGGGTCAAAAGAAACCCTCTTCCTTCCTTGAGTTGCTTTATCTAGTACCTTGTCATAAGAGCAAGAATGAAACTGATGTGGGTGCCCAGTGTAGTTTTCTGGGATTCATTTCACTTCTTACAGCGGCATATGCTCAGTGGAAATCCAAAGACATGTTGGTTATAATAATCTAAGAACTGAAGACAGTAAGAAAACTACCCAAGAGTAGAATTTAAGAGACTAAAAGTCCAGTGCAAACATAGCAGTCTCCTTCTAGTCTCCCAAATTTCCTCTGAAAGTAAACTAGAGAATAGTTCTTTTCTTGTCCATGTATTAACAAGCACCTGCCATGAGAAGCACAGGTTGCTTACATCTCAGTTAATAAACAAACACCCCATATTTTCAAATATGAAAACCATGATAAACTGATTCGTATTCTAGATGAGAAAGTAGAATCTAAAGAATTGACTTGCTAAAGATCACACAAAGAAACAGCACAGAGTTGAGCTTCCGCCAACCCACTCCAGCTTCCAAAGCCGCAGTGTTAAGAACACTGCTTCTTCATCCAGCCGTTGGCTCCCACATTTTCTGATGACTACAGGTCTCTGTGTGTCTTCATTATAGAAATCTTCCCAAGACTCATGTGAACTAACTTGAATTACACTTTAAGGACTATCCCCTCCCCTCCCCTCCCCCCAAGAAAAACCTTTTTTCTCTCTTTCTTTTTTTTTTCTGCAAAGCTCTCCTCCTGTTGTATTTTTAAAGCTGGCTTGTTGCTTTCATTTTAATACACTCTATGAATCCCATAAAATGAGATTTTGAAAATTACAGTAAATTGCTCTAAACAGCTCTCTAATCCTATCCTGCATTTGTTTTTTCCCCACTTTTTAAAAAATCCTGACTCAAGCCTCACTCATACCTGGGCAGGTCCTGTTTGCTTATTCACAGAAGGGTTGGCTTATGCCTATGTGCCATCACACAATAAATAATAACTCCAGGAGCTGGCCCTGAACTGTAATGATTCTGTAAAACTCACATTCCTGCCCCTCCACACACAGCATCTACTCTGCACACCAAACAAGGCTGCTCATTATCATAAAACCACCAGGCACAACTTAGTAAAATCCGCCCTGGCCTACAACACAGCCCACTATACAGACTGTGTCAATAAGACCCACCCAGAGGCCCCTGTGGTTCTGGCTCCCTGCCACACAGTGAAACAGACATGGGCATCTTTAACCAAACTCCCAAATGGAAAAAGAAAAAGGCAGGAGGCTCACTTCATCTGCGATATCAACTAATCCTTGAAATCTCAAGTGGGAATTGGCAGCGAGCTAATAATTTTGATTTAGCTCCTAGCTGGCAGAGGATGCACCACCTTCAGAAAAGCCCTGCAGTCAGAGCTTAGGGAGCTAGACATGTCTATTAGGCAATACACCAAACTGGAGGTGCAGAAGGGCTTCAGTTCTCTTGTAAGATCCCGGGAAGAGCCTTTCTCTAAGCTGTCTGTAACACAGAACCACCAACCCAGCCCCAGGCCTCTCAGGTAAAAGCTGCTAAGAGTTGGCCTTGCTCACTCCCAAATCTTAAATATTTTCTGCTTAGCCTACCTCAAACTTCATTTCTAACTTGATCCAATTTCCATACACACCCTCTCCTTTGCCCTCCAGTCCCAGCCTTAGTCTACTTCATGGGCATCTATGCTAGGCACTGAGTTGCCGTGGGCTACTAGAAGTCAATCTCTTCTGGTCAGCTCCAGGAATGACAAGGTAGGCTAGGGACCCTAGGCTAGTACCAATTCATACATCACCTAGCACCATTGCCAAGTCTGTCCCAGCATCATGAGGGAGAACCAGAAAGGAAAATGTTTTTCAAGAGTCAATTACACTCCAACTTGAACTTCAGAAATCATTATTTTTATGCTTCCCTGACCAGTCAGGACTGGATGGAAGAAGGAAGGGACAGGAGACCATAAGAGGAGATAACAAAGAAGGAACTGTCATTGGTACCAGTTACTCCCAGTGGTGTTGCATTTTATCTGAGATCTCAATTCTTGCAAGAAATCTAAAATGCATTGTGTCCATTATGCAATCAAACTCCATACAAGGAAACCAAGAGATGGGGCTCCAGGCACCCCAGCCAAGAAGAGACACGCCTGGGCTAACAAACAGCACTGCCCAGCTCACAGGTATTTCTGCATTGTCACCTCTTCTTTATATTCCTTGAATTATCTAGTGGAAAGCCTTTACATAACATGAGCATAAGCACTTTGCTCAATGAACACACGAATGGTTGGTCCCAGCTTTCACACCTTTATATTCTGCAAACCACATACTTGATTTGATCCATATATTCTTCTCATAACTCGCCTGCAAAGTGCTTTGATAAGAAATTAACTGTCAGCCAGGTGGTGGTGGAGCATACCTTTAATCCTAGCACGGGGAAGGCAAAGGCAGGTGGATCTCCCTGAGTTCGAGGCCAGCCTGGTCTACAGAGTGAGTTCCAGGACAGTTGGAGCTACAGGGAGATATTCTATATAGGAAATTCAAAAAAGAATAGAAAAGATGCTCACTGCCACATAGCAATATATTTTGAGCTACTAGGAAAAAATTCCTGGATGTACAAACACATAAATAAAAAGTGCTGAAGCCGACTCACTGATAAAACTGCATTTGTTATCTGGCTCTATCCTGCCCGGAGATTGTTTTATCAAACCTCAAACACAGAGAGAGAGGGGGGGGGGGAAGGAGAGAGAGGGAGAGAGAGAGAGGAGAGAGAGGGAGAGAGAGAGAGAGGGAGAGAGAGAGAGAGAGAGAGAGAGAGAGAGAGAGAGACACAGCAGAGGTTGGGGAAATAGCTCAGTCAATAAAAAGCTTCCCTACCATGAAAGCATGAGGATTTATGTTTGATCCCCAGCATCCACAAAGAATGCAGGGTGTGGTGGTGTGTACCTGTAACCCTGGCACTGGGAAGACAGAGACAATTGAATCCTTAGGACTCACTAGCCAGACAGCCCAGCCAAACCAGTGGTGAGAAACAACACCCTGGCTTGACCTCTGGCCTATAGATACACAGGTACGTGTATGAAATCGCACGCCCACCCACATACACGTGGGAAAGGGGAGCTAGAAACAGAAGTTCTGGGCTTGAACCAGGCAGATGTGGATTAAGGTCCAGCTCTACCACTCAACCTTACTCACGTAACATCTCCTAAACTTTAGTTTTCTCATCTGTTATAACAGTGCCTTGCATACAGTTCAAAGTTCTGTGCAGGTTGAATGAGCACCTTATGTCCCATGCTTAACACAGCATTTGCTACACAATTAAGGGTACCATAAATGTAGCCAATTTTATGATGGAAAGAATTACAATGTAATGAAGTATAATGAGAAATCTTCAATGAAGTACCTGACTTTGCAAGCATTACCTGAGTTACTAAATTTGCTGAATCTTTGACAGAGTATTTCAGTGGCTAGACTGACTGACCTTGATCTATACTGAAAACTACCCAGGAGATAATTGTAATAAACACCAGCAGAGATACATGCACATGTATGTATACAATTTACTACAAGGTAGTTCTTCTTCTCAGCACTTCTACAGACAACACTTCACACATAGCTGTGTAGAATGTGCTTCGTAGTGAAGCCCAGCAGGGAGGTAACTGACTCTGAACTCTAATGTGCTATTTCTTTACCAGACTTAACAACCTGGCCCAGGGTGGCCAATCACAGATGAAAGAAATACCTAGTACTAAATTGTACAAGGACAACTCATGGGCTAACAGCAGCACCATTAAAATGTACTGGCCAATTTAATAGCAATTACCTGAGTTGGGTGTGGTAGAGCTTGTCTGTAATCCCAGGATTCTGGAGGCTTAGGCGGGAACGGGCTCACAAATTCAAGGTCAGCCTGGGCTGCACTAAGAGACCCTTTCTGAAGAACACTTTAGAAAGTATCAAACAAAAGAGAGACAAGATAAAGTCACTTTTGAGGGTACCAAGGACTTAGGTTTTAGAAACAGATCAGATGATGTTCACAAACCCCTTGATGAAGATTGCTAAACTAAGCTATGCCTTGGGAATACAAAAATCAAAGCCACCCCAGGATTCAGCATAAATAGACAGCTCACACCTACCTACTGTGCTTCCTCCGGCTTCCCCCTTCACCAACTCAAATGTTCTTGGTGTGTGGAGATAAAACAAAGGAGCAACTGTGACCCCAGGATAACCAAATGTTTGGTTTTTACATTGCCTAAATTTTTACATCTGTGCAGCCTGTGCTAAGTGATAGGTTTAAAAATCCTAGCTCACAGTTGTCATTTCCATACAGTGGCACCTCCCAAATGCAGGTCCCTAAAAATGACTCCCAGGTATAAAGAACCATTCATTTCCTGCACCTTGGGCTGGCATCCATAATCTTTGTCAGCTCAGGGCTCTTGCCCAAACTAAATCACTGTGTTCTGCTGCGAGCTGTATGTCTATCATTCTGGCTGAAGCTCAGTTTCGGTCTTGGGAAGAGGAAGGAGAGGCTGAGAGATGCCAAGCCCTTCCCTAGCTGGGAGTTAAAACCTCTTCTGGTGCTAGAAAAGCATTCCTTTGTACAAACGGGATCTCCGCAACTCTTTGATATGCCAGAATCCTAAAAGCAATCCAAAGAATTTTGCTTAATCAAGGGGAAATGATAATAAAAATTATCTATGGCCTTCACAATAAAACTTATCTCTTATTTTGTTCCTGAGCCATGGACTGGCCTAGACCTTCAGAGAAAAACAACAACAGTCAGATGGTCTTGTTTTCAAATCACACCATGCAGAAATCTGTCAGAGCTGGATGTCTGAAATTTTTCTGAATACAGAAAGGTTCTGCTAAATAAGAAGAGAAACCCCTTTGTAATATTTGGGGTCTCAGTGTGCTAAATTCTCTTACCTTAGCTGACTTCTCTGTGCAAAGTAAAGGTGTTTAGTTTCCCAAAATAAATTAAATCTTACTGGAAATCTGAACATGTTAGTGTTCTGTTATTTACTGGCAAACCACATGGCTATTTGGGGTTAAAGATGCCTGTTTACATATACTGTTGATATTTCTTCTGCCAAATAACAAGTTATATCTAGGAAATAAAAACACCTTCGAGTTATTCAACAAGTATTCTTAAACCTGAATAACTTCATTAAAATCAAAATTTTACAAGTAAAGGTGCTCTTCAAAACTCACAGCTGGGTGTGGTAGCTCATGGAGAATCACTACAGGTATGAGGCCAGCCTGAGCTACATAGTGAGGCCCTACCCTAAACAAAACTTCTCATGCGGAGAATGATATCCTTTAATGCTGCACCCTAGAATGTAACAAAACATTTTTAAAGGTAAAACGTAATGCAGCTCTAAGAAGAAGAAGAGGCAGAGAAGAAGGAAGAGGAAGAAGAGGAGCTTCACCTGGCTATATAAAATTCCTTGAGAAGAAATTTGTATTGCTTTAGTGTTACAAGTATCCATTTAGGAGACAAAGCAATTTTAAATACATTAAAAGATTAAGAGAAAATATTTTTATCAAAGACAGATGGACAGATACACACACACACACACACACACACACACACACACACACACAGATTAAAATTCTACATCTGAATCATGTATTTAATTTCTAAATTTAAAAATTTCATATTTGAATATTTTGCTATATAACGTGAAAAACCCAATTCTTAAGTCTCTAAAGCTAGTTTTTAAACTCCACCCAATCCAGCAAAGAGTGCTTTCATTTGTTTGCAGGCCATTGCTGATGCTTTTTATATGTGTTCCCTTTTCTGACGAAGGAAGTACAATTTCTCTGCTACCTGAAAGGACAGAAGGATGGGGAAAAATGACAGCCAGGGTGATCCAGTGTGCAGAGGAGGCCCCTAGTGGTGGAGCCACTATTAGACTTCAGCTTTACAAGTTTTATAAGATCACTTTATCATGAGGCCAAAATCAATAGGTAATAAAGTCTACCTGAGCTCAACCTCTTTAGTACTTCTGTTAGCTTTAATATATGGCAGGGCTATAATTTACAATCCCAAGGTCCTTTCATCAGGAATACAAAAAGAAGGATGTGAAGAATAACTTCATTACACAGTGAATTTTAAACCAACAAACATGTAGTAAGTCCTTACTGCTTGCCAATATGGAGTTGGATGGCACAAGGAAAGCAGGAGAGACAACAGCCTTGCACAGCTTGCTGTTACTTCTATTCACTGTGCCATCGTCTTATGAAACACAGAACTGGGAAACCGGAAGACTGACAAGTCCAGTTCTTCATCCCACATCCCGATGACGGATCTCAAGCAAGAGAAACCCCTGAAGTGTTGCGTTCTATCATCCTCAACAGTGCCAACTCCTAGGTTCAAACGACCATGCAGGGCAACACTGGATAACCTTCAGTGAGCGACGGCTTCATGGATGGATGCATGGATGGATGGACAGATGTGTGGATGGATGGGCAAAAGATCATACAAAAGAAAGAATTACAAGTTTTAAAGTTTTTAAGGGTCAAATCATACCTAGACGTATTTAAGAAAGACAAAAAGAAGCATTCAGGAAAGCGTCTACTGTGCTCTGAGCACCTAGAAGAGAATGCTATTTCATTCTGCCAAATGTCTCTATCAAGTAAGGAGTGTTACAACCAGTAACAACCAGTTTGCAAATTAGAACCCTGGTATTGGTAAGAATTAAAAAGTGTGACAAACCTCTTGGATGCCAGCTCTCTGGAATAGCTAAGCACAGTCTCACAGTAATGTAAATGGGTGAATCCAAATAGCAGGCATTTTCCTTGAAGCTTGCTAATGTGGTTTTCTAACTAGACATTTGTGATCTGAGACAGAAAGATGGACAGAATTAACATAATATGCCATGGTTTGGAAGGACAGCAGGTGTATCCTAATCTGCAAAGCTCAAGCTTGACAATTGTACCACGTTGAAAAATAATAACAACCACACACAAAAAAACCTCTCAGTGTTTTAAGTAAATTCATGAGCTTGTCTCGAGCTGCTTTAATAGATATTCTTCACCATGTTGCACTCCATGGGGCTGCAGGTTGTACCCACAAGATAGGTAGTTCAATGAAAGGGAATGATTACACATGTATTAAGTTCCTAAAATGGGTATAGCCCATCTCATTATTTTTCCAATTTCTGGAGGCTCAACACAGGATCACGTATCACAATAATCACTCTCCTGTCTGTTTAGGTGGCCTTTTATGCCTAGGGCACCACTTACTGTCGGCCTTATGCTTCTATTTCCACATTTTAAAGACTTCTCTCAGCGTGGCAGAACCCCACCGTTTATTAATGCTCACAGTTCACCATAACTGGGATTCTCTTGTATGAAAAATGTTAACACAATCCAAGAAACCCTGTAGAACTACTAGAATTTACTAGATATTTAAATTCCTTATAAATATGGAAGTATAGTTAGTTATCTTTAAAGACATTTAAGTAAAAACTGTGCCAAGATGCTGCAATTAGAATTAAAAAATGGAGTTTGCAAAATGTAGCCACCCTATCATTCATTACTATTTCAGTTTTAGCATCCACAGAGGCTGTTTGGTCACGTACAGTACTGTTAACGTCTTTTCCTCTATAACTTCAAATTCACTGACAACAAGGGTACAGGTGCAGGAAGTGTGGCGGAAACAAACAACTTTGCGTGCGCCCAGCAGTTTTCCTTTTCCTTCAGCCCTCGGAATGCCCCACCGCACCCCAAGATCATGCTCTGGGAGGGCTTCTTCCCACCCACACACTTGCACGGAGACACACGCAGATAGGGGAGACCTCCGGGATCCAGGGAGTCACCATCTTCGGGGTACAATGCAGGAGAGCGCGCTGCCCACGGGCCACCCGCCTCACCACAGCGAAAATATTCCAGGAACAGCAAAGTAGCGGCGCCTGCACGTGTCCAAGGCTACTTTGAAGTGGGGGTTCTGGAGAGTAAGCCAGTGAGCGCTGGAGAAGCCGGGCTGACCACTGGGTGCGGCACTGGGGACCCTGGCTTGGAGCCGCGCTCCGGTGTCCACCTGGAGACGCCGCGCCCCCCACGCGTCCAGCACCGGCTACAGCATCCTCAGCCCCGGGGTAGCCGCGGTAACAAGAGGCCAGCCCCGGAGCCGTCCTCCCCGGCTGACAGAGAGCCACCCGAGGTCGCGGGCAGCGGCGCGGGGCTGCGGACGGGCGAACGGCAATGACACACCCGCACGCGGCCGGCCACGCCCGGCGGACCCCATGAGAAGGGACCCCCACTCACCCCAGGCCGCCCTGCAGACAACCGGGCCCAGCTGCCTCCGCTGCTCCCGCCGCCGCCGAACTTTCCCTCCTGCGAGGCGGCCGCGGGCTCGGCTCCACCTCCAGCTCCGGCAGCCGCGGAGCCTCCAGGGACCCGAGGCGGGAGGGGGGGTGAGCAGGGAGCGCGGGCTGAACCGCGGCCAAGCGCAGCGCCCGCCTCGGGGTGGGAGCCCGCGGAGCCGCGAGCCCGCGTGCCGGAGGCCGCGTGGGCCTCGGGGCCAGGGTCGCGCCTGGCTGCAGTTACTCGATTCCACCAGGGCCCTTCTGCGGTGTGTCCCCGCTCCCAGTCCGGGCAAAGCAGGGCGCCCTGGCTGAGAGACTGTCACTCTGCAGAGACCATGTCTCCTGGAGACCAGGGTCTTCAAGTGTGACTGATCACTGACATCCAGAGAAGTTGGCCACTGTTGGAGGCTGTGCACCGAGAGAGAGGTGGCCCAATGTATCCTACAAGTTTGCCCCAGTCCCCCACCCGTCCCCCCCCATTCAGCCCCCCCACCCCACCCCGTGTCATTTGCTCTGCTAGTACTGTCCTAATTCCAAGGGTCGGCTTGCATCCAAAACTTTGTGAATCGTACTTAGAGAATTAATAAACTAGTTACTGTTTTTGCTGCCCTGGCTGATGGTGATAATGCCTTCATTAAGAAGCTGTTATTTACAGAAGATCAGAAACCCCTTTAACCCTTCAGTCTCACTGAGGCTAAGCCATGTCTACAAGGACCTCTGGCGGCCATAGCCCCTCAGAAACTCAGCTGAAATCTGTGGAAAGCAGATGAATCTGTGTTTACCAAATAAAGCATAAGTATAATTTCTCTGACTATATCAAAGTGCTGCATAGTAAGGCGGTAATAAATAATTAAAACTGCATAGATATGCGCATACCTATGTGTACACAGGTCATTCCAGAAGCCTCAAAAAGCAATCATATGCCAATTTTCATTTGCAGATGAAAGTCACTACGTGGAGGATCGGGTTAGTTACAGGTTGTGTTAAGATTTTTTGATTTCACACTCAGTCACTCTGTGGGTAGACAAGCAATTTCTTCAGAGACTTCCAACTGCCACAAAAGTATTCCTACGTCTTTATATATTGATAGATAGGTTGTTAAATTTTTAATTGCTTTTGCCTACTGAATTAGCTCTCATCTATCTACTCAATGGTGTCTCCAGAATCATGTGATAAAGTTAAGCATAGACTTTACTTTGGAAAATGGGCTAGAAAACTTGAATTCAGGTTGCCCTGACCTATACAGACATGCCCTTTGGTCCTTAGAGTCCAGGTTACGTGGACCAGCATGCGGAAGATGGAGAAGACTATCAGAGCTATAATAATCTCTATTTCTCTATGTAAAAGAAAGAGGGAGATCATTTAAGGGTTGGTTGCAGTTACTTTAAGAGTGATTAACACATGGAGGTGCCTTGGGGTACCACTTTCAAACTTCTCAGCATTTGGATATTGACTCTGGGGCACAGCAATGGCTACCAGTGGGTATGGTGCCAGTACGTAGCTGCATACTGATTCCAAAGCCAGTGTTAAGGGACTGGTGTCCCTCAGTTTTTAATATGAAACTATTATTATTAACTATTGAAATATAGTTAATATATGAAAATAAGTGAATCGAGAGAGTGATAAAACTATGAAACTAATTAAGAACATCATTAAGAAATGATACCTTTTCCTGAGTGAACAACAAGAGAGAAAGACTTGCAATGTAATATCTGCTCAGGAGCTTCTCTTCCAGAGCCATGCTACAGTCACACTTGGTCTCTGTTATCAGGAGAGGCAGCCCCTGGCAAAACTAAGTAGTGAAACTAGCAGAAAGATGGAGTCCCAGGTACGAGAGCTAAGGACCAGAAAGACCGGCAGAACACTAAGACTAAATTTAGCTTTGTTATTTAAAGATCATGAGCCCAGGATGACTTCAAACTCATGGTAGCCAAAAATAGCCTTCAACCTATGATCCATCCTCCTGCCTCAGGCTCTTGAATGATAGGATTACAGACTTTCACCCCTGATTAAACCACTCAGCACTGGATTAAAAAATAAAAATAAACAAATAAAAAACAAAAACTTTTTTTTGATAGACAATCCTGATATGTGGCTCGGGTTGGGTCTGAACTCACAATCCTCCTGCCTTGGACTTCTGTGTACTAGAACTATAGACATAGGCCTTATGTGGCTGAAACCAGTTTGTAAGACTTGCTACAAAAAGGAAAAATTTACTACTTGGATTTTAGCTTGTACCTGAAATGTTTTACAGTTAAACATCTTTCATAAGCATGATTTAGAAATTAAACTTTGTTGTTTGAATTTCCAAGGACATACTAAAAGATATGTTAATATCATGCTACCAATATGGGAACAGTAAGAAATAACAGTTTTAGAAATAAGTGAAGCCACAATTGTAGAGTGACTTAAAGTAGAAAGCTTTTGTATTTGTAAAAGGCAGGTATGCATATTATACAAACCTGTGTGTGAGTGTGTGTGTGAGTGTGTGAGTGTGTGTGTTTATGTGTATGTGTTTGAGTCTGTCTGAGGGTATGTCTGAGTGTGTGTATATGTGTGTGTGTGTGTGTGTGTGTGTGTGTGTGTGTGTATGTGTGTGTGTGTTGACAGGGTCCTACGCTACAGCCCAGATTGGCCTGGACCTCACTATATAGCCCAGGCTGGCCTCAAACGTGTGACAACCCTCCCACTTTAGCACTCCAACTATGAGAATGTACACATGAACATCACACCTGGCTTCATTTTGCTAATAATGACTTGTCTTAAATAGACACTGCACAGCTGTCAGATGCCAAGTACAGGAATATTTCTCACAAATCTAGATCAGGTGTCTCAGCTTCATCAGGATCCTTGAGAAACTTGATCCAGGCCATCCAGCAGCTAAAGCAACAGTTCTGAAACCCATTCATTAAAGCTCAGTTGCTTCACTTTCTAAGAGATACACTGAAGTTGTGTTGACTCTCCCTTTAAACTCAGTTCTACTCATCAGGGTTATCTGATTCTCAGATCACAGAAATGTGCTACATAGTCAGAGGCGGATGGATCATTAGATGCAAGAGGTTTTCTGTACAGAGATTAGAGATTAGCCAAACAGTAGTGTTGTGGGTGGTAGTCATTAAGATAGGGTCTAATTATATTCTATACAGTCTACTTTAAAAACCTTTGAAATGTGAAATATAATTCTAAATAGTTTTTCACGTAAAATAAATAAAGTAAACAATATTTGTACCACATAAGTAGATGTTATTTGACTAGGGAAAGTTACATAACGCAAACACAGCAGGGGCTCAAATGGTATCTGTTGACTGAATGAGGGATACTTTTAATGTCTTCTGACTGTCTCCACATTTACATCTTTAAATCACGTATCATCAGAATGATTATTTTGGGTAGGCCTGGACAAGGAAGAGGCAGAGGATCTCAAAACCAGTTTGGGCTACCTAACAAGTTCAAAGCCAGCCTGAGTTACACTGTAAGATCCTTTTTAGGAGACAAATGAACAAGGGCTGGGAGGTTGTTTAGAGGGAGTATATTTACCCAGCATGTCCAGGGCCCTGGCTGTGATCCCTAGCACTCCCCCCAAGAAATTAATTAATTAGTTATTGCATTTACACTCTTTTCAAATTTACATTATTCATGCTTTTGTTTCTAGAGGATTCCAGGAGGTCTGAAAGGAGGAAACTTCCCTCCCACATTGTTCTTTTCTCCATGTGACAGGTAGGAGCCATTCTCTGGAGTGACATTTCCAACAGGGTGGCTAAGACCTGAAATAAAAGCTGTCGAGCATATCCCATGCTTCAGGGGTGGCTTTTCTATACTATCCCTGGGGACTACACCACCACCTCTCGATCTGGAGAAGATGAAGAAGTTGCAGAAGATTGTCTGGAAAAACAAGATGAATGGAGCACCAGAAAGCAGTTCAGATCTGTCTGCATCTGACACCAACCCAGATAGGCAAGCTCAGGGCTGCTCAAAGCTGGGCCCTTCCTTGCCAAGTTATTTGTTCACCGACTTTCAGAGATCTAGCTGACCCAAGGTCTTTAATCGTGACTAGAAACACTCATTTTCTTTCTTTTATTTTATGTTATATTTCGTATTATATCTTAAGTTATTTTGTGCTTGTTATTATTATATCAGTATTATCGTTACATTTCTATTTGCCTTGTGTACATGTACATGTGTACATGTGCACGTGAGCCGCAGTGCTCCTGCAGAGGTCCGAGGACAACCCAATAGAGTTAGCTCTCCCACCCTACACTGTGGATCTCCTGGGGACCAAAATCAGGTGGTCAAGCTTAGTGGCAGGTGCTTTTATCTGCAGAATCATTTCGCTAGCCCTCATTTTCAAATATTAAATATTTTCTCTTTGATAACTCAAGTCTCTAAAGGTCACAGAGCGGTTCTTTTAACTTTTACTTCAGCACTAATTTGTTTTAGACTGCTGGACAGGCCTATTCGAAATTATTACCTTTCCAGCCATCATCATCATCTTAGATCATTTATTATTTAGGTCAATATCTATAAAACCCCTGTCCCGCTTTCAAGACCTCACTCTGTACTCTTCTGCTGGCCAAAAGATACACGGCAGCAAGCTCTCCATTCATAAGATATTCTTCAGTGACACACATTACTGTAAGAACTTTTATTACTGGCAGTAAAATGGAGGCTGCATAGAGGAGTGCTTAGGTATATTTGGAGAGCTACTGTAGGATATGTCAGCACTCATCAGAGGAAACAGCTTGGAGACAGGAAGAGCAAGTACACTCAGAATCAATAACCCCGCAAAGAAAAACTGCCTAAGGAAAGCAACAAGTAGTATGCTTTACCAGTGATGGCGAAGGACATCCACTTCCGGTTTTCTGGTTTATCTCAGCCCAAGATACAGGGGAAGGTGCACGGCGGGGGTGGGGGTCGTGGTGAGGGAGTGATATTCGCCCTGTTTAGCAGCACACAGAGGGAGCCCAGCAAAGACTTTGCCAAATCTGAGGACCTCATACCACCTCCCTGGCTTCAAAGAAACACACAGCAGGAAATGTGTTCATCAAATCAGTACTCATTCACCCGCAGCAAGTGCGGCAGTTACTGTGTGCCAGACACTGGGGAGTAGGAGTGACTAAGCATAGTCCTCACCGAGGACCCTAGCACTCAGTGGAAAAGTCTGGACCTAGTATTTACAGTTCAGAGAGAAAGGAAAGCCTGTTTCCTGAGTTACCTGTAGCTGTTACCTCACAGCTTCCTGTGAGGAGTGACTTTGGGGAGGAACCTTGCCAGGCATGTAGAACTTTGGTGGACAGATAAAAAGAGGGTGGTGGCCTCGGAGGGACACACATGGCCTGTGAAGCAGGGTGGGAAAAGGACTGAGCAAGTCCTGAAAATAATTAACATTCTAAATAACCAGGACATATGAGACATTTGGGGGAAAAAGAAGTGGCCTGAATCTAGATCATGTGGAACTCTGACTGCCAGAAAAAGACTTGATTATATGAATTTTTGTGGACACAAAGGTGGACACTGTTGGTTGCTTAATCAACTTTCTGTTTTGCTGGGAGAGTCCTGCTTTTACTCAGGGCTCCATGAAGCCTTAAAAGGATGGTCAAAGCTGCCACCACCTGGAGCTAGACAGATGACCCAGCAGTTAATAGCACACACTCCTCTTACAGAGGCCCCAAATTTGGTTCCCAGAACCCATATCAGCCAGCCACAAAAGCCAATAACTTCATCTCCAGGGAAATTCAATGTCTCTGGCCTCCGTGAGCATCTGTTCTCCCTCTCTCTCTCTCTCTCTCTCTCTCTCACACACACACACACACACACACACACACACACACTGAGGCACACTGAGGCACGCAGACATATATATCATTCTAAAAATAAGTCCCTAAAAATGCCACCAGCTATAGAAGGGGGTGGAAAGGTAAATCATAATTGGCTCAAGCCAAAGGGAAAGTCATTGTGAAAAAATGACTAAACCTTTACAGAATCTGTGAGAGGACTCAGAGGAGCCGTCTGGACATCAGTTGAAAATGAGTTCAGGAAAGGCCAGGGTTAGAGAGAGGAGAATAGAACAGGAAATCCTCCATAGACAGTATGTCATCTAAATAATAAGTGAAAAGATGAGCTAAGAGAGTCCTATGACAGGAGGAAGAGGAGAGTACAATCTGTGGGCATCACAGCTCATGAGAAATTAATATCCCGTGGAGGAAAGTGGGGAGGCCAGAGGGAAACCCAAATGCAAGATACCTTAGAAGCCATGGAGTTTCAGAAGGTGGAGTGATGGTCACAGCATAAAGTCCTGTAGCTAGATGGGTCTTGTAGAGCTCAACTTGTAGGTCATGAGCCCTTTGGGGGTCAAATGACCCTTTCACAGGGGTCGCTTTAAGACCATCTGCATATCAGAAATTTACCTTATGATTTATAACTGTTAGAAAATTACAGGTATGAATTAGCAATCAAAATAATTCTATATTTAGATGTTAACCACAACACAAGGAACTGTTTTAAAGGGTCTCAGCATTAGGAAGGCTCAGAGCATATACTACCTTACAGAGGACCCAATTTTGGTTCCCAGCACCCATATCCTGTGGTTTACAGCTGCCTGTAACTCCTACTCCAGAGGATATGACATCCTTTTATGACCTCTGAAAAGGAACATCAGATACATACAGTGTGGCTGCACAACTTAACTATAGAAAAAGTTGCTCTGATTTAAGCATCTGTGTGGTTACACTGTCATTTCACGATGGGCCCAACCTGATTCGCTGTTAATGAAATCATAGGACTTCCTAGAAAATGAATAGCAGCCCTGTTATTGCATATAGATTTCCAAGCAAGCTTCAGTTTTGACCTAGAAAACAAGCAATGAGAATCAGGGAACAATTCACAAGAAACTAAGTGCTTCTTTATTTATTCTGATTGTTTTCAGCGCGATAACTATTTCAGCAATGCACTAATTTGTAATACGCCTTTCATGTTACTAATCCTTTGAATAAAACCTATGTACATCAGCGATTAAATAGAAAAATAATGTTAGTTGGAATGGGGAAAAGTAACTTTAATCCGTCCCTTTCTTCATCACCCCAGCTGTTACAGGCTCTATTAGTTACGGACCTCAGTTTGGGCAAAGTACCAGACAAAAGAAACATGAGGAATGAAGGGTTTATTTTGACTCACAGTACAAGGCTGCAGTCCATCCTGGCAGGGAAATCTTGACAGCCAGAGCTTGAGGCAGCCGGTCACATTGCACCTGCAGTCAGGAAGCAGAGTGACCGATGTTGCTGCTCACTTCACTTTCTCCTTCTTCAGGACCACAACTTATGGAACAGTGCCACCCACATTTAGGGTGGGTCCTCCCATTTCAACTAATTAAATCTTAAAACTCACTCACAGATGTGTCCAGGGATTTGCCTCCTAAATGACTCTAGATCCTGTCCAGTGGGTGACAGTTCTAAACCATCACACGGGTTCTCATCTGAAGGCATAAGTCCTGAGTTTACCCTAAACACATCTAGTCATGTGTTGAGGACCGCAGTACCACCTAGGAGCAGGATGTGTACTCCCAGTCTGGACCTGCATTAAGTCTCCACCTGCTGCCAGCTGTACCCTCCCTTTATCTCCTTCCTGTCTCAGGAAGCTCTAATGATCCATTCAGCTTTCGGAAGTGGACTCCCTATCTGGGAACAATCTGAGTCTGAACTCTTCAATGTGGGCCCTAGCATCTTTTTCTACCTCTAGTTTCATTCCCCTTTTCAATACTACTCCCCACCTGAACACTGCTCTCACCTTAACAAACAAAAATTAATATATAAGTATGCATCTGAGGCTCAGTACCTTCTCTGCCCCCAAACACCTGTTGCTCGCTCCTGTATTCCCTTAACACCACAGCAACACCACTCACATCAAAAGTTGCTGAATCCTTTGAGGGATAAGTTTGTTATGCAACTCCAGAAAGTCCAATGTATCTATGCTATTAACTCACATTATCAACATCAGAAGCATTATTGTAATCGCCACTATTGTTATATACTAAAGACTTTGTTTTTTTGCCATGTTACAGCCACTGCTCTAGGCCACATATGCATTAATACATCTGTCACAACTCCATGAAGAACCTGAGGCTTAAACTGGACATGGTAGCTCACAATTAGGATTTCAAAGCTAGAGAGGCTAGAGCGGGAGAATTGTCATGGCTTTAAGGCCAGCAGAGCCTACAGAATGAGGCCCTGTCTGAAACACACACAAGGGGGCAAGGAACAGAGAGACAGACAGTCAAAAAAGAAGGACAGAGACAAAGGGAGAGAAAGTGAGGAGGCTTAAAGAGATAGTATAGCTTCCCCAAGTTAGCATAGATAGTAATCCCTGGGGCCAACATTTATACTCAAGTCAGCTCCTTTTTCATAGATACCCATGGGCTTCTCATATCTTACAGCTAAGGATAAAAAAATTGAAAGAACTCAGTCTTTCAAATTATTGTATCTATGGGGCAAAAATAACAGAATGGGTTCTTTCTGTTTTGAAATTTTATTTGCTTTTTTAATGTTTAATTTATATATATATATATATATATATATATATATATATATATATATATATATACATATATTAGAGTTTTGACTTCATGTATGTCTGTGTAAGGGTGTTGGGTTCCCTGGAACAGGAGTTCAGACAGTTCGTGAGCTACCATGTGGGTGTTGGGAATTGAACTTGGGTCCTCTGGAAGAGCAGTCAGTGCTCTTAACTGCTGAGCCATCTCTCCAGCCCAATTTTATGTGCTTTAACATTTGTTTATTTGCAGGTTTTTTTTATGTGTGTGTATGTGTGTGTGTGTGTGTGTGTGTGTGTGTGTGTGTGTGCGCACGCATACACACAAGCTGGGGCATGGCCAAAAAGACCAAAAGAAAGGATTTGATGCCCTGAAGCTAGAGATACAGGTGTTAGTGAGCCACCTGACACGGGTGCTGGGAACATAACTCCAGTCCTCTGAAGCAGAAAGTGCTGTTAACTACCAATTCTCATTTCCAGGTTGGGCCTCACACCTACTGTATAACTGAGGCTGGCCTAGAACTCCTGATCTTTCTGCCTCAGCCTTCCAAATATTGGGCTTACAAGTCCAAGACACCAAGCCTGGCTTTTGCATTTGGTTGTATTGTTTTGTTTTCTTAAGACAAGGTTTCACTCTCTATTCCAGGCTGGCCTAGAACTCGCTGTGTAGTCTATTCTGGCCTTGAACTCTCTGCCTCAGCTCTCTGAGTGCTGGGATTAGACGCTCTAAATGGGTTCTTTATGGTGGTCTTTATCTGAGTCTCAATTGTCTCTCTAACAAAGTCCTCTTGAAACAAGATAAATACAGGACAAAGAAGCGGCCCACAATGATCTGGAAACACTCTGCATTGTCTCACTCCTGTTACGTGAGACAAAGAACATTTGGCTGTCCATACTTGTGAGACCTACATCCATAGGTTCAACTAACCTCAAATGGAAAATATCTGTAAGTGTATCCATACCGAACATACACTGACATGATCCTGTCATTATTTCCTAAGCAATCCAATAGTATAATAACTGATGTCAAACTAGTATTAAGTACCAAAAGCCACTTAGAGGTGATTGAAACACACAGAAGGATATTTGTAAGTATATGCAAAGTCTCTGCCAACTTTATACAGAGGATGGGAGCACCTTTGGATTCTTGTATGTGCAGGGTACCCTGTCCCAATCTCCCACAGAGACTGATGGATGACTATATTACAACGAAAAGTTCAAGTTCAAGAAGATGTGAATGAGTGAGCATCTTTCTCAGGCACCTCCTCTTCTGTCATAACTTATCCTCAATGTATTCTCAATTTCTTAAGCCAACATCTGGAGTCACACCAACAGTGTTTATGTAACTAGATAGAGAAGCTTTGTTTCTTTTCCTTCCCACATAGCAAAGATTTCTCTTTCCGATTTTTTTTTTTTAACTAGCATGTTGGAAGACAACTAGTCCTGAAATGTATAAACAGGGTTTCCCTTCAGACACAGCCTTTAATTTGATTGGATGGAGAAGGACAGATCACTCCCCTACTGATAAAGCACTCTTTGAAGAGTATTGCAGAACTCCTACCATGCTTTGGAAAACAACGCCTATGAAAATCCTAAAGCTCCATCACCCTACATACAGTTCTGTGTTTGTACCATAATATGGAGATGATAAAGCAGTCAGGTAAATAGCATAATAATACTGCACTGCAGATACACACACACACACACACACACACACACACACACACACACACACACACAGAGGCATACTTCTGTTCACTTTTTGCCTCTTCCATAGGTATGCTGGAAGCAACTTCTATCTGAAGCTGCAGTGTATCAGCCATTAGCTAGACTTGGCCTCTCTTCCAATGCTGCCATCAATCCACACCTGAGATTTAGGCAGTGAGGGTCTATCAGGCTTCGGCAGCCACTTCTTGGAATAGAAGTTGTCACATGAACATAGAGAATGGGGCTCAGTCAGAGCCCTTCAAGATCATGTCTTTGCTGCCACCCTGATGCAACTCAGACTTTATAGTTGCAGTTAGTGGGGATTTACCTGCTATACTGATGTAGATTGGGGGTGTGCAAAGTCTCTTTACAGATAGAAGCCTCCCTAGTTCTAGCTTAGATTCTCCTTCCAAGACATCACTCAGACCCAGGTAAACTGAGAGGACCATCAAGAAGTTTTTAAGGGCAATAATTTATAACAGAAAACTAACACATCACTGAAATAAATTGGCAATATAGCCACAGTGAACCTGAGTAAAATGAAATGGGTCTCACAATGTTTGAAACAGATATTCTCGAAATGGATATTTCTGAGCTGGCAAACAAGAACCACAGACACATAAACACCTCTGCTGAACATTTGCCAATGCATTCCTATGTGCTAAATAGTAATTATTTACATCTGCTTGACTTCTGGAATCAGACAGTGTATGGCATAATGTTTACTGAAATGAATTCCCTTTAATTATCTAAAATTTAGAAGCTTTTAATATAGTTCTTAAGAATCTGTCTAAATTAAAAAAAAATAGCAGTAGGAAATAGAACTGCAGAAAAACTGAAAAATAAAATCATTTTTAGCCGATAAGGTAAGTGAAAAGACTCAAAGTCTGAAAGTCCTTTGATATAAACTAGTTTATTCCCCACTCCCACCAAATAAATATTAAAGAATCATTTAAAGAATGGGATTGGAGGTATGCTACATTGCTAGCATGCTTGGGGTGCTCCTATGAAAGGGAGAAAGGGAAAGAATGAAGAGACAGAGAAAAGGGAGGGAGGGAGGAAAGAGGGATGAGGAATAGAGGAGAAGAAAAGATTGGAGGAAGGAGAAAATAAATCTCTACTACTCTGAAAAATAGTGTGAAACCTTTTATAATCCAGCCATGACCAATGGAAAACAGCAAAACTCATGAAGCCGGAACAGCTGCTCACATAGTTCCAACAAAGCTGAGCCGAATGCTGTCAGACTGTCTATAACTTTTGTTTTTATCTCTAAGTGTGCATTGTTAGAGGACTTTTTACATTGTGATTAATTTATGTCTTTACCTGAGAAAATTATTTTCGAGTCCCTTTAGGAAAGTCCTAAGTATAGCCCCTTCTGCTTCCAGGGAATTAACCTTAACTGACCTTACTCAAGAATCTTCGTTAAGTCTTGAAGATTGTGATAAGCACAAAAACGCTAGGAATTTCTTTATGAGGCTATGGTTTCAGGATCTCCTTGTTGCATCTACCCCTGAACAAATTCAGATACAAGGCAGTCAGGATAAACTTGAGAGAAGCTAATAAGCCCCAGCCAGGAGAAGTGGTGGCAGATCAGAGGCCACCTCCTCCTACATATGCTCAGAGTTTCCTGGATATGTAGCTTACAAGATAAGGGTCACTTAACTAGGGAGCAAAAGGAATTCTCTCAAACAAATATATTTTATGGGGATCATAAAAGCAAGTCAGCTTTAGAGGCTTTTAGACCTGAGAAAGCATTTAGGATTGTGCTTTAAACCACCAAAGTTTAATTAAACATATATCAAGGCTTAAGGACTCACCTAAACTGGCTCAGATATTTACAAAATGATATGATCTATATCCCCTTGGAAACCATGAGTTTGTCTTTGTCTTGTGAAATCTGTATAAAGAAGCACCCTGGTTGCTAGTTAGTCAGAGCTATAAGATCCTCTGAGCCTCAGTCTCTGACTCAATCTCCCGTATCTCCTCTCTGGACCCTGTCAACTGCCAGGGTTGGCCCCTAGTACCTTTATTAAATTCAACATACAGTATTTGCCCCTTTGAGCCAGCCATTCAACATCTACATATTCACCTAGAAAAAAGGAAATAAATATATTTACTAAAGAATTATACGAAAGGTTCATAGGAGCACAAAACCACAAAAGTCCACAGCAGTTGAATGAATAAACAAATCATGATGCTAATGGTAGTTCCTGGAGGACATAAATTATATATATGTAAAAATAATGAGTAGAAGACTCCTGAAGGAAGAGGAGAGTGAGGAAGGAAGGGTCTATGAAGAGAAAATTGTGAAAATTAAGTGAGAAAGAGGGCTCAAAAGTGAGAACCACAGAATAGAGGCCTTTAGAGAAAAACATTTTCATGGTAAAACCAAAATTTTCAGCTGGGAGCAGGAAAGAAGCAAAGTTTTAATGGCCTTTCCTGATTATGGAGCTGATGCTCCCTCCTGCCACTGGCAGCAGTATTCTGAAGACGCCAGTACCATGGGACGACCACCAAGAACAGCAGCAACAGTGGAGAGAACCCGGCTGAAGCCTGGAGAATAAACTGTGTGTGCTGCAGAGATCACAACCCAAGAAGTGATCCAAGCCCTTTGAAGGAGCTCAGAAGATCATGGGTGAATTCCAGATAATTAGACATTGATAATATTGTTGGCTGTCCAAAGAGATTGTGAAAACTTGATAGATGTGTGGTTTCATTTGGCCCTGTGCACTAGCAACTCATGATTGTTCCTCTTGTAAATAGTTTTGCTGGTGTAGTGTTAAATTGTGTTGTAAAGGTAAAGCAAATTTTCTATACATAAAGGGGGAATTGTTGTGGAAGTTTATTTTAATCGTGTTTAAAATACTTGCTTTTTTGCACTGTTAGAAAAAGGGATGCATAGGCCCTGGCATTTTGTATTGTCTGAAGGTGTTGGATTTTTGTGGAGGACATTTGATTGCTTAAGATCTGCACCTGAGGAGTTCTGAATGAACCTGAGCTCAGATGCTCAGGATTCCACTGTCCAGTTAGGTGCTGACCAGGACAGTGGTTTCCTCTGTTGAAGTCTAGCAGGGCTTTTATGTATGAAAATGCCTCTGTCTCTTCCTTGCCCACACAGCAGTATACTACTACAATCCAGATTAAAAAGGACAAGCTACAAAAATTAAATCCTTAGAGTATTTCCAACATATGGCCGTAACAGACTGACCTCAACAGTATAGAGAATAATAAAGAGCAGAAAAGTTCATAGGAATGTTCTTTCATGTAATTTTGTAATTGTAATTTTATGCAATTTAATTTTTAATGATTTGGGATAATTAGTTCATAAAATCCTTTGGAATATGATAGTTGGCTCCTGAGAAGTGATGCATATTGGCTCCAGAACATTGCTGCTCCATCCATTCCAGCCCTAAGAAATTAAATCCTCTAGATTTTGGACCCAGGAGTTTGTATTTTAAAAATCTCCCTGGATAGCTCTGATTTAAGATACTGGTAGAGATTCTAATTACATTAATTTTTTAAAGCTGGTGCTATTGCCTGAGTATTCATATCCCCTTCCCCACCAAAATAAAACATACATTGAAGTATAGTCCTTAGTGTTGAGATATTGAGGTGGCAATCAGGTCATGAAGGACTAGTGTCCTTTAAGAGGCAGTGAGGAGCATGTCTGCTCCTTTCTCTGTGTACAGTTTGGAGGTTCTGTGCATAAAGTAGAAAGTAAGCCCTTACCAGAAGATCAAATCTGACGGCTCCTTGGTCTTGGGTGTCCCAGCCTCAGAACTTCTAGGAACTATTGTTTTTTACTAGTCTGGACTGAGCAGGCTAGCAAATACAATTTTTGAAAACAACATGTTACTGGGAAAGGGCACAAAGTTAAGTATTAGGAACATGGAAATTCTCGTTTCTTTTCTGCCACTCAATCATATGGCCTTGGGCAAATCACTGACTTCTTACCTAACCTTATGAGGAGGGAGTAGAACTAAGGATTAAAGATTCACTTAATACGAAATGTTTTTGGGTTTGATGACCTGATAGCCCTAAATTTTCTTTAAAATGATTTGGAGAATGAAAGAGAATAAAGTTAGGTTGGGAGATGAACAAAACCACATGAGTCAAATGTTTGGGGAATGAAAACACAGGTTTATTGTAACAACTCCTCCACTGTTTACTACATTCGAAATTTTCCATAATTCAAATGTCTTAGAAAGTCATTGATAATGGGGCTGCAGAGCTGGCTCAGTGGGTAAGAGTACGTAATGTCTCAGAGAGAATCCAAGGTTTCTGCATTCCCATTGTGTTGTGACTCAACCTGTAACTCCAACTCCAGGGAATCTGACCCCTCTTCTAGCCTCTACGGGCACCAACACACAGGTGCGCACACATACACATACAAATATCTTAAAAGAAAGCCATTAACAATCTAGGATTTTTTTTCTGTCCTTAAAATATGTTTTACTTGTCTCTGAGTTTTTAAAAAAGTTTTAACGGAGCAAGAGGTCAGGAATTGGGATCTACTATGTATTGTTCGAACAGGAATCCAAATCTGCTACATAGTGAAACACAGTGACTAAGCCAGGATTCTTAGAGCCTCTAGACTCCATGTCCCTGTGGCCATTTCAGCTACGTCAAGCACCAGAAGGGTCTGCTGTCCCGTTGCAGTGCTGGGCAGGAGCTGGTAGGTGAGAAAGAGGACGGATACAGATCTCCTCGGTCAAGCTTCAATATCGACTGAAAACATATCATGCTCTTAGTTCCATCCAACACCATGAACAAACATCATTGTGGGAAGTTAAAGTTAGTCGCAGATAATCCTCTCACAGCAGAATAAGGCCTGCTGGAAGCAGCCATTGTTCCCAACTCTGTCACTTCAGAATGAAAGTAAGAAAGGGTGAAACCACACAAATTGATAGCATACTCTGTTTTGTCTTACATAGAGTTTAGTAAATAGGAAACATTCAACAAACACATTTTTTTCTGAATCTAGATAACTCTAAACACACATATTCTGTGAAAAGCCACAGTTATTTCAAATAATTTAATAATGATAACAAAATTATTAAATTTATGATCAGTTTGGGATCTTGTCTAAGTTTCAACTATCAACTTCACTTAAAAGGCAGTTGCTAGATTAGAATAAGTTTTTAAGCAGGAAACAATAATAATTCTTCTATAAGAAACCAACATTAAAGACATAGATAAGAGAGCCCTGCATGGCAGCACATGCCTGCAATCCCAGCCCTTGGCAGGCTGACGAAGCAAAAGAATCAGGAATTCAAAATTATACTTAGTGAATTTGAGGCCAGACTGGCTGTTTAAGAGTCTGTCTCAAAAACCAAGAAGCAGCAAGCAAACACCCCCCCCCCACACACACACACACAAATCAATGTTTAGTGCTGACCTAGAAAGACCTTAGATGTGATTTAGAAAGAAAGGAAGGACAAAGATAAATCAAGTAAGTTAAAAGTCAAAGTGTGGCAAAATATGCACAAAAGGAAGTTGGAATGTACAGAGACTGTTACTGGAGACATGAAAGGTCACTACACTGAAAAAAGGGTGGGTTTGTGGTAACCACATAACAATCCTATACATGCATCCACCAGATAGCATATCACCAAAACACGCAAAGTCACAATCAACAGAACTGCAAGGAGGAGTAGAAAACACCCTCACTGACTCACAGAGTCTGGATGGTAAACCTGAGACTCCAACATTGAGCTGACTCTTTCGAAGGAGTCAGGATGCTCCTGGATGAGCACCATCCCGAAACGCAACAGAAGTAAAACTCATTCAAGGAAAGCAATGGTTGAGGCCCTTGGGATACCCACAGCACACAGATTGGAGTAGAGTCCACCTCGGTGACTTTGTTTTCTTTAATTACTCCTTTAAGGGCCACAACAAACCCAAATTCATATACAATATACAGGAAAACACAAATAACATTTGGAACAATTCCTCAAAGAAATATTTTACAGCAGTAACATGACACGATCACATGTGATAAGGTTAAAAGTACAGAGTGGAAGAAAACAAAGTACTGTGCAACAGCCTTAATTACAATGGTGTTTTGTATAGAAAGAAAACTAAAAATAATGTCATATATACATACATATATATATATATATATATATATATATATATATATATATATACACACACACACACACACACAGGATATCATTACTTTTAAAAGGCAAGGGGTTGACAAAGCTAGAATTGAAAAGGTAACTACAGGTCAGTCAAATGGCTTAGTGGCAAAGCCCATACCCTCATGACCAGAGTTTAATCAGCAGGACCACCATGGTGGAAGGGGAGAACTGACTCCCACAAACTGTCCTCTGACCGCCACATGTGCTGTGGCATGCACTACACCAACACATACACACATCAAATAAACAAAGGCAGTAAAAAATATTTATTTAAAGAAGCAGTTACACCAGGGTGGGACTCAGAAGGGGCTCACAGTTGCCTAAGTTCTTAATCAAACTTTGGTGGTGAGTTAAGGGGATTTCTTCCACACATTATTTACATGAATTTTTGTCACCATGTGCATGATATTTACATATGTAAAGTATTGTGCATAATCATTTATACTTAAGTATATAAAAATATTGCCAATAATATCAGATATGGCTCAGTGTTAGGGTGTTTACCTAGCATGAATGGAAGACCCTGGGTTGGACCCTCAGCATGTATGTAGAAGTCAGAGGATAACTTGTAAGAGTCAGTTGTTTTTTTATTTTATTTATTTATTTATTTTTTTCCCACAGTGTGAGTTCCAGAAGCCAAACTTGGGCCATCAGGCTTGGCAGCAAATACCTTTACCATCTGAGCCATCTTGCCAGCCCCATTATAATTTAGTGGTAAGATTAGAATTATACATTCTTTAAAGAGAATAGACTATGCCCCTAGAACATGGCAAGTCACTATCTAATTCATTTGCTGCTCAAATGTAGTAAATTTGTGATTTTATTCTCTGATAAAAGCATGATTAAGATTGACCTGTTTCTCTTAACTCTTCGTGTCTACATACAGTAGCAGTTGTGAGGGTGGAAGCATACGTGGCTTTCTTTAGAACTGGTTTCCATTCTCTGCTGTAGTGACAGAAGTGAGCTGGTGCCCAATGTCAGCAGCATGTCTGACCTTGACCGCTAGATGTCAGTAACACATCTCCACATACTACCCCCTGTTGAGACAACCAAACCGTCCTCAGACATAGCTTAACAGCCCTTTAGTCAGAACCTCCCAGCTGAAAAACACTGTTCTGGGACATTCCCGATGCAAGTGACACTACATAATCCACAGTGAAATTATTTTTTTATACTTCATTCCTATCTTGCCAAATGAATGTATTTTATTGTATAAAAGGCTTTCTTTTTTCCACATAAAACACTTTCATATGTAAGATTATCTCTCAGACTGTATTTATCCCTAACTACTGGCTCAAAGCTATGGATGTGCTGCCAAATTACTAAAATGTATGAATTCATATCACCATTATCTCTCATTTGAAACACTGTCATTGACTCTTCTAAACGCCATTGAAACAAATCCTGTGGATATTGTCTTCTCCGTCCTTTGTTTGCTTTCTAGTTTCTAAAAACTATCCTTGCTTTTAAAAAGTGCAAATCTTATTTTATGTTTTTTTTTAACCTACATCCTCCACACAGTTGAATGTTTTGTGCACACAGAGTGAAGTAAGAAACACAACAATGGGGAACAGAACAGTTAAAGAAGATTATCCTAGGCTATGTACCAAGTTCAAGGCCATCAGGGGTCTGCATAAACCTCATCTCAAAAGGGCAAAATCAAACAATTAAATTCAATAGTCTCCCTCTTAAAATTTACTCATAGCTGGGTGGTGGTGGTGGTGTACAATTTTAATCCCAGCACTCAGGAGGCAGAGGCAGGTGGATCTCTGTGAGTTCAAGGCAAGCCTAGTCTACAGAGTTGTGGGGATGTCCAAGGGCTAATAGTGTGTCGAAGCTGGCTTTTGAAGCCTGATTTGCTCCTAGGGTTTGAATACGGTAGGTGTTCAGCTGTTCCACACCTTAGTCCTGGCATAAACCCAGCTAAATTTAGATATGAACCTCTACTAAACTAAACATGCTTTGTCTATCCTGCAGACTGGAATACACAGATTCAAATTCCATATGCAGACAAGACCACTCCCAAATAGGATATCCTAACCAATGGGTATTCTTGGGGTCACCGACTCCTCCCCTGCTTGTGCCCCTATATGTGTACCCTATACCCTGCATTAAAATTAATACTCTCCCTGACGTGTATCCTGAGTTCCTGTGTACTTGTCCACTTCACAGAGGTTTGCCAAAGACAAGGCTAGGATGCTGTAGACCCATTGTCCTCCCCCTCCCACACACACACACGTCGTGTCCTCGCCGTGGATCCTCGGCCTAGGCCAGCTGTGGGCTGCCGTACTCCAGGCAGAGGACCTGTAGCTGGGGACACGTGCTTGGTGGGAGGATGCCACCGAAACTACACAGACTGAGTTGCAGGACAGCCAGAATTACAACAGAGAAACCCTGTGTCGAAAAACAAATTTTTTTAACTCATGTTCTTCTATTACGTTCTAAGAGGGAAAGCAGATAGACATTGTTACTGATGTTAGGGAAACAAAAAGGATTATAAGAATACATTAAAATTATATGTTAACAAATTAAACCGTGTGGACAGATTTCTCTAAACAAATAAAACTGAGCCAGGGGAGATTAAAACAAAAGTGACAGATCTATAACTTGTAAGATTGACTTGGTTGGAAATACAGACATTACATAAAGAAAAGCCCAAGAATGGTAAATTCTACCAAAGAATTTAAAATAATTAACTCCATAGCTTCTCAAACTCTTCCCCCCCCCCCAAAAAAAAAAAACAAAGAGGAGAGAAAATATTTCCTAACAATAGAGGCCAAGGTCAATCCAATGGCAAAGGCAGACAGAGACATTACAAGAGAGCTGTCCAGCAACATCCCATTCAAATATTGAAGCTATAGCTCTCGGCAAAATACAACCCAACCAAAATGAGCAGCACATTAAAAGGATTGTGCCAGATGTGTTCCTGAAATTAAATGAAGGGAAAATATTTCCTCTGTTTGAGATTCAGTCACATGTAGCCAAACTGGCTTCAAACTCTCTGATCTTCCTGCCTCATCCCCAAAACTGATGGAATTGTAGGCATGTGTCACCACCCCTGTGTAGGATATTTACCTTAAAAAAGATTTTGTAAACATACACATACACACGCATATATCTTCAATATAATAAGGGGTTTTATTGCAGCATACTGTACATAAATATACTTTGATCATATTTACCTCTTGCTTATGAAAAAATTCAATCAATTAGATATACCATTTTAATGTGGGGAGCACAGAAATCCATGTAGCTATCTCAATGCAAAAAAAAAAAATTAACAAAATTCATCCATTTTCATGATAAAAACTCTCCATGAAGTAGTAATGGAAGTCAATTTTTTTCACATGATAAAGGCAAAACTAAGATAAAACAAACCCTACAAGTCATATAACTCTTAATTGTGAAAGGCTAAGAGCTTTTTCCTCAAAAGGAGCAAGACAAGTCTGACATCTCCCATTCCAGGAAGTCTTAGGCAAGAAAAGGGAGAGAGGAGACAGGTGAGCACTCAGCTGATAAGACACCTGTTGCCAAGCCTGACCACCGAAGTCTGATCCCTGAGATCCACATGATGGAAGGAGAAAACTAATGTTTTATCAGGACAAGGTGCAAATCATTTGCCTTTCTAATAAGCACTTACTTCTCCAGTGCTAATGTAAACACAGCTATTTCCTTCACTTCCTTTATGATTGCTCATTGTTACTGTATAGGAATTGAGCCCATATGTGTGTTGATTTCATACTTATAACTGCCGGATCTTTAAAAATCTCTAATAGTTTATTTTATTATTTTTAATTATGTGTATAGGTATATGTGGGAGGGTGTGTGTACATGAATGTTGGTACCCACAGAGGCCATAACTGCCAATGGCTCCTCAGTTAGGGGTGGGGGGGCCTCATGAGTCACTTTCCTCTTGGTGCCGGAGTATTTAATCAGGGTTACTTACAGGAACACAAAGGAGGGTCTATTTACAGGACCATTGGCAAGTTACCAGTGGCTACAACACTGAACAAAATATATTTCTGAAATGATATGAAATGGCAGAACCAACGCTACCTTAAACTGCAAAATTCATCTTAAAACAGAGACAAAGTTCAGATTTTTAGAAAAAATTGAGAAAAGCCCCTTAGCCTTCAGAGTCACCGGTAAAGCCAAGACAAGACGATTGTCGTGTGCTTGATTTGAGAACTGAGACGTGCCATCTCTGGGTGATGATTGCTCTGACCATGATTGTTAAGTGAGTTTCTGATTGGTTAAAAGTTACGGCTCATTTTTGTTTATTTTGGCACAAAATGTTTATGGTTCTTAAGCTTAAATAGTTCGTAAAAATATGAGCTGGGGTCAGAGCTCTGAACTTTTATTTCAGACTAAATCCCTGGCCGGTTCAGTTTTCTTTCTTTCTTTCTCTTTTTCTTTTTTTGTTTATGCTTGCACTCAGTAAAATTTTCTTTTCTTTCAACAAGTTGTGTGTCAGAATAATTGGATCAAGAGGACCCCACAACATCTCCTTCACTAGAAACTGTTAGCTGCACATATGTCTCCGGGAGCGGTGGGGCTTCATGAAGTCCTCCCCTGGAGACTTACACTTTTTATACTATACATTTCTATAAATCCTTCTCTCTCTCTTCACTCTCTCTCTCTTCCCTCTCTCTCTTTCTCTTTGCCTCTGTCTGTCTGTCTCTTTCTCTTCCTTTCTTTCAACTTCTGTCTGTCTCTGTCTCTTTCTCTCTTCCTCTCTCTCTACCTCTTCTGTCTCTCTCCATCTCTCTCTCTCTCTCTCTCTCTCTCTCTCTCTATATATATATATATATATATATATATATATATATATAATGTTTGTGTGTGCCCTCACATGTGTGTGGAAGCCAGATGTCCATATCATGTCTTCCTCCAATCATGTTCCACCTTGGCTTTTGAGACAGGGTCTATCTCTGAACATAGAGTTTGCTGACTTAGCTAAAGTGGACAGCCAGTGAGCTCCATGGATCGGCCTATTTCCACCTTCCCAGAGCTGGGTTTATAGAATGTGGTGGTTTGAGTGAGAATGGCCCCCATAGGCTCATATATTTAAATGCTTGGTTCCCAGTTGGTGGAACTGTGTAAGAAGGATTAGGAGGTGTGGCCTTGTTGGAGGAGGTGTGTCATTGGGGGCAGGCTTTGAGTTTTCAAAAGACCATGCCATTCCCAGTTAGCTTTCTCCGCCTAGAGCTTGTGGGTCAGACGTAAGTTCTCAGCTACTGCAGCAGTGCTGTGCTTGCCTGCAGCAACGCTCCCCGCCATGATGGTCATCGACACAGCCTCTGAAACAGTAAGCCCCTGTTAAGTGCTTTCTTTTTCAAGTCGCCTTGGTCACGGTGTTTTCCATGGCAATAGAGAAGTGACTAAGACGCAGAAGGATGCCAGCTGACTCTTGCTTGTGTGCTAGGGATCAGAACTCAGGTCCTCACACTGCGCTGACAGCTCTTTACCAAGTGAGGCAGCTCTCCAGTTCTTTCTCCTTGTCTGGGATAGGGTTTCGTGGATCTCAGGCTGGCCTCAAACTTGTCGTGCAGCCACGGATAGCCTTGGACTCCCGATACTCTTATTCATGCCTCCCAAGTGCTGTGATTATGGGCGTACACCACCACTCCCAAGTTTAAAGCTTTTAGTTTTTCCAGAACAAAGTCTCAGTACTGATCCTACACTGGCCTGGAAATTTCCAACAATCTTCTTGCCTCCACCTCTCCAAAGTTTTTACATTCTTCTACTCAACTTGTATAACGTATTCCCTGTTAGATATTCTTTGAAAATATTTTTTTAAAAAAGAATCTTAAAGAATTGTCTAAAACTTACTCTGTTCTTAAACCACAATGAGGATATATAGGCTCTTGCTAAAAAACAAAATTATCTTACCCATTAATTGTCAACTACTAATCTCTAACACATACACAGAGATAGCTTTTAGGAGAGAGACAGTTCAGGAAAGAAAAGGTATTCAAGTAGCCACCTACTTCATTGTTTTGTCGTCTTGGTAACTACGGCAGCTGGGAACTGATTTCTATTATTTTCCAATCCTGCCACAGAAAGAAAAAAAATGTAAAATAAGAAAGCAGACGTGCCAAGGGTGTAATTAATTTCCTTGAAAACGAGCTATTAGAATAACAGCAATGGACATATAACAAAAGATAGAATCTCAAACAAAAGAACTAGAAAAACATAAACTGGTCACCAGAGAGTGTTACGTTACAGGCGTGGTTCCCTTTTACACCGTCAAACGGACAGGCCCCTATCTCCAAAGCTGTGGCTTAGTTACGAGCCAGCAGGAGTACCAAAACCACTACCACAAAGAAGTAAGACTTCATGATGGAAGCTAAAAAAAGGCTAGAAAATGTCTGACTTCGTGGGATAAATCCTTCCTTATGGAGTTTGTTTCCAACAGCCACAACTAATATGAAAAACTGGGGCTAGGGAGACAGGTCAGTAGGTCAAAGGTCGGCTGGATGTCCTAGTTTGTATGCTGCTGCTGTGATAAAACTCCCTAACTAAAAGCGGCATTCGGGAGAAAGGGGAGTTATTTCAGCTTACATTTCCAGGCCTGTTGTGTTGGTATCTAGTGTTATTGTATCTTGTCATGCGCTGTTGGTTTGATTTCCCTGGAAGGCTTGCTCTTTTCTGAAGGGAAATGGAGGGGGAATGGAACTTGGGGAGAGGGAAGGTGGGAGGGGCTGAGAGAAGTGGAGGGTGGAGTAACTGCAGTCAGTATGAGAAAAGAATAGATAAAAATAAAGAAATGTCAAAATCTGTAAGTAAAAGGATGATTCTTACACTTCGTGGATACAGACAATTACATTTTTAGGAAGGAGTGGGTGCTGGAGCATGCATGTGGAAGTCAGATGAAAACTTATGGCAGTCAGTTCTCTCCTTCTACCATGGGGAGGGAACTTAGATCAAGAAGCTCAGTGGCCATTGCCTTGATTTGCTGAGCCATCTCGCCGATCAAGTTTGAGTATTGAAGCAGTGTGATGTGGACACAGAAATAGACACGTTCCCATAATTGGTTACAGAGACTCATAATCGACTTATCTACAAAGATTATTTATTCCATGTGATGGTTTGGATGAGAATGCCTTCCATTGACTCAGGCACTGGAACAGTCAGTCTCGGGTTGGCGGTGCTGTTTAGGAAGGTCAGGGAGGAGTTCAGCCCTGCTGGAGAAAGGATGTCTCTAGGAGGGTACTCTTTGAGAGTTATAGCCTTGCCCAGCTGCAGGTTTGCCCTCTGCTTCGACCTGAGGTTAAAGATGTTAAAGATGACATCTCTCAACTTCCTGCTCTTGCTGCTAAGCCTGCTCTATCCCTGCCGGGATAGATCCATCCATCTGGAACCAGAAGCCAAAATAAATGCTGTTTTCTAAGCTGTCTTTCGGTCATGGTGTTTTATGATAACAACAGAAGAATAACTAATACATTCTGTGATAAATGAGGTCCCTTAAGTCATTTCTGAGGTCATTGGATGGAAGGTTTGAGAAATAATTATTTGTAAAAGTAAATGCAGGACCCTAAATTTCACTAAACTCCAAAATAAATTACAAATACATTATGTTATTTTTTTCTTGTTCTCTTTCTTTCTTTTTTAAGAATATTAAGACAAGGTTTTATTCTGTAGCCCAGATTGGTTTTGAACTCATGGCCTCTGGAGATTGAAATTATAGTCATGAGCCACCATGCCTGACTCTGATTTTTAACATACAAATCCAATAAAGCATTTAAAAAATATATGAGAGATTATTTATCTGAGTTCAGACTGGAGGAAGGCTTTATAAGCACAATGATAAGCATAAAATTTTAACATTAAATATTAATAAATCTGTCAGCATTAAAATTTAACACTTCTCCAGATCAAAATAAGGAAACAATATAAAAGGTTATGGGAAGACAGTGGTGGCACAAATAACGTAGATATGTGAACTTCCTGAATTGTAAAGAAATGACAAAGAAACAACAACAACAAATCACAGCCAACACACCCAGCTGATGCAGGAGACCGGCATTGCCACATTTCCCAGCGCACAGTGGTCAGGTCAGGGGTCCAGCACCACGTGACTACAATGCTGCTTGGCTTCTGTCACCTTCCCAGAAGGAGGCAGAGGGACCACGACAGCTGGCAGATCACAAAACGGACTTACCATGAAACACTCGACAGGTGAGATGCACAGCGGATGACTTTGGAGCAAAAGCTAAACCTGGAAGGCGGCCCACCAAACACCAAAACAAATGAAGTTGCAAAGGGCTATTAAGGGCTAAAAGATGTAAAACAGAAGATGCAGACGATGCACTCATCAGACCTTGTTATACCAGGCAAAAGAGATGCTATAAAAAGACTCCTCGGGTCATGAGGGAATATCACTGCCGCCAACTGGAATTTCCCACTTGCCAAAGGCGAGGCAATACACACTCACGGAGGTCCCTAATTTCAATTTCAATACACAAGATTTCATAACTACAAAATGACATTTTAAAAGATCCAAATAAAATGGTAAGTTTCAGAGGGTGGTGGGAAAGCAGCTAAGAATCCTGGAAAACTGACAGAGAAATGGATTGTCTATATGTCCTATCAAATGTAAACTATATCTCATGTGAATTGAAATCGTAGTTTACAAAAGTATTCTAGTCAACAAGTGAAAACAAGTGCTGGACTTAGAATATTGTCATTTTGTAACCCAACCCCCCCCATAGACAAATACATCTGAACAGAAAGCACCAATGGCTACTGATGTCTGAAATCACTTCAGATCATATGAGACCATCAGCCATGAATGGTACACTGTACTCCTATAATCCCAACACTTTGGAGACAGAGGCAGGGGGACCACTGCAGGTTTTAGTCTGAGGCAGGAAAGCATAAGGAATAGTTTAGCACCCTGGGACTCTACTTGGCTTTGGCTATATTCATACTCCTCATCTAACAGTGACCTGATAGCCTGAGACCCTTTATCTGCATACACTATACTATGCACATAGCAACCTGTCAGGAGCCCACCCTGCCCAGAGTTGCATGAATTCCTGCTTTAAACAATGTAAAAAAGTGCTGGGTGGTGGTGGCACATGCCTTTAATCCCAACACTTGGGAGGCAGAGGCAGAGGATCTCTGTGAGTTCAAGGCCAGCCTGGTCTACAGAGTGAGTTCCAGGGCAGCCAATTAAACAGAGAAACACTGTTTTGAAAAACAAACAACAACAACAACAAAACAATACAAATAAGTTACTCCCCTCCATAACACTGTTTCTATTCAGACATATCCTGGAAGACAATTTGGGATCTATGGGCAATGAACAGTCCTACCTAAACTAGTTTGGGGTACACTCCCTGGTAAGGCAAACTATGTCCTCAAAGTGAACTTTTAGGGAAAAAAAACTCAATTTACCAAATTATGCCTATGAGTGACTGGGTATGCATACAGTTAAAATCAGACGCATTGGAGGAAAGAACACACTTGGTGAGCAAAGGCTTACATAATCCAAACTTGTCAGTCAAAGTTGAGAACCACCTGAATTTCAATCCTTGTAATTAAACTCCTCTTCTCTTGAACCCTGTAAAATAAAGCTTAAACAATAATTGAGCCCCAAATGCTTATCAATCGTGTGGCCTACTGCTCTTTTGTAGTATACTTTTGGGCCTGTACTGTAGCTTTGCTTTGAATAAAGTTCTCTAGATATTTTGTTATCTTTGTGGAATTTTATCTCATCCTTGAACAAGCGGTCAGCAACTTAAAACCACCCAGCTTAGACACCCAACCGCCAGTGACAAGTGTACTTTGCAAGGTACAGGCTAGCTGGCGTTATGAACAAGACAGGGTCAAAAACCAAAATGACAGCAAGGACAAACATTAGAAAACCAAAAATAATGTGCCTCTTTCTTTTTAAAAATCACACCTCTTTGTGTATTTATTGTGAACATGTGTGCACATGCTCATGAGCACCACATCACAAGTTGGAGGTCAGAGGACGACTTGTAGGAGTTAGTTCTCTCCTTCCACCATGTGGGGCCTGAGGAACTTGAACTCCCGTCATGAGGCCTGGCAGCAAGCACCTTTACCCACTGAATCATCACCCTAGACTGACATTCTTTCCTTCTCCCACCTTCCTTTCTCTAGAGACAGGGTCTCACTGTATAGCCCAGGCTTGTCTTCAACTTTTGGAAACCCTCCTTTCTTGGTCTCCCCAGTGCTGGAGTTACTGGCATGTACCACCACACCTGTATCATCACCTCCTAATCTTCTGTTTGTCAAATGAACCACCTCCAATTTGCATAAGTGAGATGATGTTTTAAAGTTCATTGTGTACACACTCAGCAAAACTCAAGTATGGGGAACAATCTACAGGTCAAACAGCCTGGTTTTCTTAACAGATAAATTATTAGGAGAAGAAAGAAATGGGGTAGAGAGCACTCCAGAATAATGAGTGTCCACAAGCAAATTGCAACCCTTTGTACACCACTAGTGAGGATGCAAAATGCTGCAGCTGCTGGGGTAAACCATTTGGCAGCTTGTCAAAAAGTTAACCAGAAAGTAATTCTACGATCTAGCAATCCAGCTCTCAAGCATGCACCCAAGAGAACTGAAACACATGCTCAGGTAAACACTTGCCCAGAATGTTTGTGATAAAATCAGTTATTCTAGCCCAGATGCAGAAACAACACAAGTGACCAGCCATTAAGAGTGCATAACAGAATGTGGTTATATACATATGGTAGAGCATTATTCAAATAAATGGAAGAAAATACATGCTATGTAATGCAGATGAACTTGTAAAAACTATGCACAGGACAAAAAGCTAGACACATAGCCACATTTTGATTCACTGTGTGTGAAATGTGGAGGACAGGAAAATCCAGAGCAACAGGAGGATGATTGGTGGTTGCCAAGGCTGCCATGAAAGGATTAGAAAGTGAGTGCTAATGGTTGCAGCGCTTCTCCTCACCAGGGTGAAGTAGATGCTCTGGAATTGGGTATTGACTCCATGAGCTCATCCATGAGAAAGTACAAAGACCCACCAAACTGCACACTTCACAGTGTGTGGATTTTATGTCATGTGACGCATACCTCAATTTCAAAATAGCAATGAATGAGATACTAACTTTTAATCGTGTAGGAGTGCACACGTGGGTACTAACTCTACCCATACGAGAGGAAGTTGTTTGTAAAGGTAGGATAGTGAATACACATGGAGCAAGGGACAGGGATGGAGTAGAATCAGTGGGGACCTTTTAAAACATGTTTATTATTTATTTGTGTGTGCTAGAAGAGGGCATTTGGGTCTCTTCTTATACTGCCTTATTCAGCAGTTAAGAGCATTGGCTGCTCTTCCAGAGGTCCTGAGTTCAATTCCCAGCCACCACATGGTAGCTCACAATCATCTATAATGGGATCCAATGCCCTCCTCTGGCATGTAGGTGAACATGGAGATAAAACACTCATATATTAAATAAATAAATAAACAAACATTAAAAAAAACTTTTAAGAAGATACTAAACTGAAAACAATAATACATACACAGAGGCCCTAGTACAGACCTGTGTAGGCCCTGTGCTTGCTGCTTCGATCTCTGTGAGTTCATATGAGCTTTCACTCATTTGATCCAGAGGACCTTGTTCTCCTGGTATCTTCCCCTCTGGGTCGTACACTCTTTTTGTCGCCTCTTCTTGAGCTCTGAGGGGAGGGATTTTATAGAGATAACTCATTTAGAGCTGTGTATTCCGTGTGTAATATCTTGCTGTGGGTTTCTGTATTTGTTCCCATATGTTGCAGGAGGAAGCTTTTCTGGCGATGTCTGAATAAGGCAGTATAAGTGTAGGCAGTATGAGTATAACACAATATCATTATGAGTTATTTTATTGTTACTCTTTCTTCCTTTCTTTCTCTTTTATCCAGTAGTATCTGGTTTTATCCTAGGCCTCTAGGCTATCTAGTCATTGGTTCTTGGTCACCCAAGCAGTTTTGGGTATGAGTTCCATCTCATGGAGTGGGCCTTATGTCAAATCAGACATTGGTTAGCTACTCCCACAAACTTTGTGCCACCATTGCCTTAGCACAGTGGTTCTCAACCTTCCTAATGCTGTGACTCTTTAATATAGTTCCTCATTTTGTGGTGATTCCCAACCATAAAATTATTTTTGTCGATACTTCGATACTATGATAATTTTCAACTGTTACGAATAATAAATATCTGATATGCAGATGGTCTTAGGCAACCCCTTTGAAAGAGTCATTCAACCCCCCAAAAGGGGTTGCAACCCATAGATTGAGAACTACTACCCCAGAATGTTTTACAGGCAGGACAGATTGTAGATCAAAGGTTTTGTGGCTGGGTTGGTCTTTATGTTTCTCTTTTGGTAGCTGCAGAGTACCATTCTGTACCAAAGACACTAGAATGTAGGGTGAAGCTTCTATGTAGTCACCAACTCAACCTCTCCAAGTTCAATGAGTTGTTTGGGTGTTGCATTCAGCAATGGGGCCTTGTGGTCAGTTTGTGGAGAGCAACTTATTGTCTTGGAAACAGCCTGGGTTGTTTGGGGGACTCCCATGAGACCTCTCTGGCCAACAACTCAATTGGATGTAACCCACTCCCAGTACTGGAAACTTCATTTGGTGATAAGAGATGGCCAATTGGAACTCACTGTTCCTTATTCTTTGAAAACTTCATTAGGAATTCCTTCATTTATTTTGGAAAGTTTCACTGCACTTTGTTTCCATAGCACCCCTCAAATGCCCCTCAAGTCTAGCTGTCCACTCTTTCTTTCCCTCAGCCCCATGTTCCCTCCTCTTCCTTACCTGATTTTCCTATTCCTATCTCCCCTGATCCCATCCACCACAAAATGTATTCTATTTCCCCCTCCCAGGGAGATCCATCTGTCCCCCCAGTCTGTTCCTTTATACAATAACCTCTCTGGGTCTACAGACAGTAACTTGGTTACCATTATTTAATGGCTAATATCCAGATAATTTGAGGAGTATTGGAATTAACTCTTCTTTGAAAGTCTGGTAGAATTTTGCACTAAATCCATCTGGCCCTGGGCTTTTTTTCATTGGGAGACTGTTAATAGTTTTGAACCACCATGTAGGTGCTGGGAATCAAACCTGGGTCCCCTGGAAATACAGCCAGTACTCTTAACCACTGAGCCATCTTTCTAGTTTCTTTGTGATCTTCTATATCCATATTTTATTTTACAACAAAATGTTATTTTTTAAATATCGGAAATAAAATTAAAAGATACTCTAGTAAAAAGTTTTATGTATATATGAATATGACATCAAAATATTGTAATTTTGTTTTCTAATTATCGTTTTAAAGTCTGTTGGTAGCTACTGGATCCCAGTGGCAGGAAAGAGAGACACCCACTGAAAAACACACAAAAGGCAACAGGAAATACGTAAGTGTAAATTTAAGTTTCAAATTTGAGAGCAGGGCAAGGTGGTACATAGCTGTTCTCCCAGCACAGGTGCATCAAATATTCAAGGTCCTCCTCTACAATATTATGAGTTCAAAGCCAGCTTGAACTACATGAAACTCTGTTTCAGAAAACAAGGGAGAGGGCCCTAGGAAATGGTTCCATGGATGAAGTGGTTATTTAAAAAGCACGAAGATTTAAGTATGGAGATTTAAGTAAACACATGTGTAAAATGTCTTGCAGGATGGCATGAGTCTGTCACTGCACAGCAAGGAGTAGAAGCAGGCAGATCCCTGGGGCTTGCTAGCCAGTCAGACAAACCTAAACAGCAAGCTCCATGTTTAGTGAGAGACTCTGTTGCAAAAAATAAGACAAGTGAAGATACCAGTCATCACCATCTGCCCTTCACATTTGTCTGCATACCATACCACACACACACACACACACACATACACACACTGAATGGTAGTCTATAATGGTAAAATGCTTGTTTCAGAATGAATGGATTATGATTTATATTTTCTTCCATGTGCATTTCTGCACTTTTCTAATTTCCCATAATGATTATTAATTATTTTTTGAAAGTTAAGCATTGCTTGATTCTGATGAATAAAAGTAATGGCTTTTGCAAAGGATGCTGCCTGAGGAATCAAATGTGAATGCTGAACTGTTAAATTTATGGGCTATCTGGATGATTTATAGTACTGATTCACAAACTATTACAAGGTGCTCTACAGTTAAAATTGAGTGATAGTGGCCTTTTTCTATTTGAAAGTTTCATTTATTTTGTTTAATGACTTGGAACAAAATGTAAAACACCAAGTTATCAGCTTATACACATGCCAATGAATGATTAACATGCCAAATAAGGTCTGGCAGCAATAAAAGTTATGGGGAAAGTTTGAGCCATAATTTGGACAACAACATCAAGAAAAATCCCTGCTTTCAGTCCCATAGAATTCTTATTAATGTATCACCTTCTAAAAAATAAAAGTTTCACTATGTCTAAATATTATAAATCAAAAGCCACAGATTTCTCATATCTTGAATAATTAACAAATACTAGTCAAATAACTGTACTCAGTAGTGCATAGCATTAAGAAAACTTTTAAGTGGGATGCTTGACTTCAGAGAATTTTGGAGACATATGACTGCTATAGTTTGGGTATGGGTGGTCAGTAAACTCAGTCTTCAGTGTAACAGTGTTGGAAAGTGATGGGACCTTTAAGGCAGAGAGCCTGGGCCATTAATCCTGTCTCCTAGGAGTGAGGAAGGTACTGGGGGACTGGGTTAGCTTCCTAAGGAATGGGTTATGTGTTGAAGTGAGTTCATGTGAACACTCATAGCTGTACCCAGCCTCCTTGCTCCAGGGTTCTGGGAAAGTGTGCTTTCAGTTTCACTTGATTCTAGGAACTTTTAAGTATCCTCCTTGGTTTCTTCAAGGATGATTGACTAATCACTCAGTGGGTGGTTCCATGTACACGTGTTTGTACAGCTTCTGATTTCAAGTTGCACTCCATTTTTACCTGATAAGAAACAAGAAATTATCTCAATTTTCTTTTTTTTTTTATCAAGACTATAAAATGTGAGCTATTTAGAGGAGGGTTTACAAACTGCTGAGAGAAATGTGAATTTGCCATATGTCAGACGGACTATTCTATAGATGTCTGATTAAGTCCATTTACTGGTTTCTTTGTTGATTTAAGAAAAATCTTCTTCATGAATTGTTCCCCTTATTATTAAGAGGTGCTTCACTGTCTCCTACAGCTAATTATGGTTTGAAACTCACTTTATTAGGCATGTGCACAGCCACCCCTTGTTTTCCTATTCTATTTACTCTCTGTATTGAGTTCTACCCTGACTTTTAGCATGTGTGGGTCTTTGCATTCACCCATAAAATTGTGCACTCACCACAGGAAAATGGATAGAACTGAAGGCCATTAACTAAACTAAACAAGTCAGACTATGAAAGACAGATATCTCCTGATTAGTCATATATCTAGATTTAAAGGTGTTTGTGTGTGTGTGTGTGTGTGTGTGTGTGTGTGTGTGTGTGTGTGTGATGTCACCTCCATATGACCTCAAAGTAGAAGGGGAACAATTTAAGGGGAGAAAGGGATGCAGCAGTCGGGATGAGGGATGACAAAGGAAAAGGGGGAGGTGACCATGTGTAAACTACATGGACATAGATGTTTGAAATACCAAAATCAAGCCTGCTAGTTTGCATGCTATTTAAACAAATTAATTTTTAAATGATTTCCACATTCTCAGCTTGTTCTCATTTCACTCATTATAATGCAGTCTCTTCTCCATGTTCTAGCACAGGTTTCACTACGTAGTGTCATTTATGACAGTATGATACAGAAATGGACATAGAGCCAATTCCAGTGACATGCTGTTTGGACTTATAACTTACTCAACACCAGGTATTTTGTTACACCAACACAAAATGATCCAAGACAAAAGGCTTTCGAAAAGTAACAAAATATATTGAGGATTCAGAGAATAAAACAGACATAATTATAAGTAGAATAAAACAGACTTAACTAAAAGTAGAATTAAAGCTCAAAGGTTCCTTTGAGCTGGAACCATGGAAGCTTTCCAAGAGAAGAAAAAGGTTAGTTCCATGCCAGAAACCTTTAAGACTGAGTGAAGGAATTTTGCAGAGTGGAAGGTAAAAGACCTCAAAGAAGTCTGGCCAAACGATGCTTCAAAGGGTAAGCAGAAAGCTAATCTATGAGAAAGCTGAGCTCTATTACAGGGAATAGAGTCAAGCTACAGAATTAAGATTCGGATGGCTAAGATGGAATGTCTAGGGTATGGCTGCTTCTTCACCCTCTCTGACCTTTAGTGGCAGCTCTATTAAGCTCAGCAAGGTTTGCGGTGATATGCTGGAGTGAAATCATCCATTGATCGCTGTGCCAGGATCTGAAGTCAGTAAATTAAATGATCTACACACAGTTACGTCAAAATGATCAATAAGGAATTACCTAGACAGGTCGTTTGCTAGTTGTTTGATCCCATGGTAAATATGAGGAGCTGATTTTGTGAGAGCTAGACTTCTATAAAAGTTTAGAAAAGGGTTCTGTGGCCCTTCAAATAATCTTCTCCATGAGGTACAATGAAGAGACAGAAAACCGACTTTATAGAAGGCTGAGATGCTCGTGATAAATAAGTAAGATCAGATGACCAGGCTGATGATCTAAGATCATCTAAAGATGATCTAAGGCACTGGCTATGGCGTGTCTATAATCCAACTCATTAATAAATGGTGACAAATGTAGCAGAACTGTAAGACTGAGTACCTTAGGCCCTAAGGCTCAGGGAACATGTCAGTGTGGGGCTGACCAGCAGGATTTGTCTGGATTAAGTATTATGAAATTCTGGAGTTGCTTCAAACATTTGCTGCTTCCAGGAGAGTGACCAGTTAATTATAGCTAACTTTGATAAATTTCAGGCTAGTGTTGTAGAGGAATTATAAAGAGTCCCACCCAGCGCTATGGCAAGCAGCCATGGTGTCCCTTAGGCAGCTTACAGGAGTCAGAGAGGGCGATAAAGACTTTGTTCTCCCAATGGATCTGTGCTCTCCTCACTGTTGGGTACTCCACAGAAAGATGGACAGAGGCTGGAAGCCATTGTCATGACTCTCACCACCATAACTCCTTTGTTTAATGCCCTCTCCCTCTAGCTGGGGATTTAAGAAATGTTTGGAAAGAACAGCGACAGCGCATGTAGATCAAGGCTCTTTTATATGAGATTCCAAAAGTGGGCAAATTTCATTGAGCAGGATAGAATGAATGTTCCCATGATCTTAGCTGAGGGAGCTGACTTCACGACTTCCTAGGCAGAAAGGATCCAAAGAGAGTAGAAATGAGGAATGGAGAACAGATGGCTCCTTTCGGTCATTTACCTTATAGGACGATGAACTTTCTTACATCACTTTTATGGTAATTGGCCCTCTTACTGGCTGCTATTTCTCTTGTGATTTTTGTCTGTTTCATTTTAGAGAGTTTAAAAAATTTAATTAAAATACAGTTACAACAGTTTTCTCTTTCCATATCCTCCCTCCTACACCTTCGACCTTCTGCTGTCTTGAATTCACGACCGCTTTGTCTTTGTTATTCTCTCTGTGTGTCTCTGTGTTGATGGTGCCTGTTCTCCAGCCCCATGTTAGTGCACCAGAAGTTGCATGTAATTAATCCATCCAGGGTTTAATAAAAACAAGGAGACATTTTCATAGATACAAGCCTGTCAGACCTCAGCAGAGGGAAGAGCGTGTCATGGCAAGCGCCATTTTTGGACAGTGACTGCCTTATCCTCTGGACTTCATTAAATCAAAGCTCTTCCTTATTCATCCAAAGGTCTATTTGCACAATGGAAGAAATCTCATAGTTTGACTCATCCAAAACTCTTAAGCAGCCAAGCTATGTCACCATTACCGTGCGGGTGCTCAGAGTCCAAAGGGAGCTATTCACTCCTGTTGTTGCCTTAGGTTGGAGTGAGTTCCACAGGACTTCCTCCATATAAACTTGGCTTTTAATATGTAAATCTCAGAGTGCATCTTCAATTACTCTAGTTAAGATCTTTGGACAGGTATAGAAAACAGTCCTTTAACAGAAAGCTGCAACCATTCACATTTTCAGCTATAGAAATCATAAGTCTTGCCAGCAGTCCAGACTGCTGGCACAATAATTATCTTAAAAAAATACAGGGTACACACAGAGAGGAATACAATATTTGGAGAAATGTTCAAATGTTCTCCAACATACACCTCCCACCCCCCCCCCCCCCGCACACACACACACCTCTAAAAATATAAACACAACCAGCTGAGTCTGTATAGTGTTATTTGTATGTATATGATTTCAGGGCCAACCACTTGCTAGGGTAACCTATTTCTCTTTTTATCATTCCCTACTTGCCTGTAGTTCTTTTGTTTAGGGATGGGAATCCTTGTAAGAGCAAAAGTTGTGTTTTAAATTTTAATTACTCTACCTAAGATATCTATGGAACAAGGATATAACTTCTTGGAGTGTTAAGTGGGGCAGGGTTGTTAAGGTGAGATGGTCCTGAATCTTCCTTGCCCAAGGACATAATCTCTTGCAGTGCTGGGTAGGGAGGGTCTAGATCCCATTTTAGTTGACCCTATTGCACTGGATGTGGATGTGCTCCAAATGCACTGGATGTGGTTGGTTGCTTGTAGGCAGGAGATAACCCAGACAGAGAAGTACATCAGGATAAAGGCTTGCCATTGATTGGACCTGGTAGGAAGTACGTAGCCTTATGGGTTCTGCCTTTTTAAGCACCTGTGGCAAATGCCTCTGGCCACTCTGTGGGAGCTCTGGAGGTGACAAGTTCACTCCGTGGGAACCTCAGAATAGACCTGGTCAGAGTTCATCTTCCTAGCCAGGATTTAATTAATTAAAGCTTTCTTGCTTCAAATTTGGCTCAATCGTGGTGGTCTTATTCTCGATCTGATTTGGGATTTATACTCTTCCATGTTAACATGTCTATTGATGTTGTACTTGTTTGGGTCTTGTTTAGGCAGTCATATGGTTGAGGCATCATGGGTGAAGAAGCTTCCCTGTCGTTTCTAGAAGACAATGTCATGCAGATTTCCTGGTTCTCTAGCTCTTACAATCTTTCTGTCCCCTCTTCCTCCACATTTCCTGAGCTCTAGGTGCATGAGTTGTTTTGCAGATATATTAGTTATGGCGGGACACCCCATTCTCTGCATTTTGACCAGTTGTGGTATTCTGTAATGACCTCTGTCTGTCAAAGGCTCTTTGATCAGGAGTGAGAGCTACACATATGTGTGTGTATAAGGAAGCATATTTAGAATGCAGCTAGGAATTGTGCTAGTTTAGTAAAGTAGATTCTTCTCAAAGATCCTTTACCTCATTACCTGAGTAGTCGGCTATGTCTCTAGTACCAGACATGATTTCCCTCTTGTTGAGAAAGCTGTAAGATCAATTACACAGCTGTTGGTTTCTGCTAAGATATGAGTGCCACTATTGTACTCATAGGTTATTATGCCATGTTGGTCATTGCAGTCCATAGGTGTCACCGCTGGGTAGGACTATTGGTTGTTTCCCTTCCTTGGAAGCTTGCATTTTACCTTCCTGAACTATGAAAGTTGGTCTACAGGGTGGAAGCTTTCAGGTTAGATCCAGCTCAGGTCCTCTGGGTCCTGTGTCCAACTATGCACCAATGCATGGAGTCTTCAGCAATAGGGACTTATCTTAACATCAGGGAGGCAACCAAGGGCAACACCAATGGCCTATATTGTTTTTTGAGTCTCTTAGACTCCCCTGACCAATAACTTGGACGATTTCACATGCCTAGTATTGGGGGGGGGGCTGTTAGTCTATAGCCCTCAGGGGCGAAGCATTTTCATCTCAGGTGACATAACTTCATTTAAACTATATATGTATGTGTACACACAGATTTACATGCATTACAAGTAATGTTAGGTACATAAGTAATAATATGACTCTTCTGGTTTTTTGTTATTGTTTTGGTTTGGTTTGGTTTTTTTTTTAATGATACTTTTATTTTGAGATAAGTCAAATCATTTGTTCTTTTTTAAAAAGTTCAATCTTAGGAGAAACTATGCTGTAAAACATATATATATATATATATATATGTATATATATATATATATATGGCATATTCGCTCTCTCCCTCTCTATATATAAAGGAACTATATAAAGCTATATAAAGGAACTGGGGAGATGGTTCAGTCATTAAGTGCTTACTACACAAGCATCAGGGCCTGAGTTTGGGTCTCCAGCATGTATGTTAAAAGCCAAGTGCAGTGGTATATGTCTATAACCACAGGGCTGGGGGTGGGGTGGACTCAGACCTGTCTCTGCCATCTATCCAAATCAATGAGCTGCAGGTTCAGTGGGAGAGCATGTCTCAGAAAGTAAGATGGAGAGTGGGAAAGATACCTGACATTGACCTTTGGCTTCTACATGCACACATCCACAGGCACAGGTACATTTAGTGCATGTACACACTCACACAAACTGTATTAAAAGCCTTTCTTTGCTGGGCGTGGTGGCATGTGCCTGTAATCCGTTTTCAAGGGGCAGAGGCAAGCAGATCAGTTCAAAGCCAGATAAATATATTACCTACAAGAATCTCCTAGGGAAGGGGAAGAAAATAAAAATGATACATCTGCAAGTAAAATTAGAGAGAAGGAAAGTCAGAAAATTAATGAAAAGGACCAAAGAAAGACAAGGGCAGGCAAGTTCTTCAGGTCTGAGGACAATGAGATGAAGAGAAAAGGACATGGAGTTAAACACAAGTCTCTGAAGTGAATTCCAGGAATTTACAGCAGGATGCTGGGACCAGACACTGTACAGAGTTTAAAGGTCATATAGAGAATGTTGTGGGGTGTTCACCAGAGAACACTGTTTGGACATGGGTTTAAGCCAATAGAATGTCTTTATCAGTGTGCCTGTGACTGCACTGCATGTTCAGGATTCCAGTGGAGCCCAGAGTCTTTCTTGGGGTGAGTTTTTAAGCACACAAATCATATTCTGGGTCAACATACTTCAGTTAACAAGAACAGTTAGCCAGAAGCAGAACTACAGAAGCTAAAAAGCAAGGTTAGTACATTTTGAGACTTTCCCATAACTGCAAGGACCTTTGATGGATTACACGTTTGTTTTAGTTTCGGCAGGTGGTGCCATCTATGGGCTGAGTCTTACAGCCCGAGTGGCACTTCCATCATGGAGTCAGGTCTGGGGTCCTGCTACACCACAGATTTTGCTTATTTAGTGCTTGGGAACTGGAAGTCAAGGATCATCCTTGTTAAGGCCCAGCTGACTCCATTTTGTTTTCTGATCCCATTTTGTTCGCTGTGACTTTGTAACTTGTTTTCCCCTTAAGCGTACAAAATATGCCTATTGTTTAAGACTACTTTTACAAATTCAACGACTTTTAGAGAACTGTCTGATCACAAGTTGTACTGATTACAGACTTACACAATTGCTAATTGTCATGTCTCACCTTTGTCACGTGCTCCCTATTTATAGTCAAATTTTGACTATAAAAAGCCCTCCTTATTTCTAGTCATCACGCTACTTTTTCTGTGGAGACTGTAGTTAGTCCGGCCACATAATAAATCATCTTTTTCCTTGCAACTCGTGGTGTTGTGTTTTGGCTCCAACACCTGTTACAATCCTCACATACTTACAAAGTTTAAGGCCAGCTTGGGCTATGACAGAATGTGTCAAAGGAAGTTAGGAAGTAAGGCAGGAGGGAGGTAGGGAGGGAACCACTTAATCAGCTTTGAACCCTTTATCTTCTGGTTTTAAGTGGCAACTGGTGACAACAGCTGATAGAAACTACATATAGATGTACTTACTATTAACACTTAGATTGAAAACTAACGCCGAACACTCACTTTTGGGCCACTCTTCCAATGCAGCAAATGAATGTCTCGTCAACAGGATAGGGTAACGATTTTTTCTTTGACTCAAAGGCAAAGCAAAGCCAGAGATTCGGTAAAGTGGCACCGATTTATACTGCAGCTATTTTTCCATTGGTCAAATGACCAAAGATTTTAAGATTTGTTGCGCAGGCAATTCGGACACTCAGATCAGCATTTTCTAAACTGGAGAAAAATAAAAGATGCAGGCGAAACAGAGTGGGCGGAGAGGGGTAGCGACTTTAGCTAAAGCTTAGAAGCAACGCGCAGAGGCTGGGTCTTCACTCGTGCAGGGGTGGGGACGTTCCTGTACCAACCCGGCTCAGCACTCGGAAGCGCTTTCCCCCTACAGCACCCCAGCCCGGGCCACCAGGCTTGGAGACACCCGGGAACCGAGGCCGGGTGTAAGCCGCTGTACTGCACCTCTGGATCCGCACTTAGGGCCCAGGGAGAACGCTAGAACCCGGAACACAGGGCTGCTGGCTCCGGCGCAGGCCCCCGCGCGGTCAGCGTAGCTGCTGCCATCCGAGGCACGTAAATCCATCTCTCCGTAGTTTCCGGAGGACTCTGCAGAGCCGCTGCTGCGTGCGGTTGGCTGGCCTCCGGGCATGCGCAGTGGCGGTCCGCGGGTGGGGTGTTTTGGCGGCTCCCTGGGAACCCCCACCCCCCTCCACCCGCCGGAAGGGCTATTCGCCGGGGTCATGTCGGCCCAGGGCGACTGTGAGTTCCTGGTCCAGCGAGCCCGGGAGCTAGTGCCCCAGGACCTGTGGGCAGCCAAAGCGTGGCTGATCACCGCCCGCAGCCTCTACCCCGCCGACTTCAACATCCAGGTGAGTCCGACCCGGCGCGTCCCCGCGTGCGGAAGGAAGCGCTTGGCTGAGCGGGGTGGCCCTGGGCGCCGTGTGGGGTGCTCCTCCCTCCCCACGTCGCTCCTACCCTGCTCCACTTAGCACCGTTGGCCAGCCTTCTCCCCGGCGCCTACGAAGGCGGAGACCACACACCGGATTCGGGTTTTGTTGGTTCCGCACAGCGCCTCATCAACTGTAGGGCCCAGGCCACTCATTCATTGATGATGCTGGCAGCCATCTGTCCAGTGCCTACTTTTGAAACATTATCCCACGTGATATGCGGTTGGCGTGAACCCAGAGTCCTACTACTGAGCTCTGAGCCACCAGGGGGATGCGTTATGCTAGGCTCTCCTTTCCCTTGGGGAGTGTTCTGGGTGAAGGCCCACTTCTGAGCGGTGCTGCAGGTGACTGGAGCTGGACCAGTTACCATGGCGGAAGGTGATGACCCTGTCTGCCTTGTTTCAGTATGAGATGTACACTATCGAACGGAATGCAGAGAGGACTGCCACTGCAGGGAGGTTGCTGTATGACATGTGAGTTAACTATTTGGGATCCTTCGGGAGCTTTTGTTCATATCTGAAGTAGGAATTGGGGGCGGGGAGGGCTTTGCAAGGTTATCTGCCTCTCTGGTACCCAGAACTCAGGCCTTCGTAATTGCCAACACAGCTTCTGCAGAGACGTTTTTTATCTTGTATTTTTAATCTCAATATTTGTATTCAGTGGTTTATTTAAGAAACATACCATCATTACACACAACAAGACAGTAATTGATAGGATGAGATATGAAATCCCTTCTAAACCAGATTTAAGTTTTGTGTGTATCTGTCCATCTATAGGTAAACACAAGTACATTTGGGAGCTTAAAAAAGTTAGGCCATTCTGCTCTTACTCTGAAGCTTGCTTTCATCACCCTCGTGACAGATGCCTCTATGTCTAGTTTATAGAGAGGGATGCCATTCTTCATGCCTGTGTAGCACTTCTTAGCCTCTCCTTTCTTAGTGTACATTTAATTTCCAACTCTTTTAAGTTATGTATGGAATGTCACTGAGTAATTCTGTGCCTATATTCTGATGTTTCTATTTTGTACCTAAAGGATATGTACATTTCACCAAAATCTGTGAAATTACTCTATAAAAAGGATATCCTAAATATTTATAATCACAAATGATATATAAGAATGCCAGTTTTGTGGAAAACTCTTGCCAGCCTTTATATGATCGTCTCTATCTCCTTTCTTTTCTTTCCTTTCATTCTTTTCTCTTTTTTTGTTATCTTTCTCTTGAGACAGAGGAATCTCACTTTATTGGCAAGGATGGTTTTGAACTCATAGACTCACATGGTCCTCCTGCTTTAGCCTCCTTTGTAGCTGGGGCACAAGCTGCATCTCCACACCTTGCCTGTGTCACGGGAAAAATGATATCTTGCTATATTGTTTCTTAAGTCTGTGCCTGTTATACTACCAACAGTGTTGAATATCTTTACAGTGTTCTTTTTGGTTGGTTTTAACTATCAATTTTCTTTCTGGTATTTTTTCTTTCTTTCTTTTTTTTTTAAAGCTAGAACGTTACTTACTTTTTCTGTTGCTGTGACTGACAGAAGGCAACTTAAAAGGGCAGGGTATATTCTGATATTCTGACTCGGGGTTTAAGGATTCAGTCCATCTTGGTGGGGAAGGCGTGGCAACAGGAGCTGGAGGTGGTTGGTCATGATGTGGATTCAGAAGATGAGTGGTGGCGCTCAGCTTCCTTTTGTTTCTTACTCCCTCTTCCTCTCCCTCTCTCTTTTCTTTTTCTGAGACCGGGTCTCATGTACCCCATATTGCTGTGGTTTCAAATTCATTAAAGTAGCTGAGGATGACCTTGAATTTCTGGTCCCCTTGCCTTTACCTCCCAAATGCTGTGATTCCAAGCATTTACTACCACATCCGGTTTATGGGGTGCAGGGATGGAACCCAGGGCTTTGTACATGATAAGCATGTATTCTACCAGCTGAGCTACACCCCCAGGCCCTCGTTTATTAAAACTTCTAAAGATTTTTATGAGTATTCTCAATTTTTTTAACTAATAGGTTGCCTTTGTGTATTTTGATTTATTCTGACATGTATAAACATGTCAGCTAAGACAGGTGGCTTTCTCTAAATGCTAGTATTCTTACTTCTCTGGATCTGACATATTACTTTAATGCGTTCGTTTTAAAAACAGGTTTGTGAATTTCCCAGACCAGCCGGTGGTGTGGAGAGAAATCAGTATCATAACATCAGCATTGAGGAATGATTCGCAGGATAAACAAACCCAGTTTTTAAGGAGTGAGTACAGTAACAGTTTAATAGTTTATAAATGACAACTTCTGAAATGTAGCTGTCGCAGACATCTCAGTCACACCTGTCATAGTGGTACCCACATCATGCTTTATTCTAGGCAATGAAAGTCCACAGCGACGTCACTTTTTCCCGTCGGCATTTCCTTAGAACACTTAAAGTGTCCCTGTGGGATGGCAGTCTGTCATTGATATCAGGGGATTCAATATAATTTGAACGTATTTTACAATAACCAGAAAACATCTATAGATAAACCAGATCTTCGCAAAATAGGAGAAAATCTTCAGACATTGTGCCGGTGGCTATAGCCTCTGTTGGTGCCTATAGCCCATCAAAGGCTTCTGGTTGTATGTAATTAGCAAACAGATGGCCTTTTCAACTTAAGCATGTTCATGCCTTTATCCTAGTGTGGCTGGCTCTGTTGTGATGAGTCACACGGGTTATTCTTGCCCCCTGGATCATCAGGCCTCCAAATGTTTCATGGTTATTCATCAAGCAGCTCGTGCCAGACAGCCTTGAGTACAGAAGTCTGCTAGTTTGCAGGTGCATTCTGAGTGTTTACAGTTTTATGAATGCTTTACCACTTTGAGGTCAGCATTTTCTTCGTGAAAAAAAAAAGACTTTACAGGTGAAACGTTTTGTTTACAGGTTTATTTGAAACTCTTCCGGGCCGGGTCCAGTGTGAAATGTTACTGAAGGTGACGGAGCAATGCTTCAACACGTTGGAACGTTCAGAGATGTTGCTGTTGCTTCTGAGGCGCTTCCCCGAGACGGTGGTTCAACACGGGGTAGGGATGATTCTTTCTTTTCTTCAAGAAAGGACCGCAGTTGCTTATCTGTCAGTGCATCGGCACTCTACACATTTCTAGGAGACTTGTCTTATTAACCCAAGGAATAGTCCCCAGAATTTTGACAGTCTGAACAGTAGAAAGTCACCTTTCCATTGTGTTTGACAATGTGCTTGAGTTTAAGTGAGAGTCACTGGACTGGCCCGATGGCTTAGCAGGTAGCAGTGCTTGCTGCCGAGCCTGACAACCTGAATTCAGTCCCTAGGTCCCACATGGTGGAAGAAGACAGCGATCACACCAAGTTGTCCCCTGACCTCCTCTTGAGTCAGGGTTCATTCTTCTCCCCCCAGAAATTTAAAATAAATAAAGTGGGAATCACAGTTTATGGTTTTAACGGATAGGTTTTCAAGTGTTCCTGCCCTACAAACCCCATTGTTTCATCTAATCTGTCACGTCTCTAAGTCTGTACTGAATAGGGAGTGCTCTTGGCAAGTGTTGGTGGGTTGGTGTGAAGTGCCCCTAAAGAAACCGAGCTCTAAATGTTTTATAACTTACTGTAGCCAGTGAGTTAGGAGTCAAGCCATTCCTTCTTTTTATTCTAAGTTATGTTTTCCATGCCATTTTTCTGGTGTCTGGCCTAGCTAACTTTTTCCATACTTCCTTGATTAGTTTTCTATGTCTGCCATTACAGAGTACCAGAAGTGGAGTGACTTAAACTACGGGTGTTTTCTCACAATGCTGAAAGTTGTAAGGCTCTGGGACAGATTGCTCCCAGTGGGTGTCAGCTAGCAGCTGCTTCACTTCCAGTTCTTGTCCCTTGGTCCTTTCCTCTGTGTGTCTCGGTCTTCACTTGACATTCTTTTAGAATGCTCATCACTGTGTTTGGGCCTACTCTAGAAGAGTATGACCTCATTTTAACTAATTTTATCTACGTAGACAATGCTTTTCTTTAAGGGTGAGCAATATAGTCATAAGATTTGGTCAATAATGGACTATGTATATGACAGTGGCCCTGTGAGATTATACTGTCCAGTGACGGCCATCTTGGTTTGTGATATATACTCTGATGAAATTGCCTAATGACATATTTCCTGGGCCATACCTTGTTGTTAAGCCTCACATGATTGTATACAGACAGTTGAGGTCTTCAGTGGATATGAATTTGGGAACACAATTCAGACCCTACATTCTTTGGTCATTGGAATGGCATTTATCTTTGTGTGCCATGTGATCTTTGCATCGTACTACATTGCAAAGAGAATGAAATGAGTGTATGGGTAGATTTTGATAAGAGACTTTCTGCTGTGCCGGGGCTCCGGTAAGGGGAAGGTGGCCTTAAAACGTGACATTTTTGTGCAGTGCTTCCCAAACTGTATGATTGTCTAGTAGGGTCTCTTGAGAGTGTTATCACTCTTGCCTAACTTAATAGGTGCAAAGTTGGTTTCCAACTCCTTAAAAAATCCTTCCAACTATCATCATTTGTGCTTTCCCTCCACTGTGGCTGATGTTTCTGTAAACATTTTGTTAGCCCTTTAACTTGCTAGTTCAGAGGAGAATGAGACCAGAGTAGACAGGTAGTCAGCGAACTCGATTTTCTGAGCAATGTCGCTGATGTACTCTGATGTTTCCAATCTTTAAAGTAGAATTGTTTGCTTATTTGAGAAATCTGACTGTGTGATGAATGAGAGAATATACTATCTGTTCCTGTAATTCGGACATCTTACACTGTGCACGCTTAGGGTGATTTTTATTTTGAAACAGGTTGGCCTCGGGGAGGCGCTGCTAGAAGCTGAAACCATTGAAGAACAGGAGTCTCCTGTTAACTGCTTTAGAAAGCTATTTGGTAAGAAACCTTGTATATCTTATTTCTTCCTTAAGGTAAATAGAATACCTGAGATTGTCATTTCATGGGTAAGATCACTTGCACACAGCAAAGGAGATCTTTATGTTATGAAATTTCTCAAGCTACAAAACACTTTAAACAGCTCTTAACTGTGTGTTATTTAACATGCCATACCTCTGATAGGATGTACAGCATCTGTGCACATAGGAAGCACAGTCACGGACACTCCACCGCCTCTCAGGCCAGCAGTCCATCTCTAGCCACGGTGTCAGGTCCCCGGCCGAGTGTCCTCTCTCCAGCCTCCCTTCGCTGATGCCCTTGTGTATGGCTGGCTCGAATAGTTGTGCCACAAGCAATTTCTCCCTGTATGTTTTAGACGCTATATTCAGTGAACTGGAAAGTGCATTGGTTTCTGAGGGAACTCTAAGGCAAACAACCTGATCAGTTTGTTTTCTCCCTTCGACAGTTTGCGATGTGCTTCCTCTAATAATTAATAACCATGATGTTCGATTGCCTGCCAATTTGTTATATAAATACTTGAACAAAGCAGCTGAATTTTACATCAATTATGTGACTCGGTCCACACAGTTAGAAAATCAGCATCAAGGTAAGTGGGAGCATCCCATACACCTGCTCAGACTAGTTTTGCTAAAATCATTCAGAAGTTCCTCGTTATCCCCATTGTCCTTCTCTGGATGTGTGCCAGTTTGATAGTTTTCTAGGAAAAATAGATATTCAGAGTGTAGATTTTTCTATAATCAGTTCTACCCCCTGACTGAAATTGTCTGGTTGCTAAACATCACACAGGTGCCATAGCTCAGAAGCCACCTCCTGCTTGGACCAACCACCAGTCGAGGGTCCTTGAGTAAACCAAGCACAGTCATCTCACAAATGTGCTGGTAGCAATTTTACTATCTGAACATCATAGGTATACCAAGCTAGATGGTATAACCCACTCCGTAAGTCAGTTGTAAGGGATAGCTCACTCCATAAGTCAGTTGTTTTGGGATAGCCCACTCCAAAAGTCAGTTGTGTCGTATAGTTGATTGCCCCTAGGACACAAAGCTGTGTGGTTACTGTACTAAATACTTTAGGCAACAGTAGCACATGGCATTTGTGTATCTCAGCATTACTAAACATAGAGAAGTACAGTAAGACAACATTGCATGAGACAAATGATTTATGGCACGTGCCATTGGGCAGAGCTTGCAGGACTGGAAGTTGGCTGGGTGTGGGAGGGTTCAGAGGAGGTGGCAGGCTCAGTTCACTGCTTGCTCCTGTGACCTTACCAACACTGTAGACTCAGCCTACACAAAATTTAATAGGAGTTTTGTCTGTCTTTACTAATAAATTAGCTTACTGTAACTTTCAAGTTTTTAATTTTTTTTAAACTTTTTGACTTTTTTTAACACTTAAACACATTGCTTAGCTGAAAAACTAGTTTCTTTGTGTCTTTATAACCTTTTTTTTCTAGGAAATTTTTTTCATGTTTTAAACTTTTTGGTTGGAGTCGGGTTGGGGAGAAAGGAAAGGGGAAATGATGTAATTGTATTTTAACTAAAATTTTAAGAATTAAGGAAAATAAAGCTTTCTTACACCAAAAAGAAACAACAACAAGAAACCAACCAACCAAACAAACAAACGAAAAAAAAAAGAACACACAAAACTATGTCCCTCAGTAACCAGCCCTTCTTTAAAACACAACAACAGAGACAGGACTGCACCCGTAGTCTGTGTCTGAACTGTGTTCTCCCCCAGGTCCTGTCATACGAAGTCTCTGGATAGATCTGAAGGGCTTGCCTGTGCTCCTAGAGGGAATTGTTACCTTTTCAGAACTGTGCCCTTGGTGCTTTGCTTGGTTATTTTTTTTAAATGATTTTTTAAAATTACATTGGTGTTTTGTCTGCAAGTATGTCTGTGTGAAGGTGTCAGATCTCCTATTTCTGGTGTTACAGTTGTAAGCTACCATGTGGGTGCTGGGAATTGAACCCGGATCCTCTGGAAGAGCAGCCAATGCTTTTAACCTCTGAGCTATCTCTCCAGCCCCTTGCTTGGTTATTTATTTTTTCATCCCAGACTTACCTCTAAGTATTCATCACACCCTGCTTTAATGAGGACCTCTGGGTGTAGTGTCTGGGTTTCCAAACTTAGTGGGGAGCCATTGAGATGCAGGGGTGTCTACTGGCCTTCACCATGAACTGTCCTGGGGTTCTTCTGCAGCTTCATCTTTCCACTTGTCTCTTCTGTAGCTCTTTGCTCCTGGGTGACAGGAGCTTTGCAGTCCCCGCATGACCTTATAGACTCCAGTTGTCTAAGCAGCTGCATCACTGAGGGGACCCCTTTTAGGGTACTGTGCAGCTGATATGTCAGGGTCAGCACTTGTCCTTTTGAGTGAGGATTTACATTTATCTTCTCTGACTGGTGCCACGTAAATAAGTAGTAATAATTGTAGCTTGAGGTTTTGTTTTGTTTCTTTTAATCCCTATGAGCTCTTTTTTCATATTGTGATGTATTAGGGTCAGTATTTTAGTCTTTGAATGAAGAAGGAGATTTTTTTTTCCTCTGTCCAGTATCACATAAATAAGTAGTGATATTAATTGTAGGTTACTTTTTCTCACATCTCAGGTACACAAGATACATCTGATTTATTGTCGCCTAGCAAACGGAGCTCTCAGAAGTACATAATAGAAGGACTGACCGAGAAATCATCCCAGATTGTAGACCCTTGGGAGAGGTTGTTTAAGATTCTGAATGTTGTTGGGATGAGATGCGAATGGCAGATGGATAAAGGAAGACGGTAATGAATAGTTTATTCCCAGAATTGCTTACCAAATCTTTTGTTTGTGTCATCTCAGAATCCTTGTAGAAAACAAAACCATTTTTTAAACAATCAGCATCATGTATAGATACACTCTGTGGGTGGTAATGCTGTAACAGTCACCATTCGTGCAAGAGAAGAGGGTAGTTCTTCATCTTATCCAAAGATTCCTCACTGAAGGGTAAACTAAAATGGTATTGAGTGGGGCTGGGGAGACTGCTCTGTGGATAAATTGCTTGCCGCACAAGTGTGAGCAACAAGACTGAAGCTGGGCAGGCATGACAGCTGCCTGTAATCCCAGCACTGGGGAGGCAGAGACAGAATTCTTGGGGCAATCTGGTCAGCTAGTCAATCTCGAGTTGGCTTCTTCTGGGTTCAGTGAGAGCCCTTTTCTCAGTTAAACAATGTGGAAAGTGATCAAGAAAGACTTTGACATCAACTTCAGATCTTCACAAGCTCAGGTCCTTACATGTATCTCAATACCACCCATATACTGTGCCATACCCAAGTGTGCATATCACACACATACACATATTAAAAACAATAAAACAGTGCTGGTTGTAGCATACGCCTTTAATCCCAGCACTGGGGAAACAGAGGCAGGCACAGCCTGGTCTATAGAGTAAGTTTCAGGATAGCCAGAGCTACAACAGAGAAACCCTGTCTCAAAAAAGCAATAAACCAATAAATAAGTAAATAAATAAATAAAATAATTTTTAAAAGAGATGATGTTGAGAGCCTTGATCCTGTCTTTAGTCATGCAGGGAAAGGAGAAGTCAGCTTGACATGCTTCTGTCATGTGGCTGTCTTTGCTCATAGCTCCAGGTTGGAACCATGCATGCAAACCATAAAGGGTAATATGAATAAACATGTCTCAGGAGAACTTCAGGTGGCTAACACAATGATGAAAAATGCGAAATAATAAATCTTTGGGATGGAGAAAACCCTAACACTGAACTGTTGTCAGGAATGTAAATTAGTGCAGCTGTTATGCAAAATAGTGTGGCGGGTCCACAAAACCTGACGGATCTGCCTTATGGTCCAGCTGTCTTTTCCAAAGGGGATTAGCATATCAGAGACATCTGTGTATTCGTGTTTGTTACTATACCATTCACAGTAGCTACAAAGTGGAATCAAACAAGATATTCATGAATGGGTGAAGAAAATGTGTGTGGTATATATTGCAATATTATTCAGCCATAAAGCATCCTATTACATCATTTTTGGCAAAATGGATGGGCCTAGATGGCTTAAGCAAGTGAGACAGACAGATTCACCCTGTCCCCTCATACGGATGTTTAGATGCCAGTTGGAATGTACAGTGGTGATTCGGTGCTGGGAATGGTGGGTGGGGAGGGACGTAGTGAAACATTAGCTAACGGGATCCAAATACAGTTACTAAGGAAAAATACGTTCTGGTGTTCTGCAGAACAGAAGGTGCATGATGATTCACAGTACCTTGTGTGTGGTGAAGAGGATTGACCCCAGGTTCTTGCTTATGCTGGGCAAGTTCTCCACTGCTGAGCCACAGCCATAGCCCTTTAATAGCTGATTATACATCTATTTTACATAATTTGAATAGAGGAGCTTGAAGTTTACAAAGTAATGATATGGAGGCAGAAACGTAATTACCCTAGGGCCAGGCCTGGTGGCACATGCCTTTAATCCTAGCACTCAGGAGGACGAGCAGGTAGATCTCTGAGCTCTAGGTCAGCTGGTTTACGCAGTGAGTTCCCAACCAGCCAGGACTATATAGTAAACCCTGTCCTCAAGGTGCACACGCATTAAAATGTTACACTGGGCTTTTGTGAATGTATGTGTGTGTGTGTGTGTGTTTAATGAGCTAGAAATGTTAATTACCTAGATTTGATCATATACTGTATCAGATTATCACAACATATCATATGAATTTGTACAGTTAAAATAATTTGTTTAAGAGCACTAGCTGATCTTATAGAGTACCCATGTTCAATTCCCAGCACCAACATGGCAGCTCACAACTGTAACTCTAGCTCCAGGGGATTTGACACCCTCACACAGACATACATGCAGGCAAAACACTAATGTACATAAAATAAAAATAAACCATTTAAACAGAATTTTTTAAAGCTTCATTTTACTTAAAACCATAAGAGTTTATTTACCCAGGTACCTATAGCTGGCCCTGGTAAGTGCAGTGCTTCTCCCCAGCTTTTCTTCAGTCTGACTGCTGATGGGTGGTAAGGTGAACTTTGTCCCTCCCCTCAGAAGCTGTAGCGACATACTGCACCGGATGAAGGAGCTCTGCAGATACATGAGCAGCTTCGACAGTGAAGCTCACGCCAACTATAAAAACCAAGTGCTGTACTCCACGATGCTGGTCTTCTTCAAGAGTGCGTTCCAGTACATCAGCAGCATACAGCCATCTCTCTTCCAAGGTTAGCTCACGTGTTCTGTGTAAAACCCTAAATACTGATGTAGTGCGGCTAGGAAGGAGACAGTGTTTTACAATATTCCACTTTCACTGTTGCTGTGGGTGGTGTTGGCAGTGCTCCTTGTCGTTGATAATTTGATTCAGTTTGGATTGACTTAAGTTTTTATGTAAATATTTTTCACTGAAACTCCTGCATTAAGACCTGTAGTCGTCACATAAAACTAGAAATGCTGAATGCCTCTATTTGAAAAGGAAATCAACACTTTGGAGACCGAGAAAGGAGGATCAGGAGTTCAAGGACAGCATTGGCTACATATTAAGTTTGAGGCTAGCCAAGGCCAAATGATACTTCCTCTCAAAAAAAAAACCAAGAAAAAAAAACCACAAAATCAAGAAAAAAACCTAAAACTTAAATTTTGTAAAGATAGCACAATAGATAAATATTTAAATAAACTATTATATGTATTATATGTTGAGTTATAGTTTTTCTAATGTTCTAGTTTCGTTTGGAGCATGTAGTTATGATTTAAATGTAATGTTCACGATCATTCTATACTTTATGGTCATTGTTTAAACAATTACAAGTACATAAGAACAAATCCACTGAAACAGCACGATTCAGAATGTATGCATGTGGCCTTTCTTCCTGTTTGTGTGTATGCTCTCGTGTACCCAGTCAGGGTCGCTCTGGTCATATTTTTATGAGCTTTATTTTGGCACTTGACTTCCTTCTCGTGTTCGCTATTCTGTCTTAATTTCTAATGTCCTCCTTTGCATAGGTCCTAACGCCCCAAGCCAGGTTCCACTGGTTCTTCTGGAAGATGTAGCCAACGTATATGGTGATGTGGAAATTGATCGTAGTAAACACATACACAAGAAGAGGAAGCTCGCCGAGGGAAGAGAAAAAACCATGGTAACCCTTTCCACTTAATTACTAACAGATTACGTGTGCCATATGCCAGAGATAAGTTTTTGTAAAATGTAATTTTGGAGCTAAAATAAGAAAGCTTATTAAATGATAGTATAATTAAGTGTAAGTTATTCGTCTTCAGTGGAGGCAACCTTGCACCTCTTCTGTCTCTCTGGTTCATTTAACAATGTCCGGAGACATTTTTGATTGTCACAGCTGTGGTTCTATGAAGAGGGATTGGTAATTGCCAAACACCTTCCACCATCCAGAACAGTCCAGCTGCTCGGGAGTGTCAAGGTCTAGGAACCATGTTTTGAGTTGCTTACCCATGTTTTGACTGATTGGTGTTGGTTCACTTTACAAAACCGCCAGGGAACTGTTGACTGTTGGAGGTGCTGATGGATGTTGGCCTCAGGGTGGAACGGGCAGCTGGTCAGCCCCACAGATGCAGGAAGGCTTTCATCAAGACTTAGAGGTCTCTGCCCAGCCTCACTGAGCAGCTCACATCATGTGCCTGACAGCATGGTGGTCCTCTCCTAAGGCGCACGTGTGTGTGTTCCTCCAGTTCTGACTGTTGCATCAGAGCCTCCTGTCTGAGCTTCAATGTCCATATGTATTTCAAGCTGGACTTCTCAAACTTTTACAACTTGTTTGGAGTGCCATACTGTCCTCTCCACAAATTGGGGTTCTCTCATAAATTTCTGACCTAATTTGGAAAAAAAACTGCTTTTCATAAGTTGTAATGCTATTAAACTCAAAATTTATGATATGATATCTTAGTTCACTACTTGCTATAGAACAGAACTCTGATGAAGTAGGATGTCCAGCAGATGGACTTTGTTTGTGAAAAGTATGTGTGTGTGTGTGTGTGTGTGTGTGTGTGTGGTTTCTGATGTGGACGAGTGTGCTAGGGTAGATTCCCCAGGTCCTAGGAGCAGCAGGACACTAAACTCTGAAGGGAGGGAGAAAGGCCATTAGAAAGGAGACACCTGGACTGAAGGGGTTAACAGCCCTTGCTGCTTTTCCAGAAGACCTGAGTTCAGTTCCCAGCACCCACAGGTAACTCTAGCTCTTGGGAATTCAACACTCTGGCTTCTGAGAGAGCACCTGCCCTCACAAGTACATACTCACATGCAGAGACATACACTTACACATAATTAAAAACAATACACATAAATCTTTATTTTTAAAGAAAGGAGGCATCTGAGGTAGAGGATGCTTTACATGAGATCAGCTGGGGGATGAAATGTCTCACCGGAACCTCTGCACATACCGTAATGACCGCAGTGTGGTAAGAAGCTAGGGGCGTTTAATCGGGGCTGTTGACATGGTAAAGTGAGTTGGGTAGAATAACTGATTGAAGAAATTTTGACAGCATGAAGCTCAGTGGCCTGTTTCGCCCTGACTTTCGTCTAGCCATGCCCAGTGACGCGACAGTGGCCTCTCTCTGCAGCTCTCTCACTTCTATGGTTCTGAATGACGTGAAATGAAGCGTAGTAGAAGTTTTTACTGCAAAACATGGGGGCCATTCCCGAGTAGGTGCATGCAGTTCCAGACTCAGCACCTCGGCAGCAGAGCTGAAGGTGGGACGGGTGCGGCCCTGGGCAGCTGTGTGCAGAGCAGAAGGGGTACTCGCCGGGCAGCTGCCTCTGTGCCTCGGAGAACGTGGACTTCAGTTTATTCTACTTTGTGGCACACTGTTGTGAGGAAGCATATTAATTAATGTCACATGCTAAGGAAATGAGAAACTAAAGCAAGAGCCACTTACACTATGTCTCTCAGTATAGGAATCTATTTTCGATTAAATTGATGTGTTTTGAACTAATAAAACTTTTTCATTCAAAAATAACAAACTTAATTTTGTAGTACAACTTGAGTGCATGAGAATGTCAAGATGAACATCATATATTGCTCATTGGAGATCAGCGTTAAATTAGAAAAGCTGTGCTCACGTAATATTCTTTGATATAAAAGCCATAGAAGACAGAGTTTGGAACAGTGACTAAATTGTGTTTCCATCTGTGGTTGCGCTTACCACCTTGAGCGAATCACACTCCCCGTGTCCCACAAGCAGAGTTCAGATGACGAAGAGTGTTCAGCAAAAGGAAGAAATCGGCACATTGTCGTCAGCAAAGCTGAGCTCAGCAACTCCGTCGAAGTGCTGGAGAACTTCAAGCTGGCCAGGGAGAGCTGGGAGCTGCTCTATTCCCTGGAATTCCTTGACAAAGGTGAGCACGTGCTCATCATTGGCACCATCTAATCTCTTATGTAGATCACACTCTGAAAGCTCACTGTGGTGTTTGAAATGGCAGCTTCCGTAGCTCATTGAGTCAGGTCTAGCCATTCACTTGTTTTTATAGGACTCTTTTAAATCAGGAAACCTATTCAGTTACTGTTCAGATAACCGTTCACCTCTGAGCTCCTGCTAGACAGTGTATTGCCATCAGGGTTGGGGCAGAGTGAGAAGGTTTTCTCCCTGTGTGTGTGTTGCTCCCTTCCACTTCTTGCTCTATGCCTTTTCTCCCTCAAGCCTGTGTCAGCAGTGCAAAAGGCAATTCGGTTTTGGTCTGCTGTCAGCTCTGTTGCCTCGGAAAGGTGAAGAAAGCCTGATCTCTATATGTAGCTCTGGCTGGCCTGGAACATGCTGTGTAGACCAGCTGGCCTGAAACTCACAGATATCCTCCTGACGTCTGCCTCTCAAGTGCTGGGATCAGAAATGTGCACCACCTCACCCACACCTGGCTGTTTCCTTTTGAGTGAAGACACTAACGATTTTTGTGCCTGCTTTCTAGGACTCACTACCTCTTAACCAGTCCTTTTTGCTTTCTTGTAAAATCAGGACTCATTAATTTCCTGCTAGGCAGTGAATGAGCATCCCTTGGCCGCCTGTCACATGGCCAGGCAGCCCCTTGTCAGATGTGTGGTATTATATTTTCTAAGGGAATATAGCCTCAGTTCCTTTTGTTAGCAGTATCGTGGATATGTGTGTTCTTATTTTGGGAGTTTTTTTAGTCATAAATCGACCTCTTTAAAAAAAAAAAAAAAAAGGTAAGTGGGCATCTGGGACTACATAAGACCTTATCTTATAAAACAAAACAAGCCGTGCAGTGGTGGTGCACAACTTTAATCCCAGCACTTGGAAGGCAGAGGCAGGCGGATCTCTGTGAGTTTGAGGCCAGCCTGGTCTACAGAGTGAGTTCCAGGACAGCCAGAGTTACAACAGAGAAACTCTGTCTCAAAACAAAACAAAACGAAAAAACAAGATACAAGGAGTAATGCATGGAAAGTATAGTTCTTGGCAACATAATAAATAGATGCTTACAAATGTTGATGTATAAAAATCCTTGTGAGTTGGTGAGGCGGCTCAGTGGGTAAAGGCACTTGCCAACAGGCCTGATGACCTGGGACCCACAGGGTGGAAGGAGAGAACCAGTTCCTGCCAGTTGTCCTCTGACCTCCACACCTGTGCATGGTGCACATGCGCATGCATACCAAAAGTAAAGAAAATGTGAGAAAAAGGGATCCTTGCCTCTCATCGGTACATGTCGTAGGCTGACCTGTCTACCAGAAATTCTAGAGCATTGGAGGAAAAAAAAGTCCATCTTTTATGAGTTTGTATGTTTTCCCTTTGTTGCCTATGTTTACCAGTGTGGGATAATTTGCTTTCGAATTCTCAACACAGAATTTACAAGAATTTGTTTGGCTTGGAAGACGGATACCTGGCTGTGGCTAAGAATCTTCCTCACAGACATGATCATCTACCAGGTAGAGTGACATGCATTTCCGGCTGCTGTGTCTGTGCAAAGCGGGGTTGTTGCGAACTGCTCTTAGCCTGAGAGGGGTGTCGTGCTTCCTGGGACTAGCCCACTGCCTGTCCACATCTTGGAGTATTCGTGGTTGTGAGATTATAGTCAACTTCCATTTCCCAGTGTCTCCCAGTGACTCCTTCTGTGACTCTCAGTGTGTCCAGGCATGTTCCTGCTCTTCCCTATGCATAGAAGCAAGACTCCCACACACAGAATATCAGCTTTCCGCATCTCATTTAAATGTAATTTGCTTTTGTTGATCTTCTGCATCCACCTGCCCGATTGTGCCCTTCCCCCTCCAGGGCCTCTTTCTCTCATCATAGCAGTTCTGATGCCCTCCCTTCCTCCCTCCCGCAACTCTTTTTTTTTTTTTTTCCACTTGTCCTCTTTCTAGTCTCAAGACCTCTACCTACACTTTGTACATACAAACAATCAATGCTCGGATCCACATATGAGAGAGCACATGCAGTGTTTGTCCGTCTGTGTAGGGTTTACCTAAAAAAAAAGACTGTATGTGGGTTTGTGTATTTTAATGCCGATGCTTTTTTCCTCTTTGCCTTTGTGTCTTTCCAAGGGTCAATATAAGAAGGCAATAGCCAGTCTGCATCACTTAGCAGCTCTGCAAGGATCCCTTTCTCCGCCACAGATCACAGGACAGGGGACTTTAGAACACCAGAGGGCGCTCATCCAGTTGGCAACTTGTCACTTTGCTCTTGGGGAATACAGAGTGAGTACTGGGAGGCTCACATGGTGTTCCCAAAGCTCCATGGCACCCTGGGATATCTCTTCCCTCTAGTGGTCAGGTCAATGCATGCTTCCTTGAGTTTGACCTTACCACTCAGATCTGTTACTTAATTTGCTACTGAAAATCATGATCTTGTTTTACTTAATATTTCTACAGTGTGACTTCTTTGAAACTGGGCTTCAGTACTATGTGCTTATTCTTCTCTTTTTTGAGACAAGGTCTCATGTATCCCAGGCTGTCTTTGAACTTGCTGTGTAGTTTAGAGATAAGCACTATATATGCTTATTAGTATATACAAATTCAGAGTATTTTTTAACGGTTAAGAATAGATTTTTATTCCTTCTGGTTCATACACTTAGTCTGACTGTGACTTTCTCTGTTCACTGTTGAGGGGGTCAATGATGATCACAGGAATACAGACCCCATGTATGTGTCCTGGTGATGGTCACAGGAATACAGACCCCCATGTATATGTCCTGGTGGTGGTCACAGGAATACAGACCCCCATGTACGTGTCTTGGTGATGGTCACAGGAATGCAGACCCCCATGTACGTGTCCCTGGTGATGGTCACAGGATTACAGACCCCCATTTCCTGGCACTGTCTGCTTCTTTTCTGTACACATTTGCAATTTATTGTTTTCAGTTTAGAGCTTCAGGTTAATACCCATGTTCCTCTCTCCAGATGACATGTGAGAAAATCCTGGATCTGATGTGCTACATGGTGCTACCCATACAAGATGGAGGGAAATCACAGGAAGAGCCCTCCAAAGTAAAGCCCAAGTTTAGAAAAGGTAAAATGAAGTGCATTCTTTGGTGGAATAGTTTTAGGACCTGTGCCTAAGACATACGGTACAGATCCTAGTGAGATCATACATGCCACTGTATGCTGTGGAACGCTAACACAGCTCCCAGTGAGATCATACATTCCACTGTATGCTGTGGAGCACTAACACAGCTCCCAGTGAGATCATACATTCCACTGTATGCTGTGGAACGTTAACACAGATCCCAGTGAGATCATACATGCCACTGTATGCTGTGAAATGCTAACACAGATCCCAGTGAGATCATACATGCCACTGTATGCTGTGGAAACTAACACAGATCCCAGTGAGATCATACCACTGTATGCTGTGGAACACTAACACAGATCCCAGTGAGATCATTCCACTGTATGCTGTGGAACGCTAACACAGATCCCAGTGAGATCATACATGCCACTGTATGCTGTGGAAAGCTAATAATTCCTTTCCCAGGTTTTCCTCAACTGTGCTCATAAGCAGCTATAACTCTGTATATTTTCCAAAGCCTGAGTTTGTTATCCTGAGTTTGAACATCTCTCCTGTTTTGCCTAGAGCTAGGGAAACTTAAGAGACTAGTGTCCTTTGGATCTGTCACCGTATTCCTTTGGGGCCATTTTGAGCTTTACCTGATCTCACATTGCTTGAAAAAACTAATATATAACTAATAATCTAAATTCCCACCCCAGGAGTTAGAAATAGATATGCAAATTAAATATGAAGAAAGTAGAAAGGGGAAAAATAATAATTAGAATAGAGCCAACACAATTCTGAAAGTGAATAAAATCAAAGGTTATATCTGTGAAATATGTATAAATTGATAAAATTCTAATAGCTTGATCCTGAAGATAGTGGCCAGAAATTACCAATATCAGGAGAAAAAGGGCATTGCCACAACCCATCCTGGGTATGTCAAAAGGACAGTACAACTTTATGCCAAGAAATCTAAAAGCTTAGAAACGGGGAAGTTGTTGATAAGCACAACTTTAAAAAAAAACAAAAAGACACAAAATGAAATAGAAAAAAAACTGTTATTATAGCAACAAGAAATTAAATTTAATACAAAAAAAACCTCACAAAGAAAAATATCAGGTCCAAATGGCTTCACTAGTGAATTTTATCAAGAATTTAAGAAGAAAGGCACTGGAAGTTCTTTCACAGAGTAGGACATAATTCCAGACTCATTCTTTTAAGGCCAACCTGGCTCTGATATCCAAAACCAAATGAGCACAAAAGGTCAGTCTCCATTATGTACAGATGCAGATGCTGGGTCCTGATGGCATATTAACATCAGATGAGCAATAGCTAAGGCTGATTCATCAGGACCAGTGGACTAGAGATGCAAAGGAGGCTCAACAAATACAGCAGTATGACTCACCAATTCTCAGACTGTGGGAGAAAAGTCACGATTGTCTTTGTAGATGCAGAGTTTAGTACTAATTTGTGATTTTAGACAGTCTTAGCAAACCAGACATAGAAAGAAATTTCTCTGGTACCATCTTTAACTATAAAATATTGAATGCTTTTTTCCAGTTCAAAAGTGTGTGTTCTCACCACTGAAGTTCACCAGGCAGGAAATACTAGCCCATCCGGACAGGCAATAAAAGAGAATGATGCATAAAAATTTTAAGACTATCCAGCTTTGCATGATGGTTCATGTCTTTACTCTCAGCACTCAGGAGTCAGAGGCAGGTGGATCTCTAAGTTCGAGGCCAGCCAAGGTTAAAGTGAGATCTTAACTCAAAAATAAATCAAAAGACTCTTCACAGATAGGACTCTCTTAGTTCATAGGCACATGTTTGATTATGTAGAAAAACGTAGGGGATCTCCTGAAAGCTACTGAAATTAATAAGTAAAATTCCTAAAGCATTTCGATGTGAAAAACAATTAAATTGGTACATGCTGGTAAGCTCTTAGAAAATAAAAATGTTTAGTCACTGTTTATAATGACATTAAAAAAAATCAAGTACTTAGATTAAGGCAAAGATCACTGAGATGCACACAGATCTTCCACACTGAATATTGTGAAACGTTTCTGAAAGAAAAACAGCGTTTGAAAAGTTGCCATGTGGTTGCTCTTCAGGTTACTTGATCCTGTGAAAGTGCTGTTTCTCCCCCAGATGTATCAGATTCAATGTGATCCCAACCAAAATCCCAGCAGGCATTTTTTAAAAGTAAAAATTAACAAGCTGAGTGTAAACTTTGAAATTCTATGTATGTAAGTACAATTCAGAATAGTGAAAAACATTTTGAAAAAGAAACAATTGCCAGCCAATATCAAGATTTAATATTTGACTATAATTAGTAAGATAATAGGGGCAAAAACAGGCATAGGAACAGAGGATCTGGAAGTGGACCAACAGAGATTGGTCAAAAGATTCTCGGTGAAGGAGGCGCAGCACACAGGGCTGGAGCGGGTTATCTGGAATACATTTGAAGCAGTCTGTCCCTCTGTCCTTCACTAAGCAGGTGCCTCACAACAGAAATATCTGGAGATCTATTGTGAGGCTGTAACAGTGAAGATGGTATAGCACTGACCTGGGTGTTGATGGAACTGAACAGAAGCTGAGGCTCGGGTGATGCTACAGTCCAGTGGGTATAAAAGGCAAAAGATGAGACCCTTACCTTCAGGCTACAGAAAAAATATTTTCAGTTTTAAGATTTGCATGTGAATTAATACTTGTAAATGTTTAGAAGAAATTATGAAAGAAAAGCCTTAATACCTTCTATCTAGAGAAATACAAAGAGAACAGACCATTTAGGAAAGGTGGTTAAAATGCCACCAGGAGACTGTGGTCAGAATGAGAAGGTAAGCCACAGACTGACAGAAGATTGTGTGGCAACTAAAGTCAATAAAAGCATGGCATCTAGAAGTTTCAGAAAGATCCTTCAGATCAATAGAAAACAGCTAACCCTCCTGTCAGAGAATAAGTACAGAAAGTATGAACGACAGGTCAACAGAAACAACTCCAAATGGACACAGAACTGTTTGAAAAGGTGCCAGCTGGTCAGTGACCCGAGCAATGGAGACTGACACAGTGAAGCACTGTTGTGCACACACTAGACTGCAGAAGCAAGAGTGCAGCACTGGTCCTGGGTGAGAGCGAAGGGGCACATCATCCCTGTGCTTCTGAAAGTGAGTAAATTCATGGCTGTCAGCATTGCCAGGATGAGCACCTCATTACTGAGCTCTGCCTTACCTCCTAGCCGTTACCTTAGATCAGTATTTTCCAAACTGGGGGTCTACCCACTGGGTCATGAGTTCTAAACAGAAATGTTTTTTGATAGAATGGAATATTCTTGCACTTCAGATACAAAGGATGAACACTGAAAATAAATGAACATTTTATTTTAGATATGTAAGGTGTTAGGAGGATCCCTGTGTATAAATAGACATTTATTTCTTACTACTCCTTGCCTCTGAGTAGAGGAAGACTTAAGATATAAAGAGCAGAGGCCATAATGAAAAAGATTGAGATCTTGGTTTGAAAGTCATTGCTTGAACTTTTTCCTACAAATATACATGAAGACGTGTGATAAAGCATTGTGTTTAATAGTGGGAAATCAGAAATAGCAGCCGTAGTGTCCGCGACTCAGTGACTCCCTTGTATATATGTAAACAAGAGATACCATGTAATGCTCGACATTCCTGTGCAGCATTGCATGTAATGTTGACAAATCCGAAACGCAGAAGGTAAAGTACAAAAGTCAGTTTGCAGAATATACATATGTTATGATACCATTTGACGTAGTAGACTGAAAACATGCCAAACGTTTCCATGTGTTGTAAACACAAACATATGGCAGTAGCATGCAGACTGCATAGGAGTAGCAGTCACCACTCTCAGAATGCTGTCTACCCCTGGGGCAGGAGAAGAGTATGACATCAAGACAGTGTGAGAAGTTTCTACTTTTTTGTGATAGTTTATATTAAAATCTATTAAAATTAAAGACAGATGCTAGCATTTTATAGAACCGAGGTACCAAGGGCTAGAGAGATGGCTCAGTGGTCTTGGTGCTCTTGCAGATGACCCAGGTTAGCTTCCCAACACCCACGTGGCAGCTCACAATCATCTGCAACTCCAGTTCCAGGGATCCAGCACCCTCTTCTGACCTCCACAGGCCCTACATACATGTGGTACACATACATACATACATGCAGGGTAATCTCAGAAGTTGAGTGACAAGTACACTGGGTTTGTGAGATTTCCTCTATATAATACTCTACATACTTGAAATAGTTTATAATAATTATGTAATAGAACAGGAAAAAAATTGAGAAATGAAATCTAGAGATAAAAAGTCAATGTCATTATCACAAAATATAACTATTGTCTGCTGTGTCACAAATCTGTGACTTTCGTTCATCTTATTGAGGGAGCATATGGAACATTGTGTGTCAAAGCTGTTTTCTTTGATGGTAGCATTCACTAACAGTCTGGCCTTATGTTAGGTTTGGATCTGAAGCTTCTGCCCTGTACCAGTAAGGCCATTATGCCGTACTGCCTGCACTTGATGCTAGCGTGCTTTAAGGTGAGCGTACAGTGGGACTGACAGGAAGCACATTCCCTTTGAAACGTGAGCTGGCATGACTAGACATAGGAGACTTTTTTCACAACTGTTTTTTATTTCTACAAAGCAGGTGGGAAAGCTTATGGGCTAGGAATGAATAAGTGTTTTTTGTTTTGTTTTGTTTTTTAATTCAGCTGCACTAGGCAAAGGTGAATAGGAAATAAGCTCCATTCTTGATAAGTATGAGTAATAAACAGGGTGGACAGGCACATTCTCGTACCTGTTATGGTTGGTGTGCAATAAAAAATTGTTGACATTATGTATGTAAGAATGTATTAGCTACAGATGAAGGCAATACAAATATTGAGACTATAGATGTAGGAGAAGTGAATTCTTTTAGACATGAGAGTCAGCACCAGCAGAGGCCCAGTAGCACTGGGAAGCTTCCAAGACTCTTGAAGACACCACAACCCTTGGCTGCAGTGGAGAGCCTTGGGGTGGGGGTATGGCTCTTTCAGTAGGCTGTGTGCAAAGGGTAACAGTACTGGTTACTGCTTTATGCAATAGTCCCACACTAACGTAAGCACTAGAGCTGCTTGGGACCACAGAAGCCCTCTGTAGTGTGATTTTGGGCAGCTGTCCATTTCAAACCACTTTGGCCTTTTCTGAAGTTCATACCTTACTGCTTGTTGTCCTTCCTTTTTCCCAACACCATCTTCTCGAGCCCTTTCTTGATAGTTTCTTGCCCACCTTTCTACTCACAGCTGTTCTCTTAAAAGTTGGTAGAGTGCTTGCCAGCATCCACAAACCCGGGGTTTAATTCCTAGCACTGCATAAGCTGGGCATAGCAGTACATACCTATAATCCCAGTGCTTGAGAGGTGGAGACAGGAAGATCAGAAGATCAAGAATATACGCAGCTATCTAACAAATGCAAGGCCAGCCTGTGATACATGAGACCCTGTCTCAAATAAATAGAAAAAGAGAAAACAACAAAACAATTCCTATTTTCTCTTCACTGTGTAGTCATCCTCACCTTTCTGTATTCCTGATACTCAAACTCAAAAACTCCTAGTTCACCTGTTCATGGCCAACTCTAGGGTAAAGATTTGTCAGCATGCTGTGCACAGCCCTCAGAGGGAACCTGGGCTTCTTTAGAATCTACCCTCCTTAGAAGGATGTGGTGTTCACCAACAGTTTTGTTGCCTTAATAATGATTTGTAACATATACTGACGTATAGAACTCTTTTTTAGGAAGTGATATTTGGTATTGCCTAGATTTCTTAGATTTATTTCTCCTAAAACTTTGTCTTGCAGCTGAGAGCTTTCACAGACAACAGAGATGACATGGCGCTGGGCCATGTGATTGTACTGCTCCAGCAGGAGTGGCCACGGGGAGAGAACCTTTTCCTGAAAGCCATCAGTAAGATTTGCCAGCAAGGAAATTTCCAGTATGAGAACTTCTTCAGCTATGTTACAAGTATCCTTTCTCTTGGTTAAGCACAGTTGCTTCTGAACGTTTAGCACAAGGGCATCACATAATATGAACCATTCTCAATAGAGATATTGTTTTTACTATTTGAGGGAAAAGAATGAGTGAGGATTAGAAATGGAACTGTGGCAGCTGCTTTGTAAAAGTCAAATGAAGTTTCAGAGATGGAATTCCAGGAATCAGGACTGCCGATGCCTGCTTCATTGTTCACGTCTAGCTGACTTCCAAGAAGGCAGTCAGGATGTCTACAGTTAGAATAGCTTACAGGTTCTTGGCAAGCCCAGAGCAGTTAGTTGGTTATAGACTGTAATGGTTCCTTGGCCTTTATCTATGGAAGAAGAAAAAAAAATGTCCCTCTGGCCTCTCCTGGGACAGAGATGCCCCTGAGATCAGTTGCTAGCACTGGACCTGCACAATCACTGCTGCCAAAGGTGATGCTAATGAGGCAGAGTTGCTCCATGAGATGGGCAGCACTTGACTTCATGTGTTTGTAAGGGGAAGACCACCTTTGAATTGAAGGTACACCTGGTTTGGGTACCTTTTTTTCATTGCTTCTCATTCTTTCAAGTTGCAGGATATGAGTACTGTAAATGGCCCCGTGCCTGAGCAATGGTTTTCAATATTTTCTTTAAAGACTAATGAAAGTTATATAACTTTACCCCAGAAGAATGCAGCATCTAACATGTTGTGTGGAATTTTCTGGGTTGTTAGACACTTTCTCTCTTGAAGCATCTAAAAGATCTTGTCTGGCGGATCTAAGGAAATATTCTTCTTTTTATGGCTCATGTTTTGCCAGCCATACCACCCTTCCCACTCCTACTATCTCTTTGATTTCTTACTAAGAAATTCCTTTTAAGGCCATGAAGAATCTGTTTAATTATCTCCACAGGAAAACCTTCCTTCTGAAGGCTCTCGTGGGCCTTTAGCCTGGTGGATCTGGAGGTTAAGCTCAGGGTTGGCACATGCCTCTGAGTTCTGCTGTCAGCACAGCCTGTCAGATCTTGGGCAACTTCTTTTTCTAGGCAGTTTGGTTAATGTAAGATCAGTAGCTGGTTCAGGAACTGACTGTGCTTCTGAATTGGAGGGCAATAAGCAGGCTCTTTGTTTGCTGAGAGCGAGAGCCCGTGTCCTCGCCTGGGTGAACAAGGCACCTTGTTACCTGTTGCTTGACCTGAATGTGGCCCACAGACATTGATATGCTGGAGGAATTTGCTTATTTAAGAACCCAGGAAGGAGGGAAGATTCATCTGGAGCTACTCCCAAATCAAGGAATGCTAATCAAGTAAGCAGACCTCTTTTGTTCTTCGAAGCTGAAAGCTCACCTTTCGTGTGCTTGCATGACCTATTTGTAAATTTCTGTATCTTTCAGAAATTTAATGGAAAGGAATCCAAACCTGATCTCTATTTTCAAGGGCTTGCTTGATCCTGGGTGTCTTTTAAAGACTTGCATTTCTTAGCTACATTTCTGGAAAAAAAATGTTGCTTAAATTGGGATATTTTTGATACTTTTGAAATTTTTTACTAGACAGGAATTTCTATATGCCTTTTCCTTTCCAAAATGTAGTATTCATTTCTGATTCGATATAAAGTGATTTTAATTGAAAGCAGCCATGCTTGACATTGTGCTGGAGCAGGGAGGGGAAATCTATAGGTTTTATTTATAAACTATGTTTTGAGCCCTTGTCAGCTTCCTAGTTGCTTATGTAGCACGAAGTGGATTGGCTGGTTCTAGGGCCTCTAAAACACACCTCCCCCAAATTATGATTGTGGAAGCGCTTCGTCCCTGCTGTGCCCTGAGCACACAGGACGTTACGGAAATCGCAGGTTGTCTCCAATGAAAATCCAAGTTAGTGACCATTCATGACTTTAAATAGCTCGTAGATCTTGCTTCCATCCTCAGTCCTCATGCAGTTTGGCTGATAGATCCTTTCTGCTGTGAGCGCCGTGTGCCGCTTGCATACTTCCTTCTTTGCTTCCTGCATACTCAGTGTGTCTGTAAGTCAGTGTCAGTTACACCAACAGACCGAACCCAGAGCAGGAAGAATGCATTGCTGAGACTAGAAACCTTCTCCTTCGTCCCTCAGTTTTGGCAGAAGCAAGTTTTTTCAGTTACTGAAAGCAAGATTTCTTACTTTGCTCTGTCTTTATGGAGACTTAGGGGTGTTGGAGGAGAGAGGTAAGAAATACTTCTAATGGCTTTCTGTAACTCAGGAATTTGGCCCATAGTGAGCATGCCTTCCTTATTATGGCTTAGCAAGAGCAGGGCCCAGGGGAATCTGTACAAAAGAACAGAAAGAAGATGGAGAGAATATCTTATAAATGATATTGCATGTTTAAACGTTTACGAACGTTTAGGAGCATATGAGACTCTTTGTAGTCCATATTGCTGAATCAGGGTGTCCTAGACACTGACCCCTTCCCTACCATTGACCGCTTTGATTAGGAATCAAAGTCACGGAGGATACTACTGCATCGTTCCAGATGTCGTTAGCCGTGTGTGAGAATCGCTTGCTTCTATATATGGAAACCCAGATAACCCATTTTCTGTAGGGACTTCTAGGCTCTGAAATTGATTATGCAACATATCTTTAACAAAGCTTTTTAGTTCATCAAAAAAACCCACCGTTCAAACTGTCATAGTATAAATGGTCTTAGAGCCAAACTTTCCCTACAGAAGAGTCAATCTGTAGAAGATTGCCACGTGGCTTAGAGAGTGCTTAACTGTCTGTGTCAGTGTGAAGGAATGAGTCAGTCTTCAGCAATTGAACCTCATGCTTCACTGTACTGGGCTTCTCTTCTTTGCCCATATTTTCTTGACTTGAACAATGCCAACCTGCAAACATCCCTAGAACTTAGAATTTAAAGTAAGGGCATATCAGTTGCCCAGATAATGTCACTGGGAGAGGTTGTTTGTACAGGGAGGCATCCATCCTGCTTTCCAAGGCTCTCCCACCTTGATCAAACTAACCTTTTTGTAGAACACAAGCCTCCTTAAACAACAACAACAACAAAAAAAAAAAACCAAAATAAAAAAACACCACACAGCTGATTCAGCTTGGAAAAAGGACTAGGGATTATTATCTAGTGATCCATCCTTGTAGGAATGTTCTCTATGAAGGTCTCAACATAAATTTGAAATCTATATTTCAGATAATCTATACCTAAATGACACCAAGAAAATCAAACTGCTTAAGACAGAGCTTTGACTGACTGAGGTGTGATTAGACTCTTGAATAAAACTATCTATATTCCTTTTCCCTTTGGGTTCCAAACAAATTCTCTGAAGCCATTGCAGACCTTTTGGGTGGTCCCTCCAGATGAGTGGCAGAGATGTTGTGAGCAGTGTACCTCTCCTCCCCTTGGGGTAAGGTTGTGAGTCCGTCCTAGTTGTAGCATCTCGGATGCAAGCAGGTACAGTACAAACACTGGGCACCTGGTGCCAGTCTAAAAGGAGGCATAAGTTCTTCGTTTGTTATATAGATATGTTGTTCTGACGAGTGTTAAATTAGGGCATTGCTATGTTGCTCTATGTTGCTGTGCAGCTATCTGCAGTACCATAGTTGCATTAGACTGGATCAAAATGAAAAAAGATGTTCTCAGGGGTGATCACCAGCTAATATGCTAAATCTTTATTACAGAATTCTGCAAAACCACGGGTCCCAGCCTTGTCCCCCCACCCCACCCCAAATCTCAAACACACCCTTTCTTTATCGAAAACTTTACTAACCCCTCTGAGCCCTTTTTGAAGGGCCTCTCAGTTTGGGGCTTCAATCCTGCCAACAGTGGCTAGCCAGTGTCTCCAGGTGTATTTCTGGGACCGGCGTGGGTATGAGAGAATGAGTGAGGGAGGCTGGCTTTTGAATCCTATCTTCTCAGATGCCACCCGTCTCCACTGCCGTCTCATCTCCCTTTTCCTCACTGTTGCCTTTTTACTCCATATCACAAGTGGGCAGAGCTCTGGGACCAGGAGCCAAGATGCCTCTAGACTGGCACCAGCAGTGGGTGCGGTGGGGCCCTCAGCTTCTCCCAGTCCCCCTGAGGACACACCACGGCCAGGGGCTTGTAGAGGTTAAGGTTTCTGTCCAGTCTGCTTCCAGTCTTGTGTATCTTCTCCGGAGTGTTGTTTTTGCAGTGCAGGGTGAGCCGGTGTGGGTGTTTGAATGCTGCTGTCTGCTGTTTTTTAAAGGCCTTCTAGCCCTCCCATGGGGTTACTGCAGCAGGAATTCTTACCTGTGCTTCAGCCCAGCATACAGACTGCTGACAGGTACCAAGTGGAAAAACACCTGCTCATAGTGTGCTGTTTGTCAACATGTTTTCCTGCCCATGGTTTTCAGCTCTTTGTCCCTCGGTGCTCTTTTTCATGCTTTATTTATTTGTTTTTAATTTGTTCTGCATTCCTTGGCAAACCATCTGGTTGTAAATATTGTAACATTTTTAATTTTTTTTCATGACTTGCCAGTGTGTTTGTGTTGAATTTAAAAATCATTATGAATCTGGGGGGGGAAACAAACTTGATAATACTGTATTAGACTAAGTTTTAGAGGAAATATTAGACTAAATATTAGAAGTGCTAAGCTGTGATTCTGTTTTGATAAATTGAAAGGTTTGGGGTCATGGATATTTAACGATGTTGACATACATGTATCACAAGTAAACTTTTATTGTGGATTTACATATAAGTGAACAGGACGTTTTTGCTCTAAACAGACATTCACACAGTCTTTCCCTGACTTAAAGCAGGCTGCTTTGTTTCAGACCTGACCTCTCTGAATTGGCAATATTTAACAAGCTAAAACGATGCCATGTTTATTTAGCTAGCGTGAGCTACAGTCACATGCCACTTAACACCAGGCATACACCTGTCATGTCCTATTGCGTGGACATCATAGTGGGCACTTAACTCAAACCTAGGTGGTATCCCCCTACTGCTACCCAGGCTGTGGGGACCAGTGCAGTCCATCATTAAATGTGGAGGATAACTATAACCGGCATCAGCCATACGTGCATAGAGGCTCTGATGCACAGATAATTAAGTTGTGCTGCTGTTATTATGTGGACTATGACAAGCAGAATATAACATTTAATTGTGTCTTTTAGTAGTACTAGGGGAGAATTTATCCTCTGACATGGCCTGCATGTGCCAGTAACTTGTACTTGGTCTACTTTTGGGTTGCAGCCCAGGGACCCAGAAGAGAAGTATCTCAAGGCAGCATAAAGCAGTGTGCATCTGTCTGTGCCCAGCAGGACCCAGGCCCTCAACCTCACTGACACCTGAGTTAACCAGCCAGACTTGAAGTGTCCATGCAGAGCTGTTGGCTCATTGCCCTGCTGTCTTCCCGTAAAGCCCTTTAAAGTGGCTGTGGGCTGTTGCACAGGGTTCTGTTTTCACTAGTCTAAACAGATCATCTTTCACTACTGCACTGCGGTGTTGTGATTCCTCATCACCTGCTACGTGATGATGCTTTAGAAACAGAAGCATTTAGGGTGATAGCCACAGTTTTCTTACTACATGAAAATCTTGTGACTTGGAGGAGAGTTAGGCGATGGGGGTGGGGGACAGAGGTGGCTTTCGTTTGTCTAAAACTGTCACAAACTAGCAGCCAGAACTCCTCTGCTCGTGGTTGAGTCCACTGAGTTTTTGTGGACTTTTCTTTTCCTCTGTTCATCTGTTGTCCTCACTTTCTGGGATTCTGTTTGTCCTTTCCTGTCCTAACGCACAGCTCTTGGGGCACAGTTAGAACCTCTTGGCTTTTGCTCCCACTAACCCGCCCACAGACAAGCAAGCACCTGGACAGCCCTGCTCTTGTAGCCTGTGACACGGTTCTGTCTCAGGGTCCCCCTGCTTTTTCTACAACAGTCTGGATGGACACAGTACTCACAGGGTCTGCCCTGTCCAGGCCCACGGGGATAGGCTTGCACTCAGGGCCCCAGCGGCTGTCTGGAAGCCTGAGCTTTTCTGGACTCACCAGCCACGGAGGCTGGCAGAGAGCTCGGTGACTAGGACACGCTGGGTCCCTCTTCCTACTGTTGCCACTCTGGGGTCTGTGGCCTGGACTCCCACACAGTGAGGCCAGTGAGGATGGACCCTAAAGCACCCAAGGCACTAAGTTGTGTGAGCTTCAGGAATTCAGAGGCAAAGCAGGTGACATTTCACTGACCATTTTGCTGTGTGAAATGACCCTGTCTAGGGCAAGAAAGATGTCTACCTAGTATTGAGACTGAGAAGAATGGGCAGGAGTGGTTATCTGATTGCAGCTTTTCTTTTTAAATTTGGTTTAATTGTGTGACTACATTTAGCTGTGAGGCAGGTTGATTCCTACCCAAGAAACACTGGGCCATGGTGCTGCTTCTGACCACATCCTCTTTCTGTTCCCCTGTCGCTGACCTCAGGCACCACACAGTCACTCGAGGCATCACCAAGGGCGTGAAGGAGGACTTCCGCCTGGCCATGGAGCGCCAGGTCTCCCGCTGTGGTGAGAACCTGATGGTGGTGCTGCATCGCTTCTGCGTTAATGAGAAGATCTTGCTCCTTCAGACCCTGACCTGACCGACCTCGGGGCCCGGCAGCTCAGCCGTGTGGCTGGGGAAGGCACAGCCCGGCTCAGGCTGCCAGACCAGGGCTGGTGAAGAACAACACCAAGTTCTAACTCCCTTGGTTGCTTAAAAGTCGATCCCAAGAGTGTGGGAAGTTATTTCTATTTTTAAGAGTTCAGGTTTTTTAATTTGTATAAAACAAGATTCCATTTTGTAAATAAAAATCCTAAAATTTGAAGTTTTAAAATGCCTATTTTTAGTTTTAAGTAGGGTACATTTGTATTCTGTTTTTTTAAGCATTTAGCAAGGGGGCAAAAATCCAACACTACTGGACGGAGGGATGGATTTTATATACTTAAATGACTATATGTCTTCCATGACCTCAGGTGTGTTTTCATTGGTACACTTTGGTAAGTATTGCTTATCAAAGTAACATTTGACTTACCATTGTATGCAAAATTGAATTTGAGCCCTTCTGAGAGTCCACTGAAGGCGTGGTACTCTAGAGCCCCTGATAAGCCAGGACAGGAAAAAGGGGAAACCAGCTAAGGGCAGAGGAGCCTCCTCTCCACTGAGGCCTCAGGAAGTCAGAGCCCCATCCAGGGGGCTTGGCTAGGCCTTTGGAGCCAGAAAGTACTGTGTGGCAGTCTGGCATCCCCGCCCTGTATTTGGCTGTGTGACCGAGGATGCTGCACACGCACAGGCAGACACACACGCGGCAGCCAGAATTACGCTGGAAAATATGCAGAAAGGTGCTGTATATTGCCACCGACTAGGTTGTTTTGCAAGTGTTTTCTACAAAGGACAAGCATTCTTATTTCCTCCCAAGGTCATCCTGTGTATCCTTTGAGTCTTAACACAGCCTAATGAGGCATGGGCCTTAGGTGTAAGGGATTTTCTTACTAAACCAGCTGTTGTGGTTTGAATACTGTCACCCAAAGGTCATTGTGTTCAAACTGGTCATAACTTTGTGTTAGCTTAGTGTTTCATACATTCAAAGATCATAGCTGAAAGACTATCAGGGGATTCTTTTTTTTTTTTTTTTTTTTAATTTTCTGTTGAAAAGTCTTTATGGGTCCCAGAAAGAACCTTTAAAATACAATGCTGGAGAATATAGCTGGTAATCTGGGAGAAAAGTAAAGAGATTTCATGATTTCAGTATCATTGTCCATATTCCACTAATAAAAAAGGAACCCCAGTCACACGGTGGTTTGTTTAACAGTTGTATTCCTAATGAGATGCCAAGTTAAGATCTGAGTGGCATTGCACATTCATCTCGAGCACAGTGGAGATCTTTCCTGTAGTCAAGGGGCAACCTCATGGTAAGTTCCCCCTGAGAAAACTGACTGATGAAGGAGGGTCTACCAGTGTTTACCAGAACTCAGCCACCCAGCCAGCTGCCCCGAGCTTGTGAGGGGTGGCAGCACTGCACCTCCAAGACCCTGAGCTAGCTTTCTAGGGTGCGGTCAATAGCCACATATTGTGGCCCAGGGTCTGCCCTGGGGTTCTGCTGTTGTGCTCTGGAATGCTGCTTAACCCAGTGTGAGCAGAAATTTTTGTTAAAAATTCAATACAGTGATGACACCTAGTAGGTTTTGTTTGTTTGTTTTCTTGTTAAATTTGGAACTCAAGACAATACTAAAGTCAGTGGTTTTAAGCAAAAGTAAAGGAAATAAGGTTTGTCTGGGTGACCTTTCTCACAGCCTGACCCTTCCAATTCAAGCCCTGAAATGGCTTTTTACCTGGGATACACTTCTGTGACCCAGGATTCTGCTAGAGTGGCTCTTTTCTGAGAACTAGAAACCTCAGGTAAGGGTCAAGCTGGAGCTCACATCAGTTCACCACAAATCAGGTGAAAATTAGCTTTGATATGCCAAACTGTAGAAGCAGCTGTTAGCTTTTTAAATGCCTTGGACTCTCATTGGTCAATTATTAATTTAATTACAATAAAATGATACTAACTTTTGCTAGCTCCGTTCCAGGCCTTATGCATGTATTTTCTCATGACAACCCTGTGAGGTGGGTGTTAAGTGGATGAGGAACCGAGCGTTGGGATCTGTCTCTTCACTGGGGTCCCAGGCATTGTGACCTGCGCCTGATTTCTGCTTTTCGTGTTGGAATGAGGCACAGCCATTCTGTTGGATTCCCTAAGAGCTCCCCATGCTGGTGTCATGTTGTACTTTGTTACTGGCTGTCTAAGAGAGAAGAGTAGAGACTTGCAAGTAGGGCCTTGCTCCCTGTGTACAGAAACTTGACAAGCGGGAGACCCCCATTAGATCCTCATGGAAGCCTGAATCATTGATGTTAAACAGACCTTAGGGATTGAAACACAAAGGAAGTAGGGAGGGGAGTGTGTGTGAGGCCCTCCAGAGACTTATTAACTGTACCTGGAAAGATGAAGTCAACCTTATACGATTGATAAGCATCGAGTCTGCTTCGTGCTCATCTGAAGAAGGCATCCAGGCAGATTGAGCTGTAAGAACAAACACAAGGGCTGGGGCTATAACTTAGTGGCCGAACCTTGCTTACCATTTTCAGAAGCCCTGGGTTGATCCCTAGCACTGGGGAAAAGGTGAGTGTGACCAATGTAAATTATATACATGTACAAGATGGTATAACAAACCTTTTAGTTGCCCATTTAATGCATGCTAATGAAGTAAATGGTTATGAACAAGACAGACTCCATTCCCACACTCACTGAGTGACAGCTCAAGACTGCCTCTCTGTGGATTCAGGGTTCTAGTCTCAGCCCCCCAGGTCCCCTGTCCTTACACTCCTGTAGTAGCCCAGAGCTCACGCCCCTGTCGAAGGAAACCAGTAGCTGACTCACATCTTCATGAAAGCTGCTTCATTTCTGCGTCTCTCCAGATTGACCATCTGCTCCTAATGGTGAAATTTCAAGTGCCATAGTGGGGCATCTGTTTTCTAAACAGATGGCAACTCCATGTGTCTACTGTAGTCACACCACAAAGATGGAATCCAGCAGAGCGGTCCTCAACCCACTTTTAATCTCCTTTTTTATATCCCATCTTGATGAATGCTTTAAAAAAAAAAAAACACTTCAGCACAAATTGCAGTAGCACCATAGTGTGCCTGTGGCCTCAGCTCAACCACTACCATGCCCACACTCTTTGCCTGTGACTGGAGTGGCAGGGGAGGGCTTTGCAGTCAGTGAGCACCCAGGTGAGCCCTGGGTGTGCCCTGGGTGTGCCGTAGTTGGACACCAAGGCTCACCTGGCCTATGTGGTTGGCAAGGACTTCTTGTCACTACAAGGCAGGCTAGATGACAGCCAGCTCGAGGTCCACATCAGGGGCTTCATACTGAAGGAGCTTGAGGTGTGAGAGGCTCTGTTCTGAGCCTGCTTGGTGGGTGCCCTGGCATCCAGGCTCCAGACAGAGATCTGGGCTACCATCACTGGCAGCTTTGGGGCCCATTTTTAAGGAGAGGAGCCATGGCAGATGGGCTTTGCTGGGTGGATTTGGACAATCCTCTCCTTATTGCGTCTGCTGAGTAGAGGGACCCCTTGAAGAGCCATCTTGTGTCCTGGTGAGTGTCAAGTTCTCTGAGTCCTAAGCCCACAAGCTTGTAGGCCCGCAAGCCGGGCTCTGCCCCCCAACCCCCTAAAGGCCTTAAAGGCTGTTCCTTGTCCCTTCAGGCAGGAGGCTGGCTAAACTCCATTCCCCAGACCTCTGTAAGGGCCCTAAGGGCCCTCCAAGTGGGAGAATGGCTATGTCACAACATAGCTGTGAAAAGCTGTGCACCAGCCTCGCCCCCCCAACCCTATATAAAGAGCCTCATTTTTCTCAGCACAGCCATGCCTGCTGGCTTCTTCCCAAGCAGAGGCAAGCACATCAATGGGTTTTTCCCCCTCCCAATAAACCTCTTGTGAGATTTGTTGCATGGAGCTGTCTTTGACATCAGGTTAAAGAGAAGCAAAGCAGAGCAGAGAACACCTCAGCTCAGCCAGGATTATCTTCCCCTCAGAGCTGCAACACCAGGGAAACTTCACCCCTTGGAGCAGAGTAGAATGCAGCAAGAGTGGAGCTGTATAATTGTAACACTCCAGCTCAGATGGGGATGCCTTTCCCACTTCAGAGCTATGTGGTTCCCTGGTTCCCAGCTCCTGGGGCACCTTTCCTCACAAAACTGTTAACACTTCCACTGGGGACTGTAGGCTGCTCTGCTGCATGGTGCTCCTCCCCTAACCCCTCAGCCGTCAGTGGCCAGGCTCTGTGTACCCCTCAGTGTGGAGGGAGTGCCACCTCTGCCCCACTTGTCAGGCCCAGCCCTCCCTAGGCACCCAGAAGTTGAGCTGCCTTGGCAAGCCATGGGCTGCCTCATAGAGGGCCCTCACAGGCAGCATGGTAGCAGATGGACTGAGGTGAGGACTAAGCTGGTAGCTGCCTGCCCCCTGCCCAGAATTGTGGCATCTGTGCTTCCTCTATGGAGCAAACATGACCTTTCCCAGCAGCCTGGGCCCTCCTGCTGCTTGCTGCCTCTTGGGGCTGCTGCTAGGCTCCCTAGATACCCTGCTGGGGACCCTAGCACACCAGCCACTCCCCTCCTGCCCCCCCCCTCCCCGCGCAACCACCATGAGCCCCAAATGGTGTCAAGGACCCCTAATGGTGCCAAGGACCACTGGGGAGCTGGCATACTTCCCCTTGGCAGGAGTTTGGCTCTATGAGGTCGGGAAATCTGGGGACTTGAGACACCCCTTCTCTCACCTCCTTAAAGGCCAAAGACTGGAAAGTGACTAGGGTGAAACAGGGTGAAAAAAACCCACCAATCTCCCTGGGATTGGCCCCTCTGGGATTAGCAGGTAGTCCCAGTTCCCTCTTTGGAACTACTAGGGACCCCACTCCCAGTCAGCTGTGGGGTCTTTCAACCTGGCAGAGCAGTGCATAAGCAGTCCCAACTAATATACATGGCCCAAGCTGGGCTCCTTGACTTCCCACAACCACTATTCAAAGAGGGTGGAAAAAATCCCACCTATCACCAGCCACTATGGAAAGCTCTGTACCCCAGACACTATGTAAAGAGCTGCATTCTGCTCAGTAGGTGAGTGCAGGTTCAGCCGCTGCCTTCCTCTAGAGTGGAGGTAGCCATGCCCAATAAATCTCTTTTGTGAGAATTGCTGCTTGGCCAGACTTTTTCATTAGATTGAAGGGAAGAACACCTCAGCTCCCTTGGGGATATTTCCCTTCAGAGCGGCAACATCTGGGAAACTTTTCCCCTTGGAGCAGAGTAGAGAGTTGTTACACTGTAACACTCTAGTACACCTCAGAATTGTGTGGCTCCTGGCTTCCTGACTGCCAGGATACCTTCCCACTAGTAACACTTCTCTACCTCAGAGCTGTGTGGTTCCTGGGCTCCCAACTGCCTGGGTATCTTCCTGTCAGAGCTGTTAACACTTCCACTGGGGACACCTTCCCTATGTCAGAGGTATGTGGTTCCTCGGCTCCCAGCTGCCAGGGCACCGGGGTCACCTTCCCCACTTCAGAGCTGTGTGGTTCCTTGGCTTCCGACTGCCACAGTACCATTTAAGCTTTAGAACGCAATCATGGTTTCTTTTTTTGTCACTTCTGCACACATCACTCAGGCCCTCGGTATTCGCATCCTAGGGTGTTACAACACAGGATGACAAGCTGGGTGTCAAAGAGAGAAGTCTATATCTCACACTTGTAAAGGCACAGATCCGATCTCAGGGTTCCCACGGCCATGTTCTCCTCTTACTTAGAGCGAAGTCCTTTGCCTTTGACAACCATCCGGTGGCCAGCAACCATCGACTTTCCCATGTCTCTCTCTGTGATTCTTGTGTCTCTCTGTCCCATGTGTCTCCTGTTTTCCCTCCCAGAAGGACACCACCCGTACCCTATTATGACCTCACCTAAAATAGCTTCATATGTGAGGTTACAACTTTACTATCATTTATTTATATGATCTTCAGGACTGTATTAGCTATGTTTCTCATTGCTTTGACGTAATATCTGATAAAAGTAACTTAATGGAGAGGCAGGATTATTCTGACTTAAAGTTAGAGGGGACACAGTCTATTGTGACAGGGAGGGTGTGACAGCAGAAATGTGGAACAGGGTCAACAGGAAGTGGGGCCTGGCTTTAAGACCTCACTTTCTCTGTGAGACTCTAACTCCTAAGGTTCTACAATCTCCCCTACCAACATGATGAACTGGGGACCAGTGTTCAAGGAGCCCATGGGGGACATTTCACATTCAAAGCACAGCAGAGCTCCCCTCTGCCTCACAAAGACATTTAAATTTTTTAGCACTGTCTACATTCTATAATTCTTCTCGTAAGACAGGCTACACGGAGCAAGGACAAGTGTTTGCTTTCAGAAAATTTATGCATTGACTATTTCTCTTGAATATACAATGTTAGGTGGCCTACCCTTCACATTAGACCAGCATGTATAAACCTCACCAGAGCGGGAGGTTGTAAATTTAGACTGACACGTTAATCATTTTCTCTCAAGGGCACCTCTTGAGAAGTGAAGTGAAGACAAAGGTAATGAAGTATTTTTAGTTCCTGATTAAAAATCAAACTATTATCTCTATCTAGGGAGAGAATTTTTCGCCCTATAAATTAGTTGCTACCTTTGCTTCTTAGAACATTTTTGGAAACTAAAAGCTGTTTTGATGAGATAAGAAAAAGAATATAATTATTTTAATTTGTTTTTCTTTGCTTTATAAATTGAAGCTTATACATAAACACCTTGGTTTGTCTCTGTTTATTTGTTAGCAACTAAGGAGGCAAAATTCAAATGGTCAAGTGTACTTGTTAAAAATATTGGCGAGCAATTCACTGGGGGTACATAGTTATTAGTAGAAGAAAGGAACACTGGAAAAAATGTTTAAATGTTTATTTATTTATTTATTTAGGCTGTTGAAAAGGGGGCAGTGAGCAAGGAATGTTTTCTAAGTGGCAATAGGCACTTCTTCAGCCTGTGCCCTCCATGGACTAGGGTTGGAAGGAGGAGCTACGGAGGGCTGTAGTTGTGACGCTGGGGTATGGAGGTCAGACAGGACCCAGCAGAGACACAAATGAGATGTTCTAAGCTATATTCACTGTCTCTTCAAAGGACTTCCTCGGTTCTTGTCAGACCATGCCCTGATTCTCAGATAAGACTCCTCTTATTTTGTACCTATAGAACCCTCCAGACTTGACCTATCGTACATCCCAGACTGCAGTAGAAAGAGGAATGAGGACACGCACAGTCGAAGCCATGTTAACGTTCACCGATGTCACCACCTTGTTCCTTCACCAGGGGGAAAGTATGTCTCTAGCACTCATGAGCCCCGAAACACTGGTTCAATAACTGACAGAACTGCTTCGGGACCCTCGTCACTGAAGGAGGGACCATACCTGTTGCTTCAGAGTCTCATTCAAAATCCCAATTCCTTATCATTCATCAGAAAACCAAAGGAAGCATGACATTTGAGGTCCGAGATGATGTGAGCATCCTGAGAGCAATGACAAGCTATTCCTTACAGATTTCCTTACTTATACACTAATAGAGCTATTGCATTTAAAAATGTATAATACAAAGCATTTATCATGCTATCTGATAGAAGCATTAAAATGAGTATTTTAGAAACTGTAGACATAATCTACCTAGAGTTGCTCCCCCACCAAAAAAGAAGCAATTGCTTCACATTATCACAACTGATTGTATAAGTGGTCAGGATTTAAAAAGCAACTCACACATTCAGTTTCTTCTGCTGGAAAGAAAGACTGCATCATTATAGATGAGAGTTTCTATGAAAGCAACACAGGTTTATATCATAGTGGAAGTGCCTTGGGCTGTTAACTTATTTAGACTGTTAATAGCCTCAAAGAATTACAAAGTTTCCTGAAACATTTTTTCTTTCTCATTTATATGTATATACGTAATACCCCTTATTCAAGAAAAAGAGATCATACAGGGAAAGAAAATTCTGGAAAACTTAAATCCCTGGTGATGCCCTCTAATGCTATTTCTACCTGTGATTTTTCTTAAACTCCAGAACTTCCAACATGTGAGTTTTTAAAGTAAACTTAAAATACAATAGTAAAAACTGCGTATAGCAGGAGTCATTCATTGACACAAGGACTTCTCAGATGTAACCCAACTGTGTATTCAGTGCATCATACAGGAAATTGCCAGCTCCTCGAAGCCTCTGTTATATCAGCTCATTCCAAACTCATTTCCAGTCTCGCTCCAAAGCCAGCCACAGTTCTCACTGTGCACACACAAGATGGTTCCAACTTCCTGAGTTTCTGGCTTCTCAGTTGGCATTCTGTCCTGTAATATCATTCATATTGCACATTTGAAAATGTTTCTTATATAAATGGGTAGGTGATAAATCGTTGGGGCTTCTGGGGCCCACATCTTAGCTTTTTGCTGCATTTGCTTAACTCTGCCATTAGAGTACAAAGGTTCTGCAGACGATACATAAATTAACAATTCCACATGCAAGTTATCCTTCTTTGCTTATCTGCAAAAAGGTTTATTCTCGTTTCAAGATTCACAGGCCTCTATACTAGAGGCCTTCTCATTTCCTACAAGGTACAGTTTATTTTGAACTTTAAAAAGAAGCAATTATCCTTTAGGCATTTTTCTATTCTACTTTAAAATCCATTTCTATTCATCATTTTGTGAGGGCTACTGAGCTTTACAAAAGAGAAATAATTCCTCAGGCACTATTCTGGGAAGCCTATTTCTCAGACACTTGTAAAAATAGCAAGATGGATTTTATTCACAGCTATTGCAGTATGGAAGAGATTGAATTCAAGTGGAGATTTGTAGCCAGTGGGCAGGTGAGGAAGCTGTTATGCTAAGAGGAAGTTGGGCTAGGTATGAGAGCAGAGGACACTGATTACATGTTAACCGTGGTGAGGGGAGTTTAACGAGACACCCTGGGGGAGGGGATAGAAAATGGACTCAGCAGAAGTCAGAGGCCTAACGGAGACAACAGGGCCCAAGGGACATTGACTAAAGTGTGGCCAAGAAAATAACACAACTGGTTCTTGGAGTGGACATGATTATTGAGTAACATACTGTTTTGATCCATGCGTTACGTTTGTGTCACTATGACAAAATGTCTGACAGAAGCAACTTAAGGGAGAAAGTTTTATTACGACTCCTGACTTCAGAGGGCCAGGAGGGTCTTGATGAAGGCATGGAGGAGAGGCTCTAGTCACTCACGTCAGACTAGGAAGCAGTCAGGGACTATGCATCCCTGAGGACTTCATCAGAAATTAGGTGGCTGGGTCTCGAGTCTACTCCGTTTGTCTATGGGCCCGTTTTTTGTACCACTGCCATATTATTTTTCCTACTGTGGCTTCATGAAAAAAATTTTAGATCAGATTTGCGATACCTCCAACATTCCTCTTTCTGAAGTATCACTTTAGGTATGGTATTCAGGACTTCTGTACTTCCCTATAAACTCTCAGATGTTTTTTTCTACGTCTATGAAGAATGTCATTGGAATTTTTAATGGAGATTAAACCGAATCTGTTGATTGCTTTCAGTAATATAACCATTTCCACCATGTTAATTATGCCTGTTGATGGGCCTGGGAAGTCTTTCCATCTTCTGGTGTCTTCTGTCCCTTCCATCAGTATGTAAAGTTTTCCTTGTCTGGTTTTGTTATTTCTTGAAGCTACTAGAAAAAAGAAATTTCCCCTAATTGTTTTTATCTCTAAGTTCATTGTTGTTGTATAGAAAAGCTATATTTTTATATGCTATGATTTTTATGTACTGATTTTGTATTCTACAAGTTTGATGAGGTTGTCTATTAGATTTAAGAGTCTTCGGGCAGAATATTTAAACTTTTTAACTATGAGATATGTCATCTGCAAAGCATAATTTGACTTCTTTTTTCCCCCTATTTTTATCTCTTTTACTTCTTCCTCTTATTATTCTAGGTAAGGCTTTGAACATTATGTTGAATTAGAGCAGACAGAGTAGGAACCCCTGTATTTTTCTGGATTTTAGAAGAAATGCTGTCAGTTTTTCTCCCCATTAATTATAATGTTGGCTATAGGTTTATGCTGTATATAACCTTTCTTGTGCTGAGTTATGTGTATCCTGTTTCTAGTTTCTTTGGGACTTTTATCATGAAGAAAGATAGATTGGTTGAAGAATTTTTTCTATACCAGTCTAGATGATTGTGTGGTTGCTGTAAGAAAAAAAGAAATCATGACATTTGCAAGAAAAAGAAAAAAATTGTGGTTGGGCAGCGATGGTACACTCCTTTAATCTTAGCACTCGGGAGGCAGAGGTAGGTGAATCTCTGTGAGTTCAAGGCCAGCCTGGTCTACAGAGTGAGTTCCAGGACAGTCAGAGTTACAACAGAGAAACCTTGTCTCAAAAATAAAGTAAAAGAAAAAAAGAAAAATGTGCAATCACTGTGTTGAGCAAAATAAGTCAGCCTCAAAAGACAAATAGCCTTTGTTCTTTCATATTCAGAACCTAAACTTAAGCTTCTCTTGTTGTGTATGTCACCTCTGTGTGTGTCAGGAAGGTGACCAGTGGAGAGGATGAGGGAGGCATAAAGAAGAAAACAGAAGGGGGCTGACAGGGAGAAGAACGGAGCCGGTGAAGGGGCGTGTGAAGGAGGTCAGGAGTGGGGAGTGAACGGCAATAAGTTATAATGACATACATGCATGAGGAGGCCATGTTGACACTCATTACTTGGTATGCTGATATTAAAAAAAAAAAAAAAAAGAATGACATGACTCCTTTACGGCACCTCAGGGACATTCCAAACCTCTTTTATAGTCCTGATTCAGGAGAGACAGCTGCCTGCCACATGTCAGAGAGCGATGAGCTTGTCTCTGAGGACACTGAGTGGCCAAGAGAAGAGGAAGGGCCATTTTTACTTAGGAGTTCTCCAGTGAAAAGGCCCATGGGTGATCGATCAAAAGCCAGCTAAGCCCTTTCCAAAACGATACTTGAAAGCAGCCCAAAGAGGGCAGAAGTAATTTACTTGTAGAAACGAGGAGATGCGGAGAAGAGGAAGAGTGGACTGGTGTCACTGTGTGTCAACTGATTTTTCTCTGTTTTAAAACATGCTCTTGTTTTATTTTTACCTTTAAAGTTAAATAAAAACTAGTTTTAAAAATACTCTGCTTGCCTTTGAAGGAAAACGTCAAGAAATTACATGACTGCCAGCAGGTGGCACTATCCTCCTCGCAGAGCAGGAACAGCCTGGCTCTTCTCAGCCTGAGGTGGGCAGGTGGAGAAGGTGGGGGAGGGGGTGGGGAAGGGGGAGAAGGAGGGAGAGGGGGGAAGGGGAGGGAGGGGGAGGGGGAGGAGGAGGTGGAGAGGGAGAGAATGTGTGCGCTTGCACATTATCTTTTAAGAAACCAGAAGCTCAAGTAGATTGATCTTTAGGGAAAAAAAAAATGTTTCTGAAGAGTCTACATAACCACCAATAGCTCCACACTGACCACACTAAACTGAATCATCAAATTCTCTGATATGGTCCATTTCTTTTTTCTTGGGTGCTGTTTGTTTGGTTTTTGGTTTTTGTTTGTTGGTTGGATTGGTTTGGTTTTAGGGCTTTTTTGTTTTGTTTTGTTCTGTGAAGCAGAGGTAATCTCATTAAGCTCTTCTCTTTACCAGAGATTCCTGCCTGTAGCGTGGGCCAGCTCTTTATTTACTGGCTTCTGAGAGTTTGTTGAAAAACTACAACATTTTGAAAACACAAATGCTACTGGTTATGTGAGACACAGTTTGGACTCTGAAGACACTGATTCTAGGGAAGAGAAAAGGACTGACCGAGTTTGTCCCTGATCCCATCTACGTTAACTCTACATAATGCTAGAATCTACACCCGTTTTGTTTATTTGCACATGTGTGTACATGGTTTTTGTGTGTGTGCACATGTCTGTGGAAGTCAGAGGTTGATATCAGGTGTCTTCCTCAATCTAAAGCCACCTTATTTTGGTTTTTAAGATAAAGTCCCTCTCTGAAACTGGAGCTTGCTGGTTTGACTACACTGCCAGCTCTAGGGATCCTCCTGCCTTTGCCTTCTGAGCACCGGGGTTATAGGCACAGCCAGCTTTTAGGTGGGTGCTGAGAATCAAACTCATGTATCAACTGACCATATCCCCAGCCTGCTTTTTTTTTCCTTTCTTTTTTTGTTTTTGAGTCTGGGCCTTACAACAGGAGGAATGCATTTGTGCACAGTTGTTCCTAAATGCTATTCATCCACAATGACCTACCTTATCAGTTCCTGTCCTGTTTGGTCCCTGAAGTCTGCTGTCATTCACATGCCTGCCACCCACACATATTCTTCCAGTCTTACCGTATCAGCGCTTCCGTTGCCCATCAACCCATCTTCCCACCCACCCCTGACAGCTTTCCGCATTACCCCCCATGCACCCACTCACATCAGTTTCTTTGTCTCACCCACTCCTGACTTCAATTAGCAAGCTGATTTTTTCTTTTCCCCCCAGATGGTATAGTTCTTCTGCAACTGCTCTGGGGAATTTCTCTTCCAGTCCATCCTTTTCTCCATGTGGGAAACTGTGTGTCTCTGACTTGTTCTATGGATGAGGAACTGGGAGAGGACTCCTGTATGTGTTTCTGTTGGTGAGCTCAGCTCTCCAAGCTAGAGCATGAATTCTTTTTTCATCTTTGGTGCTTTCTAGGGGTTTCGTGGCAACATTTCACCTCCCGCACAGAAAGAATATCCAGTAGAACTTTGAGAATAGGAAAGAATGAACGTTACATTGGTGCAGTGTGTACACCAGACATTTGATGAGTACAGAAACCAAAATAAACTGAAGCTAGTTTTTATTTTCTGATTTTAAACAATTTGGCATTAGACAGAAGTCTATTTTCTCTAATTTTAAGAAAGATGTGTAAATGACGAATCCTGCCTGAAAAAGCACCTGAAAAAGGATTTGAATATGAAAGCGCAGAGACTTGTGAGATCAAGGACCTCCTTGCTGTTTGCTTCACCTTAAGCTCAATGTCTTTCTCTATAAAGGAGACACCATAATACCAAGTCCAGAGCCCTAGTTCTAAACAGGGTTCTTTGTACAGGGTTCCTTGTCTGTTCTGAAGGTCTCCAATTTCATCAAACAACTCTCACAGTTCTGTTATGCAGGTTCACAATGAAGAGCTCTGGAAAGAATGGAGCTTGATAAGGCATTTTCTCAATGATTGAAAGGTTATGATTGATAAGGGCATCTTTTGCACCAATGGCATAAATTTAAGGGGTCTGTAACATGATAGAAAAGATAAGAACTTCTTATACCACTGACTGGAATGTGCATCCCAAAGGGTCCATTGCATGGAATTAGCTTTCTCCTGACACAGTTGGTGGGGATGATTAAATCATTCCCTTAGCAAAGATACATTTATTCATGCTTGAAAAACAAAAACAAAAACAAAAACAAAAACCGTGCTGTGGGTCAGTGGGATGGCTCGGGAGCTAGAAGTGCTTGCTGTACAGGACTGACCGCTTGAATGATCCCTGGAACCCACAGTGGAAGGACAGAACCAACTCCTCTGACTTCAAGACATGTACTGTAGCACATAGGTTCTCTCTCTCTCTCTTCCACTCTCTGTTTCTTTCTCTTGCTGTCTCTCACTCTCTCACAGTTTCATACACACATAGTAATAATAAATGTGTGGGTACTTTGCTCACTTCTGGTCTTGATTCATGAAGAGGAGAGGGGTTAACAAACTAGCACCCAACTTAGAGCCTTAAAAATTGGCAATGGAGAGGAAGGAACAGAGTTTCTGGCCCTGAGAGATAGCACGTTACACCAGCCAGGTCTATCTCAGGTAATATTTGCTCTTTCTTGTTTCTTTCACTCAACAAAATGTAAACCTTTTTGGTAAAACTTGTCTTGGTAATAACAATATTGTGTATTATAAGATTAAAGTAAATTTGTCATGTATCCGTTATGTCAACAAACATACTGAGCATTTACTATATGTTTGTGACTGGAGTACAGATTCTTGCAGGACCTTATAATCTAGGAAGTGGAGATAATCAATTAATCAGTTGATTGATCAATAGGCAAACCAGTGAGGAAAAATGCAGATAGTGTGAGTGAATGTGGATTCATAATGACTAGAAGCAATTTTATTTATGCAGGCATTTGAGGACAGACACACTTCAGCTGAGTTTTGGGTGAAAAGAAGAACGATAATCTTACTGAAGCTGGAGGAAAGTACACTCCAGGCAAACTGAAGAATTGGTACAAATGCTCTCATGCCCAGCCAGACCTACAGCTTCAGACAAGACCTGTGAGCCTTGAGCAAGTTCACAAAAAGGGAGAGATACAGTAGACAGAAGAGAAGTTGGGTAAAATTGACTATGGGAGCCCTGTGAGTTTCTTTGATGATGGTAGTTTTGACATGAGCACATGTGTGGACAAAATGGAATACATCACAGGTGTTCCCTAGCAATGTAGGAAGCATCCTGAGTTCCAAGGTGTTAAAACATAAAAAAGGTAGGACGCTGACTTACTAGATTGCCATGTTTAGATGTTAAGGGTTGAATACTTTGGGTCATTTCACTGGATCTCTGTATTATGCCTCCTCTATTCCATCTTTTGTGACGTGTCTGCCACTTCATTGTCTTTCCCAGTTATGAATCTAGGTACTTTGGACGAAAGCTCCAATACGCCGAGAGTTCTTGCACAGTGTGGCCAACAGATTAAAAGTAATGGGAGCACCATAAACCAAGTCTAAATATGTGGAACTGAGAAAGCAATAAGAAGAGGCACTCAGAAGCTTACATTTTCCAGTGAAGAGAAGTCTTTAGCCAGGACTTGGTAGAATCCTTATCAGTTGTGTAAGGTTAGTTGTTCAAGATAAGAAGATGCTTGTAGCTATTAGAAATGGCTACATGTAAATCAGAATGACTGTTCCAGAATGGGAACAAGATGTTGTTTGCAAGAAGTCTGGTGACAGGCTTGCTTTGCTGATTCATTTCTGATTCAATTCCTACTCCAGAAGGCAGAGAGAGAGAGAAAAAATATATATATGCCAGAAAAAGCAAAAATATTTTGAAAAGCCAACTGCAGAGAGACTCCAAGCTTGAAAATATCAGTCGTCTCAACCTATTCCGGCTAACTTCATAGCAGGTTCCCAACAACACTGAGCTAGATTATTTTGTTTTTGCTAATGAACCACAGGACTGACATTAACTACTTGTTCAAAGCTCTTCGTGCTTGGGCGGGTACAATGAACAAAGAGGCAAGAAGTAGCCTTGTAGTTGTTTGGTACATAGGCTCAAACCGTGGGTAGAAGTCAGAAAGCCACTGAGAACTCCAGGGTTCACAATTGAATGCTGTTTCGCCAGCAGGGCGACAGCACTAGTGGCGACAGACTCCAGCTGTTACTCCCCCTGCCAGGCACTGCCAGGTCCATCGAGATACTCTTTTATCCCTTAGCCTCACATCTGACACTGAGATTACTATATTTTATTGTAAATACATATTCATGCTACCTTGACTTACTTTTGCTTTCAGCCACAACCTTCGATGGTTTGCTGTGCAAGCTCAGACTCATAATAATAAGCCCCTCAGAGGCTTATTACATCTTTCTTCCCTTTGCCATGGAACCTACTCTGCCCACTTTGAACACTCTCAGACAAAGCTGCAAGGACAGCCTTTGTATCTGTCAAGGTTCTCTATGAAACCCATAGAAAGAATGCGTATTAAAAGAGGATTTATTAGATTAGCTTATACAATATGGCCAGAGTAATCTAACAGCAGCTTTCTTTACTAAGAAGCTGAAAATGGTAACTGTATCATTGTCCATGATGTTGCATGCCTCAACAGTCCCCATATGGCAGCATAGGCCTGGGGGTGTTGCTTACCACATTGGGAGGCTGAGGAAGATGGGTTCTGATGTCATTGAGGGATGGCAGTAACTACAACAGGGCTGGTGAACCTTGCAGTAAGATGTGAAAGCCAGCAGTCCAAAAGGAAAAGCCATCCCCTGACTCTTACCACCAGAAGGTGCCATTCACATACAGGATGGGTTTTCTTACTTCAGTTGATGTCATCCAGAAAAATCCCTCACAGGCATGCCCAGAGATTCATCTAGGGCATCTAGAGCGTCTGTAGAGGCTTGCCTCACAGATGATGCTAAAACTTGCCAAGCTGACACTATTACCACAGCCTTGAAATGCAGATAATTTAGAGCCCCCAATGAAGGGCATTTGGAGGCAGAACCAGCCCAGGGGAGTAAGTAGGTGGATGCTGGGGCTCTGTGGTGGATGATTCTGGCTAGGAAGCCACAGCAGAACCGAGCACTCTGTATTCCAAGCATACACTCACATTGGCCACGCCCACATTTGTTTTCCTTTTCCCTCACTTCCCTTTCCACTCCCTCAGTCCTGCTTCCTGAGGCCCCTTCCTGTATTAGATTTTATTGCCCCATAACAAATTCAATTTGTCACCAGACTTTTATTACCTATAATAAAAGTTACCACCTGCCAATAAGCCAGAGGTCAGGTGAAATTGAGTGAATTCTGCAGCTCGGTCAGGACTTGAGTTTGTAATATTCTACCTTCCCTTCAGCCTCCCAAGTAGCTGGAAATATGAGCCTGCACCATTTGGATAAGCAAGACCTTGCAACTAAGTTGTCAGCTGGGGTTGTTCACAGATTTTAGAAGCCATGCCCAGTTTTTTTTTTTTTAAATCAATTTTAAAGTTAGAATATAAATACGGGGCCTCTCGTGGCATATGCTATATGTGTATGTGCATCCTGATATGAAACCAGGTCCTCTGTAATTGCTCATCCTCTTTCCCAACTGCCATCTCCCCACCCCCACCTCACCACACCCCTTTCTGCTGGCAAATAGTCCCTTCTTCCTTTGCCCCCAGGTACACTCACTAGGCTAACGGTTCCTGCTCACTACACACAGTTCTCTTCCACCTACTCCCCGATTTCAAAGCCTGGATGAAAATCTTCAACACTTGGGTTTGTGTAACATCTGCTTCTGCCAAGAGCTAGAGAAATCCCTATACTACTAAAGGGCTTGTGTAATTCGACTAAACTGATTTGAGTAATCTTGCTCTTTGGATTAAACCCAACTGCCTTTCCCCTCCCCTTCTACAGTCATATAATCTCAATCATGCTCCCTGTCATATTCAGTCCCACAGTTCACAGTGGGAAATCTTGGGGTCCCATCCTCAAAATCTAGCTTAACACATCTCCCAATTATCCTACTTGAACCCAAATCTTTGCCTCTGTCTCTGCTATCAGCATAACTCAATGTAAGAGATCTCGTACATATAACAAATGGCTGCTTTAAAAAAAATCAAGTTAAGGGTCTAGAGAGCAAGCAGGGTGGTTAGGCGCACTGACTATACTTGCAGAGAACCCGAGTTCAATTCCCAGCATCCCTGTCGGGAAGCTCACAACTGCCTGTAACTCCAGCTCCAGGGGCACCAGACACCTCTGACCTCATCTACAGTCACTAGAACCCACCTGGACATATCTATACACAGATCCACACATATAAAAATGAATATAATTTAATAATCTAGTTGAGATTTCTAACACAAAGGTTTCCTGACCTGTCATACGGCTTGAAACTTGCAAGAGAAATAAGGATTCGAAATATAATTTAAGCTAAATATAATTTGAGCTATTTGAGCCCCACAGACTGGCAGCTTCTTGCCTGTTGATCTGATTTTTACAGTTCACCAGCTTCACGTTTTACGTTCTTGCTTTTGCCCTAATGCATCAGGCTTCCCACGCTTGCCTCACTCACCTCATGACACGGTGCCCGTGAGACTTCATTACCCTGATTTTATGACCGGAAAATAGGACTCAGCTTCAGAAAATTTTTAGGGTCCCACAGTGATAACAAAATTGTTTAAAAATCCAGAGTTGTCAGAAGGGAGTTGAGTGAGAGAAACATGACATCACACTGCAGTTTCAGGCCTGGTCTCAGGCCCAGGAGCCTTACCCCAGGTAAGACCAAGGCACAGAGCTGGGATCCCCCACCCCCCTGTGTATGTGTGTGTGTGTGTTTTGTAATGGGGTCTCATCATGTAGCCCTGGCTGTCCTGGAACTCACTCTGTAGAACAGGTTGGCCTTGAACTCAAGAGATCTGCCTGCCTCTGCCTCTAGAGTGCTGGGATTAAAAACATACACCAAAAATCCTAGTAGAAACTCAGACCACCCTATACCTGATGAGTCAGAATCTGTGTTCTGTTGAAGTCCCTAAGGGATCTGCACGGACACTGAAGATTTAGAAGTACCCACTTGACAAAAAGCCTTGGCACTGAGTTCAGGGCCCAGGAGCCCAATTCTTGGTTGTCCATGGAAGTCAGTCCTCCCTGACTCAGGCTGGAGTGTGTCTAGTAGAATCAAGTAAGACAGTATTTCATGTTTCAGTTTTAGTATTGACATTGGTGACCCCAGAGCATCCTCCTGATGCAACACGTGGAATGGCACCACTGTGAAGATCCAAGGACATGTCTTTACCTAAAGCCAGGATCCAAACCCATTTCCTAGGATAAAGGAGAACTGGGGAAAGTTCAAAAGATCAAAGAAACATGAGCCTTGTCCTTCCCAGCTCTTGGAGATGTCATTCTGTGACAAACACCCTTGAGGTCTCTCTCTGGCCTGGTATTTCTCTATCTCCAATATTGGGCTGATTTTTCCTGTGCTTATCTCCTACTTTGTTTTTTAAATGTGGCCTTCTTTTTTTTTTTTTTCCTGAAATAATATTGACTAAATGAGATGCTTATCAGAACCTAGTAAAGGTTGCCAAGGCATCTGGAAAAAAAAAAAAAAAAAAAAAAAAAAAAACCACCATGTGCGCCAGCTGCTCACTTGACACCAACAACTCTTTCCTCTACTGTCCTGCGGCCTCCCACTCAGAGACCTGTGCCTCTGCAGGCGCATTTGCCAGTGCAAACCCTGAGGATAAAGGTGAGAGACTGAATATAGTTAGTAATGGAGCAATAACCCCAAACTTGATATTCTCTCAAGCAGCTCACAGCCTAACCTGCTCCTCACAATGGAAAAGAGAAGCAGATGTTGTTTTGATTCTGACCTAGAAAAAAAATCCCGCTTTTTGCAAGCACTACAGATAAGAGTTGGTGAATTGTGTGTCTTCATCGCTTAGAATGTATGTACTCTTGCTTGATACTTTATTCAAATAAGCTTTCATGTCTCATTTCCAAGCCACAGCAAATCAGGAAAGAAAAAAAGAACTGGTTACATGTAGGTATACCTTTACTGATATTTGCCATGGAGGATGCAGTTAAAAACATCCAGAAAGCATACTCCCACCCTCTCAGTTCCTTCCTAAATACACACACACTAACAGTAATTTGGAATCATTCTGTGTGTAGGCAAAGATTCGCCCATACACTTTTTTCTTGACCCTGAGAACATGATGGTATAATAATTCACTAGTCAATGAATATATTTAACAATAATGCTAAGTTATGCCCCAAATGTGAACTCTCCAAAATGAACACATGGTATACCCACTTCACGTTTTACGTTCTTGCTTTTGCCCTAATGCATCAGGCTTCCCACGTTTGCCTCACTCACCTCATGACACAGTGCCTGCGAGACTTCATTACCCCGATTTTCTGGCTAGAAAATAGGACTCAGCTTCAGAAAATGTTTAGGGTCCCACAGTGATAACAAAATTGTTTTAACCAGAGTTGTCAGATGTCAGAAGGGAGTTGAGAGAGAAACATGACATCACACTGCAGTTTCAGGCCTGGTCTCAGGCCCAGGAGCCTTCTCTCCTCTGGGTTCGCTATACCCCAGGTGAGACGAAGGCACAGAGCTGGGAGCTCTCCCTCTCTCTCTCTCTCTCTCTCTCTCTCTCTCTCTCTCTCTCTTTCTCTCTCTCTCTGTGTTTTGTTTTGTGATAGGGTTTCATCATGTAGCCCTGGCTGGCCAGGAACTCACTCTGTAGACCTTGAAGAGAGATCAGCCTGGTTCTGCCTCCAGAGTGCTGGGATTAAAAGCATGAACAACAAATCTTAGAAACTCAGACCACCCCAGACCTGCTACCCTTTGATAATCTGAACCATTTTCGTCATCTCTAGCATTCCCATGACCTCTATAATTAGACATTCTCTACACATCTAGAAGCTTCCACAGTACCTAGTTCAGTGACAATTCTTTTCCTCGGTAAATAACACTAGGTAAACAGATTCAGATTTTAGCACCAGGAAATGTTTCAGAATCACTGTTGCCCAGGGATGGACCAGGTGCCCAGTAGAGCAAAGGTGGCTTATGCAGATGGCAGAGTAGCTCCGAATACCTTTAGCAGCATTACGAAGGCCCTAAATAAGACATGCTTGAGGGTTTGCTCAAGCACTGGGAAGACTGAGGAGACATTTACAAATACAGAGCACTGTGAGCAGTGAGTGCAGCATCCGGCCTCCTCCTGGTCCTACTCAGCCTCCTTTGCTTGCTTTCCTCTCACAGGGAGGGAGTTCTAACTGACACTAGTAAAGGGTATCGAGGAACTGATACATGAAGGAGCTGTAAGTGATGAGTTTTATATATGAGAGATGTTTTTACAATTAATATATTCAGCCGGGCGGAAAGGCAGGCGGATTTCTGTGAGTTCAAGGACAGCCTGGTCTACAGAGTGAGTTCCAGGACAGGGAGACTTACAAAAAATAAAGAAAAGAAAAAATATATTCTAATAAAGTTTCAAGTCAAAATAATCTAAATGATCTGGGTGTTGGGTTGCAGATCTGTAATCCCGGGCTGGACGGAAGGACCTAGAGTTCTAAGAAAGCTTGGGTTACATGGCAAATAAACAAACACCAAAGGGCTAGGGCTGTAACTCAAGATAAAGTGTTTGCCCAGCATATGGAAGTGTTGCCTAGCATATGGTTTGATCCTTAGGACCAAAAAACAAAACTAAATAACTCCTAAATGATCTGTCAGATTTTGTTGTTGTTGCAGTTTGCCTTTTTTCTTGCTCATCTAAATTGCAAAAATCAGAAAATATAATTCGTATGTTTCAGATGTCCTGGTCAGGCCTGGACACACCACATGAGTCCCCGAAACTTTTCAGAGTCTAACCAAACAGGAGTCCAGAAATGTCCAGGAGGTCAGATGCAGAAAGAGAGGGTGAGATTAGGTCCCGGCTTAGGGATAGAGACCTACTAGGCTCAGGGTTGGGAGCTCTTTGCAGCTGAAGGTTCCCAGGTCACTGCAGGGCAGATGGCATTACACAGAGAAAGGCAGGCAGGGTTCCAGGGTTCTCTTTGTACCTTGAGGGCATGACCTTAAACAGCCTCTGTGAGTCTCCTCTCCGTCTCACCTGCAGCATGAGGCGTACAAGATCCTGGAGCAGACTTTGGGATAAACCTAGTAGCAGCTCCAGAGTTCATGTGTTAGCATTTTACATTAAATGTTGCTCCGACATTGGGGCTGTCTGGAAATTTCTGTTTTTAACACTTGCATGGAGTTTGAAATGTCGAGACATTGTGAAAATGCTGTCCCCAGCCTTCCTGTGCCCAGCCAATGAGGCAAACAGCAACCCATGTGAATTGAGTAAGATAAGGACTTATTTTAAAATAGAACAATCTTGCCCCATAGAACTTGTGTCATTGTGAAGACTGGGAAACAGCAGAGAACCATTTCTTATAGTTTCCCAATAGTGGTAGAAAAGGTTAAATAAAAGGGACAAATTGCCTAAGACTATTCCTCTCCAAAACACAAAGCGACAGTCACATACGGTGATCATCCTGAAATGAAAAGCTAGTGTGTGCTGGAGCTGAGTGTCACAAACATGGAAATCTACAACGGGGACTAAGGAAGTGGAGAATTCTTTAAGTGAGCATGCAGCACATGCAGACAGTGTACTGTCAGCAGGGATAGCACAGAAGCCTAAAGGCAAACCGGTTTCACAATGTTTTACTGTTAATCGTTATTAGCGATACTTTTTCTCTATAGTGTTCTATTATTGAAAAAGCAATTTATAGTGTTCTATAAATCAGAAAAGTGTTCTATAATTGAAAAATTCATACATTGTCTTGAACCTCAGCAGAGGTGGAAGCAGGAAGGAGAGTTTCATTCTGGGAGACACCAATAGCAATGACCATAGCTCACAAACGTCAACATGAAAACCCTATAGGCCACATGACTCTGTATTGTGAGGTCAGCTGACAGCCATTGTCCTACTTCCTAGACCCAGAAAGAACCAAGTCACAGACTCCAAGTCCAGATGCATGCCAGTTGTAGGTGTCCAGAGGTTAGAAGACAAATGGGGCCTTTATTATTAGAGAGCTACACTTCCAAGCCAGAGAGTTCTTGGAGACTGTTTTCTCTTATATAAAATACTGTCAATAATAATACGAGTACCACAGTTATTCAAGGTTTACTGATATCCTACTGTGTGCAGGCCCAAACCAGGCACCATAGGTCTGGAGGCAATGGAGGATAAGACCCTACCTCCAGGACTTAGTGAGAAGAGAGAAAGATAGGAAATCCCTTGACACTCACTTAATGGAGGTGAGAAAGATGGGTTTGCTTCAGATGGCAAAAAGAAGGAAAAGAAAGTGGGTTTCCAAAGGCTCTGTTATGGGCTCTCACCCTCCTTCCTGCTCACAGTAGCCCCTAGCTTGGCTGTGGGCCATACAGTGTCTGAGCATTTGATTTATTATTGTGAACTTGTTGTGCAAGGGAATTGTTATATAAGTGGTAAGTGCAACCTGGGTGTTTTTGCATTTGGCCACATGGACTCTGGAGCCATGCTTTCTCTGGTCCAAGGAATGAAGCAAGCCTAGTTATTCTCCACCCATAGAACGTGGTTTGGATGAAATAAAAATACAAGAAGTGAAATGCTCCCTGGAAACATGGTTTGCTGAAGCAACAACCATACAGTTCTTTAACTCTGAGGTGTGAAGTTCTAACACCCCCCACAATCAGAGCTTCGTACATCCACCAGTAAAAACAGCTAAGGCAAAAATCAGAAATGTTAGAGGAAAGATAAGTGGTGTTTGCCATGAAGATTAACCAGCAGAAACAGCACTATAATACCAGAGGCAATGCAGAATAACTGACCACATGAGCCTGGCCCCCAAGCCAGAACCTGGCATGCAGGACCTCTGTTTGACTCAGTCACATTGCCAGATAGCCCTCTGGTTCCTCCATAGTGTGCTATGGTGTGGTACAAACAGTCATACAAGACAGGCATGGAGTGATCCAAGCTTGAGTATTGCACACCCATAACCTGGGCCTCAGTTTCTAAATCTGTGAAATGATGAAGCTTAAGCAGACGGTAGTCAGGAGCCCCCCGGCCTTGTAAGGTGTGACTACATCATGACAGCACAATTCAAGCATCATGACTGTTGGAAAACTTCACTACTTCAATACATTTTAACTATGTGAATTAAATATATGTGTGTGTATACACACACACACGCACACACACACACACGTATGTGCATAGTAGTAATAACCAAAGAAAAAGAGGTTATTAACTTGAGTGGGGCAAGGAAGGAATTTGAGGAAGGGTAGCTGGGAGGTACTGGGGGAGCAAGGGGAAAGGGAAGGTGATAGAATTTTAAATTTTAGTGGAAATTATTTGAAAAATAAAATAATAAAATTGATCCACTTAAAAAAATACATTTGAGCTCATGAATGGATTCCTACCTCTTGAGAGGTTGGGTTAGTCTCTAGGAGTGAGTGAGGTCTCTTGGGACTGGGTTAGTTACTGAGAGCAGGCTGTTATAAAATGAGCCTGTCACCCCTGCTCCCTCTGTCTCCAGCATGTGCTTCTCTCTCTCATGCATCTGTTTTTCTTCCTGTTTTTCCATTACGCATGGAGCAGCATAATGCCCTCACAAGAAGCCAAGTAAATGCTAATGCCATGCCCTTAGATTTCAGGACCGTGAACCAAAATAAACCTCTTTCCATTATAAATCACCCAGTGTCAGATATTGTTATAGTAACAGAAAATAGATCAAGACAGTCCCTACCACATCACTGGGATTCTTTAGTGGATGCTTCTCTGAAAGTCTTGATTCAAGAACTATTGGGTGTTTCTAAGAGAAATCCCCCAAGGGGTCTCAGGGGGTAGGGTTGGAAAGAGATGGTGTTCAACCACCTTGCACAGCTTTAAGTGAACCCTGAACATTGATGAACTTTGCTTTGCTAACATGCAAAATGAATACACTATTATATTATTTTATTTGTGCTTCAATACATTATGAGAACAAAAATGATCAAGGAATGTTCTGTGAAGTCTAAAGAACAATTCAAACTCCAGTGAAAAGGGGGAGCAAGGAATGGGAGCTCTCATCACTAAGACCTTTTGTGCTCTCCTTACTTGCAGTACTGGGGCTCCCCTGGGTTACCAGTCACTCAGGTGAGGGTGGGCACACTTAAGGCTCTGAGTCCTCCAAGTTGGTTAAGAATTTGGACACCCAGTTTTGCCTCCTTATGCTCAGCACACAAACCTTCGAAGAGGGTTTGACTCATTGCACTCGCTGCAGGGGGATCTGGCACCCACACATATTTCCACTCCCCAGGCAACCGGGACAGTCAGGTGAGGATGTCAGCCTTTTATGCCCTGTCTTTAACAGGCCTGTGTATAAACATTATACATGGTCATTGCACTGTAGAAAGTGGGGTGTATATAGCCCTAGAATCAAAGGCCGGTTAGTGTTCTTTTACAGTAGTCGGTTCCTCTGACTCTTCTCTTTGTTGAGAGGCAAGCAGATTGCTGTCCTCACACAGAGAGGTTTCTCTGATGCCGCAAGGACACGGATCAGGTTTTGTTCTCCCTGCTCTCCAAACTCATCTTACCAAGTTTTCTCTGTCATCACCACTCTCAAAGCCTTGACTCTCTGGCAGTGTGCCAATGCACGTGCTGTCACCCTTGGAGAAGTAAGGTACTGTTTCCAAATGGCCAATCACAAAAATGATTCCATGGGGAGGGGGCGTTAAGATCATTGGCTGCTCTTCCAGAGGACCTAGGTTCAATTCCCAGCACCCACACCGTAGCTCACAAATAATTCCAAGGAAAGTGGATGCCCTTTCCTGGCCTCCTCAGCACTGCATTCATGTGGCACACAGACATACATGCGGGCAGAACACCTACATACTTAAAATAAGAATTAAAAATAATTAAACGGGAACTTGAACAACTGTGCGAAGGTACAAAGGAAGGACTCTCACAAAGTTTCTGTCATTTGATTAAACCTTTAATTTCCTTTAGAGACTAAAATAAAAGGGAAGCCTTTGGTAGAGCAGTAGGAATGGAGACGAAATCTTTAAATGATCGTGACCATTTTCTCTCATTTTCTTCATTATCTTAGACTGGAAACATGGATCCTGGTGATGTAATTGTAAAATAAAGAGAAGTTCTCATAAAAATGAACCTGAAGTCCACTCAGAACTGGTTTACTTTGTGCTTCTGATTATTTGGAATCTTCCTTAAGATGCCTCTTCATCGTCATTGACAATTTATGTAATTATGAGGGCAACGGTGGTAAATGTGTAAGGAAAGCACAGTGTATGGGACTGCAGTCAGGCAGAACTAGAAGATTGTGGTGAGTGCAACTCTAATCCTAGCCCTGGGCAGGTGAAAATAAGAGGACCTCTCAGCCTATCTGAGTTTCAGGCCAGTGAGAGAGACTGCCTAAAAAGACATAGGTAGGGCTGGAGAAATGACTCAGTGTTAAAGAGCATCGGTTGCTCTTAGAGAGTTCCTGAGTTCAATTCCCAGCAACCACATGGTGGCTCACAACTGTCTATAATGGGATCTGATGCCCTCTTCTGGCATGCAGGTGTACATGCAGATAGAACACTCATACATAAATCTTTTAAAAAAACAAACAAACATAGGCAGACAGTGCCTATGGGACAACCGTTGTATATCCTCTGGTCTCCACTGTGCACGTGCATCCCCACATGTCCCTACACTCAAACATGGCTCTATTATTGTTGCGGCAGGGTTCCAATATTGGGTTCACTGCAACATTTCATGTTTAGATTCGAAACTGATTACAATTCAAAGCTACTGGAAGGTTTTCAAACATCCAAGTATTTGGTATAATGCAGATAGCTTCTCTCCACCTGTTGATGTGCAAACAGTGGAACACATTGTGTAAGAACACTAACATTTCCATCTCTCTATAGCCTGTCTTCCCAAATGAGGGTGATCCCCACTGAAAAGTGTTAAGTAGGAGAGAGCTCACAAAACTATCGGCCCAAATCTGTGTGTTAAGTTAAAACCTAACAAATAAATCATCAGTGGGATTTTGGATGGAAATTTTTCAATCATTAAAAACATCGGCTCCTGCTGAGAAGAATGGTTCACGCCTTTAATCCCAGCTCTCGGAGGCTGAAGCAGGTGGATCTCTGTGAGTTTGAGGTCAGCCTGGTCTAGAGAATGAATTCTAGGACAGCCAGAACTACACGTCAAAACAACAAAAAGCACCTCACTCTGTAATATTGAAGAAAAGGAATGAATTTTTTCTACTCAATATCTATGGGCAAGTATTCTCATAGTACAATATATTTCAGAGCACAAAATGATTTCACAGTCACAGCAAAATCAACCTAGAAAATATGAGTGCCCCTTGTAGAATTCTAAACAGAGATCAAAGCCATGGTCAAACCCCTTTGCTACACACCAACTCTGAGGTTTGAAGACAAAATGAGCCAGAGAATTTTCCATCTAATATAATCATTGACTGTAAATAATGATCCCATTTTAAACTGGAGGAAAACACTGAAATAGCACAAATTATTCCATTCCTTCCCAGCCAGTTGGATGGAAGGAACCTTTCTCCTTAGGGTGGTCTTAGGAAGTGGCTAAGCATACAAGAATCTGATTCTGAGGACTCAAAGAGCAGACTTGGTTATAGAGGATAGTCTTTTCTGGAGAAAAACCCCTTAGCTCTGCTCTCCTGGTGGAGCCCATTCCATGAATTTAAGGTATGGATCATTTATATTCACTAGCTAGTTTATAAGAGAAGGCAAACAGAGTAGAAGCAGAGGTGGGACCTCTCTGGGCACAGACACGAAGGCTCTGACTAACCCTGGTCTAGCAATCAGTTCACGTGGCACCATACCCCCCACCCGCATCACCTAGACCACGGGGCATTAGACACTAAGCTGCCAAGAAAATGAAGAGACAACAGCTACTGATCACCAACTGGTTGTTGTAGTTGATTCTTCTGAAGTTTTTGTATTTTATTTTTTGTTTGTTTGTTTTGTTTTGATTTGATTTTTTTAACACAGGGTTTCTCTGTTGTAACTCTGTTGCCCTGGAACTCACTCTGTCGTTTTTGTATTTTCAATTCTGCCTAAACAAGTACTTTCAGAGCATCTTAAAGAAAATGTAGACAAGAAGCTAATTGCAGGGTGTACGTGCCTGTAATCCCAGCATTTAGGAAGGTGTATTAAAACAAAAAGATCTTGTGTTCTCCGCTAGCCTGAGCTACATAGCAAGATCCTTGAAAGAAAATATTACTAACCATTAAAGAGAGTGAAGAACCAACAGGTTTATCGCCCAATAGGCTTTTGGAACATGATGCAAGAGCAGCAGGACACCAGAGCGCTCCTGCGAATGCCAGGCTCCAGGAAAGCCAGCAGCGCAGAAGCGGCTCCATAAAGGGCCACCTCCCTGGGGTGGTTGTCACACACAGGACACATTGTGTTCCCTGTGTGTCAGTCCCCACAACAGGGAAAACACCTCTTGGCTCAGGCTCCATTTCCTGCTGCCATTCTCGGGACTATGAGTTTTCAGCGGTAAAATTCTGAGCATTAGGGAAAGCTCTCAGATGTTACCACAGCAGAAATGATGCCAAGGCTCTTGCGTGAAACGCACCTCCCATTCAGACATCAGCACAGTTTCAGAAACATCATCTTTTTGGGTAAATGTGCAGTGCAACTGATTTCTCCATCTTTTAAATCATTAGTCTCGAAGTCTGACTTTTAGGGGAAAGCGAAAGTATATTTCATAGCACTACTTTCTCCTGCCTTGGTTGGAAGCAACGTTGTTGAGAAGGATTAACGATCCTAACTCCAGAATTTATATCACATGCTTATGTCACCAATTCCTTACAAAAAGGATGCCAAAGGCTGGGGAGATGGCTCGATGGATAAGGATACTTGCTGTGAACACTGGAAGACTGAGTTTAAACTCTGAGTAACGAGACACTGGGACTGCTAAATAACTTAGAACTGTAGAGGGCAGAAACAGGAGGGTCACTGGTGCTTTCTTGCTTCTGGCCTTTCTCCAGATTCACTGAGAGAGACCCTGTCTTGAGGAAAGAAGGCAGTGAGTGACACCAGACATTCTCCTCTGGCCTCTATGAATATATACCTGAGTGCACATATGCACATTTAAAACACACACACACACACACACACACACACACACCATGCAAAAGACCCTATGATGTAGGAAGGGGGATATTACTGTCTTATAATTACAGAGGAAGAAACTTGGGGGCTTAGACTGGGTAGATAAGTTGTAGACTCCAGGTCCAGGAGGTCTTTAGCCGCACTGGGGACCGCCCACTGTCTCCTGTTTCTTCACAGCATCCCTGGTGCCTTTCAGGTCTCATGAGATGCAGCCAATTTCAGGCTAGAGCTATAAGGACAAACTATGACTTTTTCTTTCTTTCCTCATCCAAATATTGCCCAGAGCAAATATCAAGCAGTATTTACTTATGACTTTCCTCTTTTATTATTTAATTTTTTAAAATCGACATACAAATAACAGGCTCCTATGTGGTGCTTTCATATACACTAAGTCTCAGTTGCTCCTTCCAGCTGCCTCCCCTCCCTGATCTCTCTTCCCTGACTATATTAAAAGGCTTTTAATGTGGCCAGTGACGGGAATGGTAACCTGAGAATTGTATAGAACAACTGTGTATCTATGTATCACATGTAAAGTTAAACTAAATCAGTGAACTACGTTTTCTTTTACCTTTCATCCAGATAGTTTGACAGCTTACATAGAAAGACTGAAGAAGAGAATCATCCTGGGCTTCTCATCCTCTACCCTTCCACTAAAGAGCTTATGAGACAAAAAGGGCCCTGGGGGATGCATACAGCAGTGCACATAAAAAGATAGTACTGTCCAGGAAAGCTTGCAAGTGTCCTGCTTCAACAAGCCATAGGGCAGGCAGAGTCTTCCCTGGGCACTGCCAAGTTCCCTGACCACTGAAGAGAGTGAAGTACAGACAGGTTAATCTCTCAGTGGGCTTTTTGAAAGTGACAAAAGAGCAGCAGGACACCAGAGCTCTCCCGAAAATGCCTGGCTGCTCCAAATGGCAGGTACTCTGCTCTGCTGCATCAGGATGGGAACCTGTGGCTGAAGGATGTATCAAATTGTCTGCACTCATCCTGCCTACTCAGCAATGGACACACACACAGATTAAAAACACAAACAAAACCACATACGTACATGCATACATGCACACACAGATACAAACACACATGAGCACACATAGACATATGCACATATAAACATACACACAAATATATACAAAGACAGATAATATGAATATGTACACATAATATACACAGGAACATAAACACAAATATACTCAGACAAGCAAGAACACATATAACCATGCACACAAACTCACATGCAAAGTGCATGCAAAGACAAACAAAAGCATTGACATACACAACACACATGAGAATATAAACACAACACACAAAGAACACAGCATGCACAAACACACAGACATACAAATACAAACAAACACAGACCATGACAATATGTCTTACCACTGCCCAAGAAACATTAGAGCAGTGGTTCTCAACCTGTGGCCATGACCCCTTTAGGAGTCAAGCGACCTTTTCACAGGGGTCCCCTAAAACCATCTGCATATCAGATGTTTACATATGATTCATAAGAGTAGCAAAATTGCAGCTATGAAGTAGCAACGAAAATAATTTTATGGATGAGGTCACCACAACATGAGGAACTGTGTTAAAGGGCCGCAGCATCTGGAAGACTGAGAAGCACTGCCTTAGAGCCAAGTGGTCGCAAACTGAAACTTCTGAAACCACAAGCCAAGTCAGTCTTCCTTCCCTTATTTGACCTTATCAGGTACTTTGTCACAGAGCCGGAAAAGTGACCACCATAACAGCCCCTCCTGCTCTCATCTACCAACCCACCATAGTCTACAGTTGGGATAGAGACATCTGCATCGCTCGCCCCCAGGAATCCACAGGACTCTAGAATTCACAAAGCAGAGCCTAGCTCAATCATATCCAAAGCAACAAACTGGAGTTTATTGAATTACAAAATTGGAAAATTCACAAGTAGATCCAGAGATGCAGGAAGAGCCCAGGACTTGGCTCTGAGCACCTGTTGGCTTGGCTTTCTTCTGTGCTGGGTTGGCTCAGGTAGAGCTTTCCGTCTCAGTCATTGACACTCAGTCATCCCTGGCTTTCCTCGGGTCGGGTGTCCAGCCCTGACCTAGGAACGGATATACTAATGGGCTAGATGCTCATCCAGTGTCTGATCCTAGATCCAGAAGTGAGGGTTAATCCTACTCTCAAACACTGACCCATATTGATACAGTCTAAAAAAGGAGCTGTTTCTACCAGAATTCCTAAAATAAAATTACTACTAATAAAGCAGATATAAAAATATCAAGATAAGTAAAATTTTTTATAATAACAAAATAAGTAAGTAAAGAAAATGCAGGGATGTGCCTGTTAACAAGAAAGAAAATAGCAATAGTAATAACTCAGTATAGGATGCTCGGGAAGACACAGACCTAGCGCTATTCTCAAAGGCGAGGCCCCTAAGACCTGAACTGAGGAGCGAATCTCACTTACCTTGGTGTACTTCACTGACATCTAAAGAAAGGAGATCCTTGATATCTGTATTTCACAGTGAACATCATACTATTAAGTTTATATATACAGAGCTTGGCTTGAATCCAGTCCCGGGAATTTGTCCATATTATGCTCTATTGCTATTCTCTCTTTGTTTCTTTCTGTCTCTTTGTCTCTTGCTCTCTCTCTTTCTTTCTCCTTCCTTCTCCTTCCCTCCCACTCTCTCCTCCTTTCTTTCCTCTCCCTCCCTTCTTCTCTCCCCTCCCCCCAGCAGACACACACACACACACACAAAGAGAGTGAGTGAGGGATGGAGGGAGGAAGAGAGGGAGAGAGTCTACCTTGTTCTTTTAAAATGCTCTTCATTGGCCTGGAGCTCACCACCTAGGCCAGCCTGACTGAACATCAACTCCTAAGGATCTGTGGAGTGCAGGTGTGAGAACTGGAGTTCAGATCCCCAGAACCCACACAAATGATAGGTGGGCACGGAAGTCCATCTGCAATTCTAGCCTCAGAAGACACAGGAAATCCTCAGAGCAAGCTGGTACCCAAACTAGCCGTAGAGGTGAGCTCTGGGTTTGACTGCAAGACCTTGCCTCAGTGAGTAAGTGGGAAGAGCAATGGAGGTTCCACATAAACACATGTACATGTATGCACCTGCCTCCCCACAAGTCCTCACACATATGCAAAACATGCATACACACTTGCACACCTCGCACACACAAGGAGAATAGAAAAGGAAAAAGAAGAGTGTTTCAATCAAATCTATGCCTGAACTGCTGGAAGCTTGTTTATCTTGGCTGTCATCCAGCTTGAAGCTTCCTCTCAGGCTTCAAGAAATCCCCTGAAAGAACACTGTTTCAGATACAGCCATGCTAGTATTAAATGCTTTTCCATTTTGTATAAAAAGGCAGAGGACTTCCCTTGTAAGGCAGAAATAAATATAATACCTCCTCACAAATACAACTTTTTAGGAATCTCTGCAGTAGAAATAAGCCATGAAACACGATTGAAGTTTCACATTTTTTAAATTACTTCTGCAATGCATGAGATTTTTGGGAGCAGGAAACCTAGAAATGAAATTCTTTTGTCCTTGCTTTGCTGAATGAATGTCAAAGCAATTGCTGTCCTTTCAGAAATGGTACAGAGATGGGTCGAAGAACTCCCTGAAGACTTTGCCCAAGAAAACAATGTGTAAGACAAAAACACATGTGTTATTACTTTGACTCTAAGTGATTGGATGATCCCTGGGAAATGAGAATGGGAGATATGTGCAAAAAGTGAGTTGGGCATCGTGCAATTGAGTAATCTGGCTGCTTGAGCTCGAGGGATGTCTCCTGAGAATATAAAATCACTGCTTTGCAGAGCATCTGAAATCAGTGCTATCCAGTCATGGGGCCGGAGAAGTGAGCACTGCCCACTGCTTCCTTCCCAGTCCCCTGGCTCTTTGGCCAGTCATCAGACTTCTGGCTTATGTTACCTAGTCCTCACTCACACTGACTGTGGTTTACAGTTTCCTGTGGTCACATTTAAGCACAGCATGGGTGTGGTGGTCTTTCCTTGTCAGTAGCCACATAATGATAGCAGCAGTGTGAGCCATCTCCAGAACATTCTGGCCAATCAGCAAGGCTACCAGGTGAGGCTGGAAGCACAGTGCTGGGAAGATGGACAGAGCCACAGGGCACAGAAGCTGGGCCTAGTACACAGAACCAGCACTTTCACTCTTAAAATGTACACTACTGGGTCACGTTTCTAAGAGCCAAGAGGGGCACTCACCTAAGTCTTTTCATTCACTCATGGATGACATTTACTTCTGTCTTCATTTGGTCAAACAGGTAACTTGAAAATCAATGACAGTGATTTCTTTTTTCTTCCTAGCCCCTTCCATGTTTTCCTAAACAGATTTAACCCAAAGTTTAAGTATGTTGTTAATCACTAGTTGATGGTCGATAACTGTTTTTGAAAGTCACACATTGAATACATAAACATGTGACTACGGGCTTTGTTGATGTTCACTCTGTGTACAGCCATGACACAGGGAAAGAGAAGCAGGGCAGTGAATGCAACTGGAGATGGTTACATTAAGTGAATTAAGCTGGTCTAAGAAGGACAAATACTGTCTGTTTTCCCTCATGTGGTTCCTAGATTACAGCAGATATATGAAATCATGTGTGTATATATGACATGAAAGAAGGAGTGAAATTGTCTAAGGGAACAGGGAGGACTAATGGGAAGGGGGGAGCTGAGAAAACAGAGAGTAGAGGACCATACATTCTTAATGAGAGTAATATCACTCTCAGGAAGTAACAGGTTCTAAGGGAGTAAAATGAAAATGTCAGCTATTGTGGTGACTTGTGTTCTTCTAGAGGACTCTAGTAGAGTCCTAGAAGTCCTAGACTCTAGAAGAGCCCAGAAGAAATATAGAGTCTAGAGGAAATATAGAGAAATATAGCATATATGTGTTCTAAATGTTCACAAGTAGAGGTGGCTTTAGGGGAAAGGTTTGTAAAGGACACAATAAGAACAAAATTTAAAAGATAATAATGACAAAGGCTGGGAAATGATGCTCTGACTGAATCACACCAACCATTAAATGGCTTTATGTTCTGTGTGCTTGTTTTAGGGGAAGGAGGAAGAGGGAGGCCAGCATGAGGAAAGAGATTTTCCTGTTAACCCATGACTAGGTGGGAACAAATAGACCAGGATGTGATCAATAACGATTTATGTGTTCATTGTGTAGTAGGGATTTTTTGGAAGACACTACAAGAAAACCAACGGTCAGTATTACTAATAGATATAGATACAGAAACATCAAGAGTATACTGAAACTGGAACCCAGCTGATCATTAAAAGTATCATAAACCTTCACCAACTGGGACTGATCATTAGGGTGGTTCAACATGTACAAATCCATAAACAAGGACAATTAGCATAGAGAATGCTTGTCTCAATAGGTGCAGAACAATGACAAAATGCAATATCATTCAAAATAAAAAAGAATCTCTAAACAAAGTATAAGAGGAACTCCCCTCACCAGAATACAAGCTATATACACAGTCCACAGCTAACACTGTAACTAAAGCAGAGACTCTGGACAGTTTGGCTCTAAGCACAAGACAAGAATGTCCACTCTCACTACTTCTGTTCAACACAGTACTAGAAAGACTAGTCAAAGCAATAAGACAAAAATAAATAAATAAATACTCTCAAATAAAGAGGAAGAAGTAAAATTATTTTTGTTTGTAGATGACATGATCAAATGTCTATACAACAGTGACACACATCAGTAGTAGCAGCCACAAAACCTGTTAAAACAGGAAACACATTGCAAAATGAAAACAAACAAACAAAAGACAAAAAACATAAAAGCCTATGTTATTTCTATCGTGAGAAATCTTATTGGGGGAACAAAAGGACTGAATCATGGCATGCCCATTCAAACAATGATTAAAAAAACAAAAAACTGCCAGTAAAAAGACAGACTAAATAGCAGGTTTGAATGAAAGACAAGTTCTCAACAGAAGAGGGTGGGCCTGTTGTTAGGGTAGTGTGGGGCTGGTCTAGAGCTAAGAGGGGATTGGAGCATGCTTTGAACCCTGGATTTCTCACCCTGAGAGCAGAAGGCATTCAGCTGTTCCCCTTTCTTACTCTGATAGACACTGGCTAGCATTACCAGCTAACAAAGCTCCTCCAGTACTGCCATGTCTTATGACGTGCAGCACCTAATAAAATCCTGCCTCTCCAAGATATGTGGCCTGGTTAATGTTTATCTGACCACTGCAGCTGGAGGACCTCCACCGTGAGCTGGACTACAACACGACAACATACCACCATACAAGGCATTTCCCCCTCCCCACCGTATGTATCTCACGCCCTTGGCTTCAATGAACTGATACTACCTCCTGAGAAGTCTATTTCTTGCAGCTCTCAAGCCTCCACCCCAGACCCCCACAGACCTCAGACAGTTCCTGACTGTTTCCCTCCTGGAGGCTGGGGCAATGACTTGGCTATCCAAGGAAGAGAACCAGAAAGCAGGGACCCACAGGCTAGTCTTTTTAGAACAACTTACTCTTCCAGTAACTCACCAGGGCTCTGAGAGAGCATGTCAATCTATTCTAAGACCAGCATCCTGGATTTCCAAAGCACCTTCCACCAGCCCAATGTCCATGTCCATGTCACATACAAGAGACATTCATCTCCATTCACAAAGCCTTAATTGAATGAAGAATCTCTCAACATTGAGGTCCAGAGTCTCATTTGGAACCCAAGGCAAACTCTTTTGATCTGTGAGACTGTAAAATCAAAACCAAAATCTGAAGTAGGGTGTGGTGGCTCCTACCTGTAATCCCAGCACTTGAAAAGCTGATGCAAGAGGATTGCCATGAAATTAAGGCCATTCTGGGCTACATAATGATGAATTTTAGGACATTCTGGGCTATGTCTTTTTTTTAAGTTTTTTTTTTTTTTTTTTTTACTTCTAAAATTGAAAGGTGAGACAAGCCTAGGACAAATATTTTATTCCAAAAGGGAGAACAGTAATCAGTCCAAGTCTAGACTGAAACCCAGCGGCAAAGACTCGAAGCTCAACTCCCAGTATTTGACAGTGCAGACGAAGGCAGTTCAGGAAGACACACCCCATAAATTGGTGTAGCAGCTTTCTCAGTAGAACAGTGATACCTGTGTCATTCACAGACTGACATTATGCAGAGCCGGTGGCACTGCCTTCTTGCAGTCTCAAGAGTAACAGTGGCACTCCCAGAGCTTCGGCTGGCATCCCTGAGAAGAAGCACTCTCGTAGCTCTGCCCCTGAGGCAGACCTCTTCCTAGCCTAGCAGGCTCTCTTTTGAAATCTCTGTGGAAGTCACTATGACCCTGTAACTCTTGCATGTTGTCTGCCTGCAGAATCAGCACACAGAGATGCCAAGGCTTACTGATTACACCCTTTGGAGCAGTAACATTGGTCACCCCAGAGCAGCCTTGGAGAGCATTTCTTGACAAGAAGGAGCAGAATCCCAGTGGACCGAGGAAGGGAGCCCATGGCCAGACCTGCCCCTGAAACACTTGGGCCACTGTCTGTCATGGACAAGATAGCCTCTCAGATTCCTGAGGTGACATCTGGCATCTTTCTTTTCCATTTGTCTCATGCTTAGGGCTTGGCTTCCTTTCTCCTGGCTCATGTCTTTAGCAGACACTTGCTGACCAGACTCTTCTCCTCAACATCTGTTTGTTTTGCTCCTCTTCTGGGTAGGCTGTGGATTTTCTAAATACTTCTGCTGTGTTCTTTCTAATTTTCCCTCTACCTCACGCACGACATTACTCCTAAATTCTACTGAACACAGTTAAAAGTAATCGAACAGCCTTCTGAGAGCTTTGATTTTTTTTTCCAGATTTCTTCTACAGGTTTCTTCCACTAGGTTTTCAGTACTCTTAAATTTCATTTTTCACGAGCATATGCAATATCCAGCTGTATTTTATGTTATTGCTTTATTTAAAATAAATATTTGTTTATAAATAAATCTATAATAAATCACCTTATAGGTGATTTTTCCCTTCCAATTTCAATTCTTAGTCTTATTCTTTAAGCCCCCACTAGACGAATCTGTAAGGCTCTATTTGCATCTCTTTAAAGTTCAACTCTCAAATTCTTCCTGTATCTGCTCATTACCTAGTCATAGGTTAAAAAAAAAAATCTGTGTCCGCATTGCTAGAGCAAATAACTCAATATTGATTTAAGCTTTCTTGTTCTGTCCATTTTCTATAGCTGTAAGAAAAGAGAAGAGAGGGTTTATTTAGCTTACTTTATTAGAAAGTAAAGGCCAAGACGAGGTATTTTTACCGGGAAGGCCTTTGGTGAAGAGAACATCGCAGTGCAGGGAGTGTATGATGAAGATATGTTGTCTTGAGGTTAACTGCATTAATCTCATTAATCTCTGCCGAGGACAGTCCTGCTAACTATCTGGTCACCTTCTGTTGTGGAAGTTTATTTTTAGTTATGCTTAAAATGGTCGTTTTGTGCATTGTTGGGAGAAGGGCCACTTGGGCCTTGGCGTTTGTATTGTCTGCAGGTGTTGCCTTTATGTAAATGATGTTTGATTGCTCATGATCTGCTCGTGGTATCAATAGAGCACCTGAGGAGCTTAGGGATCAATAAAAACCCATGAAATCAGATGATCAGGGTTTCACTGTCCAGTATGGTGCAGGCCATGATAGTTTCCTCCACTGAGGTCTGGCAGGGTTTGTACCTATAAAAATGCCTCCATGTCTCTTTGCTGAGCCACGACAGCAGTGAACTGCTACAAACTTCTACCCACGTCTTAAAGCTTCCATCACCTCAAGGAAGAGCAAGTCTCCAGCACAAAACCCTCCAGGGATCACAGTCTCCAAGGCCAGCAGCACTGTGGAATGGAAAGAATGCAGGAGTGGAGGCTGTAAGCAAGGTCTACGAAACATTTCTGTCTGGATTCAACCGGTCCGTCTGGTCACGCATACACAGTAGCTATGCACAAGATCTACACAAGACTGGACCAATCAACATTCCACCATGGTGGGGGAAGTGCCCAAGGGATCCCACCTGTTTTGAGGAATTGTTGGCAATTAGTGATTGTAGAAAGGCATTTTCTTCTGTGGTGTGGTGTAGCCACTGGTGGTTGTTCATGTTCCAGCAAATGGCCTCCGACTCATACTTAAGCAAGCCACCTAAGTTAAATCCAAGTGAAAAAGAAGTCATGAAAGTAGGAGGGGAGATGGGAAACAAGAAAGGCTAACAGCCTGTGGGTGAGATTGCTCAGCATGTAAAGGGACCAGCCATCACACCTGACGGCCCAAGTCAGTCCCTAGGACCCATATAGTGAGAGGAGAGAACAGATGCCAACTAATTGTTCTCTGACTCTTACAAGGCACTGTGGCATGCATAAACCCACACCTGTATACATCACACACACAGGCGCACACACGCACGTGCACACACACACACACACACACACACACAAAGTGCTCATGCACACACTGCAAATAAAATAAAACGCAAAAAGATATATACAGAAAAAAGAAAAAATATTTTTTGGAAACAACAGAAAACAGTGTGTACCGAGGTGAGATGGTTCACACAGAGCTCTCAGATTTTAAAGTTCTGGATGTAAAAGTGTCTATTCTAGATGTGCACGAACAGACAAAAGACCAGCAGACATACAGATGGGTGCTGTTGATAGTCACATCTGAAGGAGGAGATATTTATATGCTTAAGTGTTACAAAATAAGTAACATTCAGAAATGAAGGAAGGAAAAAAGGAGAAAGGAAAAGGAAAAAAAGAAAAAAATGAAGAAAGGGAAGGAGGAGACTCCAGACATCAGGTTAATTGATTTTCAATAGCATCAAAGTATCTCAGTGATCAAGGAGCATATGTTTTTACTTTATTTAGTGTGTGTGTGTGATGTGTGCATGTGTGAGTGTGGTTGCACATATACCGTGGCTTCTGTGTTGAAGGAAGGCAACTTCTGAGAGTTGGTTCTTCCTTTAGGGCTTGAACTTCTTAGGGATTGAACTTAGGTCTTTCGATTTGAGTAGCACGTGCCCTTAACCACTGAGCCATCTTGCTGACCCCAGAAGGGTAAATTTCCAACAGATAATGCTAAAGCAACTTAATGTCAGCTTTCAGGTAAATGTAAATCACAACTATAATGATATTTTGCTTTTTCACGGATTAGGAAATCTATAATAAAAAGACAGGTTATGACAAGTGTTGGTGAGGATGTGGTGAGATCAGAACTCTCAAACAGGGATGGAGGGAATGTCACATGACACAGTCATTTTGGAAAAGAGCTTGTGATTTCTCAAGTGATTCAACTTAGGCTTACTTTTATCCCTAAGGAAAAAAAAAAGCAGTCAATGAGAAAACGTGTGTACAGGGACATCAGTAGCATTATTCATAGTAGCCAAAAAAGAGGGAGGGTCCACTGCTTATCAACTGATAAGTGAATAAATAAAAGATCGCTTATCCTTATAATAGAACACTATTTGGCAATAAAAAGGGATGAGGAATTGACACATGGATCAACAGGCTGAATCTTGACACATGCTAACTGAAAGGAGCTGAGCACAAAAGAAAGCCTATGTAAAACTCCGTTCATACATAATGTTCAGAATAGACAAATCTATAGAGACAGAGAGCAGATTAATGGTTTCCTAGGAATAGTAGGCACATATGTCAATAAAGCTATTTTAGAAGTGAGGGTGGAGAGATGGCTTTGCAGTTCACGTGCATGGGGTTTGTTTCCCGGGACCAACATGGAGTGGCCCACAACTGCCTATAACTCAAGCTCAAGGGAATATGACACCCTCTTCTGAATGCTGTAGGCACCTGTACACACACATGGCACATATACACGGAGGGGGGAGGAGGGAAGACGAAGACAGAGAAACAGAAAAAAGGGAAATTTAAAATGCATGTAGAGAGTTGGTTACTGATAGCAATGTGCCGCTGGAGCTTCAAGGGGCTTCAAGACACAGCACATGACAAAGAATGCTGGGCAGGGCTGCAAATCTGAATGGTAATGGATGGCCAAATGCTGAGGTATGACCTGCCAGGTGGACTTTTAATAATATGCGCTTTAGCAATGTCTGTAAAGTGGTCTTTTGAGACTTTTCAAGGGAAGGAGAGAGAATAACTTATGCAGTTGCAGAAATATTTTCTCCAGTTCCCCCAGGGATTTATTTCAGTCTGAAGAAGCAGAGCCTATCAAGAAGTTCCACTTTATCTGAATTTACACGGACTCTCTCAGTCACTATGACACCCGGGGCTGGAGAATTCTTGTCCTTTGATGTGCTTGCCTGCTGCACCATTGAGTGGCATCTCCTTTATGCCCACGAGATCTCAGTAGCACACCGTAGTGCTTACTTTTCCTATACTGTGGCCAGATGACTGAAAAGAAGCAACTGAGGGAGGAATAATTTATTTTGACTGGCAGTTTGAGGGGACATAGTCCACCATGGTGGGGAAGGCCTGGCAACAAGAACATGAGGCAGCCTGTCAAATGGTAGCAGCAACCGGAAGTAGAAAGCTGCTAGGAAGTGGGGTCAGACTACTGCCCCACAGCGGCCTACTTCCTCCTAAAGGCTCTACAGTCTTTCAAAACAGCACCACTAGCTAGGGGCCCAGTTTCCAAACACAGGTGCCTTTGGGGACATGTAGCATTCAGACCACAGCATGCCGCTTCCTTCAGTTTCAACAACCAATTAAGTCTGGACCCAAATGTCACTTGGGTACCAAACCCTTCTGGTTGAGAACTCCTAGTTTATATGCATGTTTTTATAAGTGGCATTAAGTAGTTTCAATAGTAAATATTTTGCTAGCCACCTCCCTACAGGCACCAAAAGCCTTTTTTCACAATGCTTGTTGATTTACATGGTGTAAATACTCTCTTGGTGGCGACTAATGCTGTCAACCTGACTTGCAAAATGACCACGGAGTTAGCAGCCAACTCTCAGTAGCCAATACTAGCCAGCTCCAGCACATCACAGACAAGGGCATAGCGTGCTGAGAGAACATTTTCTTCTAGAATATCCGTAATTACTGATGTCAGCACATTGTGGAGCCACGACCTAAGACTCTAACTTCCATGGTCTCCATTCAGTGTGGGCCTACCTCTCGTTCACAGGACTCTCCCCAGAGTTCCAATCAGATGTGTTTCATTTGAACTTTTTCTTCACAGAAGCTTCTGGAGCCCAATCTGAAGTGGAGAAGTTTCCCTCACTCCAGCAGGACTGAGCTAACTAGGCAGCCTGTTTTCTCTTGGCCAGTGAAGCCAACAAATTGGTTTCAAGGCCTCTAGAGAAAACCCCTAATCATGTAGGCTGAAGGTCCTGGCAGATTCTGCCCCTCTTACATTGCTGTTGAGTAATCAGTCAACTGGACTGAACTTCTGTAGCAAGCAAGACGGTCTGCGGTAGCATGAAATGGTTCCAGGACTAGGGGAGAGTGTGTGTGGCAGGCTCAGGATGACTTGTAGAAGTTTGGACATGGGTCAATCCTATCTCTGGGTTCTGAAAGGAAATGTGGTGATGGATATGAAGAATCAGAAAGCAGGGTCTTCAGGAGTGATTCTGAAGATCCACCTGTATGCTCAGGGTCCTGGGTGGCTGAGAATCAAAGGCAGGCAAAGTTCAACTCTGAGCATGAAGCCTGTATCATCATAGCTAGAGAGCCTGATCATAGGCATTGCATTGCATTATCATTAAACTATCTCAATATGTGAGTGGACAGTTTGGGGAGTTGGCCCTGCAGAATATAGAAATCATTTTGACAAAATGATGCCTTGCTTTTACCAGGAATCACAAAAATTCATTAAGCATTTATAAAAGGACAATTATTATTACACTAAAACACTAATTTTAGTGTAGTTATTGCTACACCAAAACAATTCAAGGAGAAGCAAATGGTGCTTGTGGGAGTATATCAGACACTGTATATACATGTATAAAAATGTTACAGTAAAACCTATTATTATGTACTGTTAATATATGCCAACAAAACCTTTTTAGACATTAAGAAGCATTGCTGCATAATCACATGTGCTTATGACAATGTAAGGGTCTGATGGAGTCCTTTATTGGTTTCTGCCTGTTAACACTGGCTTGGCTAATAAGTAGGATCACATTGCCATGTTCAGTTATACTTAAGGTTCTTCAAGGCTGCAATGAGTTCTGTTTACTTTTTAATTCTGGCCTTTTATTTCAACCATCTTGCCAAGAAAACTACGGATGAAATTATTTTAAAGATGAATTAACTACCCTGTAGCATATTCTTATTTTTGTCTCCTAAATGCTTAACTTTATTCAATTGTTTTCTAAGTGGAAGAAGTCAGTTGCTTTCCTCCCAATTCTATCCTTTGTGCCAGCCCTGTGGTGATTAATACATGAAGACTGGGTGGGACTTCATTGTCTACTTTGGGAGTCTGCAACACCATGAAGCAGACAGGCATGAGATGATACTCATTGTAAGTGCAGCCCTCATGAGTGAGAGCGGAATGATGCACTCTCAGAAGGAAAGACTTGGCAGTCTGCACATACTCAAATTTACCTACTCTATGGCCTAGTGACTCCTTCCTGCTGTACAGACAAGCAAACTGCCTCTATACTCCTCACATTGCACACGAGAAGCAACATTATTTAAATAGTCCAAATAATCCAGATATCCATTAACTAATAAATGAGTTAATAAAATGTAGAATTTTAACAATAATGGGGTGATGTAAGGATAGACGAAGAACTGATCCACGTTTCAGTGTTGGTGAACCTTGGAAATATTTGGCTAAGTAAAAAGAGTCAGTCACAAAACCGACATACATATGATTCTATGTCCATTTCTTTAGCATAGGCTAATCTATAGGCAGAGCTGGTTTAGGCTTCTGGGTGGAAGCGTAGTAGGCAGGTAGCTGACAGCTATCGGGCATGGAGCTTCCTTGGAGATGACTAAGGCACATTGTCTTAGAGTTACTATTGCTGTGATGAAACACCATGACCAAAAGAAAGTTGGAGAGGAAACAGTTTATTTGGCTTCCACTTCCACATCACTGTTCATCACTGAAGGCAATCAGGACAGTGACTCAACACAGGGCAGGAACCTGGAGGCAGCAGCTGATTCAGAAGCCATGGAGGGGGGCTACTTACGGGCTCGCTCCTTATGGCTTGCTCAGCCTGCTTTTTTATAGAACCCAAGACCACCTGCCCAGGGATGGCACCACCCACCGTGGGCTGGGCCCTCCCGCATCAATCACTAATTAAGAGAATATCCTATAGGCCTGCTTGTAGCCTGATCTTATTGAGGCAATTTCTCTATTGAGGACCCCTAGTCTCCAACGACTCTAGTTTGTGTCAAGTTTATATAAAACTAGCCAGCACTCAAGTCTCTGTGAATATACTAAAAGTCATCATCAATTTATTTTTATTATTTATTTTGGGACAGAGTCTTGCTAAGTTTCCCAGACTGATCTTAAAACCCTGAATAGTTAGGATTTCAAGTGTACCATACCCAGCTCCATGATTACATAGTTTAATATCTGTTTTTATGTGTATGTGAAAGTGGTATGTGTGTAGGTATACGTATTCACACATGTGTGGGTGCACTGTGTGTGCATGCTTATGGAGGCCCAAGGTTGACGCTGGGACTCCTCCTTGACCAGTCTCTACCTGATTCATTGAGGCACTGTCTCTTGGTTGAATCCAGAACTCAGGAATATGAGGTAGTCTAGTTAACCACCTTGATCCAAGTGGCCTCTGTCTCTACCTCTCAGCCCTGGAATTCCAGGAAGCATTCATTCCCTCCTGACTATATGTGTCTTCTGGAGATCAGAACCCTGGTCATCACACCTGCAGGAGAAGCTCTTTACCCACTAAGCCATTTCCACAGCCACATAATTGTACACTTTTAGCAGCTGACCTGTGTAAGAGAATAATCTTAATGTGTAAAGGTGCTGTGTATCCAATTAGTTCCTATACATAACATGCTCACAACAATGTCGGGCACACAGTAACCACTGTGTGAGGGTTGGCGTGTTACTATCGATGTCATATACAATCAAGAGGCCATTTTTCACTTGCTAGCTTAGCTATATTAAATACTTCGGTAACAGAGTCATGACTAGAATTCCTACACTCAGATCTTCCTGCATTGTAGGTGGGAATGTAAATTTGTGTGGTTTCATAACTTTGCTTATCAAATGATAAATATTCATATTTTGGTTCAATAATTTAAGAGAATTTCTCTCTGCTCCTTCTGGCAAGGTTTAAATTACCAAAGACCCAAAGAACTATTAATATGTGTCTGGTTAAATAAATTATGGTACAGTCATCCAAGGAAACCTCATGAGGTTGTAAAAAGGGAAAACAGGGACCTTGTGTAATGAGCTTATGTCTAAGATACATTATTAAGTAAGAAAAATTACAGGGCTTATTGTGTGCTGACATTTACTGTAGAAAGTAATTTATGTATGCGATGATAAATGCACACACACTTTTACACACACATTTATGCTTATATTTGCATGGACTTTGTGGAGGGAAACAAAAGGGAATAGGAGGGACTGGAAGTCTCAGTTCAAAGAAAGACTTTCATATGGTCCTACATGCTTTTGTATTGCTTGAAGTCCTGGTTTTAGTAAAAAATAAAATAAATACGCACACACACACTATTTTTTATTTTGTTGAGAAAATTGTCATGCATCCCAGGCTAATCTCGGACTCACCAAGTAGCTGAGGATGATTACGAACTTCTGATCCTCCTGCCTCTAACTTTCTGAGTCCTGGAATTATAAGTGTATGTCATCATATTTAGTTTATGTGATGCTGGGGATGAAATCCAGGGCTTGGCACTTGCTGAATAAACTCTATCAACTGAGCTTTATCCACAGTTCCAATAAAATATTATTTAACTTCTTTCCTTCCTTCCTTCCTTCCCTTCCTTCCTTCTTTCTTTTTTTTTTTTTTTTTTTTTTTTTTTTTTTTTTTTTTTTTTGCTTTTTTATTTTTAGGTTTTTAGTTTTTTTCGAGGCAGGGTTTCTCTGAGTGGCCCTGGCTGTCCTGGAACTTGCTCTGTAGACCAGGCTGGCCTCAAACTCAGAAATCTGCTTACCTCTGCCTCCCAGGTACTGGTATTAAAGGCATGGACCACTATCTCCTGGCAAAAATATTACTTTCTAAAGTAGAAAATAAATCAGAAGAAAGAAGAGAAAGAATTGAGATTATCAAAACTTCAAATGAGTTGGCTCTCATCAGACTTTTCAGTGCCACTGAATCACACACTAGGAATTTCTAATGTCCCACGTGCCCTTCAGTGCTATGAGACATACCTTGCCAGACATATTTCCCTTCTTATTACTTATGAACTAACAAAGGGAAGAGAAAAGCTCAATTAACAATACGAGAGCTTAGTGTCCAGGAGCTGTGAGCTGTTATGGGCTGCCATGGTTGGAACCAGCATGACAACCTGCCACTCGTACACTGCAACAGGTAGAAGCTCTCAAGGCTTCTGAGAGAAGACCTACCTCCTCATGCTTACAGCATACCACTGGACCCTGGATGGTGCTTTCACAGTGGTATCTAAATAGCTATTGATGATTGGAACTAGATCCTGAGACACAGCTAATAGATCCTGAGACACAGAAGGTACTCTTCCTTCCCATGGCTACTGATGTATCCATTTGTCGCTATGAGTATATCATTGGCAAATTTATTCTTTGCTGAAATACACAAGAGAGTGGTTGCATCATCAGTTATAGCCTCTTAATATTGAACAGTATCAGCAGAGTACATAATGTCTTGTGATGATACAGGAACATGGGCCTCACGTTCAATGAAAGTCTGCATTCGTTGTTGTGGGACCTCACAGCCTTTCTCCAGATTAGTGTACATGCAAGACTGCAAAGGATCCCTTTGTCGATGGCTATGTGAAGGTGAGGTAACCACCGACAAGAAGTGTGCTACAGTTACCCAAGCCTTCCTCATGACGATGTCTGAGTTACCCGTGCTTTGACTTCATTCAGTTTTTCTGATGCTTTTTTGCAAACAATCAATGTCTATATTAAGCAACAGCTGGGTGTACTTGGTTACCGCACACTAGTATTTAATAAAGTCTACTAGCCATCTGCACAGATGTTTAAAGCCCTCAGTGATGTGTACCTTTCATTCTTAACTCCTCCTTCAGTTGTACAGTAAGAACACTGGACTCTATTCTGTTTTCTTGTGGAAAACATCACCATTATGCTGTAAGAAGTTATAGATGTTGAGAGAAACAAGTTTTGTTAAAGCAAATGCTGAATTACTATGGCCATATATTTCAGTTTATTACTTTCATTTAACAGTAAGTATTATATACAAATTAAGGTTTGTGCACGTGTGTATGCAGTGTGTGTGCACATGCATGTGTGTGCACTTTTATTTAGCACTAAATATATATAAATTAAGGTGCATACGTGTGTACACATGTATTTGCATGCACTTTCATTTAACACTAAAAATTGTATATAAATTAAGGTTTGTGCACATGTGTGTATACATGTATGTGTGCATGCTGTGTGCACATGTATGTGTGTATGTGCAGGTGCACTTGCCTGTAGAGCAAAGGGCATATGTGGAGCAAAGAATCATCTTCCTCTTTTGTTTTCCACCTTATTATGTTCTGAGACACTGTCTTTCACTGAATCTGGAATTCATTTTCATCTAGAATGGCTGGCCTGTAAGACTCCAGGACCCCCTTGTGTCCTCCCTTTCTCTGTAGCACGGAGTTACAGGTGAGCACCACCACACCCAGCTTTTCACATGGCTGCTGGTGATTTGAACTCAGGCCCTAAGGCCTGCACAGCAAGCACCTTAGCCACTAAGCCATCTCCCAGGACCTATTTTAAGAATTTTAAGAGTACCCTCAAGTCTTCTGAATGTGCAAGTTTTGTAAGATGCATCCCGTCTTGAAATTTGACCATCACTGTTTTAGATGGTTGGAGTTTACTCCGCAGGTGGCTGACAGTCCGCAGCACCACAGAGGAAGGAGCCGTGCCACAAAGCAGAGTCTTGGGTCCTCACTGTGGCAGGCCCTACTGCCTGATGACGGCCTCGGGGACTGCAAGAGGCCCTAGAAATAACGTTTGGATGATTGTGTTTAAGGTACCGGAGGTGAGTTTTACCTGTTTACGAGAAGATTTCTGTGAAGGCTTAAGTTTTTTCAAGCAATCTTTTAATCACATTTGTGATATGATAATGCTGACATTTCAATCATGGAGCAATTTTTTTTTTAACAAGGCTGCCATTCAAATGTGTTTACTTTGCCTTCTACATGTACAGATTTTACATTTTGAACTGTGGCAGTAAACTCCTCTGTTCTTAAGAGGTCTTTAGTTGGCATTCTACATATTGTGTTTTGCTTTATTTTATGTAAAACTTGCAAGTAAATGTGCTATACATACATACCAGAATCTCAGTCATAAATAGACAATGAAACCGTGACATTTCCAGGAAAATGGACTGAACTGAAAATCACTGTGTTAAACAAAATATAATGTCTATTGTATATATACATTTCATATTAAAACTCTATGATGAAATCCATTAATTTGTACACTAAATTAAAAATCTAGAATAGATTTTTATTCTAAGCTCATTTTTTGAGATGTAGCAGTGCAACCATGAAGTCAGCAGGGGGTGCCACAAACACCTCCTTTGCTGTGTGAGGGACAAGCTTGGCTGACCCGGTTGTGTGGTCGGTCTAACATTATCTCTGTGACATCGCTGTAGAAAGCATTTGTGACTTATTGTTATTAACTACGAATACTCATAGAAAGCATTCACTTTTCTCCTATGTAGACTTAAATTTTTATTTTTATTTTCTGTGTTTTAGAAAAGAGATGTAATTTGCTTATAAATGACAGCTTAGAAACAGGGTCTGTGGTGGGACATCCTTTTTAGTTCCTGTGAGCTGTCTCCTAAGAAAGGCCGCTTCCTCTCTATCTGGAATGGTCTGCTCCTATTCCCCTCCGCACAGCCTTGGCGAATAGTACCGTTGCAATACACTGGGGGAGGTTTGACCTCTTTTTAAAAATTGACTTTTATTCCTCTTAACTTTGTTCAGACAAAAGTGGGTACTTACACCCTTCCTTATTATATATGCACATGTTTATATATTCACTGCATATTTGCTATTATTGATGGCTGTTTATTGTTTTAGGAAGAGGAGGCTGCGTGTCCACCCCCAACTCAAAAACAAAAACAAAACCCCTCAGGAGTGTTGAGATCATTTTACACGGAAATTCCCAGTCTGAAGCAACCCCGCACTCAGCCGCACTCAGGCCGCCCAGTACGCTGGGGGATCGGCTTGAAGGAAAATGGCTAAATACACTATTTATTTGAACCTTTCACATTTTTTGGTCACAGCACTCAGCTTGACAAAGGAACTGTCTTCTGCCTAAGTTTAATATTTGTAAAATACATTATTTGGGGATTTTTTCAACATAGCACAGTGGAGTGACGGTTAGGATGGGATCTCCAGGCAGAATCTCTTATCTATCAGCTGCACAGAGAAGAGCTCCATCCTCACTGGCAGATCCAGAGCTGCTGGCCTCCACTTTGTCCCTCCTTCACTACTATATTGGCCTCCATTGCTGCTCAGATCAGTTTGAACACACACACACACACACACACACACACTTATCTGCAATTTAATCCTAGGATATGGATAGGTAATGGCAGAAAAATCCTTAAGACAATTTTTAGAAAACACCTTGATATTTTTTTTCGTTTTCTTATTTAGACTTATTTAAGATGGACATAAAACTTTTTTTTTAATGTGTGGCTCTGGGAATCAAGCCCAGCCTGGTCCTCTGGGAAAGCAACCAGTCTGTGCCTTAACCACTAAGTCATCTCTCCAGCCCTAAAATATTTTTACACTTATGGTTTTGTATTTTTACATCTTATTCGCATTTAGCCATGTTGTTCCCATATTTAATGCATTTTCTAGCCATCAGCTCCAACCGAGCACAGCATGCTCTTTCAACGTTTTTTAGATACTTCATCCTATTTCGGTTTTAGCTGGGAAAACACAGAATAAAATCTGGCCTAAAATCTGCAGGTACAAAAAAAGAAATGTCTCCTTCCCTTTTGCAACGAACATATAAAATTTAGCATAACAAATGCATTACCTTTCTCCCCTGAGCCCACCAAAGAAGAGGGAATTCACTCTATGTATTCCAGATATTGTCATTTAATCTTTGGGGAGTTTTCATATTCTCCCACCTGTAGTATGGGAATATTATTCAGCTCTGTTACAGATAAAATCATTAAATGCATGAGAAGATGAAACTTGTCCCATGTGCAAATAGCAAGCAGTCAATCAACTTTAGGACAGATAGACAGACAGACAGTGCTTCCTTACACCTGGAACTTCAGTGTTTTTTTTTAGCTATACATATTTGGCTTTTTACTTACATCACTTTTAACTATAGCAGATGCCAAAGTGTCCTACCCTACGGATACTATTTTGTTAGCATTTTAAAATGCTCAGCTTCTTTTAACTTAACACCCTTTTTTGTTTATTACAAAAGAAAAGTTAATTTTAGAGAAAGTCTAGCCTCGAGCTATGCATGGCCAAATAACCTTGTGGAGGTTTGGGCATCAGATTTGTCAAATGCACTCAGGATCCTGACCTGGAGCTCATGTGAGTGCCTGCAGGGAGAACTGGGGCACCTGACCACAGCCAGCACAACCAATCATGACAGTGTGTGGCTGCCACACCCACCTGCCCACCACTTGTCCCCTGGAGAGAAGCCAGTCTGTCTGCCAGCCTGAATTCTGTTGTTAGCTCTTCCTGGAAATCTCCACACCTTACTGGTCATACAATGTAAGAATACAGGCCAGTATAAACCAGGTTCACATTAAACAGTAACCAAATATATATATATATATCTCGATAAAACGGTAGGTTTTTAAAAAAAAAATTTTTACTACTGTTTTTATGTCTTTTACTCTACTGTCATGTTTTAAAATTAGAGCGTCCTATTTACTTCTCTTGGAGGTCAGCCACATTTTAGTTATGCACCCTGGCCTATCATCTGCCATTTCCAAACTTGCTCAGTGGGGTTTTGTTCTTGCCAGCTTTCGGGATTCATCAGGATGCTTTGGAGCCCATAATGAATGTGGGTGATGCACTGTTTGAGGATTGCAATGGGGTTCATCACTCCAGGACAGCAGGCTCAGCTTTTATTTTATAGTTTTGAGAAAAATTAAAAGGTGGGCCTATATTAAACTATATAGCTTTGGATCCCCTTAGCCTATGTGTGTGTGTGTGATGAAGAGGACCATATTAAAAATATAATCAGTAAAGACCTCAATATTTTTGGAAGTTCTGATTTGTGACATGCCTTCTCAGAATTAAGGTGAAGAGTTTAACGTTTATTGTCTTTTCTAGCCAACCAACATTCTCTTCATTTAAAAAGATACTTCTAAGTATTACCAGTATTGGGGAAAACAGGCCACAGGATACAATGTGACTTTATTTTTCTTCTTATTCTACATATATTTCCTAATTCACTTTGAAAAAGCTCAATGTTCACCCATGCAGAGTTTAATTCAATATTAATTCATCTAATAAGCCGTACAATGATAATCATAATTCATAATTCAGAATATTTCTATCCCCCATCCCCCATCCCATCCAAGAGCTCCATACTCCCTCGCCCTGGGCCACCACTAATCTATGTCGTGTCCTGTCTTTGTAGGTTTGGAATGGTGCAATGAGTGTCTTTTGGAATGGCTTCTTCCACTGAGAATCTACTGTAGTTTACAACATTTGACCATGACCTTCTGCCTCTGAAGATAAATGTTATTCTTGCGTGTCTTGCTGAATTAGAGGATCGAGTATAATTTGCATAAGGCAAAAATTAGAAACTAGTTAAAGCAAGTGTGCCTTTTCTTCTACACAGAAGAAAATCCATATTGCCAACGACAAAAAAAAAAAAAAAAAAAAAAGCGGATTGTGCAGTCACCAGGCGCTGAACAGTATGTATCCTAAGGTCTCTTTGGCCAGTGTGGTGGTGGCGGCAGGGGGTGGAGTGGGGGGCTGGAGGGTGGGGGGTTAGTGTAGAAAGGAACTCTTAACAAAGAGGATCCATCAAAAGTCAGGATAGGGATCAAAGTTTTGGGCAGATGTTTAAGAGCAAAACTTCCTCCACTGGGAAAAAGGATCCTTGAATATTTAGCATAATTCGGTGTAAACCCCTCCTCCGTGCCTCCACAGTGGTCGGGGGGGGGGGGCGGGGGGGGAACAGTCTCCTCAGTATAGACAAACAGGAGCCTGAACGACAAGCACGCTTTCCCTCTTGCCCTTTCCCCTTCTTCACTGTCACGATTGAGCCTCGCTACAGTTTGCTCAAATATTTGGAAGTGAACTTAGAGTCCTCCCCCCAACTTATGATTTTATAGCCAATAGGTGATGAGGTTTATTTGCATATTTCCAGTCACTTAAGCAGCCGTGGAGTGGAAACCCTGTCAGACTCGGTTCCTCCTCCTCCTCCTCCGAGGAATTCTGCCCCTTCTAGCTGCCCTGCCCTCTCCTTTAAAGGGTGACTTGCCCTGCGGCGTTCCACCGCGCTCCAACCCTCTGGCGCCTCCTGCTCACCCCATCGGAACGCCGATCCGCGCCCGCCAGCCCGCCCGCCAGCCCGCCCGCGCCGCGCGGTTCCCGCAGCACAGCAGAAGGACGCGCCCGGAGATGGAGAGCAAAGCCCTGCTCCTGGTGGCCCTGGGAGTGTGGCTCCAGAGTTTGACCGCCTTTCTCGGAGGGGTGGCCGCAGAGGACGGTACGTTTTGCACGCAGACTCCCCTCCACCTGCAGACCCGGCCCAGACCGCTTCCTTGCCACCTGAAGATGGGAGGGAGAAAGTTGGAAGGGACGCGCTCCGGGGCTCCCGGGCGCAGCAGCAAAAGGGAGTCCGCGGAGGGGTGGCTGGAGTCGCGCTGAGGCGACTCCGGGTTCCCGCTTATTTTCTCTCTCTCTCTCTCTGCCGGGTTCCCGCGCTGTCCCCTGCTCTCTCCTGCCGCCGGCCATTGCAGGGAAGAGCACGAAGGTGTGACGCGTGGGATGGGGAAGACTTAGGGGTCGGGCGATACAGCAGTGACCGCTTGTAACCTTTCCATAAGGAGTGGAGGTGCAGCATGCATGGCGCGCGGGCCAAGGTGACCCTAACTTGGCTGGGACCGCGGATCAGACCCCTCTGGAGGCGGGAAGAGTGAGCCGAATGTGGCCTCATCCGGGCTGGGGGTGGAAGGATGCGTGGTTTGCGTCCCGGCTGCACCGGGCACTGGGGGTTCCAGAGCTGGGCTGGGAGCGACCGCGGGAGTGCGCGGTGCTGCGGGAGAGCGCGTGGCGCGGAGTCCTGGGACCTAGGGTCCTGCACACGTCCCTGCGCCGGGGAGCTCTCCGGTCTCCGCTTAGCCCAGTACCCAAGAAAGCCCAGCGAAGGGCCGACCCTCCGGGGAGCCTGGCTGAGCCACCAGCAGTATGGGGCCTCCGGCGCGGGGGTTCCCAGTTCAGTACTCTAACCTCGCGGTCCTCCCAGGAGAGGCTCGCTCAAGGCGCTCAGCTAGCTGGAGAACACGTGGGGTTTCCTAGCGCCGCTGGGAGGTCGTGGCCACCACTACTGTCACAAAGGCAGTCACCTCCGCAGCGCTGCCTGCCGTCTCTGCCTAGAGAAGACAACTAGGGTCAGTTGCTAGTTTCTTTATGGCCTTGAAGTCGAGACCTGCCCACAATTGAGAAGCGTTGTAACTTGAACCTTGGTTGAGCTAACAGAGCAGAGACTCAAAAAGTAACTGAACCCAGTCATAAAAGGAGGCTGGTGTTTCCTTGTGTTGAGGCTGGTGGAATCGCCATGAGGGTGGTGTCCCCTGGAGGTGCTCTTCAGTGGCACGTCCGCAGCCTGATTCCAGTCTTAGTGAAGTCTGTGATTGCAGCTAAAAGCTTGCTTTATCGCTGCATGTAGCTGTAAACATCTTTGCTAAGTTATCAAAGAAGGGAGAAGCCTTCACAGCCTGTAAGAATCTCAGGTGTTTAAGGACACTGGAGATTCTGCCTCTCCCGTGGGAGGTTGTCTTTCAGTGTAGCTTGCTATTCTGGTTAAGTAAATAGGAGCAAACTTTCATTCAGATTCCAGAAAGCACACCACAGTGTAACACTGCTTTTTATTGTAAACTCTCACAGAAAGGGTCGTCCGCATTTCAAGGTTTTGCTAACATTTCCTTAGATGCTAGGAACCCATCTTTCTCAGCTACTTCGTGTCATCCTCTAGGTTCTGCTTCACCGGCTCTAATATTAGCAAAGCTGGCAAGACTCACAGTCCCCTGGGGCCCCTCCTTTACACTTTGATTTAAATGGACACCTAAGTAATTGCACAATAATTTTGGATTTTAGCCAACACTCGATTTTCCTATCAATAAAATGTATTAGGAAATATTATTCCTAAGCAGATGTGAAATTATTTCCTCTTATGATCTTTCTGTTCTCTCTACCTGTCCTTTATAGTGTGTTTCTTCTGTATCAGCACCTTCTAGCCCTTTCTCTGGCAAATGAATTTACCTAGGGATAAGACTGCAGGTAGGAAAGACACAGCTTAGACTGATCCAGGTTCCCTTTGGGCTCTCAGTTTCCTTGTTCACTCTTGATTTTTTTTTTCTTGTTTTCCTGCAAACAGTGTGTGAATTTGGGTGCTTTATTCCTGTAGCCCCTGCAGCCACTCCTGACCCCAGTCATAAAAGTGGAGAGCCAAGAGAGGGAGCATAGAGGGCTCTGCTCAGTGCCATCCTGTTCCACCAGCCATAATGCTCACTTGTAGGTTAATATCAGAGTTAAATAACTGAATGATGAGAGCGAAGTAGCAAATGCCATTGGAAGAGAGATTGACGAGTAAGTGATTGATTGATAGCTGCATCTAAAGGTGGGGGGAGCCAAATGAGGGAAGAGCTGCAATGGAAAGATGTTCAGTTTCTTTCACAGAGTGTATTTTTAGCACAGCTTCCCGTTACTACTGCATTTTGGAGGAGACTGAGCTACTCAGTTGACTGTTTCAGATTGTCCGAGTAGAGCAAAAATGCCAGGTTATCCTGTCCCTTTTTCCTCTGTCCACAACCTGTTCCCACATTATTATCACCAAGGATTTTATGTGGGGGAATGTTCTGGCCATCAGAATGGTCACAGGTGATGACTTTGGGTCACATGCTGCAGAGAAGAATTCAATACAAGCATCATTAATTTGCAGGTCTGAAAATATCATTTGAATGTATTCAAAATGTAACGTGTGTGTGTGTGTGTGTGTGTGTGTGTGTGTGTGTGTGTCACAGGAGGTCCTTGTCACATCTACTCTTTGCAAAAGTTGAAGCTTTATCAGTTTCTCAAGGAGTAAAATAGTAAGATTGCAGCTTACTCCAACACTAAGAGTTTGAAATTTATTGTGAAAAATATTCACTGAGAGCAGGGTGTGACTTCACATGGCTGTCTCGAGGCCATCATGAGAGTGTCTGTGAGGAGTAGCGTCACTTGAGTACTCAGTAAGTGCTAGTTTGCTTTTGTGGAATACATGAATATCAACCAAGATGGAAGGGATGGACTATCTTAGGTGACACACATATTTAAAGTTCACACTATGCTCGTGCCAACTTATTCTTCGTGTTCTTCCTAGCCTGTTCTCCCACACTGATTATACCCTAGGTATAACACCAATTTTGACCTTTGAATGAGTAAAGAAAATGTCCTCACTGCTAACTGGCCCAAGAGGCCAGCCACTCTGGTTCTAATCCAGCGGTGCTCATGGCACTAGCTGACTTGGTGTGTGTGTTCATTGATGTGAATCTTTTATCTGGAGGAGTCTGATTCTATGCAATCCCACTCTGATTCGAGTTAATTTAATCTTGATATGGAAGTTTAAAGATGCTTTTAAACAGTATGAGGAGTCAGGTTCTTGGATGGTAAGGAGTCAAAGTGGACAACTGTGAGTTAGCCCTTCTCAATACCAGATAGAGTTACCTTGACTGATAATTTACATCTGAGAAAAATTTATTTCATAAAACTAATTATGATGAAAAATCCTGAGTCAGAACTTATACTTTAAATAAAAGAGTGGAATGTCATTCTTTTGTTTTTATTCTGAGGCAGGGTTTTGCTTACTAGTCACTCTGGCTGGCTAGAAATGCAGCATGTGGACCAGAATAGCCTTAAATGCAGAGATCCATCTGCCTCTACTTTCCAAATACTGATGTTAGAGGCGTGAGCCACCATGAGTAGCTTGGAGTGACGTTCTTCACTCAGCCTTCCCTGAACATGTCAACAAAATGTTGATATGATAATCAGACAGAATATCAGCATGACAAGAAGCTACTTTCACTGGATTTTTTTCTTTGGCCTCTCGATCAGCAAAGGAGAGGTAATTTCATATCAACTGTGCAAGAATATTGTATTCTGTTAGAAATGTTCATTTAAATGTCGCTACAGGAGGACCCTTTGCCCAAGTGTCCCATTACTCAGCCACAAGGACTCTGAGCAATGATGGTTTGGATACATCTATACTCACTGTTCTAAACCCAATTTGTGACTCTGCCTTTTGGTATTATGAAAATTTTGCCCTAATTTTGGAACAAGTTCAACATGACATTTAGGTAGCATTTCCTTTACTACTCAATTTAAAAACCTTTGTTCTTTTCTGTTTGTAAAAGGTGCAAACTCCAGTTAGCTAGGTAAGTCACAAACGGTGCTTCCACTGAGGACCTAAGCACACTAACGAATGTTGATTTACCTTTTTCACACCAAACTGACCAGTTCAGTAACTGAAGCCACTTGCCGTTTGGAATCCTGCACCCTACGGTACCCACATATGTAACTATAAGCATCTGTCTCAGGCAGCAAGTGACTGATGGACGGAGTCCTTTAGGAAAAAGAGAAGAGGGCAGGATTTCAAAAGATTATGATTATAACTGAGTTCTTCCTAGTCTTCATACATGTGGTACTTCTTTGACTGGTAGCTGTCATCTGTCTTCAGTGTCCCTGCTACTTCTCTAGAGGCTCAATGCTGCTGTCTTTCTGACAGGAGTACAGTCCCCTCTATAAAATCTTAACCTTCTCTATGTTTTTTTTCCCCCAGCCTAATTTCAACTCTGTGATTATCATCCATATCAGGATAAATGTCTTTTCTTTGTTATACACTACATGGAGCTATCTTTTCAGAAACTTAGAAATAAAAATTACATAGTAAAAAACAAAAAAAAATGAGATTATGATCCGTGGACACAGACACAAAACCCTTGTGCTTGATAAGGACTTGTCTTGGGGGTCTTGGTTGTCAGGGTAGTATTAATATGCTGGGTCAAAATCAGGATGGAGAGCCTTTGAAAGGGTATTCCTTCGCCTCTCCCCCTCATTCTTTCTCTTCCCCATTGCCTTCCTCCTTCTCGTCCTTTTCTCCCTCTCATCCTCTCCTCTTCTTCTAAAGTAGCCTTAATTTTCCAAGGGACCTAACAAAAGGCAGAATAGTTGGATGAGTGCAGTCACTGATGACATTTCCTGGTTTCCTTAGCAACAGTCACCTCAGATTAGCGCAAGCTCACCTGCCACTCCAGTAGTCAACCCAGCATGCACCTTAATTATGAAATCTACTTATGGAACCACCCCCAGGGTCCATCTTCTTACCTGTCTCTCTATGTTCTTCTCAGCTGATGCTCCAGGGACCACAGCAGTTGGGAAAGTACACTAATCTTTCCTAAGACAGTCTTAAAGGGCAGCAAACACTAGCAATATAAAGAAATCCCTACCGCATAGACTAGGCAGCAGAAAGATTTGTGACTTCATGTCTAACGTAGACTTGAAACCATTGCCTAGCTAATTATGCAGCACCATTTTCATGTGAAAACTTGACACACCACACACACACACCACATACACTGGATAAATACACAAATGTATTAAAACTAAAATAAAAAGTGGATAATCAAACACAAAAATCAGATTGTTAGAAAGGATCAACTATTAGAGGTGGATTCAAGTGAAGCTAATTTATTTTTATATTTTCTAAAACACTTCCTAAAAATAAGACAACTTCTTGGGCAGAATCAGGTTAATTAGGTTAAACACATGTAATATTCTTTTCCTCCAATTAGTAAGGTTAACAGTGTTTTCTGGTTTGGAAGGAAGAAGAAATCCTGTATCATCACATAAGATGGGAGGTTGCACATATTTGTGGTCGCAGGATGGATTCATTGAGTTATTAAGAGCTTTAACGATCAGGAGTTTAGCGCGGTCTCTTAGTTAGAAAAATGGTTTTAGACTGTTTAGCAACTGTTGTGAAACTCATTTCTTTCTAGCAAATATAATCATTAAGAAATATCTTCTTTGTTTTAGTAGAGATTTGCTTGTGTATATGTGTGTGTGTGATTGAGTTGCTGCTTATAATGAATCACTCAGCAGCTAACCACAGCATTGTGTAAGGGATTTAAAAATAATCTTCAGAAAGGAAAATGCCCGCCAGTCCTCAGATAGCCACATGATGAGCCCCGGCTCACACCTGTGTGTGCTTTTACTGTTTGTGCAGTCTTCTTATTTTCTTTCTTGCTTGACTTTTGCAATGCCAGTTTGAAATGAGAGGTTTCAAAGTTTTAGTTATAAGAAAAGGAACAGATTTAGATTGAGATATAACATCTTAATTATCTCTATTGTCCATTTCCTGAAATTTTAAAAGAGAAACATCCAAATTTTGTTATTATTTTATAGTAAATAGGCTGTATCTATAATCTGACCAAGAATTAAATGATTTTCTCTAAGTCCTCTGTGGTATGTTTCCTGAAATGGATCTGATTTTATTAGCAACTTAACAATTCTTACTTTCTATAAATAATCATAAGGATTCATCATCATTTAAAATATATGGCAATAGTTTCAAAAGTTAGGTGAACCTACTCTCCTTACCCAGTTTAAGATTTACTGTGAAGAATGAAAACAAACTCCTTCTATAGCCATATTTACTGAATTTTTATTTTATTTTATTTATTTTGGTTTTGTGAGACAGAGTCTTTCTGTGTAGCCCTGGCTGTCCTGGAATTCTCTCTGTAGACCAGGCTGGCCTTGAACTCAAAGATCCACCTGCCTCTGTCTCCTGAGTGCTGGGATTTAAGGCATGTGCCACCACCACTCAGCTAAGACTTGCTGTAATTTTAAAGGTCTGACTTTGTGTGGAAAATTCTAAGAACAATGGAAGGGAAGCGCTATCTAGGGAATGTATTGACCATGGATCGATCACACATACCATGATATCTGTGAACATTCTACTCTCTCTAATGGCTAGGGACAGCACGCTGCCATTAGGATAGCAAAGGCTTCCTCAGGCTTCCAATTTTTTTCCTTTTAGAGTTCTGGTAATGGGAGAAGTGCTTCCTTCAAATGAGTCTAATTGTGTTGTTATGGTGAAACTTTAGATAGATATAATCAGAGATTTGAAGGAGGTGGAATAACTCACAACATAGCAGGAACCATGTCACATAAGACCTATGGGACAGTGTCTGCCAGGAGCACGAACTCTGAGCTAGGAGAAAGAAGTACTTGGCGCTGGTCTTCCCTCTCTTTCCCACCTTGGCTTAGTCACTTGAGAAAAGATGAAATTAGAGAATTTCCACATAGTAGTTCAATTGTGAGAATTAAATGCACATCCACACACTCTCTAACTGGAAGGAGATAGAAAGAAAAGCTGTCAGTTGATTGCTTAACTCACAATTAAAGTAATCTCTGTCCACTCTGTCACCGCTGGGACATCAATCATTCTCTTGAAATCCACATTCTTTTTCTTTTAAAAGTATTTTTATGTGCATGTGTGTGTGGCGAGTATGATATTTGCATGTGTGCAGGTGCACATGTCTTCATGTGAAAATGGAGGCACGAGGTTCTTCACTCTTTCACCTTATTCTTTGAGGCGGGGGTCTTATAATCAAACCCAGAGCTCACCAGTATGGCTATTCCTGAAGCTTGCTCTGAAGATCCCACCTCCACCTTGTGAGGCTGGAATTACAGGCAGGTCACCAGTCCCATCTGACATCCATGTGAGTTCTGGGGTTCTGGACTCAGGTCCTCATGCTCACGCAGACCCATATTCATTCTTCAAAGCCTACTTTAGAAAAATCAAGCATGTTGTTGGCATCTGTAGCGAACCTAAAACCTGTCAGTCACACGTAAAACCAAATAACCCTCAATTGATGTCTCTGATTTCCTTTCCTGTAGGGGGAAGAGATTTTAGAGACATCGAAAGTAAATTTGCCCTAAGGACCCCTGAAGACACAGCCGAAGACACTTGCTACCTCATTCCTGGAGCAGCAGAGTCTGTGTCTAATTGCCACTTCAACCACAGCAGCAAGACCTTCGTGGTGATCCATGGCTGGACGGTGAGCATGGTTCTAGAGGAAGGAGTGGATTAGAGTCAGGTCTGGCAGATTCCAGCTATTTGAAACCATAACCTGTATCAAGCTGCTCTGTGACAGCTTTGCCCCTAACTTGAATAGAGGCAAAGCTCATGAACTCTTCCCCCGGCTAGTACCCACCTTTGTTCAAACAAGGGCTGTGCCCTTGAATTCTATGTCTGTGGAGGTGGGAAAAGGATGTTTCACTCATTTCTAGATATGCAGTGTTACTGTTTCAGGGAGCCAGTGGAAGTTTGGCATGATCCTCATACACACAAGATGAGTGCACCCAGAGTGAAGAAATTATCCATTCATTCATTTCTTTATTCCTTTATTCACCAAAGACCTTTTCCTGAAGGTCACCCATGAGAGTAGAGGAGGCCAGAGCAGAAGAGCTGTTCAGGGACCTCTTGGCTGTTCTCAAGCTCTGTGATGTGATCAAATCATTTGTCATCTCTAGACCTCAGCTTACTAACCTGTGAAATAAAGGGCTTCTCTAAGACCCCCTCCACTTCCAACTTGCCCCATTTATAAACTTAAGGGAGTTTATCAGGAAACTGTCATGGAAGAAGGCTGGGAAAAAGGCATACAGAGATAATTCAATCTACAAAGAGTTTGCCTTGCCAGTACAGGACCTGAGTTCTCTTCCACAACTTAAAAATAAATAAATAAATATGCAGGGCACAGAGCAGGGAGGTGGTGGTGCATGCCTTTAATCCCAGCACTCAGGAGGCAGGGCACAGAGGCATACTCTTATAATCCCAGGGAGGCAGAGACAGAGAGACCCCTGGGGCTCACAGACAAGCCAGCCTAGCTACTTGGTGAGTTCCAAACCAAGGAGAGATTCCTATCTCAAAAAGCAAGGTCAAAACTCCCAAGGAATACCTCAGGCTATCCCACATGCACCCGTGTGTACACACACACACACACACACACACGAAAGATACGAAGAAAAGTACAAGCTGTGGTTAGAGCTACTTATTTAAAATATTCATAAATAGTTCCTCCCAAATATGCCATGTTAGGGAAGTTTATTTTTAGTTATGTTTGAAATTGTTTTAGGCACTGTTGGAAAAAGGAATGCATAGGCCTTGGCATTTAGTATTGTTTGCAGGTGTTGGATTTCTATGGGCGATGTTTAATTGCTTATGATCTGCATGTGCAATCAGTAGAATACCTGAGGAGTTCTGAAAGAATAGAAACACCTGAGCTCAGAAACTCGGGGGTCCCCTGTGTATTGAGTATGGTGTTGGCCAGGACGGTGGTTCCTTCTGCTGAGATCTGGCGGAGTTTGCATGTATGAAAATGCCTCCTTGTCCTTCTTGGTGAGCCACAGCAACATACAACTACCATGCCAGATAGTTGCCTTATATGATGCTGTTTGTATACAAATATTTCAATTTACTTTTACAATTTTCAATTTCTAGTGAGCAGGTTACATTATTAAAATGAATTTATATGAAATAGATGGCTAAAGATGTGTCATCTTCTTGTTATATGCAACTTTTTAATGCTATAGCTGGATACTGAATTCCAATGAGAAGTCCTAGGAGATGTACATCCAATCCATATATCTCTTCCCACATACTGAAGGGATCTTATTTTTGACACTATAGGGAAAAATGTTAAAATTTTCATGGATATGCCAGCAACTGGACTCTTACAGATGTACTTTTTAAAAAATGCACCCATTTACTGGAGTGAATATAGTATGTTATATAGCATATAATAAAAGTCTAAGTCTCTGACATAAACTATAAATGGGAAAAAGTTCTTTGAGGTGCTTAGAGACATTTGGATCCACATAGTATGGCTCCTAATGCTGTCCAAGAAGTTTAAGCTCAATAGACACACTCTTGTACTGGGAAGCACCTGTACATTTCAAGCACCGTACTCTCACCCCTCAAAGAATTTGGTGCTTTAGGGAGCTGCAGCAGAAGGGGAGAGTTTGCTTCTCTTACTAAGATGACGTATTCAGACACAGTGCCGGATGCTGCCACTACTCTACTGACTCTCTAAGCCCACATGTGCTCTTCAGGTCACCTGCCTTGGTGTTTTGAGTGCTAGGCTCAGGCTAGGTTTCTGGCCAGACAGAGTCTGCTTTCATATCACATGAGCTTGTGTTGGGTGGAACCATAATAAAGCCAGCTGATGGCGGCTTATCTGAGCAAACCCAGGCTGGGTTCAGTCAAGCCATCTGGTACAGGTAGCAGAGAGGGCTCTGGTTTAGAGATTTGTCTGACAAAGACTTGTAAGAAGAAAAAATCTGGAAAACAAGACCTTTTTCTGAGCAGAGCAGAGTGCTCAGCTTCCTCAACCCCTCATTTATATTTTATGTTGAGTGAGAAAGAAAGGATTAGATTAGTTGCTACTGAGTTACTACAAGTACCCAAAGGTGTAGGTAAGTCGGTCACCTGCCCTTTTCCAGACTGCCTAACTTGGAAACACTGATATAGGAAAAAGTAAAACAAAACCTAAAACAAACAGCTTATCGGTGATAAGCTTCCAGGCCACTCAAGGACACAGACTCAGGGAAGCCGTGACCCTCTTCAGTCAGATCAGGAGAGCCGTTCTCCCCCACTGGCGCTTTGCACTTGCTGGCTCTCACAGTGGAGTGGGAAGGGGTCAGTGCAGTTCACATTACATTCCGAAGAAAGGACCCCACCGTCTCATGGCCTTGCACGGGGACTGCAAAAGGCAGCCAGTGTAGCAGTCGGGAAGGGAGGTGAGGGAAGTGTTTAGGACCAGCCTTCCGGTCGGATGTGCTCAGTTTGTTCCTTCAAAGATCCACCCGCCTCAGCACCTGGACTTGAGGCACCCTGACTGAGACATGTTCAGAGGGGCTTAACTGGGTTCCCAGTGGGCTGACATCACCTTTGTACCTTTTCTTCTTCGTTTTCTCTCTGTGCTTAAAATAGCTGTGGAGCCGACGCTACACCTGCAAGGAGACTGGGAACCAGACTGGTCACAAATGGAAATGTATGAGGGAGCTTTGAGCCAGTCTGAGCCAGCCTTGTGCTTCAGGTGTCCCAGGAAGTTGAAGTTAGTTTACAGAACTGATTAATAGAAGGGGCAGAACTATAATCCATATCTCACTGGCTGGCCTTGCCACAGCACAGGTCACAGAAACTAGGTGAAAAGTTGTGCTGTTTGTCTAATATGGGGAGTGGAGTGAGGTGCATGTTTGGGTATTTTTCCTCTAGTAAATGCATAGACAGTAAAACAGGAGACTAAAAGAATTCATCACGTAACTGCAAAACTCCAAATGGAGCCAGGAGATTTGTATATCCAAGGTTCCCATTTCTCTGCTGGGTTTCGTAGGTCTCCACTAAAAGCTGGCTTAAACGCATTTGTCACAATATTCTTAAGTTCAACAGATAATTGGTAGCCTTAATTGTGGCTATAGTATGACCTGACCCTAACATCCTTAGCAAACAGCTTGCGCATGCAAAACATTCTTTCTAAGAAAAGCAGTGCATTTGCATCTCTTAAAAATACCTTCCTTTTGCTTATTTCGCAGTTTTCAGTGTTGAGCCTTGGGCTCTGTACATGCAAGCCAAGCACTTCACTGTGCAATGGCCCCAGTCCTCTTTGGACTTTTGTTTTTGAGACAGTCTCTCTAAGTTCCCCAAGGCTGGTCTTGAATTCATTTTCTAACTGAGGCAGGTCATGAACTTATCTCTTGCTTTACTCACCAGACTTGCTGGAATTACAGACATGTCTGACAGCCCGGCCTTTAAACCAACTCTTCTGGGAAACATTTCCCGCCTTGATTGAAAGTCATTAAACAACACCTCTTTTCTAAAAGTGTGTGTGATTTGGCTATAAACTTTTAACACATTGACCCTGATCCTTTTTTTAATAGTGTAAATTGTTGAAGTCTTACTAATTGATAAAACATACTTTTTAAAGCAATGTAATTCCCAGCCTGTTGTTCCTGAGGCCAGCACACTCCCTGGTATTATCACATTTGCCCTGGACTGGGGAAGGAGTAGGTAAGAATCAGAACACCCCTTGAGGTTGGAGTTTTCAGTCAGAGCCAATAGGCTTCCTTGCAAGTTTGTATTTCTCATTTCATGTAGAAGATTGTCATATTTATAATGAATTATAGTTAGAAGAAAACCTGTATTATCCTTCTCAGGTGACAGGAATGTATGAGAGTTGGGTGCCCAAACTTGTGGCTGCCCTGTACAAGAGGGAACCTGACTCCAACGTCATCGTCGTAGACTGGCTGTACCGGGCCCAGCAACATTATCCAGTATCTGCTGGCTACACCAAGCCGGTGGGAAATGATGTGGCCAGGTTCATCAACTGGATGGAGGTAAAACTGGGAGAAGGAGCCTTCTGTGCTGAGGACACAAACTCTTGGCTAGAGCTAGACAGCTGATCCCCACTCCCCTTTCATTAAGATCTAAGGTGTTCTCCAAAGCATTTCAAATGTTCAGAAGGGCATTTTTTACACTGTGGTAAGAATGACTGGATTATACAACCGATAAGTGACTCTGCCCTGCCCTGTCCTTTGCTATTTCAGTGAGCAGATCTTCTGGGACCAAGAACAAGTGGGTAGCATAAACAAAAGCCTGTTATTTTAGGACAGAGGGAAGATGGCATGTTCAGCCAACTCTTTCGCCACCAGCGGGATAACATGCGTATCCTGGCTTTGACTCTTGTTAGAATACCAACCTCTTTAAGAAAATTGTTAATAACTCTTAGAGTAGATTAGTAATCCAAGTGATTGTTGAGACCCAGACCTGGTTTGGGGTAGAGATGAACTGAGTCAGGGAGACACTAAGTGGGACATGTAGGACATGGGGTAGCTGGGAGTTGAGAATTAGAGTTACAGATTTTACCCACTTCCTTCTCTTAGGGAACACACTCTGGAAGTTAACTTTGGAGCTTTTTTTTTTTAAGAGAAGTTAGTACTAGTAATAGCTAGTACTCTAACAGGGACAAGTTATTTAAACCAGGGAATTAGAATATATAGCTTATATATATATAGTTTAGATTAGCCATCAAAACACAAAACTTCTTTTCTTGGCTCTTTTATAAGTCACATAAATGAACTTGGAAGAACCAGATCACCTACTTGGGCCGCAGGTTTCTTACTTGTTGTCTTTGTTTGTTTTCTATTGATGTGATAAAACACCATGACCAATGTAACTAAGAAAACAACACATTTAATTTGGGGCTCAGGGTTTCAGAGGATTAGAGCCCTTGACCAACATGGCAGGAAGTATGGCAGCTGGAAGGCAAGCATATTGCTAGAGTAGAATCTGAAAGCTCACATCTTGAGGCAAAGCCACCAGGCAAAGAGAAACATTGGGGATGACATGAGCTTTTGAAACCTTAAAACCTATCCCCAGTGAATGGCCTCCTCCAACAAAGCCACACCCCCTAATCCTTCCTAAATAGTTCCACCAACTGGGAGCCAAGCATTCAAATACAAGAGCCTTTGGAGGCCATTCTCATTCAGACCACCACATCTGTTGATGCAGAAAGCTGAGCCATGCACCTGTGATCTCTTCCCATTCTCTGCTGTCTGTTTTAGTCATTGCTTGGCTAACTTCAGGGAATAACAGGATGCAGGATATTTGGACAAGTAGATAATGTGCGAAAGTTTATATATATACTTATTTAGTATATATGCATCTACTATGTATACACATTTATAAATATAAATAATATACATTTAGATGTCTGGAAAAATTCCTAGTTTCAACTTGTTGTTAAAGAAAAAAAAATCTCAACACCACAGAATATTTGTCTCTTTTAGCTATAAAAGTAAATCGGTAAAATTAACTTACAGTAGTGCCAGTATTTTTAAACCAGTATTTATTTTTGCTTTTGTTACTTTTGGTTTTGATCTTAAACCAAGAACTACACCAAGTCTTTTTTCATTTCTTCTCCTCCAGGAGGAATTCAACTACCCCCTGGACAATGTCCACCTGTTGGGGTACAGCCTTGGAGCCCATGCTGCTGGTGTGGCAGGAAGTCTGACCAATAAGAAGGTTAACAGAATCACTGGTAAGAGGCTTTTTTTTTTTTTAGTTCATTTATCACATGTGATAAATGTGATGTGACCATCATTATGAAAGAGAACCAGAGCTACTTTCAGTAAGTACCCACAAGCATTGTGTTGGGGCCTTGTGTCCAGTGTTCTTCATCTCTTGTCTGAGCTCTAGCTTTCTGTCCACTGGCCATGGGGTAGGACATTAAGTACATTAAGAACACAGGCCCACACATTCCTCCAAGAAAGAGTTCTCTCCTTCTGCTGCCCCAGCTGAGCTAAGAGATTGCATATATGTCATCCCCTCTCACATCAGCACCAGCGAGACTGACAAGGACTGATTCCAGAGAGCATTTGGAATAAGACAGTCATCTAGGAAGCAGCTATAAATGATTTGGTGTAGAGGGAAGGAGAAAAGAATTGAGCATGGATTAAAGGTCTTCTCAGATTCAGAAATAACCTACAAGAAGACATCAGGCCTTTAGGTGTGAAAAATCACTGTAGACTGGACAGTTTTAAAGACATGTATTAGGCCTGATGGTCACTGTCAGCTACATTATGTGTTTAAAGCCATCCTAGCAGCAGGGGCATCAGGAGAGGGATGGAGTGCAGGGCCAACTTAAACATGTGGGCTACAGAGGTGCACATCTGTAACCACAGCATTATGGAGCTTTAGGTAGGAGGATCTAGAGTTCAAGGCTGGCCTGAGAGAATAAGAGGGAATGATTAAAGCGAGCAAGGGAGTGAGTGAACAAGATTCTATTTTAGAAGAGCTATGCCTACTTTTCCGACTCCCAGTCACTGAAAGAGCTGACTCCTAAGACAAGGAGCTGATAAGAATTTAGGAGACTTACAATTACATTCAAATGACAAGGATGCTGATACAAAGACTGAGCTTACAGCAGACTGAAAAATCTATGGGGCCCTTTTCTTTCCCACCAAGGACTGGATCCAGCTGGGCCTAACTTTGAGTATGCAGAAGCCCCGAGTCGTCTTTCTCCTGATGATGCAAATTTCGTGGATGTCTTACACACATTCACCAGAGGGTCCCCTGGCCGAAGTATTGGGATCCAGAAACCAGTGGGACATGTTGACATTTACCCCAATGGAGGCACTTTCCAGCCAGGGTGCAACATTGGGGAAGCCATTCGTGTGATCGCAGAGAGGGGCCTTGGAGGTGAGTGGATCAGAAGTCACTTAAATGTGAGTTTTAAGGCTTAGGTCTCAATGACATCACATCCTGTTCCTGGTCCCCACAGTGTGTGGCTCCAGTGCATACACTTGTGTGGAGGAAAGATGGCTCAGTGGGTAAAGCACTTGCCGTGCATGTGTGAGGACCTGAATTTAGATCACAAAAGCCATTTAAAATTGAGATGCAGTAGTGCCTCTCTGGAATCCCAGAAGTCCTATGGTGAGGTCGGAGGCAGATAGGAGAACCCCCAGAAGCTCACAGGCCAGCTAACCCGGGTACACAGTGCAAACAGGAGACCTTGTCTCAAACAGGTGAAAAGCAAGGAACAAGTTTGTCCTCTGACTTCTCAACTACTAATTCAACAGTTATGTCCTCTATGATGTGTTTTCTAGAACTGTGCTTTTAGAAGCACCCAGAAGTGGTAGACACTTTCAGTAAAGGGAAGGTTGTGTTAAGCTGGAGGGAATCAGCTTCTACCTCGGGTGTCATTTATTATGGCTTTATAAACATTCATAAATTTAAGATGGCAAGAGTCCAAAGTTCCCTGTCAACTGTTGACAGTTAACTTGACAGTTAGGGAGGGAGATGAGCAGCTGCGACTAAGAATACATCCTAAAGGAGAGCCTGACACCACGCCTACCCTAGTGCAAGGCAATTTCTGGGGACCTAAAATTGCCCATGTCTGTCTGCCCAGATGTGGACCAGCTGGTGAAATGCTCCCATGAGCGCTCCATTCATCTCTTCATTGACTCCCTGCTGAACGAAGAAAACCCCAGCAAGGCTTACAGGTGCAACTCCAAGGAAGCCTTTGAGAAAGGGCTCTGCCTGAGCTGCAGAAAGAATCGCTGCAACAATGTGGGCTATGAGATCAACAAGGTCAGAGCCAAAAGAAGCAGCAAGATGTACCTGAAGACTCGTTCTCAGATGCCCTACAAAGGTACGCTGGGAGATGTGGGAAGGAGGGGAAATGGGTTGGTGCCATGTCTATCATCATGGGCCAAATCTGTCTATTGGAATAGAGTAAATGAAGTGATGTCACTAAGTCCTGAGCCTTCTCTTGTGGGATTCTCACCAGTCCACAGCATCTGTGCTCTTGATTCCCATACCAGAAAGACCCTAGTGCTCAGTCTTGAACTTGAAGCTAGCCTTCTCTGTGGCTGTGACCATTAGTACTGCCTTTAGAGCTAATTTGAAACCATCACTCTGGGCCTTTGGCCTAATTCTGCCTACCACTTGCTTTTGTAAATAAAGTTTTATTAGGACATGGTCAGACACATTCATTTCCATATAATCTAATGCTGCTTCTCCGCCACAAAGACAGGCTCAAGTAATCAAGACAAAAACCACATAGCCCACAAAGGCTAAATTACTTATTCTCTGGAAATTCAGAGAATGTTTGCCACTTCTAAATTTTGATTTACATGAATATTCAAGTATGCCATCCAGGTGTCTTAGTTAGGGTTACTATTACTGTGATGAAACACCATAACTAGAGCAACTTGGAGAAGAAAGGGTTTATTTGCCTTACTTCCACGTCACTGTTCATCGTCAAAGAAAGTCAGGACAGGAACAGCAGAACAGGGCAGCAGCCTTGAGGCAGGAGCTGATGCAGAGGGCATGGAGGAGTGCTGCCTACAGGCTTGCTCCTTATGGCTTGCTAACCCTGCTTTCCTGTAGAACCCAGGACCACCAGCCCGAGGGTAACACCACCCACAATGGGCTCAGTGCTTCCCCATCAATTACTAATTAAGACAATGTTCTTGCCTACAAGATGATCTCATAGAGGCATTTTTCTCAGTTGAGATTTTCTCCCCTCAGATGACTATAGTTTGTGTCAAGTTAGCATAAAACTAGCCAGCACACCAGGGTAGCAATAATGTGCCAAATCATATGTCCATCTTATCATGAACTCATTTCAAACTTGAATTTAAAGATTGGCCTCTTGCTCAGAGCAAGACCTAAAGCATACAGAGGAAAATGGGGAAAAGATGTTGTAAGGTGACAGGGACTGAGTGTGGACGTTGCCTTTGGTAGAATCCAGGTGGAATCCCGAAGGAAGAACACTTATTAAAGAATAGTTTCCCCTAGTTAAAATATGTCTGTTACAGCAGTGCTCTGTAGATGTGCAGGGTGGCCCAGATGTTGGATCATATGTTGTTCAAAGAAATCTTGTAGGCACTGAAAGAACTTTGAAGAACTTTGAAGAAAGAACTTTTCTAACTCTAGAACCAGATGTGAGGTACGGAGGAGGCCACACTCTAAAGCCAGGTGTAGCCTTACACAAAGTCACCAATGGTTATCTCTGAACTTCCTAGGAACACATGAGCAATCCCCACTCACATCTTCTCCTGCTGTGACCTATAGTACGGCCTTAGAAGGGTTCCACTGAGCCACAAGATGCTTTATCTACTTTTGAGTAGTCATGGGGTTTAGTTGTTTTGTTTTTGTTTTTGCTTTTTTAGCTACTTATTTTCATTATGAAATGAGCTATAAAGTTGCCATAGTGGTGCATGCCTGTAATCCCAGCCTTGGGAGGTAGAGGCAGGAGAATCAGGAGTTCAAGGTCATTCTCAACTACACTGTGAGTTTGAGTAAGAGCTCCTCTCTTAAAAGGCACACACACACACACACATCACTAGCTAAACTTAATAAAGGTTGTCACAAGAAACCACTACAAAATGTATTGAAATGTTTTTCAGAAAAATAAATATCCAAAGTAGTATCAAAATTCAGTTTTGCCACACTCTATGCCATTAGAGTTAAAGATGTTGAGTTCCAGCTTAAGAGAGATGACATTTAATAGCCAGCAGGATAATAAAAAATGTGCACAAGAATCTTGGGTTACAGGAGAGAAGCGTCAGAATGATCCCCAACACAAGCACAGTTGCTGTTTCAGGCTTGAGGTCTTGGTGAATAAGGTGGGGAGATCAGGGAAGAGATGGGAAAGTTCAAGTTTCTGCTTCCGGACCTGCTTCCTAAGTCAGGACATTTACTTTGGAGCTTGGCTTTGTAAGATAGACCCCGGGGTTTTGCTGGTGGCCCACAGGAGCGGCTTGTGTGTGCCACATACCTCACTGTGCAAATGGTGGAGGAACAGAGTGTATGGAGACCTTCCTCTGACCCTAAGCAGCTTACATTGAGATGGGAGGGGGTGGACAATGTATCCCGAAAAAAGAAAAACAAGACCTCACACAATAACACAGTAGCAAACACCAAATGTTTAGTACAAATGTAGCAAGGCAGCCGAAGCGGATGGAGGCGAGGAGGAGCCTCCTGGGTGTTTTTGACTATTAACTCGAGTCCCTTCCGGGTCGGCAGTTCAGTCACAGTTGGGTTTCTCCCATGCACTCCCATGCACTGCAGCCACACTTTCCTGAAAAGCACATCAGGTCTGCGCTTCCAACGGGAAGTGTTTCCAGGCCGCTTGGATGGTGCAATATGTACTTCCTGCTTGGATTCTCAGAAGATGTATTCTATGGGTCTGAAATGCTTGTCTGAGGGCTATGATGGTTCAATGAAGACTGACATGCCTTTGTTCCAATATTCTCTCTTACAGTCTTCCATTACCAAGTCAAGATTCACTTTTCTGGGCTTGAGAGTGACAACCATCTCAACCAGGCCTTCGAGATTTCTCTGTATGGCACTGTGGCCGAGAGTGAGAACATTCCCTTCACCCTGTGAGTAGCTCCGGGCATACCTCCGGCCTGTGGCGAGAGAGATCACAGCATTGCTCCTTGCCAAAGCCCTCGATCTGGGAAACAGAAGTGCACGCTCCCCTAGAAAAGAAAGTCTAGTTTAAGAAATTAGAATTTAGCTGGGAATGTCAGAAGAAGCCCATGGCAAAGTATTACCTCCTGGTTTTTATTAGCGGAAATGTTATGATACCTTTTAATAATTCCTAAATGAGCACATTTAATAATTTAAGTGTGGCATATTTATTATCAAGGAACGCATAGCACCACAAACTGAGTATTAATTAACATTGAGTCAAAGGTCATGTGAGTTACGGTTCATCAAGTCAATAAAATCAACATAACCTCTAAAATTAGAATTCTTGAAAAGTAGGTAAAACAGGATGAAGGTAGAGAGAGCGAAGTAGAGGACTGAGTATATACTTTGTAAGTGAGCATATGCTCATACAGGTGTAAATTAAAGAGGAATGCATGGAAATGAAAATTGACTAGTGGACTTTCTTCCTTTAAGAACTGTCCAAAATAGTTTATGTGTTAGGAGGGCTTCGGGAACACAAGGAAGGGGGTGAGGGATCTTCATATACACCAAATGCTGCTGACATTCATCTTGGACATGTTTTGCATTTTTAAAATACCATCCAAACAATAAAGCTATTTAGATCTAAGGAGGAGCAAAGGCTGATTTCCAGAAGTAACCAAATTTGTGGAATTTTCACTCAGGCCTGAGGTCTCCACAAATAAAACCTACTCCTTCTTGATTTATACGGAGGTGGACATCGGAGAATTGCTGATGATGAAGCTGAAGTGGAAGAGCGATTCCTACTTCAGCTGGGCGGAGTGGTGGGGCAGCCCCAGCTTCGTCATCGAGAAGATCCGAGTGAAAGCCGGAGAGACTCAGAAAAAGTAATTGACCTGAATATTTCCCACCCATTTCACACAGCCTCCTGTTAGGACCTAGCGGGGAGCATTTCAGAAGCCTTCAACATGCAGGTGGAACTTTAGCAAACCTTCCTTTCTTGTGGGGCCTAGTTAAGTATATAAGGAATGATTCAGGAATATTCTTTCCTGGCCACACAGAGGAAGTAGTACAGGTTGAGTTTCAATCACGCTTGGCACCTGAAGCGTTTGGAATTATTTTTTGTTTTTTGTTTTTTTGATTTTGAAATAGTTGTGTCTGTGTGTAATGAGATACCTTGGAGATAGAACCAACTTGTGTTTCACATTCCTCTCATACACATATTCTGAAGGTAATTTGCACATTTTCAGTGACTACATTTTGACTACAATGCATCGAATGAGGTTAAGTGTGGAGTTTCCCACTTGTGGCATCATTTTGGTATTCAAAAAGGCTTAGATTTTGGAAGATTTGGGATTTTAGGTTTTTGGATTGGAGAGATGCTCAGCCTGTAATATTTCTGTATTTAAAGTAAGTAAGGAAGTGTATAAGCCCTGAACTGGTCAGAGTTATTTGGAAAGAGAGCTGGGATCAGAAATAGGCAATCTCAGTATACATCTAGGACTGAAATCACAAAATAGTTTTAAAAAAATGGACCAACAACAAAAAGCAATCTCGAGCTGCTAACATCTAAGGACTAAAAGTAACTCTCCAAGAAGCAGGAGCTTCTCAGCCCACTCCACATCTATCTAAAACAATCATTTCAATCTCATAGGATCGAAATCTTCACATGAGTGTTCAGGGATTTTGCATGAACAACTCTTTAACATAGAATTGAGAAATTATTTCACTTTTTTGTCATTTATTTTTATACGAAGAGATGCTATGAATAGAAAATTCTGCAGAGCCTTTGTTCCCAAAGCAGTTGAAGGGAAGGCTGATCGCCTAATTCTCTGACAGCAACACTAAAAGGTGGCTCTGTAACTCCTGCATTGATCAGACCTCCTGACTGAGATGCGGCCTGAGTGGTATGCTTAACTATCACCTCAGGTAACTAACGTTACCATGTAGGATCGAAATGGCCTTGACCAGACACCAATTTTGAACAGTTGTTCCTATTGTCCCATGTCGATGCTCACATCTACTTTCTTCCCCAGGGTCATCTTCTGTGCTAGGGAGAAAGTGTCTCATCTGCAGAAGGGAAAGGACTTCGCAGTGTTTGTGAAATGCCACGACAAGTCTCTGAAGAAGTCTGGCTGGTGAGCATCTTGACCCACAGTTCTCTAAGCCTCCTCTTGACGTGGCATCTGCCCACCTCTTCAGCCTGACATTCTCATGCTCACTATCTTTAGGGCACCACTCTTAGCCCTTCTTTCTTATGCTCACTTGCTTTTATGTTTCACCCCAAAATACTTCTTTGTCTTTCTCACCATGCTGACCTTCATCCCATATACACACGTTAAATTTTACTTTACTTCTTGAACTACCCACAAATCCTCACTTCTGCATTTCCCACTACTTCACGTCTGTTAGCTGCGCTGATGCTTTGTGAAGAGCAGGGACCATTGTGACTGTGGGCCTCCTCCAGAATATATCCAGGAAACAAAGTGTCTCAATCCAGCCGCAGCCACATAGTCACATTCTTCAGTTGCTGCAGACTCCAAGACATAGGACCACAGGGGAGACCTAAAACATGTCAAACCCCCAAAGATGGGGGGAGAAAATGGAATAAGAGTACAGGAAATTGTTCATCTATCTCAAAACAACTGCTGGTTTGTCCTACATGACCTCTAGGGCTAATCCACATGGCAGCTGGCAGCGGAATCTTTCCAGAACGTCAGTGCTAAGTGGAGACCAAGCATGTGACCTTCCATCTCCTCTCCCAAGTCCTCGGGATATGCTGTTTTCATCTCCCCCCTCCCCCGCCAGACTCCAAGTGCTAATGGGTTGCACATATTAGAGAAAGAATATTAGATTAAACCACAAAGGCAGTGATACCGAAACAATGACAAAGGCTAGTCACAGAGTCACTGAGAAATAGAAAAGGCATTTGCTTTTGCTTTTCCTGTTTTCTGGAGTATTGTAGACAGAAGTACAGAATAAAGACTTATTGCCTTTTCAGAAAAAGAATATTAAGGATCCCATGTGGAACATCTCATTTAAAATCTCCGCTTAAACACAATTTATATATGCTCCCTATGGATGGATGAGGAAGAACAGACAAAAACAAAGTACAACAATAAGGCCTTATCAGTACCGTCTGAGATGTGATTAACAATTTGATTTATATCCTTTTTCACTATACATGTATGACATGTGTGTGTCTTTGCATCACAAACATAGAATCATGGCAATGAATGAAAAGAAGAGGCCATCTGTTTCCCGAACATTACTGTGATTGCCCAAGAGGAACTTGCCGTGGAGACTAGTTACTGGTTCTTAGCTGGCAAAATGACTCTTAACAAAGGGGGGAGATTTCCCCTAAGTCAGAAGTGCTTTGTCTCTTATGAACCATGGATCCAAGTAACTTCATACTTGCTTCCCTTTTTAAAAATGGGACTCTATTTTAAAACTTTAGATATGCGCACAAACACTCATATATACACCTACTTCCCCACCCACCCATCTGCAACTTTAAATAAAGTCCCCCATATCAAGAAATAACCTCAATTGTTTATGAAGCATTCTGGTCACGCTATTTGTAAGAAATTATCTGAGAAGGTCTAATGTGCATCTCTGGTCTGCTCCTAGGATTTCTAAGCAACAAACACGTAAGCAGCTATTTCTTAAAATGCATTTTAGATTTTGGAGGTCATTATGAATCAAATTAATAATGATCTTCAGGGGTTTTAACTCACAGGCTTTCAGTCTAGTATCCCCCGTTAACTCTTCAGAAGGCTCATCTTCCAAGAAAAGGTAGAAGCAGGCTTTTTCTTTATGTTTCGAGAGTAGGAAAGCTTTGTGACTTTTGCCATCACATGACCCAGTCTTCTGAAGCTGATGCTCATATAGGGGCCTATCTGTATACATGTCAAGTGTGTCTGCTGCCCCAGGAAGGTTACTGCTTCTCCAGATTTGTTATCTGCATCTCACAAGCTTTGTGCTGAACCGTCACTGGGACACTGCTCCATCATGACAGTGGTAGAGAGGGAAAGGATTTGTAAAAGACAAAGTTGATGATAAATTGCCTTTCTTCTATTTTTCCTCAGAAACTGGACAAACCAATGAGAGAAGAAAGCACATGAATTCTTTGAAGATCAAAGTGAATGGAGTACATTTTATTTAAAAAAAAATACCCCTGTTTGGGTGTTTGAAAGTGGGTTTTCTTGAGTATTAATCCCAGCTCTATCTTGTTAGTTAAGTTAGAAGACAGTCTCAAATACTAAAACATGGCTAATGCAAGGTCACAAGTCTGGTGGCCAATAGCATGTCTTCAGCATCAGAGGACAGCAGATAGGAGAAACATGACATCTTTTGTCCCTTAAGAAGGAATCGTTTGTTTCCAGTAATATAAGACTCCTTCATATGTCCTGCTTGGTTATGGTCTAAAATTAGTGAGAATCTCTTATTTTGAAAAGAATTTTGAGGTTTTAAATTAAGATCTTTTCAAAGTCTTCTCCATGTCTAATATAGACAACGTTTTTTGTGGCATGAATCAGATCCATTTCTTTAGCGGTTGAAACACCCGGCCTTTGTACCTAGTTCTTTTTACTGTTGGGGTATAGCCTAAAAGTTAACCAGGGACATGTGACTTGACAAGAGCTCATGAAAATATAAGTGAGCAGATATACAAAACCTAAATTGAGTAATTCAATAGACTTGAATTTCTTTTATGGCTTAATTCCTCCATCTTTTAAAATTTTGTCTCAATGTTATATTTTAACATTATTCTCTGGGTAGATGCTGAAAATGAGCTTGTGATTCAGGTGACACATAAATTGAACTGAAAGAAAATAATGCCTAGTTTCTAGTTTGATTTTACTTTTATTTTTTGCTTTTTTTTTTTTTTTTAAAGTCTCACTTTGTAGCCAAGCCTGACCTAGAACTCACTTACATAGTTCGGGTTTGCCTTTAACTCTCGATGACCTTCCTGCCTTAGCTTCCTAAATGTTGGGAGTAAAGGCACGAACCACACCTGGCTTGATGGCATAATTTTAATATCAGTTTTTCCTTATTTGTTTCCATCAATTTGAACACACTCAATAGCCAGTGGTGTTAGTTCGAAGAGACCCATCTCAGTCATACTTCTGTTACACTTCTAACATATCACATCCATTTCTAGTTTAGATATGATCAAGTTCAAGTTCTGTACCATCCAAAGTACGAATTTTAGATCAGGACCATTTTTACCAAGTCAAGTTGAAGTTACTGGGAAATATGCATATCAATGCTTGGAAACTGTTGTGTGCAGAGAAGGGAGTCCTCGATCTCCATAGCCACGAGAAGCACCAGGCAGAGCCATTGCTTTGTTTTACTTTAAAAAAAAAAAAAAACTAATCAAGAGTGAGTGAACAATTATTTATGAACTAGATCTCATGTTTTCAGAATGCTTTTATTATATATTAATATAAAGTAATAAAGAAGTTGCATCTCAAAGGCTATTGCTGGGAACACAGACTGTGAATGTGTGGGCGTCTGAACACCTACCCACCTGTGAAACCCCACAAGTCTAGTTGTCATTCAGTGTCATTTGGAAAGGAGAGAGTCAAGGGATGTACATCCAGAGATGCCAGAATGTCAGCCCCTGCTAGGAGGAAGATGGTGGTGCCTATGTAATACAGGATAAAGATGACTGGTTTCATCAGGCTTGAAATCAATTCTGTCTAACAATAAAATGATGTATAATTTGTCACTGGCATCCCCTTTATTGCTAACTCATTGACTTTGTACATTTGGGTTTGGATCAAGGGCTCATGAACTTAAAAGATTCAGCCAATCGGTGCATAGCAGTGGACATTCTGGCTTCTAAAGAGATAGATACACACATACACACACACACACACACACACACACACATATGAATATGTGTGTGTGTGTGTGTGTATACATACATACATATATACATATCTCAATCATGCATTGGCTTTAAATTTTATTTATTAGCTGTAAATATATGTGTGGGCATGTAAAAGAGGTTGTAAATACTGGACAGGCTGCTGTGGCTATCTGCATTGTAGATTGTGGTGCTAACTTTGTGTCGTCTTCACAGTGATGGTCTGTCTCACTGAGCCAAGTTACTCTGATGAAATAGTACAATGAAATAGGCTTTAAAAAGAAAACAAAAAAAGAAAAAATTCACCTATGTGAAGAAATGGAATCTGCTTTTAATAAAATTGTCAACATTTATTACGATACTAAGTCATCACTTTGCATCATTTTAGCCCTCTGGGGAAATTAGATTTACTCTTAGGGCAGATTCAGTCATCATATTTTGACTGAGTAACCACTGTACTTGCTAAGTAATAGAAGTAATGTAAGGTTCCCATTAGATGTGTGTCTGGTCATCTACTAAGAGCAAATGAATCATCTCAAGCTTCCCTCCAGGATGGAGTGTTCCATTTAGGAGGGAATTGCTGTACAGCAGAACACTACCACAGTGCTGTTGCTGTTATTAATTTATTAATACTACACTTTTCTACAGGATAGGATTGTTTATGCAGACATTCTCAAATCAAATGAGGTTTGGAGCTAAGAATAGCTAACCAATTTAGAAGTTAAATTTATTTCCCTTCTTCCCATAGCATTGCCATTCAGAAAATTTGTTTCCCACACAAACTCTCATAAATTCTTGTGGTTTGGGGAATTCCATGGGTACTAGTTGGTCCACTTCCCCCTGCCCTTCCAGTAGTATTGCAAGTTGTTGGATGATCTTTTTCCTAGCATTGAGGACATGTAGTCAAGTGTCCTTCAGCACAAGGGCTAAAGAGGTATGGTGGAGTCTTCCCAGGACATACAAAGGTCTAGGTAAAGGGACAGGAAAGCCAGCTGGCACTGTGTCCCAAGTGCTAGCCAAGCTTAGCGAATGCCTCCCCACGGTCCAGGCATTACACTGTGTGTGACAAATAAGCCGTCTCATTTAGCATAGATGACTCAGCAATAGGGACATTCTAGAGGAAGACAGTTGAACTCAGGCTCTCTCCACAGAAATCTGGAGATGTGGCACAGGAAAGGAAACAGTGAAAAGAGAATACCTTCGAGCTCACTGCACTGGCAGATGAGTTTCCTTCCTGGTGAGCGGGTTTGCACAGAACTCCCAGGATGGAGTTCTTCCAGACAAACTACAGCATGTGCCCTTGCCAAGCCTGGTGGAGAAGAGTGAGTCCTGCTCAAATTTCTAGTCCAGTGATCTTCCCAGGATGCAAAAACCTTTACTGTTTGATTCCATAATTACACTTTTCCCCTATCTGTGTTACTTTCCTTTTTCTTCCTTCTTTTATGCTTCCCCCTGCTGCTGATCTTGAGCGCTTGTACATGCTAGACAAACATCGCCACAGTCACAGTGCTCATTTTTTTTTTATTTTAAATTTTTATTTTTGTTTTGGGTTGGACCAGGCTTCCTATCCTCAAATTCTTGTTCCTCCTGCCTCTCTGTCTTTTGAATTGAGATTGCAAGCATGTGTCACCACGTATTGACTTTCCCTAAGATCTTACACATGCCAAGTACATACATTACCGCAGAGCTACGCCCCAAGTCCTTTTCCATATTTTGCCTCCTTCTTGTCTTAAACTAATCTGATCATGGCCTGGTAAAACCTCTACTGAACTCTTAAGACATTTAGAGACAATTAAGTCACTAATATTCTAGGCAAGGCATCTCTTTTATTCATTAGGTTTTTGGAACTCGGAGTTATAACCACGGCATCCAGGAGGCCCTGCATACATTCCTGTCCCACACTCCAGGAGGGCCTTAAGCTGCCTATCTATCTTATCAGCATTAAACTTGCAAGCTGGGTGTAAGAAATGCAGTGTTTGTGATCGGTTGTCCTTATTGCTACTCTACAAACTTCATGCAGCTGCTTTAGAACACTAATTCATTCTGGCCAGGACTGCTTGAACTTGGCTTTGTAAATGCTTTCCTACACCAGAGTTCCAACAGGGGGAAAAAATTCCTCTGCTTGACTTCTCAGTCTTCTTATCAGAGATTGAGTTACAATAAAGTCTAATGGAAAGCTCCACAAACATAGACTTGAGAATAAAAGCAATCTCAAGAAAGAACTGTCTCAGAAAAGGCTTTACACCGGAGTTTGAAATACAACCCTTCTAAACTGTGTGACTTTTGCTTTTTGGAACAAGTCAAAACAAGCAAAGAGATGGGCAGGAAAACAGAGGTGTGGCCAGAACTGCTTTATGTACTCAAGTTTGGTGTCGAACTTGCTAATGTCTCAACAGAACTCACTCGACTCCATTTCGGTCTTTGAAAGACAAAATGAACCTATCAACCTTTGTTTTTATCTTTATCCTGAAGCAGAAACACCAAGCTCAGACTGCAATAAGCTCAGGAAGGAGCTTGTTGGGTACTGTGGAGAACAGTGTCTTCTGTGAAAAGGAAAAGACGGTTACATCTTTATCCACCGCGCATCATTAAGAGATAAAAACAGAGGCGAATGCTGGCTTGTTTCTTACAAGGATGTGGAAGCGAGAGGAGGATAGGGAGAACTATCAAGAGCTGAAAGCATAAATATTGAAGATAGAATCAACCATTCTAGAAATGACAAATATATTCTATATTGACTCGGATGAGAAAAACTGACTTCCTTTAGAAAAATATAGAAAAAATATAGAAAATATAAAAATATAGAATATAGAAATATATATATAGAATATAGAAAGCCTGATTATCTTTTGTTTGGGGAACCTCCTTTCATGGCCTGAGTCCTCACCATGTGGAAGATGCAGGATTTCTCTGAATGTATATTGATTTTTTTTTTAAAGAAAGGGTGTTCACCTTTATTGAGGAATGTAGCAATCCACATTATCAGATTATGGGTCAAATGGTCAAAGAGTGGGGGATGAGGGGGAGACAGACACTCAAATAAAAGATAAGATAACTGACAGCTTGAAGGCTGCTAGAAGTGTTATCCAGGAGGGGCTGGTGAGCGGGGGTCAATAGGTAAAGTGTCTTTGGTGCATGCATAAAGACCTGTTTGGGTACCTAGTCCCACCCCCTGCACAGCATGCTGGGAAGTGGAGACTGGAGAATACCTAAAAGCTCTCAGGCCAGCTAGCCCGGAGGAGGAAACAGCCATGATGAGACCCTGCTTCAAATAAGGTTGAAGGTGAGAACTGACACCCAAAGTTGTCCTCTGACCTCCACATGCATACAGCAGCAGGAACACACCTGAACTCACAGGGGGTACCACACAGTCCCACATGAACACACACACACACACACACACACACACACACACACACACACACACACAACTGTTTTAAATTAAAAAGAGAAATCCTATTGATGCTGGCTTTGTGGTTCTAGACGGCCATGTTGTTCAGTGCTGGAGCAGCAGAATGGCAATCGACAAGGAAGTCCTAATTAAATGAAATCTCAGTGTAACGGACAAATGAGAGTCTCAGCAATTGTGGCCACATTACTTACTGTTCCCAAGATTCTTACTAACATTGACTTTGACCTTCAGGAGACAATTATCAAAGCAAAATATGAGGAGTCAGGTCAACGTGGAGGCATGAACTGGAGCACAGGCAAGCCAAGGATAGTATCTGGAGGAGGAATGTGAGCCCACCACGGTGCAAAGAAACAGCCTCACTGCTCCTGGCTGCTGGGTTCCTGAGGGTGGAATGTCTTCTCACAAAGCCACATTGAGCTTTTCCTGGTGTCATTAGAGTCACAAAGTTTCTGTAGAGTGGTCTGCTTGGCACAGCTATGGAAAATTTGCTCACACTTCACATGATTTTTAAACATTTGCACCTCTTCCAATTTTGATGGTTTGAAATATTAATGATATTATTTTCAAAGCTGCGCAGAAATGTGTTCACATGACAAAAACTACTTTTACTTAATAGACTGGCATTTTGACTAGTCACAAGCATAAATTATGTTAGAAAAGCATAATTATCTTTCTCATTATTGAATATTTATTGAAAGCCATTATTTATTTATTTTTCTTCTCCTATACAATACATCCTGACCCCAGTCTCACCTCTCTCCACTCCTTCCAGCTCCCCCAATCTTCTCTCTCCCCAAGATCCACTTCCCAGCCCCATCTCCTACTTCTCAGAAAAGAGCAGGCCTTTCAGGGTTACCAATCAAACAGGGCTTAACAAAACAGAACAAAGCCAGGCACATGTCCCTACATCAAGGCTGGATGAGGTCACCTCGTAGAAGAAAAAGGGTCCCAAGAGCGGGTACAATGTTCATATTCTCTCTCCCTCTCTCTCTCACTCTCTCCAACTTTTAGGAGTTCTACAAGAACACCAAGCCAGACTAGCTTAAGATATATGTAGCGGACCTAGCATAGACCCACGCAGGCTCCATGTCTGCTGCTTCAGTCTCTGTGAGCCCCTAAGAATCCTGGTCTATTTTCTCTGTGGGATGTGTTATCCTGGTGTCCTCAAACTCTCTGGACCCACAATCCCTCCTTACCCTCTTCCGTGGGGTTCCATGAGCTCTGCCCAATGCTTTGCTGTGGGCCTCTGCACCTGCTCCCATCAGCTGCTGGAGGAAGGCTCTCTGATGACACTTGGGCTAGGCATCCATCTATGAGCATAGCAGAATATCCCCAGGAATCATCCCAGGCCTATTCAGTCTTAGGTTCCCGGCCAGCTCTGCAGGATCAGGCATAGGCTCCCTCCCTTGGCCTGGGGTTCTGCCTCTCCATCCACCCCTCACCCTCTGGTGCCCTGCTTGGTTACAGGAGATGGCTGATTGCAGCTCCCTATCCACCAATACTAGGGGTCCTCGCTAAGGTCATCCTCAAAAATTCCAGCGAGTTTTCACTGCACTGTTTCCCGACTGTCCCTTAAATGTCCCCCAATTCCTGTTGTCTCTCTCCCTCCATCCCTCTTTCCTCTCTCCTTACCTGATCTTTCTTGTGAAACTCAAATTTTAATGTTTTAAATTTCTAACACTCGAAATAGCTTTACTAAAATGCTTTTCCAAAAAAAAAAAAAAAAAAGTGATATTTCAGCTGGTAGAAAGGTAAGGTCATTGAAAAAGAGCCACAGGTACAGGAGTACAACAGGTGAGGAATACAAGAGAAGGCTAGAGTGAAAGGCGGCCCGTGGCCTGGAGACTGGGCAGGGAATCCCAGAACTGCTGCCTACCATAGCATCATCATCCCGGACACTCTGCTACGTGTATCCAGCTGATCGTTTTTACACAGTTGTTAATTTCCCGGGTATAGCAATTCCCGAAGGTAAAGTTGTGAGTTACTAAGTTATACTTTGAAGATTTAACGGGTACTGTGCAGCAAATAGTAATGGAAGCAAGGAGAGGGAGAGGGAGGAAGGAGGAAGAGGAGAAAAGAGGGAGTGAGGTTAGGGAAGGGAGAGAAGGGAAGTGGGATGGGGTAGGAATATATTTTTCTAAATATAATATATTTAGAAAAAATAAACAGATGCCAACAGTGAACCAAAGGATGGGAGGAGGGAAATGGAAGCCCACCGTGACTGCAAGGATTATATGCAGTACGTGAGAGTGTCTGACATCATTAGAGCAAAGACTGTGATAAAAGTATATGTGAAAAATGGTTCAAACAGTAAATAAATAAGTTATGGAAGGTAAACTGAAGGAATAAAATAGACAAAATTTAAAAAGAAGCAGAAAGGGGGAAAGGGAAACAATTCTCAAATGAGACCAGTTGAAAATAAAGCGCAGCACAACATTCCTGATCTAATCATGTCCATCGTGTTCACGTGTCATAAAGAAGCCCAAAGGAGACACGTGGATCATCGGGTAGCTTAATGATAATGCTGAGTATCTTGAACGCTCGCCTACTGAAGACGGGGATGTAAAATGACACACACAGTGCAAATAACACCTGCAAACCCTGCAGCCCCCCATTCCCGTGTACTAAACATTAGTGAAGAGAGAGGAGAGCTAATGTCCACTGACCTGTATGTGAATGTTCACAGTACCTCTGTCTTAAACAGCTATAAACCAGATACAACTTCATACCTCTCAACAAGTGAAGGTGTAAACCTGCATGACTTCCCAATATAAAGGAATGAATTATTGACCACACTCAATAGCACTGACAAACTTCTAAATATTTACACTGTGTAGAAGACAGAAAAATAAGAGTACAAATTGTGTCACTCCATGTATTTAGAATTCTAGTAACTGCGAGTTAACCCACAGAGACAGGAAGCAGACTGTGATGACTAAACGGGAAAAGAACCAGAAGAAGGGATTACAAAAGACCCAAGAGAATGTTTAGAAGCTGTGGATATGTTTAGCATCTTGATTGAACTGATGGCTTCACCATCACCTGGTTTATTAAATTGTACAAACTGGGGTTGGAGACATGACATCCACGAAGACCTCATTCAGATCCCTGGAACACACATAGAAAGCGGAGTGTGGCACTGCGTGCCCGTAAGCCCAGTACTGTAGGGATAGAGATAGAAGGATCACTGGGGCTTTCTGGCTGCCGGCCTAACCAATAAATCTGAACTCCAGGTTTAGACCTTACCACAAAGGAGTAAAGAATAGAATCACAGATGAGGACACCTGATACCTCCTCTGTACATATGTGCCCCCACCTACACACATACATGGAATGCACCACATACACACATGTAGCACTATCGTGTAGCAATTTCCTCAGAGATAAAACTGCCCAACTTGGAGGGAAGCTTGTTAAGACTCACAATATTTAAAGAGAGGTGAAGCGACAGAATCTTCTAAGGGAGGCGAAACATTTCATCCTTTAGAGACACTAAACTTAGAAAGTAACAACTCAATTGCTTTAGGAAGTCCCTGAAACTGACTAGGTTCACTAGACCTCTCTCTCCTCTAGTAAGGGTTACTGAGAGCTACTCTCAGACAACCTGAGCTGCTTAGAAGCTGCCAAGAAGAGTTTCAACCAACCTGGCCACTTCAAAGGAAGAGAGATCTGCCAAGATGCTTGGAAAAAGCAGAGACCAGCCAAACTGCTTGGAAGAAGCTCAAGTCAACTGAGCTATCTGGAAAGGACAGTCTTCAACCTGTTGAACTGCCTGTAAATTGGGCAATGCACTCTAGTGTAGCAGAACACTTGGAAGAAGTTTTTGTTGTTTTGGTTTCTTTAAAAATGCAAAATGGCATTTGGATTAGGTTTGTGTACCCACCCAGGTGTGGTAGTTGTTTATGAGTTAGATTTGAATGCTTGATGCAGGTGGCTATAATTTGCTTAGGTGCAGTCATTCTGGCACCTGTAGTTTGTTTGGGAGATTTCGTGCCACATAGGTTTATGGGAACTTTTTTTGGCTTAGGGTATAAAAAGTCTGAAGCCCCAAGAGTTGAGGTGGGTATTGGTTGGTGGTTCATTGGTTGGGTTATCGTCATTAGTGTGTTAATTCTTAAAAGAACAAAGGTTGGAGAGATTGAGTTTACAGACCATGAGCTGAGACACTAGTCTGACTCACTGTCAGCTAGTCCTCTTCAAGCTTAGGACAGCCTAAAAGAGGCTGTGAAGATTTCTTCCTTTCTCTCATTCTATATCGAGGCTGCTTAGAAAAGCAGTGAAGATTTTTTTCTATCCTTCCTTTCTCTTTCTCTAAATTGAGGGTAAGAGATTGTAGCATACTGTAACACCCTGAGTCTCTGGATTTTTGTGGACTATCACCCATGCTGGCATAGGCTTCGGTGATATGACCGTCTTTGCAGTCATTTCTGATACTATAAATAACCCCTCCTCCACATTTTTTAAGTAACCTCAATAAAATTAATTGGTTCCACAAGTCGGACTTTGGTGGTGTCCTTACTTTGGTCTGTAGTTGGTTTTCTATCTGGGATGAGTGGATGTTTGCTCATTTCTCCTCAGAATTAGTGCCATACAACACACACACACACAGACACACACACACACACAGACACACACACACACACACACACACACACACACACACACACACACACACAGATTGGGAAAGCAGTTTCTTAAAAAATTAAAGATTAATTGTACAAGTTAGAGATGTAGTTTGCTATGTGTCAGTTATAGCTCAATAATATACTCAAATCAAACCAAAAGAAAGACAGCTATATGACATTTAGCACAAATATCATTTAGCACAAATTTATTTCTTTTAGAGATCCCCCTGCTCCTAGAGCCCCAGTCTCCAAAACAGAAAAGGAGTCTCACAGTCTCTATTCCAGTGAAAACCTCTTGCCGAACACTTCCAGCTCCAATGTAGCATTTTGTCTGAGAAATCATGACATCTTAATCACCTACTGCTCTTCCTGAGAGGCTATACATCCCAAACGGCCTTCATGTCCTACAGAATCTGTGTAGTCCCACATCGGACTGTATTGTATACCCTTCTCAACCCGCCCGTCCCTCCACAGTTCTCTCTGAATTTTTATGTGCCCTCAGCAAAGGCCATCACTAGCCTCTTCAGCCTCTTTCCTTTTCATCCTGGGACTCCGCCACTTCGAAGCGCACCTCTTTCCTGCAGCCACACCGCAAAATAGATATTTCTTATGGTGTTGCTGGCCTTTTTTTGCCACTTCAAGGCAAAAGTCCCTTTTCTTCTCCCTTCAATGAAGTTTTTGTGAGCAATGTGCTGATTATTTTTTGTCAACTCTACACAAACCTAGACATATTTGTGAAGAGGAAATCACAACGAAGGAATTGCCTGCATCAGACCGGATTGTAGGCAAGTCTATGAGGCGTGTTCTTGATTAGCGATTGATGTGGGAGGGCCCAGATCACTGGGCTGTGCTACCTCCGAGTGGGTAGTCCTGGGTTGTATAAGAAAGCAAGCTGAGCACGCCACGGGGAGCAAGTCAGAAGCAGCTTTGCTCTATCGCCTCTGCTTCAGTTTCTGCCTGCAGGTTCCTGCCCTGACTTCTCTCAATAATGGTCTGTGACTGGGATATGTAAGCTAAGTAAACACTTTCCTCTCCAAGTTGTTTTTAGTCATGGTTGTTTGTTACAGCAGCAGGAAGCAAAAACAACAAATTTATTACCTCCTATTTTTCCTTGCTACCGGTTTTGACATACCCCTTTTTTCTCTATAATATTATTTTATCAACTTGATCAGTCTCTCTCCAACTCTGGTCCTGTCATAACTCCAATGGTTTAAATAAAACCCTGGTTTAAAAAAAAAATGCATATGCTTTGGAGGGCTAAAGACCGCTTCCTGTCTCCTTCTAGAAGACTCAAGCTTGGTTTCCAGCATCCATGCTGGGTATCTCACAACAGCCTGTAACTCAAACTCCAAGAGATCTGACACCCCCTTCTGGTCTCTACAGGAACCTACACTCACGTGACATGTACTCTCACACACGCAGACACATAAAGGAAAAGAAAAGGAAGTCTTTAAGTACCCATGCTGAGGCAGACTTTGTTTCCCAGAGACTGCCCTGCAGTATCTTCCATTCCTAATATGCTTGTAGTACTTTCTTGCCAACACCATTAAGAGTTGGATTCTATCTTCCCAACCTCCAACTCTGTGTGGGCACTGGTGATGTTTCCACTAATAGAACATGACATAAATGACTCAGCCAGCCTGGGGTCCAGCCCTTCGCTAGCTCTCTAGCTTCTTCATTCTGCATCTTAAAATAACATTCTTGGGGAAATTCCCTTGGAACATCTTGGGATGTACATAGTTCAAGTTACATGGAAAGATGTGAGGTTGGCACTCCGGGCCAAAGCCTCATTGAACTCCTCCTACCCAAGAGCTGGCATAGTCTGTCAGTCTGAGCCACCTAGGACCTCTAGCCAGGTGGGCAGTCAGAAGGCTGCTGTGCCAGCTGGCATCTGGATGTCACTACGGGAGGGGCACCAGGTGAGAACTCGCTAGCTAAGTTCAGAAAACGTGCAGTACTCACAGAGATAATAAATCACCATAGCTAACTGGGGATATATCTCAGTTCTTGCCTAGCATGTATGTGGGGTTCTTGATTTGATCCCCAACACTGCACACACCAGCACACACATTTATCATTCTATCACCTGAAAGATAGAGGAAGGACAACTAGAAGTTCACGGTTATCATCAATTATATAGCAAGCTTGGGAATATGTATTTGAGACCCTGTCTAAATTTTTTTAAACTAGATTTTGAGATAACGCATTATACAACAACGAGTTGGAATATCTGCCGATGGTACATAAACATTCCAGCCTTGGAATCTCTTCCCCTGATCTCCTCGACGATCTTACCTTCTAGTTCACCTTCACACAGCATCCTCCACACACGTCCTACAACACGCCAAGTCCTCTCCTCTCTGACTATCCTACTTCAGTCAAGCTAGTCTTTCTGCTCCAAAAGTTCCCCCACTGCCAAGAGACTCCAGTTTGTCCACGCAGCCTTCTCTGCTGGATTTCATATCCTCATTTTGATCCTTGGCCAGCTATAAGCCTGGTTGTTCATATCTGGGCTACTTGGAGATTATCTATCAAAAATCTATTGTTAGTAAAGTTTTCTTCTAGGGGAAAAGAGTCAGAGCACATTGAAGTATGTCTGTTTCCACTGTGGTCTTGCAGCCCATTCAATAGGGAAGCAAATATGATAATTGGATAGAGCAAACTACGATGACCAGAGGGGTGACTTGGTAGCCATGGTCCAGGGCAAAGTGGCCCAGTATTTTTCTAGCAAAGTTGTGATGGTTTCGATCTTAACTGTTCCCCACAACTCAGATATTGAAGGCTTCATCTACAGTGCAGTGATGCTCAGAGTGAGGGCTTTGAGGGATGCTCTGGCCTCACAAATGAATTAATTCACTCATAGATTCATGGCCTAATGTGCTTAGGGAAAGAAATTTATTTATAAACACAAGTTCTTGCTTTGCCTCCCAGATGTCATGAGATGAGCAGCTCTGTTTCATTACATGCTCCCTGCCATGATACTCTGTCTCACCTCAGGCCCAGAAATAACAGGGAAGAGTGTGGACTGAAGCCTACCGAGCTGTGAGCCAAAGCAAAGTGCCCCTCCCCCGAAGCTGATTTTCTAGATTCCTTTGTCACAATGACAGAAAGATGGTAAATAGAAAGGATTTTATTCTTCTGTGTGTATATGCATACGATTGTGTATGTGTATAGTCATGCTTGCATGTGTGAGGGTGAGATGTGCATGCACATGTGTGTGCATGAGTGTGTGTGCATATGTGTATGTGTAGGTCCACAGTTGACATCAGGTTCCTTCCCCAGTAGCTCTCTATTTATTGAGACAGGGATTCTTTCCCCCCAAATGCCACCATACTCAGTTGGCTTTTACATGACTGCTCGGGAATCCAAACCCTGGTCCTCACAGCTCCATGGCAAAGTCTTTATCCACTAAGTGATCTCTCTACCACCACCCCACAATTTAACACAACGAAATCTCTAACTGGCATTTATAAGATTCACTGGCTTAAATGAAGAATCAGTCAATAATGCTTGACACTTCTGGACATGGGCAACTCATTGGTGGTGGTTTGTGATGAATGATACTAACAACTTGAGGGAAGAAGGAAGTAAAATGCAGGATCAATTCAGACTGACAGATACTTACCGGGTACCCACTCTATCAGGCAGTTTTCTAAGGTGCTAGGGTCATGGTACCTCTTGCAGCTTTGCACAGATAACTTTTCCTTTGGTTAATTCATACAAAAACGGTATACATGCTAAAACTAGACTTAATTATTGACATGGGCCTTATGTAAATTACTAATGAAAGACTTAAAACTGTTGAAGGCTCCCAGAAAACTAGAGTAATAAAACTGTATGGTTGTTTCAGCCAGTGCTGCTGCCAACATTCTGTTTCCAGAGACCGATGCTTGTCTTGTCTCTCCTTCTCAGATGAGCAGCAAGTCACTTTGTGGCAGTGACTCTGTCACCCAAGTACTTCTTTTTTAAAAAGAGACTCAGGCCAGCAGCATGGCTTAGGGATAAAGGTACTTGGTGCCAATCCTGATGAACTGAACTCCATTCTACAACCCTCAAGGTAGCAGGAGATAACGGATGCCCATGTGTTGTCCTCTGACCTCCACAAGTGTGTCATGCTATACACATGTGCATACCCACACACACACACCATCTTAAAGAGTCTCAAAGAGTATAAAAATAGATATGGTTACATTCTCAGTGCTATCTATTTAATAAAAAAATAAAAGATTAATGACTATCATAATAAGTACTTTTTGAACTCTGACTAATATCATACAGAAATGAAATTTTAATTTCACTGTGTTCTACACATAGTGGGAGCAATTGAACCTGACCTGTGTATTTATTCTCCCTGGGATAAGACATATAAGATGTTCTAAAAATACTTTGTTTGATTCATTAGAGTGAATTTCTCAAGAATGTAACAACCACAAATATTATTAGCATCAGGAAGCATTTTCTCCTAAATGTGCTAACAAGGAAGAAAAAAACAGGAACTAAGATATTGCCCCTCTCCTCAGAAAAGGCAGTTGGAAAAAGTAGGTGAATTGGACTGGGGTTAAAAAGGGAAAACAGAAGTTAGAAAGAAGGAAGAAAGATATTTATATTGCCTTATTTTAATAGCTCAATATTTATTTGTTTTAATATTTTTAACCCCTGTGCATTCCAATGTCCTGTGAGGCAGTGTCTCCCACTGAGCCCAGGGCTCCTACTGGCCAAAAGAAGGCTCTTTGGAGTGCTGCATGACATTGTGGACTCGGCACTTTGATATCCAAATAGGGGACAGGGAATTAGAAACTAAGCTCTCAGATGTCTTCAGGATGACTAACACACCAATGCTGAATATTCTCTCAGACATGTAGAACATTCTATCTGAGGTGTGGAACTAACTATCTCAAAGTAATCACAAATCCAAGGGTGCATTCTAATACCATATAGAACAGGTGGGGCCACTGGGCTCATTTGCCCCCATCCTCCATCCACTCTTGAGAATACAGTGTGAGAGTTTGCATGGGATCTCTTACCACAACCTTGACAGAAGAAACATTCCTGTTACATGGTACATTCTGAGAGAGGGATTAGCATGAACTGACACAGTTTACCTATCAAGTTCAACATCTGTGCACATCTTTCCATGAGAATATTTGTCAAAGGAATTGATAAAACCCCAAACCACGATGTTTTGTGAAGTTTTTTTTTAAGTCACATTCTTTAAAATCCTTGCAGAAATATCAATGTGAAAAAAATGTGACTATTAAATATTAGCTTTTACACACATCAAAAATAAAGAAAGAAAAAACAACGGGCTTCCAAAATTGATACATAAAAACCAACCTCCTAAAAAAAAAAAAGAAGAAAATCACACATACACACACATACATACATGCATGCATACACACACACACACACACACACACACACACACCCCAAAATGGAAAGAGAACAGCAAATATAAAATGGCCCTTAGATCATCATTGTCACTCATTATAGGGGTGGGATTTGCCATAATAAAATACCACTTTTTACTGATTCAGATGAGAAGGATCTCAATGTTTAAATAATGGTAGCATGTCTACAAAGAAGCAAGAAGGTTCTTTATATTTGATGGGAACGTATATCGGTACAACTCCTATGATGGTTACTTAGTAATTTATGTCAAAATACATACACGGTTTTCTTGCTCACTGGAATTTATCTTGAATAAATGCATCTGCAAAAGGACAGCAGTATGTTTTTGCCGTGGCCATTTTGATTGCAGTAGCAAATCTGTGAACAGCATATGTGCCCCTCACTTAAGATCGTTTTTTAAACATAAACAAATTAAAGGTAAAAAATCATCTCTTCAACCAAATACCCATTCAGGTTAAACTTTTTTTTTTTAGAAAATTAGGAGCGTAAGGGACATGTCCTCAACCCTAGATATTTTTCCTTTAAAGTCAAGAAGAAGAAAAAGCTGCCTGCTCTCATTACTTCTGTTCAGTAGGACTCAGAGGCTCCAGTCAGGGCATTTGGGCTAAAAGATGACATGAAAAGGATCTGGAATAGAGGGAGAATCAAATCTATCCATTTTTATAAATGACAGAAACTACTAAGGAATAACTAGCAAATCTGTTAACTGGGTGAATAGTCTTTTCAGCTCTTGGAAATGGAACAACTGGGCAGCCACAGGCAAGAGAAGGAATCTGGAGCCTTACTCCCTAGCATATGCAAAACCTGAAGTACAAAATTGCAGAACACTGGGATGAATCTTCATAACAGAATTTTCTAATAGACTCTGAAACAAGGTTGTAACCTACAAGATCAAAGTACAAAATCAATTCAATGTTTATGTATTTGTAATAACCTAAAAATAACATCCATAAACATCTTTTATGATCAGACCACTACAGCAAAAAAAAAAAAAAAATTCTTAGGAAGAAATTTAACAAAAGAAATCCAATGTTACAAATTTTGTTGTGTTTTGAATGTGAAACAGCACTCACGGGCTCATGTGTTCAAGTGCTGGGTCCCTGGGGGACAATGCTGTTTTGAGACGTTGTGAAACCTTGGAGGCTAGCTAGAAGTCACTGGGTGAAGGCTTACAGCTTGGCTAATCCTGTCCTGTGCTTCCTGAGCCACCCGGATGTGAGCAAGCAGCCTTCTTCTGCCACCATGGCAGAGGAAAGCTCCCACCTCCATGCCTTCCCCATCACAAAGGACTTAACATCCTTAAACCATGAGAAGAATATCCCCTTTCCCTTTAAGTTGCTTTCTCATCAGATATTTGATCGCAGCAACGAGAAAAGTCATGAGTGCATATTGAGACCAAACGACATTGTTAAAAGGAAATTTAAAGGACTTAATAATATATAAATGAAAAAAAAACTTCAGGGTTATGGATTGGAAAACTTAACAGGAATTAAAATGGAAATATTTACTAAATTTCATGAAGAGACATGATGAAATTCTTCTCAGGGTTCCAGCTATCTTCTTAGTAGGTATTCAGAACCCGATTCTAAACGTCATATGAAATTATAAAATCCTACAATGCCAAAATGATCTCAAAAAAGGAACAAAGCAAGCAAGCTCACATTTCCTGATTTTAGAAACTACTACAAGACAGTGGCAGTCTAGAGAGCATGGTATTGATGGAAGGATGAAAATATACATCGATGCAATAGAATTGAGAGCCCATAGTAGACATATATATATACACACACACACACACACACACACAATTACTTTTCAGCAAGAATTATAAACCATTCAGTGGATGGAAGAATAGTCTTTTGTAACATAATGAAACGGGATCACCCAGTGTTGAGAACAAAACTGACAGTAAAAGAAGGAAGAGTGAAGAAAATGTAGATGCAGCAGGTAGAGACGGCACCAGAGATGATTCCCAAAGCAGCGTCGCCCTGCACACAGAAAGCACTGGGCTTTTATTTGGGAAACTCATCGACTTATATGGAGACTGGCACAGTCCTGGACATGCTCAGTTTGAGGTTATATTTCTTCACAGTAATTAAAAACAAAAAAAAAAAAAGGGACACCTCAGGATGGAGAGTTAGTGCAAAGAGGAGCAGAGTTTCCTTTAAGCCATCTAAAATGGAAGGGGCAGAATGACTTAGCAATTTTAGCAGTTTCTTGGAAGCTTCTTTTCTTTGAAACAAAAACAAATTTGAAGAGTCATTAAAGGGTGCAACAGCTTCTCTACACTTCTAGGAGCACAGGTTCCAAAAAAATCTACCTGCCTGGAAGACAGACAGACAGACAGACAGACAGACAGACACACACACACACACACACACACACACATTTTTGAATAAAATAAGTGCATTTAAAAGAATGAGCTTCTCCTTATATCATATATATAACTAACTTGGAATATTAAAAGTATGAAAATCTTTTAAAAAAACCAGAAGAATAAATTTTGATTACTTTAGTTTTGGTAAATGATTCTTAGATATGAACAACACAAACAAACTATAGATAAACTAAACTCTACGAAAAATAAAATCTTTTCTGCTTCAATAATTATCAAGAAAGTAGAAACCTAACTCACACAACATAATATTTACCTGGTACGGGAATTATATCTACCATGTATAAAGAACTATCACAACATGTGCTGGCTAGTTTTATGCCAACTCAACACAAGCTATAGTCACCTGAGAGGAAGAAACCCAATTGAGAAAATGCCTCCACAAGACTGAACTGTAGACAAGCCTATAAGACATTTTCTTAATTAATGACTAATAGGGGAGAGCCCAGCTCATTGTGGGTGGGGCTACCCCCTGGCTGATGGTCCTGAGTTCTATAGAAAGCAGGCTGAGCAAGCCATAGAGAGCAAGCCCTAAGAAGGACCCCTCCATGGCCTCTGCATCAGCTCCTGCCTCCAGGCTCCTGCCTTGTTTGAATTCCTGCTTTGGCTTTCCTCGATGGACTGTTGGCCAAATCAATCCTTTCCTTCCCAACTTGTTTTTGGTCACGGTGTTTCATCACAATAGTAACCCTAAGACATAACTCAATGATAATAGATGATGAACAGTGCGAATTTTAAAATATTCAGAAGCTATAGATAACATTTCTAAAGAAAAGATAGACAAATAACCAATAAAAACCTGAAAATATTCTTCAAAATCTTTAGTCGTGGGGAAGGGTATAGCCCTTGATCCTCAAGAGGATAGCTACAACTGCAGAGGCGGAGGATAGCAGGTGGGAACGGAGACCTGGTGACGGCAAATCCTCATAGGGTCACTGGGTGAGTTAAACGTAAAGCCACTTTTGAAAACAGTTAGACAGTTGCTAAGCAACTTCAAATGGACTTACAACATGCACCAGGAATCCCCCTCTGGTTGTACAACCTAGGGAAATGAAAACAAATCTTAAACGTGGATATTTATTATACCGTTATTCACAACACAGAAAGAGGAGAACAGTTCAAATATCCATGAGGAGAGAGCAAAATGTGACATAGATAGCAACAAAATGCTGCAGTTGAACATCTTACGCTAAGGGCATGACAAACAAACAAACCTGGTTTGATTTCATTCCTGTGAAAGTCCAAAATAGGAAACTTTGGAGGAATGGCGAGCAGATTGCTACTTAAGACAGGAAGGAATGGTGGGCATGAGAAAATAAAGTTAAACGAACTATTTAATTGCTCCACAACTAATATTCTGTTGGTAAATGTGTAAGAGATGCTAAGCATTTTCATATTAAGTAGTTAAAATTCAGCAAAATATGAATTGGATTCTGGCAAAGATACAGAGCAACTAGCAGTCTCTCTAGCATCGGTGGAAATAGAAAAACGTTCCACCATGCTGGAAGACTTGAGCCAGTTTTTGTGAAGTTAAACCTCCACATTTCTAGGGCCCAGATTTCAACTTTCTAGTATTATATTTATGCAAGATAAATGGAAGTGTATATCTATAAGATCTGCAGTGAGTGCTCATAGCAAACAAGTGTGTTTGTTTCTGTTGCTGTTCTAACAAATGGCTACACACTCCCTGGTATAAAGCAACACAAACCTGTTACAGTTCTGGGGTCAGAGGCACAAAGCCACTTCAGTTTGCAATCAAAGTGCCTGCAGGGCTTTGTTCCTTGCAGCGTCTCTAGTCTTATGTATTCTGATTTAAGAAGCTGCCCTTCTTGCCTCATAGCCCAGTTCCTCTTCTGTTCTTTTCCATTATGACCACAGGTACCATAGATAATCCAGGAGAATCTTTTTATCAGAAGACACTTAATTACACCATAAGCCCACTTTTTCATTTGCATACAATCCCTGGAGACTATGATTCTGATGTTGCGGGAGAGCACAGCCTAAAGGCAGATTTTGTAGGTTGTATAAGGACTTTAATTCTAGCTACAAACTTAAAAAAAATGACAAAATTTGAAATATTTAGTTAAAAACAAATCATTCTTCATTTCTCCTATCTCCTTTTTCAAATGAACACTAAAAAATTTCTATATAATGATATATATATATGGAGATATATATCATATACATGTTATGTATGTAGGGGGACACTATAAGTGTACACATTGTTGGTTACTTTTAAACAGGAAACATGACTCCTTAAGGAAAGTGAGGGCAAATTGATTTGTTCTGAAGAATATCCATCGTTCCTGTTGCAGGACTGACCAGGATTCTGAGACCTGGAAAAACCAAGAGAAGCAATGGAAAAGTATTATGGGTAATGAGACAATATGAGACAGAAGAAGACTCCTTATCAGTATGCCCTGGAGCTGGCTTATAACTGGTTCAAAAGAGGACATCATTAAATTTTTAGGAATTTTTTTATCCAGTTTCTAAATTCAGCTGATATTTATTAAAATTTAAATCTGGAGCTGGAGAGATGGCTCTGTGGATAAAAACACTGGCTACTCTTGCAGAGTCCCAGCACACACATGCAGCTCATAATCATCTGAGTGGTTGTTCTGAGTCATGAATGGGTGAGATAAAGAACAGAAAGCCATTTCTAGGATGCAAACTTCGAACTCGAAAGCAGATGGAACAGTCTCAATGGACTGGGCCCAATATTCACTTCGCTGAAGTGTTTTATTGTTGTAAGACAATGCTAATTGACCTTTCCCCACCAATACAAAGGCCTCCCTTGCTTAATGAACAGAACAATACCTCCCATAGTATCAACTGGTACCTTTGCAGCACTTCAGACTGAGGTCCTCTGGCATTCCAGAAGTCTCTCGTTGATGATTGACTGCAGAGACAATAAGGTCTCTTCATTAGCAATATTATAAACAAATGCTGTTAGCATTTAAGAGATTAGGGGCAAGATACTTTTAACAACAATTGTCTTAGCCAGGAGTTTATATTAGGTACTGGTTACATTTCAAGAAACACTCATTAGCAGTTACTGGAGTTACAGGTTTTCCCCAAACCAAGTACACTCCCTCACACTTTCCAGAAAGCAGTTCCTTCCCCCAGTGTCTGACCCCTACACATCTGTAACTCTATTTCCATGGAATCTGTTGTCCTCTTCTGGCCTCTGTGGGTACCAGGTATGCACATGGTACACAGACATACATGCAGACAAAATATCCATGCATATAAAATAAAAATACATGCATCTTTTTTTAATTAGACCATATGAATGTAAAATTAAATGATCATGTTTTAAACATTTATTACTTTCAAACAAAAGTAGTGAATACACAGAACTTCTCAATTCTTAACTGTTACGCTTTGTGATTATCAGTGGCCATGAGGCTGTGTCTACGGTTAATAAACACGGCATAAAAGCATGATTTGTTACATCTTTTGGCAAGTCTGTATTTTGTGTTTAATCAATGACATCATGTTGGTACTTTCCAAGTACCCTGGTGGGGCTATTTACACTAATGATATCAGCAAGCAGTATAAGTTAAAGATTGATTTATTGATCTATGGGTTACCTAGAGTCAAGAATGTGATAGGAAGTGTTATTAATGCATTAAACTTCAAATTAGCTGTGATTATTGCCTTACATTGTGAATAGCCCAAAAGATAAAAAATAATTCTTGCAGGAGGAGGCTCACAAGGCCCTGGCCCCTCATTGAGGTGGATTGACAGTTGGTGGTAACTGGAGTAGGGAGAATTGGTTTTCTTTAAGGATATGGCTCTTATAGGTGGACCAGGCTCTAGTGGATAGTTGCACAAATATATGAATCACAAACAGAACTCTGAGTTATTAAAAAAAAAAATGAGGGCCTAAAGTTCGGAACGGGGCGGGGAGTAGATATAGAAGAGGTTTGGAGAAGGAATGGGGAATAAAAATGATCAAAATATATTATAAATGTGTATGAAATTTTAAAAGAATTCATTAAAATAGTATATTAAAAATGAAAACAAAATATCCACTCAATTGTTGTCTGGTTTGAAAAAAGAAAAAAAATCTCATATCATTTGCTAACCAAGTAAAATTCTGACCTACCTAAATCTTCACTACTTCACTTCAGATCACTTGGTAAAATAAGTGAGAAGTGTCAATCAAGATTCAAGGCAGAACTACAGAAGGAGAAAGCTGTTAGGCCTTTCTTAATACAACCTAGTCCTTACCTAGAGTCTACAGACCCCTTGCTAGGAGGCCTTTGCCCAAGGATATTTTCCACTGTAAGTTATATTTAACACTTGACACAAACCCAAACTTCTTGGGAGTTGGGCCGCAGTATTCAGCAGATTCTAGAGTAAATAAATAAAATGTGTTGGCAAACAGGCAAAACAATTTACAAGCCACTAGAGTAACAGATAATAAACCAGATTAGCAGGAAGTTTTAAAATTCTATCCTAAAAATAAATACCCATTGTCAGCTGAGTGTATGGGAATTATTTCACTGGGCTCATCTTCCACATCTGAGAAGCTTTGGGATCACATCTTTTATTTTTCTCCTATTGAAAATATATTTTTTTCTCATACAACATATCCTGTTTACAGTTTCCCCTCCCTCTACTTCTCCAAGTTCCTCCTCTCCTCCTTTCTTCCCCACCTCCCCTCTCCCCCAGTTCCATTCACTTTCTGTCTCTCATTAGAAAAGAACAGGCTTTTAAGTGATAACAACTGAACATGGCAAAATAAAATACAATAAGATGAAGCAAAAACATTTATATTGAAGTTGGACAAGGCAACCCAACAGGAGGAAAAGAGTCCCAAGAACAGGCACAAGAGTCAGAGACCTACTGGTTCTCATAGGAGTCCCATAAAAACACTAACCTAACAGCTATAATATATACACAGAAGACCTGGTGCAGACCCATGTAGGTCCTGTGCTTTCTGCCTCAGTCTCTGTGAGCTCATATGTGCCCTGCTTGGCTGATTCAGAAGTCCTGGTTCTCCTGCTGTACTCCATCCTCTCTAGCGCTTACATTCTTTTCACCTCCTCTTAGGTAGGATTCCCAGAGCTCTTAGGGGAGAGATTTGATGGAGACCTCCAATTTTGACTCTCTCTCTATGTATATATTACATTTGGCGGTGGGCCTCTGTACCTGTTCCCATCTGCTGCCAGAGGAAGCCTCTCTGATGCTTACTGGATTAGGCACTGGTCTATGAATATAACAGAATGTCATTAGAAAACATTTTATTGATTTATTTTTTAGACTGGCAGTGTTTGGTTTTACCCTCTGTCTCTGAGCTGTTTAGTCTCTGGTTCTTGGTCACCCAAGCAGTTTTGGGTGCGGGTTCTTTCTCATGGCCAAATGAGACATTGTCAAATCAGATATTGGTTGGCCTCTCCCACAAGTGCTATGCCACCATTGCCCTAGCATATCATACAGACAGGACAGAATGTAAGTCAAAGGTTTTGTGGCTGGGTTGGTGTCTATGTTTCTTTTCTGGTAGCCTACAGAGTACCTTCCTGCACCAAAGAGGCTAGAATTAGAACCTAGGGGTGAGGGTTCCATGTAGGCACCATCTCCACTTCTCCATGTTCTATGGTAATGCGGCCCTGCTGTCAGTTCTCAGAGAGCAACCTTTTATCTTAGCAACAGCCTAGGCTGCTTGGAGATTTCCATGGGAACCCCCTGACCAACAACTCAAATAAATATGACCCAGTCCCACTACTGGAAGTCTTGCCTGGCTACAAGAGAGGACCAGTTGGGACTCCATATTTCTCATTACTAGGAGTCCTCATGAGAATCCCCTTCATACATTCCAGGAAGTTTCCACTGCATTAGGTTTCCATACCACCTCCCAAATGTCCCCTCCAATTCCAACCATTTGTACCCATACTTTCTCCCACTACCCCCTCTCCCTCCACCTCATCTCCCTTTCACCTAGTCTTCACTCCCATCCCCACTTACCCCCAGTCAGCCTCAAAACCCTATTCTATTTCCTGGTCTCAGAGAGATCCATGTGTCCTCCCTAGACTTCTCTTTACCTAACCTCTCTGGCTCTAGGGATTGTAGCTTGATTATCATTTACCTAATGTCTAATATCCCCTAATAAGTGAATACATACCATGTTTATCTTTCTGGGCCTGGGTCACTTCACTCAGGATGATTTTTTCTAGTTCCATCCATTTGCCTACAAATTTCATGATGTCAGTTTTTGGGAGTTTTGTTTTATTTTTGTTTTTGTTTGTTTGATTGGTTTGGTTTGATTTGGTTTTTTTTTTTGCTTGTTTTTTTTTGTTTGTTTGTTTGCTTTTTGAGACAGGGTTTCTCTATTGTAACTCTGGCTGTCCTGGAACTCATTCTGTAGACCAGGCTGGCCTTCAACTCACAGAGATCCACCTGCCTCTGCTTCCTGATTGCTGGGATCAAAGGTGCATGTCACCACCAACATGGTTGAGCAAGTATCCTTGTGGTAGAACGGAGCATTCTTTTGGTATATGCCCAGGAGTGATATAGCTGGATCTTGAGGTAGGTTGATACTTAACTTTCTGAGGAACCACGATATTGATTTTCATAGTCTCTGTACAAGTTTACACTCCCAACAGCAATGGATGAGTGTTACCCTTACTCCACATCCTTGCCAGCATGACCTGTCACTTGTTTTTTCGATCTTAGCCATTCCGACAGGTATAAGATGGAATCTCAATGTAGTTTTGATTTGCATTTCCCTGATGAATAAGGGTATTGAGTGTTTCTTTAAGTGTTTCTTAGCCATTTGAGATTGCTCTGTTGAGAATTCTTGGTTTAGATCTGTCCCTCATTTTTAATTGGATTATTTGGGCTTTGGATATTTAGTTTCTTAACTTCTTTATATATTGTGGATATTAGTCCTCAATCAGATGTGGAGATGGTAAAAATCTTTTCTCATTCTACAGGCTGCTACTTGGTCCTGTTGATAGTGTCCTTTGCCTTACAGAAGCTTTTCAGTTTCATGAGGGCCCATTTATTAATTGCTGATCTTTGTGTCCATGCTAATGATTTTCTGTTCAGAATGTCATCTCCTGTGCCAATTCTCTTCTGTCAGGTTCAGTGTATCTGGTTTTACGTTGAGGTCTTTGATCCACTTGGACTTAAGTTTTAAAGGTGAAAAATATGGATCTGTTTGTCTTCTACACACAAACATCCGGTTTGACCAGCACCTTTTGTTGAATATGCTGTCTTTTTTCCAGTGTGCATTTCTGACTTCTTTATCAAAATCAGGTGTCCATTGGTATGTGAATTTATGTCTGGGTCTTCAATTCAATTCCACTGATCAACATGTCCGTTCTTATGAGAATTCCAAGCAGTTTTTATTACTATAACTCTTTATCACAACTTGAAATTGGGAATGGTGATATCTCCAGAAGTTCTTTTATTGTTCATGATTGTTTTTAGCTATCCTGGTTTTTTTGTCTTCCCGTATGAGGTTGACAATTGTCCTTTCAAGATCTGTGAAGAATTGAGTTAGAATTTTGATGGGGATTGCATTGAGTCTGCAGATTGCTTTTGGCCAGTTTTACTGTGTTAACCCGGCCAAGGCATGAGCACGAGAGACCTTTCCATGTTCTCACATCTTGACTTGAAGTTGCTATCATACAGATATTTCACGTGTTTTGCTAGAGTCACGGGAAGACTTTTTTTATATTATTTGAGGTTATTGTGAAAGGTGTTGTTTCTTGATTTCTTCCTCAGTCCATTTGTCATTTGTATATAAGAGGGCTGCTATTTTTTTTTAGTTAATCTTGTATCCAGCCACTTTGCTGAAAGTGTTTATCAACTACAGGAGTTCCCTATATATAGGGATATATATGGCCATATTGTGTGCAAACAAGAATACTTTGACTTCTTCCTTTCCTATTTGTGTCCTCTTGATCTCCTTCTGTCGTCGTATTGCTCTAGCTGAAACTTCAAGTTATATTGAATAGGTATGGAGAGAGTGGAAAACCTTGTCTTGTTCCTGATTTTAGTAGAATTGTTTTGAATTTTTCTCCATTTTATTTGATACTGGCTACAGGCTTGCTGCAAATTGCATTGCATTTATTATGTTTAGATATGTGCCTTGTATCCCTGATCTCTCCAGGACTTTTATCATGAAAAAGTGCTAGATTTTTAACAAAGTTTTTTTCTGCATCTAATAAGATGTTTATGTGACTTTTGTCTTTGTTTATAAGATGGATTATATTAACTTATTTTCATTTGTTGAAATGAAATCTCTTCATCTCTGGGATGAAGCCTACTTGCTCATGGTGGGTGATGGACGCAGTTTTGAAGTATTTTATTGAGTATTTTTACATCTGTATCCATAAGAAAAATTGGTCCATAATTATCTTTCTTTGTTGAGTCTGTGTGTATTGTGTATATCAGGGTAACTGTGGCCTCATAAAATAAATTGAGCAATGTTCTTCTGTTTCTATTTTGTGGAGTTATTTGAGCAGTATTGGTGCTAATCTTTCCTTGAAAGTCTGGCAGAATTCTGTGCTAAAACTCTCTGGTCCTGGGTTTTTGTTGTTGGTGGTGGTGGTAGTGGTGGTGATTTTTGATTTTTGTTTTTGTTTTTTATTTTATTTATTTAGGATTAATAGATCTATTTAAATTGTATATCTGATCTTGATTTAATTTTGATAAGTGGTATCTATCAAAAAGATTATCTATTTCTTTTGGATTTTACAATTCGGTGCCATGTAGGGTTTAAAGTATGTCCTTTTGGTTCTCTGAGTTTCATCAATGTCTGTGTTACCTCCCATTTTCGTTTCTGATCTTGTTAATTTGGATAATCTCTATCTTTCACTTAGTTTGGGTAAGAGTTTGTCTATCTTATTGATTTTCTCAAAGAACCAACTCTCTGTTTCACTGATTCTTAGTATGTGTTCTATTTCTTTCTATTTTATTGATTTCAGCATTGTTTGATTATTTTTTGCCATCTATTCCTCTTAGGTGTGAGTACTTCATTTTGTTCTAGAGCTTTCAGGTGTGCTGTTAAGTTACTAGTATGAGATCTCTCCTTTTTTTTTTTAATGTAGGCACTTAGCACTGATTTTATTGTACCCCATAAGTTTAGGTGTTCTGCGTATTCATTTTCACTGAGTTCTAGGAAGTCTTAAATTTCTTTCTTTCTGTCTGTCTTGACCCATTTTTCCTTAGGTAGTTTTTCAGTTTCCATGAGTTTGTAAGCTTCGTGTTGTCTCTGTTATTGTTGATATCCAGCTTTAATCCATGGTGGTCTAATGGGATGCAGGGAGTTGCTTCAATTTTCTTGTATCTGTTGAAACTTGCTTTGTGTCTAAGCATATGGACAATTTCATCGAAATTTCTGTGAGGTGCAGAGTAGAAGGTATCCTCTTTTGTGTTTCAGTGAAATGTTCTATAGATATCTGTTAGGTCCTTTTGGTTTATGATGTCTGTTAGCTCCCGTGTTTCTCTGTTTGGTTTTTGTCAGGATGATCTGTTAATTGGTGAGAGTAGGATATTGAAGTTTCCCACTATCAGTGTGTGAGAGTCAATATGTGCTTTAAGCTGTAGCAGTGTTTCTTTTACAACCTTGGATTCATAGCATTTGGGACATTGATGTTTGGGACATAAGATGCCATCCTAGTGGATTTTTTTCCCTTTGATGAGCATATAGTGTCCTTCCCTATCTTGTTGGATCAGTTTTGGTTTAAAGTTCATTTTGTTAGATATTAAAATGGCTACACCAGCTTGCTTCTTAGGTCCATCCCTACTGTGAGGTGATGTCTATGTGTGTTTCTTGGATGTGGCAGAAGGATGGATCTTGTTTTTGCATTCATTCTGTTAGTCTGTGTCTTTATTGGTAAACTGAGATGAGACCATTGATATTGGGAGATATTGGTGATCCATGATTATTTATTCCTATTATTTTCTTGTTGTTGGTGGTGGTAGTGGTGGTGATGGTGGTGGTGGTTGTAGTGGTATGGTGGTGTGTTTCCTTTCTTTTACTTTTGGTGGTATGAGGTTATTGATTTCCTATGTTTTCATGTGTGTAGTTATCCTCCTTTGGTTGGAGTTTTCCTTCTAGCACCTTCTGTAGGAATTTGTAGATAGATATTGTTTAAATTTGACTTTATCATAGAACATCTTATTTTCTATTTCCAATTTCTGGTTCTAAAGTGTTCTATTTATTTCCTTACACTGCTTGGTTTTGTTTTTCTGGATTTCTTAAGGGATTTACTCATTTCCTCTTCAAGGATCTCTATCATATTCATACAGGCTATTTTAAAGATGTTTTTCTTGTATAACAGCTTTGTTGGAATATTTAAGGCCTTCCATGGTAGGATAGCTGGGCAGTAGTAGAGACAAAGAGTTCCTGGCTGCTATTGATTTTGTTTTCACACTGGTGTCTTGGCATCTGAGTTGAGGATGATTAAAGGTGTAGGTGTTAGTTTTGGATTTGTGTTTGTTGGCTGGGTCTTTTGTTCCGTGGATTGTGTTTCCTCTCCAGGTTTTTTGGAGGGTGTGATTCCTGTGTGTTGCCTGTTTTCTTGGCCTGTTCAGTTGGTGTGTTCACAGGGAACACCTGCTGGTGTTGGAGGCTGGGTAATTAGAATGAGCTGCAGGAAAGAAGGCTGGAGAAGGTTTTGTGATCCCTTGGGGGAAAAGGAGACCACAGCAGGCTTCCAGCTGCAGAACTGGGGGGTGAGAATGGGCGGATTAGATCTCAGGAGCAGTAGTAGTGCCAGTCTGTCTTCAGCCTACTTGTTGCCCTGGGAGGGGTGGCCCTTGGTTTAGCAGGGAGTGCCTGCTGGAGTTGGGGTCTAGGATACAAAACTAGTTGGGAAATGTTGATGACCCTAGGGAAGGGATGGTTTGTGGACTCTATAGGAGATGTGGGCAGGGGTGAGGGACAGCTGCAGCTGGTGTCCCGTTGCAGTACTAGGAACACAAGTGCAGATTGTGTCTTGGGGAAAAGAGAGACAGGAGAAAGAAGAAGGTCTGCAGACAGCCTACCTGGTTTTCTGGCAGGTGTGGTTTGTGGTTTAGCAGGGCATGCCTTCTGGAGTTGGGGGCCTTGGACACAGCCACGAGTTGGGAGATGGAGGTTAGGAGGGGATGGCTGTGGGGTTCACAGGAGATGTGGGCAGGGGGTAGGAAAGGCTGCAGCTGGTTTTCTGTTGCAGTGCTAAGGACTAGAATGCAGACTGGGTCTGGGAGAACAGAGAGCGGGACACACATCTTACGTTAGGAGAATTAAATATAGAAGAAAATACTAGATTCCAGAGACCTAGGTTACCTCTAGCTACTTCACTGATTGCTACTCTTGAACAAGTCATTGACACTAGGAAGGTCTTTCCCTTGGTATTAGCCTCAATGTCCTGCCTGAATCCCTGGTCCACACATGTTGGGGTGTGTGATAAGTAGTTGCTGGTTTGAATGGTTGTTTTAGGGATATTGTGCTATTCAGTGAGAGATGCATCTGCAGACTCTAATAATTTAATCAGACAAGTCATCTTATGCCTGTTAGATCTGAGAAATCCAAGGTCCAAATTCAGCAGACATGTTTTAAAGCCTTACCAGTTTTAAACTGCTTGGCTCCGTGTTCACTTTAATCCCAAGCCATCTATCTGTGTTTGCTACAAGATAGGAACACCTACTTTAAGATAAGGGAGAAAGGGATCTCAAAGAGACTGGCACAGGCACACAGTCATTCACTGACCATGGCTGCCAGAGAGTGAGGTGTGATTAATAGCTTCCAGCGCAGGTTTCATACAGATTCTTGGAAGCAAAGTTTTAACTTGTGTTGTATGCTTGCTTTCTACATTTTGTGGTGGTTTAAAATCACAGGTTACAAGAGGAGTTGTCCCCCCAGGTTGGCTAATTCCTTACAGACGTAAAATACATTTGTGTGTGAATATCCCCTTTCCTTCACAAACATAGGGAGCACATCACAGATGTCAGTCCATGGCGAAGGGACTGGCCATTTTCATTTTTGATGCTTAAATCATAAAGACCAATGCTGTCTCCTAGGACCAGACTAGAACACAGATTAGTTACTTGTCTCTTTGCTGTGACAAAATCCACCCAAAAAAGCAACTTATTGTGAAAGGAAGAGTTTGTTTTAGCTTGCATTCCACACCACACAGTCCATCACAGTGGAGAAGGCTCGGCAGCAGGAGCAGGAGGCGGCTGGTCATATTGTGTCCATAGTCAGGAAGCACAGAGTGATGAATCTCTTTTATGTTGTGAAGGTTTATTTTTAGTTATGTGTAAAGTAATTGTTTTGTGCACTGTTGGGGAAAAGCTACCTAGGCCTTGGTGTTTTATATTGTCTGTAGGTGTTGGATTTGTTTGTGGGACGTTTGATTGGTCATGCTCTGCAGGTGCTATCAGTGGAACATCTGGGGAGTTCTGAATCAATAAAAACATCTGAGCTGGGATGCTCAGGGTTCCACTGTCCTGTATAGCACTGGCCAAGACAGTAGTTCCCTCTGCTGAGGTCTGGCAGAGTTTGCACATATGAGAATGCCTCCTTGTCTTCATTGGCAAGCCTACACAGCAGGTGTACTGCTACACTTTTATCCTTTAAATTGAGTCAGAGATGGAAGGATGGTACTCACATTTAGGGCTGGTCTTTCTTCTTCAATTAACCTAATCTAAAAAAACCCTCCCAGGTAGGCCCAGAGAGCTGTTTCCATGGTAATGAATCTTGTTGAATCAATAAGACAACCCCTCATAGATTCATTAGCTGCTACTTATCAGAGAAAAGGAACAAATTGGACAGCATCAAGGGCTGCTTTTTGGATGTGTTTGTCTCCTCTGAAACTCATGTTGGAACGCTATTGTCATAGGTGTGCTGGGAAGTGAGGCTGTTTTCAGGGGATTGCGTCTGCTCTCACACGTATGTGGTCAAAGAGAGGCCACAGTTCATGTTTGGCTGCAAGCAGCACTGTCCCCTTCTGACTTCTGCTTCAGCACAGCAAGGTCCTCATCAGAATCATGAGCCTAAATCAATGCCTGTCCTTGTGATCTGCCCACTCTCAGGTATTTATTTCAAAGCAAGAGAAAATAGACTGGGTAGGGTGGCAGTCTACTGCAGACAAATTCCTGACATGTACACAACGCCTATCTGGGTTACTGGAATGTACCTCTTAACCACAAGGTCCATGCCAAATACAAAGTGATTAAATACAGAATTGCTTAGGTGTGACCCTTTCCCTACAGAACTCTAGTGTGGAGTGACATATGTCCACGAAAGGCGAAAGGCAGGAGTTTGCAAGATCTCAGCAAGTGAGAGTGCCTCTGTTGGCTTCCTCGTCCAGATTCCTTGGGAAACCACGATGTTTACTTTGAACAGCCTCAGCTAAAGGAAGACAAAGAGGCAGGTGGCCTCACAGTGGGGAACAGGTGAGAACACCATGGAGCCAAACACTAGAGAAGTTCTTGACTTTCCAGAGGATTTGGCTTCAAACATGGATCAATGGAAGACTATTTCTGAACTTAAACATTTAATTTGGCTGTGTTTTCTCCGTCCTCAGGGATTCAGACAGAAGGGTCCTAGCTGGGTGAGAAGATGCTCTGGGATGCAGGAGCCTACAGCTGGGGTAGATTTAGTACCCAGGCCAGGAGGGAACATAGCGTAAAGTGAGGTGGGCCAAATGGAGCCCAGCCAATCTGTGCTGGTCCACTGACTTCTCCCAAGTCCCCGAGGATCTCAGACCTTCTAGATCTGCCTTCTGTCTTCTTTGTCACATAAGACATTATTGGGCAGCATGTTAAGAGAAAGCAGAATTTACTTATCCTGATGTTCTCTGTTTAAAAGAAAATCTGCTTAAAAGATTTACCTACAAGTTAATATGAAAAAGAACTTCTGAGTGTTGCGGGTTAACTATGAAACGATCTTAATTTCAAATAAATGTATTTATATACTTTCAGAGATAATGATCAAAACCCCTGTGGTGTCTCTAGCTGGCCTGGGAAATGATGATTTCTGAACGTGTTTAAGGAGTGTACTCTAGTGTGTTCAAATTATTCCTGTTAGCCTTTGTCACTATCTGACTTAACCTGTCGTCCTTCTCTGCTCTGTTGTGTTGAGAGCCTTGGAGGGTCAGTTCTATGTCTCATTCCTTCTACCTTTCCTTTAGCATAGCCATTCTCAATCTGTGGGTTGCAACCCCTTTGGGGGTTGAATGATTCTTTCACAAGGGGTGGCCTAAGACCATCTGCATATCAGGTATTTACATTATAATTCATAACAGTAGCAAAATTACAGCTATGCAGTAGCAACAAAAATAATTTTATGGCTGGGGGTCACCACAACATAAGGAACTGAGTTAACGAGTTGCAGTGTTAGAAAGGTTGAGAACCACTGCTTTAGCACCTAACCCAACACAGATCCAGGTGCCTAGAAGCTTAAGAAACGCTGTTGCCTTGAACAGGCTGCATCACTGGACGGCATAGGCAAGGCCTCTGCTACGAACCAGCTTCTGCAGACAAGACGCGTGTGGAGGGTGGACAGCATCAAGCCAGCATTGACGCTGTCTACAACCACGGCAAACAAGAGTGGATGGGCAGAATGTCAACCAGAGAAATCCCAAAATAGAGAACAGTGTTGTAAGGCTGCCAGTATCTCAAAGGAGGAAGGCCGGTAAAGAAATGCATTTCTGATTGTCTCATACAAGTGCTACAGGAATCTGAGAGATGCAATTAAATTCCTTACCAAACCGTCTAGTGCAATTGCGGAAGAAGTGGTAGAGATTACGGTCATAGTTAATAACAAAGTGTCTCCTGGTGTAATAATCGAAGGCTAGAGAGCAAGCTGGCCTCCAGCAGAGCCAGGAAAGCTCTTTCCCAAGTGATAATATTATGGAGCTGATAACTGGTAGCTAATTGCACCAAACGTACAAAAAAACCCCCACCTATTAAGGAGATCTGTAAGTACGCAACATGGCCAGGGAAGCCCCGCACATCCTGTGAAATTCAGCTACATAGACCTGTGAAGCCCTTCCTCATTTTTCTCCCAGGATGGTTCTTTGAGGCACCCTCCCAACCCCCGCTCTGCAGATCTGAAGCTTTCTATTCTTGTATCACCTCCCCAGGGGACACTACATCTCCAGTTTTTACCAGTGTCAATGTTATGTGCACAGATGGGCTTCTACAGCCTCGGCAGGGGTAGTCAGAGGGATCTAGGAGTCCATTGTCCCCACCTCCAGCGGGTTACAGTGACAAGTGAGCGCGTGGTTTCTAGAGACCGAACTCAGGCCCTCATACTTGCGCAGCAAGCACCTTCCTGACTGAGCCATCTTCCCAGCCCTCCCCCCGTCTAGTTCTTAATTTGATTTTATGTTACTTGATATATTATATAACATCACTATACATAACTGTTATGTGTAATAATGTAATAATATATTCATTGCATTATTTAAACGATGACTTGATTCATATACTTTTATAAATGTATATCTCCTTGGCTAACTTGCAAGTGTGTTCTCCGTACTCCAAAATGTGTTATCTACCAATGCCAGACGGAGACAACATGGTGCATTCTTCAGGGGTTGGATCACTTTAGTTTGACAGAACTTGTAAAGCTTCAAGTGGGCACCTACGTGCTCTCTAGGTTGAGCACGAGCGCACGCGCCTGACCCAGAGAGCACGAGCCTCTTTACATTGTGAGCCCTGCCCAGGCCTCGCCTGCATCACTCTAATTGCTATAGAAAAGCACAGACACTTGACCTTATGTGCGTCTCTCAGCTCTCTGCACCTGCTACCAGCCTCCTGCAAGGGATGAGGCGGGAGGTGCCCCCTCCTGGCCTCAGTGCGTCCTAAACTTTCTGTTATGCATTTCCTTGCTCTTTTCAGCTTCCTGTGCTACTCTGGTCCCCAAGGTGGGCAGGGGTAGGAGAGGAACTAGGAGAATGATGAAACCATCAGGGCAGAGGATGACTGAAAGGCTGGCATGTTCCTCTTGACTGGCAATAGGCAAGCAGTGAGGAAAGCAGACCTTCCACACAGGAAATGCTCACGCAGATTAAGAGAGGAGTGCATCAAAGGAGCACTTGATAAAAGCCTGTCTCCGCCACAACCTCTCCATCCTCCCTCTGCTCCTCATCCAACCAACCCCATCCTTGCCTCCAGCTTGTCCTGCCCTGCTTTTCTATGATACCTACTTCACCCTCAAACCTCTGTGGCACCTGAAAACTTCTGACTTCTCATTCTGGGCTAAGAAGTTGTATACAAAGCTTTTTAAGAGCTAGGAAAGGCTGAGATGAGATCGTCTCTTTCTTAGGTGGATCTTCTGAAGGCTTACAGAGAAAGAGGGGACTGCTGAGGTGGCTCAGCAGCTAAAGGCACTGCACAACAAGCCTGATAACCTAAGTTCCATCCTCAAGACACAGAAGGTTGAAGGAGTGGATCTACCCCTGAAAGTTGTTCTCAGACAACCACATGCACACTGTGGCACACACAGAGACAGTAAATAAAGGCATATATATATATATATATATGTAATAGGGAAGTGATGGGGCATAGAGATAAGGCATTTGCTCCAAGAAAGCTGCAAATGAGAGCTGTGCTATAACTCAGAATATAAACAGAGTATTTGTTTAGTAGCATGAAGACCTGGATTTGATCACCAGTACTTTGTAAAGCCAGGTGCTACAGAGCTGTAACAGCACTCATCAAGGAGGATCAGAAGTTCAAAGTCAGCCTCTGTTACAAAGTAAGTTTGAGGCTGTCCTGGAACATCCATGTCAAAGGAAGGAAGGAAGGAAGGAAGGAAGGAAGGAAGGAAGGAAGGAAGGAAGGAAGGAAGGAAGGAAGGAAGGAGGGAGGGTGGGAGGGAAGTAAGGAAGGAAGGAGGGAGGGTGGGAGGGAGGGAAGGAAAGAGGGAAGGAAGGAAGGAAGGAGGGAGGGAGGGTGGGAGGGAAGTAAGGAAGGAAGGAGGGAAGGTGGGAAGGAGAGAAGGAGAGAAGGAGAGAAGGAGGGAAGGAAGGGAGGGCCAGGGTGGAAATCTACTGAAGTACAGATTTCCAACCCCAGAACTTGGACCACTTAATGGCTGGATCTGGCTTAGATGATGTTCAAGGATTCTTACATTTGCACAGGCAGCTGACAGACTGCACCTAAAACAACCGGAACAAATGCCCCAATGCAGAAAACACCTGGAGTGCCTGGGGTGGCTGGGGTGACTTAGAGGGTCTGGTGGACAGTCTGGCTGAGAAGACAGATGAAAAACCAAATCCCAGCACACTTTCCAAAGCCACACTGTTGTCTGTCTAGACTCCTTTACCCCTATCTTCCATATTTAACTTTAACATAGAATTTTCCCATCCTAGTTGATGCATTTCTTATAGGCAATTTCCCTGGCCATGGGCTGAGGCCCCTCTTGTGTGTTTATGGAAAGTATATATTTCTTCCCACCACCTCTTTACTGCTTTTCTATATGATCATGAGCTGCATGAGATATCTAAGGGTGTTGCTCCTACAATGTCTGCTGTCAGTGCAGCAGGACGGGGCTGGGGACAGCGTTTCATGTGGCTACCTGCAGTACCTCAGTTCTTTTCAGAGATTTCCCTCAGGAAAAATGGGTTTCTTCATTCCAGAAGAGAATTTCAGAATGAACTGATAAGAAGCAGAATTATAATTTATTAGGAAGAGAGTTTAACATAAATTTAAGTATAGGGTTTCGGGGAGGGGGAGCTAGTGGCTCTTGTTATACTGCAAAGGTTTGCAAACAGACTCCATTCCCCCACCTCTGGTTAGTGGGGTTATAAAGTGTTTCTAGGGGTGCCTAGATAGGATTGCAAGCTAGTCAGGTGAAACGATGGGTCACATAGGTTGTACATAGGGGTTAAGACAGATCTTTGACTCTAAGGTGTAGATTTCTGTGACAGTCCCAGAAAATCACAGGTTTATAGCTGGGGAGGAGGCTAAATTTAGTCATACATACTTAGGCCTGAAGCATAACTTGCTGTTTTAATATTCTTTCAAAAGATAATTTCTATTCTTTTTAAATTATGCACAACACACACACACACGTGTGTGTGTGTGTGTGTGTGTGTGTGTGTGTGTGTGTGTGTGTGTGTTGTGCATGTGAGCACAGGCAGAGGGTAGAGATGTCTGATTTCTTGGAGCTGGAGTTACGGGCACTTGTCAATTTCCTCTTGTGGGTGCTGGGGACCAAACTCAGATCTTCTGGAAGAACAGAAAGCTCTCTTAATTGCTGACCCATCTCTCCAGCCTGTGGTTTTCTTATTTGAAACATTTCTATACAAAAGGAATATTGTCTGTAGGTAGGCAATCTTCAAAGCAAATATTAATTGTTCTGGAATTCTAAATTCTTACCTGCTGAGAAACTTCTACCAGACTTTGTGGTAAGAACTGTTTTTCCTCCCTATTTCCTATCAATTTCCCCTATCTTATCTGTCAAATAACAAGGATTTTGTAAACATTTGCTCAATGAATGAATAAATAAATGAAATTAAAGCCAAAGCCTTGAAAAGAAGCTTGGACTTTGTTTGGTAGACACTGAGGAAACTTTTTTAAAACAGAGATTGAAAAGCTGTGTGTGGCACATTCACAAAGCAAGAGGAAGAAGATGAGGAGGCACCTTGATGTCCAGGCAATATGCCGAGATCCTGACGCAAAACCAACCAACCGAACAACAAAAGCCGATTTGAGCTCTATAGAAGGAAGACATGAAAATACAAGGGGGGCTTGTCGGGAGAAGGGGCTCAGCAGGAGGGGGTGAGAGAGGGAGAGTGGTGGGTAAGAATCTCAACACACACTATGTACGCGTGTGAGATTGTCAAAGAATAAGTGAAAAAATCAGAATTCTGTTTAGGAATATTTCTCTAGAAGTATATAGCAACTAATGTCCCAGATGGTGACAGCATTATGACTGAGAGAGCAGTGATTTACAGAATATCAGGAAGAGATAACGATTGAGCAAGGTCAGGGCCAAAGGTAAGGGATAAAGGGGAAGGAAACATTGACAAATGCGTTTCAAGTAGACTGACAGGAAAGTTACAGATTAAAAAACAAAGCTAAAAAGTACTGGAAGCTCAGTTCTGTGCATGACGATGGACTTAGACTCAGCAAACAGAACCTGAGGGGGCGGAAGTGCGTCTGCACAGAGGAGCACAGCCGTTCAGCAGTAAGGTCAGCAGCCTCTAAATTCAATAAGATAAGAGATGGACAGCAATGAGCGAGAGATGGAGCAAAACTGAGAGCTCTGTGGATTGCTTACTTTAGGAAAGAGGAAGTAGGGAAGGAGCCACTGAAAGAGCCTTAAAGAAGCTGAGAAGAAAGCAGACGTTACTGATCAAATGGATAGACTTTCCTGAAATAATAAATAAATAAATAAATAGATTGAAGACGATCAGAAGAAGCTCTGGGATCTAACAGTAACAACCAAGAATGACAAGAACAGAAACAGGGTCCGGAGAGATGGGTCAGTGGCTCAGACACTGTAGGTCACATGATGACCCAAGTTCAGAACCCCAGAAAACACACAAAGCTGCACGTGGTAGCATGCATCTGTGATGCCAGCACTTCTGCAAGGAGATGGGAGTGGAAACTGGAGACTCCCCAAGCTTGAGAGCCAGCTACGCTAGTGTGTGTACAAGAGGAGAGAAGAACAAAACCAGGACCTTGTTTCAGGCAAGGTAGAAGGCAAGGATCAACAGTGGATGCTGTCTTCTGATCCCCACATGCACAATGGCACATATACACCTGCAAGCGTGCACACAAATGTACACAGAGAGAGGGGGGGGGAGAGAGAGAGAGGGGGGGGGGAGATTAAAATAATTAAATAAGTTTGAGGGGAAATAAATGAATAGATTTTCAAAAATAGGGTTTTCTACAGAACCTTAGCAAAAACCCCAAAATAAAGAAAAATATACTAACCCAGGAGATAGGAGGAAAATGTATGTTTTTTCCTTCTACTTAAGAACATACAATTAACCCTACAAATAACTGAAAGAAAAGTTGTTCAGAGAGAATGTGAAAACAGCTGAAGACCTTAAAGAGTGGTGAAACTGACTGAGGGACAAGGCAGACGTTACCCTGAAAATCATTTCTTGAGTTTCTAGAGAGACGTGTTAACATTCATACATATAAGAATTTTAATTCCTAATGAATAATTTTAAAAAAAAACATTGTTGTAACTGTTTCTGTCACTTTCACAAATCTAAATTATACCCATTATCCCACACTGAGAGAGAATGGACTGGAGGACCCATAGTGGGACAGAGAAGATATTCTAAGGAGAGACACCTGAGAGATGACTCAGCCATTAAAAACACTTGCAGCTGTTGCAGAGAAGTGTTTCCTAGCTCACAACCACTTGTAACTCCAACTCCCTGGAATCTGATGCCCTCTTCTGGACTCCGTGGGCACTGCACTCACAATGCACATACCCATTCACACATACATGTAATTTAAAGTGAATAAATCTTTAAAAGAAAGATATGTGTGTCCCTCCATGTTCAGAAAGAATAAGAAAGATAACCTGAGGTCTGCGTTCCCCTCAACCCCATAAGAAAAGGGTTTGTTAATCTGTCTCACAACCACATCTGTCTATCTTCTGATCTCTGCCTCATGGTTTCTAGAAATTTTAAGGCATCCATTGGCATGGTAGACAGGAAAAATTAAGTTCCTTCTCTCCTCACTTTGGCCAAACTATAAGTTAATTCATTTTTCTTTACTCATTTCTGATTCTCAATTTCTTTTGAAGTACAAGGAAATGAAAGTGGTGGGCTATGGACCTGAGTAACCAGGGGGAAATCTGTGGCTAACTATTGAGATCAGTCTGTTCCCTGCTCTGAGTATGTAAACATGATTTGTAAAGTCACTGTTTTCAGGCTGTGCCTTGCTACAGATGACTCATTTACAAGCAGCACTTGGCTTGATTTTGAGTGTAAGCACAGAGGCAGAATGACTCTGCATCTCATTGTTTATGTGGAGCCATCATCTGCCCATCACCATCCATAGGGCACAAACTGATAAAGGATGAAACAGTACCATCTGTGACCTTACGGAGGTATACTGGTCCTCACTGACCTGCCATCTGACTACCTGGTATATGTGTTCAGAGAACCTGATTGTCCCCGGACCTTCCGCTCATCACACTTTTCACTGTTGACACAGCATACTTTAATTGTTCATCTGTCTGTGCATCTCGTTGACTGTCTAGGTCTGATCTCACGCCTCTGCTCTATGGCTTTCAAGGTCCTACCCTTTGCTCATGCAGTTACATTCAACCCTCAAGGCTGCAGTCTGGCAGCTTGGCCTCAGTTCTGCAATTAGGTTCCTTACCTAACTCTTGCAGTGACTGAACTGGCCTCTGACTGAACTATCTGAACTGTCCTCTGTCTCTGCCTCCAGTAAAGCCCCTGCGAACTTCTTTAACTTTTGGGGATCTTTAACACTTTGTAGCCACAGCATAACCTATGTAGATGGATACAGATACAGGTCTAGATATAGATATATATGAAGTACTGTGTGGAGGGTAATATATGACCTGAGAATTAAAATTAGTAATTGAGACTGGATAAGGAACTTTTAATTGCCAATGCCAGCCAACAAGAGAATGAGGACTACCTGCTATGTTAGTCAATAAAACTAACATAGCTTATGAATGTATTACCATTCAGTAAATTCTGACGTTGCAGAAGGACACAAACGTGTCTGTCTATGTTCCTGGCATAGCACACTCTTGACACTAACTAATCCCTGTGGTTGGAAGGCAAGGGAAGTTCCTGCTGCTGGAAGCCCCCTCCCCCTAATTGGTAAAGCAAAGGGGCCTTGTTTTTGGTTTGACTTTGTTGTGAAGAGTACTCTAGCTGTTCGGTTCTGTGATTTGGAAAGTTTCTGAGAAACTCTCATGGTCCAAACCTTGACCTGCTGTGTGATATTGGTGCCAGTTTGTAAAGGAATCACACGAGAAATGCAAAACACCTGCTGTTGTGAAGGCACAGTTGAGTCACTTACTGAAATGTTTGGTTATATGACAGGAAAGTTCAGAACATGAGGGACAGGTCCATCCTAAATGGCCTTTAAGCCTACTTACTCATAGCTAACTGGCGACATTATGGGAATAGTGTGGAAAACTCTGAGGCAGGAAGTTATGGGCGGGGGGTAGGGGGGATGAAGATCAAAGTGAAGGCCAGCATCTCTGAAGCAAATGTGGAGAGAACAGAGACACAAGAGCAGTCTGGCATTCAAGGCTAGAGGAAAGTTCTGCTGGAAATCACGTTCTATTTGGACTTAATCCAAGAGTTCCCTGGAAGCCACTCAGCTGTATCCACAAGCCCAACAGCGTGTGATCTTTTCCTAAATCCAGTCCTGAAGATGAGTAAGGGGTGTGTGTGTATGTGTGGCAGCACACACCCATCGGCCCAGCTCAGGAGTCTGAGGAGTTCCAGGCCACACCCTGCTAGAAAGGAAGGAAGGAAGGAAGGAAGGAAGGAAGGAAGGAAGGAAGGAAGGAAGGAAGGAAGGAAGATGCAAGGAAAGAAGGGAGGAAGGAAGGCAGAAAGGAAAAAGAAAAAAGGAAAGAAGGAAGGAAAGAAGGAGGGAGGGAAAATCATTGAAATTGGAGGAAAACCAAGGCAGGGCGTGAGCGGGCTGCAACAAAACAGTTTGGATGATGCTCTTCTTAGAAAGCTCCCGCCAGGCTGAAAGTGTAGCCCTTGCCTCCTCACAAGTACAAGGACTTGGGTTCAACTCCCAGAATCACATAAAAAGCTGTGCGTGGTGGCCTGTGCTTGCAATTCCAGCCTTGAGGAAGTGGAGACAGGCAGACCCCTGAGGCTTAGCCACCTCTCTGTGAGCTTCAGATACAGTGACTGGCTCAGAACATAGGGTAGAGAATGATTGAGAAAAGACATCCAGTGTTGACCTCTGGCTCCCATATGCGTGTGCACACATGTGTACATACAAGAAGGAAATTCCACCCTAGGTCCGGTCCCAATTATTGCATTCATCTCAGTGTCCCTGGAAACAAAATATGGTCACTCACTCATGTGTGACTTCCCCTGGCAAGGTGGTCCTGGCCTGCTTAGAGCTGGGCTTGGTTTTCTTGGAAGCAGTGAACCCTGTTTACTGTCTCTATCCTTGGAGAGCAGCCCATCAAGCCTGCCAGGGGCTATCCTAAAGAGAAGAGAAAGAGACTTCCTGCCCCTTCCCCCAAAAACAATTTGAGATCTGCTGAGTTGTTCACAAAAGGACAATGATCTTTCCTCTCTAAAGGTGGTCTAGCCTGTAGTTAGGGTAAAGTTGGCGGTGTTTGTTTGCATGCTCTGCTGTCTTCAGAGGAGACTAGAAAGAACTTGGAGTTTAGCTCCTAAATGCAACGGCATTTTCCTGCTGGATAGACAAGTGTGTTTGTGAGAATACAGCTAATAAACTGATTCAGCATCTTGGAAAGGTCACCTCCCCACCTCTCCTCCCTCCTTCACCCTCTCTCCATCTCTCTCCCCTCATTCCTCTGCCTCTCCTCTCTCTCTGTGTTTTGAGCATACTGTGCAAAAGATAGCTCACCCAGTAACTTGGACAGCTTAAACTCTATTCCCAAATGTGAAATCCCCTTTCCGTTCCAGACTCTCTTCCCCCCTTCGCCTTAAATGCCCTGGCTGTCTGGCTTCTCTGGTTAACCAGGTTCTTTCTAAGCATGGAAAGCCTTCTGTCCAGCACATCCCGCTCAGGCTTCAGGCCTCACAGACCCCTGCTTTTCCTAAACACAAGCACATGTCGTGCTTTCCTTATTCACCATCCCGAATTCCTTCAGAGACATCTGTCTGCACTCCTTGCATGCTCAAACCCTGAAGCTTGAGGGCAGAGTGATGGTTTCTGGGAACACACCTCGTAATGGATTATAGATGCTCAGTAAGTACCAGTTACTTAATTCTTGTGCTAAAAAAAAATGTGGAGGCTTTTGGCCTATTCTTTATTCTTTACATTCCTATGCAGTTAAAATAAAATTTCTACTCCCTAAAAAGTAATAAAATATCCTATTGAGGTTTTGATTGGGATGGCCTTGAACCTACAGATCCCTGTAGAGAATGGACATCTATGTAATACTGAGCCTGTGGCCTGTGGCATGGAACACATGATATTCATCTGCTACAGGTCTTTAATTTCCGACATCATTCGCAGTTCTTAGGATACAGGCTTTACATTCTTTACAGATCTCCAAAATAGAATCACAAACCTATAGAAATCCTATGTGGTAAAAAAAAAACAAAACAACAATAAGATCTCTGAAAACTCAACAATGAGGACATGACTATTTCTTTTTCACACAGACGAATGATTTAGACAGTGCCTCCAAGAAGACATATAAATAACAAATGGCACCGTAACAAAAAGATGGTCAAGGGGCTGGAGAGGTGGCTCAGTGTGTAAGAGCATGCATTGCTGTTCCGTAGGACCTGGGTTTAGTTTCCAGCTGTACCCGTTCCCCCCTACACACAAACACACACACACACACACAAACACACACACACACGCACAAAACACACACACAGAGAATTTAAAATAAATATTTAAAATTATAAACCTTAAAAAATATTGTCAACATGATTCTAATTGAAAGAAGTAGATCCTCATTATGCTGATTACAGAAAAATTATCTCTTAGTGATAAAAGCAAGAATTCAAGAAAATGTATAAAATTAAATGTTACAGTATATTTTTATGCTATTATAAATTATCTTGTTTTAAATTTCAAATTCTTTTTCTTCACTGAAAGTATATGGACATACAGTTGACTTCTGGATATTGTTCTTAAATCTCTAATCATTCTGGTAGCTGTCTGTACATTCTATAGAAAAGCATTTGGGGATTCCACATAGATGACATGAAGTACAATTATAGATGGCACTGCTCCTTTACAATTGGATGTTTTGGGGACTTACTGACATAGCATGACTAAGGGCTGCAACCAGACTGGCAGATTGTCATTATTGTCAGAGTAATGCAACTCATACACTGTCAGAACAAAAGAGACTTACTTTATCTGAGCCAGAGTGTGCCTACTTTATCTCAGTCTCGAGGGCCTCAGACATACTCCTGGCAGAGACGCCAAGATCTTGTCATAAGACTCTAAAAGTCACTCATATGTTTTTGCTTATTTAATACTATGCTAGAAATCTGTGGGCCGAATTCACTAGAGCTACTCAGAGACAACCAAAGTAGCTACAACGCAAGACGGCCAGAGCCAGTTCAAGTGGAATCCTTCCATAATGATATGTAAGTACTTAATAGAACGTAACCGTTTGCTTTGATTTCTGTATCTCACGTGAGTTGGTAAGTAGAGCTAGAGGTCTGACCAGATTAAGGTCACTTATTTTGAGCAATACCGCTATTGGTGCTGTCATAAATTCCCATTAGGATGTCAGGAGACCCCTTTGCCTGTCATGTCGTCCGCCCTTGGTGATCACTGTGCAGCTCCATTAACTCATTACAAGTTCTAGAATGAGGATAGTTCTTTGGGGATGGAAAGGTAAATGATGAATTTTTTAGCGTTGTTTTAGGATAATCATGAACTCATGGATTTAAATCGATCACAGGGTTTCAATTAGTTATAGTTAGTGCTCTGTAGAATGCCTGTGAGTTCCTGTCCCTCTCTTATTGAAGAGGACAAGCCCCTGCTCTGTTCAGTTGCTCTTCTCAAATCTTCCAAATGCATTTTGGCCTGTCAGAACCCTTACTTCTCAAAGGTCGGATCTACCATCTGGGGACCCTGCTTTTAACACATGAGTCTTTTGGAAAGATACTATTTTAAATCAGGTTGTGTCCTACTCTGAGCTATCACATATTGTATAAAACAGTGGTTTTTCAGAATGTGCCTTTTTTTGTCCTGAGAAATTATTTTACAGACAGCTTATGAGTCCGTATTGATGATGGAGGATGACTCTGCACTTGCATAGACATGTGAACAGTACCATCTGACTAGCACCACCCGCACCGCACGGGCTGGTAAAGGACTATCCTGATAGAAGAAAGGGTGCCCAAGGGCTAGCGAGATGGCTTAGCAGTTAAGAACACTTCTTGTTCATGCAGATGACCTGAGATCAGTTCCTAGCACCCACATGGTGGCTCATAATTGCCCATAACTCTAATTTGGGGGATCCTGTGCTCCCTTCTGGCCTCTGTGGGCACTATGCATGCACACAGTACACATACAGACATGCCATCAAAACACTCATAAACATAAAATAAGTAAACGAATGAATCTTTCTTTATAAAGGGAAAGGGCCAGACAGAGTGGCACCTGCCTTCAATCCGAGCTCTCAGGATGCAGAGACAGGTGGATCTCTGTGAGTTTGAGGCCAGTCTGGTCTACACTACGAGCTCCAGGACAGCTGTACATCAGTGAGACACCCATCACTGTGACAGTGACACCTTCTATCATCCTGACATTTGGCTAGTGTGTGTGTGTGTGTGTGTGTGTGTGTGTGTGTGTGTGTGTGTGTATGTGTGTGTAGCAACCCTTATAAAGAAAATAATTTAATTAGGGACTTGATTGAGTTTCAGAGGCTAAGTCCATTATCACCATGGTAGGTAGCATGGCAGCAGGCTTGGCAGGCATGGTGCTGGAGCAATAACTGAGAGTCTATGGCCAGATCTGAAGTCGGCAGAAAAAAAAGAGACACTAGGCTTGACACGGGCTTTTGAAACCTTAAAGCCCACTCCCAGTGACACACTTTCTGCAACAAGGCCACACCTCCTAATCCTTTTAATACTTTCAAATAATGCCACTGCCTCTTAACTGCATTCAGATATGTGAGCCTCTGTGTGCCATTCTTATTCAAATCACCATGCATAGCTTATTTAAATGATAAATTGCCTGCTCAGCTGTCCAGACCTGATACCACTCTTCCCTCTGGATTCAGTACTATCTCTTTGTATTTACATCTTGACTCAAGTCTTCAGCTTCACTGTCAAACATGTGACCCCAAGTAGTTCAGATAGTTCTGTTGGACTTTTTGATACTAATGGAGAGATCTGTCTTCATTGCAGCTGAGTTCATAGGAAACTGAGTATTTATGGTTGAGTACTCCTAATGCTCTGCTTTAGTCAGAAAAGAGAAATTTGGATAAGCGTCCTTCTGTAATTTTGTTTTGTTTTGAGGAAGGATCTCACTATATAGCCTTCGCTATCTTGGAACTTGCTATGTAGACCAGGTTGGCCTCAAATTCAGAGATCCTCCTGCCTCTGCTTCCCAGATGTTGGGATTAAAGGTATGTGCCACCATGCTCAGATCCTTCTGTATTTTAAGTCGCATGTTTTCAGCCTTAAATAAGCTTTATGCCTACTCAGTGGTCAGGGAGAGTAGTGAGTGGGTCCCCACAAAGACAAGCAAGCTTTAGCAGGGAATATTAGCACACGGGGCTCCTCACTCTATGAGGGGAAACACTAAATTTCTATAAGAGACAGACTATGTCAATCCCAAATGTGCTTCTTTGATATATAGACTGTTTTGAGCTGATTGATTTGAGAAATCAAAGACACAGGAGTAGCTCTGAAACAAATTACCCTTTTGTAATAGAAGCACATGTGGGTAACCAAAAGCTTCTATCAACAGAAACAGAAAAGATAGGGGTTTAAATATATCTCCGTAACAAACTTTCCCCTGTTGAGGACACTTTTCTGGCTTCTCCCTGCAGCTGGCCTTCCCTGAACTCTTCTTTCTTTGTTTCCCCCTCTCCTCTTCTCCTTGGTCAGTTGAAAATTGTACTTAAGCCTGGAGTATGCACTAATTCTTGGGACTTTATTCATTTTTCCTGGATACATTCTATGAGAAAGAATTGGGATGTAAATGGGACAGATCTACATTTGTGTTTCTCCGGCACAGGTGAAGACAGAAGCTTCAGAGTAACCAAGCAACCGTGAAGACATGGGGCGTATGCTCTTGTGTAAACATGTGAACTCTCTTTGGACACTAATGTTACCAGGGAAACTGAGGTTTCCTTTTGAGTCTTAGTCACAACCAGTAAAAGAATTTACAAAGAGCCCCAGAAGAAAACTTGTGAATGCTTTCATTAAATTTTGAGAGAAAAACAGGACAAGAAAATTGAAAGTCCTGATAGTAGCCAGAAAGGGCTACAGAGAAAAAGCTGTGCCTTTTTAGTTAAATATGGAGACCAGAGAAACAGAGTGTCAGGGAAATGCTTCGGAGTACTGAACTGCAGGTCCGAGTTCAGAGGAGACAAGATTCCAGGTACTTGTGACCAAGAGCAAAAGACGTACAGGAGACACAAGGTTAAGAATAGAGACAGAAACCACTTGTTAAGAAAGGAAAACCATTCCCAAGAATGGGAGTGAGGTACTGGGACAGTGAACTGAGGAAAGAGCTCTGGCCCACATGGTACCTGTCCCTTTATATAGCGTTTACATAGCTTGGAATCCTCTCTGAAGTTTATGCTGTAGGGCTTCTCTAGAGTGTGCCCTGTTTACTAGAGGAAGCTCAGGTAAGGAAGGGCTTGCAGTCTCCTCTGCAAATTGGAGATATATATATATATTTATCTTTCTTTCTCTAGCTCCTTCTCTCCTGCCACACTAAGGTCTTCCTCTACCACAGACTCCCCAGAACTGGAAAGGAACTTGGGTCTCTCCTGAAGTGATTGCTTTAAGACAGTTTCACAGACACACTCTCCCACATCAAGGCCAGCAGAACTTTTCTGTGCCTGGTCGGTTGGTCAGCGTGCATGCTATCTAGCTTACTAACAGAAATCGACAGCTGGTCTGGTTGCTTTCTCCATGAGGGGAACTTGTCGTCCCTGGGAACCTGAAGACCGTGAAATCTGATTAGCATCCCACGTTCTGCTTCTGGGTGTCCAGATTCCTGGGATAGACTCAGGGTAGGCACCCTTTCTCCCTTTCATCTTTATTACAAAGGATAAGACTGTCTCAAAGCACAAACATTCCAAGTGGATTGCTAGAAGCTACTACATTTTAGTGTTTTGAGGAAAAATACAAGTTATCATGACCCAAAGAGACAGCGATGCTTCCCTCTAACTATTAGACATTAAATTTAAAAGGGCTGTCTTCACCTCCTTTGAGGCTGTAGGGGAAATATTGGCATGCTGCTTTGACTCTTGCTTCGGAAGTCTTTGCAGAAAATTCCAACAGAGTCACTTACTGTAGACTGGGCATAGTGTTTAGAAGATTTCAGTGCACGGGAGGATAGGAAGGTTACTCTAGGGCAAATTCCTTTTCCTAATTCCTGACTGTGATTTGCACATGACTCCAGCAATCCCTAAAGCAGCCTGTGGGGTTGGTATTGAGGAATTTTCTCTAGCATTATCTAGCTTACTATATGCTCCAGTAAGACAATGTTCTTGGCTTTTTTTTCGTATTAGAATTAACAGGGGAGGTTTGTCAATTGTCATGTCTAGCCACAAGCCATAAGAATTAAAGTATCCTCTTTAGGGTGGGACCCAACTAGCTGAATCTATATTTTTCATATTACCCTAGGTGATTCCCATGTATAGCTATGTTACATTCCTAAGAGGGACCAACAGAAATGGTGATGCAAAGTCTTATAATGCAGGTTTCTAATAGGACAGTGTATGGAAAGCACAGAACAGAAAAGGGATGTGACCACCAGGACTGAGCACAGCCATCTCTGTGTTTTGGGGAATAGATTATTTGCCAGTGCTATTTAGACATGCAGTCTCCACTCCACCCTATGGGCATAATTAAGAAGGTCAAAGCTCCCTAGTTTCCTGAGCTCTCCCAGGTCACTTACTCAATCAAAAGTTACCTAATCCAACTCAAGAAGCGCTATAACCACCTGGTGCCAAGGGTTTGGGTTTTGCTGAGTGCCAAGATAGGAAATGTTTGTTGTCTTCCTCCTTGAGTTGATTAATTGATTAGATGGTGTGACATAAAGTACAGTGACCCAAACTAACACCACAGGTACACAGTCAAAGTGACCTGAGATGAGGGTCAGCCAGTGAAGGCTGTATGAAATAAGGTATGAAGAGGGAACAGCATTGAGGCTTTGCAAGAACTGGGATTGATCTCTACTGGCATATCTCAATGAAGCCCTGGATTTTCCTGGCCCTGGGCTATTGCAGAGGTTGTGGCCTTCTGACAAATGGAGGACCTAATACGTATAGGTTAGTAAACATTATCAAGTACTTCCTTGTTCTAGGACCGAAAGACACAAAATAAACAAAGCATAAAATCTCTTATTCTCAAGGACCTATTATACCCTGGGTCTGAGCTACTCACACAACAATTGAAGTGGATTGAAAAATGGCCTACAAATATTTGTCCATATAGAATCTCAGAATGACAACCTTTTTTGCCTCCTCTTTTTTGAATAAGGGCCCTTTGCCTGTGTAATAAAGATCTTGAGGTAATATTTTCCAGGTTTGGAGAGTATGTAAACCCTAAATTGGTCGAGGAAAAAAAAAACCAAAACATTGCCACAAAGTTCAAATGAATTTTAAGCTAGCTTTAAATACTGGTCAGTAATGATGAAAGCTGACCAGGACCATGTGGAGGTCCCCACTTGGATTCCTCCATGATGTCCCTGAGCTATAGCTTGTGGGGATTTTTAAAGGCAAATCCCATGAGGGTATGTGCTTCCCATCAGATCCAATCAGAGGCGAGCACACATCCTGATGTATTTCCTGTCTGGGCATCTCCCGCCTACATGCTTCCTGTCTGGGTATTTCCTGCCTCCTACCTGGACATCTCCTGTCCACATCCAGTCAGGGGAAAGCACATAATATGTGTCATTAAATTTGGACTGCGACTTACAAGTAGTCCTGAAACCCAATGACCAATATTATTGTTGTGGTTTGAGTGAGTAATGTCCAACATAGGCTCATGTGTTTGAAAACTCGGTCCCCAGTTGATGGTACTGTTTGGGAGGTAGAGCCTTCCTAGAGGAAGTACATCACTGGGGTGGGCTTCAAGTGTTTATATCACTGTCAGCTCATCCCTTACCACCCTCCCTTCCTATGTATGGATGAAAATGTGACCAGACAGCTTTCTACCACTTCATACCCTTAGTCCCCACCATGATGAACACGATTCTTCTGGAACTGTGAGCCCAAACAGACCACTTTTTCTCTAAGTTGCTTTTTGGCAGGATTGTTTCAGCACACCAACAGAAAGAGAAGGCCGTGTGAAGATGGGGAAAGGAATTGTATGGTGAATCTACAATCCCAACTCTAAGAATTGTCAGCCACCACCAGAAATTCCAGGAGGCATGGCACATACTGACCCACACAGTTTCAAGAAAGAATCAATCTCATGCTCATCCCAGTTCTAGATTTATGGCTCCATAACTGTAATAAAATAATTTTCTCTTGTAGCAACTCATCTGATTTCTGGCAATTTATTACGTAGCCTTAGGAAATTAACATGTTCTGCCACACTGGACTCTGCCATTGTCTCTCAAAGTAACAGTGCAATCCTTCTGGAATCCACAAAGATAATGTTGCTGCCTTGTTCAGCACATAGTGACTCGCATTTCAGTCAGAGCAAAAAGCATCAGCAAAGCCACTGACATTGAAGAATAGTAATTTGATCTCTATTATTTTTCTAGACATAGTTTTTAGTCATTTCTCACAACCTGTCCCAAAACACTGATCTCTAAGCACACTGAAGTTGTCCTGGTTCTCTACCTGCCTGGAAAGTTCTTCATGTGCCATTTCCTTAGCATATCAGTCAGAGTTCTATAGGGGAAAAAAGAATGAATATCTATTAAAACAAGATCTATTACATTGGCTTAGATACCTGGATACACTTGGTATCCAGGGAGAGTCTGAGGACTTGGTAGCTCCTCTCAGCCAATGAGAGAGACTAAATGGATCAGCAGTGCTGATCGGGTGATGAAGGCCTGGAGGATTCTGGAGAGCCCTGGTCTCCAGTCCACACTGGAAGGCCGAAGAAGCTGAATTCCAGCATTAGCAGAAGCCCCTATAACAGGGTAAACGCAAAGGCAGGAGGAAAGCAACAGCTTTCTCCTTGAACCTCTTTACATATAGCCACCACCTGAACATGCCAATCACTTCAGGGAGAAACATCTTCTCCCCTCCCCCAAGCAGTTAATCCTCCCAAGAAATATCCTTACAGATCTGCCCAGAAGTGTCTCTATACTGATGCCAAACCCAATCAAGTTCACAGTCAAGACTGTCCCTCATATTTCACTCTTCCTCTTGAGTCACTGATAATGTATCGGTGTCCAAAGAGGCCTTTGTGGACCATCTAGTACCCTTTGCTGAATACAGTGTCATATTTTTATGTTCATTTCACGCCATTTCTGAATGTAACAGCAACTTTACAGGTGGAGCTGTAGATGTATAGTTGAGATGAACTAGATAAAGAAATTAAACTGTTCATTCACATATGGCCCATCTTTCTCAATGGGATGTAATTCCCTCTGCGAATGGAGATTTTGTATTTCACTGCATCCGTACTGCCAGTCTCTGAAATACTTTTTCTAATTGCTGTGATAAAATACTCAACAAAAGCAATTTGAAGAAGAAATGGTTTATTTTGTATCATAATTGTATCATCGTGGTGGGGATTGAGGCAGTTGGATCCATAGTTGGATCCACATTGTATTCATAGACATGAAGCCGAGAAAGAGGAATGCTTGTGGTCAGATCTCTTTCTCCTTTTGCTGTACTCCAGGATGCCAGCCCAAGGAATAGTGCAGACTTGCAGTGGGCAGGTCTTCCCACCTCAATTAACTTATTCAAGGTAATTCCCCATAGGCATGCCTGGAGGCCAGTTCCCCAAGTGATTCCAGACTTCAGGTTGACAATTGAAAGTTAACCATCACATATGAGGTCTTAGGTCTTACCTCTTCCTCCACAGAACTGTAAGCATCTTAAAGGTGAGAATGCTCAGTGAAACCTGCCTCAGCTTTTCTCTGCCTAAACTAACACAGGACTTTGTAGGTAGTCAACACTCACAACGTACTCAGTCTGTTCCACGATTTTGTAAAACAATTGGGCTTTTCTTTTCCTCATCCAGACTTTTAAAAGGGAATCTTGATATTTTGTGAATACATCTTGGGAAGAAAGTACTCCTATAAAAAGGTTGAAATCCAAATTACACTTTCAGTGACAACTGTTCTCTTTCTCTTTGACATTTATTAAATGTCAGCAGCACATTGAGTACTTGGCATATTAGATTTTGCTTCTTTTAAAATGCTCTGATGATGTAGACCACATACTGTTTTTGTTACTTTCAATAGAGAAAGGGGTAATTATGAACATGAACTGGTGTGTCTTATCTAAATACACTGTAAAAAAAATTGTTAGTATTTTAAATCTCAGGGAAGTTTTTCCAAACATTAAGTTAGTTTAAATTAAGGTAACTTTTAAAAAATCTGTCACACCTATAACTTCTTTAAATCATTAATTAAAAATAAACAGATACATAGAATAATATTATCGTTGTTCACTCACTAATCTAAGTCCCTAGGTGCTCTCTCCAAGAAGGGATCTCACCTGTTTAAAGTAGAGATGTCAATAAGACAGAGACATGAGAAAGAGCATGGCTTTCTGGACCTTTTCATTCCATCCTCATGTGAGGACACAGAGAGAAGACATTGTCTCTGAGCCTGTAAGTCAGCTTTTATCATACATCAACTTTATAACTGCCCAGACTGTAGACTTCCAGGCTCTAGAGCTGTGAGGAGAAAGTTTCTGTTGTTGATGCAACTCATACAACTGATGGAACATGAATAAGTTGTTTGCTTGCAATCTGTGACTACCCTCCAGTGACCTGTCCGGGACTGCAGATGCGCATGTCACTGTGATCATGTATAGGGAGGGTGGGGGTGTACAAGAGCATCGTAACAGTCTCCCTGACAACTGTGATGTTTCTCAGTGCCATCAAAGCCGAGCTGTTCACTTCAAGCAGCAATTAGATTGGCCCGTTACTCAACGGCTAGTTACATTCAATTAATACAGTCTCCAGCAGAACATTCCTATTTCCTCAGCCTTTTTTCCCCCATTGACTTCAATTTAGTAATCATTATCTTCCACTTGATATAATTATTGTGTTATATCTGGTTCTTTGGGTTTGAATGCCTGGTTTCTGTACCTTAACCAGAGTGGAATATCTAACTCATAATTATGACATCAGTCTCCCGATTAAAACTGTGCTTAAATGTTTTGTCTAACACTTAATTTCTTGCGTTTAAGTGAATAGCTTTAACAAGTAAAGGAGGTGATTAGATCATATGGCTCTATCCCAGTTGTGGGGAGAAATGGGATTAGCATTCTCATGAAAGGGGGACTGAGAGCTTTTGTCCCTTTCGCCAGTCCACCGTGTGAGAAGCCTGCAGCCGCACACCATCTGAGAAAGAGAGCAGCTCTTCTCAGAAACCCACTGTACTCTAGCCTTGACCTTGGGACTTCCCAATCTTCAAAAACAAAAGCAATTAGATTGATAAATTACCTATTCTAAGATACTTTGCTGTAGCCGTGAGCAAAGACTAGGACAAACCCTTATCTCATAACCTTCAGAGTAAAGCCAGAAATTCGAAGTTTAAGAAAAAGTAAAACCACACTGATAGACTACTAGGTAATAACAATAATATGAAGGTCACAAGTTAGTACTCATGGAATTCAGTGGAAACTTTACCCAGAACAAAAAAATGATGGTTCCAAAGACTTATCTCAATAAACAACAAATGAATAAAACCTTTTCAGCAAGGCAGAAATCACAAAGATATAAGATCTAGATGTAGCTACTGCTCCCATTTCATTTTAGTGTGGTGGACGGGGTGAATTAATAGACAAAGAGTCAATAGCTTAATATGCACAAACAAGTTAAGACGTAGAAAGGATAAAAAATTGTTATTGGTTAACGGCTCTTCTCTTACTGTCATGCCTGCTGCTCTCTTTGTACTGTATAAATAAACCCGCTTTCCTTAAAACAAAGAAAAAACTATTAACAATTATAACAAAAACAACAAAACACTTAGAAACTAATTTAACAAGAAAAAACATTAAAATTATTATTTTGAACAGAAAAGATGAAAAATGGAATATTAATCCATAATTTGGATGAGAATTTTTCTGTTGTTGTTGTTTTTGAGACAGGGTTTCTCTATTATGACTCTGGCTGTCCTGGGACTCACTCTGTAGACCAGGCTGGCCTCAGACTAGCAGAGATCCACCTGCTTCTGCCTCCTGAGTGTTGGGATTAAAGGTGTGCACTAGCATCGCCTACCTGGATGAGAATTTTTTAAAAGAAAAATATGTACCTGCTTCTATAATCACTTAAAAATTAAATAAGAGTAAAAAGAAAGGTTCTGAGAAAGAATAAGAATAAAGTACAAGGATAAACTGTGCCAAGTATTAAGATTTAGCATAAAACAATGTAATGAAAACAGTATTGTCTGGTAGGTGAAGACAGAGCAATAGAGCAAAAATAGACAATATGTGTCTAACTAATGCCTATGTTTATCTAGTTAATATGCAAATAAACTAGGACATTTCAAATCATTAGAAAATAATCAAAATTGCATTAGTCAATAAGTGTTGTTTGAGCAATTGTATAGCCACATAGAAAGGTAACTTTATCACTATTTCATATATTTTTTAAAAATTTTTATTTTTATCTGCTACCCAGTAAGTCAACTAGCTCCTTCCCCCATGGGGCCCTTGTGTGCAATGGCTGTGAGCAGCAGCCTCCTAGAGAGTACGTTCAACTGGTTGCCTACAAGGGTTTCCCTAAGGGACCTTGACAGAAACCAGACAGTTTTCTGGCGGTTATTCATGTCTCTGACCTCAATGCTGTCCCCAGTCTACCCTCTAGACAGATAGGTCTGTCTGGTGCCTTTGGGAAGCCCCAGGGCAGTGGTCAGGGTTCACAAAGACCGGGTCATTGTATCCTCTGCACCACACTGCAGAAATAGGACCATGTAATTGAGGTACTGTTGGTGTTCCCTGGCTGTCAGAAGATCCACAGCTCAGAGAAGTGGAATTTCCAAGTCTAATGCAGATGGATTTGAAGACATGGTAGCTGAGAAATGGCTCATCCTTGATGGCTGTGAGGTCAAATGTATCTCCAGTGGTCCCCTGAACAAGTGGTAGACCCTGTACTCCTGGCTTCCACTGTGCTGTGTCGTACCCCACTAAGTCATGTTGATAATAAATCTCATATCTAGTCAGAACTTTCTTATTTTTATTTACATATATGTGTGTGAACCTACATAAGTGTATGCCACTTGTGGGTAAGTACCAATGGTGGCTAGAAGAGAGTCTCAGATCCCTCAGAATTGGAGTTAGAAACAGCTGTGAGGCACTGGGTATGGGTGCTAGAAACCAAACTCTTTCAGAAGTCCTCTGGAAGAGCATTAAGTGTTTTTAGCTGGCACTTAGCATCTCTCTAATCTCCGTTATTTCATATCTTACAAATAATTTTTAAAAAACTCCACATAGCCTAAAATTTTAAACATAAAAAAATGAAATCATAAACATACTGAGCAAAAACACAGAAGCTAAAAGGATATTCTTAGAGTTGATAAGACAGTCCTGAGAATAAAACTACCCAGAAGTCATAACAAAGATCAAAGCCTGAAACTACATTGGCTTATTATTATTAAATTATTATTGACTTATTATTAAAGTGGTAATTAAAATTAAAGGGGTAATTTCTTATTTAAAAGAAAAAAGAAAGGAGCACCTATAAATCAATATAGGATCTTCTGGCAAATTATTATAGAAATGTAAAAAATGCAACCAGATATTCACAGACAAAGAAATAGAGTTTTAGGATTTGTGGAATGGTGCTCCATTTCAGATTTAAACATAATAACGTAAGTGGAAAGCAAAATAAAAAAATAAAGGTGACATCTTTTGAAACCAGAAAATTTAATTAATATTGTATAAACATGATACTGATAAAAATGTGGGAAAACCGACTTCTTAAACTGCAGATAGCATGCTCTATGGGAACAACTTATCTGGAAAGAAATTGATCAACGTAGAGTCTTTTGCAGAACTAAAATTTGATACATGCCTTATCCATTGTTCTATTGCTGTGAAGAGACACCATGACCAAGACAACTCTTCTAAAAGGAAACATGTGACTAAGGTCTTCAGAGACTTAGTCCATTATCATGACGGAGAGCATGGTGGCAGGCACGGCACTGGAGAAGTAGCTGAGAGCAACATTCTGATCCAAAAGCAGAAGGAGACAGCCTAAGTTTGGCGTGAACTTTTGAAACATCAAAGCTCACTCCCAATGACACACTTTTTCCAGCAACATCACAATTCCTAATCCTTCTAATCTTTTCAAATAGTGCTACTCTTTGATGACTAAGCATTAAAATGTATAAGCCTATGGGGGTCATTTTTATTCAAATCATCACAATGCATATACTTTGACTCCGCAATGCATCCAGTATTTATCTTATATATCAGTTCTTTCACATGCAAAGTTATAAATGGACACAAATGATAATTACTGTATAGGTGTGATGACAGAAAGTCTAAAAGCATTTATTGTAGTGAATGGTTAAATAAGTTATGATGTATTATTCTATGCTATGCTATGTGTTGTTCTATGCTACAATGTAAAAAGAAATAGTTTTGCATGTATTAAAATGGGAAGATCTGAAAATACATTATGTCGAATAGTTACAGAATACGTTTGTTGACTCTTGTGAGTAGGAAACATACACACCTAGGTATTTTTTGGTTTTCTGCTTGCAGCATTATGTGTGTGTGTGTGTGTGTGTGTGTGTGTGTGTGTGTGTGTTTATGTATATATACATTATGTTGACAAAGCTGTATGTATTATGACTAGGCCTCACAAATTAACAAATGAAATACCTCAGATACAATTTTTGTGAAATATCTCCCATTGTCTTAAGATTTTATAAAAACATAACATATTATTAATCAGTCAACATAGCTCTCTTAAACTCATTCTTCCTGTTTCACTGAAATTTTGTATCCTTTAACTAACTCTCTTCAGCTCTCACTAACCACCTCACCCCCAGGAAAGTCTATTTTACTTGCATTTCTATGATCCAACATTGTTATGAAAAAAAATTGTTAACATAATTAGTCATCAGGAAAATGTAGGTTCAAATCTGGTGAGGTGACATCTCACAGCTATTAGAATAACTGTTGTAACAGCCTTTCAGCAGGTACAGACACCTGCCACCAACACTGATGAACTGAATTCTGTCCCCAGAACCCACATAGTGAAAGGTGGGCACTGACTCCCAAAAGTTGTCCTCTGACCTCCAGATTCACACACCTGCATACACGCAAACACACAGACAGTAAGTTTGAGTGAGGACCTGGGAGGAAAGGGAAAGCTTTCACACTTTTGATGGGAATATAAGTCAGTCCACCCATTCAGGAAACAATACACCATCACATTGACTAAGCAATTCATCTATCTGATATACATCCAAAGGAGATAAAATCAGTATGTCTAAGAAATACCTACACGCTCACAATAGTCATGAAATGGAATCAACTTTAGTGTCCATCAGTGGAAAAATTGGTGAAGTGAATGTGATTAACGTGTATATGTCTTAATAAGTCCAGTGAAAGCTATTCAGCCATAAAAAGAAGACAGTCCCATCCTGTTGAATAAACCTAGAGGTGAAAAAGAACAGACACAGAAAGACAATGATATAATTTGTGTGGGGGAGCTCAAAGAACTATACATATTTTAAAGTGCATTGGCCATTCCTACTAGAATTCTCAGATTATGGGGCCCTCAGACTAACAGTAAGCGCTTATAGGCCAGGGAGCCTGCTTATTAAAGGACAGAGATGGAGGAAGGAGGGTATCTTCTCACTGTACACCCTAGTGTACAGTATACCCTAGTGTACTCAAAAATTTCAATTTTGAGTACATGTGTGAATGTCTTTTTTTTTTTTTCAAATAAAAAAATCACAGTTTAAAATGTATCCAATTAGAGCCAACAGAAAGCATTGATCTTTCAGTTCCCAAATGAGATAATTCACTGGAAAAGATTAGAGCTGGGGCATGGTGCAGGGAGGGAAGTATTTCAGTCTTTGGCACTGCTTTATCTAGGGAAGGGAAGTCTGCAGCTGTTAGCTTTGATTACATGGAGAGCACTACAGCAGAAAATACTGACGGCCAGCTGTGGTTTGTCTCTGCTGAGTCTGCAGCAAGGAGTAATTAGGGCAGAAGGGACTGGAGTTACGAAAAATACCTTTGGTAAAGTGTCCCGCGCTGTTGGTCTTGGTCAATGCTTGGACAGTAGGTCACTGGACCGTGTTTTTTTAGGGGTGTTGCTTCATGTGCTCTTCTTTATCTTATCTGTGTGTTATCCAAACACATAGAGAGCCTCTGAGGTTACTTCAGGACACTAAGAATGGGAAGGGCTACAGTTCACTGAGGGAGCCACAGGGCTGGATGGGTTGGCCTGTTTTCACATCTAGGGAGGGCCTGGGCACCACTGAGGCAGCAAGTGTAGCTAGCCTTCGGGTAGAGGTCATGCTGAAGACGAGAGTCGCCACAGATTTAGTAGATTTCTAGTACACTTAGAATGGACCCTAGAATGTTCTCCAGAAATGTCAAAGAGGTAAAACTTGTTCCACAGTGGATAAGTGGGAGAAACTGCTGGATTATTAAAAAAAAAAAAAAAAAGAAAGAAAGAAAAAGAAAAAAAGAGGAACAGGACTGAAGGCAAAGTTGACAGAAATGAACGGGAAGGCAAAGTGGACTGAATTCTTGGCGCTTTGCCTGTCAAAATGCTAAAGAGGCAAAGATTTTAATTTACCATTAAATTCTCCGAAGGGATTATTTCCTATTTCCCTGCCCCTTGGCTTGATTCTTTTTTTTTTCTGAGTCTCGTAGTGCCAAGAGCATCTGTACATTCTATCCTTGCTTCAGAGCACCGGAAAAGATTTCCCATGGGTGCGGGTGGCGGATTTTGCAGCCTCTCCAGACTGTGGAGGACAAGATGGACCCCTCCCTTCTCCAGCAGCTCAGGTTAGGGTACAGGGTGTGACTTCAGAGGTGAAAGTGCCTTGGGGGGAAAATAAGCATTCACGGTCGGGCACTGAGGAACTTATTTCTCAACCTCACAAATGATTCTATGCCTAGTAACAAAAGGGTTTTGAGGTATTTTAAAATGTAAATGTTTCCGCAATAAAGAGATTAGTGGGATGAGAGCTTGAGACCAATTCCTGCTGTGAACGCGGGCAAACAGAGACACAGGACACTGGGGGCCTGTGTCATTAGGAAAAGTGAACCAGGACTCGGTTCTGGTTTCCCAAGTCAAGGCTGCTGGATTGCAATGGCCCCAGGGAGCTCACTGGCTGGTGCGGATTGTGAAAGGACCCAAAGCGGGGCCGCTTCTGGGAATTGCATTTGTCTTGAAGGGAGAACTTCTTTTCCAGAAGCTAACCAACTTCCAGAATTCAAACTCGGGAAAATACTCTGGCTCCTCCACTCTGAACTTGCCCTTTGAACCTCATACAGGATGTGCAATATGGGGAGAGCTAGCCCAAGAGAACTTTATGAAGTGGGGTGGGGTGGGGTTGTCATTTGCTGCTGTTCACCCTGACGCCTTTGCTCTGCTACTCCTGGAGCTGTTTTTACTGTTATCTCTCTTCCAAAGCCCTGATCTAAAGGTAATTCTTCCCCCATCTGGTTGAAGCCATGTCCCAGCGGAATGGCATAATTACATCATGTACTTTTCCTCCCACTGGGGATGATTTTCAACATGTGAGTGCAATGAGCTCTGCAAGGAGCTACAAGAGAAAAATGGGTTGCTGAGTTCTTGTCTCGACCCTTCTGGTGTCCACCAGCAGCACAGAGAGCAGCAAATCCTTCCCCTGTGTGTGATGCATCTTCTACAGTCTAAATGTGAGATTAACCTCCTAGGAATAGCACTAATTCTCTCCAGGATCACTCAGATTCGACTCTGTAGCAGAATAGAAGGAAAGCTGGTGATCCAAGAAACCAAGAAACAAAACGGGCCTGTGCTGCTCTAAATCATGCCGTTCCCAGAACCTTTTAGGACTTGTGAAAGCCTTTCTATTTTTATATGTGGGGATCCTAACCTAACCTTAGAATAAAAGTATGATAGTATGTCCTCCATCTACAATAAATATTTTTATTTAAGAACGTGCTCCATGCTTATAGTTAATTCATATTTTGGTTCTCATTAGGTTTATGAAGGAAATTTTGTTAAGTAGGGGAGGAAAAATTAATATGAAGTTGTCTTTGAATGTGTTTGAATGGAATGAGGGGTTGTTTGTTTGTTTCTTTGTTTGAGATAGAGTCTCATTATGTAGTTCTGGCTGTCCTGGAACTCACTATGTAGATCAGACTGGCCATAAACTCACACAGATCTGCCGGTCTCTACCTCCCAAGTGTCGGAATTAAAAGCATCGCCATTGCACCTAGCCCTTGGTTTTGGTTTTTAATAAAATATCTTCTGTTAATTCTTTAACAGTTTGACTTGTAAAACTTGCATTGCATCTTGTCACATCCACCCACCATCAGCTATCCCCTCCCACTCCCCCAAAGCACCCCAACTTGTGTCCTTTCCCTTTTACTGAAATGTAATAAGGTTTTGTAGGTATTCTTTCTCACTTTTTTCTTTTAACTGGGAAGTTATTATTTTATTTTATTCTTTTAAAGTTTTTTTAAATTCTTATATTTATTTTTCTCAGCTCATATAATATATCCCAACCCCCTCCTCCCCTTTTTCCCCTCCTGCCAGCTACCTCCTTCTCCCCTTTCTCCCAGATCTACTCCTCTAACCCCACCCACTCCCCACCTCCACCCCCCTGCTTCTCCTCAGAAAAGAACAGTCCTCCTCAATAGGGGCATAACAAGATGGAACAAGGCTAGGCACTAATCCCTACATTGGGAGTGAACTAGGCAACCTGGCAAGAGGAAAAGGGTCCCAAGGGCAGGTATAGGATCAGAGACCCACATATATGCTCAGTTTATAGAAGGTTTGCAAGAACACCAAGCCAGACAACCATAAGGTACATTTAGAAGACCCTGCAGGTTCCGTGGCTATGGAAACTGAGTGCTGGTCGATTGACTCTATGAGACTTGTTCTCTTGGTGTCCTCAACCCCTGTGGTCCCTGCAATTCCTCCTCCCCCTCTTCCGTGAGGTTCCCTGAGCTGTGCACAACGTTTGGCCCTGGGCCTCTGTATCTACTCCCATTAGCTGCTAGAGGAAGCCTCCCTGAAGAATGGACTAGGCGCCAATCAATGAACAGAGCAGGATATCAATAGAAATCATCTCCCGGCTATCCAAGTCTCTAGTTCCCGGCCTGCCCTGCAGTATCAGGCATGGGATCCCTCTTTTGGCACGGTGTTCTGTCCTTCCATTGTCCCAAAAGATCCTGCAGGGAGGACAGGCTTTGTGTATGGGATGGTGTCTGGGACAATGGCTTTCTTATGGAATTTTCATCTACATGCTAATTATGGGTTGTTTTTTTTTTTTATCCTCTGCCCCTACTGTCCTCCACCCCACCCTCGCCCTCCTCTTGCCAGCCCCTCTCTTTCCCCAAATAGCAACCTCTTCCTGAACTTTCCTTTTATGTTGCTGATGTGAGGTAACCTCCAAAAAAGACCAATCAGACACAGGCTCAAGCCAATGGAAAGTCTTCATTAGATGACCAGCAACTACACTGGGTGTTCAGGACCCGGGGACAGTCCTGAACCTTTCTCAGGGTGGGTTTTTAAGCACAAAAACACACATCCTGGGTTGACACACCCCAGTTAGCAAGAACAGTTAGCCAGAAGCAGAACTACAGAAGCCAAAAAGCAAGGTTAGTACATTTAGAGACTTTCCCAGAACTATAGACTTTGATGGATGAGGTCTTTGTTCTTATTTTGGCAGATGTTGCGGCCTACATGTTGTGTTTCAAGGCCTGAATGAAACTCCCATCATGACGTCAAAGGTGCTAAGGTTGGGGGGCCTGTTACACTCCTCACTGGTTCTATGGGCATGAGTCAAATCATGGACTCATCTAGGGGCAGGGGATTATGGTGTCTCCTTAGCACTAGTAGTTTAACAGATTTTATTCTCTGTTCTATATAGCTACATAGGCAGCTGAGCAAGCAGGGTCCTATAGCAAGGGCTAGGAGCCAAAGGATTATGTGTGGGAATCCTAACCTTACCACAAAATGAAAACATGATAGTAATGTCCAGCCATGGCCATAAGTAGAATAGTTAACCAGGGGGACCAGGAGAACAAAGATTGGTACCAGTTGTTAGATTCCTGGTGTCGCCTTTCTGTTTTTGAAGATTATTTCTGGTCATGGCTAAACTTTCTTTAGTTATCCCTGACTGACTGGCATGGAAGCAACAAGTTTTTCCTGGTGCCATACAAAGAAATCCTTGTCTCATAAAGAGGAGGTCCAATACCCTTCAATTCTGAAGAATGACCTGGCTAAGAAATCTAACTGGGCTTCCAGACCAGAAGCAGAATTTTCTAGATAGCCCAAGACTTACTTGAATACTGAGGTTTTTTTTTTTTTTAATGTTTTTATCCCCCATAACTAGGCTGAAGTTCCCACTTCAGAAGCACTATAGAAGCACACAGTACCTGTTCCACCAACAAGGGGATGAGAATGAGAACAGCTCACCTTGTACAGGGAAGACCAGAACTAAATCTAGGAGGGCATGACCTCATCTCCATTATAGATGAATGCCTTCAGTGTAACACACACAGGATACAAAGGCTTGCTGACTTGGATGGATTACACTGTTTGTTCTCATTTTGGCAGGTGCCACTGCCTACATGCTGGGTTTTGAAGCCCAAATGGAACTTCCATCAAGTGTTAGTTGTCCTAAGGTTTAGGGACCCATTACACCAATTTTCCTCTCCAAGTCCTGGATTGAGTTCACCTACTTCATTGACTACTCTCTGAAGTCATGGGTCATTTTTACTAGTACATTTTTCAAATTTTAATCCAGCGATGTCCCTGCCTTTCTATAACCTGATGTCTCCACCAAGGCATTTGGTGGATGTTCTTATTTATGAATATAAAAGTCTGTGTAACCACTTCCACAGTGCAACATGTCACTCAAGGCAACTCAAATCCATGTTCCCAGGCATGTTCAGGCTCATTTGCAGATCCCTGCTTCCTGGTCCCCTCCCAGGATAGCCAAGCCATTGCACACCGGCCCGGTCTCAAGGAAGGAGATATAGACAGGGACTGCATGGGGTCCAAGCAGGTTTTGGGCAGAGGCTTGAGAGCAATCAAAAGGCAGACTTCTCAGGAAGCAGTGTCAGTGAACGGCTCTATTTATTGAAGCAAAGGGAGCCATATATATCTATGGTAGGGGGAAAGAAGCAAATGCCTTGTGTGGTGGAAAGTTATTGGCCAGGTCAGTGGTACTAGGAGAACTCTATTTTCATGTGGGGGGCACATGATCAGATATGGGTAGTCATGTGTTATTGGCCAGGCCCAAAATCTTGAGGAAGCCTCCTTTGCATAAGCAGAAGTCTCACAGGGGCCAGGGGAATCGATCTTATAAGGTCATATATAGAGAGAGGAAGTCCAGCCCGGGGATTCTCTAGATGCAGTGGTCAGATAAACATTAACCAGGCCATGTACCTTGGAGAGGAAGGATTTTAACAGGTGCTATGTGTCATAAGGCAGCACTGGAGGAGTTTTGGAGCTGTTAGTGCTAACTGGGGTCTGTCAGAGTAGGAAAGGAGGAGCAGTCCATTGCCTTCCACTCTCAAGGTGAGAAATCCAGGGTTCAAAGATTGTTTCAATCCCGTCTTAGCTCTAGGCCAGACCCACAATAAATGACCTCTTATTTCTATTGGATCAAGAGCTGTATTTAATTAATAAAAGAAATCAAGTATACTACACATAAAGTCAGGTTAACCTGTTTGTAAATAAAGATAGTTATGTCAGGATGGAGATTAAGCTCAGCTGATAGATTGCTTGCCTAGTATGTATGAAGACTTGAATCAAGCATGCCTATAATCGCCCCACTCAGAAAGTGAACCAGAAGTTTAAGGTCATCCTCACCTACATAGCAAGTCTGAAAACAGCTTGGGCTAACTGAAACACTGCCTCCAAAATAAATAACATGTGTGTTCCTGTGTGCAGGGAGAGATTACTTAGGATTGGTTCAGTGTGAGTTGCAGTGAGCCTGGAAAGTAATTGTTAAAATTCATCGCATTTAGAAATAGAATAATGAAAACAAACTTAAAGCATAATTTCAACTAGGCTTAAAGAGAACTAAGTTTTAAAACTCATTTCAATAACAAAATAATAGTCAATAATAACCCAAACAATTCTTGCTGTTGCCCAAAGGCATCCACATACAATAAGCAAGTACGTGTTTTCTAATTCCCTCTTATTCTTCTCCAGTTTCCTAACCCCGGCTTTATCTGCCCTAGGGTCTTGGTGATTAGTTCTAATACCAATGCTGTTAATCCATCAAGAGCAACAGTTCTGACTGTGGACTCAATATTCCCTGAAGTGTTCTTAGAGACAGAAAACATGTCCCGGAGATTTTCCACATACATTAGTGCGTGGAGCAGGGCTAAGGAAGCAATGACTATATGACTAAAGAGAAGGAGCACTGAACAAACAGCAGCACAGGCTGGAGAGACGACTCAGCGGTGAAGAGTGGTTGCCGCTCTTCCAAAAGACCAAAATTTAGTTCCCATCTTCCATGTCAGGTGACTCACAACCACCTTTAACACCAGCTCCAGGAGATCTGATGCCCTTTTCTGGTCTATGCTAAGACTCACATACTTGTGGCATACACTCATACAGACACACATAAATATAAACAATTATAAAATCATTTGTAAATTATTTAAAGCTATATAAGGTGGAGAAGTAGTTGAGGAAGACATTTGACATCAACCTCTGGACTCCACATGAATGCATTCACACATTTGTGCACATATGGTACACACACATACACACATAAACTACTATTTCATATCTAACATGTCAAAGATTTAGATTGTTATAGAAAATAAACTAACACATATAGATAACTATATGATATAGTTATCTATATCTATATAGTTAACTATAGTTATAGTTCTATATAGATAACTATGCTGCAATACCTAAGGTAATATGCAGGGCATGTTTCAACATTAAAACATAAGCCGGGTGTGGTGGCAAATGCCTTTTTTAAATCCCAGCACTCAGAAGGCATAGGCAAGCAGACCTCTGAGTTTGAGGCCAGCCTGGTATACAGAGTGAATTAAAGGTCAGCCAGAGATACACAGAGAAACACTGTCTCAAAACAAAACAAAACAAAATACCCATAAATAAAAGAGCAAGGTGCAGAGTACTGTAGGCAGCATGTGGACTGGCTAGTTATTTGTGAGCTTGATACAAACAGACATATCGGAAGGAACCATAATTGAGAGAACATCTCCATAAGATTGGCCTATAGGTAGGCCTGTGGGAACTTTCCTTAATTAGTGATTTATATGGAAGGGCCCATCCCACTGTGCGTGGTATCATCCCTAGGTAAGTGGTCATGGGTGTTATAAAAAGCAGGCTAAGCAAGACGTGAGGAGCAATCCAGTAAGCAGCATTCCCTCATGGCATCTGCATCAGTCCCTGCTTCCAGGTTCCTGCCTTGAGTTCCTGCCCTGACTTCCTTGGATAATGAACTACAAATTATACTATAAGATGAAACAAATGCTTTTCTCCACAAGCTGCTTTTAGTTGTGGTGTGTTGTCATAGCAATAGAAACTCTGAGACAGCATGCCGCTATAAGGATGCCATTTCAGACTGATGGAATAATTCATAAGGTTTAGTAGATTGAATAAATAAACAACTCAAATTTTAAGCCATTATACTCAGTTGCTAACAATGGTTCCTTCTAGGGAAAACAGGGGTTGTGGAAGAGGAAAAGGAAGAAATGGGAGGAACTGCATGAAGCTTTGCCAGGTATCTGTAATATCATAGCCTTAAAAAAAAAACAACACTGAGGCAAATATGGAAGAATGCTGTGTTCCTTCAATCCAGTCATGGCACATGACCATTATTATTGTCTTGATTTTATCCTTTAAAATTTTTTAAGAAATCAAAAGTGTAAAAGCAAAAATAAAATATATTGACTAATACATACGATATAGATATATTTCATATCGAAGTGCAAAAAGAACTCAAAAGATAGGGTCCTGTCTTTTCTGTTTGATTTCTTGTTTATATGTGCAAGCTGTTGACAAAAATAGCTTTCCATGAGGCTGATATGGTTAAGGAGGCTAGGAGCTGGGCAGAAGGCAGAAATGGAATTTGGCAAAGAAGGAACAAGTAATCCCTAAGCATGAGAGACGAGGATGCGCCAGCCCAGTGGTATCATGTGTTCTTCTTTTGCTTTGACAGGCATTCCAAAGCATGACTCAAGCAGATGCCTTCAACAACTTCTTGTTGCCGGCATTGTTGATCAGTGAACTTACTTCTTTGTCATATAACTTGTAAGACATAAGGGTATCGCTTTAGCCACCTAATGCTTGGAACCAGATCTGTGAGGAGATGAACACTGATCCAAATCAATGAGCGGTTATGAGACACGGAGAGAGAATCCTCACCACAGCCAGGAAGATCTGAGTCTTAATCTAGTCTTAACTACCTGCGAGGGATCTAGTAAGATAATTTTATTGATGACATGGGCTTTTCTTCTACCAAATAAATGAAAGAATAAACTCAATTACTGTCTAAGGTCATCTTGGGCATCAACATGCTATAACCTACCTCTTGGTGTTGTGACTTTTATTCTCTAAATAAACGAACCCAAAAATAAAAATATCTCATTTTCAAGTGATAAGAAAGAAAATATTGAGTATAAAACCAAGGAATTGTGTTTCTGTTTTTATTTGTTTATTTATTTTCATTTTGTATGTGTGTGAACATACCTGCCTTGTCTCAAAATAGTGTACCTGTGGAAGTCAGAGGACACCTTATGGTAGTTGGCTCTTTCCCTCCACCATGTGGGTCTGGAGGATCTAACTTATCAAGATTTGCAACAGGAACCTCTACCTACTGAGCCTTCTTACTGGGCCCAGTTTCTGTTTTGCTTTTCCTTATTTGTTTGTTTGTTTGTCAACACTACCAAGAATGGCATTGAGAAAATAGAAGAACTATATGAAAACTTTCTGAGATGAAACACTACATTCATGGAAATTAGGTCTTGTGGGTGTTTGTTTATTTTGAGACAAGGTATTTGCTCCATAGCGCAGGTTGTTCTAGAATCGCAATACTCTAACTTCCCAAGTGCTGGAAGTATAAGTATGTACAACTACAACTAGCTTTTATCATAAAATTTTTACAGAACTTTAAAAATATTTTTAAATTATATTAAGATAAATCTAGACGCACTCTACCAAGAAAAAGACACCTGAGTAAGTAAAGAGAAATGGTTAGGTTCATAAGGTGAATTTCTTATTATTGAGTCTTCAGAGAAGGAAGTAACTCCGTCTTGAACAGCTGTGATCTGACACTGACTGACCTTAAATATCTGTCACCCTCCTCTTCTTTATGTGAATATAATCCTAGAGTTTTAGCTGGGAATTAGCTTCCTAGCCTCCAATTTCTTTTCCCAGACTCATTTGCAGCTAAATGTAGAATGACTAAGAGTTAGAAGAACAACTTCTGAGTCTCATATTTTAAAATGGAAAGTGGTCTGCACTTTTTACTCTCTCCCCCTCCTGCACACTGAGATGCAGGCGCTGTGCCCGGGAGGCAGCCTTGACTCGGTGAAGAATGAGTACTTGAGGATGACCGTGACAGTGAAACCAGGTTGAGTGGGCCTGGGTCACTCCAGGACTTGGTGAAGAAGAGCCCTTTCCCACTGAGGGCTGTTATCTGAGAGGGGAATTAACATCCATCCCTTTTCACTTCAGAGATGTTACTCTTTGTTCCAGTAGCTTAACCTATGGCTTAGTTATTACAGTGACTGACAGGGTTTGAAGTTTTTAACAGAGATCCAGAAGAAAGGAGAGCTTTCATGAAAGATCTGTGATGGTCTAGAAGCCCAGGAACAAACGGGAGCTTGAACTCGAACATGAGAAAACAATGAAGAGTCTGTATAGAGGGAGGGGCGTTCTGCAAACTAGCAGTAACAACAGAAGCAAATTGATTTTGCATCTGTGAGTAAACATTAAGAGTTTGTGAATGTAGACAAATTTAAGCCATGTATCTTTATCCTAATCTTATACTTCTATTGACTTGAAATTAAATTAAACATTGAGAAAACACATGAGTCTAAAAATTAATGACTATCTTTATCTTTTAATGTTAAGATATAGACACTAGTGTTTCTTTAGATTAGCACAACTTTATTATGCTGCTGAGTATAAGATTACCATGTTATTATCTGCTTTTATGTATAATACATAAGTGACCTAAAATTGGCATATGACTTATTGTTTTATTTTGAAAAGATTCATTTTATTCTAATTAACTCACAAACTAATATCACACAGATAGTTTAAGGAAGTCACTCAAACACCCGTGCAGTCCCAAACTCTATCCGTCTCGGTGAACTCTCCCATTAGAATGGCTGTTCTGAAGCTATGGCGCTTTGCTTAGGCTTTTACACTTTTACTATTAATTACATTTCTATTCTCTTATCCATGACCAAAAAATAAAGATCATAAAGTTGATACTATAAAAAAAAATTAGCTTATGTTCTCTTTCATGAAAATAAATACAAAATATAAGTAAATATATTTAAGAAAGAATTCTTAAATATGCACACCCAAAAAGGATTATATAGGATTGATATACTTTACTATATTGCAATGAAGAAGCCCTACCTGTCAAAAGGCACCCTTGTCTGGTCTGTTGTTTTATGACGTTTGTCTACCTCTTCATATACCATGTGATCCACTTAATGTATTGCTATAAATCACCTGACTCTCCTAACGGATCAGGTGAATACTATAAAGGTAAAGACTTTTATGTGTTTTGTTCACTGGTTTATTCCTAGTACCTATGACAGTTCTGACTTTTAGCAATCACTGAATTACTATCTGCCGAATTAATTAGGAATAAATGAACAACGTTTAATAGAGCTGTGTGTTGCATTGTTAAATTCTAAGTGTTAGTGAATAATCTTTAAGTCGTAAAATGCGGTGTCTTGGTAGGCTTGAGAACGATCTAGTTTTGACCAAGAATTCTACAACTCGAGCTAAATCATATCATTTCATCCTGTCACTTAATCCTGAGAACTGCTCTGGTGAGACAGCGTCAGAACAATGATTGTAGACATAGATCACATAAATTCACTAGGCCCCAGTTTCTTTATCTTTGTCAGAGTGGGGGAAGATGATGTCACACTTCCTGAGGTTAGCATGGTCAACAAATGTAAAGCAAAGGGGCAGTTTGTGCCAACACCTGATGCTGAGAGCTGTCGCTGCTGGTTAGGACATTACAGGGCTTGACTCTGCCCATCTCTCTACCAGCATTTTAACCCTTTACATTGCTTGATTTTATGCCCTGGACTTTCCCCAAAAACATTCATGCTCTCTCTCATATTCAGGCCTTCACACATGCTACTCCTACTGCTCAGAACAGCCTTGTTGTAAAACTGATTGTCGCTCCCTGTGCACATCCCATCTTAACACAGCTTGCTCTTGGGGAAAGCTTTACCAGTCCCACCCCTCATTTGGTACACAAGTCCTCCTTTGTGCTCACAAGACTGTTGAGTTCGGGCTTAGTATTTCCTGAGTGGATGAACTGCTAGCTATTGACAACAAGACTCGAAGAGTTCTATGATGAACCTTAGAAAGAACAAAGACTGAGAATCGACACTGAATATTCCTTCCCTCTCACTGTTAGGTCTCAAAGCCTGGACAAACTGCTGGCTGAGATACCTATTTAGCATATCAAAGCGACCTGCCAGTCAGGTTCTCCCAGCATCCTCCAGTCCCTACCTGCTACAGGGTCCTCCTGGCTGGCATATCTACTCCCTACTCTGAAGGTTGCAGCCTAGGGATCTGGGCTGCCCTTCTGTATATAATCCAACTACTTTGGTTACCCCTTCTCTCTTGGCCTCCTAGCTTTTTGGGTCTCCAAGTTCCCCTCTTTCTCCTCTCCTCTTGTTCCCTCCTCTCTTCTCCTTGCAGTCTGGTCATGTCCACCCTGGACTCTCCCAGATGTCTCTGCCTCTGGCTGTGCTTTCCCTCATATCTGCTATGTCCTCCCTTTTACCCACAATTGACTTCCTCCTGCACCACACCCAAAACCAGTCATGCCCTTTCCTTTTGATTTCCTTTCTCACTCACTCACCCACTGCTGCATTTTCTGGGCTGCCCTTTCCTTTTCAAAATCTGCTAATCCAAGGCAGAGAGAGCTGCTAAATCCCTTGCGGACAATCCCCAGGCACAGGCCTTGTTTTCTGGCTTGGAGAACGCCCACACTGCAGAGTTTCTATGGTGTTTTATACGTACATAAGCATTAAAAAGTCCCCTTGAGTAGTACACCTTTCCTCCCCACACTCAGAGCAGAGATCCCGAGCTCCAGGATTGAGATCCATTAGAAAACAGAAAACTACCCACCATGTGCCATCATTTTGTTTTCTTACAGGTTCCTGAGCCTTCTGGCACCAAGCAAATAATGTCGAATTAACATCAAATATGAATATCCATGACGCTTAGGGGAAGGCAGGACCTGCCTCCCCGTCACAGTAACCTTGACAGGAAATGGCTTTGAAGAGGACCAATTACCTAGAGGTAGAAAAATGTTGGCACAATTTAGTATTTCCCTCTGGCCAGTGATTTCTCTCCACTGACCTCTGGCTTGATCCCTATTCCCTGTGTAATGAACAGGTTGTCTTCTCTCCTCTGAGCACAGCTGCGGTCATCTCTCCCCAGACTGCCTTCCAAGGCAGACACCCAGACTTCAAGAACTCAGAGTCTGTACTCAGATGTCTTTTGGGCATCTAAGGTAGTTGCACAGATTCCCTGGGAGCTGAGCTTTGTTGACTTTGAAGGGTCAGACTGCCTGAAGAGTGTACTAAAGTTTATCTTCTTACAGTGTGTTATGAGGGTGAATCACAGGAATGGTAGCCGCAGGCACTGATAACAGTAACGCAGATAATTACAAGGAAGAAGTCGCATACTAGAGGAGAGGGAAGCTCTCCACCCACTAATCAACAAATGCCACACTGTGTCTCCCACCCCACAACTATGGTTCTTTAACCAGGACTTGTAGATAGTTCCAACATTTGTTCCAGAAAACAACTGATGAATCATACTAGTAAAATATGTCAGAGGGTTTTTTTTAAAAAGAAAAAATAAAGTCTAGTATGAGAAACATCAATACTGGAAACAGCAGCCATAACCCTATCTTTATTATTCTGTAGGTAAACTTCTCATATTTTTTTTTCTAATTTCATCTAAGAGTTATTCATTTATTTAATTAATTTCATTTCTTATATTTAGACTCTTTCTATCCAATGCTTTTAAGTCTTTCTCAGTGTGCCTTTTAGACCCATGTTTATAGCCTTTGTGTATACTACCTTGAGCCAATATTAGTTACTGTTTCCGTTGTGATAAAATAGTTTGACAAAAGTATATCAGGGGTTAAAGGGTGTGTTTCTGGATTGTAGTTTAAGCAGAGAGTGATGAATTCTGGTGCTCAGATCACTTTTCTTCTTTTATTCGGTCTAAGACCTCGGCCCATGGAACAGTGCTTGCAACAGTTAATAGATCTCCTTTCCTCAGTCAGCCTTATGTAGATGCTCCCACACAAGCATGCACAATGGCATGTCTCCTACATGATTCCAGATTTTGCCAGGTTTATATTAACCATCAAAATTTCACTCCTTATCAACTTAACATCCAAATACTTCACTTTTAGGCCATAAATTTCCTCCCCTTTGCCCCCACAGGCTTTTGGCCAGCTCATAATTGAAAAAAAAAAAAATGCATTCAGCTCAACTTCAAAAGTTTCCAGAGTTTTAACAGTTCTAATATTGTTCAAAGTCCCAAGTTCAAATCTCTTCTGAGACTCAAAGCAATCTTTAACTGAGTTCTGTAGCACTACAAACAAGTTGTAGGCAGGGGGGAATGGCTCAGTGGATAAGAGTTTTTTTCTGCACAAGCATGAGGATCTGAATTTGGATCCCCAGTATTCACTTTTACAAAAAGACATCCAGGTATGGCCACACATATTTGTAACCCCAGTGCTGTGTGTGAGGGGGTAAAAGACAGGAGGATTTCTGCAGCTTTCTGAGTACTGGCCTAGTCAAAAACTGGCAAACTCCAGATTTAGTGAAAAGTAGAGAGTAATAGAAGAGGATACCTGACATTTTTCTCTGGCCTCTGCAGAGTCTCACAGAACTACTCTCTCTCTCTCTCTCTCTCTCTCTCTCTCTCTCTCTCTCTCTCTCTCTCTCTTACACACACACAGCTACATCTTTCAACATGCATTGGCACAGACTAAACATTCTCATTCCCAAAGGGGGTAAATGAAAGTATAAAAATGAATAATCATAACAAAGCAAGACCAAAAAAAAAAAAACCCAAACAAACAAACAAAAAACCAAAAACCTCAACAGAGTAAGCACTAAATACAGCTACTTCTTCAAATATTACAGCTCCATATCTAGCATCTGGGACTCATGTTGGAATCATCAGGGCTCCAAAGGGCCTAGGTATCTGCTTTCCCCAATCTCTACCCCTGCAGCCTCTCTCTCTCTCTCTCTCTTGGGCTGGCTCTACTCCTTACATGCAGCTTTCCTCAGCAGATGGTCTGTGGTCCTGACAGTTCCAATATCTTCAGGTCATCTTTGTCGCTTAGGTTTCATCTTCTCAGCCTCATACTCAGGACAGCTTTTCAGGGAATCCAGTCCTGCCACACATTGCCTGCCTCAGCATGTCTTTGAAATCATAGAGCAAGATCCCAGGACTCCCTCAGCCTGTACCTTGCATGCAACTTGAAGCTTGTTTGAACTCTTTTCCTCCACGAATGGAACATTTAAAATATTTTTTGTGACATTCGTTGTTCTTTTTAACTATGTAACTTGATAAGAGTGGTGAGAAACAACAATGCCAAAGTCTAAGATGCTCTCCTGCTTTGGAATTTCCTCTGCCAAACACATCATCCGTGACTTTTAAATTCAGCCTTCCCCAGGTTCTCATGGGCCGAATGCAGCCAGATCCTTTGCCGGAATGTAACTGGAATGGTCTCTAGCCTAGTTCCTCATGAAAACCTCAAAGATTGGCCTCCACAGTTTGCATTTCTGCCTTTCCAAACTCCCACAGACTTGCCCATTAGACTCGGCTTGTCACATTAAAGAGCTTTTCTAGTCCAAAAGTCCAAACTCTTTCTTATTCCTCCGACAAACTATCCCATAAAAACTCCAATGTTGGGTTTACCACAGCAAAGGCCCCACCTCTTGGTACCAAGTTTCTATATTCTTTACTTTTCCTGTTGCTATGATAAAATCTTCTGGCAAAAGTAATTTAAGGGATAAAGGATGTATTTTAGATCCCAGTTTGAAGGTACAGATTATCATGGCAAGGAAGGGTTGGTGCAGGAGCTTCAGACATCCCAATCAGGAAGCAGAAAGTAATGAATACTGGTGCTCAGCTCGCTTGCCCTTTTTATTCAACCCACAGAATAGTGCCACTAACAGTTAAGATAGGTCTCTCCATTTCAATTACCCTAATAGGTAATTCCTTACAAGCATACCCAGAGGCTTATCTTCTAAGTGACTTTAGATCCTATCAAGTTGACAATTGGAATAATATATTTAAGGATTTGTATTTAAAATTTTTGGACAATAGACTATTAGGTGTAATTACAAATACAGTTATATCATTTATGACTAAATATGATAAAAATAACTTTAAACATATATGTATATGCTCATACACATACCAAGTTCCAATGTAATTTTCCTGACAAATAACTTCATGGGCCGTCCCTACAATGTGATCTTTTGTGTTGATGGTTTATATCACTTACTTAAAATCTCAATAGTTTAATGACTATTCTATTTGTTATGCTATGAAATTCAAATATCTTCTATGATTTCATTTGTTTGAACACTTGGTTTCCAGTGGCTAGTGATGTTTTTAAAGGCTATGGAACCTTTGAGATATGAGTACTAACAGGAAGAATTGTGGCACAAAATCTGAGCACTGAAAGTTGTATGTATATATCTAGTTGCTGTCTACTTTCTCTGCTTCCTGTTCAACCAATATGTGGAAAGCTGCTATCATATGCTCCCACTGCAAGAGATGGAGCTGATCTGCTTTGATCCTCTGAAACCATAAGACAAATACTTTCCTCCCACAGAATGCTTCTGTCTGATATTCTGTCACATTATAAGATTTTAGACTAGTCTTTGAAAGGTGTTCATTCATGAGGCTTTCATGGAGAAAGTACCACAGTGAGAGACTGTGATAAAGAAAGCATAGAGATAAGACAGAGGCAATAAGAGCTTTGGAATCAGATCAGATTAAAATAGCTCTCTTCCTTCGCCACTATGTACACAAACTGAATCAAATCACAGAACTCTGAAACTTTTCTCACCAGGTGTTTTATCCAGATTTCTAGCACAGTAACAAAGTACCTGCTTACAAAGAAAAGTTGATCGAGCTCAAAGTTTTAGAGGTTCAAAATCCAAAATTGGACAGGTCCCATTGGCTGGTTTCTGATGATGGAGGTAGATTCTTTTCAAGGGATCATTCTCCGTGACCTTAGAATGCTCACCAGTTGTGCCTGCTAAAGATTCTGTCACCACTGTTGATGAACACTCAACACATCAACCATAATAGCAATAAAAATGAGAGCATTCTTATTTAGAGAATTGTGAGATTTAAGAATCATGACTAAATAATATTTAGAAAAATGACTAAATGCTATTTAGAAAAATGTCCACAGCACTGTCTAATTCCAACAGTTCTCAACCTGTGGGACAAGATTCTTTTGGAGGTCAAACAACCTTTTCACAGGGTTGCCTAAGACCATCTACATAGCATATATTTATGTTACAATTCATAACAGTAGCAAAATTACAGTTATGAAGTAGCAATAAAAAGAATTTTATGTTTGGGGGTCATCACAGTATGAAGAACTGTATTAAAGGGTCTCAGCATTAGGAAGGTTAAAAGGTTGCAGAACATTCTGCAACTATAGAAATTCCTTCTTTTTCTCTATTTTATATGGTAGATATGGGGTATTTGCAATGAGTAGCTAAGAAATTGATGTTTAAATGTAATTTTATTTTATTTATGGGCTCATGTAACTATTATGTTAATCATCACGTAGGCATCCCAGGTCTAGATTATGATCAATTTTCAATAGGATAGTCATTGGTTAATGATAAGTAATGGGAAATGTGTGTTCCTTAATCCAAGATGGTCTAAAACAAAGAACAAAACAAAACAAATAACAACCACTGTAACAAAACAGAGATTCATTCTCATTAAAATTTTCTAAGATTGTCCTATGAGATCTTACAACCTACTTACACAATAACCTGTAACAGTGATCTTTCAGATTGTTACTGCATCGCATCTCTGGGTCCTTTGCCTTCTTTGAGACCAGAAGCTGTACCAGGACTCCTCCTCACTGCTACCATGTGCCAAATGTGGAATGAGAAAGGGTCTCCCAGAACTAGGTTGAGAATCATATATCCCCTAATACTGAAAGCCTCAAGTTACCAAGCCTAGTTTTAAAAGCTCCTAAGAGAGCATTGTTTTGGTGTCTGAGTTTGACTGCACCAGAAATTCATAGGCGTGAGTCAGACCCTATACTCCCACACACTTCTTTCACCTTGTCACCAAACACAAAACAGACACCAGACTCTTTAGTTCATCCAACAAATACTGCTGCAGGAAAGTTTCTCATACATTTCCCAACAGCAACTCTATTCCAGTTTCTAAAAATACAAACTATTTTGGATCAGGTGACCTCGGAGACCTCTAAGTAAATTGTACTTTAATGTATCTAATCCCTCTGAACTCCTATGACCGTCCAGCTACAGAGAGATGGTTTTAATCATAAAAGTTCCTTTGTTTACAGTTCACAGATGTGATGAGCCTGAGTAATTAGGATTGATTTCAAAATGCGATTGAAATAGTAAATTAGAAGTTAGTATACTTTATAAACAGGATGTGATGAATTAGAATTTTTTAGCAATCCCAAATGGTTGGGATGGAAAATTATCCAGAACCTTGAACAAATATGGAAGTACAAGCAATATGCTGTGATGAGTTGTTAGCTAGAATTGATACTGAGTAGTCATAAGCGAACAATTAATTGTCAATATTGGACTATTATTGTTACTAGAATCTTCGGAATAAGCTAGATAGTCTGTGCGGTCTACCGAGAAAGCACATACCCACTAATGTAATTTTCCCATACTGCCAGAGTTCTGAAGAATTTTTGTTTGTTTGTTTGAGACAGGGTTTCTCTGTAACTCTGGCTGTCCAGGAACTCACTCTGTAGACCAGGCTGACCTGGAACTCACAGAGATCCACCTGCCTCTGCACCCTGAGTGCTGGGATTAAAGGCATGTGCCACCACTGCCCAGCTGAGAGTTGAGAACTACTACCCTCTGGTTTTCATTCTAGTGTTCTTCACAATACACTAGAAATTTGTCTGACCTGTGGTTGACTATTGGTGACAAACCTTCCCTATTTATGAAGAAGTTCTTTATTTGGCCCATGGTTTTTCAATAGTCCAAGAACTCAAAGGGAAAAGCATCTGTACGGGTGAACTCAGGAGTCACTCTTGCAGAAACATGTGGAGTCCTACCTACTTATTCAGCTCTACAAAACCATATTTAATATCCCCAGCAGGACTGAAGGATTCATCTCTCCAGGGATATAGGGCTTGCAGGGCAGATGCCTAAAACTCATAAGATGATATAAAACATGTAGTTTACTCTTTCTGGGAAGAGGGATGCAAACATGGCAAGGCAATCATAACTTCCCTATACAGGACCAAGCTCCTGATCCACTATTTTCAAAGGCATATTCTTGCTATAGAGTTAAATGGGTTCATGGGCTTCAGAAATAAGGCTCAGGCTCAGGAATGATGGATTGGCATTACATAATCAAGAATTCATTCATTCATTCTTCATTCCAAAGCATCTCTGAAGTATGTATCCAGTTCCACTAAAAAATGCAACTCTAGATACCTGGTAGTTCACCTACAGTATTCACTATGCCAACAGTTCTCTGATAGCTGAAGATGCAGTTGTCTGGATGGTGTGAGGGCTATTTCCTTTGTCAATTTGATTGGTTTGAGATTGCCTGGGTGATTAGCAAAGCACATTTCTTGGTGCCCTTGAGAGTTTCCAGAGATAATGAGATATTAAAGGTTCTTATTTAATGAACAGTACAATATATTGATGGATTTAAGTAGTCAATTCACTTTTGAGAGGTGGTAGAACTATACACAAAAAAAATGAGTTATGAATGAAGTAAAACAAATCTGATATCAGTTGCTGGAGACCAACAAAATTGTTGATGACTGCAATGGCTATTCATGGTTGCCACCTTAACCACATCTAGAATGAACTATAATCCAGAAATGGAAGGCACATCTGTGAGATATTTTCCTTAGTATGAAGTGGGTGGTTCCATTTCTAGTCTGGACCTTTGAGGTAGGAAGACTTTGGTCTGGATCTTGAGGCAGGAAGACACACCTTGAATCTGGGCCACACCTCCCCTGAAAGCCTATATGAGGACATGGAAGAAGGAAGCTTTTGCTCTTTGCCTGCTTGTTCTCGCCTTTATAGCAAATCCATTCCTTCACTGGCATTAGAGCCTACTTCTTCAGGATTCTAGTGTCTACTGAAGACCGGCTGAAATAGCTAGCCTTGTGGACTGATTTCTAGATTCTTGGACTTTCTGTTTATAGCCATTGTTGGATTGGTTGTACCATAGCCTGTAAGTCATCTAATAAATCATATATATAATATATATATTATATATACTATATATTATACATTACATATATTATATATTGCATATATGTAATATGTGTTATATATTATATATATTAATATATGTTATATATTATTTATATATATATATATAGAGAGAGAGAGAGAGAGAGAGCGAGAGAGATTCATTCCAGAAGTTCTGCTACTCTAGAGAACCCTGACTAGTATAGTGACTATCATTAAAATCCAGTTTAGTTCAGCAAATACTTGTTGCTTATCTAGTTATGTCTTTAATGTTGTAGTTGCTGTTGTAAAGCATGGACAACTACTGTTTAGATGCACGTTCTTCCACAAATTTGGAGTATTTTGTGGGGGCAGAAGAAGGGGAAAAGATAAATATCAATAAAATCCCATTGCAAATAATTAAATGAGACAATTCAGAAGTGCAACTAGGTACATGGCAGAAGGGAGAGAGTTTAGCTGAGCAATTTCATGGTATCAGTTGATTCAAAAACAGACTGAATAGCTGCAGACAGATCATAATTACTATATATAGCAAGAATCAACTTTATGTGACTATAAAAAATAGTCTGTGTAATTCTGAACTAAAATTCTGATGGAAGTATCTTAACCAAACTATACCCAGATTCATCCTAGTTCCCTTCTATATACACCTTGGGTCACTTTTGCTTTGTGAATTGTTTCTTTTAAGGCATTTTCAAATGCTTACTTGAGACTGAACTCAAGGCAAGACACAAGAACCTGAGGAAGTAAAATAAGGATATTTCATCCAGGCTTAGTTGAAAAAAAAAAAACTTTTCCTAGGGAGAAATCAAGAAAGAGAAAAGATAAATGAACAGTAAGAAAACACAGCCTGCACATTGTGGGGTGCATCTTGTGTAAAGGTCTTGATGTTTCATATATTAAGAGATAAGGTTTGCCACTGGGTCCTCCATAAGAAGCTTACTGGCTGGGGCTTAAGGAGGGTGGGAATCAAGAAGACTCCAGGACTAAAGAGTCAGAAGAAATAGAAAGCAATTTCATAGAAAGAACAGAATGCCCTCGGCGAATACATTGATGAAATGGCAGAAGTACAGATTCATGTTGACGTAGGAAACAAACAGCCTGTCACCTGAGCTCTTGGTTCTGTGGTTTCAAGGATTCTCACATTCCCTCAGCTAATCTAGGAGTTGGGAGGGAGGTTATGGGAAAGGTCATGATTGTGGTCACCCTTGTGTAATTTGCAGCGATGACCAAAAATGTGCTTTTTCCATAACCAAGTTTATTAGTTTAGCAGATCTGTTTGACTAATAGGTGACCATTCTGAAGACTCCATTCATTATACTGGCTCATGATCAGTGATCTGTGGAAACACTATTTAAGACCCTACAAAAACATCATACAAAAAGACTTTGCAGCCCACCGTTTGGGAAGATTCTATATAAACACAAGAAGCAAAGATCAGTGCCTACTGCCTGAGACTGTGAACTGACTTCCCTGAAGCTACATTAGAGTATGACGCTGAGATGACTTTCAGGCAAATTATGTCCTGTGTAGAGGATGCCGAAAGTCAAAACTGGAAGACAGAATTCTGCCATTGAGGTCAGAGGTCAAGAGAGGGGCTAGAAATAAGTAAGTCAAGATGATAAAAACAAATGGTAATATTGAAAGTGTCTTTACTTTGCTGAGTGCCAGGGGGCAGGACTCATACAACCGTCTGTATAAATGACGCCCCGTCGAGCTGGGATGTATATAACCGGTACTCTTTTGAGTCTCTAGATAGTAAAATCAGTTTTTAAATGATAGAATCCTTGTTCAAAAGGAGGGAAGATGCTGTGGTTTAAGCTTTGCCTCCCTAAAGTTCACGTCTCGGAAATTCCATCAGTGAGTTCTCCATTGCTGGAATGACCTTGCTGTCCTTGCTCTGTCTCACGGCCTATTACCTTCCTCCACCTTATGACAGCAGCACAATTGTCCTAGATTTCCCAGCCTACGGAACTGTCAGTTAAGCAAAGCTGTGTCCTTTATAAATTACCCAGTCTTTGATGTTCAGTGACAATCAAAGAAAATACGCTGTGACGTGAGATAATTACTAAGAATAAGGGTAGCACTTTCTTTTTTTTCTTTATTTCTTTATAAGTTGTATATTATTATTGTTGTTGTTGCTGTTGTTTGATATGGGTTTGCATGGCCATTATGCCACAGTGCACGTGTGCAGGTCAGAAGACGACTTAATGGACTCTGTTATCTCCTTTCACTATTTCATGGGCTTCAGGGATCAAATTTAGGGTGTCAGGCTGGTGCCACAAGTGCCTTTGCCAGCTGAGCCATCTCACCTTCCCTGGTTCTTCATTTCAAAACCATATGAAATGCCGGATAAGGAAGTAGAGAGTAAAGTAAATGTCTATCAGAGGTCTAATCCCAGGTCAATTCCCCCTCTGGGTTGTTGGTAATTTGTTCTATATCTTCTGAGTCTGGCTCGTCTCTAAAAAGAGAACAATAACAATTTCTCTGCTTCCCTACCTCATGGGATGGGCTCTATTAGATCTAGAGGATGATGAAGCGCCCTGAGCAATACTGATTCTTGCACATGTCGGAGGCGACAGACGCTGCCGTCGTTCTGATGAAGCAGCGTGCTAAGCCCGTATGATCTCCAAGGCCCCAAAAGGGCCTCCTTTTCCTCTCTTTTCCCATTTCCCTTACCTCCCTCCTCTCTTCCTTCTCTCGGTCCCAGTCTAGACACACTGGCCCCTCGTCCTTTCTCCAGCACTTTATCCTGTTAGTAGAACTGTTAGAGCCAGAGACTGGGCGCTGGCAGCCCAAGCCAGCCAGGTTCAACCATCCATTTTCAGTAGGTCAATGTAAAGAAACAAATAATCATAGGAAGCAGAAAAGGGATATTTGTCCAATGTAGCCATATTGGAAAGAGGATCAGAGAGGTCCGGTGTACCTCTAAATCCATCACCAGGATCCTGATAATAGAAGGTTTAGGTTTAAATAGAAGGCAAGAGGTATGCATAACTAAGTCCAGTCAAGGTATGGTCCTGCCCACCATCGTCTCAGCTCCAGCCTCTCCTGCAAAGCAGTCTGACAAGCTGTTAGAACTGTGTGACGTCTCTTTCCAAAACTCAAAATCTGGCACCAGGGTTAGGACTTTACCTTCTCCCAGCATGAGATTCTTAGGGAAATTTAAATTTCTTGTGGTCTATTATATCAAAACCCTGATAACCAAGGGGAGAACACAAAAGGGATATTCCAGAATATTCCTGACAGAATGGTTATATCCCCATCTTCCATGTGAATTAGCACATACTCTGCCCTCTGCTTGCGTGTTCTCCTCTAGTCTGTCAGCTTGCCTGTCTCCGTCTCTCCTTCTACTGTATTAAACGTCCAGCTCTCAGTGAAACTTGCCCTAATGCATGCTATTGCTATTTAAAGCTGCCACCTCCTAGCCTCCCTGATTGCACACCCTTTTCTGCCTGAATTTATTTACAGTTATACTTATATTCCACCCAATGATCAGAAAATATGGATTTCTGTCTGTTTTGGATTCTAAGATGAGAATAAAGTCTAGGAAGTTGGTAGGCACTTGGAAAACGTCATATGCCTGTAAGAGAGGAGCAGTGAAGACACCGATTGGCCTCCTTGGCATGATGCCTTTTGCAATTTAGTTGAAATGGCCACACCCAGCAAAGTGTCTGGTCAGCAGTTTGCTATTGGTCCACGTGACTTGAGTATTTTATTAAAACTTTGACTTGCGCCCATTGGCTGCTGCTCAGGAAAGAGCATCGGGAGAAGCAAGGTCAGATGTTTGTGTTCTCTGACCCACTGGTGGAGGGAGGCTCCCTTCAGAAGAGCAGAGTGTATCAGCCTGCCTGTTGTGGTTGTACAAGGGAGATAAAAGATGGAGACTCCCTCCTGTGTGGGCAGAGCAGAGTGCTCCCTTGGCTTTCAATAAAATTTACCTTTTTTGTTGAAAAGAGATAACAAAGCCCACTGGTCTCTCCCTTAGGCTTCTTTTTTCTTGTGGCACAACCCTGAAGCAGATCTAGGGTTCTGCTAGCAAGAACTCCATTTCACTGGGAGTCATGTTCCTCTTTGGAGTTAAGAGTCTCTTGGCCTAGAACAGAGAGCTTAATTACTCTCAAATGGCTTGCTTCTGGGTCAGGTTTTACGTAAGGACATGGTTACCTCACCAGTTCTTGTTGAATCCAGGCTCTGACCACTGGGAATAAGAGAGTGACTGAAAAACAGCCTCCTCTTTCCACTTGGTGATGTGGAGCTTATTTTTCTAGCTCAGTGGACACAGCTTGGTTAGGGCTCGAGTGCTCCCACCATATGACATTATCTATAGGATTCAGAGGACACTCAGAGAAGCAATAAACCAGGCTTTTAGAGTCAAATGGCCCTGGGCCCAAGTCTCATCCCTGCTTACTAGTTATATGACCGAGCAAGTGACCTATGCCAGGGGAGACCCCACTTGCTCGTCTCTACAGTGGGAAAAGTGTTATTCATATCAGGCTACTCTGTGACCAAGTGAGAAAACCCACGCATGCACATTCTTCTTGTTAGTAATTACTTGTCTCCCAAGAACCTAGGGCTTAGTTTTATTCATCATTTCCCCTTAAGTGACAAGAATACAGAAGGCAGGAGAGGATAATCAACAGTGCAGTCAGCTGGTGAAACTCTGGGGTGTCAAGATTAAGTAGTCAGCATCAGAGCTGCTGATCTGCAGGTGAGTAGGAGCCCTGTGGGAAGCTGAACTGCAAATCTGGAGAATAGGGAAGGTGGTCCATTTCCCCCATCCCCTCCTCCTTCCCCCCTTCCTCCTTCCTTCCTGATATGCTGCAATCATCTTCTCTGTACAACACCTCGCCCAGTGTAACACGGATGTTCTCTGTCCCTGGATTCAGAAAGCCTGGGCTCAAAACTCAAAACCAGCCTGTCCAGCTTCTAATAGTCTGCTATACTCTCTTTAAGCTTTGTGTCCTTAAAGGGGTTGCTCAGACTCTCTGTGATCCAGTTTATCCATTTGTAAAGAGAAGGTTTACAACAGTATCTACTTTGTAAGTTTGATGTGAAAATTGATTGAATTCTCAATGGGAAGTACCTAGACTGGTGCCTAGCACATGGGTCTTTGGAGCTCCCTATTTTTAACCATGAAATAAAGTGATTGTAGCACCTCTGAGGTCCTATGAGAGTCCCTGAGGATTTTCCCTATACTCACTGGACTTCACCTGCCCTGTGCCCCTAGCCCTATCCACTCTTCCTCATTCATCACTCACGTTTCACAACTTCCCTGATTGGCAGAAATTATGCAGATGTTCAATTATGGCACGGCTGTCTCGGTTTTTTGTCATAGGTGCTCTTTGCTAGGACTTTTGGTTGAGGAAATCGGGTATTCATCTTATTACAATCTTGTCATATTCAGGAAAATAACATTGTGTTCCTGCACAGGAAGGAGACACCAGGAGTCCCGATTCCAAGCAGGGTTGGAACAAACGTCTGTGTTATCACCAGAGAGAAGCAGAATGGACTATGCATTCCACAGGACGGTGGGGGCCTGTAGCACATAGCCGTTCTCGCCATCAGCAGAGGCCAAGTGCTCAGCAGACAGATGTCAGAAGCCAGGATATCACAGGTCTGTGTTCCATGTGGGAGACCTAGGGATTGCTGATCATCCAAGGGAGCAACTTCTCAGCTACTGAATGGGAATTACAAAGCCAACTTCACGGGTCTGTTGTTTGCTTGTTTTGTTGTCTTGAGAATAGTTTTGCTGTGTAGTCTTGGCTGCCTTGAACTTATTATGAAGCACAGGCTGGCCTGGAATTCATGGCAACTCTCCGCATTCAACCTCCAAAGTGCTGAGATTTGAGGCATGTGCCACCATACCTGGTTTATAAATTGTTCTAAGAATTAAGGGAGCTGGATGGTGGAGGTGCACACCTTTAATCCTAGCATTCAGGAGGCAGAGGCAGGCAGATCTCTGTGAGTTTGAGGCCAGCCTGGTCTACAGAATGAGTTCCAGAACAGCCAGAGCTACAACAGAGAAACCTTGTCTTGAAAAAAAAAAAAAAAAAAGGAAAAGAAAAAGAAAGAATGTTAAAAGGGCCCTGGAATGATGGTTAAGAGCACCAGTTACTCTTCCAGAGGACCCAGATTCAATTCTCAGCACCCACGTGGCAGCTCACAACTGTCTGTAACTCCAGTTCCAGGGGATCTTATACCCTCACACCAATGCACATAAAATAAAATTATACAATTTTAAAAAAAAAATAATTAAGGGATCTGGGGGTGGGATGTGACTATGGTTAAAGTACATGATTATACATTTATGAAAATATAGTGAACTTCATTATGTTGTATAACTAATACAAACTTAAAAAAAACTAGAACTTAAATAAAGCAAGCAAGGAAGCAATCTCTCTCTCTCTCTCTCTCTCTCTCTCTCTCTCTCTCTCTCACACACACACACACACACACACACACACACAGCATGCTAAGGGTGGTCCCTGCAGAGGCCTAAAGGAGGAGCACCATGAAGAGTATAAGCTGATTATAATTACTCCTGCTAGAGCCTCATCACAAGCAAGGCCTTAAATTCTAGAGCCTTCTTCATAGGACTGGACCTTCCTGATTTTTTTTGATGTAGTTGTTTTGCTGTTTATTATGTTTTAGACAAGTGGTCTATTAAAGTTGTTCAGAAAGCAAAGCCCATACAAGGCATCATGACGAAAGATGCCCATTCTCCTGACTCCGAAGCCTCACATGGCCTCCCTACACATTGCTAGTTTCTTTGTAACCTGCCAGAGCCCTGGGGAATGCAGCAGAGAACATCTATATATTGCAGAATAAAGTCTCTCCTCTTTGCCTCCTCATAACCTCAAAAGCTTGCACCCTATGCCTATTCTTCTGTATAATTTGCTTTTCCCCTTTTAATGTTAGAAACACTTGCATATTAGTACATAGAAAACTTTCTAGTTTCCTTCCCTTATTTTTTAACCATTGAATGAGTTATTTTGTGTAACAATACTATTATTAAATAGTCCCCTATTAAAGGAGATTTAGGTTACTTCTAATCTTTGCTATTATACATTAGTTCACAGGAATGTGACTCTAGCATAATTTCCTTGTGCAAATCATATGCACTTCTAATTTTAATATTTTTTGACAACTTGACCTCTATTAAGATTGTTTTAATTTGTTTTCCTCTTTCTTCCATTCCAAAGCAATTAAAAGAAAAATTCTTCCATGTTTTCTTCTAGTATCATCTTTCTTTAAGATTTATTGTAATTGTGTGTGTGTATGTGTATGTGTGTGTGCGTGCACACACATGTAGACAGGGATGGAAGGGTGAGCATGAGTGCAGATGCTCCCAGAGGACAGAAAAAAAAAAGCCTCCAGTTCCCTGGAAGTAGTTACAGGTGGTTGTGAGTCATCTGACACAGGTAGTTGGGAACTAATTCAGGACCTCTGAAAGAGCTCTACACGCTCTTAACCATTGAGCCATCTCTCCAGCCCTCTCCTCTAATCTATTAATTAATCCTTTCTATGGTTTTCTATAGGATTTATGGGGAGTACAGCTGAGGAGTTTGCCCCCACAGGATGTCTTATTCAGCAGCGTTTATCCCTTTGTGATACCCTTTGTGTCATGCTCTGAGCTGTTCTTCAATGTTCCAGAGCATAACTGACAGGCTCATAGTATTCTTAAAGCAAGTGTTGCTCACATAATGACTTAAGTATTTGAATTTCAATTAGTTTCTGAGGCTCTCAAGACTGGCAGACATTTGTTCCCAATCAGACAGACACAGCACTTAGTGTTTCCTCACTAAATGCATGCTGATTGGATGGAAAGATGTCATACCTTCTGAATTATTCATTGTGGTTGAAGAAATTGTAATCCCTTTGATGGTGGGATCCTTGGACATCTTGCCTTTATGTTGGCTGGTTTCCTCACCATGATTGCTTGGCATGCAGATATAATCCCTTGTAATCTGCTCTTAAGCAGCAAATAGAGGAAAGCTAATGATGACTTTCAAAGGTTAAAGTCAGAAATCTAAACTCATAAAAACATGTGTTTAGTGTTAAAACATTCTACGTTTTCCAAAATGAAGTGAGAGGTAATCAATTAATCAGTTGCCAAATAAGAAAAACAGCAGAGGATGAAACAGATTCTTCATTTTACTCCAAGTCTCCTGAAGTTAATCCTTCTCCTACTTGAAGTACCCCGGGCTTACCTTGGGCTCCTGTTAAAATGGAGATGAATGAGGGTCTGGGGGAAGTGGGGCTTACTTTCTGAGTTTCTAAGAGTTTCATGGAGATTAGGGCTATTGACCCACAAAGGGCAACTTCTGGGGTTTTTAACACACACAAACTAAGTGGGGGAAGTATTCTTATAGCACATGAACCCAAGGAAAAGTATTAAAAACCTATGGTGTAGTTATCTTGAGGATACTGGATTCTTTCTGGGTTGACCCTGACTATTTGGTGCCTCTCTCTCTCTCCCCCTCTCTCCCCTCCCCCTCTTTCTCTTTCTCTCCCTCTCCCCCTTTTCCAACTGATTGCCTAACACAATTTGCATCAGTTATAGGTTGAGAAATGGTAGAGACTGTCTCTTTGGCCACGTCCCCTACAGTCCGTTCCCACAGAGATATGGGGAGATCGGCCCCAACACATCCAAGTTTCTCATCCAGCTGCAGCTACGTGACAAGAACAATGGGTGGCTCCACGTGTGTTTCTTCTTCCAGTCAACATCCTGTCCTAAAGCCCACGGTGTCGGCAATAAATTGCAGATTCTTAACCGAACAGTGAAAATCTTGACCGTCTACACTTTGTGTATGATTTTAAACTCCAGTTACTGCAGGTATTTCAGCGGTTCTATTTGTGAATAGATAAGACACTACACACATACTTAAAACTCAAGAAACATCTAATTCTTACCCTTCAACAGAGGAATGCAGGCTCTTCATGTGGGAAGTTAAAAATCTAATAACAAATGAAGCCAAACTCAGCAGGATCCATGATGACTACGAGACATAAGACCATGAGACAATACTTCAATCCTGAATGTTCTAATTCCAAAATACTTATTTCCTCACATTAACTTGCAGAATCTCACTATGTAGCCCTAGCTGACCTAGAACTCCCTATATAGATCAGGCTGGCCTCAAACTCATGGAGTTGTGCCTGCCTCTGCCTCCCAAGTGCTGAGATGAATGGCACACACCACCATGTCGGGCTGGTACTCATGCTGGGCTAGTGGCTTATGCTCTCTAGCAATTGGCTGGCGCTGGGAGGGGAGTATGTTGTTAATAGGGTGTCAGGTGGCTGACACTATAACTCTAGTTTTGGCCTGTGTGTGGATCCTCTAATTTGACCAATTATTATGGGTCTTTTGTCTCAGTTCTTTTGATTGGTGTCTCAGTCACTTGGTGCTGTTGTAATACAATACCAAAGACTGGGAGATTTGTAAGGAGCAGAAATATATTTTCTCAAAAATTCTGGAGACTGGAAAGTTCAAATTCAAGGTGATGATATATTCATTATGGGATAAGACCTGCTCTCTACTTTCAAGAGAGCTCCTGGTGGAGGCATTCTGCAGATGGGAGGAAGCCTGTACTCAGCTGTGGCAGAAAGCAAAAGAGAGCTAAGGTTTGGTGAAGCAGTTTATATAAAGGCTACTCTGATGCACAAGGGGAGAAGACTAGTCACCTCTCAAAGGTGATACCCTCAAGAGGCTATTTATGTTTCAAAACCTGAATTTTGAACGGGATATACTCCAATCATAGCAGTTAGTGATGGTTTGAGTTGTAGGTTCATATTGGCCAACTTGATGCCAATTGAGCCTCTGTGTTTTCTATGTTTGATTAAAATAATACCCCACTTGGAAGGTTTGTGCCTTTAGACTGTAAGCTAATGAAAAACCCCAGAGCAATACTAAGGAGACCAACTGTTGTAAAGAATCCTCATCCACGTGCATTTTCCCAGTCACAGCTCTCCTGCCCGGAGGAGCAGTGGAGCACCCGAAGCCCACTGTCTCCAGGCAGAAAGTCACTCGGGAACACAGCATGGAGGGACAGTTCTTACTGCATTCCCATCCTGTCTTTGGAGGAGCCCCATGAGTCAAGGAGTGTACATACTTGGGAGAAACGTGTTGTAGGGCAGTCTTAACATTAATGCAATATTAAGATACATTTATAGGGTGGGCAGGAGAGGAGTCATTGACCCCAAGAGTGGGGCCCATTGGTTGAGACAGGGGTGCTAAGAGTAGCCTCATCTGCATGTGGAGCTCAAGCCTCCCTAGGCTTCCAGCTACAGCACAGATAAGCATCAGCCAAGCCACATTCCTTTGCTTCTATGAAATAGGCAATATTTAATATTGCTGGGTTCTGGCCAGGCTAAGTAAGACAACGAGCAGCCAAAGGCCTCCCGTTCGCATCTCCTGAGACATCTCCTGAGACGACATGGGGTTCCAAGCCAGCTTCGACTTACTCTTACCTCTAGAACAGTCCCACAACCAACAATTAGTAAAATGCCATCAGCTGCACTTAAGTATGTTGTTTTGTCTTGTCTTGTGTACAGTGAGTGTTTATGCTCAAATGAGTTCTGTGGGATTGTCTGTGACTAATGACTTCCCATGAGGGTGTGTGCCTTTGAGTGCCAGTCTTTACAGGATGAGAACAAGCCAAGGAAAGCAATATATACATATGCTATTTAAATATATACTATATATGTGCATAGTATATAGACAAATATATTATATGTGTGTATAGCATATAGACATATATATTATGTATATATACACTATATAATATATATGGTTCCTATATATTATATATTCTTTCTATATATTATATATACATATATACTATGCATATATATAGTATATATACTCTGTATATATAAAATAAATACAAAATATGAAGTAACTTTATTAAAGACTTTCATATGTAATGAATCTTGATTTATGTAGAATAATGCATGTCTCCCTTTAAATATAAGAAGATATGAAAGAAAACTTTAAAGGTTACAATGTAAAGTGAAATAGCCGATTGATCTTGAACTAAGAGAAACTGAAGCCTGGAAGATCCAGTGCTAAGGAAAACAGCTTGAAGTTCAGCCAACAATGTGGACACTCAGATGCTATCCCCTCTCAGGGACATCTTACACCAAAACAGAACTGAGAGCTGTTCCACTGAGCTCCATCATTTCTGATGATCGGAAGAACCACTTGTACATTCTGTACCTTCCATTGCTGTTTTCTTGGGGCTTCCCTGGTGGCTAAGTGGTCTTGGCAGAGTGACCTCAAGATGGACCATGGCATCTGTTAATAGATGGAGGACAGCTGGAGGCTACTCCTTCCTGGAGGTGAAGTATATGAAAGGGCCATGCTGGTTCCACTAGTTATCAAAAATACCTTGGTAGCCATGCTGAATGGGTGGGGTGCTATTTACTTGACCCACAATGAAATGGATAGCTGGGGATGGAGAGTCACAGGCTTAGTCTCTGTGAGGACCTTTCCTGTATGTTCTAAGCCCATATTTCACCTTCTGAAAGATCCTAATAAATAGCCAGTCATTTGTGGTTTAGATAATGTAAGGACTTCCCTTTAAGCTGAACCTCCCTCTGCATATACCTGTGTACTTGGTGTTAGTACATCTCCCACATAACCCCAACATGGCAATGGGTCATGAAAAGACAGCCAGAACATAATGAAAGTTCCAACGTCACATACACAGGCCCAGAAATCCCTATCTCCCAGAAGTCCCTCCGCAGTGCACAGCCTCTCTCCCAAAAAGTCCACATTCTCTCCTTTGTTCTTCTCCCAGCCAGTCAGAGATTGTCACACCAACCTGTCTCTGACTATACTTCCCCATCTTCCCTTCCCACCATGTCTGTCTCTATCCTACCCAGAGGCGGCAGTCCTTTGTCCCTCTAGGGCAAATATCCCTTCACCCTCTCCCTTATCCATTTTCCTCCCCTCTTCTCTAGTCTCTTCTCCCTTTCCCTCCTTTTTTCTGTCCCTCAGGGGCAAATATATCTCCTTTGTGCTAAGAATCTGGTATTTGAGTGTGTTCTGTGCCAACTCCAGGGTCCTTTTACTTAGTTCATTCACTTCATTCATTTAAGTCTTGGATTGCTCAGATCTCACTTTTCCTGAACCCCTTCTCAAAAATTGTACCCATTCTGATTCTCCATCCTGTGTAACTCTTCCCAGCATCAATGCCTTGGCCTATCTCTTCATAGCCTATCTATTCCCTTAGGACAGGGACTCCATATACAGCTTAGATGAGTTGCAGGCACTTACTTAAAGAATGTCTTCCATTTGGGTGTCAACATATGGCAGGAGGCTGAGGCAGGAAGACTGATGTGAGTCCAAGGCCAGCCTGGGCCATATAGTGTGACCCTGTTTCAAAAAAAAAAAATACAGAATACTTCCTGATGAACCAGCAAACTTAAGTAAGTCTCATCTGCACAAGTTTACCATTAGTGGGGTCATCTGCCATGTTGCCCTTTACTCCTGCCATGTCTGTGATCTAAGCCCATTCAAAGACCCTAGTGTCCAATGGAGCAATTTGCACATTTTATTTAATTTTTATTAAAGTATAATTTTATTGTTTTGGGCTTTTTAAAGAACAAAAATGGACTATGTTGAAGGGCCCATGGGATAGCTTGAGTAGGAGTTAAGCTAACTGTCATTCTTTCAGACAGAAAAGAGGCAATGGTGAGTACCACAAACTTCTTTAATAATGCATTCAATATCTTGCTCTCCCTGTATGTGAAAATAGCCATTGGTGAGCAATCTAATTGATAATATTGTTGTTATCAATTGATTAAGTTTACCAAATTTGTAGGTGCTAGACTATGAAAGCAAGAAAAGGGGACTGTATCCTAAAGCAATGCATACAGTCATACCATGTACTCAACTTTCTTTACAAAGAATGCACAAGCCAGGCATAGTGGCCTTTGTGTAACCGTTTCCACCAAGATTGAAACATTCCATCCTACAGAGAAGCTCAGGAAGGCAAACAACTCAAGATAGCTTCAGGAAGTCCCTGAAACTGACTAGATTGACTAGGCCCCTCCCTGCTGAGAGTCCCTGCTAGATGGAAGACAGAACTGCAATGAAAAGTTTCAGACCAGATCAACTGCCTGGAAGAAAGAAAAACCCGCTGAGTTGCCTGGAACAGGCTTAGACTAACTGAGACATCCAGAAAGAACATTCTCCAACCTGCTGAGCTGCCTGAAGGCTGTGCAGTGTGCTCCAGGTTCCCAGATTTGTGAGCTGTCATTCATGCTGGGGTGAAACTTGGTGATAACAGCTGTCATTGAGTCATTTCTGCTCCTGTAAGTACCCATATTCCTGAAAGTAACCCCATTAAAATTCATGATTCACCAAGTTGGACTTTGGTGGTGTCTGTATTTTGGTCTGTCATAGGTTCCCTATCTTGGGTGGATAGACACGTATGTTGCATCTCCCCAAGGAAAGTTGTATCTCACAACAGTGGCACACACCTTTAATCCCAGTACTTGGGAGGCAGAGGCAGCACATTGCTGTGGGTTCAAGGCCAGCCTGGTCTACAGAGTGGGTTCTGGGACATCCAGAGATACATAGAGAGACCATGTTCGGACAACAACCGAGAATGCACAAAATTAGCGTTAGGCAACCTAGCACGGCTCAGCACTCAAAAGGCTGAGAAAGGAGGCTAGAAAATTCAAGGGCACCCTGCATTCCACAGCAAGTTTCAGGACAGCATCGGTTATGTAATAAAACCTAAAAGGTTGTGGTGGGGAGGCACAAACTAATAAAGAAATGAAACGCAGGTAGACGAACACACAATAGGGTAAAATGACCAAGGGAAGCAGAAGCATGGTGTTCAGTGCCCGGGTTTAAGAGGCCTGCGCTGGGAACAGAAACTCTCAATGGCCCTCCTCAGACCCAGTCTCGCCCTGCCACTCTCCTCTCAGGGCAACCTGATGGTGTACATTTGCCCAGCTCAGGCTCCGGCCAAGAATAGGCACAGTTCTTAGAACAAGGAACGTCCATACGACTGTCGCCTTATCACTTACTGCTAATCGCCAGCTTCCCTGCTGGCTGAACTTGCCTCCTGACTGCTTTTCTGAACTCTACCTGACCTTGACATCTATCTGAGCAGCCTGAAGCTCTCTGGGATGGCACTGGGTGGGTCTGTAGTCAGCCTTCACTCCAACTGGTTACTGCCCCCACGCCCCTCCCCGGGCTCTGATCTCCTCCGGGCCCCTTCACCTGTGTCATGTTACAGGCCCAAAGACAGCCAAACTCCCCCTTGGTCTCATGCCCAGTCAGCCACAGTGTTCTCCCTCCCCCGATGACCAAGGACTGGCTGTCCCTCTGCTTAGGCAGACCTGCATGCCCTAGGGCATCTCTTTCCTGGAAGCTTCTCCAGCTTGGATTGGTGTTTGCAGGACAGCAGTGTCAGGGTAGGAATAGACAGATGTTTCTACGTTCTCATTTCTTTCCTGTTCCTTCATTCTTATACCTCTCCTGTAGCAAGCCAGCAGCTCAGGCTACCTCTGCCTCCATAAGACTGATCATTTCCAACAAATTTTCACTCTGATTTTTCTTCAATCTGTTTTCTTTGTTCTCAGTTGCTACCAAAACAAACTGCCACAAAGCAGGAGGCACAGAATAACAGAAATTTACTCTTTCACAGTTTGTGAGGCCGAGAACCTAAGGTTCAGTTTAGCAGGCTTGGCTCAGTTGTGAAGCCTCTGGGGATAATGTGTTCCAGGCCACGCTCCCAGCTTCTGGAGGCTGCTGAAAGCCTTGGCATTCCTTGGCTCCTGGAATCACATCTGTAATCTTTGCCTCAATTTTAACCTAAACTTCTCTGTGTCTGTACCCCTTCTTTCTGTCCCTGTAGACTCTCCTCTTTCCTCTGTGTATGTTCCTCTTCCTATAAGTAAGCCAGCCCTTATATTTAGGTTCTTTCCTAATCCAATATGTTCTTATCTCAGTAATTCTTAATTAATTAAACAAAGACCCTATTTCTAAATACAAGTATATTCTGAGGGTCCAAGGGTATGGATTTTGATGGTCATGACAAAGACTTCAGAATAGAGAAATAACTTAGAAGGAGGAAGTATTTATTTGGCTCATGAAGTTAAAGGTTGTAAGCCATGGACACTTGGCTCTGTTGTTTCTGGGTTTCTGGTAAGGTAGAAAATCATGTCTGCAGGCGGGACTTGAGGGGAGAGGGTTGCAGGGTTGAGGGAAACAAAAGTGTTTACCTCCTGCCAGCTGGAAAGCAAAGAGACCAAAAAGAAGAAGGAATAGGAGCAAGGCACACTCCCCACTGACCTACTTACAAACAGGTCTAACCTCCTGTCATCTCCACTACCTCCCAACAATGTCATTAAACTATGAATCAATAAACAGACCAATCCATTCATGAAGTCAGAGTCCACAAGATCCATTCACTTTCCCAAGACCCCTCTTCTGTACCACTGTTTCCATCAAGGACCAAATCTTCAACGCATGTGACTTTTAAAGGAGCACTTAATACCCAGGCCGTAAAACTAGGAACAACGTCTAACAAGTTGATGATGCTTTGCTTTCCCTCATCTTTCTATCCAGGCCAGTTCTTTGTGCTACCTGTAGGATAAGCACTGAAAAGTTCTCACACACAATTTATGTTGAAAGATTGCTGGGCCTTCACACTCTTCTGGCTTCTGCCTTTAGGGGACAGATGTCCTTTCATCTTTGAGTCTTGTCTGATCCTAGGAGCATGTGAACTGGTCACTTCATCCCCTGTAGAACATTTTCTACATTCAGTTGAAATTCACTGATGTGGTAATAACAGAACAACATGGTTTTGGTCAAATACTATAATTGTTTGATTTTTTTTTTCTGCTATAGAGTCTTGCTATGTTGCTCAGCTGGCATCAAGCACAGATTACTATAGTGTGTAGGAATAATCTAGAGTCTGAGGAAAGGAAGCAGCACTTAAGCTACAGAGAATCCCCTCAACCATCCTAATGGGCTGTGTATTTGCCCTGAAAGCAATGGGAATGAATTAGAAATGTCTGAGAAGAAACTGTGTAAGATTGTCTTACTAATATTGTTGTTTGGGCAGTGGTAGTGCAAGCCTTTAATCCCAGCACTTGGGCAACAGAAGAAGGAGGATCTCTGTGAGTTCAAGGCCAACCTGGTCTACAGAGTGAGTTCCAGAACAGCCAGAGTTACAACAGAGAAACTCTGTCTCAAAAAAAAAAAAGTTGTTTTCAGAAAGGAGAGATGGCTCAGCGATTATGAGCACTTGCTGCTTGTGCTGGACAGTTTTATATCAACTTGACACAAACAAAATCATCTGAAAGGAAGGAAACTCAATTAAGAAAATGCCTCCATAAGACTGGGTTGTAAGCAAGCCTGTAGGACATTTTCTTAATTAGTGATTCATAGGGGATTCAATGGGCCCAGCCCACTGTGGGTGGGGCCATCACTGGGCTGGTGGTGCTGGGTTCTATAAGAAAGCAGGCTGAGCAAGCCATAAGGAGCAAGCCAGTAGGGAACACCCCTCCATGATCTCTGTATCAGTTCCTGCCTCTAGGTTCCTGCCTTGTTTGAGTTCCTGTCCTGACTTCCTTCGATGATAAACAATGATATGGAAATATAAGCCAAATAAACCCTTTCCTCTCCAATTTGCCTTTTGGCCATAGTATTTCATCACAGCAACAGAAACTAACTAACACAGTGTTCTTGCAGGGAACCCTAGTTTAATTCTCAGCACTCCTATCAGTTGGATTACAAGTGCTTGAAACTAGAGTTTCAAGAGATCTAACACCCTCTTTTGGCCTCTCCAGGCAACTGTACTCATGTGGCAGACAAACAGGTACACATACACATACACACACACACTCACGCATACATACTCACGCACACACATGTAAGAAAAAATAAATTTAAAATTTTAAAAGAATGTTATTCTGTATACAACAAGAAAAACAATTTAGAGAAGGTAATTGGGGTAATTCCTAGTGAGGGAACACTGAGAGATGGTATTCATTGGATTTGGTACTCTGGAAAGGGGTCTGTAGAGGATGATGCTTAATGGACATGTTAAATATGATTTGCCTAGGAGACCGTTAGAAGAACGTGTTGAAAATAGGAGTTAACAATGTGGCTCTAGGGCTCACAGGAGAAAATTGGATTAAATAATTAGCATTTAAAACATCTGATTCAGCATTTGGACCTAGGTGCTAAGTCCATGTTGTATTTTCCTATACATAAAAATGTCTTTAATGTGATCAAATTAAATTTGTAAGGCTGACTGACTTAACACATTTCAAAGTACTGATATGACCACAATACACTGTAAAAAGTTGGAAAGATTGGAGGGAGGGGTAAAGGAGATCCTGCCTCTGAAAATACTTTTTATTTCTATGTATCAATATAAGAAATTATTTGACTTTGGGAACTTCACAGCAAAGGGGTGAGAATCTCCACCTGTTATTTACAAAAGCTTGCTTTGCCTTTTTTTTTTCCAGGTAGAACTTAACAGTTCCAGAAATGGCTTTCTATACTGTTATCAATAAGAGCAGCAATTAAAGAGACAGGAAAACTGGTTCCAGTGCTTCACCTGATCTTGCCTCCCCCCGCCCACAACCTCACCCCCATTTGCAGAACCGCCCTTGGGTTCCCTGGATAAATTGTTTTAGATGACTCCTTTCATGATTAAATGTCCATACCTTATTGCGAAAGTCTCAGCACAAGCTGTGCTCCTGTCATTCGGACAGAAGGGTTCACAGAAGAGCCCTCAAAGAAGTGGGCCTGCTCAATATATTCCTCCATCCCCAGAGCATGGGAAGTCTCAGAGATACTCAGTCATCCGCTGGACAGCCACCCACGTTTGCTGTGGTTACTTTTCCAGTGTTCCCTTTTGAGTCAAAGGTCAGTGATTTCCCCACTTCCTGCCCTGAAGGCAGATAGAGGAAGAAGTGAATTGCAGAAACAGCTGGTTGGAGATCCTGGTGCCTGGAGACGAATCAGTCTAGAGACAAGAAGTGTGTGAACTGAGGCACCACTTTGGGCTTCAAAACCCTTGGGACCCTAGAGTCTTGGGAAACAAGAAAGGCAGATGACTTAAATTGCTGACAGCAGAGCTCACTTCAGTTTACACCCACCCCTGACCATTCCAAGAGGAAGGGAGCACTCTGAAGGAGGCTAGGGCAAACAGACTGAGACTTTTACTTAGGTTGAAGAACTTAGGGTGGAGAAAAAAAGTCTGTTGAGGAAATAGGGAGTTTACATTTCAGCTTTACTAATGGGCTCCATGGCCTTAGCTTTCTTAACTGTGTAATTTTTATTACTCATCTGACCTACCTTACAGTCTGTCACAGAAGTAATAAGATCACAGACAGGAAAGCAAAGTCCAACATGCAGCACAGACTACTTCCCAACCTGCATCTGAGATTATCTCCAAAGCAAACTGTTACAATTTGAATCTGGAATGTTTCCAACAATGTTTTCAGTGCTTAGCTACTAGCTTGTGGTATTATTTTGAAGGCTGTGGAGCCCTTAGGTGAGTCTTGGCCAGCAAAAATAGGTCACTGGTAATCTTAGCCCAGTGGTAATTCTAGCATTAGGGAAGCAGAGTCAGGATAAAGCTCAACCACATAAGCAGTTTGAGGCCAGCCTGAGCTGTACGAGACCTTGTCTCAAAAAACAAAAACAGGTGGTACGCACCTCTGGTCTTTCTATTCAGAAACCATGGGATGAGCCATTGGCACAGGCTCCTCCCACTGTGCTTCTATTACAATGGACTGACACCCTTCTGAAACTGTGATCTAAAGGACAACTCTTCTTCTTTAAGTTGTTTTTGTCCGGTAACTGGCCATAGCAACAAGAAAGTACCCAACGCAGAGACAAAAACTTGACCTTGTAGACATCAACAAGAAACTTGAATGTGAGGAGCCCACTAGGCAAAGGAAGGCTGTACTATCTATCTTCTTGATCCTCATTCTCAAACCGAAGGAGTGAGTCTCTTGCAGAACTCACTGCACTGGTAGGATCAATAATGGAAAAGTAGAGAAACACAGACACACACACACAAAGAGAGAGAGAGAGAGAGAGGCAGACAGGCAGACAGACATACAGACATACTCTGGACCAGAACCATCAAACTCCAGGGAGTATGGATTCTATGGAATGTTCCCTCCTGCGTTTTCAGCCACCCACAGCCCAAGAAATGTGTTTTGGATCACTGATCTTCAGGACTGTCAATACCAGAAATGTTTTGCTACAAACAACTACTTGAGAATGTGCCAAGTCATGGGCTCTCCCCCAGGGTCCAGTAGTTCTGGGAATTAGATCTGGTGGGAGAGTCAAGCAGTTTTCTCAACTGTCTCAAGCCTTCGGGAAAGTGATTATCATTCACAGAAAGAAAAGGTGTTAAAGTATTTTCAGACACTTCCTTTATTTCTCCCTTAGTGTTTGCTTTTATTATGCATCAGGCAGCTGGAAAGCACTTTAGTCCTGTGAGTATATTATCCAAACCTAGTCAGATCATGTGAGGCCAGATACACAAGATCCTTCCATAACCACACGTACACTCTCATTACAGGAATATGGTGAGCTATTCTCCCCTTGCTTGTTTCCCGTATATGTGAATCTGACAGGTCCCAGCACATGCCTTGCCAGCCTTACAACTGCCAGAGCCACTCATGTGAAGATCTACAAAGCTGTGTCCTGTGAAGACCATGGCCCTCCCAACACTCAGTCTTACCTCTACAGTCTGCCTGAATAACACCAAGGCTGATCTCATGGCCAATATAAGGAACTCTGAAAAGACGTATCACTAGTGCTTCCCACGCTCAGATGGCCTGCACACACCCTCATCTGGTCCAGTTCCCTCCACGGACTATTGTTATCCAAGGAAATCTCTACTCAGTCTTAAACCCTTCGGAACTTGACCTCCACTTTCTTAATCTAACTCAGTGGTTCTCATCCCTGCCTACATGCTGCTTATTAGAATCACCTGTAAATCAAAAACGTATTTAATAAAATGTGATCAGTCCCTAACCAATGACTAAGAATTAAGTGGGCAGAGCATGGAATTTATATATTGGTATTTTTAAGAATTTCACAGAAGAAAGGGGATTGTTCAAGATATTGATACATGTGCAGGATCTCAAAGAGAGCAGGGAGACTGACTAGAAAGTTGTGCAGCCAGGAATAATATCCAGCCCTCTTTCTGGCACACTACCCTGCAAAGGGGGTGTCTCCACTCCCACCTTCACCTGGGAACAAAGGTTGCCCCTCATGTTCTCCCCCACGGTACCAGTGAAACTCTTCAGAAATTAGCATACAGTAACACTGCCTGCTTAGTTGATGTCAATTACATGAGATTGAACACTGAACCTAGAGCATCCGCGTTGTCCCACACATAACTCTCTGAGTTCCTGCTTTCTCATCACACATCCCTTCCACAGTTTCTCCAGCAACGAGTCTGATCTCCGTCACTGCAACCTTGTTGTCTTGGCAGCAGGATATAAATGGAACAGCATAATGTGTAACATTTGAGACTAGATTCCTTCCCCCGTGCCATCATGCCCTTGAGACCAGTCCTTGCTGAGGCATCTGTCAGTGTTCTCTCCTTTTCACTGAAGTGGAACAGTGTATACTCTTGTGTTCGTGTTTCGTCATCGGCCTTTGTGTTGATAGATATTTGGCTTGCTTCTGGCCTCTCCTTAGTAGTAACAGCACTATAAACGATCATGTCTAGGTGAATCTAAGTGTTCTATTCTCTTTGTTTAATACTTTAGGGTAAGGTTTCTTATTTATAAGGTAAGAAATGACCAAGCTGTTTCCCAAAATGACCACGCCATTTCCTAGCTGCCTCGTATGGTAGCTTTTGCTCACACCCTTGCCAGAACTTGCTATTGACTATTGACGATGTTTTTCAATTATGCTCATAAGATCTGTGGTTTTCAATTGAGTTCTCCTTGCTACTTTTTAGTGTTCCCTTGGGACTTTATGACATAGATAGTGTTGCAAAACAATGACAAAAGTTGGAACTTGGCTGCCACTATCCAAGTGACTAACGCTCCTGGCATGTGTGTGATGCTCCCACCTGTCACTGTGGGCATCCTATCTCTGTTCCCACCAACTGTCCATCGAAAACATCTACCTACGTGCTAGGTTTCGTTCCTTCTCTCCCACAACACATAGTCATTAATGTCTGCCCCTCCCCCATCATTTATCTTATGCCAGGTCATTATTATCAACAACATACAATATTCAGAAACTGAAAATAATCTTTGTGAATCATGGTGACACACACTTGTGATCTCGGTGGTCAGGGAGCCAAGGTAAGAGGGTGGCCAGTTTGATGAGCATCTGGGTAATGCAGTAAGTTCCAAGCCAGCCTGTGATAAAGAATGAGACCTTGTATCCTGTATCAAAAAAAAAACAAAAACAAAAACAAAATCACCAAGAATAAGGAGGAGGAGGAAGGGGAGGAGGATGGAAAAAGGAGGAGGAGAATGAACTGTGTTTTAGTCAGACTTCACCACACAGGTGGTAATCCCAGCACTAAGGAGTCTTAGGTAGGAGGATCACAAGTTTGAGACCAGCCTAGGCTAGATATGAAGGCTGTGCGTCAAAATGGAAATGGAAGATCGTTTGTAACCACCTCTAACTACCACTTCGTGTCTTAGCTCCCCATTACAACAAAAGTCAGTGCATCATCTGTATTACTTGGTGTCATGCCATTGCCCCTCTCATGTCGATCCTTTTCGGTCTACTGCAACCAACTTTCTACTTTCACCTGTCCATGAAACAGTTTTGACAAATGCACTCATTGCTTCCATGTTACAAAGTCCAGACACTGTCAGTCTCTGTTCATTCAATAATCCAAATCAGAACTGCCCGCTCCCTTTCTGTTTTAATTTCCATTGGCCTGGGCATTGAGGTGGTCCTTCCCTCTGTCTCTGCTGATTCCTCCTGTCCTTCCTGACCTCTGGCCCTGGGCTCAGTCTTCAGCAAACTTCTCTTTCACTAGATTTCCAAATGACTGAACTTAATCCCAAAGTCCATGGATTTATGGGTCACAACTTCACATCCCTTGTATAGAGCAAGCTGTTTGCTACCGTGTGCCTTTGGAGTCTCATAAGATATCTGTCTAAGGTACTTTTCCTTTTGCTATAATAAAAATACAGCCACAGAAACAACTTAAGGGAAAAAGGGTTCATCTGGGCTCTCAATGGCGCAATGGGAAACCAAACACAGTGTTTATCTCAAGGTCCACCCTGGAAGGGAAGCTCTATGACAGCAGAAGCTTGAGGCAGTTGGTCAAGTCATTGCATTCATAGTCAGGAAGAAGAGAAAAGTGAATGCTAGCGTTCACGATCTTTCTCTTTTCTATTCAGTTCACGACCCAAGCCGGGAGAATACTGCTGCCCACCTTCAGGGTGGGTATTCTTACCTCTGTTAACCTAATCAAGATTCTCCCTCACAGGCATGCCCAGAGGCTTGTCACCTAGTGATTCTAGATTCTGTCATGTTGACAATCAATATTATGATCATAGCATCCAAAACAGCATGTGCATGACTAAAACAAATTTTTTTCAAGACAGGGTTTCTCTGCTGTAACTCTGGCTGTCCTAGAACTGACTTTGTAGACCAGGCTGGCCTCACACTCACAGAGATCCACCTGCCTCTACCTTCCAAGTGCTCGGATTAAAGGCATGCACCACCACCACCACAAGGCCTGCATGACTAAATTTTTAAGAAATTTCCTAGTTGATCAATTTTTGATCTTCCTCAACTCAGAAAACTAATTCCATTCTCCATCTAGTTAGATCAGAAAGCTAAAAGCATTAGAATTGTGCTTAAATTTACCCTTGCATTCCTACCCTGCATCCGTCAACTGGCAAATTCTGTTGAATCTAACTTTGAATACACACAGAAGGCAAATCATTCCTTCTACTGCCACACAGTAGTGCAGGCACCATCAACTCCCATTCGATTAGGGTAATACTTGCTACACAGATTGCCTGCTTCTAACTCCTTCCTGCATTGTACTCTTCATTCAGTGTTTAAGTCAACATAGCAGACATTCAGAATTTTTAAATCTAAGTGAAAATATGTCCCTGAATATGCTCCAGTCACTCCCCCTCTCAACACGAATAAAGTCCAAAGCTCATTCCACCAACCAGCCGAGACAGTATTCACCATCCTGCCCTGCCTGCCTCCCCACTCTCACCCCTCACCCGGACCCACTTCTGCTTGTCCAGCACATTCTTGGGTAATTTCTGTGGTTGGCAGTCAGCATAGGCAGTTGTGTCCTAAGTGGGTATGAATAGGAGGGCAACAGTATGAAATTGTATCATTCAGAGCATGTCCCCATCTTGGAATTCTGTACTAACTTTACCCTCTGACCAGATGAATCTTCCCTGCCTGACTTCCTGGCTCTTCTCTCCCTCTTCTCAGGCCTTTGCTCAAATACCACTTTATAAAATGATCTCCTCTCCACGTTTTCTTAAGTAGCATCTCCCCTTTATAACTCTTACCAAGTTTAGTGTTCTACAAGGCACTTAACACCTCACATACACTTAACTCACTGTCCACCTCCCATCTCTAAAAGCCCTGTGACGATGCATCGTCCTAGATTTTATTCATTCATAGTGTATCTCATGTGCGTGGTACAGTACCTAGCACACTGTGGGAGTTCAATATTAGTATAATAATACAAGAAAAAAATCTCCTATCACATGCCATTTTATGATACTTTTTTCTAAAACTTCCCTTATTTCATCTGAGCTGAGTTTTACTTGGATGGTAAACCCCAGAGGACCGCAGGGAAAGTGGCTTTGTCCTAACCACATTTCCCAGGAACCCTGAGCCCCTGGGTCCCTCTAAGGATGTCTCTGCTCTAAATCAGTGCGTAATGGTATCATTTCAAAGGAGGAATACCAGTTTGGAGAATATTAAGAATGGAAATTAACCATATATGTAATGGTTCCCATTACATTGTGAACCCATTGGGCCCAAAGCTTCACAGACACGAAGGTATGCATAAATAAACAGATTTTAACACACTTAAACATGACCCCACGATCATACATAAACAATGTGACCCCATAATCATACATAAACAATGTGGCCTTGAGAGAAATAATGTTTGGTTTTCAAGAAAAAAAAACTGTTATATTTATCCTCTGGAACAAATCTTTGGCTTTTAAAATGATTTAAATTTTTTAAAAAAGATTTAACTCCATAGGGATAGTCTTACAGAAATCAGTTGGCCAGTTAGACTCTTAAAACTAGGTCATTCGCTATTGAGAAATAACTAAATACAGAGCACAACAAGATGGAACCAAACATTCTTGCACTCAGCACGAACAAATCTGTATTTTTAATGTAACATTTCATATAATTCTCATGTTGATTTCTTTTTTCACTTTCAAAGTTCTACAATTACATGTAGCAATTACATCATAGCAATTTCAGAAATTTCACATTAACGAAAAACACATTGTAAATCATTAAAAGTTCTGTAACTCACTCAATGCTAAGGTTTTAAAATTGCTATATGCAGTTCACTATTGAGAGTTCAGTTCTGGTTGGAATTCTGGATCACACCACTGCTCAGGCTCTCAGGGCTAATCCCCAGTGTTATCACAGCCGTGTCTGCAAAATCATGTTTTATAGGAACGAGGGATGTTAACGGAAATTGGCTATAACCATTTGTATTTGACTGGGTTTGGTTTTTATTATTTTATTTATTTATTTTGCTTACTAAATTGTTCAGCTATCCTTAAGATCTTGACATTGTTTGAAAAAGCTTATTTCTTCCTTTATAAATTTCACAAATACTTACTGGAGACCTATTGTGTTATGCACCTATTCTGAGAGTTTAGGGGATGTCAGTAAAGGTGATTGGAAAAAACATCTCTACCTCATGGAGCTTATTGTTAAGAAGAAGTGTGTGTGTGTGTGTGTGTGTGTGTGTGTGTATTAAACAATTTGAAGCCGTATAAGAAATTACTACCACAAACTGAGCAGCTTCAATAGCACAGAAACAGTGTCTTGCAGTCTTCACTGGTCATCAGTTTGCGTGGGGCTTGGGTGGGGCTTCTAAGGGACTGCAATGAAGGTATCAGCCAAGATTGTATGTTCCAGGAAGGAAGCAGAGAGGCTGGCATCATACGCAGAATGAGTCCAGGTGTTCGGGTAGCTTAGAACCACACTTTGGATGGGCAGACTGGAAGCAAATGTTTATGGGGAATTTACTGCTTTGAGGTCCAGCTACATAATGATAAGGCACCTGCTGTGAAGATGCTCATATCTTGAGAAGGGATGAAAGATGTTATAAAGAGCCAACACTCATAGGAATGCTTACCAGGTTCATGACTAAGTATGTGAGTGCATCCTTTTTTTTCTTATAATTATCTGTCTTCTGAGTTCCATTGCCTTTCCCCATTTGACAATATGAAAGTGAGTCCTGAAGAGTTTAATATAGTTTATCTGGTCGTGTGGGTAGGCTCGGTACCAAGACTATTATTTAGCTCATTGATATGCATCTATGAATAAATAAGAGATTATTTTAAGAAATAAGGAAAAATCAGAGACTGTGATTAAAGTTGTCAGTTAACTCATGCTAGGGAAAAGCCCCTTCACTAAGAAAGCAGCCACGTGGAGATCTGAGGAAGAGGTATGTGGTTGAAGAGTCCCAGGGCCTTGACAGGTGTCAAACTTATTTGAGGCATGAAAAGGTGTTGCTTGTTCCCGTACTCTGGCGGGGGTAGAGCTGGCGCAGAACCAAGACACACAGGGTCTGGGAGTCAGGTAAGTGGCAAAAAGCAGACTCATTCATTTCAGGAAGAGGAAGCCCTTTTATCCCCTCCGCCCAGCCCAGCATCCCATTGGCTCCAAACTACAGCCTGCTGCTTTGGCTCTTCTCATCTCTGGGCTGGATATGCCCGGGGCTCAGGCCTTGTTCCAGTGGCAGGTCTAGTTTCTCCTATAAAAACGATGTGGTGTGGCTGGGAAGGAACCAAGCATGTGGGATGGGAGGGAAATGAATCGAGACAAACTGGTGAGAGGCAGATTTGATAGGGCCATCTAGAATTTGAAAAGGAGTTTGGATTTTCTCCTGCTTATAATTGGAAGTTCTTAGGAGAGTGAAGCAATGAAATGCTGTGTTCTGACTCTGGCATTAGAAACATCCCCCTTGGATGGTGAATTATTAGACCAGTCAAGGGTACAGAAGGAAAATCAGTTAGGGTTGGGTATAATCTATATAAGAAATGATGATGGTGGTTTGGATGAAGATCCTCAGACGTGAGACAAGTGTTCAGATTCAGTGTGTTCTCTGAAGGCATGCTGAGATGTTTACTAAGATATTGGTGTATATGGTTGCAGGTTAAGCCAATGAATTCAAGTCTGAACTTCTAGAGGTAGTATGGTGAGGTATCAACTTGGGGCAGCTATACTATTTAATTCTTGTTTCAGGACTTGTCAAGGTGTTTCTAATCTGAGGAGTTATTTCACACCCCCCCAGCATTCATTTTATTATGAATATTCATTCATATTGTTGAATTTGGCTGCGTTCCATTTATTTATTTGTGTATTCAGTTATTTATTATGTGTGTATGTATGATGTATGCACATATGTGTCTGTGTGTGTGTGTGTGTGTATGTGTGTGTGTGTGTGTGTGTGTGTGTTGGCACCCATGCCACAGCATACCTCTGGACATCCGAAGACAATGTCAGTCTTCACCTTCCATCTTGTCGGAGAAGACAGGGTCTTTCTTGTTTGCTATTGCATGGGCCATAGCTTGCCCATGTTCTCTGCCTCCCATCTTTCTTAAGAATACTGGAGTTACACACACACACACACACACACACACACACACATGCACACACACACACACATGCACACACACACACGCACACACATGCACACACACTGCTGCACCCAGCTTTACATGGGTTTCAGGGATTCAAACTCAGGTCTTTTCACTTGCCCATGGAGCCCACTCCCCAACCCCACGTTCTGTGATTGTTAGTACTATATAATATTCTGTAGTATATCCCACAACATTCATTCATGCTTTCTCCCCTCAGATGGTGTGTTCAAGGGGAGGTTATGTTGCATTCTGAAGAGGAATTAAAATTACAGATGGATTCAAGTTGTTATTCAGCTGAACTGTGGGTTAAGATGCCTAGGATAATCCAAGTGAGGTCAATGTGATTATCGGGGCCCTGAAATGAAGAGGATGGAAGTAGGAGAATGTGTGTGAGAGCAGTGCAGCAGAAGAATGGCTGAGTCAGGCACTGTTTACTTTAAAGACGGAACTGGGCCAAGAGCCAAGGGTTGTGGGTAGTTCTAAAAGATTCTCCCTACAGCCTCCAGATATGGCTATCCTGACTTGCTGGTATCGGTCCAGTGAAACTCCATCTGGACTTCTGAGTTCTAGAACTGTTGGTTAATAAGCCTGTGTTGTTTTAATCCATCAAGTTTGTAGTATTTATTAGAGCTGGAAGCCAGCACAGGCAGCATTTGATGCTTCTTGTCTTCTGGTTTACAGAAATGCAGGACTATCTCTGGGGTGTGTGGCCACCACTGAATAGCTGATTCCTTGAGTTTGGGAAAACAAACTTTTTTAAAGGTAATTCTAAAATACTTTCCAGAGCAGATGAACCATGTTTGCCTCCTCACAAGCAACATATAAGAGCCATGATTGGCTTTTATCTTCTCCAATATTTTGTAATGTTTGAAGTTTTAATTCTTTGTATTTACGTATGTGTGCAGGTGACCATATCACATTCACGGTCAAGAGCAGAGACAGAAATGAATGTGTTCACTGCTCAGTTATTTGCTTGTGCTCTGTTCAGCTTTTCTACTCTTATACATTTTAGGAACCTCCTGCCTAGGGAATGGTGATGCCCAGAGTGAGTTGCATCTTCCCACATCAGTTAATTTAGTTAAGACAATTGCCCACAGGCATGCCCACTGACCACCCCAATGTAGAGAGTTCTTCATTGAGACTCTTTCCCAGGTGATTCTCAGTTGTGCCAAGTTCATACTTAGAGCTGAGCATCACAGATGTGATCTGAGACAGTGATCCAGCTCATTCCTCCAACAGTCGGTAATCGTTTAATTTTTTTCTCCATTTCTGTGCCATTGATATTTCATCCCACATTGGATCTATTTTGTGGCTCTCTGTTCTTTGTCTCAATATTGCATTTAAACTTGTATTTATTCATTTTACTTCATATTTATGAGTGTTTTGCCTACATGTATCTATCTGTACCCTCTGTTTACTCGGTGTCTGTGGGGGTCAGAAGGGAGCATCAGATCCACTGGAACTGGAGCTACAGATTGTTATGAGCCATCATATGGGTGCTGGGAGTAAAAACTAGATCCTTTGGAAGAACAGCCAGTGTTTTAATCCCTGATTCATCTCTCTAGGCCAGTACTACACTTCCTTAACTACTCTGTCTATATAAGTATGCATCTGGTAAGGCATGTTTTCTTGCTTTACACTTCATATTTACAACTATCTTGGAAATTCTTGGCCATACGTCCCTATTTTAACTTTCTAAGTTCTTTGTCAAGGCCCGTGAGCATCTTATTTGGGATTTGGGCTGTAGTTATATCCAGTGTGCTGTCTGCAAGTTCACCTAGGGAGAATGAACATCTATATGATGGTAAGGTCTCTATCTCTGAAAAAAGAAGTCTCTTCATGATGGAACTGCCTGTTGACTTATTTTGTTACCTTTAACATCCCCTGGCCTGTATCTTTTCAAGCTGACTCAAAATGGTCTTTCACTCACTGTCTCCTCCCTTCCTGCATCCTGAGGACTTATAGCATTCTAGATAGTTCTGATCTCTCACTCTTAAAATAAAAATACATTTGTTTTGAAGGGGAGGAGAGTCACATGTGCCACGATTCATTTGTGGACATCAGAACACAACTTCTAGTAGCTCTACTACACGCGTGGGACCTGGGGATTGAACCTGGATGGTCAGGATTGGCAGCCAGCCCTCTTACCCACTGAGCCACCTCACCAGCCCTGATATCTCATCTTACTAGCTCATTCTAGCCAATAAGTATTTGATGAGTCCCAGATCTGTGGTAGACAGTGAGTAGTGGCTGACACTCAGAAGCTTCTAAGTAGCTTTTAATTTAGGGATAGAAAAGAGACAGGTGAAAAAAATTACTAGCAATTCAAGACATTAACTATTTAAAGCTTAAAATATGACATTTTATAAATGATACATCAATATAAAACTATTTCATTTTAGTCCAGGAACTAGAAAATTATCTCTATAATTTCAAATGTCTTTCCTCTGGCCTTGACAGGAATCAGTGTTGTTATAGCAACCAAGCAGGACTGGTATTTCTAGCCATGACCTTAATCATTATGAAGTTAGACTCTGCTCAATGTGGTCTATACAAGAGGCTTGCAGAGATGTATTTTAAACTGATTGACATCTAAAAGAACTAAGATGTGTTTGTATCTTAATGTTTAAAGACAATAACCTTTGCAAACAACTCCCGCATAGGTTCTGAGTGTCTCTAATTTGATATACTTGGAGGAGGGAAGGCCATAAAAGGTTCTCTGGGACATGATCAGGAGTTTCTGCTATTCTAGGTAAGCCTGACCAAATTTAGCTCATAACCTCTATCCTGATGTGTAGATTGAAAGACTGCTTCCCTTAAACTGTTTTCCTTGTTCCCTTTTTTTATTGAAGTCAAGTGGAAGTAGCAGTCATGCGCTTACTCCCCGGCCCCCTCCGATTCTCAGAAAAGGCCTTGAAGCTGGAAGCACTATTGAGTGGCAGGTCAAGACGAGCTTTGAACATGCCCCCTTCTCCTTTTTAATTTTCACCCCAAAGCAGAAAGAATTGTATGGAATCTATGCAAGCATTGGTTCTTGCTCATCTCTGCCCTCAGTAACCTTTATCACTCAAGATCTAAAGAATGGGGAGTCCCATTACTTAAATGTGTGAATATTCCAGCACTTACAAGATATTTTTCCTTTCTAATTGCTAAAGTGGGTGATTATTATAAACCAGGCAACTGAAGAATAAAGGTACATCAATCAAAGGAATACTGGCACTCAGAGTTGCCCCATGACAAAGGGGAACTCATATTCAACAAGCCTTGGTTTCCTCATATGTAAAGTTGAAATAGAGAATTTACATGTTGTTGGCCTCCCCAGCTTGTTTTGAGAATAGAGTGAAATAAAGCAAAGTTACTATTTTTAAAGATATTTATTTTGTGTGCATGTGGTGGTGGTGGTGGGGTGTCTGTGTCACAGTGTGTGTGTGGAGGGAAGAAGACAGTCTGAGGGACTGGCTTACTCTTTCCACCATCTAAGGTCCAGGAATTTAACTCAAGTCACCAGGCTTGGTGGCAAGCTCCCTCAGACCCTGAGCCATCCCACTGGCCCTGAAGCAGTACTTCTGAGGATTGCTTCATCCTAAGATTTACTTAGTTGCCTGTTTTGGGAACTACATATCACCCAGCTTCTTATACTTTCCAAGGAACTGATAATTCTTCCCTTCACATAAATCTGAGAATCATGAAATAAAGAAAAGGATACAGCGTATGAGGAGCTGAAGAGGCTTACAGGAATATGAGACTTTCCTGAATGCATAAGTGAAAAAAAATACTTTAAAAATTATTTTCCGATGTGTCCTTCTCATTCTTGCTCAGGGAGGAGACTGTGTGGCGTGGCTCTGGTTTAGGACCCTGGTTTCGGTCTCCATCTTAATGCAGACAAGTTGAGTAACAGTGACTTGTCTCACTTCTTGAAGCCCTGATTTCACACCCGCCCGGTGACTGGATGGCTCCCTCCGGAGAGGTTCTCCCCCGACCCCTGATAATTCTCCTGTCAGCCCTCAGTCTCTGCAAGCCTGAGATTGACCATTTCAGAGTTCAGCTCATCATCCGTATCAGGAGGGACTCACAATCCATAGACACATAACGTGAACAATTACTGTGGATGAGACTCTGCACCGGCATTTTAAAAAACCAAAAAACAAAGGAGCTAAAAATACTTAACAGTTCAGTTGGGAAGATAGAGATACTCGAATAAGTGCATGCATGTGCCGCGCCGACCTCGACCAGCAAGGAAAACACGACACGACTGGTTCCTTCTCAAGGCAGTTTAATCAGGAACTTTATTACAAGAGAGAATGGTGAGAATGGCCCCGATCCCCAGGAGCAAGCTGCTTATATACACTGTGGGAATCGTGGTTCATGCTGATAGGCTACCTCTGCAGCACCTCATTTGCATAACTGTTTTGCAGGCCAGTTATGGGTGTGTCACTAAGAGCCAAGCTGTTCTCAACTGTAGTGCATGTGCAAAGCTGTTGTTTACTACTAAGCTGTCTAGAAGCCGGCGCCATCTTGGAATGGCGTCCTACACATGCAAACTCACGAGTCACTTGGTCATTTAAATGGGAGCTGTGAGTGACACTCGCTGTGGGTACAGATGAGGTGGTAGCATTGTAGCCAGAGCTGCCACAGACATTGCAGGAAGCCTTCATTTTGATCACTGTCTATGACAAAAGGATTATTGTTTTTAAATAAAAGAGGAAAGCATGTGTAGTTTTAAATCCAAGGCAATTTACTTGTATACCATATATAATATTAATTATATGTCATATACTATACGTAAAATGTAGTAAGACATATAACTAACATGTTTTGTATATTCGATATATAAATATAATTATATGCAATATATTTTATTTATCTTATTATGAATATTATACATAATCTATCTTTAAAATCTAAGGGCCGGTAATGAAAAGAAAATTCTCTTCCCCAACTAAAGTCCTAGTCATTTCTACTCAGTAGCCAAACTGGAGATATCAGCATGTCATTTTTTAAAAACACCTTCCAGGGCCTGGAGATATTATTCAGTGGTTAAAGCACTGGCTGCTTTTCCAGAGGACCCAGGTATGATTCCCAGCACCCACATGGTGGCTCACAAACATCTGTGACTTCAGTATCAGAGAACCACATTTTCTATTCTAGCCTGAGCAGGACTAGGCATGCATATGGTTCACAGACATGCATGCAGCCAAAACACCCATACAAAAAATAATAAAATAAGAAACACCCTGTAGTGTCACACATATCCACAGACACGTATTCACACACAAGCATCACACACACAGTTCCACAGCTCACTCTTCTCTCTCTCCCTCTCCCTCTCTCTCCTGTTAATCAGCCCACTCCAGCCCACATAAACTGACCAAGTGTTTCATGCCCTTTGATATTTCCCTATAAGGGCACAGTCAATCACTCTGCCATTCCTTACACTGATAGGCATTTGGAGGGCTCCCAGAATTTTGCTATTAGTTATTCACTAAATGATAGATCAGTGACTATCATGGCACGTTCTCTGGGGCACATATCACATGTGAATCTACAGGATGGATTCCTGTAAATAGTGTGACTGGGTGTGTGCACTTGGCACTAGGAAGGCTACTATGGAATTGTCTTTTCTTTAAAAGCTAGCAGGAGGGTACTATCTCCCTGTACTCATGAAAACTACTAACATCCTTTGCATCTTTTACGCTCCTACAGTAACGATGGAGCCTTGCTATTATGCAATGAGGCGGATACCAAGAGTATTCTTAGACATTGGTAATCCCTTTGCAACTCTTCCTGTGTTTAGCACTCCTTTCTCTATTTGATAAGACTGTGATGAGTCTTACAGAAAGAATGCAGTCATTGGCAATTTTTGAGGGCTGCACTAAAAAAAAAAAAAAAAAAAAAAAAAAAAAAATGTGGATTTCCTTCAAGTTCGTTCGTCAAAGGCTTGTTTTTAGAAGTTCTTAAGGAGTGTAATTTAGTTCCCAGCCAAGTGCAATCTCATCCCTGAGGACTTGACAGCTCAGTGGAGGGAGAAGTTCCACGGGCATCTAGAAGGTAGCATTCTCATGTCCTGCAATGCAATGACAGACCTGCACAACAAAGATTACCCAGTCCTCAGTGTCGTGTGTATGTGTAGTCCCTGACTTGAAAGTTTGAACAGCAAAGAGACCAACCATCAAGGAGGCATTTTGAGAAGCCAGTACAGTCTTGGAGGCTCTGTCCATACCCTGATACAAATGCAACGAGCTTCTCTTCTCACATCTGCAGTACAAGACCAAGAGGGATCCACTGCAACCCTTGTGCTTCTGGGTTGACTCTCATCCACACTTCCTGCAAATAAAGTGTTGTTAGGGGTGTGAATATGTCTTATTTAATTACACTAAAACAAACACAGGAAAACCTCAATCATTTTCTCCCAGGAAAAAAATGTCTTGAGAAAGTCTGACTATAAAACTTTCTTCAAAAGTGAAACCTTCTTTGCACAGTGAAGGCTCACAATTACAAGCAGCTAAATATAGGGAGGTGGGAGCTAAGGGAACCACACTGGACTGATTACAGAATGGCCTTAATGTGAGGGAGTGCAGGCGGCTTTTCTGGTCTTAAAAAAATAAGTAATGTTGTTGGGGAACTTTATTTTTAGTTATGTTTGAAATTGTTTTATGTACTGTTGGGTGAGGGACTAGCCTAGGTCTAGGGCATTTTGTATTATTTACAGGTGTTGGATTCCTATGGGGGATGTTTAATTGCTAATGATCTGCATGTGCTATCAGTAGAATACCTGAGTAGTTCTGAAAGAATAAAAACACCTGAGCTCAGGTGCTTGAGGTTCCACTGTCAATCAAGTATGGCACTGGCCAGGACAGTGGTTCCCTCTGCCGAGGTGTGCCAGGGTTTGCAGATATGAATATGCCTCCTTGTTCTGTTTGCTCAGTCCCAGCAGCAGCTTACTACTACACAATGTTTCATTCTGAAGAGCCATATCTCTGAATGTGTGATAGCCCTCACTTCTCAAAGTGGGCTCTATTCCGAGCCTGCTATGCAACACTTAGCACATCACAGTATGAAGTCAGTAAATTATACAATATACAATATGCAATAAGAAGAGGATCAACTACATGGCTGCAAGCACAGAAGTGCATAACAGTAACTAGCATTTACTTTAAAAGTTTATTTTGTACATTATACGGGCCAACATGTTGAGTGGGCTTTCTCACGGATTCTTCACACGGTAGGTCATGCTGTATCCTATAACACACCAGGAAATAAAGAGCAGAAATGGCTCTCTGACTGCCATACAGCTCCAGAGTGGACGGCAGGGATGAAGGAGTTTGTCACCTGTTGCAATTTGCTACAATCTTTTACCCTCAATTTAGGGAAAGAGAAGGAAACATAGAAAGAAAGAAATCTTCACCATTCTTGCAGGTGGCCTTGATAGAGAGAGAAAGAGAGAAAGGTAGAAATCTTCACAGCCCTTTAGTCCATCTTAAGCTCGGAGAACAGGAGCTGACAGTGAGCCAGACCTCTCTAACCGATGTTCTTCTAAGCAATATCCAAGGAACCAACAACGAACTAACCAACCAATCAACGACCAACAACCCTGGCTCTTGCAGCTTCAACCCTTATGTACTCTAAGAAAAAGTTCCCAGAAACCCAAGCGGCATGCTAGCATAAGGACCATGTATAGCTAGCTACACATGGCAAAACAGCTACACATAACCAAATTATAGCCACTGGCATCGAGCATTCTAAATCGAACTCATAATCATCCACCACACCTGGGAGGGGAACAAAAACGTAGTCCAAGGGCCATTTTGCATCTTTAAAGAAACCAAAATAACAAAACTTCTTCCAAGCGTCCCACTACAGTGACCAGCAGTCATCCTGTAAGACACCGCACTGTATCCACACTGCTGCTTCTACTACTGATGCCACACAACTCCTATGTTCTATCCTTTTCTTAAATTTAAAAAAAAAAAATCTATGTGTATGAGTGCTTTGCTTGCACGTATGTGTGTGCACCACATACGTGCTTGTGTCCATGGAGGTCAGAAGAGAGTGTCAAATTCCCTACAGATCTTTGCAAACCACCATGTGGGTGCTGGGGACAAAACCCTACTCCTCTGCAGGAACAGCAAGTGCTCTTAATTACACCCTCTTCTTGATTGATCTCCACAATACCGTTTTATAACCATGGGCGTTTGTATATATTCATATATCTTAATCTACATATAGTGATGTCACATACGTGACAGGATACAATGTAACATGTCAACACAGAGTGTATGATGATCAGATCAGGGTAGTTGGAATATGTACCACCTGTACACTTACCATCTTCATGCTAGAAACGGACAAAATCCTCTGTAAAATGTAGCCATAGGAGTTGAGCTCAGGATGCCAGGTCCAGAGCCCTTGTTCCCTGTCAAATGTCACATGATACACCTCAGTTATCATTTCCTTGTACCCTCATTGCTACTGTCTCTTCTGCAAGCTGTTACGTTATTAGCCTTTGTTGACAGAGGCTATTGGAAGTTATTGCTTCAGGAATTTCTCTTTTTCTACTTATGCAGTGATCCTTTCTCTAGACTCTTCAATGCATCTGCCAGACATCCAACCAAAGAAGTGAGTGTCCACTTCAGCAACTATCTCCTTTTGGGCTGAGGGTCCATCAGTGTTCCTAGACACCTTCTCAAGAAGCTTTGCAGTGGGTTCTGAGGCACACCACCTCCTCTGGTTGAGTCCTCCCGGGCCCCTCAGAGGGCAGAGCTCCTGTAAGCTCCGCCAACATGCTGCCTGTGAACTTACGGCCATGTAGTGGGCTGTGCTTCCATGCACTCTGAAAGAAGCTTGCATCTCAAACCTAAGGGTCTAAACTGCTTACTCCCCTGAAAATCCTATTTTCTTGAGGATTTGTTCCCTCATTGCTGATGCCTCATGACTACACAATGTGTTGTTACGAGTGATAACTCTTTATAGTAAGTCAACTTTCCAGGTCCATATGGTTGGTTGGTCCCTGAATCAGCTACTTTTCTTACTGCTTTGACCTCGTGGGCATTGGGGAATACTTACCCACACCATACCAAGAAAAACACCTATGAGATACGCAAAGATTGTTTCACAACATAAAACCATTTCAAATTTTCTTTAAAAACATGTTTCAATTACACCCCGAGTGTGCTAGTTAGGTTTTGTGCTGTTGTTGCTGTCATTGCTGTTCTTGTTTGTCATGTTGGCATGCGCTAGAGTCATTTGGGAGGGGAGACTCTCAACTGAGAAACTGTGTCCATCAGATTGGCAATGTGGAGCATTTTCTTTTTTTTTAATTTTTAAAGTAGTTTATTTCTGCCAATAAATACTAGAGGTTAATCTCTATCCTCCACAGGCAAGCGCGCGCGCGCACACACAGACACACACACACACACACACAGAGGAAGAGCATTATAATTATTAATTCTAGGCACTGTAATTTCTTTTTGTTAAATTAGAAAAGCAAAATTAGAATGTTGGGCTTTCTTCAGTGCAAACTCTTTTCCTGATGTAATGTAGGTTGAATTTAGTGTTTTTATTTAAAAATCAGAAACTGGGAAAGAAGAACATGGCCTCCTTTACCTCAAGAGAGTTGCTTACTGCTGACAAGTCAGACCATAGTTGTGTTATCTCTATCAAAATTCTTACCATAAAAGCAGTTCACAGTATTTCTGCAATATAGCCAGTAGGATTAGAATTGCTTTTTCCCCCTCCTTATCTCCTATGTTTAAAATACAGCAAAAAATTTCAGGCTGCTAAGAAATGAGTTGGAGTTGATGATGGCCCGTTTAATGCTTTCCTTTCTTCCTGATGAAACTGACAGCTCTTCCATGTCAGATGATGAGAAAAAGAAGTTGTAAACATTCAGACTTGGATAAACAAGCCAGACACGAAGCATCATTTTCCCTGTGAAGAAGTGAAGGAAAATAGACACATGTTTGCTAGGTACCTTTGAGACTGTCTGTAGAAGTAAATGCAAATCAGGTGAAGTGAATATAAATGTAAATTGCAAGGGGCTTTTATTCAAGTGGGAGAAGACACACTTCCCACTGTCAGCTTGTGTTGGGTCTCAATTTTTAAAGTTGTCTTGACTAATGATTGACGTGGAAGGGCCCAGGCCACTGGGGGCAGCGTCACCACTGGGTACATGGTTCTGGGTTGTATAAGAAAGCAAGTCGAGCAAGCTGCTGTGAGTAAGCCAGTAAGCAGAATTTCTTGATGGTCCCCACCTCTGCTCCTGCTTGAATTCCTGACCTGAATCCCTCAACAGTGGGCTGGGATCAGGATGTATAAGCCAAATAAACTCTTCCCTCTCTCCAAGTTGCTTTTGGTCATGGTGTTTATCACAGCAACAGAAAGTAAACTAGCTAGCATCCAACTCCCTGTCCTACAGGCTGAGTAGTTCCATCATCTGTTGAATCTCAGTGTTTTCTTCTCCTAGGATCAGAGGGTCATCGCCTATTATGACGACGACGCCACAGAACAGACACAGGGCATTTTTCACATGTGTGACGTCCTTCACCACTGAGAGCTACTCCCGGGACACCCAGAGCAGGCTTTACAGCCTCTTCTCTAAGAAAGAAAAGCGTGTCACTGGTAGGAGGGTTAAATGACTCCCAAAGGCAAGTGATGGGAGATAAAAATCCCTCCATTCCCCTATTTTCTGAACAATAGCATTTTCCTGTGCTAGGGAATGTCAGAGGTCAGCAAATAGGAGTGATGAGGGTTCTTTGGTAAGGGGCTGTAGGGCTTCTTGACACCCTGTGTCACTGCTGAACTGAAGTCAGTCTAAGTATTGGAGCAGCTCCAATTCAGCCGCAAAGAGAGAAGCAAGAACTGAGGGTAGGCAAGGGCTGGGGGTGGGGGGCACACTAGACATGGGTTACTCAGTCTGCCCCAGTCTCCCATGTAGGCAGCTAAGGCTGTGCAGAGGAAGGAGCGGAGTGGGCAACAGTGGCTTTGTCCATCCTGCTCTGTGGGGGATTTCCCCTCGTCATCTGACGATGCATGTTTAGCTGCCCTCGGATAATGGCTTAGTACTTCTACAGTAGCAGAAAAAGCAGCTGCACAGAGCTATGGCCGGGCGAGGTATATCCTCCGTCGGACTACACTATGTTAGCATGTGCTCACTCTAAAGAAAATGGCATCTGAAAATTGTTATGTTCAAAAATTAAAGCTTGTGGTCAGCCTGTTAAGCGTACCTCAGTGAGCAGAACCAGAAGGAAAGTGCATGCAGGCGGTGCATAGAGGCCCCCTCCCCTCGCTGTGAGCATGTCCTCCAGTACAGCACACTTTAGGAGAACGACTAACTGTTCTTTGAGTCACCCTCACGTCACCAGAAGCATGTTTCCTCTTCTCTTTTCGCCTGATGATTCAGCTGTTACTTCCTCTTCCCAAGATTTAGTGAAGTAACTAAATTCCTTCTCTTATTTGGGGATCCTTAGATAATGCAGAAAGATGCATAAAAGCATGTAAATAAACCCTATTTTAATTTCCTAGCAAATTGTGATGAGGTTGAGTAAGAGTCAGACTCAGAGAGAGGTCGGTGGCTGGGGTAAACATGCGCAGAGAAGAGCGTTCCTGTGTGCACCTGCCGCAGCGCTTTCTGTCACCCGCTTCTAACCCCTTGATGACCATGATTAAAAAGATTGCGACAATGGCTGGCAGCTATTCGGCTTTTAGAAGGGGCCAGATTGCTCTGCTTTTAGGTGCAATTACACTTGAATCTCTAATAGAACACAAAACACATGTGGATAAAACACGGTACATTTGCCCAAATTAACAGGTATGGGCTTCTACCTGGAGAGCTTCATCCTCTAATGAGCCAGGAGATCTCTTCACAGCATTCAACCTCACCTTTAGCTTTTCCTTGGATATGGAGAGTCTCAGGAGTGCTTGTGGGTTTGCTTTTTTAATTATATTTTTTATTCTATCAAGCCTTTTATTTTGATATTCTGATTTTGTTCTTTGTTTAAAACTGCAAAAAAATAGTACAAAGAAGTCTGTTATAATTTTCAGGGGAGTTTAGCTGGTAAAATTCTTGCTACGTAAGAATGAGAATGTGAGTTCATGGTGGTACACACTCGTAATCCCAGCATTGGGGAAGCAGAGAAGGGCCCTTGGCTCACTGGCCCAGCTGCTCTGGCCAATGAAAAACTCTGTCTCAAAAGATGTAGACAGTGACATCTGTCACTGAGGATGACACCTGAAGTTGTCCTCATGCGCATACATACACAAATACATGTACATATGAACACATACACACACACACACACACACACACACACAAAGCCTGTTGTAAACTGGAAGTTTCCTTGAGAGTTAACCCTGGACATAGTAACCTATGTCATGTCACCCACCCACGGTTTTCGATCTGCTCCGAGAGTGACAGAGCCTGTCAGGCCGCGCTGCCTGTCGGGTCACTCCACTCTTTTCAGTCCCCTCTTCTATGCACAGCTCTGTAGGATGAGGACATTTCTTCCCCCTGAGGATTGAAAACCAAGGAGAATTTGTTCTTTTGCTTGAATTAGTTTTTCAGTTTGTCTTGGTGGTGTTTTTTTTTTATTTCTCAATTAATTTTGAAACAGGCTATGAGAGCTTTATTTTCATCAAAGAGGCTAGGGACAGGAAACACTGAAAAAACGCTATTAATCACCCGTTCCAACCCATTAGCTTCCTGACATACACCCTGAGACTGCCGAAACTTGCTTCTGTATATTTTGACTCACATTATCAACAATTCTCAGGAATATTTTCTGCATTTTGTCTTCTAAATGTTCACACACACACACACACACACACACACACACACATTCTTGCATACCTCAGGAAAGGCAGGTAAATCTTCTAATGAGGAATCTCGTCTAAAAGTAAGAGAATGACTCTGAGACCGAAGGGCCTCTTTCCCCTAAAGGATGTGTCTAACTCTTCTTTCCAAATACAATGAAATTCCTTACCAGAATTCTCAGGGCCCAAATAGTCATACATTTTAGGAGCATCTGGACCTGGGACATGAATTGTGAAATGCTTTCCAGGGAATTATCCAGCCATATCTGACTTGGATAGAAAGTGAGAGTTCTTTTGTTGTTGTTTGGGTTTGGAAAAGTGAATCTTAGGCAATGAGCCCAGTTCCCCATACTTAATCTTGTTCATTTCCCCTGTGTGTGCATAACACAGCAGAGAAGGCTGGGCGGCTTTCACACTTCGGGAGGACAGAGTATTGGGTCAGGGAGTGACTCTGCACAGGATCCCCTGGGAATCCCTGCACCAACAGCAGCTTCACAGAAGGGGCATGTCTGATAACCTGAGGTGTTTGTTCACAGTATGTCTTGACTTGAGGCTTCTCCTTGGCTCTCCTCCTGCTTCTCTCTGCTTCCCTTAGTCCAAATAAAACAAGGGTTTTGAAAAAGTCCCTTGGAATTCCATACAGTTCATCAGATTACACAATACCTCAACTCTGTGTGAAAAAAAAAAAAAAGCCAGAAATTGTCAGCTGCATGACAAGAGCCTACATCCAGCACCTGTTTTCAGGCTCTGGTTGCCTCAAGGTTGGGAAGCCTCTCTCTCAGCCTGCCTATGCCCAGCGCTTCTCCTCATCTCTTCAGCACAGCCCTGGCCCAAGCCATGTTCTTAGATCACCGTCTCCTTGGGTGACTTTCTCCGCTAACAAGTAAGAAAGCAGCTTGAGCCCAGCCTGGCGGTGCACGTCTTTAATCCAGTACTCAGGAGGCAGAAGCATGTGGATCTCTGTGGGTTTTAGGCCAGCCCAATCTATATAGTAAGTACCAGGCCAGTGTGGACTGCCTAATAGAACCCTGTCTCAGGAGAGGGAGGACAAGGAAGAGGAGGAGGAAAGAAAGCAGCTAAGTCAGCATGATGCTGCATGCTTGTAATCCTTGCACTTGGAAGGTAGAAGGAGGATCCGAAGTTCAAGGTCTCAGCTACATAGGAAGTTTGAAGCTAGCCTGGACTATGTAGCACAATCTTGTCTTGTAAACCAAATAAATAAGCAAATAAGTACATCTCTAACCTGGTCTCAAAGGTCCCTTATAATTCTATCCCAGCATGCCCCCCACGTTTCCCACTTGTGTTCAATGCGACACTTGCCTTCTTACCACCTCTGCTGTTCTGCTTACTCACCCCCCATTTCTGTCTGTTGTCCAAACATCCTCGGAATAGCTCATGCTTTTCCAGAAGCATCTACTTCTTTCCTAAGACGCATTCCTGAACTTCTTTTCACAATGAAACCTACTTTCTTCTTGGGAATACAGCTCCTTCCCACACCCACAGTGACCTACTCTTCCCTTGAACTTGTATTAGAATTAGTAACTTTCCATCATTTTCTTTCATTCACTGCCAAATAGTAGTTTGTGTATCCTCACTTAAGTGTTGGGGGCCAATGTGATAATGTTTGGAGTCCCAGACTTTAGAAGTCACGAGGATTACATGAGGTCATTCAGGTGAGAATCTCCACTAACTGGATTAGTTCCATAATAAGAAGACCCCCTCTTCACAAGCATGTACTGAAGAAGGGCCCTGTGAGCATATGGAGAGATAGCAGCCATCTGCCCAGAAAGAATAGAGGCCTCATCTGGCCATGCTGGCATCCTGACCCCACAATTCAAGCTTCTGTAAATGGGAGAAAATAAATTTCTGTTATGTAAGCCACTCAACCTATAGTTCCTTGTTATGGTAACTGGAGATGACTAAGATAGCAACTTCCCCTTCTCTTATTTTAGCTCCTGTCTTCCCAATGGGGTAACTCGCTGTCCTGGAGCGTAGGACCCTACATACTGGAACATCTTACTCATGACTCAGTGACTCAGCACTCAGAGATCGTCTCACTCAAATTCAACCCAGTGTTTCTGACCATTAGAGAAAGAACCTGTCTACATTTGTGGAAGAACGGTTTTAAAAGCAATTTAGACTAGCCGTAGTGGTGTGTATCTATAATCTCAGCACTTGGGAAGCAAAGGCAGGACTGTTGCAAGCTTGAAGCCAATAAGGGCTGCATACTAAGACCTTGTCTGAGGGTGATGATGATGATGACAATGGTGGTGGTGGTGGTGGTGGTGGTTGTGATGATGATTCAGACCAAGAACAGTGATATAGGCCTATAAATCTCAGCCGTTTGGAGGGAGAGGAAGTAAGATCATGAGCACAAATCCAGCCTGAGCTACATAGAAAGACCCTGTCTCAAAACAAAAACAAAAGCAAGCAAACAAACAAACAAAAAAAAAACCATATGATTTAATGGTAGAACAGTTGCCTGCCCAGCGTGCTCAAGTCTAACGGCCAACACCTTAGGGAAACAATAAATAAGTAAAATCAAGTTAGCTTTTGTATCTTGAAAATTATATTCTGACTAAATAATGTCTCCTAGAAATGGTAACTAAGAGGCTGAAGAGATGGTAAGGCGGTTAAGAGCACTTGTTGCTCTTACAGAAAACCCGGGTTCTATTCCCAGCATCTACATAGTGGTTCACAACAGGCTCTAACTCCAGTGCCCTCTTCTGTCTTCCCTGGTGCACCAGGCATTCGTGTAGACAGACGTACAGGCAAAACATCCATACACATAAAATAATAATAATAAGTTATTATTATTATTAAGACTTCAGTGTATGAATTGAGATTTTTAGTTGATTCTTTCAGCAGTTGGATGTTATCCAAACTTCCTTACAGTTGACAATGTTTTAAATTAGGTTTTCCATCTTTCTGAACTCATCTGAGCCCACAGTCTGCCATCTTCACCTCTGAACATGTTTCTTTACAACCAAGAGACCTTTCTCTATTATCATGAAGGCAAATGTCGGCTCCTCTTTCATCTGAGATACTGGGATTTCCTGGGAAGCTAAACCAAAATTAGTGAGTTTTGATATGTGTGCACTTCACAAATCAAGTTCTTACCCCAATCACTTCAATTTTTATAAGAGCTTTAACTTTGTTTTAACATGAATATGACTCTGGAAATGGAAAAAAATATTAAGAAAAAAAAAAAGCTCCTGAGGGCTGGCTTCCAACTCTCCTTTATTAAAGACGAGAGTTGATGCTTTCTCTGAAACATAACAGCACAATCTAGTAACAGCAGATGAGCGAAAGACTGGGGTCCTGGTCCATTCTCTCTTGCTAGAACTGATGCCACACATGGGTGATTTATACAGGAAACAAGTCTCTTTACCTCAGGTTTCTGGAAGTCCAAACACATGGTGTTGGCATCACATGGCATCTGGACAGGGTCTTCCTTCTGGCTAATGGCATGGTGGAGCCTTAACAAGGTCAGACAGACCAAGCATGACAGAGAGCTCTCTTTTATAATGGAATCACTCCAAAACAGCTCATCAGTCTACCAATCCACTAATCTATGAATGGATGAGTTCACGAATCCATTAAGTAACTTGCTAACTAATCTATGGACTAATCCATTCATGAAGCAGAGTCCCTATGACACAGACACTTCTTAAACATGCTACTTGATCTTAATACTTCACAATGGGGATCAGATTTCAACATGAGATGGGGGTAGGGGTGGCAGGGCATTCAAATCATAACAACTAGACTCTTGAGAACTCACTGTACCTCCTCATAGGTACATTGGTGGCCCAGCCATCACAGCAGCTGACGGAGATACATGCATGAGATTTGTCAGATCAATTATGTAACTCAGTGAGACTGCAGTGAACTCACAGGGGAGAAAGATCCCATTGCATTTTCTGTCCCCAAGCAACTGTTAGTTACCCGTAGAATGCTGTTGCCATTTAACAAATCCAGCAGTATATTAATAAAAACAATGTTTTTATTAATAAAAACAATGTTTTTATTAATATATGAGACATGTTTAAAGGTACAAGCCAGACAGACATCAGAGATCATATCACACCATCTTCCGGCTCCAACTGCTTCTCCTGCAGTTTATTCTTATTTTTAAAACCCCTCCTAGCTCTGTCTTAGAAGTCTAATTACATGATCAAAGAGATGGTTTTACTCTTCCCAAACCTTTGGCCATGGGTGCATAACCACGTTTATAGTGGGGTACCATCCAACACAAAAGGGGCCAGGCCATACATTGCCCAGGCCATGTCTATGTTTATAGTGGGATAACTACAGGACAATTAGGAGAGCTCAGGCCAGGCCTTTGCTGCCTCTATTCTGGTAGAGCATCCAAAGGACATCTTTATCAGCAACTCTACTTACATTAAGCTAAGAAGGAATAACTCTTATTTACATGAGAAAACAGGTTGTTTCAGCTATAGAAATCACATTCAGGCAGCCAGTGCAATGAATCGTCACTGAATAAATATCTAAAGATATATTCAAATATACCACAACAGAAAGCAATCAGTAAAGGCTTCCTTGATGAAGAGGGTAGCACTGACACTGAGGGAGGCTTCACTGTGTTCTGAAGATCAGGCCACTGATCCCAGAGACCTCTGTCTGGCTGGGTATACCTTCCCATGTCTCCCGTTCTATGAGGTAGCTGTCTTCCCTGACACTTGTACTCACTGCTCCTGAAATACCTATATTTCTTGAATGTTTCACACACCATTCTGCATACATATCACTTTCACATGTCTTGAGTGATTAAATTCAATTTCTGATATCACATTCAAATGCTATTTGCTACAAAGAAACTTAACTACTATTGCAACCAAGAAGAACTGGTGATGTTATTTGCTTGTCTAGAGTCATAGTCTAACATCATAGACCAGGCTGACTATGGTTCTGACAATCCTACTCCAGACTCCTGAGTGCTTGACTTACTGGTGAGTGGACCAGGGCATCACTTTTGTCCCAGGTTCCATTCCGCCCCCTTGTGGCGGGTGGGCCTTGACTTCAACTCTTCGAGAATCCTTGGTAGTTCTAGGAGAGTCCTAAAGCCAGTGGCCAATTAGAACATCCCTCACTTCCCAGCAAGATGTAATGTGCCAATCCATTGTTCAGACCCTGACCAATCAGAGAGATCCCCTAGCGACTGCCTATTTCTCTTAAAAAGCTGGTTTGACTGCATTTCGTGGTCACCATTTTTTTGTGTGTGGCAGACCCCAGCGTGCTGAACTGCCTTCTGTGGAAATAACTGCTTTGTATGGCTATACTTATCTCTCAGTGTCTACTTGAGCCATTTCAGAGACCTAACATTTGTATGAGCCACCAGGACTAGATTTTGAGTGTCTTTCTTAAACTTCTAGGGACAATAGCTTGAAAGTAACCCCATTACATGAAAGCCAGCATGTAAACAGCAGCATTGAAGTCCCTCACAGTCCCTCTTAGTTGTCTCCTTTAGTGTTCCTGTCTGATGAGTCTCCTAGGTCATGACTTCAAGAAATCACCGGGGGAAAAGGAGCATTTCAGAGCTTTCTGACTGAGGTCCAGCAAGTTTCCTGCCTGCAGATTCACTCCACCACACAATGAATTGAACTCGGGGTCTCCCTGACCCAGCTGTCCAAGATAACAAAAGCCTTTTCCTTGGGTAATGACATCTCTCTATATGCTTAGTATCTTCGGTGTGTGTGTTTAAGTCAATCTGCTGTATGCAACAGTGAGAGGGACTCAGACCAGCAAAAAACAAAATTTTTTAAATGAGAGTGAAACGGCAGCTTAAAAAACATCAAAGCAAAGAAGCCTTGGTAATGTGTCCACCTCCTGGAAGATGAAATAGTCCCAGGACTCAGAGGGAGAAAGAACGGGAAAGGAAAATTGACTCTGCTGCCTACCATAATGTAACTTTTCTAGCCTGCTTCTGAAAATACCTCAGTGGGTCCAGGCCATAGAGAAGATTTTGGGACAAATTCCCTGGAATCAAGAACCCCGAAGGACCTAATGGTGCTAGAGCCCAACAAGCTTGCTGCATGGGATCATTGTAAACCAGTAGCCAGCTACAGACACCCTTGGCTCTGACACAGCTTTCTGGTGGCCATAATGATCCTGCCACCAAACATCCAGCCCAACCCACTTCATCCGAGCCCAGAAATGCCTCAAGAAAAACAAACCACCACCCCAGAAAGGAATCACGTATCTGTGCACTTGGGTTAACTCTTCCTTGCTCTACTGACCTTCCAGACAAGACCACTTTAATAGACTCACAGACAGTGTTACCAGGAACTTTTGTTCTCAAAGCCAGAGTCACATACCCCAACTCGGTAATGCTGATGGGGAGTTTGGCTAGGAGAATCCCCATGTGACTACTCCAAACCATATCCCGGCCCTGTAAGAAGTGTTTCCAGAAAGGGTTTTCTCAATACTCCAAAATTCTATTTTCCTGTGTCTTATCTATGAGTACCATGCAGGTATGGTAGAGACACCTGGAATTAGATGACTAGTTTGAACCTGTTCTTCCAGGTATGTTGAGCTTTAAGGACACACTGAAACACATGCAGAGCACTGTTCATCTTGCCATGTTCCCACACCATTTCCACAGCCCTCCATGTCCTTCTTTACCTACTGAGTGAAGAAGACAAACCTTTTCTAAATCCATTCAGCTTTTGAAAATCACCGTCATGTCCAAAACCCTGAGCAGAGCTATTCAGGTCTTAGAGGCAACACAGACAGCAACAAAAAACCCTGTCTACATTGCTGCTATTGCTCTTTCTCTCTGCCAGCCTTATACGATACCAGCATTGTACAAAGTGGGGTTTTCAGCACCAGTTGTCTAAAGGGAGGACAGACTGCTCCAAGGTATTGTTAAGGGGAAGGTTTAGATGTGAAGGAGAGTACAAGAGGCATCTGGAATCGTTCAAAGCAGGGGAGAAAGTAATATACTAAACATGGCTGGTAGACTAAATCAGACCATGAGAGGTAAGATAGTGAGAGAGGAAAGAGAGAGGGGGCCATGAGAGAGGGAACCAAGAGGATCAAGAGAGTACACTGCTGGGTTATATAGGAATGAGAAGCTGGGAGAAGGGAAGCCCATGGACTGGAGAAGTTCAGGGTAGGGGCTGGGTGAGAAGAGCTAAGAGGGGTCACAGGTCTGAGTGAGCCCGAGAGCCAGGATGTGCTGTAGTACGCTAACAGACACTACAGTGAGCCATTTGTCTTGAGTTCCTTTTGGCCCTGACAAGCATCCTGGACGTTCAAGCCTTCCAGTGCTGGTTAGTTTTCTGCCAACTGAACACAAGCTAGAGTCATGAGGGAAGAGGGACCCTCAACTGAAAAATATCTCCATAAGGTTGCCTGTAGGCAAGTCTGTGGAATATTTCTTAATTAATGATTAATGTGGGAGGTGTCAGCCCTGGACAGGTAATCCTGGGTGGTATGAGAAGGCGGGCTGAGCGAGCCAGTAAGCAGCTTACTTAATAGCTTCTGCCTCAGTTCCCACCGTAAGTCCCTGCCCTAATTTCCCATCATGATGGACTGTAAGATGAAATGGACCCTGTCCTCCCTAAGTTTCTTTTGGTCGTGGTGTTTACCACAGCAATAGAAAGCCAACTAGGACACTTCCCTTCCCCATCCGTACTTTCCAGGAAGAACTTATGCTGATCTCTTCGCTAGGAAAAATTTTGGAGACATTGTCCTTGCAAAAAGATTAAAATCAAAGTTCCTAAAACTAGCAGCATGGTGTTTATTACAAGCATAAATGCTAACTTCAGTGAAATGTTCTGGGTAGACAGTAGGAGCTGTGTGCAGGCTGGCCAGTGTCTGCAGGGACGTGGCCAGGGTCATCTGTTGTTAAGTTCCTATTAAGAGATCAGTGAATCACAGGAAGAGCTTTCGAAGAACACGACAGGTCCAGTACCTCCTAATGGGAAATGCATGACTTGCCTGGGCCTGGTCTCCCCGGACTTCTCCTTGCCAAGCTTATAAAATGAGAGCGTTTCTCAGCTGGGCTATGTTGAGCTCAGGCTGTCTGGCACTGTACTGAGGAGAGACCAAGCTAGCCACAGTGAGGGAATTTGACATCCGTGAACTCAGGAAGAGCCACAGGTACATAAAAGGGAAACCATCTCCCCAAATGAAAGACACCTTGTCATCAGGAACCTCTCTCTTTTCAGTGTGAAAATCAAAAAATTTAAAAAAACAAAACAAAACATGAATTTAAGCACCATATCTGGGGTAGTATGGAAGTTGGGGAGTCTTCACGCAGACACACTCATCTTCATTTTCCCTGGAGGGAAGCTGAGACCCAGCTGATTCTGTCTGCCCCATTTGACTACTGGCAGGGCTGGAACCGGCCCCCAGGTCTGTTTTAGCTGCTTTCCAGGACACAAAGCCCTCATGCAATGCCTTGCCCAGGGCTACACAAGAGCCCCAGCATCGCCCAGGGAAGGGGGAGCCCACAGCCCACTGTACAGGATTTGAGGGCTGCAACCAGGAGCTTCCTCAGGAGCTCAAGAACACTGACTAGAGCTCATACCAGCATTTCTCCTTTGGCTGTTTAATTTATAAGTATGTTTGTCTTTATTCTGCCTCCTCCTACCCACTGGCCACTTCTCTTCTGTCGGAAAAGCATTCTATTCTTGGCATCTAAAATGAATAAATAAATCCAAGTTCCCATCTCTATGTACCCCCGTTCGCAATGTTTTGTTTGATGTTGCAACTCTTTGGAAGAGGGAATGGGGACCGCTGCATGTTTTTAATCCTCCTTACCCTCAGCACTGCTGAAGCAGATGTGCAAGCTACTCCTCCATGTCACCAGGCATGGATCTTGTCAATCTTTCTTCTTGGCCTGTTGTTCAGTGTTACTTCCTGAGGACTTCCACTACTTCCCTGAACTCTCTTCTCTCTGTTTCCAACAGCCTCCCCCCCCCCATATCCCTGATTTATCTATGCTATTCTGAGTCTTTCTGTTTTGAGGCCTGTGCATCACACTGGTCTCTAACTTAGGATCTATCCTCTCTTGTTCCTTCTCCTGGACCAAAAGATCACCATAGTACCCCTCACTCAGGTGGAGGCAGGAAGCTGTACACTCTGACACCCCTTTCTGTTCTTCCCTCTCCATATTCAGCTTTCAATGCTTTACGAATTCTGTCTTTTGTTCTCCTCCTCTCCGACCCTTGCATGCCCCTTATTTACATTAAGACACCGAGCCGAGCGGGTCTTACTGATCACATGGTGAGAGATCTTTATGAAATTGCAGAATCAGGTGTGGTGACTCATGTCTGCACACCCAGCACTCAGGAAGCTGAAGCAGGAGAACTGCTGCGAATTCAAGATCAGCCTGGACTACAGAGTGACTTCTGAGCTATTGAATGGTGGATTCTAGGCCCTGTCTTAAAAAAAAAAAAAACAAGAATAAAAGTACAAATATAGCCACATTAAGACAAGAGTAAAGCATTCACTAAGCCATCCTGGGAAGGTGGCTCCAGGGCTCCTCCTGGGATACCATCATCCTCAGGTGCTTGAGTTTCTATTATAAAAGAAATATCCCCATATAACCCGCACACATCCTCCTATGTTCCTTAATGTATCTCTAGACTACTGCGATGACTAATGTGAAGTGTCAACTCAGCAGAAGCCAGAGTTGCCGATTAGGCTAACTGAGGCGAGAGGACTCACCCTAAAGTACGCAGCACCGCTCTGCGGGCTGTAACCCCGGGGCTGCATAAAAAGCAGAAAGCTAGCTGAACACCAGCGGTCATCCCCCTGTGCTCTCTGACCAGCTGCCTCGGGATCCTGGGTGACTTCCCCACCCTTCCGACTTTTCATGGCTTTTGTCACATATTTTATTACAGCAACAACAAGTAACTCCTATCATTATTTACAGGACTACAATGTAAACATAGTGTAAGCAGTGGTTATACTGCACTCTTGAGGAGAAATGACGAGAGAAAAGCATCTACATGCCCAGCGCGATACAAACCTCACAAGCTCTAACTCCTCTCTGCTGTCAGTTGAGTTGGTGGATCGGATGCAGAGACCACAGTATGGAGGGCCAACTTTAATCCCAATGGACTGTAAATTTAGGCTTGAACTTCCTGGGTCGGTTCCAAGCCTCTTTGGAAAGGAAATTTGCTGCTTCCAACATCTAAATCCACTTCAGATCCATGCAATGTCCTGACACACACACCCTCCCCCACTGTGTTTGCTTCTCAAATCTCCTTCATGAGAGTTACACCTATCTAAACTTCATGGGCAAATATCCCCTCTAGCCAGGTGTCTCCACACCACCACCACTTTCCTCCCTGATGAACCACTGGTCTTACGTTTCAATGGCAGGGGCTGATATGTGTACCCATGTGTATGGCGGCCAGAAGGCAACCTTGGCACCCTCTACCTTGTGTTTTCAGACAGGGTCTCTCACTGGCCAAGTAGGCTCAGCTAGCTGGCCAGCACATCCAAGGGATCCTCCTGTCTGTCTCTACCTCTCCAGTGGTGGGATTACAAACACACATCCCCATGCCCAGCACTTTTACATGGGTCGTAAGGATCAAACTCCTATCTGCAAGCACGTTACTGACAAGGCTATCCCCTAGGCTCCAGACTTGTCTCTCTAGCATGATAACTGATACACCGGAAGAACTTCATAAATGATAACGATGCCCATGGGAAATAAACGAACGAGTAAGTTGGTGAGTGTAAACTGCTGTTTCTAGGACTTTCAGGAAGGTGAGAGGTGAGAGGAGGCCAAGGAGAGACTACGACGGCGTGCTTAGATTAAGGGATCATCCACTGCATTTAAGTGACAGGACCTAGCAAAACATTGACTGATGATCTTGGGCCTCCCAGAGAGGTCCCAAGTTGCAGCAAGCAAACTCCTGGCTCTCTCTGCTGTAAATTGAGTCGGTGGATGGGATGCAGAGACCACACAATGGAGGGCCAACTTCAATCCCAGTGGACTGTAAATTTAGGACTGAGGCCCACCTGTCCTTGTACAGTGTAAAGTGAAAGGTGACAGACGAGTGGCCCAAACAACAGCCACTTCATAAGTTTCCCTCTGGTCCTTTGTCAAGTAACAGTTTGCCAGTGTAAGAGGAAAGGAAATTCTTGAAAGTGAGAAAGCCTTTTCCAAGAAGTCAGATTCAACAGTGTGTTGAGGGCGCCACCTAGTGGATCTTTACAGAATGAGCAAAGATTCCCAATGAATGTAATGCCAGCTTTCTGAAGCTGAGTCAAAAGAGCAAATGAGTTTCAGGCCAGCCTGAACTACAATAGCTGAATGAATGAATGAATGAATGAATGAATGAATGAATGAATGAATGAATGAATGAATGAATGAATGAATGAATGAATGAATGAATGAATTAGTGAGTTAATAAGTAAATAAATAATCTAAAACAATCATGAATAATTAAAAAACTGAGGTGAATATCACTGTTCCTGATTCAAGCTGTACTACAAAGTTATAGTAACAAAAATAGCATAGTATTGACACAGAAACAGGCACGCTGATTCACGGAATGTAATTAGAGACCAAGACATAAATCTACACACCTATGGACACCTGATTTCTTTATCAAGAGTGCAGAAATACACACTTGAAAAAAGTCAGCTTCTTCAACAAACGCTGCTGGTCAAACTGGATGGCCACATGTAGAAGAATGCAAGTAGACCCATATTTATCACCCTGCATAAAACTCAACTCCAAATGGATCAAAGACCTCAACATGAAACCAGATACACTAAACCTGATAAAAGAGAAAGTGGAGAACAGCCTTGAACTCAGTGGCACAGGAAAAGACTTTCTGAACAGAACACAACTGGCACAGCAACTAAGATCAACAATTAATAAATGGGACCTCACGAAGTCAAGGAGTTTCTGCATGGCAAAAGACGCCACCCATTCAGGCAAAGTGGCAGCCTCAGAAGGGGCAAATATTTTTACCATCTCCACATCCGATAGAGGACTAATATCCAAAATACATATAAAAACTCAAGAAACTAGACATCAACAAAACAAATAGTCAAACTTAAAAATGGGATTCAGATCTACACAGAATTCTCAATAGAGGAATGTTCAACATCCTTAACCATCACTGAAATGCAAACCAAAACTACTTTGAGATTTCAACTTACACTAGCCAGAATGGCTAAGATCAATAAAACAAGTGACAGTAAATGCTGGCAAGAATGTGGAGCAAGGGAAACACTCATTCTTGTTTGTGGGAGTGCAAACTTGTACAACCACTATGGAAGTCAATATGGTGATTCCTCAGGAAGATGGGAATCAATCTACCTCAAGATCTAACTATACCACTCTTGGGCATATACCTAAAGGATGCTTCAACCTGCCACAAAGATATTCATCAACCATTGCCGCTCTATTCACACTAACAGCCAGAGGTTGGAAACAATCTACATGTCCCTCAACAAAAGAATGGATAAAGAAAATGTGGTACATTTACATAATGGAGTATTTCTCAGCCATTAAAAAAATCATGAAATTCTCAGGTAAATGGATGTAACTAGAAAAAAAATCATCCTGAGTAAGGAACCCCAGACCCAGAAAGACAAACGTGGTGTGTGTTTGTTTATTTGTGGATATTAGCTATGAAGTCAATGACAACTGAGCTACAATCAAAAGAACCAAAGAGGTTAGGTATAGAGTAGGAGACTAGGGAAGATGGATAGATCTTGTAGCAAAGGGAATAGAATAAATAGTTATGAATGGGTTGTGGAACTAGAATGGGAGGATCAAGTGGGGAGGGCAAGGGGAGAGGAGGATGAGGGAGAGAATCGGAGAGAGACTGCTAAATTAAAGGGTATTTGAGGAGTAATATGGAAACCTAATACAGTAGTAACTTATATATATATATGTATATATATATATGCAATCTAGATAAGATCATCAAGTAATGAGGGACACAGAGTCCTAACTGGCCATCTCAACTGATCATTCCAACTAGCCACCAAATGAAGCTTTCAGTACCAGGATTGGGTTACCTCTAATTGAGTTGTTGGCCAGAAAGGGTCCCATGTGAACCCCCAAACAACCCAGGCTGTTGCCAAGACTATAGGCTGCTCTCCACAAACTGAGAGCAAGGCCCCGTTGCTGAAGGCAACATCTACACAACTCATTGAACATGTGAAGTCAAGTTGCTGTCTACAAAGAGTCTTTACCCCTATATTCTAGCGTCTTTGGTACAGGAAGGGACTCTGCATGCTACTAAAAGAGAAACATGAATGCCAAACCAACCACAAACCCTTTGATCTGCAGTGGTGACCTGCCTGCAACATGCTAGAGCAATGGTGACAGAAAGCTAGTGGGAGTAACTAACCAAAATCTAATTTGACTTAAAGCTACTCCATGACATTGAACCCATACGCAGCACCGCTTGGGTGACCAAGAACTGGAGACTAGATAGCCTAGAGACCTACGGTAAAACCAACTACTGTTGTAAAAATAAAAATAAAAATAAAAACAGCAATAGAATGACTCCTAATGAAATTCTGCTATACTCAAAATCAGTACCTTGCTCAGACATAATCAGAGAAGCTTCCTCCTGCAGCAGATGGAAACAAATACAGAATCCCGCCATCAGACAATATGCAGAGAGTGAGAGACCATGGGACACTCAGCCTTAAATGTGATGTCTCTATCACATCCTGACCCCTGGGGCTCAGGGAACTCTCAGAAGAGGAGGCAGAAAGAATGTAAGAGCCAGAGAGAACGGAAGACACCAAGAAAACAAGGCTTTCTATATCAACAGGATCAATGCACATATGAATTCAGAGACTGAGGCAGCGTGCACAGGGTCTGCTCAGGTCTGCACCCGATGAGGGGCTAGAGGTGAAAGGAGAAATGGACACCGCCTCCATCCCGAATACGGAATCTATCTCCCGTGGGTAACTATTTGCAAATGAAAATAAAAATTTAGACTCTTTCAAGGGAGTCTTACTGGGAAAACAAACCTCTCTTAGCAGTAGGTCACAGGGCCAGCAGTAGATGGCCAGCAGAAAATGAACTCAAAGGCATCTTTGGGGCTTCTTTGTTCTCATAATATCACGGGCTTTTCCTTCATAAATCTTACTTTTTACTTTTGTTGTATTTATATATTTTTTCTCTCTTTTTACCCTACAGGTGTTTTGTGTGTATATTTCAGCGTGCAGTTTAGTGTTTTGTGGGATTCCTGAGCGTGTTAACAAGTGGGGGATCTGTTTCCTGGGCTCTTTCTGGGGCTCTTTTCCTTCTGTTTGTTTGTCCTATTCTGATGTGTTAGCTTTTGTTTTGCGTTATTATATTTTATTATTATCCCTTAAAAGCCTGTTTGTCTTCTAATGAGCGACAGAAAGGGAGAAAGGAGATCCAGCTGGGAGAGGAGGAGGGGGAGCTGGGAGGGGTAGAGGGAGGAAGAAACAATTAGTATATATTATGTGAAAAAAAAAAACTATTTTCAGAGAAAAGAAAAAAATGTCAAAAATTAATTAATTAATTAATTTAATAAATAAAGCAAAAACAAATAGAAAAGTAAAAGTTTATTTTACTTATTTTTCTTAAGCTTTCATCCTCTTTACACATGTGCATGTGTATGTGTGTGTGTATGCCTGTGTGTGTGTATTCGTTTTCTGTTGCTACTATAACAAATTCTACAAATTTAATGGCTTAAAATAATACATTTTTTTTTACAAAAGAAATTCTTACTGTTCTGTAGAATAGAAATTAAAAATGAATGTCACTGGGCTGAAGTCCAAGAGATGGCAGGGATGTTCTTCTTCAGGATGAGAGTTCTGGGGAATCTGTGTCCCCACTTTTACCAGCTCCCTAGGACCTCCATCCTTCACAGCTCACAGTTCCTTCCACCTTCAGGATCCTTCTGGCCCTTCTCTGACTGCATCTCAGATTCCCACCTCAGTTCTCTTCCATTAAGGATTCCATTGATTAGACAGAGTCCATCCAAAATATCCAGAATAATAGTCCCATCCAAAGTCTCCTATTCACACCTGCAAAAGCTCTTTTTGCCAATACAAAAAAAAAAATTGTATTATATTCTCAGGTTCAGGGATGACAGTGTTGGGGCTCAAGCAAGGACACGCTGGGATGGTGCTTTGACACACTGTCATGGCTGGAAAGTTGTTCAGAGTCCAGGTCATTCTGACCTTGTCTGGTTTCTCTCTTGAGCACAGGGACAGGCTCACACTGGAACTCACTTATCTGCCCAAGGGGAGAAAGACAACGGTCTTAAAACTCCTCCTTAAGAGAATCAAGTCCAGCTAGTGTGGCAGGAGTAGCAGGGACAAATGGGAAGAGGGTGTTATGGAGATATATTGCATGAAACTCAGATTATTAATAGAAGTTTTATAAAAATAAAAAACAACACATAATTTTATTAAAGAGAGAGAGAGAAAGAGAGAGGGAGAGAAAGAGAGAAAGAGTCATCAAGTAAGCAGGGAAGATTATCTACTGGGAGAAGAGACTAGCCATCTCCACACCTAGGACACCTACCTGCCCAGACAGACTTTTCCAGTTTGTCCTCCCCAAGCGCAAGGATGCGCTCTCAGGGAGCTGCTCCTCCAGCCTCCCCTCCCCCTTGGCTTTTCATCCGTTCTGAGGACAACTCCTGGGGATTGCTTAAGAGCCTTTATCTACCAGGCCAACCTTTGTTCCTCTGTACATTCCTTTCCTACCTCTCCCACAGCTTTCGGACAACACCCTCCAGGGGATTCCAAGTCTCTCCCTACCCAGGTCTCCTTCTCTGTAACTGAGGAATCACAGAAGCCATAGCATCAGATTCTTTGGGGGAGATTGTTCCTTTGTTCTGATTTTTCCCAGTACACACACTTCCTTATCTGCTCCTTGCAGCAACTCGGGGCAGCCAGAGTAGGTTTGGTTGCTGAGACAGATACATAAAGACATCTGCTCAGGCTCTTTCAGGGCACAAGTCATCCAGGTTAAGTGTGGTTTTGAAACTCAGACCCCTGTCCATTGTGTATACCTTAGTCATCTCCTAAAAGGAAAGTGCCAGAAACATCACTCTGTTACTCAGTGATGTGACCTAGCCAAAACTGGAACCCTACTCTAAGAACAGGATTTCTAAAAGCCCAAAGGTAGGCTAACCAAAAACACACTGACCCCAGGTGGTTGTCAGAGTGACCACCAGACAACCCATGACTTCATTATAATCTAATTTCTATACTAAGTGACATTTTGTTTGAACAATGCCCCGTGCAGGACATGTTACTATTATTACTGTTACTATCTTCTGCTTTACTACACTTCTTTAAAAACTCCTTCCGATCTGACCAGCGCTGAGTGGATGGGAGCAGTCCCTGCCGCACTGACATCATGAACCAGCTGCCACATGGAACTATAGCTGTCAAATACCCAGTCAGCTCCTTTTCAGAATGGTCCTAGGAAGAAGAGAGAATCTACAGAGAACAAAATCCCCACCCATTTGCTGTGAGAGCTGGAAGGAGAGCAGTGCAGGGCTGCTGCCCCTGCCTTCAGCAGATGGAAAGAAATATCTGGACAAGTGGGCACCAAGAATGCCTACAGAACACTCGGCTCTAAAGACAGGATCTCGCCTCTGCCTGTAATGCCAGCATTCAGGAGACAAAAGCAAGAAGTCTGAAAGTTTGAGGCCTATCCTGGGCTATATAGTAAGCTCCAGACCAGCTTGGTCTACCACTCCCCCTCATACAAAAAAAGTACTTTTTAACTTCAAACTTGTAAGTATAGAAAAATCATGTGTAAGCTCCACAATAGTTAATAAGTAATAAACCTTCAATAAATGAGCTACATAGAGTTGATCAGAGAGATTTGTTTGGCTTCCTTGTTGGGTGCCTTTTTGAATTTGGTGTCCTCTTCTGGAAAGAATGGGAATTGAGCCTTACTTGCGGTTGTGAGCACAGAAACCTGAGGCCAGTGTCACTGTGAGTGAGATGGAATGGGAAGATGGCTCCAGGGGAAGGAGACGCAAGATGGAAACAGGTAAACGTGGCAGCATTGTGACATATTTCTTAAAATATGACCAAAGATCTCTATGACCCATTTAAACTTGAATAACAATTCATTTAAAAAGTGGAGCTGGGGTGATGACTTGGTCCATTAACATGCACAAGCAGAAGGGTGGAGGTGGCACACGCCTTTAATCCTAGCACTTGGGAGCCAGAGGCAAGTAGATCTCTGTGAGTTCGAGACCAGCCTGGTCTACAGGTGAACTCCAGGACAGCCAGAGTTACAACAGAGAAATGCTGTCTTCAAAAGAAAAAAAAAACAAATGCACACGCATGAGGAGTTGAGTTCAGATGCCCAGAGCCCAACAAAAGCCTGTGTACCTGCATGCCTGTGACCACTGAGCTGGAAGAGAAACAGGTGGGTCCCTGGGGCTTGCTGGTCAGTCCACCCAATCGGTGTGCTCCAGGTTCAGTGAGAGACTCTTGTCTCAAAAAAATAAGGTGGAAAGCAATTGAAGAAGTCACCTAATGTGAACTTCTAGAGCTGCACACATGTACACACACATACACATGCAACTGTACACACAATCACAGGAAAAACCTCTACTGAATACTTTTCATGAGGAGATAACATTTACAGGGATACTGGCTTAACAAGGAGGGTGCTCAGATTTGGGAGTCCTGTTGATCTGAGTTCAATACAGGCTCTGCTATTTGTTGTGTGAAAAGTGACTGTCTGAACTCAAGTTGATCATTTAACACCTCAGACTCAGTTTTTCACCTGCAAAATGGTACCATCAAGCCAAAACCAATAGGATAAAGTGAGAGGCCATTTAAGAGTACACTTCCTTTTGAGAAATGTCATTAAGGAAAATTATAGAAACTTTCAGGAAAAAATGAAAAAGAATCTAAGTTGAGAGATGCATGAGATCTTTTAAAGCCAGCACAATTAATTAGTGGGGAGAGAATTAAGATGCTGGCCCGAGTGGGTAACTGGGAAGAAACATAAGGAAGCTGTCTCGATGAGCTTAGAAGTGTTTTCTTTTATCAGAGTGTATGTGTGTGTGTACCTAAATTTATCAAGTGCTCACTTAAAAGTTACACGTTACTGATTTGTTGCTTTCCAATTTTTTTTTTTTTTAAAGTGAAGAAGAGAGAAGACAAGAAGGAGAAGAGAAAGTAAAGGAAAACATTTAGGAAATGAGGGTGGGGTTGGGGAAATCATAGCTCTGGTGTCCAGACAGTGATCTCAGCTCTTTAACCCTGCCCCACCACACCCTTTCTAATCATCCTTGCACCATCTGTGGGTTCTGGAGCCTAAGGAAGAAAGAGCCTCTTGTAGAAGCTATGAGAAAATTGCTGCTGGGACAGAGATGAGCAGACAGAGTAAAAGCGGACGAGCCCACGACTTGACGCAGGGAATGGCAAAATTGATGGAGAGAGAAGTTGGCCTCTTAAGGAAAGAGATTCCAGAAAAACATTGAAGTCAGATTCCATCTCCAGTTCAGCAGTGAGAAATAATCATGCAGGTGAATATCATTAATTTAGAAAGTCATGATAAAACTGTATTTGGAAGTTGAAGGGCAGGGAAGGGGCCAGCAAAATACTCAACATCCATCTACCATTATAGAGAAACAATGGATCATATCACATTGCTGTCAGATCAAGAAAGAGCTGGGTAATTTCTGTAATATAATGCTCCTTCTGTAATATTATAACAACAGAAATAATAGTAATAATAGATAAGAATATGGAAATAGAGAATGGGATCAATTAGCCAGAAAGAGTAGCTTGAAAACTGATGAATTTTTGAAAGATTTCTAAAATTATTTTTTATTATTATTTAAAATTATTTATATGTATGTGTGTTCATCTATATATACTATAGGTATGCATGCAGGTGCCCGTGGACTTCAGAAACAGCTGCTAGATCCTGTGGAATTGAAATTTCAGGTGGTTGTGAGCTGCCCACGGTGGGTGCTGGGAACTGAACTAGGGTTGGTTAGAAGAGCAGCAAGAACTCCTAAATGCTGACCCATCTCTCCAGCCCCACACTCTGGCAATTTTAATCTTCCCATTGGTGGAATGGTGGCACAACTGTTATAGGAGTAACCACTTGCTCTCTGGTTGGATTTGAGGCCTGCTCCATAATACAGAATCCATGCCTACCTAGTAATTGTAAACCTAGTCAGAAACCCATGACTGAGGTCTTAGATCCGAAATGAGAAACAACTACTGCTTCATAGCTAAACTGACACACCATCAAACTATCTTCAAATATCTATGCTTATATCTTAAACAAAGGCTACCCTCAGCTTTAATCAAAGAAGCTTCTCTTTGCAGTGAGTGGAGGTGAATATAGAAAGACCCATGGCTGCATAAGATGCTAAGAATTATAGGTTGTTGAGGTCTTAGCTCTAAACAACACATCTACACCACCTCCTTAAGGCTTAGTGATCATCTTGGAAGAAGTGGTGGAAAGAATCTAAGATCTGGAAGACAGAGAGAAGAGCTATTAAATGCCATCTTCTAAGCATGAAAAGGCCATGGCAGTCATGAACTCACAGCAACCGTGTTTACTGACACTAGGCCTACACAAGACTGCCCTGGCCAACAGTCTATTATGGATGGGGAGGTCCTTGTGGGGCTTTACTGCTTAATTGTTGAATTACTGGCAATTAACAGATTCTAGACGGGGAGGAATCTAGTATCTAATTACATACCAACTAGTGAGCCCATCCAAACACATGGTCACACAGGTGGCCCTAATTAAACTCAGTCAAAAACAAAACAAAACAAAGTCATGATTTTTTTTTTAAAAGAGAGATTAATAAGGAAGTGGTGTAGCCGTAGATGATGTATGCATTGATTTATTTAATTACTCTCATGGGTTCAGGGCAGAGGACAGTTTATTCTTTGCTAATTCAATCCTCAATACTAGGACTTTTCAGCCTCGGTACAATCTAATTTTAAAGATACAATGCAGGACCCGGAAGGCTTCAGCCTCTGAACAATCTATTCTGAGAACCTAGAATGTTTCAGCCACCAAGACTTTCTGCTGACTGAGCTCACTCTGACTAGCTATTTTCTGAACTCCGAACTGTAAATCATAAACTGTCTGCTTCTAACTCTCTGCTTTCTCTCTTAGCTTATTCCGGACTGGCTCTGCTCTTCTCGGCTTCTCCTTCTGAACTGAACTGTCTGTGAGCTGACTGCTCTCAAACTGCCTGACTGAACTAACTCCCTACTGCTCTTTGACCCCTGCTCTTGTCTGCTTTCCCAGTCTTCCATCTCACTACTATCTGAGCTCTGCTTCCACACTCTGCTACTACTTTGCCTCCTTCTATGAACTCTGAACTCTGCCTCTACTCTCTGCTTTTCCCCTGAGCTCCACCTCTGCCTCCCTCCCAAGTGCTGGGATTAAAGGTGTGCACCATCACTGCCTTCTGAATTGGTATTAAAGGTGTGTGCTACATTTGGATTAAAGGCCTGTACTCACATTACTTCTACCCTAGAGCAATCATGCTGCCCAATTAAAAGATTAAATGTTCCTCTACTAAGTCCGACTAGTAGAGGTGGGAGCGGATGAGAGCATGGGAGAAAATAACCAGACTGTACTATATAACATATGTAATTGACAAGGAACAAAAGTTAATGATAAAAATCTGTTATATTTTTCATATATGAGGTGTTGTTTTAATTCCTGTCATGCATTATTTAACAATTACAATCTATCAATCCATTATGAAGAAAGACTCATTAGGCGCTTTCCTGGTTCTATGAACATGAACTCAGATAGAACCTATCTTGGTGGTACAGGCCTGTCAACCTAGCTACACAGGATGGAGGCAGAAGAAACATAAGTTCAAGGGGTATTTGGATATGGAATGAATTCAAGACCATCCTGGGTAACTGAAACAAAACAAAAAGTAAAAATCGAGGGCTGGAGGTACAGCTCAGTGCAAGAGCACTTCCTGGTTTACAAATCCCGGACACCTAGGCTACAGGGTAGAGTCTTCTTTGTTCCCAAGCTGCAAATCTGTAGAGCTCATTTCTGTAACTGGGTACTAGAGACAACCATAGAACAATGCAGGTAACTCCAAAAGTGGTTAAGTATCTGTGTGTCCAAATATATCCAAATAAGGAAAAGGTATAATGGCATGAACAGTATGGAAGGCACACTGCCACACCCATGCAGGGCACTTCCCTTAACGGAGCATGCAGGACGAGAGTTGTCCTTGGAGTGAGGGGCTGAGCCGGAGGGTGTGTGGAAGATGTCACCTTCACCTGCTGAAGACTTGATGAGCACTGTACACGTGGGCTGCGCTACATTTATTTTTAAATTTGTTTCTAATAATAAACTAATTTAGATTACTCTAACATTTTTATTTTAAAAAGCTTCTAAGCCAGGCGGTGGTGGCACACCCCTTTAATCCCAGCACTTGGGAGGCAGAGACAGATGGATCTCTGTGAGTTCGAGGCCAGCCTGGTCTACACAGTGAGTTCCAGGACAGCCAGAGTTACGGCAGAGAAACCCTGTCTCAAAAAAATAAAAAAATAAAAAATAATAAAGCAAAAAGTTTCTAATTTTCCTAGGTGGGTTTTGTTGTTGTTGTTTTGTTTTGTTTTCTGTTTTTGTCAAATAATACTGGCTAAAAGAACAAATGCACTGCACAACTGTACAGAAGTATTTTTTTCTAGATAAGCGTAGTCACGCACGGCTGTGATCACAGCACACCGAAGGCTGCAGCAGGAGGGCGGCTGTGAGTTCTAGGTAAGCCCAGTGTACTCAGGAAAACCATCCCTAACATGCCTTGAACAAAAAAACAAACAAACCCACTAAAATATTTTGTGTCTATGCATTTATTATATAAACTTATTTCTACCTTTAAATTTACATTTTTATTTTATTTTTTTAACTTTTTAAAATTAAAAGTAAAGATACAAATATACACATTAGCCAGACTTGTACAAGTCAGGATCACCAAATCACTGCCTTCTACCTTTTTCTCCCTGGAAGCTCTCCAGAGGTAAAAGCTTCCATGGAGCTGTTATTGCCCCTAGCATAAGAATGCCTGAATTCTTCTTAACTCATCCTAAAGGACTGACATGGTGCTGTCTTAAGTATAGTAGGTGGGGGCTGCAGGTAGAGTTCATTGTTACAGTGCCTGCCTAGCATGCACAAAGCCAGAGGTTCCATCCCCAGCACCAATAAACGAGTGTGGTAGCACACGTCTGTAATCCCAGCACTCTATAGATGAAGGAAGGACAATATATTTGAGGTCATCCTCTACTACATAGTAAGTTCAAGGCCAGCCGAGCTATATGAGACCCTGTCTCGTTTGTGTGTATTTATGTGTGTGTGTGTGTGCACGTGTGCGCACGCGTGCGTATTACAAAAAGTATAACGTGGACAGCAGAGATGGCTCAGTGATTAAGAGCACTGGCTGCCCCTCAGAGGACCAGAGTTATATTCCCACTAACCACAAGATGGCTCAAAATTGTCTGTAACTCCAGTTTCAGGGGATCTGATGTCTTCCGACCTTCAGGGACATCAGACACACATGGAACACAGACATACATAATACACAGTCATACACACAAAATAAATCTTTTAAAAGTGCAGTATGGCAAATACGGAAGCCCACTAATGTGGTTGTTTATTGTCATTAGAGTATCACACACTGTACATAACTGTGCTGGACTTGGATGAGACCAGCATGGCAGGTTCATATTCACCAGCATCTCCACAGGCAAGTGAGGGTTGTGCTGTGATATGGCATTAAGACAGACCAGTATCACTGGGAGATGGAACAACTTGAGCTTTATTGCAACCTAAGGGGCCCTGCCATACATTCCATCTGTCACTGACTAAACACCCGTATGCACGAGACTGTATGATGACTCAGCCTGGGGGAAATCCAATGACAGACCTTGGTCATTCCCCTGCCTCCGCTAACCCTGTGTATGTCATTCTCAAGAACAAGAATAAAAGGAGGAGGAAGCAGAAGGAGAGCAGGAGGAACCAAAGGAGAAAGAGGGCAGGGAAGAGGAGAGGTGGAGGAAAGGGGAAAGAGTGGAGTCACAGAGGAAGGAGGGGAGAGAAGAAAGCAAGGACAGGAAGTCACAACTGTGCTTCTACAGTGCTGGGGCGGTGCTTGCTGCCTCTCGGCTTTGCTAAAGGCTCTATGTCGAGGCACTGTCCCCGATTCCCTGAAAGATACCTCAAAATATTATACAAGCAGCGAGGAAGCTATGTCTGCAGGAGCCGATGCTTCCGCACAGAGACGTGAAATGACATGTCCAGGTCACACAGACTAGCAGGTCAGGCAGGACAGGAAGATGTGTGAATTAGTCAGCTTTCTTTCCTCTGTGACTAATTCCTGAGAGGACAGCAGAAGGCCCTTGGTTTCAGAGGCTCCAGCCCATGGCTATTGACCCCACATACTCGGGCAGAATGTTACGATAGCATACGGCAGAGGTTCTTATTCGCCTGATGCTGAACATGGAGCAGAGGAACAGGAAGGAGCCAGTACAAGACAGCCTCCTGAAAGACCCCCAGCTCCGTGACACACTTCCTCCAACCAGGCCTCACCTTGCAGCGCGCAGTTTCCCAAATAACACCTTAGTCAATCGGGGACCAAGCATTAATACACGAGCCTCAAGGGGATATTTCATATTCAAATCTAACACTTTGTTTGCTCCTACACAGTTACTTAGGATCAATCCTCTCTTAAGCCCCCACCAGCATAACTGGAGAGCTGCCTGGTTGTATCCTCTCCATGGTCCAAAGAATGTTCATCTGATCCACAAGGTTGTAGGGTGAACTCAGGAGGCCCAGCTTGAAGCCCTGCCGACACAGGGACAATTAACATCTGCGGGCGTCTGAAGTGCACTGAACACAGGCTCCACTGCCCTTTCTTCGTGTCACACGAGAGTGACAGCGGGCAATCTTTTTCTAACAGTCACTTCTTCAGCTCAGGTCTTATCCTAGAGGGATGAATCCCATAAGGAAGACAACATACTTGGAAAAAATACTCTCCAAGTCACCCCAGTCTCAGCTCACTGTCATGGTGGGACTGCCCTACTGTGAAGCATCCTGAGGCTTTGAGGCCACCATAACCAGACCTTTCCAGAAGACGTAAGCCATGTTAATCCTGGCTTCCTGCACTTGGGTTCCTCCCTATACGAATTTTCCTGTCTCTCCCACTCGTCCCACGTGCCTTCTCTGCATTTCTCCAGCTCCTCCTGCACTGTCTGCCTCTCCTTGCAATGTGGAAGGGTCACACTTTCTACTGGGGAATGAAGCTCTTTTTTGTGGGCGGGGTGGAGTGGGGAAGGTTGTCTCCACCACTCTGAGAATGTCCAACATGTTTTCTGTTAAAGTCCTTCTGCCTTTTTTATTCAACTGTCATTGGGAGTTCTTTGTGCTGCCTCCTTTTATGAGGAGAAAAGTACAACTCAGTTGTTCCATGGGACAGATCATCTGCTGCTTGGAACAACTGCTGCTTTTACAGAAAAATCCTCGAGTCTCACTCTCACTGGATTGACAGTTTTCACTTTTTGAAGATCGTCATAACCTGCCAGTATTTGATGCATTCTCTTCATGTTGCTTACAGGGACACTAATAAAGACAAAGTTTATCCTCGATAACTTCTGTGAGGATCTGTGAAGAAACTTCTGTTTCTTCCTTTGTTTGGAAACATGTTAGCAGTTTCTGAAAGAAGCCTGACCTTTATTACAAACCCTACACATAAGAATTTGTTCCCTCCCTTCTTGGCTCTAAAGCTCTGGTGGCCTGAATATTCATTCTTGCCCCCTTTCCCTCCCCCTCCCAGTCTCCCCCTCTCGCTCCCCCTCTCCCTCTCCTCCTCCCTATCTCCCCCTCCTCCTCTCCCTTTGGCTTCATTGATTAGACATTCGGGTGAATCATTTGCTAATTTTATCTTTAGGCTTCTTCAAAATGTGGGAAACACATCATCCTCACTAAATGACATGAGTCTATCTGGCTCTACAAACCAAAGAAGTCTAGTTTAAAGCCAAACTCCTCAAAACACATCCACTAATCAGATTTTGTCAAACTGGCACAGATTCATTGAGAGCCAGCCAAAACGTGTTCTAGTGAACCAGGGTTTGTCCTGAACCTATCCACCTCCCAGGGGTCACTCCAGATCAATTCTATACATCCCTGCCTGATGTCAGAGTACCTTCAGCATCCTCTCCCCACCTCCACCTCTGTTATCCCACACCCAGACCAGAGCATCCATGCCTCCTGGACATGAATAGCATATGCTAACTTGGGTGGTTTATACATTTTATTCTATTTGGTCAAATAAATGAGAAGCTACATAGGATGAGTTCTGTGACCCCCATATGTCTGAGACTCCATTACCCCATAACCATTTCAAAAATGTAGCAAATATCATGCGATTACAATACCCATTGTACTTCCCCACACACACACCCTCTCCTGCCACAAAGCAGCATCTGGTTTATCGTGTCTGAATTGGATGATGGCTTACTCATTGACACGTGTGAACAATGGACACCTTATTGTCCTCCTGGTATTAGGAAACACATTGGGAGAGGTTTGGAGAGTTTCTTTTTGCTTCATGCAGGGAGCTCTTGAGTCTAATACAATGTTGTCATTTTGGATTTTGGTTTTTTTGTTTGTTTTTTCCTGTCCTTCAGCCAATACTATTTGTAAGAGTTTAAAAGGTTCCAGGAAATAGAAACATACACAAGAAATCACAAGAACAGACATAACTCAAACCTAAGAAAGCTGCTTATTTCCTTTCAATTGGGTGATGAAAAAAAGTAGGAGGATCTCATTTAATGAGGGTGAAGTCATTTTAGAATATATAAAACAAAAAAAAAACTATATATTGAGGTTCAGCTAGGAAAATCAGAAAAAAACATATCACAGAACAGAGATCAAATTCCATGGCCTGTTGGGAATATGTCAAAGAAAGTCAGAGAACTAAGCAAGGCTTGCCATTTGTCCCTCTGGTTTCGCAGGTACATTGTTCGGGTACTGCCTGCAGGAAGTGAGTCACTCCTTGCAGAACCTGTCACAACTCAACTTTAACCAGCCTCACTTTGGTCTGCCAGGAAGGAGCACTGTCCTCCCACAAAACGTGGGCCACCTGTGGCATCAAAACACAGGAGAGTTGTGGGTTGCTCCGGTGAGGAAGGGCAAGCAAGCTGTGAATGAGAAGAAAAGAAGACACCGAGAGGAGAGGAATGTGAAGCCCATTGAATAATCAGCGGTGATCCGGTCCCTGGGGAACAGGTAGTCACTGGAATCCCATCCTCATGCAGTCACATGGGATGGAATCGGGTACCACCCTCTGCAGGTACCACCCTCTACTCCTCACTGCCGGGATCATCGCTGTTCTCCCCCAAGGGAAAATCCTTTGTGGGCTTCTGGGCGGCATACATCTGGGTCTCCATGGGACAATCCTGGCTCAGAATAGCCTGCAGCAAGAGGAAAGTAGGGAAATTAATGTGTATCTTTGAGCACCTTGTTTCTTGTCCACACTAGCATACTAGCATACATCTAAGCTTACTTAGAAAAACTCAAGATGTAAGTATAGCACCCTCTTTCTGCCTCATGTATAGGTTCAGGCCTTCCAAAGTACCTGGGCATACCAAGCCTAGTCAGGACAGACATCTGATATGCTTGTACTTGAATCCTAGCATCAGTAGGTACAAGGCATAGCAAGAAGCTGGCTGAAATGGGAACACCTCTCTATAGAATGTCCTGTCTGCTTCTGTTCCATTGAGCAGCTTCTACATCCATCCTGAATCCGTGAGGTCCCTGGGGCTGCTAGGATGTTCGTGTTAAAAGAAGAGCAAGGTATCACGTTAATTAAATCATAGAGTGTGGAGGATCTTTTACCTGAAGACTATTTTTTTAACTTTAAATGACATGACCTGAGCTGGGAGATGCCTCAGTAGGTATAAGCACTTACTCTGCAAGAATAAGGACTGAGCTTGAATCCCCGGCATCCATATACAGGGATGGTCATGTGCCTGTCATCCTAGTACTGCTGGACAGAGACAGGCAGATCTGAGGAGCTCACTGGACAGCCGCCTCCACAAAAGGGCAAGCCTCTAGTACTCTGAGAGACCCTATCTCAAGGCAATAAAGCAAAGAATAATAAAAGAAGACAACATCCTCCTCTTAATAACTAACTTGCATGTAACATGCACAGAGAAAATAAATAAATAAAAAGAAGAAAAAAGTTTAAAGACATCACCTGATAAGGATAATGGCAGGTTAAAATGAATGAACATGTAAGTGAATGAATGGACGTACTCAATGGAATGTTCCTTATAGAAGAGATAACAGTAAATCAGGGGTTCTCAATCTGTGGGTCATGACCCCTTTGGGGTCAAATGATCCTTTCACAGGGGTTGCCTAAGACCATCAGATATTTACATTATGATTCATGAGAGTAGCAAAATCACAGTTATGAAGTAGCAACAGAAATGATTTTATGGTTGGGGGTCCGCACAACATGAGGAACTGTGTTGAATGGTCACAGCACTAGGAAGGCTGAGAACCACTACAGCAAACTGAGTCTTGCTGTTGGTTACAGTAACCACAGGATGCCTTTGACAGTTAATATCCCTAATTCTTATTAAGAGTCTCAGTTTTCTTTTTCTTTCTTTCTTTCCTTTTTGTGTTTGTTTGTTTTGATTTGATTTTTTTTTTATGAGTAAGTCTTATGGAGGCCAGGCCGTACTTGAATTCAACACGTAGCTGAGAATGACTTTGAACTGCAATCCTACTGTCTCTGTCTCCCAAATGCTCCCTCATGCCTGCTCGCCATTTTTCCTTCTTTACTTAAGATCAAGATAGTGGGGCACCTGGTTGCTTAGAGAAAGAAGAGAAAATGAAAGGTACAAGGGAAGGATAAGTATGTTAGGAAGAACAATTTGCTACAAAGCAGAGAGATGACTTGCAGAGAGGAAATGAGTTCAAGGTGAAGGGTCAGGGGAACCACAGGAAGTAACAGACATGTATTTTATTCAGCACTAAGAGTGCCTTACAAGCTTCTCCTCCTTAGCTGGGGGTTCTGCAGGAAGCAGCAGAGAGGGGCGTAGACGATGTTGATGACACCAATGATGACCATGAGCCAAGGGAAGCCAATGACCTGTACAATAGCACCACCGGTAGATGGGCCTGTGGAAAAATAAGTCAAATTCCAAGCATTTGTTGAATCAGTCACTTGTAAAACACTAAACTAGGGACAGTTGGCTACACAGAGGCTGTAGCAGACCACTATCTTCAGATCCCTAAGAGAATAAGGCCTCTGGTTTGACATCCAGGTAAGCTACAATAGAGAGGAGAGACCAAGGCACTTGAGCCTGGGAGCTCCCATCTGACCCCAACCAACATACCAATAGCAAAGCCCATGCAAAAAGCCACATCAGCGATGGCGTAGACGCTCCCATACACAGAGGTGTGGCGTAAGTCCACCAGGTATCCCATGATGGGCATCAAAGAGGAATCCACCATGCCTGTGACCAGAAAAACAGGATGCTATCAATCAGCTTACCCACAGCTGAAGCGTCTCCCTTCGCTCTGCCTCCCTATCCCCATACCCATCATCAACACAGGCCCAGGTGGGAACCATGAACCACTTCTGGCACATCTGCCAGCTTCCCTCCCAATCCCTGCCTTTCCACCTGCCTCTTCTGATGAGAAAATGGGGAGGAAAGGAATCTGACCCAAAGGAAATTTCCAAAGGCTTCTTTCTGACTTTGAGGGCACTGCTTACCGATGGCAAAGCCAAGGCCTGCATTGGGGCCAATGAGACCAAAAATATTATGAGCCAGAGGTACCTGGAAGAGGAAGGAAGAAGAGTTCCTTAGAGCCACTGGGCTAGGAGGGCAGGGTGCAGAATCTTCACATGCTGTGTATCTATGACACGTGCCACATGAATTACCTCTGATTCTTACACCTTCTTTTGGAGAATAATCTTCCCCTCTACTTTGAGCACATGAAAACTGGACTGGTTCCATCCAAAGTTATGAAGCAGTGAGCAGCAAGATCAAATTTGAACCTCAGATTCAACTCCATTATATCATAGCAAAGGATCCTTTTCTTCATAAACTATTCTTCCTCCTCATCTGCCACTCTCTACCAAACACACACTGCTGCCCTCATTCATTACTGTACGCGGTCACCTTTCCTTTCTTAATCCACATCACCAAACTGGCTTGCTATTTACTTTACAGTACTGGAGGTTGAACCTAGGGTCTGGTGCACAGTAGGCAAATACTCCTCCACCACCCCTTCCTTCTTACATTTATTAAGTTGCTCAAGATGGACTTGAACTCACTACTCTGTGGTCCAGGCAAACCCTGAACTTCTGATCTTAGCCTCCTGGAGTAGCTAGAATTAAAGGCCTGCACCACCACCGAGTTTGGTCACAATGGTTTTATTTGAAGCCCCAACTTGGTAGCCATTGTAGCAAAAAGACAAAAATAAGCCCAACAGTTAACAGCTCAACAACTGGAGAGACTGGGTGGCATCATTCAAGTGCCACAGGAGCAAGTTATGGCATTCACTCACCCCTACTGAAAGCCTGTCCTTCCCTTTTGAGCAGTGTCCCTACCCTTTCCTTGGTACCTGTTACCCAACTCCACAATCCCATCACACAGCCCTTGAAGGTTTAGCATGCCATTTAACCTTGACATCTCATTATACTTATGGGGCACACCTCAAGAGGTGCTCGTATTTCTCAATGGCAGACTAAGACTTTCTGAGGGCTTTTCATGTGCCCTCTCTATGTTGCGGTCTATGTGGATTACCTCACATACCCTGTGAGATGCAAACAGAATCCTCAAGTGAGAATACTTGAGGTGACATGATTAACTCAGAGCCACACAAATGGCAAGTGGCAAAGCTGGGATGGAGCTCTGAGCTCGTGCCCATCACCAGGGGCTTCAGCTCATCCTGGATGCAATGCTCAGAGCTCTGAGATGAGACAGTTTATTCTCATCTCCCTTGAGCCTGGAGCCAAATGGACTGATGGTCTCCACTGAGACCAGGAGACAGTGAACGGCTGGGAGTGCAAAGGGCTCGTAAAGATGGAAATCCCTGCTTTCTTTCTTCTTCTGCCAAATTTTCTGGTTCTGGAGACTGACCCATAGGTGGTATCTGCCCTTGTGGCTTGTGGGAATTGTCAGAGTAGATTGAATAAATGGATTCATAAAACACCATTGGCTAGATGGTTCCAGAAATAGGTAGCAACGTGTTCCACTCCACATGTCTATGTGCACAGCCCCACACCTCTGGATCCTCCCACCTACTGCCCCGTTTCCCTCCTTTCCCACCTCCTTTTCATGGCACGCCATTTCAGTTAATGGCATCTCCTCCAGCACCAATTTCTACTCATATAGAAATAGTTTTCTAGAAATCCCTACCAAGTCAGCCTACTGCTCATTTGAAGGAAAATTATCTTAAAATGCCTACTGTTCTTCCCTTCTCATCTGGGCCTTGTACTTACGCAGAGCAAACTGACACCTACTGCCACCATCCCAACAAGGGAGCACAGCCACCTGGAAGAAAAGAGCCATCATCGCACATTGCCTGTAGAGAGATGGCTATTACTTGCCACCTTGGCCAGTCCTATATGCCCTAGTTCAAGTAACTACTTGGTTTAGGGGGAGGAACTACGTCTCTACAGGACCAGATGGAACCCCATTCTGTCCATGTCCTCTTTTTGACCTCATCTCCACCCTGACGTCACAGCGGTTCGTGCAGTGGTGTTGGGAGTAGTGCAGTGGGAGGCATGCTTGTTTCCCTCAGAACTGAAATCTGGTACATAGACCCTTGGCTCTTAGGAGATGCTCCTGGGTGTCACTATCGGTGTTTGACAGTTCTTTTGTTTTGTTTTGTTTTTGTTTGTTTTGTTTTGTTTTTCAAGACAGGGTTTCTCTGTTGGAACTCTGGCTGTTCTGGAACTCACTCTGTAGACCAGGCTGGCCTCGAACTCACAGAGATCCGCCTGCCTCTGCCTCCTGAGTGCTGGGGTTAAAGGCATGTGCTACCACCACCCAGCTAGGTTACTTCCTTTTTATAGGTTATTATGTATTATTATTATTAGTGTATGTGAGAAAGAGGGAGTGTAGTATGTGGGGGTGACGGGAGAGGGGGCACACCACAGCATGGAGGTGGGGGTCCAAGGACAACTTTGTGGGGGTCAGTTCTCTCCTCCTACCTTTATATGAGTTCTAGGGATTGAACTCAAGTCAGTAGGCTTTTGTGGCAAGTGCCTTTCCCCACCAAGCCATCTCCCAGTGCAGTTCTGACTCTACCTATTCGTAAGATATTTAATCTTACAAATCCATTTTCAAAACCACGTGAAAATATGCAGTTCTTCTCATCCCTAATCTCCCACAGCAGTGTTTTCAAATGTATTTTTTTAAATCTTTGTGCTGAGCTACAGTGATAAAATTAAAGTCAAAGCTATTTCATTAGAGTAGAGTAAGAAAAACTAGATTCATTCTTCTTGGCCCCCAACTCAAATCCCGTGTGAGCTGACGTTCCTCTCTAAAACTCCCTAGGGTTCCATGGGACAGACTTTGGCAACTGCTGCCCCAAAATACAGAACTTTTTTCTTTTTGCAGCTGTTGGTTATTGGAGTGACATTACTTCTTTTGATGGAAAGAAAGGGCTGAACCTATGTAACCACTGCCTCTTCCAAAGCAGCTAGCTCAGGATCAGCCATTCCCTACATTGTCCTCACCACACCCCCAGCCTCCATCCCAGCAATTTTTATCACAGTGTCCTAAATCGTCTGTCTCAGAGAAGCCATCCCAAGTACATGGACAAGCTCAAAGGACAGTGCTTAGTGATATTCAATCATTTTTCCAGTTTCCCAGGCTACGTACCGACCCATCTTGTTGGCCAAAACACCAAAAAGGTTCGTGCCAATGAGGTAGGCCACACTAGCAGGCAAGAAAGCCAGACCTGTGGAAGGACACAGAAGTTCACCTTAGGACATGCTCAACTTAGTCTAAAGCACCTTATTCCCTACTATTCTGCAAGGTACCCCTGATACCTGCAGGTCCCCAAACCACTTTATTGTATGTTTTGGAGATCTTTGTGTAACTTGAGAGCAGAGGTCTCAGGACTCCACACCCCTGCTTTCCTAAGGAACAAGGCTTTCATTAGCCTCTATGTATTCAATATGCTTTCAGTTCCCACTTGGATTTTCTAACAGGTGACTCAGCAAGCCACTGAACGTATAAGATTCACTTGGTTATCAGTATGAGAGCATAAGCTTCCTGGGAAGTCAGGTTTCTCACTTGCTTATGACCTATCTTGTTGTTTTCCCCGTGGTCCTGGATAAGTAGAAAGCCTTTCTGAGCCTTAGCTCTCACATCTGGATAGAACAAAGCTGTAACTGTAACCTGCTAGCTAACACTAGAGAGCAAGTGAGATAATGTTTGTGAAAGCCTTTCATTAATTACTGTCCTGGACATATGCCTTTGTGACAACAGAGAGATGATCTGTATTCTTTTTTTTGGTTTTGGTTTTGGTTTTTTCAAGACAGGGTTTCTCTGTTGTAACTCTGGCTGTCCTGGAACTCACTCTGTAGACCAGGCTGGCCTTGAACTCACAGAGATCCACCTGCCTCTACCTTCCAAGTGCTGCATTAAAGGCATGTGTCACCATCGCCTGGCTTACACCATGTATTCTTAAGGCCAGTAATTGAGCAGTAAATAAGATAAACACAGAGGGCTAGAGAGATAGCTCAGTGGTTAAGAGCACTGTCTGATCTTCCAGAGGACCCAGGATTGATTCCCAGCACCAATATGGTGGCTTACAAATGTCTGTAACTCTAGCTCCTTGGACACCAGGTATACAAATGGTACATAAAACATACATATAGGCAAAACACCCACACATTTTACATCCATATATTTCACATCCATGTAAAATATAAAATAAAATATTTTTAAAAGATAAACATAGAAGCAAGTATAGTGCAAGTCTGTAATCCCAGTACAGGGGAGGCCACGGGAAAAACAAGAAAAATGTACTGTCTTCTCTATGAAAGCATTAAACAAGATAAGGAAGGCACCATTTTAATAGTAAATTGTAAAAAAAAGAAATAGGAAAGATATCTCAAAATTGGCATTTTTCCCCCAAATCAAAATATATGCTCAAATGTGGTTATAAGAAGTTCATTCTCAACCTCAGCTACATAGTGAGTTTGAAGCCAGCCTGTGCCAAATGAGACCCTGCTGGGGGCGGGGGCAGCTACAGGGCGGTCCTTTGACCACCAGAGCAGTTTCCCTGGGGACATGTTAAGGTGGCTCCCATGGGCCCATAGAACTCTCCTGAGAGTGAGTTGCTAAAAGGGTGGGATTGAACCCTGGAGGAACCATGTTGAACCATGCTGCCACCACCCACCACTGCTCCTTGTCAGAACCAGCACTGTGTTATTTGGACGATTCACCCCCAAAACAGTGAGCTGCATAAGTTTATAAAGTCAGCCTACTTCAGATGTTTTGTTATAATAACAAATAGTATTATTTGACTCACAGTTGTGAGTCACCAAGAAAATACTGCATAGGCTCTCAGTCCTCATCAAGAAAGCTTCTTTTTGTAGCAAATGGAGGCTATTATAGAGAACCGCAACTGGTCAGACTACAAAGAATAAGCAGCTTTGAAGCGGCCAGCCCCAGATGGACAGAGTAACACAACCAAAGCTCAGTGTGGAGAACTGTAAGAGCCCGAGGACGAGGAGACGTTGCTGAACAGTGAGCTCTGGATGCGGCGGGAAGCTGCACCCATGAAATCTCAACACTACGATCGTCTGCACAAGACCACACCAGTCGGTATTCCAACACGCATGGGGAAAGGGCTCACGAGGCTCCACCCCTAGGCGAAGAGCTACAGGCATCAGAAGGAAGGAGAATCAGTTTTCTTTAAGGGAGAGCTGTTTGAAAATTGTCTGTGCTCAAGCGGTCAGCCCTACGCCCGTGAGCATATGGACAACACTACTGGATTCAGTAGGACACATGCACACACACACACAAACACACTAAAACAATAATAATTAAAGACAAGGACATCAATTTGGGAAGAATTAGAGAGAAAGGGGGGATTGCCATGATTAAAAATACATTGTACTTATCACAAAATTATTAAAAAATTAAAAATGGCCGGGCAATGGTGGTGTGGCACACGCCTTTAATGCCAGCACTCGGGAGGCAGAGGCAGGTGGATCTCTGTGAGTTCAAGGCCAGCCTGGTCTACAGAGTGAGTTCCAGGACAACCAGAGTTACAACAGAGAAACTCTGTCTCAAAAAAAAAAAAACCATAAAAATTAAAATTTAAGAAGTTAGAAATTAAAAATGTTTCTAGAAAAAAAATAAAACATAAAAGTAAGATCACTGGCTTGGCACACAGGAAGTGCCCTGTAAACACTCTCCGCAATTAATATCATGACCTATGGGTGATGGTCAAGACGAACCCAGGCATCTGACTCCAAGCTCAGGTGTTCCCCCTACCCAAGCCCACCAGAGTGGCTTACGCTGTCTCTGGCCTGAGGGACTGCTCGGAACCAGCAGTGTGAGTCTTTTTGGGTCTTACTCGGCCCTCCCTATCTTTCCTTGGACTTCGAGGAAACAATGTAACCCAATAGAAAGTACCATGACTCTGATCCTAAGCCCAGTGTAAACAGTCGCCCAGGGCCTGGCCAGCAGCTTGTTTGCTTTTAATATTGTCTTCTAGACAGCAGAAATGAAGCGTGCCCTCCTGTGTTTGCCTACTCTATCTGTGCAGGGTGGCAATCTGTTCCAAACTGTACCTGCTCGTTTGTGTTTAACTGCTTTTGAACGTTTAGAGATCGTACCTACTGAATGGTTTAGTTGACACACAGAGAGAGGACGCTCGCCTAGCTACTGTCTCCTTGACATCCTTGTAAATCGTGTGAAATTTCCTAAACGAGGCTCTCCTCAAACATGCACTTGTTCCGTAACAGCTGACCCTAGCTGGCATTTTAGCAGTACTCTGTGTTCTAGGCCAATCAACACCCACATACTGTTCACAGCCTGTCTTCTAGGGTGGATTGCACATAGCCGTGACTGTCGAGCTGAATTAAACGAACACCGGGAATTAGAATTCTTCATGGCTTACTAAAGGCTATCGTCCGCGGACTGCACTAACCGCCCTGAAATAAGCACGACTAAAACAACTCTGAAAGATATCCTCACTTTTACATGGAAATCAAACAGAAAAATCCCAGCACTGCGGAAGTTGAGACAGAAGGATTGGGAAGTCAAGACCGGCCCAGGTTATATAATGAGATCTAAACAAATAAATATAAGAAAAGAAAAAATGAGGGCTCTCCAACATGATAACTAGTAAATGGCTGGGGGTAAATTCAACCCGGGATACACCTGCTTCCAAAGCCGGTGTATCTTCTGCACTTGGTAGCAGTGCTTAGAGCCCATCGGCCGCAAGGCACCAGGTCCAACGCAGACCACGCATCACTCTCGACGGTTTTCGTTTTGTTTTGCCTTTGCTCCTTCCTGCAACCTAGAGAAGTGTTTTTCTAATGACAGGTGTAAGGTGTACCCTTGTCCCCCTGGAAACTCATTAGAAGCATCACTTGTTCCATGAGTCATGGGGGGGCACATGCCCCAAAGCCTAAGTCCTAACACTTTGGAGATGGAAGCAAGAGAATCAGGCGTTCAAGGCTGGGCTTGTTTATACATCCCAGGCTAAGGCCAGACCCGGCTATCTGAAACCTCAGTCCCAAAACAAAAAACACAGGATGAAAAAGTAAAGAAAAAGAGTGTTTTTGTCAACTTGCTGTGACCTCTGCAGAGAGCTGTGGCGCCGTCACTGGAGGATTACATCATGACGGGTAGAGTTTATGGACGCAGGGCAGCGCCGAGGAAAGTGGCGCGTGGCAGCCAAGGGACTTTCTAACGGGTGAGCAGGGCTGGTTAACCGGGCTGCTGAGGGAGGGCTGCTCCAGGCTGTAGTGTACTCACAGGTACCAGGAGCCAGAGTGGCCAGAACCTCTTCGGAAGAGATGTTATCTGCACTGAGCACTGCCTAACTCAATTAATTGTCTTGGTCAGAGGCAGTTACAGCTCAAGAAATTCAATTTTTAGTTAAGTGTACAGCTGGATCTCTGCTTAGAATCGGTCCCTGAAAATTAGATTCTGTGTTTTTTATGGTACATTGAGCTATATCCGGTTCTTATCAGCTTCCCCTCTGGCACCGCTAGCCTCTCCTGCCTGTAGTGACTGAGCTGTTTGCACGTAGCCTCTCCTGCCCCCTTGTCCTCAGGTTTCCTGGAAGAGACCCAAGCCTTCTTCCTAAGCTCCCTCAAAGTTACAAGGCCTCTGTGGAGCAGAAGAGGCTGGGGTCCTCTATTCTGGACCTGGATGGAGGCTGAACACCCTTTATAAAGTACATAAGACAAACAAAAGGAGGGGTGGTGTCAGTGTAGTAAGTTCTGATCCTGCAGCGTACAGAGCACAGTTTAGGCCATTCGTTCCTACAATAGCTCTTTGAAGCAGATAGCACTTCCATGCTCCTTTTAGGCACCAGTCAAATGGTACTCGATTGTGAAACCAAATTACTTTAAAATAATGTGGTACAAAGTCGTGGGGAAACTTTCATAGGCGCTAAGACTTAGGGTTATAACTCAGGTCTTGCTAAATAAGAGAACAGGGCTGAAGCTCAGTAGTAGAATGCTTGCCCAGTTTGCAGGAGGCCCCTGGATTTATCCCCAGAACCAGTTATAAATAAATAAATAAATAAATAAATAAATAAATGGTAGAGAGCATGTACACAGTTGCCTATACAATGGAGCTGATATTCTCAGGCCCATCAGCCTCACTGACTGGAACAACAAAACAAAAGTTTACCTTTTTGTTTTATATAAATAGAAGACTACTATTCTTTAAAAGTGATGTCTAGAGCTGGGTAGTGGTGTACCCTTTAATCCCAGCACTCAGGAGGCAGAGGCAGGCGGATCTCTGTGAGCTCAAAGCCTGGTCTACAGAGTGAATTCCGGGACAGCCAGAGTTACCACAGAGAAACACTGTTTAGAACTTGTGGTAGTTAATCTTATTAATGATTGGATCTGGAATCATTTAGGAGACACACCTCTGGGCAGCCTATGAGGGCATTTGGAAAGAGGTTTAAATACAGGACCCACACTGAATGTGGGCAGCACCTTAGACAAACTAAAAAGGAATTTAAAAGAGGAACACAAGATGAGCTTGGCACCCCTGCTCTCTGCTTCATGGTCTCTCCCAAACTGAGGCGTTCCAGAGGAATTTAGCTCTGCAAGTCTTCCCCAGCACTTTTGGCTCAAACCATAAGCAAAAAGAAATCCTTCCTTCCCCTTCGTGGTGTTGCATTTGGTGGTTATTCTGTCACAACAATAAGAAAAATAATATATAAAGATTAAGTGGTTTTCACGAATATATATCATCAGTCAGAAACAGGCTTTTGTCTGGAAATCCTGAGTGGCTTTACAACAGTTTTAGGCCTCTCTGGGACCTCTCTATTGCCCACCATTGTTCATAAGGGGGTTCTCTACCCACCCATTTGGACTCAAGTTCATGAGTGTGGGCATGGTGCTGAGTCTATGAAGCGGGTGCACTGTCCCTTTGAGAAGCTGATGACCTGGACTTGACGGTTGTTGATTACCTTCAAAAAGATCCACAGCACCTGCCTGGTGCCTGAGCCTTTGGTGGAGACCCAGGTCACTCACCTAGCTGCCACTCGGGGGAACACATGGTCTGCATCATCCAGATCGGCAGTGTGGGCTCTAGTATGGCGACTCCCATGTTGGCCAGGCAGATGGAACCTGAGAGACAGTTCTGTGAGCCAGCGTGGCTGCTTAAAGCCAGACTCTTCCCACAAAGAGGGAGGTCATGGCCAGCTTACCTGCTGCCACCAGGATGTAAGGGTCTTTGAGAAGTGTCAGAAGTGGTGTCCCCATGACACTCTAAGAGAACAAATAACACGAACCTTTCATTTCCACAGTTTACAACCCTCCTGTTTTCACAAGATCTGAGATAGGACCTTAGACAACATTGGCTCCTGTACTATAGAGACCAAGAAACTTGGGTCTAGGGACTGGAAGTGATCTGTCTGCTATCGCAGCTAGGGACAGAGCCCATCTTATGTACTAGTCCTGAGGCAATCAGAGCAGCATACCATGTACTGGATATAATTCCCACCTCCAATGGGAAGCAAGGCCATGATTGTCAAGAGGTGTCCAGGGCCTTTCCACTATATCTCTGGAAACATTGCTTGTCCCACAGGCAACATTTGACAACAGGCAGAGCACTTAACCTCAAGGTGAGTGCGTGGATGTGCTACTGAAGAAAGCTCCTCAAGCTGTCCAAGTTCTTCCTTCTATGCGTTCTGAGCTACACCGTGCAGGTGGGGACCTTGAACACCCAGGTTAAAATGCTGGCCCTAATGACCCGTCTTGATTTCCCCTCTCTCATGGTATCACCCTTATCCCAACTACACCTGGACATCCACCTTCTAAATTACCACCCTTCTCATCTCCAGAGTTCTGCATCTTATCTGTTCTTCAAGATCAGGTTCAAACTCCACCTTTCCCACAGTGTTCCCTGACTCACTAGTTGGAACCAAAAGGGATTTCCTAATCTCTGGGTTTTCCTAATGATTTTTCCTAATTATCCTCTAATTACAAGATTTGGTAGTTTGGATATGATGATCACATACGATGCACACAACAATAGATACATACAGAGGTGCCAAAAGCAACATGACAATACTCTTACCCTATATGTGAATCAAAGTGAAGGAATGAATAGACAACATAAAGATATGCATAAAGAAGTAAGTAAGCATCACAGTTATAGACACGTAATGATTACTGCTAGAGCTGGGGAGATAGCTCAGTGGTGGAGTGCTTGCCCAGGCTGGCAAGGCCCTGTGTTCAATCGCTACTACAATACTGCCAGAGGCAGAGAGACAGAGACAGACGGAGAAGAGAACATCACTTCCAACATTATAAAATGCAAGTTCATGAGGTTATTAACTGAAGTACTATTTGTGATGGCAGCATACTGAAAACCACCTGAATGCCCAGACAGGAAACAGAATGAAACATGTTCTGCCCATAATATGGAGTATACGAATGTAAAACAGCAAGGGAGTGATTTTTCAGAATATATTACTAAGTGAGAGGGAAAAAGAGAACGTGAAGAAGCATATAGAGTAAGATACCTTTTACAGAAGAAGAGGGGGAGGGAATAAGAAAATATACATAAAAGCACTTGGGAGAAAAACACAAAAACATAGAACAGAATTAAAGCGGTCACTTGCAAGAGATCGAGGGGAGTGAGGGAAGGAAAGGAAAAATGGCAATAGAAAGATTAATACCCTTTGAATATATCTTTCTAGATAATTTTGGCTCCTGGATGGTAATGATCTATACATCCCCAAAATACTACACTTACATTATGAAGTGATTGTGTCCCTACCGATTCATACAACAAAGTCCCAATCCCCTGATGCACTATTTCAATGTAGGATTTTAAAGGGAAGCAGTAAGGTGAACAGGGTTGTAAGGATGAAGCTTAGATTGCATAGGACCGGTGTTCTCATGAGAAGAGGAAATGACACATCTCTGGGCACACATATCAAGGAAAGGGTGATGATTAGTTTTAATTGTTACCTTGATATAATCTAGAAGAGACTCTTAATGATGGATTGTAGAAATCAGACGAGATGCATGCGGGCATATCTCTGTGGGGAGTATCATGATCGCCATAATGGATATGCGGGAAGACCCAGCCTGAAAGTAGGTGGCACCATTCCCTGGTCTGGGGTTCTGAACTGTAAACCGGAGAATGTGGCGCACATGTATTTATTCTCTCTGCTCTTGACTGTGGAGGCGATGTGACTACCTGCTTCAAGTCTCGGCCTTGGCTTCCCTACAACAATGGACTGTAACCTGAGACTGTAAGTCAAATAACCCTTTCTCTCCTAATTCGTTTGTTGTCAGCGCATTCTATCAGAGCAACAGAAATAAATCCGGAACAAAAAGACAATGGGATCAGTGCTTCTGGGACAAGGCCAATCCACACCAGGATGAGGGGTATCACAGAAGCCAATGCTGACAACATATATTGAACTTAGACATCTAGCCTCTAGAGTTGGGAGATGGGGGTTAAGTCACCAATCTGTACTGGGAGCCCAGTACACTAATGCAATAAGCAAGAATGGAGGAAAGAAAAACTAAAATTTATGTCAAGATCAACAAACAAACATCACTGGATTTTAAATGCATTGAACATAATAGTCACACTAAAGGTGAAAATTTAAAAAAAGAAATGAATGAAAGAAATTTCTAAACAGACCATGCAGGCCACATGCCTCATAAGTCTAATTACTAGGAACTTTAGAAATATTTAGCAAAAAATCTAGAGTGTTCCCTAGTTGGTGCATATGTGTTTATATATGTGCGCACATGTGACTGTGTAGTAGAGACTATTGGCATACAGATTATACACATTGTAGGATAGCACAAATGAGTTTAATACACATTTTAAATATTCTCAATATAATAGTACACAGAGGAGATATGGAATGGGGAAACCAATGGCAAGTGCTGTGGACTAAGCTCATGAGCACATTATAGTATAAGATGACCAGGAGCTGTGTGTGATCTCTCAAGGCTTCATGTGCAAACCAACCACTCTACCAATTGAGCTACATCCAGCCTTTAAGATTTTAAAGTTTATTTGTGCATACTCTACTTTCCTATTGTCCCTAGCTAGTCTACTTGTTAAACATTCATCAGGACTACCACAGAGGATACTCAGTAAAATAAAGGTGGAACCACCTAGATGAATATTCCCAGGCCTAGGCAGATGCCCAAGTGGTGCTGGGACCAAGCACTTCCCAGGCCTAGGAGTCTGCAAGCAGGCTTTTGGTACTTTTCTCTAAGAAATTTTGGGTGGGTGGTTACTCCTATTCCTAGGCTATAGAGGAAGGAATAGGCCTGTATGAAAGTTAGGAAGGGCCTATATTCCAGGGGGTCTATACAAAAGAATCACATTAGAGACCTGTGTGGTCTGGATGTAATGTAAAAAGAATGTTAAAAATGTTGGTACACACCTTTAATCCCAGTATTCAGAAGGCATCAATGGTCTACACCTTTAATCCCTAAGACTGAAAGCAGACCCAAGAAGCAGAACTCAGGAGTCAGGGTCAGACAGGAAGATCTCTGAGATAAGTCAGAATGAAGGGCAAACAAAGTGAGGAATCAGAGAAAGAATTAGCAGGATGAGTCAGAGTGCACCAAACTCTCACTATTTAAAAGCAGGCTCTCAGCTCAGAGCAGAATCCATTACTGCAGGCAGTATAAGGGTAGCAGTCTGAAGCAGGCAGACAGAGGACAAGATATAGAGACAATGAAGTGGTCTGACTGAAGATATGGCAGAGAGACTCACTGAGGCAGTATGGAGCAGTAAGTTACAGAAGCAGGCAAGCTGAAGAAGAGACTCAGAGACACAGAGGTGGCTTGGCAGAAGTCAGTATCAGATGGGAAGATTAAGTCAGTTTGAAGCAGAGCAGAGCAGTTCAGTCTAAGGCAGTCAGAGAATCAACCAAAATCTGCCAGAGTCAGAAAAGCTGGATCAGAAATAGTTAGCTGGCTCAGGTCAGTTTGAATCACTCAGCTTAGAGAAGAGTTTGATCAGAAAGAGTGAGCTGGGAGGAACCAGAAGAGTCAGAGTTCAGAAGTAGAAAGTCAAAGTGTCTCAGTCAGCAGTAAGTCTTAGAGGTTAATTAGATTGTATGGGGATTTGAATGAGGAATAGAACTAGTCAGTGTTAGCAGAAGTTGAAAGTCTAAGTAGCAGTCAGCAGAAGTCTTAGAGGTTAATTAGATATGATGAATGTTCTAGATTGGACTAAGTCTGAAGCCTTCCAGTTCTAAGCTTAAGACTAGATTATATGGAGGCTGAGAAGCTCCAAGGCCCCGAACTAGAAGCAGTGACTTAATTAGACAAAGAATAAACGACTTTTTCCCTGAACCATGTCTACACTAGACACCTTGGCAGCAGACTGCGAGAGGTGTCTGTCTCTGTGGGGAAATGGTACTCTCAGAGTATCAATTGTGTCCTAGTCCCAAATTCTTTCAGGTTCAACATGTATCTGTGAAATGAGGCTAAAAATAGTCATTTCCTGGAATTTGTAAGACAGACCACAGATGGTATTAGACAGAGCTCCTGAGACATAAAAAGCCAAAAACTTTTATATAGGATTCCCAAATATTTTAATCCACTAAGCCAAGGTCTTTGAATCAAACTTTCCCGTCCTACACATGTACTCATTTTTCCTTCCGTTTGTTGCATTATTTCTTTATAGTGTTTTTTTTTTTAATGAAGCATAACTATTTTCGTTTCTCTACCTCCTCCATTCTTGAAACTTTACTTGGGTAATTCATTTTTCATACTGTCACATGGAAATGTACACGTGCTTCGATGGCTTTCTTCTCCATCAAAATTTTAAATCTTTCCTGTATTTGCTAATTAATTTCATAATTAGTATTAAAATTGACTATCATAGCCTTGAGGATAATATACCAACAATTGCCTAACCATTTTGCCCATGGATATAAGATACATATTTATCTATCTATCTATATATAGATATCTATATATACATACACACACACGCACAAAAGCATCCATTCCTCGGTATAACACTGCCATAGACACCTTTGTTCAGGCAGTTTCACTGAGTAGACTGGCCTCAGATTCATGATCCTCCTGTACCATCTTCTTTAGTGCTGAGATTACAGATATGACCTACCACGCTCATTCTAATATTTTTGTTGATATAGCGCCTTCAACCCCTTTAAAATGATTTTCTTAAAATAAATCTCCCACATAAGGAATAATAAAAAAAAAGAAACTGATCTTTTCTACAGCTCTTAATAAATACTGCTGAATTTCTGAATTTCTGAATTTCGAAAATCTCCGTTTTGAAAGTTACTTTTTAAATTGTTACAATGGTAGCTGGAGAGATGGCTTAGTGGTTAAGAGCACTTGTTGCTCTTACAGAGAACCTGGGTTCGATTCCCAGCACCGCATGGCAACTCACAAGAAATTATTATAACAGAATAAGATCTACTAAACGTTTTATAAGAATTAAAAAGCTTGTGATATTAATGTACTCTGTGCACTTTTAAGCAAACAGTGACATGTTTTTAAAACATTGGAGGAAAAGCATCGAGTAGGATGCAAAAACTACTAAAGCAAGCCTTAATGGAACAATAAGACTAGTTGTGAAATGTCACGCATTACCCAGGCCTACTTCCAAAGCTATTCCAACTTCCGTTAATAAATTAGTGCTCACTTTTCTGTTTAGAGTATGTATCTCCTTATTGTTTGGTCATTTCCTTTTCCAATCTTTGATAGGGTTTCTCTGTCTGGAACTCACTGGAGACCTTTGGCCTCCAACTCACAGAGATCCACCTGGCTCTGCCTCCCAAGCACTGGGATTAAAGGCTTGGGCCACCATCACCTGGCTACTTTTCTTACCTTTCTGACACTCCAAGGCTACCGAGCTATAGCACTCAACACGCCTTCCTTTGTTCTGCTGCGCTCGGTGAAGATTTTCCCCACTGCCCTTACCTCTGCTGCTGCCTGCCTCAGTTCCTTTGCCTTTAAGTATAGCTTTCTTCTCTGAGAAAACTTTCTGATTTTTAGCTTCTTAATCCCTTTTGGTTTCCCAGTCTTTGCTCTTGGAGGTTGTCTGGAGGTCTCGGTCACCTTCTTTTCTTAGAAAACACTTAGTTCTTTCTGTGGCCCCACTTTCATCCTTGTCCAATACCAAGCCAGACTCCTTTGCTACTCTCAGTGTAGGCCTGCCTGGAATCAAAATCTGGGGTTCACTTTTCCTGATTCCCCTTTCTCCTGTGGTCAGCCCGGTTATTTATCCCAGAGTGATGGAGTTTCATGTCCACTTACCTCGGGAGATACTTTGGAAGGCTGTAGGATACAAAGCTGGAGAGCTGAGAAAAAATGGGGGACAGAGACAGTTCTGTTTATTCACTGATTATCTGGGGCTCTACTAATCGCCATACAGCTAACACCTTGACTCTCTCAATTTCTTCCCTCTTTCCTAGAATCAGGCAGTCCTTGACCCAGCTGAACATGTCGAGATAGACATCACAGCACCATGCACTTCCAGCCCGAGCTGAGCTGTTTGCTACCTGTCTGGAGGCGCCAGTATTGACCTACCTCCATCCAGAAGTGCCAGGAAGGCCAAGATGAGGAATGGCGAGGACTTGCCCACAAACTCATACATCACACTTCCGAAAGGCGCTCCCACTGAAAGGAAAGGCAGCACAGACACTGCAGTGAGACTTCTCCACAGCACCGCTCAGCCTTTACTGCAGACCTTGAGAGGTTACGCACCTCTTGAGGCTGGGGGTTCAGGGGTGGGGAAGATTCAGTCTCTGTCCTAGGAAATCCTTCCTAGTAAGTGATACTTAGCAGGGCAGGGGTAGGGGAGGCAACGACAAGTTACTGAAATGTGGCAAAATAGTCAACAGTAAATGGTCTTGTACACAGAATACCGTGTCAGTCTAGTGGAACGAGTCAGAAGGCCAGGTGGTCGCAAAGGCCTAACCAAGACCATCACACCTGGGGGAAGATATGTGTAGGAGCAACACTGAGGGGTCTGAAAGAGGGCAGGTTGAGGCACCTATAATCAAGGGCTCCAGATGTCCAGATGAGGCATCTAGCAGGCCTTGTTGTTTATTAAGAAGCATGCTACTCTTCGGCAGAGAAGAAACTCCACCAGGTGTAGACTCCAAGATTCTTCTGGTAGTACGTACCATGAAGCGGGGGTGTGTGTGTGTGTGTGTGTGTGTGTGTGTATGTGTGTGTGTGAGAGAGAGAGAGAGAGAAAGAGAACAGGGAAGAGGCTAGGGCCATGTTCCAACCAAGAGAGAGGAGCTGACCTTCAAGGGGCTCTAGGAGATGTAGCATGCTCATCGTTCTGAAAGTGACTGTGATAAAGGCGTCTAACATGACCCACATCCAGCCTGGGTACCTATATGGCTACTGACAAAGAACAGCTTTTTGCCCTCTCTTCTCTACCATGGCGGCTGGTAGGGCATAGGCCAGGGAAGGTGAAGACTTGGGCCTTCCCCTTGGACGAGGGCAGAACATTGTCTGAAGTTTATCAGCACTGCCTTCTGGGCTAGCATTGTGCTTGGCATGCAGAGAGTGCTCAGCAAAAGGAAGCACTTGTTTAATTAATCAACATGAAGGCTAAATATCATGGGAAACATAACCATGGTGTTTGGAGCTGGGGCTTCCGAGTACAGAAAATCTTAGTCCTTATCCCTGGCCCTAGCATTACTTTGGCTAGCTCCTTAATCTTTCTTATTCTCATTTCTACCCTGGGGACAACCATTCATTCTTCACAAGCTGATGGTAAGGATTAAAGGAGATTACTTCTTTGACGAAATCAGCAGAGACTCTGGCAGAAGACATGCTCTCCTGTGGAAAGCATCAGCTGTGCATGGAAGTAGAGGTGAGGGAGTCAGTGGCCATTAATATGGGGACCCTCACTCCCTAGGAAAGGTTAGCCTTCAGGACTCCCCCAGGCCCTCATACATTTCACAGCTTCTTAAGGAGAAAGAAATGTCGCTTTTCCCTGGTAATCTTTCCAAAGGACTCAACACAATTGGGCCAGGGAGGAAAGAAAAATACTTACTTGTCTTCCATGGCTGGGAAGCATCTGCCTCCTGGTGCCATCTTTTGTAGAGTTTACAAGACCCAGGTCTGTCTAGGTGTTACTTACCCAGAAGCCCCAAAGCCAGGCCCCCCAAAGCAATTCCCATGGCTCTCCCTCTCTCGTAGTTGTCAGTGTAGACACTGGCCAGCATCCCAAGCCCTGAATAGAAAATGACAGCTGAAGTTGGCGTGTGAGAGGTTGCTGATTGCTTCTCACAGTCCTCAGTCCCAGCCCTATAATATCTTGAGTGATGGTCATGCTGGATATTTCATTTGAGGGCCTTTATAAAACTTAGCTCACAGTATATTGCAAATACTGCCCTCCACGGTTGCCCCCCAACACCCCTCCCCTACACTCAGCTTATTCTTTTGGTGCTGATATTGTTAATATTATTACAAGTGAAAAGCCTTAGAGGAAGGGTAATCTAATAATACAATTGTCTAATAATTTCACGCTTCATAGGGTTTTATCATTTCCTAACACACTCCCCTGCATGAGGAGGTCACAGGAGGCCAGAGAAAGGAAGGCATATGAGTGGACCATTCTATTCAGTGTGGCATCCAAGGAGGAACATGGAAATATTAGGCTCCGGGGGAAAGCCTGGGCTGGCAACACCCGGCAACTGTGCCATCAGGCCATCCGGAGTGTGACTGGCATAACACAGCAGCCTCACGGGAAACTGTGACCTCTTTGCTTATCAATACTTTGAAGACTATGATGACATTACTGAAATAACATTTCCTATTATATAAAAGCAGCCCAAAGGAAGGACCATGAAGGGGCCGTAGATAAAAGCTTGGCCTTAGGCTTTTTCTACTTGAGCTAGCTGCACTGGCACAACATCGGCAGTTACTCTGGGCCAGGAATCTGTGGGCTCTGCCTACCAGTCTACAATCATTTTATTCCTGAATTACAATTACTACCTCCCTGGATGGCATTTTTCTTAATTTCCTCATATAAATTTTTATGCAGTACCTAAAGTTGTTAAGTAGTGGTAAGAGATAGGTGTGTGTTGAGCGGTGGGGGGGGGGGGGGAGGATGCAGCATTACCTGCAACAGATGAAAATGAAGATCCGATGCCTTGAAGGGTTCGGGCCACAAAAAGCAGGGCATATGTGCCAGAGAAAGCAAACACTAGGAAAGAACACTAGGAAAGAGAAGCATCACAATGATCCAGGTGGGGGTGAAGAGAAACATTTTCCTCAGTGGTGTAGCCACTAGTAGGCTGCTCGTACTCCTGTAAATAGCACCCCCTACACACACATGCTTCTGTTCAGTAACCCAAACTGGGGGTTGGGGGAATGAACAGGATCAAAACTATATACTACAACAAAAGCCATTATTAGACATTAGGTTAATTAAGTTGATTGTCATGGTTAGATTCGGCAATCCACTTGACATAGCCCAGAGTCATCTGAGAAGAGGTAACCTCAGCTGAGCAAATGCCTAGAGCAGAACAGCCTGTGGCCATGCCTGTGAGGCATTTTCTTAATTGCTAATTGATACAGGAGGGCCCAGCGCAACACCAGCACTGCCCTTCCATGGCATGTGGTCCTGGACTGCATAAGAAAGGTAGCTAAGCAAGCCATCAGGAGCAAGCTAGTACGCATCTTTCCTTCATGGTCTCTGCATCAGTTCCTACCTCTGGGTTCCTGCCTTGGCTTTCTCCAACCATGGACAGTACACTGTAAGCCACATAAATCCTTTTTTACAAAGTTGCTTTTGGTAAGACTGTTTTAATCACAGCAACAGAAACCAAAATAGAACATGAGTAAAACAACATTAAATTAAAAAAAAAAAAAAAAAGAATACTTTTTAGACCAGAGAAACAGCTCAGTGGGTAAAGGTGCTTGCTGCCAAGCCTGCAACGTGAATTCAATCCCTGGAAGCCACATGCTAGGAGAGAGAACCAACTCCTGCAAGTTGCCCTTTGACCTTAATGCACTCTGTGGCATACATGTGTATGAGTGATAAATAAATAAATAGATAAATAGATAAATAACAATAAATAAATAAACATAAAAATCTTCTTTAAAAAAGAAGAGAAAGATGAAGAGGAGTAATGCCCCATTAACAAGCTGATTTAGGTTCCATAGAGGACATTTTGGGTATACAGCACAGACAAATCAGTATTACATATATCTTAAGCTTGCATGATGACATGAAAGCCATTATTTCATAGAATTAACATTTAACTATAAGGGAAGAAGAAAGTATGATGATGTTTGCCTTTTGTTCTTGAAATATAAACATCCAGCCATTAAGTAGAACTGATTTTGAATTGATAAAAAAGCTGAGAAGCTACAAATACATAAATCAAGTCAGTACACAGTGCAGGGAAGGCTGGGTCTCTATACTTCTTGGTGAGGGTCTGACATTCTACCCACTGAAACTGAAAACTGGTACCTACACCTACTCCTGGATTCTGCATTTCATCACATTGGCCACTTGCCATTTCTCGGCCATCCTGGACCATCTGTTGTGTGCACCTCTAGGACCAAAGACATTGGGTAGAAGATTTCTTATATTCTTTCTAACTTTTTCCCTTCTTGGAAGATACTTCCACCAAATCAAGTGAGGATTTACTAAACAATACTGAGTATGCTGTTCTGCTGGACTGTCAGCAGATGTAAAGAAGAAAGAACACATTCAGCTCATGCCCCTGAAGATGGCCCATCTACCAGACTAGAGACTAACACGAATAGAACTGAGATGCAAACTGGAGAGGGTTGTCTCAAACTAAATTACAGGGTGTGGAAGTTTTGTTGGTAGAACCAGACATCGCTCATCTTCGACTCCAGAACAATATTTCCGAAGAATAAAAAAGTCCTCTCCAAGGTGTCTGAACCAGACAAACTTTAATCCTCCTGACCACTCATTATGGGTGTCTTTGGTTGTGTTATATGATCTTCAGTTACGCCCCACATGACCATGCCCAACTACTCATTGTCTCCCCAAAGCACACATTCTCGGTCCCTCCTTTTTTGGCCTCCAATGCCTATTCTCAGACTTTCTAACACCCAGTACACTCAAATCTCACAGTTTTTATGTCCTTAAAAAATGGAGAGGGCAATTTGCCTTGCATTGCCTGGGACTTTTTAGGTTTCAGAACTGAAAGTCACATTGTGGAAAACCCCAATCTCAGGAAAATCAGGATAGTTGATCACACTATTGAGAAAGAGCAATCACTTCCCTTTCCATTTTTCTAAATTAATCTGGACCATAATCTCTACCGGTTACCTTAAGAACTCCCAGATAGGAGTTTTGAGGGGGGTGATGAGCATCAGCAATCACTTCTTAATAATTTTGCTTTTTTTGTGACAGGGTCTCATGTACCCTGGGATGGCCTTGAACTCACTCTGAACTTCTAAGCCTCCTGCTTCTAGCTCCCAAGTGCTAGGATTACAGGCCTGTGCCAGAATGCCCAGTTCTTACTATTTTATTCAAACCCTAAAGCCTACATAGGCTATCCTAACAGCCAAATACATTTCCTTTTGTATAGAATTAGGCTAACTCAGTAGAGCAACAATAGTGTCCTCATGGAAACCATAATTGTTATTTAACACACAGAGTTAGGTAAATAGAAAAAGCTTTTAATCTACTACTTCTTGGCAGAGGAGCAGACAAGAATTTTATGTTAAATAGCTTGGGTCACAGATTCACTTTGTGGTTTTATTTTTTGGGTATGATCATTATTTCCAAGGCAACCACCACACTCTCCTCCAGACACCTGGAACACATTAAATTCTTTATATGTGTTGCAGAAAATTTTTTATGAATTTCCAAGGCACATTGATGACATTGTTCTTTAATTTGCTCTCTAACACAAGCTGGACAAATAGATGACTTGAACTTCCTAATTTTCTTATTAGTAAATTTTGCTCTTTCACAACTTCATACTTGTACAGTCTGGTCCCCTGACTACCACCCTCTCCCACTTCCCTCCTAACTCAACCCCATAATCTCTTCCCTTCATTAACTGATTTTGGTTTTGATTTGTGTTCCACAGAGTTTGATGAGGGCCTTCCTTCTCTGTGACGCTGAGTTTAGAACTAAGCGGCAGAGCCCAGTGACTTCATTTTCTTTCATTCGGTTCTAATTACCCACGTGTATTTCAGTTCTCAGGAAGAACATCCCGTCACGGGCTCCTGAGCTTCAGCCTTCCTTCCATCCTTAAATGCAACTAATTCTTGTTGAACTTTGTATCCATTCAGTTCTTACCCTGGGAGGGAAGAAAAGCTGAGAAGGAGGAATAGAGAAAGAGGCTGTGTGATAGAAGACTACAAAAAAAATCAAGAGGGAGAAGCTGTGTAACTCGGAGCATGGAATCAGCAGAGGCGGTAAGAATCAGTGGTGGGTCCACGGGTGCCTTCCTTGCATTAATCCCCTAAAAGTGAACACCTCCCTCCACCCAGCCACCCCTGCACTTCATCACACTGTTTTGATTCCACTTCCATTTTATTAAGAATATCAAGCTGATCCTGGATGGGCTTTGCCATTTACTTTCTTGATTCTTCAGCAAATTTACTTTCCTGAGGTATAAACTTTAATGCCCTTGGTTGGGAAGCAGTAGGCTTTGGGGAAATTTCTATTATGATCCAACATCCGTGTGTGTGTGTGTGTGTGTGTGTGTGTGTGTGTGTGTGTGTGTGTGTTAGTCACCCTTTACCATAGCATACCAAAATAATACTATCTCTTTTAAAAGATGGGAGGCTTATCATAAGCTTGCTCAAGAGGTTAGTTTTATGCACACACACACACACACACATCTGAACAAGTAAATATATATATATAAATACACGCATGTATACCATAGAGTGTACACTGAAACAGCTCTCATGATTTTCACTGAAGTAAACTGAGAATCTGTTCTCCTATAGAAGATGAGAATGATTCCAATTAAAGGAGGTGGTTACTATCCCAGCCTCTGTTCCAGTGACTTCAAAGCATTTCAGTCAATGTCCCAGTTAACTTGTTCAGACGTCCTATTTCTTTCTGGGTAACCCAATCCTGCTGCCTTACACTGCATTCACATGATGGAATCAAAGATGCTTAGTGACGGGACGCAAATGACTTACTTAGTGTGGAGAGAAACATGATCATAAAGCCAGCGAACATGGGGATGTGATAGCCAATCCTAAAACAGAAGTGAACAAAGTAAGAAGCATTGCAGCAGGCATTCATGGTATTTTTTAATCTCAGTAAGAACAGAGTTGGGGTTAATTGGAGAGCATGTTTTTAATATGTGAATACATATACATAAATAAACAAACATGCAAATCTACCCACAGACGGAGCTTTCCAGAAAATGTAGCTCTCAAAACCTCAGAATCATCCTAGATGAGATTTCGAGGAGGCCAGAGCTTTAGACTGCATTCAGACTGTACTATTTGCTCCTTCATCCCTCTCAAGCGACGCTCTCCAACTACCAGCTATTGACTGCTTCTGTCTTTGGCATTCAATATTCACATCACCAAGAAAATATGAGCCTGTGACATTTCACCAATAACCTGTTTACATGTGGGATAACAAGTTTCCACATTGCTGGCTCCCCTAGGGGCCAAATCATTCCTTCTTTTCTCTTCTAACCTATATGAAACCTATACGAAAGCCTGAGTCTGTACTTTGTGCACGGGACACTGTGGTGTTTGAATACAAATGGCCCCCCATGGGCTCATATATTTGAATGCTTAGTCACCAGAGAGTGGCACTTTGAAAGGGTTATAAGGATTAAGAGGGGTTACTTTGTTGGAGCAAATGTGTCACTGGGGGAGAGCATTGAGGTTTTAAAAGTCCATGCTAACCCCAGAGACTGTCTCTCTCTTTCTCTCTCTCTCTCTCTCTTTCTCTCTCTCTCTCTCTCTCTCTCTCTCTCCCTCTCTGCCTATGGATCAGAATTCAGAATTCAGTTCTCAGCTACTGCTCTAGTACCTGCCTGCATGCCACCATGCTTCCCGCCATGATGATAATGGACTAAGCTCCTGAAACTGTAAGCAGGCCCCAAATTTAAATGCTTTCTCTGACAGTAGTAAGTAGTTGTCTTGGTCATGGTGTTTCTTTACAGCACTAGAGCAGAGACTAAGACAGATACTGATGACTGAGTTACCTGTTGGTAAGAGGTCCTACAAATGGGTTGACCAGAAGTTGCATCAAAGCCTTTGAAGCAAATAGAACCCCAACCCGGACATTTTCTTCTTCCAAGAACTCTATCCCTTGCAAGCAGTTGTTTTTAGGTATTGAGCCAGCTTCAGTGTATGGAGGAGGGGTGATGCCATTTTCCCATGCTACATGGAAGGACACAGGCTCCACAGTCATGGTGGTGTTGTCAAAGAAGGAGAATATGGTAGAGAAGGCAGGAGAGGTGAGAGCTTGCTGGGAGCTCACAGAAGGACCCCTATGCAAAGAAGAGTTGATGTCTTTGAACTCTGTCGCATACAGGAAGGTGGGCACAATGGGCACTGAAAATCAATGAGGACATGTGAGGAGAGTCAGAGAATCCTTTTACCACTACTAAGTTCAAAGGCATTACTATGAGGTTCGGTTTTATGCAGAAGGAAGACACTTACGTGACATCATTTAAAGTCTACTAAAGGCTGCTCAAATCATCCTGTTAGCTAAAGGACCAAATTATAGCCATCATAGTTAGTCTTCGTGGATTTGTGGCATCCTTACTGTTTAATTCACTTAATTATAAAGAACTATGTTTAACCTGAGAATCAATATTTGATGATGATCTGTGATAATCTTTTCACATATGAGTGAAAAATGGAAAATAAAAATTAGAGTCACTGAGCCCAGCTGAAGTAGAATAAAGCTGGTTCTGCCTCTTTGTGTCAGCTAGATGACCAGAGGGTTGGAGAGGCTAAGGACCTAGGTAGCATAGTGTGAGAAGCTCTGACTCTGAAGCAGTTTGCAGGGATTGAATTCCAGCCCCAGCCTAAGTGCACATCTTTGACATGTCATTCAACATCTTAGAGCCTTTTTCTTTTCCTTTTTGTAAAAGGATAGAAACTATCAGGATGCATTGATGTCAAGATTTAATAATCTCTGTGGTGGAATGGAGTAAGTACATGCATATTTCCCTTTGGTGGGAAGACTCTATATCTGCTAATTCAGTGTATGTGAGAAGTTTATGAATATAATTCTAATCATAGATCCATGGGAAATTAGTTTTGGCTATATTAGATTACCTACTTGTCATAAGAAGATTCTGCTTTAAAGCCTATATTTCACCCAGAAGAGAAAACATGGTAGTACTTAGTCATACACTTTTGTAATATCATGTAAAAATTAATAAAGTATCAGCCAGAAAATGCAGGACTGTGAGGCAATGCACTGCAAACGAGGCAGGGCTTGGTAAGGACTGGAATATCCTATGTTTACAAAGAAGGGGCTGGATAAGCCTCACAGGAAATTGATACTCCCTGTCCCTGAGGTCTCTAGAGCAGTGTTTCTCAACCTTCCTAATGCTGGGACACTTTAATACAATTCCTCGTGTTATGGTGACTCCCAACCATAAATTTATTTTCATTGCTACTTCATAACTGTAATTTTCTACTGTTTTGAATCGTAATGTAACTATCTGATATGCAGATGGTCTTAGGAGAGCCCTGAGAAAAGGTTGTTGGACCTCCAAAGGGGTCGGGACCCACAGGTTGAGAACAGCTGCTCTAGCATCATCAGCAACCGTGGGAAGACATAATGCTGAAGAAGCGACATTCTGGCTTCGGACTTCTTTTTTTCCTGCCAGGAACCCCTGAACCCATTTGGACCTCTGGGGTCATTAGTCTGACGTCCAGCAGCCTTTAGACCCTACTGCTTATGGTTTCCTTCACCCCCAACATCCTCCATGTCTTTTCCATATGATAAATTTAACAAGTCTCTGCTCCTTGATAAAATCAATCAGAGTACATGCTGCCTGCTTTTTCCCAAAGCACATACACCCTCAGCACAAAAAACCCCAAACATACCCACCACGGTGAGCAGCATGTTGTCCAGAAGCAGAGCCACAAACACCACCACCAGCACCAGTTGCCTGGACCCTCTCCCTTCCTTCAGTAACCGCCGAGGACCACCCAGAACAGCCTGGAGCATGGCAAGGGTTGCAGGAGGCTGGGTTGGGCAAGGAGTGTGCAAGTGGGGAGCCTTGTGCTTAGATCCCTTGATAGATACGGGCCTTCTGTCACCTCTTTGCAGGAGAAGGGGAAGTCTGCCTGGTCCAGTAAAACTCACTGTTCAAATGAAAAGTGTGAAGAGTTAAGGTAGCAAGAGAGTTTGAATGTTCCATGCCTATCTGTTCATGTCTTATATAATCTCAGTCGTTCCACATTTCCTGCAACGCCTTCCAGATAAATTTTGCTCACCAGATATTTATGTCTGAATTTTCACCCAGTGCATTAACCAGACTCCACAGACCAGCCTCCTTGTTCCTCAAAGGTCAGACATCAGCCTCTCGTCTGAATAGTAGAGCCATCACTTAAGGCATTGCTCCTTCTTTTCTTCTAGTTTTAAAATAACTTCAAATATAGAAATACTGTTTCTTAAAGGAGACTTCAGGAGTCAGGCATGGTGATGCACACCTGTTATCCCAGCACTTAGGAGAAGAAGCCAGGCGGACCATAAGTTTGGGGCCAGCTTGGACGACATAGAGATCCAGGTTATAGCTAAACATCAAGACTGTGTCTCAAAAATAAAGTAAATACAAGTAAAAATGACCTTATAACTGTGCAAAAAAAAAAGTCTTATGTTTACCACCACTCAAAAATTAGTGTAGGAGACTGTATGTAGCATGCAAACATATGTGTCGCCCATGCTGTCTGTCCACTGACAAGCATCAACCAGAAACAAAACAATTTTTAAAAAAAAATCAGAGACCCAGGAGCTTGGGAGATTTGTCCTGGGTCACATAACTAGTGTCAAATGGAGATACACACACCAAGCCTCTTCACTTGTATATTTTCACTCGGTCTTTTTCTAGAAGTGCTTGTATTGCTGTATTTAAGCTACCCCCTGTTCAGAAAGGTGTGTTGCTGTGTAAATAAGGTACTAACTTTCATGGCGAGTTTCCTAAGTGGACTGTTAGATCAGCAGTTTCCTATTTAGGAACCTGTATCATACGTTACCATTCAGTCACAGTCCCTGGTCTAGCCTCGGGAAACTCTATGAGGTTTCCGTTACAGTGCCAACAATGCCAAGCATTTAACATTTAAAAGTGGACTACTGTCATAAAATGTCTGATACGTATATGAAATTTTATTCAAAGCTTGACATTTGTAATTTTTTTACAGTGTGCTTATTTTTAAAAGACTAGAAAGATGCACATTTAAGTGTTGACTATTTATAGCCAGTGACTTACTCTTCTTGCTTTTAAGATATTCTATAATGAGTCATAGTACAAAAGCCATACTGCTTTTGTAATAGAAGCAGTAAATAATTTTGAAGTGTTATCTCTGGGATTAAACATCGCCTCGAATGGTAGAAGTACCCCAGGCACTGAGCTAGTGTCATCTAGCCCAGAGCTAGGAGAATATCCTCCACACTGCGGTTCGAAGAGCAAGCTCTCAAGTGAAACAAATCCCCAGATAACTTTGAACCAGGAGTCACACACAGTGACCTGGGACCCTTCAGTTCTTTCTATAATAAGAAATTTCAAACCACAAACGTACTGAAGGCACACAAGAATGAAAACAAGGAAAGATTAAAAGGAAGCAACGAAAACGAAAAGTCCTTAAAATAAGTAGGGGGAGATTAAACACACAATAAAACAACAACAGAACAAGAAACCTGTCAGCTCATCAATAATAAACTTAACAGTCAAAACCCTCTAAGAAGCAACAGAAATTTTAAGGGAGATTAAACTTGTCCAGCAAAGAAAAAAAAATCATCTTACCTTACAGCTCATCTTGATGTGAGGCGCTCTGAGAGGAACTGGCAAGACAGCAGAGGCTCTGCTCTCTGAAAGCGGATGTGCTGATGGATTTATTGCTGCCTGTTATCTGAGGATGCCGTGCGTGCATGTGTGCTTGTGCCCTTTGTCCACAAAGACTTAATTGGAACCTCTGACAGGTTTCATTTAGACTCTTAGTTCTCTGCGTCAATGGCAGCAGGCAGGGGCTTTCTTCTTCAGCACAGAGACTCTCAGTTGTGCTGTTTTACATCTGTGCTTATCCATCATATCACTCTTTTAACTTTTGCCTGGATCTGGATACAAACTAAAATGCAAGATAGAGCCAGGGTGCATCTCCTGTCCTTTGCTACTTAAAGATGCCTCCTGTTCCCAACTCTTTCCTTAAAAGTAATAAATCTTGGAACATTTATGTGAAGAAAAAATATGTGCTTACTATTTTCTAGCCATAAAATCTAACATCTGGAGCTGGGGACATGACTTAATAAAGTGTTTGCCGTACACATATAAAGACCTGAGTTTGATTCCCAGAACCTACATTAAAACACACACACACACACACACACACACACACACACACACCAGGTGTGACAGTGCATGCCTGTAATCTCAGCACTGATGAGATGGAAACAGGATCCCTGGCGTGTTCTGGACAGCTAGTATAGCTAGCTCTAGGTTCAGTAAGAGACTGTCTCAAAACAATGGAGACACATTGAGGAAGACACCCAACATTGACTTCTGGCCTCCACACATATGTGCACACACACATGTATTTGCATTTGCACACTCAACTGCATATGCACATGACATGTACAAACACACACATACGCACAAATCAAACGTTTATGGTCCATGTATGGGCACAGATTTTTCACTGTGTCCCTATGTCCCAGTGCTGAGTACATAGTAGCTGCCAGTAAATCTTTATTATAGGTGACTGGATAAATGGCTATAGGACAGACAGTAACTCATTGAGGGATATTCAGAGGCACCATTGGTCTGTAATATTCTAACATGAAGCATCTTCAATAGAGCATTGAAGGTAAAGTTTTCAAAAGGCCAAATAAGAGATGAACAAGAGCAACAGAGATCTCCTATTGTGAGCCTGTCTAATAATGTGAGTTAACTTGGAGGCTTGATTTAGGGCTAAAAAACAAAGAATGAAAGAGCTTTAAAATGAAAACCGGAGAGAGAGGACAAGGTCATTTAAGGAAATGTGTCATCCGGTGGGTACTGTGAATTTAGTAGCACAAAACCGCACATATTTGCTATTGTACAGTTCTGGGAGTCAGAAGCCCACACAGCTGTGCCTGGGTATCAGCAAGGCTTTGTTCCTTCTGGAAGCTCTGGGGACAGTCCAATTCTTTCGGTTCCTAGAGGTCACCTACAGATCTTGGCTCCTGGCTTTCACCTTCAAAGCCAGAAGCACATGCCTGTCTCTCTTCTTCACTTACAACAGTGATTCTCAACCTTCCTAATGCTGAGATCCTTTAATACAGTTCCTCACGTTGTGGTGACCCCCAATCATAAAATTATCTTCGTTGCTATTTCATAACTGTAATTTTGCTACTGTTATAAATCATAATGTAAATATCTGATATGCAAATTGTCTTAGGCAACCCCTGAGAAAGGACTGTTTGACCTCCCCAAAGGGGTTCCAATCCACAGGTTGAGAGCCGCTGACTTACAAGAACCCTTATGGTTATAAAATGAAAGTGTGAGGCTCTCCAACCATGGTTCTGATCTTTCCAGTTTAAATGGCTGGCAATTGGGACTTCAGATAGACAGCTTTCTCTCTCAGCACATATCCACAGAAAACAGTGACTAGAGCTGAGGTTGACACGGCCTGTCACAATGTGTGTCCTGTGACTCCGATCTGGGGGCTGTTTTTGCTTCTCATTACTTCCTGTTTCCCTTAGCTGTTCAAATATTTAACAGTCACTTCATAATTCCTCATATTTAGCAGATGTCAGGGTTGTAGGCCCAGACTGCAGAGGCTGAGGTACCCAAGGCCCTGAAGGAGATTCACACATTCCCAAACTCACATTCTTTGCTTAAGAACGAGAGTGAAGAAACGCCTCCTTCCACATGGACTTCAGTTCTGAAACCCACATGTCTGGGCTATGTAGGCAGAATTCTCCCTCTAACAGTTGGACTCTCAGCGTCAATGGCTTCATATAAAGTTTGGTCATACACTAAATATGGGAAATTGACCATCCTCATTCAACTGGATAAGAGAACTGGCTCCAGGACTTTACTGGAGCGGGAAAGGCAGCATCACTTAAGGACAAAGATCGTGTATTCCCTAAACTCAGTTCTCATCAGACTCATTCCTATTAAGCACATCTTTCAATCCTTACTTGAAAAGAGGGGGAAATCTCTTTAATTGCTGGGGCCTAATCATGCCATTGAGCAGCTGTGGGGCTGTGGACAGCTATCTGATCTCTCTGTGTGACTGACTGCTAACTTGTAGAGTTCTCAAGGAAGGTCAATGAGTGAATAGCAAGCATTTCGTGGGCCATGGAGATACATGCTTTTATGGAGGCAGAGGCAGGAGGATCTCTGAGTTCCAGGGCAGCCTAGTCTACATAATGAGTTCTAGGCCAGCCAGGGCTACATAGAGAGACCCTATCTCTAACAACAAGAATTTAGAAGAGTGTCTGTGTTACAGGCCCCCAGACCTTAGCACAGTTGACACCACGATGGAAGTACAATTCAGGTCTTGCAACCCAGCATATAGACAGTACCACTTGCCAAAATGAGAGCAAAGACCATCAAAGCCCACAGTTCTGGGAAAGTCCCTAAATGTACTAACCTTGCTTTTTGGCTTCTGTAGTTCTGCCTGGCTAACTGTTCTTGTTAACTGAGGTACATCAGCCTAGGATGTGTTTTTTGTGCTTAAAAGCTCACCCTGAGGCAGGCTCAGGACTGCACCTGGATCCTGAGCACCCAGTATAGTAGTATAAAGATTTTAAATTGGCCTGAACCCAGGTCCAAGTGGTCTTCTCCGGTGGATATCCCTCAACACCTGGGACATAGTAAGTATACGGCACTACGTCCTAAGAACTTAATTATCAGAAAAAACGTGGTTTTTACTCTGCAGAACCCCTATATTTGTGTAGAGGATTTCTAGACACTAAGTTCCCAAGTGAATTCCCCTATGAAGGGCATCGTCTAGCCGGGCCCACTTCAGAGCTGTTACTTCTTGCTCACCACAAGAATTTACGTATTGCTCAAGACTTACATGAAACACCCAGCACTGTTTCTTCCCTCTACATCTTCTCCAAATTCTTTTTGTTTTATTATTATTATCATTATTAGTAGTAGTAGTAGTAGTAGTAGTATTGCAGTGCTTGGGATAGAATCGAGGGTCTTCTACCTGACAAGCAAGTGATCTACCACTGAACCCCAGCCCCTCTTCTTCAAATTCTAACTAGAAGACCTAACTCCCTTCTCCTCCTTTTGGCCTTAATCAACCTTAGGTGACCTTTTCTTTAAAACCAGGAACACAATCTAGCATTTCATTTCATTTTACAACGTTTTGCGTTGTGGAAATCTCTGTGGAATCATATGTGTTGATCTTGTCTCCATTATTCATCCCTGAGTTCCTCAGAAATACTGAACTTCAAGAAATGCCATGTTTGCTTTAGAGATATGGCATGGACTCTCAGACATAGCCCTAGCTAAGAGTGAATCTGGCCTGCTTTGTCTGTCTAGCTTGGTGCAATATATTCATGTCTCAGAACAAGAATGTATCCTGCAATTCTCTGGAATTTCTCCAGTGATCACACTATGTAGAGTTCATTACCTGTGTTCACATAATAGGCACTTGCTTGCAGAAGGTATCACATGAGTGCATTTGATTTAAGTAAGTCAAGAAATAAGAGCTTTCATGGCTCTTATTTTCAGACTCAGAGACAACACAGGCCATGACAATGATGAAAAGGCAGATATGAACCAAGTTAGAATGTCTCTGGAGCTGTCCCTGAAACCCCAGATTCTGTAATTCCAGTTTATCCCCGGTTCATCTTTGATAACAAAGAAAGGGCTTTTTAGCAGATTCTAGATGAGAGTCTGGGGCTTGGATTCTCACTTCAGATCAGAAGCACCCACTCACCTTAGAATTAATTTGGTCTTTCAAAATTCCCCATTGATAATTTGTATCAGGGGCATTAGGAGATTGATCTGAATTTGTACAGAGGAGATAGGCAAAACCATGTGTGCCTAGAAGTTATGGAGTCAAAGGCATGGTCTATAGTCTAAGAAGCTCAAATTGCAGGGAAATCACTTTCCTGGTCTTCGGTTTCATCACTTGTAAATTGGAGAGATACATCTAGTACCTCTCCATTCTAAAAATCTAACAATCATAAACTAGTCCTACAGAAAGGATAGTGATGTAAGGAAACTCACTATCTTACATGTGAGCTTACAAACATAATAATAAAGTGAAAGTAGAGAAAGAAAAGAAGAGTGAGCTCTCGACTACTATTGACCCTGTTGTCTGTCACCTTCCACTTCAACTCCATTCTGTCTAAGTGTCTGTGCTATATGACTCTTCACTGACCTGATGGCATGCTTACTGCACTACCTGCCACTTACCTGCTCCATCTTAAAACAAATCTAAGCCAGGCTTGGTGGTGCACATTTGTAATCCCAGAACTCAGGAGGCAGACAGAGTTCAAGGCACCTAGTGTCCATAAGTTCCGGGTTGGCCAGGGTTGTATAGACACACACACACACACACACACACACACCAGCCCAACCAAAAAAAAACTTATCAGTTTAAACAGAAGCACTTTAGCACCTATTCTAAATTTTACTTATACTTCAAAAGTATAATGGGCCGGATGGTGGTGGCACATGCCTTTAATCCCAGCACTAGGGAGGCACAGGCAGGAGGATCTCTATGAGTTCGAAGCCAGCTTGGTCTCCAGAGTGAGTTCCAGGACAGCCAGAGTTATAACAGAGAAACCTTGTCTTGAAAAATTATAATATATATATGTATGTGTGTGTGTGTGTGTGTGTGTGTGTGTGTGCATGCATATGTGTATGTATATATTGTGCTCAGCAGGGGAAATGATGAATGTAGAGATGATGACAAAAATCTGGGTGCAGTAGCACACCTGTAATCCCAACACTTAGAGGCCTAGGGCAGGAGGATTGTGAGTCTGAAGACTGTTTGAACTATATAGCCAGACCTTGTAGTTATACACCCATGGTCCGACTCACCAAAGAAGACATGGAGGCATTCTCATAGGTGTACAACTACAAATGGCACCTGCAATGTGGGGCTGACATCATGCCAGATAATCCAACGTGGAGACAAGGAAGAAGAGAAAGAAACTCCTGATCTCTCAGAATCCAGTAAAGTACGCTCAGGACAACTCCCAGAGGACAGAAATTATATATATGAAAAATAATGAGTAGAAGTCTCCTGAAGGAAGAGGAGAGAGAGAAAGGAAATAAGACTCTATGAAGAGAAAATTGTGAAAATTAAGTGAGAAAGAGGGCTCAAAAGTGAGAGCCACACAATAGAGGCCTTTAGAGAAAGACATTTTCATGGTGAAAACAGTTCAGCTGGGTGCAGGGAAGAAACAAGGTTTCAACTTGGAGCCAATGTTCCCTCCTACTGCTGACAGCAGCCAGGGTACAGGAAACAGAAACCAGAGCACACTGTTCTATATACTGAGTTTGTTGATGGCTTTTTGTGTGTGTGAAGCCCAAGTGGGTCTTGTGTTTGAAGTCTATGAAGAAGGGTATATGTTTCCCCATAGTGGTGGTGAGAAGGAAGGCAAAACCACCAGAATGTTTCAACTAGAGAGTCTTCCCACTGTCCCAGGACCCCCTGCTGTTATGGAAGCTATGGCTTACAGCCAAAAGGCCACTTAGTTAAACTGAACAGTTGTTTTGTTTTTTGTTTTTATTTCCCTGCAAACCTGACTAAGCAAAAGACAAGAGGTCCACATACTGGTGATGGTGATGAGAACTCCACCCACAAGGGAAACCTTTCCTGCAGATAAGGATTAGTTACTTTTCCTGCAAACTGGACTCAATCTTAAAATCTAAAAAGTGGTTCCTCAGAGTCAGCACATAGAAGCTCTCTTCCAGATCTGGCTGGGTTTGTATCTTGTGCTGGCAGCTGAACTTGGTACTGTAAGAGTTACCAAGGTGGTGTTGGTTTTGAAGGCATGAAGGGGTCATTGGAGAGCAGCTGAGGTTTGCCAGTGTAAGAGGCCAGGAGAGGCCATTGTTAAAAACACAGCCTCAGTAGTAGTTGAAGGCCCAGATGAAGGGGTCATGTAAAGAAGTTGAGGCTTGGTACCATGAAGAGAGCCCAGTAGACACCATTGGGGAAGGTGTAGCCTCAGTGGCAGTTAAAGGCCCAGATTCAAGGGGTCATTTTAAAAAGTTGAGGCTTGGCACAAAGAAAAGAGCCCAGGAGAAGCTAGCTATTGGTGAAAGTGCAGCCCAGTTGCATCAGAAGACCCCAGTGTTTTAAAGATGCCAGTACCTTGTGATGACCATCAAGAGCAGCAGCAGTGGAGGGAAGCCAGCTGGAGCCTGGAGGACAAACTGTGTGTGCTGCAGAGAGCAGAGCCAGAGAAGTGATCTAAGCCCTTTGGAGGAGCCCAGAAGATCATGAATGAATTCCAGATAATTGGATATTGATGTTTTTCTGTTGTCCAAAGACATTATGAAAATCTTGATAGATATTTGGTTTCATTTGGTCCTGTGCATTAGTAACCATTGTGATTGTTCCTCTTGTAGATTGTTTTGCTAGTGTAGTTGTGTTTTAAAGGTTACGCAATTTTTTTTATACAGAACAGGAGAATTATTGCAGAAGTTTATTTTTAGTTATATATAAAATAATTGTTTTATGCACTGTTGGGTGAGAGGCTACGGTACTTTGTATTGTTTACAGGTGTTGGATTTCTGTGGGGATTGTTTAACTGCTAATGATCTGCATGTGCTATCAGTAGAGCACCTGAGGAGTTCTGAATCAAGAAAAAGACCTAAGCTCAGACGTTCGGGGTTCCACTGTTGATTGAGTATGGCACTGGCCATGATGGTGGTTCCCTCTGCTGAGGTCTATTAGGGTTTGATTCTATGAAATGTCTCCTTGTCATCCTTGCTGAACACACAGCAGCTTACTACTACAAGACTGTGTGTCAAAATGTCCGAAAGGGAAGAAGGAAGAAGAGGAGAATCACATTTTGTAATTCAGAAATAGTCTCTGTCAACATAGTATTATTATTCCTTATTTTCTGAATATGTGTATTCATATATCAATGATATAAAATATTTGGAATATTTTACATATTAGATTCTAACCAATACTGTACTGTGAATTTTTCTTGGTGTTTAAAATAGAATTCTATCTGGCTTAGTGTCTGTAATACTCTGTCAAACAGACATATCCGCACATATTAAACTGATTTCCCTTTGTCTGATAATTTGGCACATGAGAGGACCATATTGATCTGACAACAAAAGAAAGCCTCTGACACACAGCACTTGAGTTTCAAAGATGTGCTTCCCACTTCCGCTACCAAGCTTCAGTGCAAGATCACCTGGCAAGGGCACTCCATCCATCTGTCCTTTGAGGTTTATGTTTAAACAACTGTACCACTCTCTCTCAAAGCCCATTGTTCTGGTCATAGGGGGCCCTCTGCTGTTCCCTTTCTTTTCCACAACACATTCATGACCCTAGTGATAGTGAAAGAAATACGGAATAGAATGAGAGATGTCAGTTTTCAGGTCAAAAGTAATTTCTAGGCTACAAATCTCACTATGTTTCTGATGGTCAGAAAGAAGTATGGGAAGGGGGAGGGGCAGAGGGGCTGGAGGTGGAGGAGAGGGAGGAGTCGAGAGGAAGAGGAAAAGCCAACCCAACAAAAAAGAAATAATTTTAAAAATGTATCTCCTCTCCCACTTAATGCTGAAATTTTTATACTGGTAATTGCATGTTGCTTTATTCCATTTTACATATTTTCCTTGAGTAGTATTTTCCAGCAAATGAAGAAAGATTCACACTATATGGGGGAAAATTAAGTCACTGGCATGACCTTTTCTTGCCTTTCCTTCCTTATTTTTCTTCCTTAATAAATATTTTTAATAAAATACAATTTCATATTCCTATTGGAGTTGCTGAGTACTGCAAGCCTAATTGTAAATCCTTAGGAAAATCAGGCATAGAGGCCCATACTCATAATACCACCTGTGGGAGATGGAGACAGGGGATAAGGACTTCAAGGCCAGGCTCATTACATAGCTCCATAGCAAGTTTGAGAAGCGAGCTGGGTTTACAAGAAACTGTCACCCAAATTCTAATTAAATACATTCTTAAAATATACAATTAACATAAAATATTCCCTGCTCGCAGATGGCAAATGAAGAGACCGAAAAAACTGAGGGTTGTCCCAAGGTCACCTTGTGTATTCAAAGAGACACTCAACATTGAAACCGGCTTGCTGACTCTGAGTCTCATGCTCTGACCACATTCTCTAAAGCTTGGCCAGCTAGTCTTGCCCTGCTTGGGAGAAAGGGAAGGCACCTTAAAAACTTTCCATGTAGAATAACAAAGATATGACACATTTCATCCATCTGATAGATATGTATTAAGTACTAGTTGCAAATTAACTCCTTAGGTGCTTCAGATAAAAGACATAAGAAAATTGCTCTTTGATAGAAATTAGAGTGACACGTCATTTAGCTCTTGGAAAAGAGTCTAACACATAGTAATTAGTGCGTAAAGGTTTATCAGTCAATAAAAGTATACAAGTAATCTCAGCTAAGAAATATATAGACTTGTATTGTCTATATTGTACAAGGCCAACACAAGATCAAGCTAGCTAAAATCCTAGCACAGATGGGGATGTGGCTCCTCTTAACTTACCCATCCCTGAGGAGCTATTGACAACTTATGGCTGCTAAGGGGAGGGGAGAGTCAGCTTTGTTCAGAAATGTGGTCGCTGAGAGGCCACTCATGTAGATGCTCCTATACTCATGCACATACAAGCAGTACTAAGTGGGCTCAGTAGGCTTTTAAAAAATCACATGAACTTGGGAGGTGATGGAGTAAGAACTAGAGGAGAGAGAACTTGGGGGGGTAGATTTGCTCAAAATGTGTTATATGCATGCATGAAATTCTCAAATAATAAGAAGTTTAAAAGAAATATACAGAACTTAACTGTTTGCATTCCTTACCTCTTTTAATACTTCTAGCAGTCTTATGGAGAAGAATTGAAGGATTGCTATGCATAGGAATGAGATGTACTCAAAGTAAACTTCGAGTAATCCAGGAATGTTTACTTCATTTGTAACACTGGCTGACCAACTCTTAGCAGAAATGTTTGGGACCAGGAGTGCTGTAGATCTCAGTTTTTTTTTTTATTTTGGAATATTTGCATTTACATAATGATATGTCTTGTGTATTGGGCTCTAAGTCTAGAGATAAAATTCATTTATATTTCATACATACCTCATATATATAGCTTGAAGGTAATTTTATAACAGTATAGTAATTTTGTGAATGAGACAAAGTTCCATACTGTGGAATTTTCCATCTGTGGCATCATGTTAGCACTCAAAGTTTTTGGATTACAGTTCAGAGTTTAGACTTTCAGACTAGGGATGAGTAACCTGCACACCAACATGATATACACAGTTCAGCTCTCAACCCCCTCTTCCAGCTTTAAAAGAAAAAAAAAGATTAATTTTTGTGATCAAATGCCTCTTTATAGTTGTTTGAGACAGGATCTTGTATAGCAAGGTCTTCCTCAAAGTCCCATGTAACTGAAGATGACTAAGAATGAACTTAAACTGCTGATTCTCTTGCCTCTGCCTCCTAAGTGCCATGGTTACTGGTGTGTGCCACTATGTCCCCCTTCAAAGGGTCTTCTAATAGCCAAAGGAATTGGATTCTGTGGTCCTCCTATTATTAACTTTCTCTTACATTTCTGGCAACAGTCTTGATGTTGACAAAATTTTGTCTTCTTTTGGCTTCTGGAACATGAGTGCTGAGTGTCCAATCCCCTAAAACTAATGCTCCCTTGAGCACTCTACACACACTCTCAGATTCCCAAGTTAATGACAAGTTACAAATCTTACCTCAGGCAGTCTAAATATCTTCTTGTGTATTTATCAACCATCTACGGAGATCTAACAGTTACCCAAAGTATTTTTTTTCCTTGTCTTGTCCTAACACAGCAAAGTCCCTGTCTTCCTTTTCTGCTCTTATATTGCAAACAGAACTACAATCAGGTTGTTTGGTTTAATTTTTCAAGGCATGGCCTCACTATGTAGCCCTGGCTGTCCTAGAAATCATTGTGTAGACCAGACTGCCCTGGAACTCACAGAGACCTTCCTGCCTCTGCCTCCTGAGTGCTGGGATTAAAGGCATGCTCTAATTTTATATATACATCTAATTTTATACGAAGCTAATTTTATCACAGCAACGGAAAACAAGACTAGAATACCCTATGTGAGTTCCACCCCCTTCACTGGTTTTCGAGTCTGTTCCTAAGGTGGTCTTCCATACGGATATGCAAGCAAGCCAAGGTCTGGTGAACGGATCCACCAGTGAATGAACTGGGTAGAAAGAAATACTGAAATAAATCATGACACAAAACACTCTATGTAAGCAATCATGGGACTAGGTTTTCTCTCTTCTGCTTTTCAGTTTGTCAGTGGACATCATCAGTATTTTCTTGTGCGTGTTTTCCTCCCTCTTCCTTCCCTGCTTTCCGATGAACCTCTTTTTCTTTTTCTCGTGGGTTCTCTCTCTTGCCCATCTTGCCTTTCTGGTCCCCTTTGCTTCTCTTTCCCCGCTCCCGATCTCACGCCCGCGCTCCCAGCACTCTGGCCAGCTCCCTGTCGCTCGCCCGCACGCACCCACCCCTACTCCCCACCTCGCCGAGCAGAAGTCACGAGGCTGGGGGAGGGGCGCCGCCGAGAGGGCGGGGCCTCTGCCGCAGCCTCGCAGCGCGCATGGGCGGAGCCGGCCGCACGGGCTTCCCTAATATATCTGCGCCTGCGCCGCGCCGCTGCGGGGCCAGTCGGGACGGAGGAGACAAGATGGCGTTGCGGGCGATGCGGGGAATCGTGAACGGGGCCGTGCCCGAGCTGTCCGTGCCCGCCGGAGAACCGATGGCCGGAGCTCGGGAGCAGGCGCTGGCAGCGAGCCGGAACTACCTCTCCCAGCCTCGTCTCAGTGAGTACGGGAAAGCGATCGTGTCCTCCTAGCCCTGGGTTTGAGCTCACCTGTTCAGCCAGCGGGGAAGGAGTGCGGTTTATTTCCCCCATCGCGCAGTTCACAAGCACCCCTCCAGCTTTGCGTGAGCATTTCCGTGACTTAGGCGGGCCGAGGGCGAGAGCATCGACTGGAACCTTCCCGTGAGCTAGTGGGCTCCTGGCGATTGCCCCACCCTCTCCGAGTTCCCTGGGCTGTAGTATTCTGAGGCACTTGCCTGTCTCGGAGAGCCACTTTTTGTTACTCTGATCGTCATCTGCTCCTGGCCTCATTTAAGTGTCTCCAGGTCGAGGGAACGCCCACTCCCGTCCCCTCTGCTTGGAGGACCTCTGGGCAGGTGGACAGAGCACAAGGTGTAGAGTCATCGCTGACGTGGGCAGGCCCTCGGCTAGCGGGAGATGTGGCTTGTTCTGTAGGGACTGCTTCACAGGAGGACACCTAGACACCGGAGATCCTTAGAGCTGAAAAGTACTCTGCAAGTCGTGCAGTCCCACCCTCTCATTTGACAAGCGAGAAGCCTAAGGTTCTGGAAAGGAGAGGGCTTGCCAGGCTTCAGACATCGGATTATTGGCAAAGGAGAAACCGGGCTTTCTTAATCCTTGCTTGGTCTTCCTTCGTTTACTGACCAGTTAACCAAACTCAGTTGAGTGGAAGGTTCCTTAGCAAAACCGAGGAGCTTTACCCCATATCTAGTGTTATGTGCATAGCCTTTAAGTGTAGTGATTATAAAAGACCTTATTAAGCCTGGTTTAAGTAGACAAGTCAATCATTCCCAAAGAAATGGCTCTTGTTAACATCAAACCTTTCACGGCTCTCTAGAAACAGGGAAAGAGACTTTAAAAAAAAAAAGTATTTGTTGTTTTCCAGGTAATAAAATAGCGTTTACACTGGTTAATTGCCAGCCTGGCTCTGTGGGAGGCTCATTGGTTAAGAATTTCAGATGAAGGGTTTTAGTAAGGCGCCCTCCGGCCTGACTAATCCTGTCCGGTGCTGTCTATGGGTCATGTGATAACACTGCAGTGTGAGGAAGGAAGAAAACACATTGGAGACTGCATTGCTGAGATGTGCTTTTACGCACGGGATTGTTAGATTTAGAGAATACCTGTTAGGGGCTCATGTGAGCAGAAGGAAAATTGAGAAAACTCACAGATTTATTCCTGAGAATTACAGATTGTCGAGAATTGCATTTGGAATGTATGTTTTGCTCTGGGCAGGACCCTTGGGCATTTGTGTGGCTTCTAGGAAAAAATGTTATAAGGGTACAATGGTCTGTCTCCATGTAATAAATCATTCAGTGTAAATCCAGAGTGTTGTGTATAGAATACTCCATGGCTGAGGTGGTGAGCCCTTCAGAGCTATGAATAGTGTTTCTTCAACTTCTACATGTGCTTGGCCAGTGGTTGAAGAGTTTTTCCAGAGAAGGATCCTGCTGACAAAGCTGTTGCTGAAAGTGCTGAACCCACCCTCTTTGTATCCCCTAGTCTGACCTACAAAGTGTTCTGTAAATTCTGTAACTTGACGTTCAATTTGTCCTAGTAGTTTAGTGGATAAATTCTTAATATGGATGGAGTTGAAATACTGTACTTAGGCAAACAACTAACTGCATTTAAATATCATCCTTTACTATATTTTGCCACATTTTTGTTTAAATGTTTCCAGGTAAATACTAACATCTCAATTTTATTATTAAAGTTTGATAATACCATCTAAAGTGATAAATAATTATAGTTAATTGTTATACATTCTTTGAATGAAGCAATAGCGTAATATTGGCAGTTGCCCTGTGAAAATTAGATCCTGTTTTTTAAAAACTTCAGGTTTATAGGGCTATTAAAAAGAAATGGAAAGTAAAATACTCAGGGTTGAAATTAGTAACTAATCTTGAACACGTGTCATTTGATTCTACATCACATGGTTAAAAACAAAAAAAACTTGCCTTTCTTTTAAACCTTAAGCAAAGACCAACAAAAATTCTATGGAACTTTTAAAGCAAAATATTTTGAACTTCATTGGCTCCACTTTTCTTGACCGTGTGTCAGCTAACATTAAGTTTCTTATCAGTCATAAAGCACAGCCCCAGCAAAAGGCAAGTAAGGGACTCTGCTTTTCTTCTGGAATTTCTCTTTCAGGTATCCATTGCTTAGTTAGTTCTCTGCTCTTGCACAATAGAAGGGATTGCTTTTTGAGTTTTTGCTTTGTTTTTAAGGTGGTGCCTAAAGAGCTAAGGCTTATTGTGCAATGGTTTTTACTTTAAATATGTCACAATCCTTAAGGGTGTTAGTGTTGAACAAACCTCTTTCCTTGCAGGAGGAAGAGCCAGTCATCTGACAGAATATGTACTCTTTAAAATCTTTGTAGTTTGTGGGGGGGTTTGTTTTTTATCGGTTGGTTGTGGAATGAATTGTTTTGTTTTGTTTTTGTTGTTTTATTTGTTTGAGAAAGGGATTCTCTGTGTAGCCCTGGCTATCATGGAACTCATTATGTAGACCATGCTGGCCTTGAACTCACAGAGCTGTGCTTGCCCCTGCCTCCCGAGTCATTCACCACTTGCCAGCTTGATTGGTATCTGAAACTGCTGTCAATTCCAACTACTAATGGTTATGGTGAGGAAGGCTGAATGGATAGTGTTGAGGGATAAAAGATGGTATGTGATGTTTTCCCTGCTCAGTTTTCTTTTGAATATTTTCACTGACATGGAAAGGGCTGGCCATATTTAAATTGTTTTCTTGCACCTATTTCTAGGACAAATGCTATCACAAATGTGTGATCTCCATATTTTAAGTTATATGGTTACCAGTAAGAAGTGGAACAGAACCGTAGAGTAGCAACTATGTAATTAAAGGAAAGCACAAAACGTTTAGTAAGACAAACCAGAGGTCCTGGTCCTCCATTTGTAATTGGTAACATTTCTCGGGGCTTTAGTGTCTAAAAGTGGAGTAAGATCATACAAGCTTTCCTTCCCTTACAGTACAGTATTTTGTAAAGATAAGCTCAAATAATCTGAAAATGTTCAGTAAAAATATGTGTCACTCTGGGCAGTGGTGGTGCACACCTTTAATCCCAGCGCTGGAGAGGCAGAGGCAGGCAGATCTCTGAGTTTGAGGCCAGCCTGGTCTACACAGTGAGTTCCAGGACAGCGTTACAACAGAAACTGTTGTCTCGAAAAAATAAAACAAACAAAAAAAAAAAAACATTCTCCAAAAATGGTTTGGTAATATTTCTCCTTACTCAGATTATGAGATCCATTAGCTTACTCTTTATGTGTCTGTTAAAGGTAAACTGGCATATCTCTCTCATCTATACCACACCAGGTCTCCTTTGTTTTTCAGATTGCCAGTGAGGGAAAACTGAACCTTTCTGTCAGATATTCTGTTCTTGGCTTCCAGAGCCTTGTATGTGCTTTATCTATCAGTACCTGCAATGGTGTCAGTAGCCAACCCAGACTGAGTTGAGGCCACTCTTCTAGCAGCCATAAGTGCTGAAGAAGGGTAGCTTTGCAGCAGAACGCAGCAGTGACAGAATGTAGACACCAGGGAAACTGCCTGGTCCATCACACTGTAAACATCTTACGCTTTCATAGCTGAAAGTGTGGGTACTGTTGCTACATAATTCCTTTTTAAGTCAGGGCTTCACAGTGTAGCTTAGGCTGGCCTTGAATTCACAATCTATGTGCTAAGATCACAGAAATGTGCTGCCATGCCCAGCCTCATTATGTAGTTCTCAGAATAGGAGGTGCTGCTCTACAAAAAGTTTACACACACTACCAGTTCAGTCTTAGAATTCTGCTGAAGTAGTCGGAGACAGGCTTCAGGTTCGGGTGCATGGGCTAGCTCTTTCTCTATGAAATTATTTTTCTCTTCTAAAACCAGGAGCTCATGTATAGATATTATGAAGATTGCTAAGAAATTTAACTATAGGTGTCTTGGAGCTGTTGCTGTTACTTAGTAAATTTGTAGCGTTTTGTTTGCTTATTGGCTTTTCAAAAGTCATGTAGTCATTAGATTTTTTTTTCTTGTTTGCTGTTCTGAGGATTGAACACAGGACCTCTAAGCCCTATCTTCTGTAGTGAATGTCCACTCTGCTCTTTCCAGGAAAAGTGGTGACTAGTGAATGCTTCTTTTTCTTGGTCATGCATTTTGCTTGTGACTGGCAAAACTTCATAGTGTGTAATGAGTTTGAATTTTAATCATGAGACTCTGAGCCTTAGTTGTCAATACTAAAAATACAAATAAAATACTATCTTTTTAAAAGAAGAGAATTTTAAGAATTTGAGGGAGTTTAATGAAGTGTTTGAGATAATTTCTTATCAGTCGGAGTGATCCCCTACCATATGCCTTAAGGCTTAGGGAAGGTTTTGGAAAAGTCTAGGTTTCTTTTTCTTTTTTTTTTTTAAGTGAGTTTCAAAAAGTAATATAGCTCACTTTCCATTTCCACACAGCAACTCTAGAAAGTCTTTGAAAAACTGTATTTGGAGTTTTTAAAATGAAAACAAGAAAGAAATTTTTAAAAGGTTAGAATTACATGTTCTTAAAAACAGTATTATTAGATTATCTTAAAGCAGTGAGTGTGCTTTCCTAAAAACTGGCCCAAAATGCAGCAAATCTTAACAGAATGGCTCTCAACCTTCCTAATGCTGAGACCCTTTAATACAGCTCTTCATACTGTGGTGACCTCCAACCATAAAATTATTTTTGTTGCTACTTCATAACTGTAATATTGCTACTGTTATGAATTGTAATGCAAATATCTGATATGAGATGGTTATATCTCATATCTGATATGAGGGGGTAACACCCCCCCTCCTCAGATTGAGAACTGCTATCTTAACACCTCTATCCAAGGTGTTAAAAGCCTCCATTGGGGGCCCCTATTGAGACCATTATAGTTCAGACACATGTAAGCAAATATTTGTTGTCTGTGTTTAAGTGTCTAGGTATGGAGTGGGGTCTGCCTGCTCTGTCCCAGAGTCTGTACCAAGACATTTGCTTCTTGGCCTTGGGCAGAAGGAATTAGAAGCCTCTTGAGTGGTTAGAAAATGATTCCCTTATTCTTAGGAAGATGCTCTTATGCCAGGAATCTCTGTCCAAGATGATTAGAAGATCTCAAATCAGACAAGTAAAACATCCCTGATCAGTTAATAGTTTCATGTAAATTATCTCAGCCTTTAGGGTGTATATTCTTAAGAAATATATTTTTAACTGTTCTGATTATGAAATATAGTGAATTCTGCAGTGGTCTATTAAAATTGTTGTCTCCTAAGTATTTTGTGTCTAATCACCATGATTAGACACATGATTAGACCAGCAAGGATGGATAACTCCTTTCTAAAATGAGTAAGAGGCTGGAGACGTAGCTCAGAAGTTAAGAGCACTTTACTGCTCTTTCAGAAGACTTGGATTCTGTTCCCAGCACGCACATAAATCACTTCACAACCACCTCAAACTCCAGTTCCAGGGGGATCATATGTCTTCTGGTTTTAGCAGACACCTGCAAGCCCATGGTATACATAAAATTTAGACAGTCTTATATACATAAACATAAATAAAAATATAAAATAAATATTTAAAAATATATGTTAGAAAAAGTAGACTAGATGCTTTTTTCTAGGGCATGCTTTGCCATGAATAATACTGGTCTCTTTAACCTGGTAGTAATATTTGACTCTTTTGTTCCTTTTTGTGATAAGTAGCTAGGGCTTGCCTCGAACTTATCCTGTCTCAGTCTTCCTGGTTTATAGGCAGGGGTCACTATGTCCTTCAGACTTAAAAATATTTTTATTGAATATTTGTTTAAATTTGTTTATGTTCATTTATTTATTTTCTGTGTGTGTATAAGTGTGTAGAAATGTGCGTGTGTGTAGAAGTCAAGAGGACAACTTTTTGGAGTCAGTTCACCGTGTGAGTCGTAGAGATTGAACTTGTCTTGATGGCATGTGCCTTGCTAAACTGTCTCTTTGGTTTTTCCAGACAAGGTTTCTCTGTTGTAACTCTGGCTGTCCTAGAACTCACTCTGCAGGCCAGGCTGGCCTTGAACTCACAGAGATCCACCTGCCTCTGCCTCCCCAGTGCTACCTAGCTTGTACTTTTTTTTTTTTTTTTAAAGACTATTTTGTTGGGCTGCAGAAGTAACTCAGTGGTAAGAGTACTGGTTGTTCTTCCAGAAGATTCCTACCACCATATGGCAGCTCCTACTAACCTTAAATTCAGTTCCAAGAGAACCAACACTCTCCTGGCCATCACAGGCACTGCGCATGCATGGTATACAGACGTACATTCAGATAAAACATCAATACACATAAAATAAAAATAAAGGTTAAAAGAAGAAATTTAAAGAATATGTTTTTGCCTGGTTGGTCACTCATGCCTTCAATCCCCAGCACTTGAGAGGCTGAAGCAGCAGGTTGCCACAAGTTCAAGACAATGCATTCCAAGTCAGCCTGGGCTACAGAGTGAGACCTCGTCTCAAAACAAGTAAAGAATACTTATCTTACTGGGTGAGGTGGTCCACACCTTTAATCCCAGCCCTCAGGGGAGGGACAGACAGTTAGTTCTCTGTGAGTTTGAGTCCAACCAGAGTTACCTAGTGAGACTCTGTTTTAAAGACGACAAGAATACTTACCTTACTTGATGGCCGTTAGCTCTCCCTTGCCTGCCTCCCGCCTTCGCAGTGTCATCATGTATGTAGTCTCTGAGATTCCACTTCCTACCTTACCTTCCAGCTACGTTTTTCTCAAATTTCTTTTGTGAGTTTTGTCATTACTTTTTAAAGTTAAGGATTCCTTTTCCCTCATCTGAATGCCACCTCCTCTGCAAAGCTGCAGCCAGGAGGCCTCTGCATGACATTCTCCCCGCCCCACGTGAAAACTGAACTTTGAGAGGGAGGCTGCCTTAGTGCTGACTTGTATTCTGGGTTCTGAGAACAATGGCTTACTGAAAGTAAGATACAAACGTCTTTGAAGATGGGTATTGAAAATCTGCACAGGAAAAGCCATATTTTAATAGTCATTGAAAATTCGTATCCATGATAGATGGATAGGTAGATGAAAGAGAGGGTTGTTTTTGTTAAAACTAGCTTGTGCTCTCTCACTGAACAAGACTCTTTCTTTCCAGCCTACAAGACCGTCTCAGGAGTGAATGGTCCACTAGTAATCTTAGATCATGTGAAGGTAACGCCACATCCATTATGGTCTGACTATTTTTCTTCAGATTTCACCACTACTCTTTAAATTTGTGTCATGGATTTTAAGCCGTTCTTCAGTATGACTGTAAGTGTTACTTGTAGGAAAGAAAGGCCTAAAGTTAGAAGATTGGACTCCAGTACTAGATTTAGTGTGGATTCCATTTATGACCTCTAGTCCCTTGTTTTCAAAGTTGTGGAGAAAGAGACTACTTAATAGGTTTTTAGGAGGAAAAACAGTAATGAGTTTTAGAACCTGAAGGATATTATACAAATATGTGGCATCTTACATCCTTTGTCAAAGCTTGATGTTATAGGCTTTCTAAAAGTAGTGTTTTTCCCTCTCTACTAAACATTAAACTCTTGAGTAAGTAAATGTACATTATCATTGAGAGCCTGACATAGACATGCAAGTAATGAATACAAGAACAGATTACTTCAATAGTGGTTTAAAACCTTAAATTGATTGTAAGGATCATTAGCATGTTGGTGTTTTGTTTTGTTTTTTTGTCTTTGTCAATTATGAAATTACTAATTTTAGAAAAGAAGGCATAGAATCTGGTTTTTAATTGGTTACTCTGGACTAAGCACCCTACCTGATTTCTACAATCAAAATATCATCAGAAAAAAATAAACATAAATAATTCAAACAAAAAGTATTTTTAAAAGACAAAAGGAAAAAGTATTAGAGAAAATAATGTGCTTTCTAGAGTTTCTGTTGGTGGCTGTTGGGGCAGAGCTGGGAGGAGCACATAGCTATTAGTTTGTTGACAGATGCTAATGTTGATTATGTATGGCTTAGAACTTGGAATCCTCCTACCTCAGCCCTCAGTGCTGGGGAGACTTTTTACATGGTGAATTGGGCATGTGAGGCCATGGGAAACATTTTATGCTAGTCAAATGTTGTTAGAGCATTCATTTCCCAGATAATGAAAAAAACAAAACAGGAAATTAAGTCTAGAGACACTCACTACAGGCTTAAGTGAAACATCAGCCTATTGGCGACAACACTGAAGACCCATTTATGACTTTCAGGATGACAATTTCCTAAATATAAGATGAAATCATAAAAAATAACAATACTTTTATTCCATAAAGCCTTACTTTTGTGGGATAGAAAATGCCATAAGCAAAATTAAAAGATAAAAAACCTGTTTATAAAAGGATTAATGTCCAGAGTCTGTAAAACCACAAAGGAGTAAGAAAGTAAAGGGGGAATGAGGCTTTTTATTTTTTAAATATACTAATAGGGGGGATGTGAGATAATCTAGTACCTTTGCAGGATAATTGGGCAGAGCACGGGCACCACCAGTATATAGCTTACCAACTTTTGTGAAGAGTTGCATGCAAAAATGAAGGTTGTTATATCATTATTGTAGTAGTATAATGTGGAACAACTCTGTTTCATTAGGTGAACAGCTGAATTAAACATGATGTCACTAGATGATTTTTTTATTTGAGACAAAAGAGTTTCATTGTGTACCTTGGTTAACCTATAACTATGTAGACCAGGTCTGCCTCTGCCTCCAAATGCTGAGTTTAAAGGCATGTACCACCACACCCAGTTTGGTCATTAGCTTTTAACTGTGTCAGTTGTATAAACATTAATTTTAAGATGCTTATTAACATTTTAACACGTCCAAAATCCAATGGTTTTATAATCCCTAATATACAATAATTTGATTAAAGGGATTTTCTCTCCTCAAATCACATAGAATGATACATCTTTCAATTAATCATGTTGGTAGATTATAGTTAATAGCCTGACAATGTATTAGGTTAAATGTGGGTCAGTACAGTAAAGCAAGGTGCCCAATGACACATCAAATACTTTGCCAGTTAAGTACTTAAAACAGTGTCTTACCTGGGTATGGTATCTCAGGAGTTTGTAATCCCAGCCCTAAGGAGGTACAGACAGGTCATCCTCAGAGATAGATAGATAGATAAACAGATAGATTGATGGGTGGATAGATGGATAGATTAGAGGTAGATAGGTAGCTCATCCTCAGCTATAGATAGATGGATGGATGGACAGTTAGATCATCCTTAGAGATAGATAAATAGATAGGTCATCCATAGCTATAGATAGGTAGATAGGTCATGACAGATAGATAGATCATGATAGATAGATAGATAGATAGATAGATAGATAGATAGATAGATAGATAGATAGTTTAGTTAGTCTGGGGCAGACTTGGGTTGCATTCTACCCTATTTCAAAAATGAACAACATAAGGCTGGGTGAGGGTGTGGGGTGGGAAGGAACCTTTTAGAGGTACACATTCTTAAATAGATTGAGAGAGACTTGCACATTATATGATAGTAACATTATGTAATACCATTTTATCTTTCTCCTCTCCTGTGACTCCTAGATGATTACAGGTACACATAGCCCAATAAGGGAACATCAATTTGGGTGGTAGAGGCATTGTTATTGGTAATTTTATATCTTTCTGCAGTCTCAGAACCTTAAGTTATGCACACAGAAGAAAATGAGTAAATGTAATGGCTGTGTTTCTCTCTGCACCCTGCAGAGAGTTTGTCACTTTGTGAGTCAGTGAATGTAAGTTGTAGGGGCCGAGATTCCATCCCTGTGTATTTGTTGGGAGGCAGGGAAAGTGTACAGACATCAAGGCTGTGGTAGAGATGCATAGAGTAGCTTGGGCAGCTTTTACAATGTCGACTATTAACCCTTCACTGTTTTCCTCTTTAGTTTCCCAGGTACGCTGAGATTGTCCACTTGACATTACCAGATGGCACAAAAAGAAGTGGGCAAGTTCTAGAAGTTAGTGGCTCCAAAGCAGTGGTTCAGGTGAGCATCACTCAAAACCATTGAGCTGTTTCCTAAACTGAAAACACATGAGTTCCATGACAGGATGATTATGAAAAGCCACAGTCACTTGTGATTCGATGCTATCAAAATGATACCCAACTCAGTCTTTTGAATTTTGATATTATTTTATTACAGGGAAAGAGAGGTTTCTCAACCTGTTCCCTAAAAAATAGTATAGAGCAGGGGTAGATGAAATTTCTAAGTGACCAGATGGTAATTTTTTTAGATTTTATAAGATGACCAAAAATCCTTACATTTTTTTTTTCTTTTTCATTGTTTTTTCTTTCAACCATCCTTTTTACACATAAATGAGATCTTTAGCTTGCTTGTGATATTTAACCCTGCAAATAGGATGCTTGGTAAGTGTCCTTAACCTAAATTTCTGTTACCCTTCTGATTGATTCCCTTTCTTGGTAGGTATTTGAAGGGACATCAGGTATAGATGCCAAGAAAACATCCTGTGAGTTTACTGGGGATATTCTCCGAACACCTGTGTCTGAGGATATGCTCGGTATGTGAACGTCACTCTTCGTTTCTCACACAGCTGTTTTCTTTTAAACATGTTTATATAAAATCTAGAAACATGAATACAGATTTGTGAGTGTGGGTCTACTCTGTTCTATCTTGTTGCTGTTGTATAGGTCGGGTATTCAACGGATCAGGAAAACCCATTGACCGAGGTCCTGTGGTGCTGGCTGAAGACTTCCTTGACATCATGGGTAGGGACAGTGGTGTCTACTGGGAGCCTTGTCAGATAGAGAATAGTTGTTATGGTATCACTTAAAGAAGGCAATTTTAAGTACAGAGAAATTCTTTGTATAGTTCTGATCTTTTAATTTTATTTCAGTTTCTATCCAAGAATAATATGCAGACATACTAACATCTTCCCTTTTTGGAATACGTCAGGTCAACCGATCAACCCTCAGTGTCGAATCTACCCAGAGGAGATGATTCAGACTGGCATTTCTGCCATTGATGGCATGAATAGTATTGCTAGGGGACAGAAAATTCCCATCTTTTCTGCTGCTGGATTACCACACAATGAGGTGAGAGCTAGGATACTTTCTGGGGCATGTTGTGGGGAGAATCTCTAGATGCATCGGCTTACCTAGCATGTGGTTGGTATCTTCTAGTCACCGAAGTCAGGCATGTATGTCAGCCTTCTCACTTCTACTTCTGTGTCTTCATAAAAATCACAGTTTTTGTGGACCAATTTAGTAATTAAGGTATTTAAGAGTTACGGATGTTATCCTGTTGTCAGGATATGATTTTAGTTTACAGCTTGTTTCTTTTCATCCTTAACAGATTGCAGCTCAGATTTGCCGTCAGGCTGGTTTGGTAAAGAAATCCAAAGATGTTGTGGACTACAGTGAGGAAAATTTCGCCATTGTGTTTGCTGCTATGGGGGTAAGTATGGTAGTCTCCTGTTTGGGAATAACATAAAATTGACTGCTGTTAGAATGAGGTGGTAAACTACACATAAATAGTTGACTTTGTTTCTAGGTAGAGACAGTGCATCTTGACATTTTAGCAAAACCAAGGACTCAAAATTTAACATGTGGCTAAAACCTAATAATACTCTGCATGCCCAGAGTGCTTTACTCTGACTTACATTTAAAAAAAAAAAAAATATCAATTCTTAAACTTTTAAAAGATGGAATAACTTAGATTCGTAACTTGGCCTTCATCAGAAATAGATGTTGAGAATTTTCTTTCTCCCAGCACTGATGAAGTCATTGATATTTAGGTAAACATGGAAACAGCCCGGTTCTTCAAATCTGACTTTGAAGAAAATGGCTCAATGGACAATGTCTGCCTCTTTTTGAACCTGGCTAATGACCCAACGTAAGTAAATATGGCCACTTCTTTCTGTTTGAGAAGACTGAGGATCAAGGGTGTTGAGAGAGGTAAATGTGGAGTGTAAGCCTCCTCACTGATGTAACCCTGTATTTAAATTCTAGTCTGCTTCTTGGGAGCTGTTTGGCTTTGTATAGATTACGTATTTATGTAGACACTGAAGCTCAAAAAAGTGACCAGTGATACTGACTGGATTGTTGAACCTGCTAAATGACATCATACATAAGAGTTATTGGGACATAATAGATAAACAGTAAATAACTTTTTTCTTCTTATCAGGAAAATGTGTAACCCATTTCCTTCCTACCCTTTTCCTCACCGCCTCTTCTCGGTTTTGAGAAAAAGTAGCTCTGAGAAAGGACAAGCATTTGTAAAATAATTTAAACTTGTGGCACTTACTCTTCTATAAATACACGGAGTAATTGCCTACAGAGGCATCTTTAAAGTAATCATTGTTTTCCTCTCCTTAATTTATTAAGAATGTCAAAAAGGAAACTGCTGTGGTTTCCAGAATTGTTTTGGTTCTGGCTTTTGAGTGACCTGGGACTTGTGTTCCCTTTCAGCATTGAGAGAATCATTACTCCTCGCCTGGCTCTGACCACAGCTGAGTTTCTGGCCTACCAGTGTGAGAAGCATGTCCTGGTCATCCTGACAGATATGAGTTCTTACGCTGAAGCACTTCGAGAGGTAACTTTTCTTTCTTTCCTTTATTTTTTTCTCAGTCAAACAAAATGGGTCAATTTGTAAGGTTATCTTGACCCTTTGTAAGTTTCTGAGTTTTTTGTTTTTTTCATTCATGTTTTTAGATTGTTACTGATTGATTATTAGATTATCTTCATCAGAAAAGACAGTACAATTTATTTTTCTATAAACTTGGAAACATTAAATAATGAGATTAAAATTAATAGCTAGCCAGCCTGCTTACCACGCTGTCACTGTTCCAAGGGTTTAAGAAATAAGAAAGCACCACAAACTGATGATAGTGTTATATTCCCAGGGATTCCTCTGTGTGTGTGTGTGTGTACCCTTTTCAGATTCCTAAATTTAAAAAAAAAAAAAATGTGTGTGTGAGAGAGTGGGTGTATGTATGTGCTCACGGAGGCCAGAAGAGAGTATCAGATCCCCTGGAAGTGGTTTACAGCTGGTTGTGAGCTTCCCAGTGTGGGTGCTGAATGCTGAACCCAGGACTGCAGCAAATGCTCTTAACCTGCTGAGCCATCTCTATGGCCCGCCAGGTCTCTGTTTTTATGATTACAGTATTTTAATAAATGGTCTGGCAACACTATCTTTGAAACATCTTTCTTCAGAAGACCAAATGTTTATATAGTAACAGTTGTAACATGATCACATAGAAGTTTTAGGGTATTTTAAGACAAGCTAAGGCCTTAGCCTCCCCAGGGCTGAGATTTCAGGTATATACCACTACACCCAACTAAATTTTTTTCACAGAATTTATTTATACACATAGTATTTATTATCATCACTCATTATTTTAAAATACATAAGTGAAGCCTTATGAAAAGAACAGAAATTTTTTTTGTTTCCAAACTCCAAAGATTATTGTCTATTCAGCACTGAGGAAAGTATCGTCATTAACAAACTGAAAATAGAGGAAATGATCGTCTGAGTAGAATCTGAGAATGGTATCATTCTTCCAGCCCCAACTGAATCACCCTTCCAGCTCCAACTGAATTTCTGATTCATTTTAATTTTCAACATTTCTGTTTCACAACCACCTAAATTAATATTTTGTTGGGCATATTCAAGCAGACATTCTAACCAGACTTTTTTTCTTACTCTGATGTATTATGATAATCTCCTTTGATTTGCTGTCAGGTTTCAGCAGCCAGAGAAGAGGTTCCTGGTCGGCGAGGTTTCCCAGGCTACATGTATACTGATTTAGCCACAATCTATGAACGTGCTGGTCGTGTGGAAGGCAGAAATGGCTCTATTACCCAAATCCCTATTCTCACCATGCCCAATGATGGTAAGTTTGCATCGTAGATTATAACAGACTTAATTACTGTAAGGGCTTTGGTGTGTGTGTGAGTGTGTGTGTTTTAACATTTTTTTTATTTGTGTGTATGTGGGGGTGCTTTCCTTAGTGTGCATGTGGAGATCAGAGACAATTTGACCAGAATTAGTTCTGTCTTACTATGTCCCAGAGAACTCAAGTAATCAGGCTTGGTGCCAAGTATCTTTACCTTCCAACCAGCTTGATAGCTCCAGGACTTTGACTCTGTGGAAGTCAATCATCTCCCTTTCTGAGTTAAAATCCCTCTGAGGTTTACCTTAACTAGATAATTTACACCTAAACAACATTTTCATTTGAAGATTACTCCTAACTATTCTTAACACTTTTTGTAAGAAAACCAATTTTCATTGTAATTTGGATTTTAAATTTTTATTTATGATATATTATTGGGTGTCTGCTATTTTCAGAGGACTGTTTTAGTTACAAAGAGTTTGTCTCTAGTTAATGTAAGCTGTTTGGATTTTCTTGTGAGCCAGTCATTTAAATAGTTAAATGTGCAGTGAAGAACATAGAGATGTTTGACCCCCAACTTTTGTAAGAAGCAACCTGCTCTTCCTGGGCTTGTCCAAGCACACAGTGCAGCAAGGCTGAGTGTGCTCAGGGTGGGGCCCTTCAGAATTCTTCTAGCATCATGCCCTTTTGTCTATATTTCAGTTTTAAAAGTAGTTTTTATAAGATATTTTAGAAAACTCTCTGTGATGAGCACTGTTGTGCTTTGTGAATCTTCTCTGGTTGATCTGCGCTTAGGCACAGAGAAATAGAGTATTTGTTGGGTTAGCAGTGGTAGCTCTGCAGCTCAGTCTGGATCTGTAATCCACAACAGCAGTTATGCTGTGTGGCTTTTGACATAAACATGACCTCTTCCAGAGGAGCAGACACAAAACTTCTGTCAGCAGTTAGAAGCACACCATTTGGCATGGTCTTTGGGTGCTGCCTGAGCAGCACTGCCATGCCTGTGTGTCTTACATTTGCAGAATTTTGTGCTTAAAATGGAACTTTATGTTTTAAGATAAACACCACCAAGTGCACTCCTTTAATCCCAGCACTTGGGAGGCAGAAGCAGGCAGATCTCTGTGAGTTTGAGGCCAGCGTGGTCTACAGAGTGAGTTCCAGGACAGCTAGAGTTACATCAGAGAAACCCTATCTTGAAAAAACAGGAAAGAAGGAAGGGAAGGGAAGTTAGGAAGAAGCAAGCACGTAACTAGGAGCAAATGTAGCCACTTTACTTCATAGTGTGCAACACGGAACTGTTGTAACAAATGAAATGGCCATTTAATGTGGCAACTGCTAGGCACATTACCCTATATTTAAATTCAAGTTGATTAAAATGAAATTTGAAATTTCAGTTTATTAGCCACATTTAGGTGCTCAGCAGCCACATTTGGCGAAAGCTTCTCTGTCCTGCTTCCATATCTTTTGCTATGATAAAACACCCTGATAAAAATATCTGAGAGGACAAGGGACAAGAGGTATGTTTCAGTTTATAATTCCATATTACAGTCCATTATTTTAGGGAAGTCAAGGCAGAACTTCAAACAGCTAGTCACTTCATGTCCATGGTTAAGAGCAGAGACATGAATGCTTGTGCTCAACTCAGTATGTCCACTGTTTCACACACAGTTCAGGACACGCTGCCTAGGGAATGGTTCCACCCATGGTAGGGTATCTTTTCCCATCAATTAATTTAATTAGGACAACTCCTCACAGATACACTCACAGACCAACCTAACCAAGACTCTCTTCCCAGATTGTATTTAGTTGACAATTAAAGCTAACCATCATACTACTAACTTAGATAGCACAAATACATCATCCTGGAAAATTATTCTCTGTAGCTCTTATAATTAGAGCTGTGTAGGTAACATAAATTGGCTTCTTGTGGGATTGACCATGTGAGATAGTCATGTTCTTAACACCATATGTGTTCCTCTGGCAGATATCACTCATCCCATCCCTGACTTGACCGGGTACATTACTGAGGGGCAGATCTATGTGGACAGACAGCTGCATAACAGACAGGTACTGATACTTTTGTGCTGTGGGGCTTGAAGCTACTATCACTCTCTACTGACTTGATTTATTCTTTGAGACTATTTTGCTTAGAAAGTCTCAGATTGTTTTTTTTTTTATATGGTTTTAAAAGTGTCATTTCTATAAGCTAAAATCTCAGAATTAAGAATTACCATTTTTATTTATTGTGCCTTTAAATGGGATCAATTGTTTCAAGGAACTTTTTTGTGGGAAATTCTATGCTAAAAATGGTATGTGGTATAATCTGCTAATCCTATTAATAGAAAAGCAGGAATTTTCCTGGTTTTGTAGCAGATTTCCAAAGTCAGCTTTTAGGGAAAATTAACCTTTTATTTTGGATATAAAATTTTCAAGTCCATGAAGATGATTAATTAGATGAATACTGTGGCAGTCCAGGCAGATATTGAAACTGTAGGTTTTCACAACCATGTTGTGCTCTCTTCATATTTCATGTTTTTGGATCAGATCCTCAAAAGAAATACTGTATCCCAAATGTTTCTCACTGCCACTTCTTCCCTGGGAAATACTAGACCTCATGTAGGAAAAAAACCTGCACATCTATATGATATGAGGGATACCTGTGACTTCTAAATGCTTCTGTACAGTAAAGCTCGAATTTTACACAGTTACGTTTCTCCTTTCCATTCTACCCAAGATTTACCCACCTATTAATGTGCTGCCCTCACTCTCTCGGTTAATGAAGTCGGCTATTGGAGAAGGAATGACCAGAAAAGATCATGCTGATGTATCTAACCAGCTGGTATGTGTGCTTTTCTAAGGATGAGGTTTGAATGTGTTTTGTTTGTTTTATTTTGTTTTTCATCAGGACGGGGTTTTTCTGTAGACCTCGCTGGCCTTGAACTCACAGAGACTGGCTTGCCTCTGCCTCCTGAACACTTGGATTAGAGGCATGCACCACTACCACCCGGCTAGGATGAGGCTTGAAAGACTGCTTTTCTCTGCGTATTCTTTTGTCTTCCCCATAGCTTTTCTCTCTACCACTCTTTTTTTTCTTTCCCTCCAAGTAGAATTTCAGTATTAGTTTGATACGGAATAATAACTCATTGGAACAAAGCAGCCTATTTTCGTAAGAGTAAAAGATCCTAATCAAGGTTAAAATACCAAGCTTGGGGTCTGGAGTGATGACTCACTGGCTAAGCACATTTGTTCTTGCAAGAGGACCCATGTGATGGCTCACAACCATCTGTAACTCCAGAAAAGGGGAACTGACATCTTCTGACCTCCGAGGGTAACAGGCATGTACATGGTACACATAAACACATGCATGCAAAACACTCACACATATAAAATAAAATCTTTGAAAAATAAAACCAAACAACCTATGAAGTTTGGGCAGCTTATGGTGTCCTACCTGTAATCCTAGCATTCAGAAGGCTAAGGCAGAAGAATTGCAAATTGGAGATCAGCCTGGGTGGGCTTCATAGTGACATTGCCTCAAGAAACAGTAACAAGAAGAAGAAAATTACCAAGCTTATAACTCATTTCTAGGACTATATATAGTTTTAAATTTTTATTGGATATTCTGCCCCTATTTATGTATCTTATTTATTTTTATGTGTATTGATGTTTTTCCTGCATGAATATCTGTGCACTACATGCATGCAGTGCCCAACAAGACTAGAAGAACATTTGGGATCCCTTGACCTAGAGTTACAGAGGCTGGTTAGCTGCCGTTTGGGTTCTGGGAATAGAACCTGGGTCCTCTAGAAGAACAGCCAGTGCTCTTAACCACTGAGCCATCTCTCCAGCCCATAGTTTTTAAAATAAAAAACAATAATAATAACAATAATCTGGCAACAGGGCTCAAGGCACTTACTGCCAAATCTGACAGCCTGAGTTCAATCCCAGGGACCTGCATGCTGGAAGAAGAGAACCGACTTCTGCAAATTGTCCTCTGACTCTCACACACATACCATGGCACATAAAATATTTAATTATTTAGTGTGTGTTCCTATGCACACTAAATAAGCAAATAAAATAAATGTGATAAAAGCTTTAAACATGAAAATAAAAACAAAAATGTGGTCTTTTCTAATTATATCATATATCTGTATAGATACCATCACGTATTTATTACTTAACATATTAACCAACCAACAGGATACTGACACTTAAAGGTGTATATATTTTATGAAATCCTTATAGATTGTACATCAAACATAACAATATCAGATCCTGCAGTGAAAATAGCAAGCCTGTGAAATCACAGGCATTTAAAGAGACCTGAAGATGTTCTCTGGGGTTCTGTATATCATGTTCTATCCATTATAAGTTCATTGACCTTCTGAGGAAGTATATTTTTGTAGTGTTGGTAATATCTGCATTGCATTCCTGAAGACCTCTTCCTGGGGGAGACTAATAAATACTTGAATTCTTTCCTGGAACTTTCTGAGAGTTGTCTCTTGGTGAAGAGAGCTGCAGCAGGGCATTTCTGTATCATGTTGACATGTGTCTGTCCTTCTCAGTATGCGTGTTATGCTATCGGTAAGGATGTGCAAGCCATGAAAGCTGTGGTGGGAGAAGAAGCCCTGACCTCAGATGACCTTCTTTACTTGGAATTTCTGCAGAAGTTTGAGAAAAACTTTATTACTCAGGGTAAGATGATTCCCTTCAAGCTTGAAATTTCTAAGAATTGTTAAGCCCTCCTTGCAAATCTGAGGACTCATTGGTCTATATGTATTTTCTCTAATGAGAGGCACTCCTCCAAGTTCTGCTGTATCTTTGTCTTAACCTCTGACTCCCTTCCCTCTGCCTTCTGAACTTCCTCAGGGATCCCTCATTTTATTTCACAAAGCCCAACTAGCTTTTTTGCTGTTCTTTTTTTCCCTAAGCATTGATTGACACTATGCTGTGGACTCTTAACTTGCTCTATGAGATCCTTGCCTTCTTTCCAAAGCTCCTGTATCTCTACCTACTATAAGCATGTCTTTATGTATGTTATCCCCAAGGACCCACTGACCAGAACGAGACTTTTCCCCAGCTGACGACCTTCCTGCCTGCCAATATTCTGGTCTGTGTGCTGTCTGCGTCTGGTGCAGTCATTTTTCCAGCTAACCTATCTCAGTTGCTGGGCATCATTTTGGTTCGTTCTCTCTCTCTCTCTCTCTCTCTGTCTCTTTCTTTCTCTCTCTCTGAGAATCTCATGCATATATACAATGAAATAAGATCATAGATATCTACCACTTCAATTCTCCTCCAACTCCCTCCATATAGTAGAACTCCCAACCTGTCCCACTTTTTTTCATGATAACTCAATAGTCTAGTTGACTGAGTAGCCTGCCTCTTTCCTTCTTTCTTTTCCTCCCTTCCTCTCCTCCTCCTCCTCCTCCTCCTCCTCCTCCTCTCTCTCTCTCTCTCTCTCTTTCTTTCTTTGTGGTTGTTGCTGTTGTTGTTTTTTCAAGACAGGGTTTTCCTGTGTAGCCCTGGCTCACTCTATTATTTTTGTATTCTTACTACAAAATCTTGTCCAGTAGTTTTCAGACTTCGATGTGTTTACTAATCAACCATCTTAAAAATGCTGATTCTGACTCAATAGATTTGGATGGGGCTGGAGATTATGGGGGTTCCTGGGTGACAGTGAAGCTACAGGTCTGTAGCCATGCTGAGATTTAAGGCCCTCATCCAGAGCTTTGTCCCGTCATCCTTGGCCACTGGTGCCAGCTATTTACCACTCTAACAACTCAGGGAAGCTATTAATAATTTTATTGGTTGTCTCTCTTCTAAGAAGCCTCCAGAGGGTTTCCTAATGGCACATATGAGTTTTCAAGCTGTTTTGCTCAATCATAGTGTTATTTCTGCTGAGGCTAGAAATATTCCATCCTCGACTGCAGTGATAGTTACTACTATCACTAGGTTGCTACTTTGAATAAGACTTAGGGTTTGCACACTCTTTGACTTGCATCATGCATTCATATTGAAATCACCCCAGATCCACAGTGGGTGGAACCAACACATGCTAGGCAAGTACTTAACCACTGAGCTATACTGTTGGTCTTGTTAAGGTTTAGTTTTTTTTCCCCTCTCTTTGTTTCTCTCTTTCCTGCTTGCTTGCTTGCTTGCTTGCTTTTTTTTAATGCAGAACCTAAAAAATATGGTAAAGTTCTCTTGAAAAAGGAACCCGGAACTCCAGCCATTCTTAATCTTATGGTTGAAGATGTGTGTGTGTGTGTGTTGGGGGGAACTTAATTCTGCTATATTAAATACAATAATTTGGTTGGCCTGTAATTTCAGCACTTAAGAGGTAGAGTTTGATGCTAGCCTGGGTCACTCAGTGAGACCCTGTCTCAAAATAAAGTTTTGAAAACCACTGACCTATAATATACTCCATTTTGTGGCATTTACGGCCTTCTCAGCATCTTTGTAGATTCCTGCAAGCCCAGCTTTTTCTCCTGTGCCCTGTGTCCTCCAGTCTGCTTTGCTAACCTTTGAACACCTCAACTCTACAACTGCACACTGCCTCTCCTCCTCTCTGATCTCTTGGTACTTTGTGCCCTCATTTCCACATCCAGTCTCAAGTCCTAACCTCTGTTTTATTTCTTGTATTTTATTCCTACCCTGCTTACTAATCCATAGACAGAATACTGAAAAGCACTAATCAACTGGAAGTGCTTTGCCATTAATTCGGTATCAATTTTTTAGGTCCCTATGAAAACCGCACTGTCTATGAGACTTTGGACATTGGCTGGCAGTTGCTCCGAATCTTCCCCAAAGAAATGCTGAAGAGAATTCCACAGAGCACCCTGAGCGAATTTTATCCTCGAGACTCTGCAAAACACTAGCTACTGCTGCTTGCGTGGTGTGACCCTCTTGTGAAGTACTGGTTCTGTTTCCTGATTCCTTTTGCACTCCTCCATCCCCACCTGTGTGCGGGAGTTTACCTGTTACCCTGTAATTAAAAACGAAGGCTAGGTAACTATTGTGCCAGTGTTGCAACGTTTAAACTGCTAACAGATTGAGAGATCCCTGCCCAGAAAACCTCACCTTCAGTGCTTTCTTTCAAGTAGCTGAGGGATGGAGTGAAGTTTGCTTACTGATGTATGTATTTGTACATAGTGGAGAGCTAGTTGCTAATAATGTCTTGTTTGGGTCTCCCAAACCCTACCTCTCAACTCCCTTAAGAGTATCACTGTTTTGAAGTTAAAATGCTTTGGTCTCAAATCTAGGGGCAAGGTGGAGACTAGAAGATTCTCCTTTCAGAAGAACCATGTGGCTCGCAGCTGAGCCTTTCCTCTGGAGTGCTGATGTGCCTGCTGGGTCTGTCCTCTGCTCTGTGCAGATGGGTTTTACTGTCTGCTTATGCTTTCTGGTGAGATGAGTTCCTTTCTGCCAGTGCTGTGACTTGGGATTCCTGCGTGGCGTTTCTCTTTGAGGCCCGCAGGGAATTATGCAGCGTTACACATCTGGCATCTTCCTGGCAGCGGTGGCATGTCTTGTGCTGATGACCCCCACTGGGCTTCAGTCATAGGAGAATTGAGACTTGGAAAGAGTTGGGGTATAATTAAGAAAAACCCTACATCCCATCCTCATCCTGATACGTTATGGTGGTTTAGGTTTCTACATGGTCCCCTCCCCCGCAGATCCTGAGATGGGGTGTGAAGGCAGCTTGCCCTTAGGTTTGTGGATGTTTTAAACTCCTCAATCCCCAAGCTTTCTGGCCCAACTCTGCCTTTTCCGGGTGATCTTGTGGCACATGTGGCAGTGTTTCTTTCATTCCTGCTCCTTCCTGGCGTGAGCCCTGAGCTATCTTATGTGCACCTCTGCCGTGTCTGCTGTTGGGTCTCTGTGCTGTGTTCTCAGGTGCAGTAGTAACTTCCTCACTCTGTGCATTCCATCTTCCAGTTATTTTTCTCTGAGGGGATGGGGGGGTCAGCATGATTATATTTTAATGTAGAAAATGTGACATCTCGTTATAAATGAAAATAAATGTTAAATTAAATGGAAGTTACCTGAAACGACTCTGTGTCTTCTCATCAGAAGAGGAACGACAGCAAGCGAGTGGGTAACTTGAGTCTTCATGTTGTGATCTTCATAATGAGATTAGCCTGTGTTGGTGTGTAAGAAATGTGAGTATGCTTCGTATTCCCGAAGGTCTGGAGAAGGCGTCTGTTGTACAGCTGGAGAGTGGCCGCAGCAGCACTCAGGCAATATTTATTAACAAACCTTTATCAAGACAGATTGACTCTTCTGCAGCAGTGGGGCTGGTTGTTTAAGGAGCATCCTTGCTAGTTTTTATATATATATAGTTTATTCATTTATTGTTATTTTTATATAAATTGGTGTTTTGCCTGCGTGTATGTCTGTGTGAGGTGTCAGATCTCCTGGAACAGGAGTTACAGACAATTGTGAGCTGCCATGTGGGTGCTGCAACTTGAACCCACGTCCTCCAGAAGAGCAGCCATGACCTTAACCCCTGAGCCATCTCTCCAGCCCTGGGAAAGCATTTTCTAAGCGAGCCTTCTAGTAAACAAATTCAAATGACAAGTATCTTCAAAGGACAAGTCATTTGCAGCTGACCACCACTCAGTGTGGAGATTTCATGAGTAAAGGACCCTCTGTAGATTAATGTCATCAGTACCTCACCAAGGTGCTGCTCTCCTGTGAGACTGGGTAGTCTGAAGTGTCCAGTCCACAGAGAAGGCTGCTTCTGAAATCTGAGGCTGGGTTGAGGGCAGGTGAGCCCAGCTCAGTGCACTAGGGTCCATAGGAAGATGATGTCCAGAACAGTATGACAGACGGATCTGGTGGATCAAGCCTGAATCCAACGTCATCCTCAAAGATATGTGTCTAAGACTACTGTACCGTGCTATACTGTCTCAGAAAAAGAAGAAAAAACAATGAAGGCATTTCTTGAGGTTAATTTTTTTTGTGTAAAAACATTATGTATAAGGAAACAGTTTTATTTGCTGGTGTTTTGTTGTTGTTTGTTTTAAACAAAACTGGCATTCCATAGCCACAAAGTGCTTTTTATACCAAACCATTTTTCAGTTTAGGTTTGAACCTTATGCTTAGGCAGCCAAGGTGCCCCCTCCTCCATGGAAGCACATACCCTCATGACTCATGTCTGGGAACATGAGACAGTCAGTCACTCACCACAGCTCTGTATCTTCACCAGGATTTGTTTGCACACCCAGGGTCTGCTAGGAATTGTTGAGTCCTCCTGATTAGTCAGTCACACTTCCTGTTTTGGGGAAAGCAAACATCTGACCAGCTACCCCTAAGGCTAGAGACTCAGGTAAACAAGTCTGGGACCAGCTGGATTGCCAGCCTGGTTGGAGCATGCATGCCCCCTGGTGAACCACTGTAAGTAATACACACGTCATATCACTGTTCTCCTAAGGATTTTTATCTGCAGACTGTCAGAGCATTTTATAAATTGAGTAAATCTGTTGGGTTTCAAGTAGCAGTGGCCTTGTTCCTTATCAGCAAAGTCCTTCTTTTTTTTTTTTTTTTTTTTTTTTGGACACTCATTGTCACATAGGGAATGGTAGAGAAAGTGCTAGAGATTAGCCCTTTAAACTTAACTGTGCCCTTGCCACAACCTGTGTCTCCCTCTAGCATCCCCTCCTTGAGTACCTGTGAGTTCCCAAGACTCCAGAGCCTGGGATTTTTATTTGTGTCTGAAGTCCCAGAACTTCAGTAGGAGACATAAGGTGGTATACCAGAGTCTCTGGTGAGGTGAAGTAAGGAAATTTTGGGTGCGGAGATAAGAACTTCAAAATGCATATCCTTGCCCACAGCTATATTCACTTCTGAAAAACAGCACAGGCCATACCTAGCTCTGGAGAGGCCTGGCACAGTTCTGGCTGTCTGTGGCTGGACAGTCAGTGGCTCACAGTGGTGCCTTCTGTGGAGCTCCTTGTCAGCCCAAGGCTCTAAGGAACATGGTCTATATAATTTCTTTAAAAAATTTTTTAGCTTTTAAAAGCCAAGCAGGATGGGAAGATGGGTCAGTGGTCTTGTGCATATAGGCCTGAAGACCTGAGTTCAAACCCCAGATCCACAAAGCAGCAGGAGAAACCAACTCCTAAGAATTAGTTTCCTCTAACCACGTGTGCACACTCCTGCCTACAAACAGCCCCTTCTTGGGTAAAGGTTTTTACCTCTCCCATCACTGAGCAGAGTTTGAACCCAGATCTTTGCCTGCTTAGGAATCTTGGGACATCTATTCCTTTCTATTTGCGCATTCTCTGGAAGGCAAGTGCGATGTAGCGGTTCAGCCCCTGAGAAACCAAGCTTCTCCCTGCGGTGCAGGTGGCCAGAAGGTGTGCAAGTGCTGGACATGCTTGGGACCAAGCCAATGAGGCCAGGACTCTGATCCAAGTTGAAATGACTGGAAACCTCACTGCGCTTTGAGCTAAGACACTCTGTTCCCTGGTTCTGTTGTGTTTTTCCCAGGACCTACTCTTAGCAGCACTCAGGCGTAGCCCTAGCACTAGAGGGATTTCATTAATGGTTTACTCATCAGATTCACATCGTGCAGATAGAACTTGAAAAGTGCAGATCAAGGGGTAGGCAACAAAGGAAGACTCTTTCTTGCCAGGAGTTTCTCTTCAGGTCCCTTCATGAAAATAAGAGAATCAGGCTAGCAATGGCCAGACTGGCCAATGTCTGAGTTCAGTTAGAAGCAGTTTGTTCTCCAAAGCTCTGACTCCTGAAGTAAAGAACTGGACCCAGATTAGCATCTGGGTGCAGAGAACATCCTTGCTTGGCTTCACTGCAAACATACAGAACAGGTGTGACCCCTGGGAAGCTCTTCCCAATATCTGTTTTATCCCTATTTGGGGTAGTCCCCATAGGTCTTGACACCTTGTGAAAATACACCAGTTACCAATGCATTTTGCTACAGGTTCTGTGAAATGCATGTCTTAAGCCATGAAGGAATTTAATGAAGGTACGTAACATGAGTACACGTAAGGACACAAGTACAGAATGTGTGGGAAGGAGATGCGGGAAAGGGATACTGTCTATGAGTTTCATAAAGGCTTAATACGTGTCATGCAGTGGCCTTTAGCACAGTCTTAGACTCTCATTTCCGTATTCCCATACAGTGCTGTACTCACTACAAGTCATTCCCTATTTCTCCCCAACATTGCCTGCTCCAGGCAACTGCCACTGATCTTCCTGTGTGGATTTGCCTATTCTATTTTAGAATCATAGTTTTGTGTGTATTTGCCTTATTTTTACTAAGCTTCTTATCATTAAAACATGTCACACTTCATTTATTTCTATTCCTGAATACTACCCACTACATATATATTGAGTTTGCATATATCCAGTCATTGGTGGGTAGGCACTTGGGTCATTTCCACTTTGGGGATCACCATGAATAAGATCAAATAGATATGCTTTTGTGTGGACTGTTTGATTTGCTTTGGGAATATATTTTATCTAATGTAAAAAACAGGATCTACCTCCTCCCTTAAGGGTTTATCCAATGTGGCAGGCCAGGGACCTGACTAGAAACCACACCTAGGAAGACAGGTTCCCCTGAATATATTACTTTCCCTTCCCAGAATTCCAACCGCAGTGTAGCCCCTAAGAACTGCAGGAGATTCATCAGGGTACGCCCAACTTCCCAAATAATAAATATCATTTTCTTACCTCTGTCTTTTCCTTTTAGATGGTGGCCAGAGCCTAGACACACTCTTCTTATACTCCCTAAGGAAAGCTCTCCTCCTGCCCTGCTGCCCGGGGGGCTGGCCTCCCTTCTGGCTTAAATTCTTTCTTAATTGTCCACTTCCAGAAAGGTGCCTGAGGTTTCCTCAAACTTTTGAGTCCATCCATTGACTCATTTGTGTCTATTCTTAAATTCTTTTATGAATGAGACTCAGAGTCCCAAGAGGGGATTTCTGATTTCTGAAGGTGTCATGTGATGGCTTTGCTGGCACTCCCCGGGATTGCTGAGTCACAAGGCAACTGTTTGAGTTAGGGTTTCTATAACTAACAAAACATCACGACTAAAAAGCAAGTTGGGAAAGGAAAGGGTTTATTTACTTCATTGAAGGAAGTCTGGGCAGGAATCAAACAAGGAAGATCATGTAGGTAGTAGGAGCTAATGCAGAGGCCATGGAGGAGAGCTGCTTACTAGTTTGCTTCTTGCTTGCTCAGTCTGCTTTCTTTTGGAGCCCAGGACCACTACTCACAGGGCTGAGCCCTCCCCTGTCAGTCACTAAGTAAGAAAATGCCTCACAGCTGGATCATATGGACACATTTTTCTCATTGAGGTTCCCTCCTTTCAGATAACTCTAGCTTGCGTCAAGTTGACACAAGACTAGACATAAGACTAGCCAGTACAGCGGGGCTGTGGTCGCTCACACCTTTAATCCCAGCGGGAGGCAGAGGCAAGTGGATGAGTTTGAGGCCAGCCAGGTTTACAAAGAGTTCCAGGACAGCCAGAGTTACAGCAGAGAAACCCTGTCCCAGGAAAAAAAAAAAGACCAGCCAGGACAGGAACTATACGTTTAATATTTGAAGAACTACCAAGCATTTCCTTAAGGTCCTGCTTTTAGGGTGTGGTTCCGGTTGTTTAGTTGTTTTAATGCCAAAGAATCTGATTTGTTTGGGAAACAAGTAACTTCTAAAACTCTTTCTGGGTTTTTTAAGATAGATTTGATGTCATTAAACAAACAAAACCAGACCTTCACTTACTGTGACACTCCCCAAGTGCTTTAATACAGTTGAAACTGAAGATACTACATTTTGCATTCTGTCCTTTTACTTAATTGCCTAGGAAACTGCACTTAATAAGCACTCTCATAGTTTAATTATACTATTATTGTACTATACTGTAACTATACCACATTTTCTTTCATGCTTAATACTCAGCATTTTTTTTTCAAATTTTCATTCTGTAATAAATTTGATTATGAATAAATGTTTTTTTTTAAATTCAGGAATATTTACGAGAGTTTTGAGAGTATAGTACAAAGAAAATGAACAGTAGGAAAACTTATTAATGTCTGTGAATTGCTTTTTAAAAAATTCATGACAGTTTGGAGATGGAGAGATGGTTCAGTGGTTAACAGCACTGGCCACTCTTCCAGGGGTTCCAGGTTCAATTTCTAGTACCTACATGGTGGTTCGTAACACCTGTAACTTGAGTTCCGGCAGATCCAATGTTCTCCTCTGACCCCCTTGGGCACTGGACATGCACGTGGTGCACAGATGTGCATGCAGGCAAAAAACACCCAAACAAAATAATTTTAAAAGTTCTTTGTAAGTGCATGACAGTTTATAGTCCTACCCTCAGGGTTCTTTTTCTCTCAGCAGCATTCATATTCCTTCTTAAATTTTGAAATTAAATGTCGTTTAAGAAAACTTCAATTTTAAGCCAGGTGTGGTGGTGCACACCTTTAATCACAACACTAGAGAGGCAGCGGCAGGCGGATTTCTGAGTCAGAGCCTACCCTGGTCTACAGGGCAAAGTTCCAGGACCAAGGCTACACCAGTGAGAAACCAAAAAAAAGGAGGGGAGGGCCTTCAATTTCAAGAAAAAAAAAATTCTACTAAACGCATGGTGGCATATATATTGAAAATTACATTTATGGAGAAGTCTGTTGGTGAAATAGCTTGGTGAATTTTCACAATGTGAATCCCTGTATCAGACATCACACACTGCATAAAACATTTCTGGCATTTCAGAAGTCCCCACTGCAACCCCTCACCTGTAAAAGTACTTGCCTGACAGCCCTGGAGCCCACATAAAGGTGAAGGAGAGAACCAACTCCCAAACCACATGTGTGCTGTGGTACCCACACTCACAGAAATTTTTTGTTTGTTTTTTTGAGACAGAGTTTCTCTGTTGTAACTCTGGCTGTCCTGGAACTCACTCTGTAGACCAGGCTGGCCTTGCAGAGACCCACCTGCCTCTGCCTCCTGAGTGCTGTGATTAAGGTGTGTGCTAGCACCTCCAAGATCAGAAATAATTTTTTTAAACTTTTTTAAAAGTTTTAAATCACAGTCAATACGTTACTGCAGGCTCCCTGAGTTTTCAGTTACTTGTGCTTCTGGAAGTCGGCAGCACCTGCTTTGTATAGATAAGGTGTGCTTATTCTGGTGCCCCCGCTTGGGTTTTCAAAAGCTGGAGCCCACACAGTTTTTAGATCCCAGGATTTCAGTTCAGATCTGTGGTTAGTACAGTGTCCGGTGCTCAGTATCCCTTCCTTGGAAACCATTGAGACATCTCTTACTATCTTGTTCCTGTCCCTAGTACATTATGGGACCTGACTTGAGAGGATGCCATGCTGAGACGTTATACAGCAACATCAGCACTAACCAAGGCAAGATTCAAGACTCGCAACCCTCCTGCTGGTTGTATAGGTGGTGAGCACGCTCCACACTCTCCACCACAGCCCAGATAGAATGAAATTCTTCTCAGCTCTGAGAAAGTCTAAGAACAGCCCTGGCACATTTCCCCGACTCTCTCCCTCCTGGACTTGTGTTCCCTGGTCTTCCCTTTGTGTGATCCTATAAAATACAGAGGGAGGGACTTCACCACTAATTCAGGTGATTTGGACAGGCACTTTGTCTCTGGCAAACAAGGTTTTTCCTTACGCTCCCTTGGAAGATTCTGAGAGCACTGTTGTTCTCAGTACTGTACCTTAACTTCACTTCAACCCAGGACACGTTTCTGCTCTTCACAACCACACCAAGGTAGGGCAGGGTGAATGTCACCGTCCTCTGCCTGACAGGAAGACTGAGTAACTGACGCAGATTTAGTGGCAAATTCAGTCCAATGTCCTCTGTCATGCCGTGTCCCTGCTGTGGGTATGAGCTCCAAGATTGGGACAGCCAGGTGCAGAAAGTCATAGAGTTTGAGAACAGCAGATCCAAGGTGGGATCCGGTTTTAGTCTTAATGAATATTTAGACAACTTAATCACCTTTGATTCTGCTTAAGTAAATCAGGGCAACACTCGCTCTATAGGTGTGCTGGAAACTTGGCAGAACACCCAGGGTGTCCACTCCACTTCTTTCTTCCCACTGTGACAAATGTTTAATCTCAGCCTCCATTACTATGTAGACAGGCCTTTTATTTCATTCAGCTTTGCTTTTTTTTTTATTCATAATGGTGAAATGAATTCACAGCTATTGAGAAATCAGTCCCCACACCTTGTGACTAAGTATGTTAACCTTCCTTTCCCTGGAAGACACTCTGAGTAAGAATCAGGCCCACAAGGTCAGGTAGTTACAGAAATCTAAGGCGCAGGAAATCCACTTAGAAGGTATAATCTAAAAGGTCAGGAAGAACACGTGTCCCACAGCCTGCTTCATCGTGTCACTCTGTGGCTGATGAGAGTTTCTATTTTGTTAATACTGGGACCAAAGCTCAGCAATCCAGTTTACACTCCCAGGTTATTTGCACAGACTGTGGTTTCTTAGAATGTGAAGGTCCTGACCAGGATCTTAAGGCTTGTCAAAGACATGTCAGTAACTATGAATGTGGCCCACTGGGGTAGCTAATCTCAGGCCTTCCAGAATTGTATTCTTCAACAAAACCAAGGGAAACAGGTTCCCGACCCACCTTTCATAGGAGCAAAGCACAAGTGGCAAACCCTCGTGAGTGTGTGTGGGCTGCTTTTCAGTACCACCACTGCTCCCAACCAGCTCAGAAGAGAGGTAGACCTGTGGCCAGGGTAGCCATCTTGGCCCCAAGGAGGTCCAATACACCCACACCTTTCCTTTCTCCGACATGATGTTCAAGAAGGACAGCTCTTGAGGGTATGGGGTGGTAGTAACTAGGGAGTTCTTGTAGCCTCAGGGATCCTCAAGATCCCGTAGTTTCTGGGGAAAGCACAAGGAGCAACTCCCAGCCTCAGGAAGCCTTTCTTTGCAAGCTCCATTGCACTGCCGCCTCCGAGAAAGGAGCCCCCTTTCCAAGGGAAGACTGTAGCACAGGAGCCCTGGCATCACACGCAAGTCTTAGCTGGGCATGCCCAAGAGAGGAGACATTCTTCTAAGCTCTGGTGGCATGTTCAGACCATAAGGTTCAGTTACTACTGCTTACGGTTTGGCCACAAGTGATGTTGAGACAATTCATCACCACATCGGCCCTAAACTTGGAAATACTCTCAGCAGTGGGAGAGGGAGCAGAGACTGATCCCTAATGCTAGACAGCTGAGTGGCGTGTCAGAGCACCTCAGCAAGTACTACTTGGTTCGTGGAGTTTTTTGAAAGGGCTAAACATGCCTGTCTCAAGATGTTCTTCTCTACCTCTTTCTTGCTCCTGTCATTCCTGGAGCCTGCTCTTTGGCATGGCCCTGAACAGGGAGAAGAGGCCCCATAGCAACTGCACCACCACCACCACTGTGGTCACAGCCTGAGACCCTTAAAGTTTGAAGAATGTCTTAATCCACAAAATATTTAAGGATACTTAGTCTAGCTGTATGTACTGGTGATTTTGGGGTGTCAATATTTTTAAAGTATTTTAAAATATTCATATAATATGTTTTGATCAAATCCATCACCAATTAACTCCCTCCTCCAGTATTTCCTCTGCCCCTCACACTTCCCTCCCAATTTAAAGAGCATCCACTTAATGCTACCTGTGTGTGTATAGGTAGCCTCCCAGGCCAACTATCCCTGAAGAAAACTGACTCTCCCTTCCCTAGAAGCCATTAATTGCCAGTAGTTTCTCAGGGGCATCAGCATTTTTAATCCCATTATAAAAGTAAAATTTTTGAAAACTTAACACTTTCTGCATTTCCACTTTTCACCACAAGGTGTCAGTAGACCACGCAGAAGAGCAGTTGAATTATTCTGGGCAGCAGAGAGTACCTCTGGTGTTCCTCCAGGAGCCCCTGAGTGAAATTCTCCTAGGGGCCTCCTTTCTCTTCCTTCCCCTGCTGTCTTTCTGGTCTGTCTTTGTAGTCTCATCTCCCAAACCTAAGATCTCACCAAGGTTTCCTCCCCTGTTGGAGAGCAGCAGCTGGAATCTGTACTGTGAGCCTGGCAGTGATCTAAAGGCTTGCTGAAGCCATTTGGGTTTAATTATCAAGGCAGTTCTGGAAGCAGCTGTGAGTTCTCCTGGTGAGGAAGCTGAATACGGAGAGTTAGCTCGGGGTAGTAGTCTCACAGGGCTTTTCCTGCCTGCCTGAGGGGTGAAGGCTCAGCTACCTTCCCTTCCATGTCATGTGAAATTAGTCTTGATCCCTTTGGGAATTGAGTGGCCCTTTCACAGGGTCGTCTAAGACCATCTGCATATCAGATATTTACATTATGATTCATAACAGTAGCAAAACTCAGTTATGTGGTAGCAACAAAATAATTTTATGGTTAGGGGTCACCAGCTCATGAGGGTAACAGCTTTGGGAAGGCTGAGAAACACTGCTTTAAAGAATCCCCTGAGAGTGCCTTTTATACTCTCTACCACGTGACAAAACCCAGGGGCTGGCCTTGCATCTTTCCCTGAGTGGCAGGCAAGCAGATGGGAACCATGACTATTCCCAGAATACATTCTGAAACTGAAGGATGCCTGAAACCAGGATGGCACCTTCCATTTCCTCAAGAAGCCAGGAGCTGTCACCTGTTCGCTTTCTGGCTCTCGTTGGCCCATATCAGTTGCCAGCATCACTACTTCTGTGCTTTGTTAATATAAGCACTCTGGTTCCGTGACCATCAATTGAGCATCTCAGTAGGCACTAAGTCCTGAGCTGTGTACAGAGTGTGGAGATGCCAAACAGGAGGGAAGGGGAGGTGCCAGCTCTGAGTAGGAGAGAGATGGTGTCAGAGTCTATTACGCTCCCCCAGAGGGGTGTGTGTGTGCCAATGTTTGTATGTGCATGTGTGTGTGTGTGTGTGTGATACTGGAAACTGAAGAGAATAAATAGAATATATGGTAGAGACTATAACTCTACCACTGAGATACATCCCAGCCCTCTCCGTATCATTTTTATTTTGAGACAGGGTCTTGTTAAATTGTCCAAGGTCTTTAGATCTTTCTGCCTCAGCTTTCCAAGGAGCTGCGGCTGACTGTACCACCAGACTCGGTTCTTTTTAACACTCTTGAACCCTGAGTGATCATAGGGGAGTGACATCACAAATCACCACCGTATAACTTGATGCTTTTTTCTCAGTGACAGCCCAACTGGTTGCCAGTGAGTGGTGCTGTCTTCTGAGAGGTCTGTGGATCCCAGTGGGGAAGGTTCAATGTTATTCTTTATTCTTTTTTTAATTTTATAAACTTTGTTGTTGTCAAAAAAAAAACAAACTTGCAATTAAATGAAAGCATCACAACCAGACCAAAGTCTATACAACTCAGTGAACACTTAGAATAGGAATTTGGAATGGAAGCGTTATGTGTGTGTGTGTTACACACACACACACATACACACACACACTGTTTTCTTAGGGCAAACCATTCAGGAGACAGCTACTCTTATTTTATAGATGGGAAAATTGGTAACTGGACCCAGGCCCCAGAGCATCATATTCCCACTGCTGTCATCGCTGCTCATTCAGATTCCCAAGCTCTGGCTTTTGGAGCAGACCCTTCCATTCTGGGGTTCTGGTTTGGGCGTCTCATTTAAAAGGAAAATAATCATAATGCCTCTGGAGTTTGAGGTGGAACTGAAGAGGTGAGCTAGAGCAGCCAGCTCAGACCCAGATGTCCCAGTGAGGCAAGCGTGCTCTTCCTCATCACCCAGTCACGTCAAATCCCATCCGCTCCCTACCCCCACCCCTTTCTGCGACCTGCCCAGATGCCCCAGGGATCTTGTCAGAAGGCTACTGTTAAACAAAGGGCCACACGCCTTCTGAAAGCCCAGGCAAAGCAGCAGGGACGACTGCCGGGACAGCAGGTTTCTAAGCAGATGCAGAAACGGGCCGGCAGCTGCCGCAGAGCACACAGTGCTCTCTGTCTTCTAATCCCTCTCCCTGCTAAGTGCTGATTACTCGGCTCTGCCTGGGGCCATGATCCTTCCAACCACCTGACTTTAGCCAGTGGGACACCCAGAGAACAGAGCAGCTGGCGGGGCGCACTTTCGGGGGGCCTAGTTGGGCAGCAGATGCGAAGCACTGATTATTCCGGGGCGGGCTGCACCAGGGACCTGCATTTACACTTCAAAGGGGTCTGGCCCCAGTGCCCCCCTCTGGAGACCCGGACTTGTTCTGGGGAAAATCAAGTTGCTTTGAGTTAGTTACCCACCCCCTTCCTAACAGGGAGGCGGGTTTAAACAACCCCTAGAAGTTAATGTCCACTCGCTAGACATCCCCAGGGACCCTCCCCTGTCTAGCAGCTCTCCTCTAAACGGTCTGCTCCCATCTGGACACTCACGGGCGGTAGTAAACCTAACTCTATTTCACACTGGCTATCTTTTTTTCTTTTTTAAAAGCAGTCTTATTATGTAGCCCAGGCTTTCCTCACACTCACAGAGATCCTTCTGTCTTTCTCTGAAGTGCTTGGAATAAAGGTGACTACCACCCGCCTGCCCATACACTCTGTCTTGATCCTTTCAACATCCCTTGTGTGTCCCCACAAGACACACAAGCACCTCACGGTGTGGCCTTATTTGCCAATAATGGTCATTGTAGATGTGATCAGTTAAGATGAGCAGACCTTAGCCATGTGACACTGGGGCACAGTTTGTAGAGTCGTACCCACAAGGCAAGAGACACCTGAGATTCCCAAAAAAATGAGGAAGGATGCCCTCAGCGCCATGCCCTAGAGCTTTGTGAGGGAGTGTGTTCCTGCCGAGGGCTTCATCTGGAATTCCTGACCCCTACAACCTGGAGAGAACAAACTTCTGAAGGGGCAGCTAAGTTTGTGGTACATATGGTGGTCTGGGAAAAAGAGATCCCTGAAAAGTAAGGAAGTATTCTGCTCATGTCATTGAAGGGGAATCTGGAGCTACGGCTGCCTGGTTTCCCTGCCCTTGGAGAGCCAAGAGCTGTGTTCATACCAACTCTCTGGGTAGTTTCCAGTATGTCACTATAAAAACGACTCTACTGGGGAACTGTCTTGTTAATAGGAATGGCCAACCCTGATTCTTCCCCCTCCACCCATTCCCCATCCTCTCCATCTACCCCTCCCCACACACCCATACACACAATGAAGCTTACAGTAATTAAGGTTGACCAGGGCCCTGAAGCCATGTAATGAAATGGAAAGGGACTGAGCTACAGCCAGCTCCCCTCCTCCACTCCTGTAACCTCTGCTCATGAAGCTTCTCCTCCTCCCCCTGTCTGCCTTGTAGGCGAGGGGTTATAATTACATGCATTTGTGTCTTCTTAGCCAGACAGCTAACTCCGAGGACAGAAACCCGGAACTCATCCCCCTGCCTCTCCTCAGCAAACACCAATTTAATTTGGAAGCCTCTCCTATCGGTGTTAAATTAGATGCTTACAGCCCACAGGCAGGAAAGCTGTGAGCATCTGGGAGTCAATAGTAGGCACCTGTCCCATAGGAACAGGGCCTACTGCTGTTTTGGTCTCCATTTCAGAAAACAAACTCTTTTTAGAAGCTTCTACAACTTAGGTTCTCCTCTGCTGGGAGGAGCTTAAAATACAACAGTTCTCAACCTGTGGGTCTCAACCCCTTTGGAAGTGAAACGACCCTTTCACAGGGGCCACGTAAGACCATCTACATATCAGATATTCACATTGAGACTCATAACAGTAGCAAAATTACAGTAATGAAGTAGCAATGAAAATAATCTTGTGGTGAGGAACTGCATCAAAGATGCGGCATTAGGAAGATCCAGAACCAGTGTTCTAATGCATGTGCTGTGCCACAGCAAGAGAAGCAGTGGTCCAAATGAAGGCTTTGGGGACCCAATAGTACGTTACTATCCCCAGCTCCACTCCAGGCCTCTGCTCTTCCAACCGAAGCTCTCCCCTTTCGCAGACGCTCAGATTGTCCTTGCAGAGAACGAACACAAATTTGGGATAGTCCTAAATCCTGACCTGACCCTCTCTCAGCTAGCTGGTGACATAACTGGTCTTGTTACCAGAGAGTTTAGGGTACAATCCCGAATCCTGGCAATCCCAACAAGGCTGGGCTTCTCATCCCCAGTACACCAAGAGAAGAGAAAAGTAACAATATTGAAAAGTAGAGAAAAGAGCTTTAACCAGTATAGTCACACTGGGAGGAACAAACAGAGGGGTCAGTGGCCTCCAGAGGCCTTTGAGTTTCGTAAGTCCGGTTCCACATTTAATGACACAGGACATGTGCTTGCCCCTCATTGGATGTGGGCAGAAGATGTCCAGGTAGGAGGCAGAAATACCCAGACAGGAGGCATGCAGGCGGGAGATGCCTAGGCAGGAAATCCAACGTGTGTGCTCACCCCTGATTGGACCTGATGGAAAACACATACCCTCATGGGATCTGCCTTCAAAAATCCCCACAAGCTACAGCTAGGGGCCATCTTGGAGGAAACCCACTGGAGGACCTCCATGTGGTCCTGGCCAGCTTCTACCATTACTGGCCAGTATTAAAAGCTTGCTTAAAATCCATTCAAACTTTGTGGCAATAGTTTTTTTTTCTTGACCAATTTGGGATTTACAGTTTATTGCTGTGAGGTTTAGATTTAAATAAAATACAAGAGGTATACATATTTAAGCAGTCTTGGTCAGGGTGTCCACCTCCCCAGTCGAGTTTCTGTTTAGAGGTTCCCACTTAGACAAGGCTGGATCTTGGCTTTACTGGAGAAAAGAATGTCAGGATGAACCAGCAGGAAGCTGATTTCAAGTCTGTTGAGTGCATTTTAACATAAACAAGCGTTTATAGAAAGAGATGCCAGGGAAAAAATTAAATGGACACAAGTGTGGGTGTGAGTTTCTCAAAGAAGAGTCACACATAAGGGTCCTTGTACACAGTACACAGGATTCTGGAAGCTTCGGGAAGCTTTTGTTCAACGGGTTCCTAAGTGACCCAGACCTCCTTTATCTCTGTTTCTCTTAATTGGGATTATGCATAGGGTGGTTCCCAGGATATCTGAGATTGGATTATAATCTAATAAAATAAAAGTAGGAGCCACTGGGGTTGCACAAGGGAGTTTGCACATGTCCTTTTCCAGTGAAGAGGGTTTCTGGTGCAGTCTAGAAAACTGCAGGTTTACCAAGTGGAAGGGAGCAAGGTCCTACGCAAATGTTGATTGTGTTCGAATTCTTGTTCTTCAACTGGCAAGAGGCTTCAACTAGACTCTGGGGTGAGGGGTTTCTTTCCTGTGCCATATCCCCATCATTTTCCCTGTCTTCCTGTTCTGCTCACCACCTGTATTAATTTGCTCTCTATTGCTGTGATAAACACCACAGCAAGAATGGGTTTATTTCAGTTTATACCTCCATCTCATAATCCATCACCGAGGGAAGTCAAGGCAGGAGATGCCTTGGGCTGGGAACTTCAGGCTGGGCATCCCTCTTTATGTGGCCCTGTAGCTCAAGAGGGTGCCGGCTTAGTGGCAAGCCATGAAGGCACATTGCACTGTATTTTTGGAATGGGGAATTTGATTTGCCTCACCTGTCACTGATTACAAGCGCTGTCGTGAACCTCCCTAACTCTCAATTAGCCACCACTGGAGGCAATTGGAGCACGTGCATATATGTAGGTATGCATTTCGGTAGGCTCAAGCTGGCTCTGTGCGATGGACCTAAAAGATCAGAGCAGGGAGGGGAGCTGTGCTCAGGGTGCTGAGTGAGGGTTCGGACTGTCACCTTTTGGTACTCAAGGTCATAGGCTGCTCCAAGGCGTGCGTGTACACACACACACACACACACACAGACACACCCCTCCCCAACAAATCCCTCTTTGTTCCTTTCTTCTCCCACCTGTATATCTCACACAGAGCCTCGGTGTCAACCAATCAGTCTCCTAGAATTGAGAACAGAGTGGAGTGGGGGAGGGGACGACACTGCAGGACGCTGGAGATCAGAGTAGCATCAGCGAGTACCACAGGGCAGACATTCAGTAGCCCAGGGTGCGTACATACAGCAGGACTTCATCAGGGCCCGAAACAGTGATGTTATACTAACAAACAGCAGCAATTATACTAACACTCAGTGGCGGAGGCCATAGCAATGATAAGGATACTTTAGAGAATGTTTAGAGAATGTCAGATTTAATTGTCCAACTACTGTCGGAGTCACAGAGAGGTTAAATAACTCATGTCGCACTGTGCAGCATCTGGGACTCTGGAGGTGAGCTTAGCCAACCCAGAGTCTGCAGTCCGTCACTGCACCATGCTGTGGGGTCCAGAGAAGAGTCCAGGACTGAAGGGCAGAATGGGGTCTCTTGGATGGTAGACTTCTCTTAGGGAATCTTCTGGCTCCCATGGTTGTTTACTGTGATACACATTAGAACCAGAAAACAGGGAGACCGTAGAGACTGTAAGAACTTCTGAGATCAGTGGAAACCACTGATGGTTTTGAGAAAAGACATGATGGAAGGAGCTTCGGGGGCATACACCTTTTAGCAGCAATGGGTCTAGACTAGCAGAGTCGGCCATGGGGTCAAGGTGACCTGGTCTACAGTTAATCAGCCTCTTTGACCTTGAAACCAGCCAGACATCTGCTATCTGGGCCTTTCTTTGCATTGCTTCTAAAGAGAGGGGGCTGTATTTCCAAGTGTCTAGGATATCTGGGATGTTCTTTTTTTAACCTTAGTGACCTCAGATTGGCCAACAAACGTAGGAAGGGGAGGGGGTTAGCTTTAAGGAATGGGCAAGACCTACGGGATCTGGGATCCGATTGGATAAGGAAGATGAGAGAAGTGAGGAGTCAACCCATGGCTTGCTTCCAAAATGCAAGGCAAGGCTGGCAGCACAGAGCTGATCATACAACAGGCTGAACAAACTTCTGCCTAGGGTGGCCAATGCCACCCCAAGCGAACGATAGCGACACTATGCATGGATAAATTCATTTCATTGTCAAGTTACCCAAGGAAAGCTGTGGTGAATATCAGTGGTAGAGCAGGTGCCTGGTGTGTGCAAGGCCCTGAGTTTCATCCCCAACACCGAAATCTTTTTTTTTTTTAATTTTTAAAAATGTACGTACCTAAAAGAAACAAAGAAGCTGTCTTAACTTCAGCAGCACTGCAAGGATCACGCCACTTCACAAAACGTCCACTTTCATGCATAGAACACATATAACGCGCAATGCTTTCCAAAGGCTATCGGGAGGTCATGGGCCTTGTTTTAAGATGGAAGGCAGGTGGAGTTATGGTTACCCAGACTAGGGGTGGGATAGCGGCACTCGACACAAAGGTCAGAGGAGAGCAGCAGGCCCTCTCACTAGAAAGATATCTGCCGAGGCTCTGAGAGCAGAGATTCTCAAGAGGAAGGACTTGGGGAGACAGCCAAGCTGAGATAGCTCCTTCAGACTCATCACTGTCTATTCAGCCAGCACACACTGGACATCCTGCTTGTGACCCTTATAAAAGTTGTTTGCTTAGATAATGTAAACTCTCTAAGAAGAAAGCATTCTTTTGTTTGGTTGGTTTTGTTGAGACGGGTCTCTCTATGCAGTCCTTGCTATGGAGACCAGGCTGGCCTCGAACTCCACCTGACTCTGATTCTTAAGTGTTAGGAGTGGAGGCACATGCCTTTGATCCTCAGCTTTGCCTCGCCTGGGCAGGGGAGAAACTTGGGGACAGCATGACCTTCCAGAAGTAACTGAGTAGGTGTATGTTGCCGAAGATGCTCAGGGAGGCTCATAGACTGGCTGGGGCCTCCTCTCCACACACGGTGTGCACAGAGTTTAAGACATTTGGATAAAAATATCTGCTGCAACTGTGTGTGTCTGTGAAGGCTGGTGGAGGCTGGGGACTGAGCTGCTTGCTGTCAGAAGAGCTTCTCTCTTCCTTCTCTCCGTCCCTCTCTCTCTCTCTCTCTCTCTCTCTCTCTCTCTCTCTCCATGCCACCCATTCATTTGGACCAGCAGGGGATGTGGAGGTGGTGTGGAAGACATCCTTGCTCCTCACGTTGCTGCCTCTCTTCAGTGGGGCAGCCTTGGGAGGGCTCTGCCTCTGTGTATTTATAAAAATAAATCTTTAAAAAAATTTTTTAATTGTCATGGTTCTGGAGGTCAGGACGCTGTCAGGGCCTCTGAACAAACCCCTGCTGCATGTGGCTCTGGCTTGGGTCTGGGCGGTCGGTCTTAGCTGGGATGCTGGAGAAGCGACCTTCTTGCTCCAGCAGAATGAAAATGAGGGGCTTCTGACGTGATGGCCCAGGGCTTTCAAGAATGCTAAATAGAAGCTGCCAAGACTTCGGAGCTTATACTAAAGTTGGCAGTGGCTCTCCTGCCTAATTCCCCTGGCCTGCCCCAAAGAAGGGGATGGGCTAGTCATCCAGAGTGTCATGTTTGGGCGGGGCTCTTTTGAACAGTACACTCCTAGCTGGGTCTAGAAAGAGACCTGGCCAGCTTCCCTAACAGCCAACTGACCTTCCCTTCTCCAGGGGCAATGTTTCATGCCCATGGACCTTTAATTCTCTCTTTGTGTGTCCTTTCCGTCTCCTGTCACCACGGCGGTTGTCATTTGGGCCTAGGATCTGAACCCTAAACAGGGAATGCCTATCAAGGTGAACCAGGTGAACTAGTTCGTACCAGAAAGGCAGGGCAGATGGTAGCTGTGGTGACAACACTCCCACCTAGGGGCCAGGAGGAGTGGCAACAAGCGAGCAACTGGTGGAGGGACGAGGTGAGAGGCTGGGGTTGAGCAGGGCATGCTTTTAAACTCACTGGACCCTGGTCCCCTCTCTCCTTCCTCTGGGTCAGCCCAAGACCCCTTTCACAAGTGAGGTCAGGGTACCCCAAGTCACATAGCTGCCTTCCTCAAGGCCTCTAAGTGAGGGCTACCCCAGCTGGTATGAAGGGACATTGCCTTTCTGGTTCCAAACAGAGAGGGCTACCAGGAATTGTCTGCCACATCATAGCAGAGAAGCAGAGATGAGCTTGAAGAGACAAAAGTAACTGTGAAAACATGAGAAATGGCACTCTTTATTCATAAATAACAACATAAAATGATCAGGAATAGTTTACAGAACCCAACGAAGGACTTCAAAATAAAAAAATAAAATTAAAAAAAAAACACCAAAATGAAGCCGTCAAGAGCAAAGCAAACCAGAAACGAGGAAGAGAAAAATAACTATGTACATAGTCTTCCAAATGCCAGTCCATCTGAAGCTAGCCTCTGCCAAGGGCTCCAGAGTGGTCAAAGAGGAAAGTAGGCCCCACTGAGGGGTACTGTGGCCTCTTATGTGGCATCTGAGGAGACCTCAGGTCCTAGGGAAATCTCTGGTCCAGCCTGGCTTTCCCTTGGACATCTTTCTGACCCGAGACACAGCCTAGGCTGGAGCCAGGGACAAAAGGATCAGCAGGTGTCTCCCAGAGATGCCAAGTCCCCCACTGAAGCTCAAGTGCACCTAGAGAGAATAGAACTGAGCAAGGCGGTGCCCCACGGGAGTCTCGGCAGGAACTTCTTTGTGAGGTGATGCTGGCTGGTATTCTTCCTTCGGAGAGCAGCAGCATTCCCAGACCAGGCACCTCCGTGGATCTGAGAGACAAAGCGTGGCAGGCTACTTGTCTGCCCTGAACCCACACAGCCCAAGAACTGCTCAATCACTGTCCAATTCGAGCCTTCCAACGTGGGCATTGACTACAGTGATGCTTTAAGACAGAGAAGGAAAGAAAGCCCACGTGATGGCAAGATTACTAGGTTACAGAACAGTTGTACCTTGGAGCTACCTTGGGATTGGGGGCTGATAGCAGTCTTGAGAGAGCATCTGCCATCTTGAATGTTGAATAAGTTCCAGGCAGAGGAACTTACTAAAGATGACCTGGGGCAGGGCCACTGGGCAGTGACATGGACAGAACTCCCAGTGAGTACAAGGAACCTGGCACAGATACAGAGTGCAAGCTTTGTGCCAGGCTCTCTGCCCCAGGCATGTCACCCACTTCTTCCTGAGCAAGGACTCCATGACATAGCACTGGGCTTCTACCTCTTCTTCCAGAGGGTGGAGTCCTCCAGTCTGGGGAGGGGCAGCTAACCGCCATCTTATTCTCTCACTGTTGGACAGTCTCAATGGGAAAAATGACTCAAACAAGGCACAGACTGGTAGAGAACGAAGGACCGAGGGCCATAAACTCTTCTGAACGGGCTGTGAATTGTGCCCAGTGGAGGGTACATCCCTGCATATGGGGAGTCATCTTTGGCCTGTAGATTCCAGTTTTAAATCGCATGTGACTACTGGCAATAGTAGACCAGAGATTAGTGTGTCATTGGAAGGTAATAGAAGCCCAGCCTGGCCCCAGGAACAGAAAGGAGTGCCACCCATAGAGGCACCTAGCTTGCAGACACTAGGAGGGAAAGAAAGCCCATGGGAAGACAAGGTCATGAGGGCTTGGGTCCTCTAAAGACCAGCATTAGGGAGGGAGAGCCAGGGTTGGTTCCTGGACTGCCAAGTACCCAGGAACCCAAGTACTCCCTTACATCTCCTATACCTGAGTCCTACCCACCAGGCAAGCACATGGCTCAGGAATCCAGCAAGAGCTGGGTGTCCTACCAACAACAGCTGTGTTAAGAGCCAAAAATAGAATATGGAGCAGCCTGGCTGCCTGCTTGATCTGGCTTGCTTTGGAATACAGAATGGAAGCGGGAGGGGAGAGAAGAAGATAATTCTTTGAACCAAGCAACTGTACTTCCTTCTGCCCCTGGCTCTGGATATCTTCAAAAGACAAGTCTGGGTTCCCACAGGCTCAAGTGTTGCTTTCTCTACTGAATCTTTACAGCATGGGGCTCCACATTGAGAAGGAGAATGGATGGTCTGGGGTATTCATACAGCTCTGTGTATGCACCCCATATCCCTCCTGCCTGTACTGCAGCCCACTCAGCACTCTGATGACCCTTCCCAATCTATGAAGACTCATAACATGGCACTGAAGATGCTATGGGGGAAGAGACGATGCTGAGTTGGGCTACAGGCAAGGGAGGCTAATGCCCAGCCCCCCATGCACACTACTTAGGGAACAGGCTATTCTGGATCCAAGTGAGAGCCTGATGTCTGGGAGAAAAAACATTCCGTATTGGCTGATGGCCAGCTGAACCATTCAGACAGCCCCTGCCTTGGCCTCAGCTGGACCAATCAGGAGGCTACCCTGGGACAGCTGGGAAGCTGTGTCTCATGTCATTTCTCTGTATCCTAACTGGGACCCCAATGTCTATGGCTTTAAAGAGTGATCACTGAGGTCAAAGGGGTCCTGAAGCTCAGTTTAGACACTGGACCCCACTGTCTGCCATGGTTTTCTCCCTTCACCTCCCAATCTGACCTCTGTGGGACCTGTGAAGGTTCTGTCATGCAGGATAGTCCATCCACCCCTTCCTCCCATGGCTTTCTGGCTGAACTGTGTGGCTACCCAAACCCTCTACCTCCACAGTCAGAGAACAGGCAGTAGTGAAGATAGTGTCCAAAGCTTCTGGTTACACATGGCTTCTTTCTATTCCCAAGGCATTCTGATATGTCCAGGGGGTGACAGGGGTTTAGGAATGACAGGGAAGACAGTTCTGTCCTGTCCTTTGATGGCCATTTGGCCCATATGGCAGTTGTCTCCTTCTCTGGTAGAGTGTCTTTCTCAGTGCTTTGAATGAGATCACAGTTGAGGGAACCCTCAACCAGCACATGAAACTCCCTGAACACATCTCTAGGAGAACTTGGGGTTCGGAGATCAAAGTCCAATAAGCAGCAGGGTTAGTTAGGCTGGAAAAGATAAGAGGGGAGGAAAGGCTATGTGGTGACCCCTACCCACCATTGGGGACCCTGAGTCTGGGCTCCAGAGGTGGTTTCTCTCAGAGGGGCTCAAAATGCTGCTTTGAACAGGCTCAGCCCTCCCTTCCTTCTGGGATCCCATCTCCAGCCCTCCTGCCCCTAGGCAGCGCCTTAGATCTCTGTGGCTATGATGTCCTCGTAGGGGATGTCAGCCCCCTCCAGGTCAATTTCAAAGGGCTCCCCAGCACCATCCCCACGGGTCAGCTGCTGCAGGGCCTTCTCTAGACGCTGGTTGCGCTGGTACATGGCCAAGTAGCTCTGTTGCAGCTGCTTCTGGTACTGGATCACTTTCTCCTTCTCTTCCTTCCACACCAACCGCTCATGCTGGAAGCCTGAGGACATCTGGTCATGACCTTGCCTCTCTTCCTTCAGCTCAGCCCGCAGTCGCTCCAGCTCCCGCTGCAGAGCAGGGATGTCCTCTGAGAAAGTAGGCACCACCCCTGGAGGCCCCAGGGGTGCATCTTGGTGCAGGGCAGCCTGGGCCTGCAGCTCCAGCAGCTCCTGCTCGAGAAGGTTCACCTTCTCTCGCAGCAGCTCGGCCTCATTCTTCTTGCGCTGCAGTTCATTCTCACAGACCTCCAGCTCCAGCCCCTTGGTGTGCAGGGCACTCTCCAAGTCCTGTGTCTTCAGCTCCATGCCTTCCAGCTTGGCCCGGGTGTCCTTCAGCTGTGCCTTCAGACTGAGGATCTCACTGGCCTTGGTGTTCACCTCTAGCTGGGACTCCTTGAGCTGTTGCTTCAGAAGCGAGATCTCACCTGACTTCTGGCATACCTGCCGGAGAGTGGGGTGAGAAAGGGTGAGAGGTGATGCCAGAGGTGAGTGGCAGGTAGGCAACCTGTTTTGCTTGCATTCATTTCCAAGTGCCTGCCTCATCTCCAGTTCAGACTCCTTATCCAGTCTGTGCCCAAGCGCAAGGCTATATGCGGCTCAATGATCAAGGGCTTACTCTGCCCACTGCTCCCAGTTCCACCACCTACCTTTAACGTCAGAGACACTGGCTTCAGGGTACAAACAAACAAACTGCACCCCTGCATGGACTCATCTCTGAGGTAAGACCTTCTCACTTTGTTCTGCTGCACCCCAAAGGCTAGCCACACAGCCTGGCTCACAGGCAGTGTCTGGGACACATCTGCCAGATGATGAACCGTGGTCTTCCTCCCTGTCTGGCTTCTCCACCGCTTCGACACCCACTGGCCATCAAAGTCAGGCCAAGTGCACAATAAAGTCAGATCGATGTGTCTCTGGCTCTTGGGGTCTTGGCTCTTTGGGGTCATACACATTCTTTGGGGTTGTGATAGGCAAATACCTGGTAGTCTACACACATCAAGCCTGTATCAGACACCTTCCCCCATCTCCAACTAAAAAAGAAAGCAAGCATGAAAGAAAAGGTAAAAAAAAAAAAAAAATTATTTTTTTTTAAAGTGCAAGAAGCCTTGGGTTTGATCCCCACCATGAAAAAAGAAAGAGAGAGAGAGAGAGAGAGAAGGAGAGAGAGAAAGGAAGGCTGGTGACCAAAGCCGGATAGACTAGTAAACAAAGGCTAGGGCCTTGGCCCTAGAGAACGGACTCTTGGAACAAAACTAGAGTCCACCACTCCTGTATTTCCCTTTCTCTCTCCCAGAAAAGCTCCCCCTTTGCTCCCAGTGAAACACTGGCCGGTGTAGAGAAGAACACTGGAACATTTGGCCCCGTCACCATACCCAGCTAGAGCCCAGAACGTCTGGACAAGTCTGGTACAATAGTCCAGACCTTGGATGTCTCCCAAAGCCCACGTGTTAAAAGCCTGGTTTCCGGTGTGATAATTAATACTAAGAGGGAGCAGAACCTCTGAGAAGTGAGGCCTAGTGGAAGGTGTTTAGGTCATTGGCCCTTGAAGGGGATGTGGGATCCTGGTCCCTTCTTTGTTCTCTCCTTCGCTTCCTGGCCATGAGGTGACAGTTGCGTGGCCACATGCTCCCACCAAGATATGTTGCTTCATCAAAGCCCAAAGCAACAGGAGCTGTTTGCGGATTTCTCAGGAAGTGAAATCACAATAAACCTTTTCTCTATATAGGTAAATTGCATATCTTGTGCACTTTGTTACAATGACAAAAAAGAAAAAAAAAGCCAACAAAATAAAACTGAGTAACATACCAAGCCACATTATTTGATGGAGGGAGGTAGGACAGAGTCACATTAAAGCAGAGGCTTTGAATCCTGGCTGGATAGCTTACGCTTCAGGTGAACCTGGCCACATTAGCACAGACCACGCAGCAAGCCATCCAGAGTGTGAACTCTGAGGACAGTGAGGGCGAAATCCTCATGGAGCAAAGGCCTTTGTCTTCAACCCTGATGAGCTGAAAGCCATCCCTAGGACCCACAGGGTGAAAAAAGAGAACCAACTCTGGAAAGTTGATGCCTGACCTCCACATTTATGCTGTACCATGGACATGCCCCCTCCTAAATAAACAAACAATAAAAATGTGAACTTCTGGTCCACATTCTTATAGTTAAATCCTAGCATCTGTCGTTCATAGGTATCACATGCTTCACATGCCAGCGAAGTCACGTAACCACCTACGTGCTATTATAACTAATCTGTGTGTCAACTTCCTTAATTATAGACTGAAAAACTGTAACATACCTACTTCACAATGTGTTTATAAGGGTTAGATGGAAGAACATGGCACCTTCTAAACTCCCTGGAAATTAAAAGGGTTTATAACAGTATTTCTGTCACTATTTACTACTTTTTTAAAAATTGTTTTGTTAAGTATCCTGACTAGCCAAGATGGGAACAAGATCATGGCAATGTCCAACTTAGTTCCAGACTAGACCACAAGGACGGATGACAAAGGCCAACCCTCACTACTTATCTCTGAGAAGCACAAAGGGTCCCTGTCTTCACCCTTCTTGTGACTGCTCGTCACTTCACAGGGTCAGGAGGACAGGAAGCTCCAGGCAGTCAGGGCTGTGCTGCTGCTGCTGGGCCACCCCAGCATCAATAAAGCAGTTGATACTGCTTTGTCAGTACGGGATGTGGTGGCTGTCAGCAAAGCCCTGGCTGTCCCATAGGCAACACTGGTGGGGTCTTACCTCCCACTGGGTCTCCTCCAATGCAGGGGCGAAGCTGGTCTTCTCCCGCTCATAGGACCTCAGCTTGGTCTCCAGCAGGTCCTGCTCCTTCATTAGGCTCTCAAGCTCCTGTCGTAGTTGCCGTTTCTCCTGCTGCAGCTGTAACACCTGCAGCTGGAGCACCTGCTGTGTGCGCTGGCCCTTCTGCGAGGTTGGCTTCAGCTTGTTCTTAGGTTCCAGGCACTCCAGTTCGTCCCTGGTACGCCGTGGCCGCTCCTCGTAGGTCTGACCCGAGGCAAACTCCTTCTCATCGAAACTGCGCTGGAGTTTCTGCAGTGCAGTCTCCCTCTGCAGCAGCTTCTGCTCCAGCTCCTGGATGGTGCACTCATCCGTGGAGAGTGGGGAACGCACACACGAGGGGCCCTTGTCTCCCTTGCCTGGGTGAGCCAGCTTGCTGCCCCCATCAGAGAACGACAGAGCCTTCAGGCTCATCATATTACTGTCCTGGAGGATGATGCCTTGTGTGATGTTGTGGGCTGAACCCCCAAAACGACTTGTAGGCCCCACAGGGGTGACCAAAGGATCCAGCTGGTAGCTGCTAGTGGTACTATGCGTGGGCAGGCTGGACATGGAATTCCGGCCTGAGTCGGACAGTGCCCCCGAGCACAGGCCTGGCTTCAGCTCCTGTTCCTTGGGTTTATCTGGAGGCATGGGGTGCAGCTGGTGGCCGGTACTCTCCGGTGAAGAGTGTAGGACGGCTCCTGACCGTGGCAGCACAGGCTTGAAGGCAGTGGGCCGCATTGGCGTCTTGTCTGAGCCCTGGGGAAGCAAAGGATCGCACAGACTTGAGTGTCCCTTCCGCAACCACCTCACCTTCCCTCACCATGGGCGCACATGTGTGCCACCTCCTGAGCCCACCTGAACTCGGAGCCCAAGTGACACCCCTCTTGGTTGGTAGCCATGGCACACCTTTGTCATTAGCTCTGGACCAGCTGAGTATGGAACACCTTTCTTGTGTCTCTGTGAGTGTGAGTGTGTGTGTGTGTGTGTGTGTGTGTGTGTGTGTGTGTACACATGGCACAACATACATGGAGGTCAGAGGACAACTTACAGGAATGTGGAAGTCACCTCACCCACCTCACTACACCTTCCTTCCTCTCTTCCTTCCTTCCTCCCTTCCTTTCTGCTTTCCTTCCTTCCTTCCTTTTTTTTTTTTTTTGCAATAGGGCTTCTCTGTAGCCCTGGCTGTCCTGGAACTCACTCTATAGACCAGGCTGGCCTCGAAATCACAGAGATCCGTCTGCCTCTGCCTCCTGAGTGCTGGGATAAAAGATGTGTGCCACCACTGCCTGGCTCAGTACACCTTTCTTAAGAAATCTTCTGACAGGTATGGAGACAGTGGTCAAAAGCAAGGGCTGCTCTTCCTGAGGATCTAGGTTCTATTTCCCAAAAATCATGTGGTGGCTCACAACTATTTTGTAACTCAAGTTCGAGGGGATCTGACGCAAGCTTCTGGCCTCTGTGGGCAGCAGGCACACATGCGGTATACTTACATACATGCAGGCAAATACTCATACAAATAAAATAAAATAAATTTAAAATAAACAAATCTTTAAAAAGAAGAAGAAAACACTCTAAGACCAGGCATGATGGCATTTGCCTTTAATCGTTCAACCTGGGAGTCAGAGGCAGGCAGATCTCTGAGAGTTCCAGGCTACCCTGGTATAGAGAGCAAGTTCCAGGCAGCCAGGACTACCTAGTGAGACCCTGTCTCAAACAAACAAGCAAACACTATCTCCATACCTAAGAATGTCTTCAGTGGTGGCTGAAGCACTGTGCTGTCAGCAAGTGCCGCCACCTGGTCCCAGCCCTCTAGAGAGGTTAGCTGCGGACAGAGGTGTGGTGCAGTAAGGATAGCAGGCTGTGTAAACTCAACATCTTCTCACCTGCGCCACTTGCACTGCGCCTCACACAAACCGTAAACTGCCGCTTCCAGTCCAGGTTTGAAGATCACTTGGAATAGCAATCCTTTCCGAACCTTGCAGTTTCCCTTAGTGGAAGACTGCTTTTCACAAGGCCTTTGTTTGGAAAGCTCTACGCAAACACGGGCATCTTTCTTATTCTAGGTTGAGCATTCCTGATCCTGAAATCTCAGATCTGAAATGCCCCAGAATCTGCAAGTGTTTGAGTTCAGACAAGATACCACGAGTGGAAAAATCCGTACTCTAGAAGATTTGCTTTGTGTGTAATAAATTATTTAAAACACTGTATAAAATCATCTTCTGCTTTTGTGTGTCAGATATATACAAAAAATAAATGAATGTTGTGCTTACACATCTCTTTATGACTGTGCAAATATTTCATAATCTGAAAGAAAACAACCTTGAAACCTCTGGCACTCCTGTTCCGAAGCATTTCAGAGAAGGGTGTTTCACCTGTGTCTGCAAGCCATTGACTCTGCCATAGAGTGGGCGTGCGGACTGAACGGCTGAACTGTTTCCAGCCTGCACAAGTGAGGCTTGTGATCGCCTGAGCTGTTGGAGGGGCTGGATCTCCAGATACCCAGCGCTCTCTGTAGGCATCCTTGCCCATTTGATAAGAACAAAATCCCAGGGCCCTTCTTCAGCCAAGGAGGCCAGAAACAAAGCCACAGGCTGGGCAGGGATGCAAATGAGAATGCTCCTAGAGAGCATCCTCATCCTCTTGTCCACTCTTCCTCCCAGAGGATCACAGAGCCTCTCCTTTCTTGGCCTGTGAACTTGCTGCCATTTGGTCTACCTGAACCATCCAGGTTGTGTCCCAGCAAAGTTCAGAAAGGCTTGAATTTCACCTCTGCCCTATGCTTCTGGGTAAACCTAAGATTTCTGGTTTAAGGGATAGACCAGTGGTTCTCAACCTGTGCACAGATCCTAATCTTCTCCTTTGGGCATGGAACAACCCTTTCACAGGGATTGCTTAAGACCACCTACATATCAGATATTTACATTATGATTCATAACAGTAGCAAAATTATAGTTATGAAGTAGCAATGAAAATAATTTTATGGTTGGAGTCACCACCACATGAGAAAATGTATTAAAGGGTCACAGCATTAGGAAAGTTGAGAAACACTGGGCTAGACCTTTGACTTCTGTAGTGAGGTCAAATACTCCTGTTCTCAACACTGATGATCTGGTCTCTTAGAGACCTACAGTCTTGGGTGTCAGGGTACTTATCCCTACTACTTCTCATCCTGTTCTAACTCCCCTCCCCTTTTCTACCCAGCCACCTTCATCAATGAACCTCACTTACCATTTCCAGCTGATTGGAGAAGGGCATGAGCTTAGGTGGGGTGGCTGGGTCAAAATCTACCCGGCCTGGCCCCCCATGTCCCCACTGGACAGGGCTGTGTAGTCTGGGCGGTGGGAGCCTCGGGCCTTCTGGCTGACCTTGATGTAGAAGAAGTCTTCACTTTTTCCCATTTTGGAGCTGGACTTGCCACGCCCTGCGTCCTGGGAGAAGCCAAACCTCAGCAGCCCATCTGAGTACCGATTGAACTTCTTGAGGTGAGAGGATTTGCGCAGCTTATACTGCGAAGCACGACAGTGCTTGCTATGGAAACTGTGGCCTGAGATAAGGCTGCTGACACTGCCCATGGTGACATGTGGCCGAGGGCCTGCAGGGTAGGACAGGGGCCTGGAGAGACTGCAGCAGCAAAACGTTGTCCTGGCTCAGCCAGGGGACTGTGGTCATAGCAAAACCCTCTCAGAGTCTGGGAAAGCCATGGACCTGGAAAGAGATACAGAGAGGTCATAGAACCAGGCATTGCACTGTCATCATGACGATTTCAGGAGTGTTATTACCATCACGGAACCTGGATGGTAGAGAAATGTACATTAGATGCTAGCTCTGCTTCTTCTATGAGTCTTTCTGTCATTCTGATGATATGAGAAGGTCAGAGTGAGGTGCCATCCTATGCATTGGGCATCCGGTGGAAACTGGAGCACTGCACGTGATCATGGAATCCACATGTAGTGTCGTATGAACAGACAGCTCATACTCACAGGGCCCATTCAAAGTACTACGCTAGTACTTTATGAGAGATGGCTCAGCGGTTAAGAGCACTGCCTGCTCTTCAAGACAACCCAGTTCAGTTCCCACATGGCAGCTCACAATTGCCTCTAACTCCTGTTACAGGGGATCCGACACCCTCACACAGACATACAGAGACACACAGACATACAGACATACAGAGTTCTGCTGTGCCCAGGAAGTGCTGGGGTTTAGGTGCATCCTGAGTATTTATACATTGGAAACTCAGTCTCCAATATCATATGTTCAAGGCATTTAGGAATGTGATTTGAACTCACTAGAATTAGATAAGATCATGATGAAGGGAGCCTAATGATGGCATTAGTGGCTCTGCAAGAGGGAGTAAATCCAGGTGTGATATCACACACCTGTAATCCTAGCGCTTGGAGGGTAGAGACAGAGGATGGAGAGTTCAAGGCTACCCTGGGCTGCATGTCAAATTAAAGACTATAAGCCTATATTACATCATAGTAAAAACCTATCTCTTTAGGGAAGGAGAAAGGTGGAAATGGGAGAAAGAGCAGAAAGAAGGGGAGGGGAGGAACAGGAAAGAGGCCCAATTGGACACTTGCTCTATCTGGAAACGTGCTCCCGTGTACACCTCCTGGGGCAGGGGTGGGGGAGCTGCAGATAACCCCTCTCCACAGCAAGAAGGACTTGACTAGATGTGAATGTTCTACGCTTCTGGAACTCCCTAGGTTCCAGAACTGTGAACTGAATATGCCTATATTCTTTATAAATTATCCTGTTTGGGGCCTTCTGTCATAGCGACAGTGATGCTGTCAGAGTTGCATTTAAAAAGATCTCAAGAAACTGAGAAGCAGGCCATGGGAATCTGGGAAGGACAAAGCTTCAAGGAGCTATAAGTAGAAAAAGTCTGAGTGTTTGAGGCAGGGTGTGCTCCTTGGGACCAGCTGGAACACCATCCTGATTGGAGTTGGAAGGGTAGGCTGGAGAAGCAGCAGCAGGCAGAGCCGACAGGGAGATGCCAGGGAGCTGGGAGCTCGGGCAACTGCAAGGGCTTTGGCTTGACTGAGACAGAAAGGAGGAAGGCTGGTGATGGAAGCTAGGGAAGGCTTCGCCTCCTGTGCTACAGGAGGCCACTGTGGCAGCTGGGTAAAGAGGCCAATGCGGGGCTCAGCTGTCTGAATGACTAAATCAGCTGGGCTGGAGTACATGGAAACTGTCTTAGATGTACTTCAAGGCCGGTCTAATATGATTTGCTGAAGGATTTGGTAAAGTGAGTGAGAGAAAGGGAAGTCAAGAAGGGCTCTGGGGAATCTGGGAGGCAGGAGGGCTGGAGGATGTAGCTCGTTGGTAATGTGACTGCCCTGGCAACAGAGAAGATGTTCTAGAGAGACACCGAAACGATATCAAAGAATTACATTTTCCCCAGGAAAGCTGCCAGTGTGGGGGATATCTGAAGCCCTCCTGACAGCCAGAGGAGGAAGCTGACTCTCAGGAGACTTTACACAGTTCTGACAACTTTTTGAAGCACCCTGTAGGAAAGACCGAGTCCATGATTGGCAGGGCCACACCTTTCCTGGGACTCCTTAACTATGTATCCCAAGCCCTCTAGTCAAATCTCAAGTCAGTGACTCTGAAGATGGACTTGGAAAAAGAGTGTCACTGTTCTTCTATTCCTCTTCCCAGGAGGTCCACCTTCAACAAATCTCCCTTCTCTGATTTCACTAATGCTTGTCTCTTTAATTAGTGTCCTGGGGATGGATGGCAGAGCCTACCTCATTTGAACTGGCAAAGCCCAGGCTTTTAATTCTATTAAGAGCAGAGAAGTTACCAACCATGCAAAAGGACCTGGGTTCTATTGCTAGTATGCAAGTGCTTGTACACACACACACACACACACACACACACACACACGAAAGACAGAAAGAGAAAATAGAGAAAAAGCCAAATAAATAACTTTGAGAATTAATTTTTTAAAATGTTATCATTTCTATGGAGCAGCCAGAAGCAGGGATTTGTCACTCAGACACAAGATCACAAGCTGAGCGACTGTAGGTGAGTTAGGCCGGAGAACAAGTGTTTGGTTTAAGACTGTAAGTTTGCAAAACCTGTTGGGTGCCTGGGCTCAGTGGTGTAAGGCTGTAGGCATGGTGAGAGGGTGGGGGAGGCACTGGAGAGGTAGATTTACAGGCAAACGGTGTTAGTGTGTAGAAACCGCTGATAAAGGAGCTGCACGTGACGAAAGACAAGTCTGAAGACGGATTCCGGGAGCAAGCTCGGGAGGCAGGAAGGCGAGAAGCAGAGGAAGGAAATTAAGGAAACTCCAACAGTGAGGAAGGAAACGGATTCATCTTGATGCTTAAGTAAGATCGAACATGAGAATTAGTCAATAGATGTTGAGAGATGTCACGTGCCAATCATGGTGTTGTCAACAAGAGTGCTTTTGATGGGGTGGTAGGAGAGAGCCCAAGGGAGGAAAAGGAGTAACTGTGGCCTTGAACTCTGAGAAGAATGTGGTCCACTTGACTTCGGATCCTCAGTTACTGCTATGCTAGCTGTAGTTTGGGAAGTAAACTGTTTAACGGCCTCACCCCCAGCTTTGCACACTAATTCAAAAATACTCAGAGATGTTATTCAAAGTAATAGGGATCTCTCACTGTAACCTGTGCTTCAAAGAGTAATAACTGGACAGCAGAACACGGTGCCGCACACACGGGAATATGCGAATCACACGTTTCCAAACGGTAGTGGGGCTGCTATACAGAGGAATGAGCGTTTCTCAGTCAGAAGACATAAGGTTGAATCCAGGGGAAAGCCATCACCAGCTTCACAAAATAGAAGATGCAGAACAGGCCTGTGTTCTCTCATCTGCTCAATTAGGACATTGATCCTGCAGGGGCCACAGAAATCCCATGTAGTTCATAGAAGCAGCAGGTGCAGGAATGGAAGATGCTCTAAGCTAATTATCAGGCTTGGATCCAGACTTGTCCTGCTATCTAAAGTATAAAGAAGCTAAGTTTGGAACAAATACACTCCAAATTGCACTTATGGGAGCACAACGAGATCAAACCCTATGATGCAGGTTTCTTGCATGTGACTTGACTGTAGAAAATGTTTTTACTATATTGGTGGCCTTGTATACTGAAAGAAACAGTCAGTATGACCTGGAGGGATCACCAAGAACCATCTATAAAGTATCACTGTGAGCAAGGGGCCTGTGACATTTCCTGAGTGCACAGTGCTACCAGGCGCCCAGTAAGTGGTGGGCATTTTCACAAGCATCTGTTGTTTTTAATTTGATGAGATCCCTGCCAGTTTTCCTCACCCCTATCCAATCTTCCATTCCCACACTACATTTTCTAAAATGATTTCTCTCTCTTTCAAATGTAATATCCCTACACTGCCCTTCCTAGGAGCTCAGGGTTCCTCCGCTAACCTTGATGTTGACATTGGCAATTTTTTTTTCCTTCCTTCATCTCTGATTCAGCTCAGACTTTCAGTCCCAGCAGGCAAACAGCCTACTGCTGTCCACATATGGGAAGACCTTCAGTCAAAGGCTCTCCTGCACTCTGCGCATTGTGTCACTTGAGAGTAGGTTCTGTCTTCTACCATGTGGATTCTTGGGATCAAACTTGGGCCCTCAGGCTTGGTGGCAAGTATATTTGCCCGGTGAGCCATCTTGCTGGCCCCGTTATATTTTTTGGGCCAGGTGGTTCCTGCTTCCGTGCATATCAGTTGCACATTTGTGAGAATTATACACGCCATGTCATAAGGACACTGGCTCTGGCTGAGAAATTTTTCAATATGAAAAGCAGCTTCTCTTTTTTATCACAAAGCAGAAATGTTTATTGTTTTTAGGGCCTTCTATGTAGCCCTGGCTGGTTTGATAGCTGATAGCCCAGACTGTCCTCAAGCTCAAAGCAATCCTCCTGCCTTACTCTCCCAAGTGCTGAGATTACAGGAAAACACTAAGCCTGGCTGAAATATCCACACTTAAATAGGAACGGTAAGAAGATGAAGCATGTTTACGGAGTGCAGTGTGGTGCTTGGTACAGGACAGGTGCCCTACAGATGTGTCCAGAATAAACAAAAGCCTATGACAGCACGGTGCCTTCAAAAGCCAGTGGAAGATGAAAGGTAACTGTAATATTGGGCAAGCGTGTATTAAGTTTGAGTGCTAATCCTTTCTCACAAGCTTGTGTGTTTGAATACTTGGTCCCTAGCTAGTGGAACTGTTTTGGGAAATTGTAGAACCTTTTGGATGTGGAATCTAACAAGCAGGCATAGGGCCTTTGAGCAAAGCAAGAGGGTTATAGCCAGTTCTCACTTCATCCAGAGCTCTCTGCTTCCTGGTCCATCTAGATGTGAGGGGCAGGGCTGGGGAGATGGCTCTGTAGATAAAGTGCTTGCCATGCAAGTGGGAGGCCTGGAATTCAGATTCCCAGAGCCCTGTAAATATAGGTCAGTCATGGTGACCCACTTGTAATTCTAGCATTCAGGAGAATCCTCAGAGCAACCTGGCTAGAATCGGCAACCTCAAGGTTCAAGTTAGAGACCTTGTTTCAATGTAGAGAGGTAGAGAGCTTGGATCAAGAAGGATGCATGACATCAACTTCTGGCTTCCAGGTACATATGGATACATGTGCATGCATGTTCATACAAACATGTATGTGCCCATGTCCATACAAACACTCAAACACATGCACAAAGCACATACACATACATATGCAAAGAAACAAAAGATGTGAAGAGGCCACTCTGCTTTCTCTGCCTTGATTGGCTGTAACCCTCTCAAACTCTGAGATGAAGTCAATCTTCCCTCCCTCCCTCTCTCCCTCCCCCAAGTTGCTTCTGTTGGGTATTATACAGTGCAGCAACAAGGAAAGTAAGTGCTAAACATACTAAACAAATCTGCTTATAGCTCTGCTATGGCTGCCATCTCCTCTCATCCGGCTCTTGAATCAAAGGTGAAATGGCCAACGCCTTTCCCCATTTCTTTGTTACATGCATCACAAATATTGTGTGTCTACAGTGCAAACCCTTCCAGGCTGTCCACAGTTCTCACAGTTAAACTGAAGACTCCTCTCCACATCCTGAATCCTTTCCTGACATCCAGTCATAGCCACACTGCTTCCCTTTGTGCACTGAGCACAAGAGGCTTTGCCCATGTAGGGCATGTCACCCTGCCTAGCCATCGTAGGGGTCTATATAAGTCACTCTTATCCTTCATTCTCCCCTCACCTCCTGTTTCCCTAGAAAAGTCCAACCCCTCCACTGCTTTCTACTACCAACCCACTTACTTTCCAGCTAATATCCCCTTATTTTAGAATGCAGTTTAGTGCACATATCTCCACCAGAATTTGAATTATGTGACAATAAATACTTTGTATCGGTGACTTCCAGAACAGAACTGAGGAAATTAGTCTGCAGCTCAGAGAGCTGTAATGTTGTAGCCCTTGGTCAGTCAGCTCAGAGCTGAGCAATGTGGGGCTTGAACTTAGAGCTGCATGTCGCCATCTGTTAGATAAGCACAGATCCATGCTACCACATGCTGCTGGGGATATAAACTCAGAGATGTTTGGTTCCTGTCCCAATGACCAAAGGAAGTCTCTAGGGGTGAGAGACAGCCTAGAGGAGAAAACAAGGACTCCAGCCACATCTTCATTTCCTTTATGTACAAATACCAAGGAAGGTTCCAGGCATAATGCTCCATCGTTGCCCTGAGTGACTCAGTGTGCACAAATGTTGTGCTAGGTACTCAGTACTTGGAGAATACAAAGGACATTGGGAGTAAAGGAGAGGGGTGGACAAAGGGTGCCAGAGGTGCCACCTCTGGTCCCAAGGAGAGCAGTCTGACCCCTTAGCCCACAAATCCTGCATATCATTCTCAGGTATTGACATTCAGGGAGCTGTAAAGTTCAAGGTTACTCTGGGGTCCTCTTGAAATTACTCCTTAAGTGTGTAGACTTGTTCTACTGTCCACTAAGAGAGCATCCCAGCAAACACGGTTGCAATCCAGCCTTATCCCCACCCACCTCCAGCAGACTCGCTGGCCCCTCTCCTCTGCGAGGACGGGGTGAAATATCTGGGACACAAGTCTTCGTTGGCCCAGAGGAAAGGCAAGAGCCACACAGATCTTACTGGGAATGGGGAAAGAAGAGAGAAGCAGCCTTTGTGTGACGGAGTAGCCTAGGATGGATGAGCTCTTAGGAACCAGTCCATTAGCAACAGACGTCACGTCTGAGGAGCTCCAAAGAGAACTGGCACCCAAAGCAGCCTCCACATTTCAGAATCCCTCCCCAAGGGCATTCAGGACCCTCCTTTCCTCCCTCCACAGCAGCACCAGCATTTACCCTCCCCCAACCCCTGCCTGCATTGAGCCTCACAACACCAGTACAGGAAATGGTCTGGATAATCAAAGCCCTCAATTTTGACCCTTCCGGGTGGGATGCCTCTGCCGCTCCTTCTCTACTCCTGTTCTGTACTCTCCTCAACAAAGGAAACTGGGGATGAAACAGATGCGAGACATTCCTGTTTATCCCCTTCCAGAAAGTACAAGGACAGGTATGGAGTTGAAAGGAGTCTGTGAACTCACAGAGGTGAGAAATAGTACCACTTAGCTCCCAACTCCAAACTAATTGTCTTCCTTCCCATGGAGTAAAGCAGTTGGCCCTAGTCCATAACATACATAAGCTTCAGGCCTAGGGGATAGGCCCATGCATGCATATCCTCTTCCTATCCCCCACACAGCCAGAGAAGTCACTGGCCAAGCTCAGGATTAGCAGCTTCTAGCTGCCCACTTGGTTCTCTCCCTCCCACTGCCCTCCTTTCTGCTGTTACCCCTTCTTCTACATGGAGGGGTCTTGGCTGGAGGAAGTGAGTAGGTAGCTGGCTTCTGGTCTGTCACCCAGTCATGCCACGGACCCTCTCTGCTACCTGCTACGGGACACTCCTCCTGCTAATCCTATCCAGATGCCACCACTGCTTCCCAGTGCATGCCCATACCCCAGACTCATCTGACCACCAAAGTTTTCTGAAACTGTTATGCTAAATAGCCTGCTAGAGGGCTGAGCTGCTCATGTAAGGTTCATATGATCATGTATTGAATACTCAGTACCAGACATGAGCCAAGATGCAGACAATACAGTAGGGAGATGAGGGGAGAGTGGTAGGTATATCTTGGGGGGAGGACAAAGGGGAAAGTGGGGGTGTCTCTGTGTGCATTTATGTTCATTTCACTATGTGCATGTACTTGTGAATGTGTATATACATATACGCATGCACATCTCTCTGAAAGCATAGATGACTGCATGTGTAGGTATGCAGGTGTGTCTTCTACTATGCTAAATGGAATGGCCCATGAGGCTCCTGGATGGCCACAACCAAAAAGAGCCACCTCCTTGCACCCCAGTTTCCTCCCTTCTAATATGGAGATACCAAGCCAGCTCTACCATACATCTCCACCATAAGGCTGAAGAGAAGGCAGTGCTCAGAAAACTCTGCAATGCTGGCTAATGTCATAGTTTCTATCTTGCTGTTTTCAGGAACAATTGTCAGAGATGCTGTTTGTGTGAGAAGTACCCAGTAATGGAGTCCCCACCCAGGACATGGCCTGACCACGGGGTCCCATGCTTCTGAATCAGTCTAAACTTGGAAGCAGGCAGAGAGCACAGAACAAGGCTGAATTCCCACCTTCAGGAGTGCAGAGCCTTGAATCTTCCCTGGGCTCAGTTTCCAATCACAGCATGAGGCTGAATTCAATTCACATTTAGATTTTTAGGCTTCTTGAGAATTTGATAAAAATGACTGACCCTTCATCAAAACAACAACAACAAAAAAAATGTACCCTACAACCTCTTGCCTAAGGCTTCTGAGGGTTCCATGGCCACTAATGCCTGATCCTTGATTGGCCTGGTTCAAAAATGTGAATACATCTAGCTCTGGGCTCTCCAATATGAACTTTGGGGAGAAAGTTTGGCCTTGGCTTATGGACTTGTCTTTGCTGTTTCCCACTGGGGACTGGAAAGATGGGTGATGGGAGCAAGGATAGGGTGAAAGAGTAAAAAAGAAAAAGAAAAAAGATCAGTCCCTTCACAACTTCAGGCCCAGCTGGCCTAATTCTTAAGATGTGGGCATGTTTGAAACTGTCTTCCAAGAGAAGCTGGACATGGTGATGTACTCCTCAGAAGGCTGAGGCAAGAGAATAGTTAGGGACCAGCCTTGGCTACATAGTAAGGTCTTGTCTTAAAATAAAAGGAGATGGGTCACCAGGTATTTGGAATGGGAGGTCCCCTAGTTAGGGCTCAGGGTGCTGTGTCTTAACTTGGCTGGTCTGGTGCCTGGCAATCTACTATATCACCTGCATGCTTGTGTTTCATTCTTATTTTAATACAGTTTTTAAAAAATGAGATGCTTACAAAACTAGCCCAACAGGATGGAGAGGCTAAGAGCACTGTCTGCTCTTGCAGAGGATCTTTTTCGGTTCCCTGAACCCACATGGTAGCCCACAGCCACCTGTAACTCCAGTTCTGGGGGATCCATACCTTCTTCTGACCCATAAGAGCTCCAGGGATGCACAAAGTACACACACTTGCATCTATGCAAGCAAAGTACTCTTTCACAGGAGATAAAATTTTAAATTAAAAGAAAGAAAAACCTAACGCAAGCACTCCAAGAAGTATTGACAGTTGTTAAAATGCTGACATGTTGATTTCAGAAATAAAGCATGGCAAAGTTGAACTCCCATTCCCCGGTCCTTCTCCAGCCCCTTACCCCAACCTCTCTCCCCAAGGGAAGCCAGTCCCATAATTTGGCAGTATTTCTGGATCATAAAACATTTTAACATATTCTATATGAGCTGTATATTCCTTATACAAATATTATGTTTAACTTAACCGCTTATACTTGACGTTCATTCAGGTCACAGTGAGGCACAGGGCTAACATCAGCTGTTGCCTGGGTGCATCTCTAGAGTGCTAGTTCTTCACTGATGCAGAAGTTATTTTCAGTTATGTTTAAAATGGTTGTTTTGTGCATTGTTGGGTGAAAGGCTGCCTAGGTCTTGTCATTTTTGTATTATCTGCAAGTGCTGGCTTTATGTAAAAGATGTGTGATTGCTCGTGATCTGCATGTGCTATCAGTAGAACACCTGAGATGAGACACTCAGGGTTCCACTGTCCAGTATGGCACTTGCTATGAGAATGGTTCCCTCTGCTAAGGTCTGGCAGGGTTTGCACCTATGAATATGTCACCGTGTCTCCTTTGGTGAGCAGCTACAGCAGTGTCCTGCTACACTTCACTTTGCAATGCTCTCTGCTCAGACCTAGTCATTGTGTAGCCAAACCTCTCCTATGGATGACAACTTTGACACACACAGGAGTTTTTTTCTAAGTTTTGTTCTATTGAGGTCTTGAAAGCTGTCTAGGCTTTAAAGGCTCCAGTCTTTAGTTGAATCCCTCCAGGACAGCTGACACCTGAGATCCTTATTAGCCAAGACACTGAACAAGGAAGATAGGAAGATGAGACACAAAGCCCTCAAATCATACTTCCCCAAGTCAAAATCAAGAGCAGAGTCAGCTAGTAGCTGTGGTTACTTCTAAGAGATGCCATCATTCTGGAAGGGGTAGGAGGAACCCTGAGGGAGGAAAAAGCTTCAGTCAGAAGAATTTCTGCAATTCAGAAGCAGCCAGGTAGGACAAATAGCATGTCCATGGGACCTTCCATAACATGGGACTCAGAAGGACCCTGGATATTCTGTGCCTAAATCTTTCACATTAGAGAGGTTACACTGGGCTCAAGTGGGATAGAACTATATCAAATTACACTTCAAGGTCCAGTCTGACAACACACTTTTTAGATACTAATGAGACAAGGTCATCTTGGTTCCATTTATAGATGGGGCCAGTCAGAGAGTAGCACTAACTGCTCTCTATGGGTGTATGGACAGGGAAGTGCATGTGTGCCTGCGTGTGTGTGTGTGCGTGTGTGTGTGTTTGTATGTGTGCATATGTGTATGTGTGTGCACCTATGAGTGAGAATGTAAAGTGTATGAAAGCATATATATGAGTGTGTGACTGTGTTAGTGAGTATATGCACAAGTGTGAAGACACTTGTGTGAGAAAATGTGTGATTCTGAGCAACACTGTGTGTGACCATGTATATGAGTGCATGTACATGCATGTGTGGCAGCGTAAACATGTTAGTGCCAGCATGATTGTATGAGTATGTGGGCAAGTGTGTATGTGTGAGAATATGAATTTGAGAATGAGAGCATGATTATGTGAGCGGGAGCGTGTTTCATTCTGAGCATGAGTGTGTATGTGGGAGGAGCCATCTGTGTGGTTGTTTTTGTGAGTCCTATCTCCAAGTGTGGCTGATGACTTCTGGGTAGGGTAAGAGCTCTGCCCATCTCTCCCATCCCTCTAAGAAAATGTTCTAATCGAGACTATTGAAACCACATTCTTATTTTTCCCCTAGTGAGAGTTCAGCTCTTTCTACTGAACTCATTCATAAACACATTCCCTTGGGGCAAATCACGGGTAAGCGTGGTGGAAAGTTCTCGTGAAGAACTAGAATCTACTCTTAGCCATTTCTTTTACAAAGGAAGTCAAAAATCCCTGCCTGGGTTGACTCGTTGCTCATTTTCCTGCTCTAAGCAGATGTCTGAATCAGCTAGTTTGCTGATTAGATGTCTGATCACCCCAGGAGAGAGGTAAATTTACTCTCTACCACCCTAAAGTGGTCCTGTTCAATGTCTTTGGCCAAGACAAAGAAATATAAGTCTGGGTTTCTGTTTCCAAGGATCTGAGAGAGATGCCAGGTACACAGACTCAAGTAGGAGTTTAAACAGCAACACAGATTTCACTGAAAGGCCAAGATACTCGTTTGCCAAGTGCTTCAGAGCCAGAGCCCCTCTGGCCCTCGTAGACGAATGCTTTTACATGATTTTGTGTAGGAGGTGAATGTTCAGACTGCAGTCGTCTGCCCCATCTCTCAGACACTCTGGCAGGACAGGCTGTCTGGCCAGGCCACCGTTTCTCGCCCTGTGCTTTAACACTTTCCTTTTCTTCAGATCCAGTGAGAAGGACTTCTGTTCTCTGTGAGGAGCCACACAACAGATTAGAGAACCTGAGCTGATTAGAGTTCTGTCTCATTCCACCTCTGGGCCCCTCATTTCACTCTCTGGACTTTGCTCACTATTTTCCCAGATGTGAGGCCACCGGTACACAGGAAGAAACCATTTGGCTCCATTTGTCAGGCCCTCCACCACCCTACACCTCACCCACTTTCAACAAAGGATCGCAGACGGATGGACCCACTCTCATCTGGCATAAGAATCACGATCAGTCAGAACCTCTATTTCCTTGAGTATCAGATAACCACAGCTGATAGAAACTCTAGCATCACCAGCATCGAATAAAATTATATAGATATATGTTGACCAACATTAAGGCAGAAAAACACTGGCAGACTGCAATGGCTAAAACTGTGAACTTGACAGGCTCTAGGAGAAAGACCCGGGGGCGTATGTGTGAGAGAGTTCTCCCCTGGGTTAGTGGGTGTTGCGGTTTCATGGGCTAGAGTTGCTGACCATATGAGAAGGAGAAAGTAAGCTAGGCACTAGCATTGTCCTTCTCTCCTTTCTGCAGACGCGATGTGACAGCTGTCTCATGCTCCTGCTGCCATGACTTCCCCTCACACACAGCTCAGGGGAGAGCAGTAAGTGCCCCCTCTCCCTCTTTCCCATCTGGAAATGCAACCCGGTTGGCCCCCTATCCCATAAATAACTAGAAAAAATGTGGAATGCTTCATGGTTACTTCACTGAACTCTCCAACTGGGAGCCAAAAGGAGCCCTTTCTTCTTCCTGAAGTTGCTCTTGTCAAAGTACTTTGCCACAACAATGGGAAAGGAAGCTAATACAGTGACTGCCCACCAGACCTTCTGAAATTAGGTGGGAATCTGGAAAGCTGCAAGAACTCCGCCATCGTATGTCTTCAAGTCAGAATACTGAGTCCTGGCACTGGGGACATGGCTCAGTGGATAAAGCATTGGTTGTGCAAGACCCAGCAGTCTTGTGTGAAGACCAGAGTCTGGATCTCTAGAAGCCACATAAATGCAACCAGCCATGTATAAACCCAGCATGGAGCCAAGAAACACCAGCCAGCCAGACTAACCAGCTCCAGGTTCCCCAAGAGACCATTTGTCAATAAATAAAGTAGACATCAATAGAGAAAGAACACCCAGTGTCAACCTCAGCATATCCACACACATACTCATGCACCAGCATACACACATGTGCAGGGCCTTCAGAAAAAAATGACCCTATATTTCCTGCCTCGCTCTAGGGAAGAGTTTGCAGCATCTTCTCCTAAGCAGAAATGCCTCTGCCTCCAGTAGGAAGGCAGCTCAATCTAACAAACCCATAAAACTAGTCTACGGCATCTGGTCAGCTGTTCCAGATTGGTGGGTGGACATCCAGGCAGTTCTGCAAAAGAGGTCTCTCAGGGGCTAAAGGGCATGTGCCCAGGGCTAATTGAGTACCCTTTGATGACCCCACCCCAACACACACACACACACACACACACACACACACACACACACACACACACCTACTTTGCCCCACCTTATTCAGCTTTTCCTATCCAGGGTTTCTCTCAGTGTTTCAGCTCCCTTGTCCTTGACCCTTCGATTTGCCGCTGCGGGTAGGGGAGCAAGGCCAGGGCAGGGGTGAGCTTTGCAGTTTGCAAGCTTCAGATGCCTGGAGAGCTCCATGTGCACAGCTCAATACATTCTTTCTGAGTGAATAGATGAATGAAAAAAAAAGAGGCAAGAAAAGAGGAGGAAGGCGTGGGGAGCGTGGGAGGTGAGAGGCAAGGCTGAGGGTGCCGAAGTGCTAATGGGGAGCAGGCTGCTGGTGGGTTGAGAGCAAGGGCCCACACAGCTCTCAATTAAGTGAACTTAGATTCAGAGGCAAGGCAGAAAGTGAAAGGGTAATCACAGGCAGGCTGAGTCATTCCATAGCACAAACAATCAGAAGCAATTCTGCTTCTCACTGCTTGGGAGAAATCAAAAGCCACTCCACCTGGCAGCCTTTTGTGTGCAGGTCGGCAGCATTCTGCTGCCAGCTGAGCCTTCCTCCATACCAGTGGGCAGCTTGTGCCTCAGCAGCAGCTGATTGACATCTCTCTTGCAGGAGATTGATTGGCAATCCAATCCCAACCTTCCCCCATTTCAAACATTAAAGCCCCAGTTACATGCAAAGCTCATGCAAATTTACCCTGCTGCCTTGGTGTAGCTGCTCCTACAAGAGCAAGCCAAAGGCATTCGTTCTCTTTTACGTTTGTGGCTGTCAGTGTTCTGGGTGCCAATGCCTGCCAGAATGGGCAGTATGGGCATTGGACAGACAGATGGACTAAAGAACAGAGATTTTGATCTTAGAGAACAGGATGTGTGGGAACACCACGGAGGGTTGAACAGCTGGCTGGATATTTTGCCATCTCATGTGGACTGTGAGGCCAAGTTCAGGGTGGGAAGGATCTGAAAAAAAAAAAAAAAACCAGTGCTGAAGCAGCCATGGATTTGGGGAAGGGGTGTGTTGACATACTGTTAGCACTATGACATTCTTGGCTCTGGGCACCAGAGTTGGCATTTGGTCAGCGTTTGGCCAATCAGATATCCCTTAGTCTCCATCTAGGCTCGATATGTCTCAAACTCCCTAAATGCCTGAAGGTCTACAACTCTGAGGAGTGCTTCTGTGGCTCTCTCCAAAATTCTGATTTTTCTGGTCATTGTTCCCAGCTCCATATGGTCCTCTCCACTGACTCACCCGATCTATTCTAGGCCAAATGCCAGAGTCAAGGAACCCCTTACTAATGGCATCCCTTGAACACAGAGGCTGTTGGGGTCCCTCCTGTGCTGTCACAGAGGCAATCTCCTTCTCAACAGATAGGGCTAAGAGGCCTTGGAGGCTGGCAGGCACAGAAAGAACTCAGCACCAGGTTGCAGATGAAATAACAGATGGAGAAATGTTTTTGTTTGTTTTTCTAAGATGGTGTCTTGCTAGGTGGGGTAGCACATACCTTTCAGCCCAGTCTGGACTACGTAGCAAGTTCCAGGCCAGCCAAGGCTACAAAGTAAGACTTTGTCTCAAAAAAAAAAAAAAATAATTAAAATTAAAATAAAGGCCAGGTCTCCTGTAGCTCAGACTGGCCTTAAACTTACCATACAGCTGAGAATGACCTTCAGTGTCTGGTCCTCCTGCTCTACATTCCATGTACTGGATTATAGGTATTGACCATCACACCTCCTTCATGTGGTGCTAGGAATTGAACCCAGAGCTTTGAGGGTTTTAGGTAAGTACTGTGTCAGCTGAGCTATACCCCCAGCTCTGGAAGAATTTTTAAGCACAGAAATGCTTCAGTGCCCCCACACTAAGTAGCCACAATAAGGTCTGTGACTCGTCTATCAGCAAGGCAGAAGCGTGCACAACACCGTAAGCCTGCATCCTGCCGGTGTTGTCTTTAACTGTGGGAGAAAGGGCAGGGTAGGAATGGTATTGGTATCATTTTAAAAAATATCCACATGAGACTCAAGATGAGATCATGTGCCTAGCCTTCACCCCAGCAACCAGACACTTCCAATGTCATCCTCGGTTTATCAACCCAAGTGAAGGCCAGACAGAAATTCATAACTTGTAACAGATGAAAGAGGAAAAAGCAGAAATCCCTTTGCCACTTATAAGATACTGAGGAGGGCTCTGTCTTAGGCAGGGGGCGGGGAGGGGAGGAGGACTAACAGGTGGGAGAAGGGAGGGGGGCAATGAAGTGAGCAGTGTATGAGAGCTGCCTTAAAAAGCTCTGCTTCTCCCTGATTCGCCGCACCCTCATCCCTACCCCGTGCTGACTCCTTCATACCCACTGTGGTATGTGTGTATGTATGCGTGTGTTGGTATGTGCACAAGGGTTGTAGCTATGTGGTGAGAGGGTATGATATTGTGTGGTATGTTTCTCACATGTGTTTGTGTTGTGTTGTGCTGGGCAGGAGTGGTGGGTGTCCTGGAGTGGAGAACACAAGAGAGAGAACTGGTAGACTGCAAAATGTAGGAAGCACTGTCCTACATAACCCTGGCAGAGAGCTCAGCTCAGACTCCGGCTCTAGTGCTTGGTAGGTTTTGTCTGGTCCTTGGAGCAAGTGCCTTTAAGTAGTGGGTGAACCTGAATGTGTTATATTGTATGCTCCATCGCATGGGCCATTCCTGATGTGTCTCCACCTGTCTTGAGTTAAAAACCTCTCTCTGGTTTTTAACCTGGTGTGTCTGGCCAGGGAATGTGATTTCTGTGTCACCTGTGTCCAACCTTTTCCCTTCATCCTTCTCTCCGGACTCACCCATGCCAGGGCCTCATATTCAGCAAATGGCTTGAGACTCCTCTGAGCATGTGGTCCTAGAGCCAGCTGCTCCACAGTATCCAGAGGACAGCAAAACCACAAATCTCTTCAGAAGCGAAGGGCATCACGAGGGTACCACCCAGCTGCTAACCCAGTCTCTGATTTTTGTCCCCTTGGCTCCCATGAAGCTTCCTGCAGGTCAACAGCTGACAGAGCCAGAGGCACATGAAGGGACTCTGAAGAAGCTTGTGGAGATCAGGGCTATGAGGGTCACCAGAGCTACACTCCAGGACCTCTTTGCACTCCCAGACAATCGATGCTGTCCCGACAGAGCCATCACAGCTTCTCAGTAACTTTCCACATGCTCATCTCCCGCAGGATGACCTTCCCTGACCCACTGAGGCTGCTCAGGCAGGTACAGGTAATGTGGAGAAGTGCCTTGCTCGCTGCCTTGCTTGGCTGTGTCTGAAGAAAGCAACGCCAGTCCTGTGTGAAATCAAATCCCAGATCACAAGCCTCCATTGCCTGAGGGCTGGTAAGGGTGGACAGGAGTGCACAGAGGCTGCTCAGAGCTGAGGCCTCTGATGCCCGCTGACACTGGAGATCCATTGTTTGAGTATCTTTTTTTGCATCTCTATCACTTTGTTGATCACAGCCTGGCCAGCTCCATGGGAGTAAGGAATCTTGTCTTATTTTTCTCAGGGAATCAGGTAAGTGTGTGAATTTGAGTTGCATATCTCTTTAATTACATCTTATTTGAATAATTCCGTCAGGACAACAGACAAAAGCTGGAATACATAGTCACTTTACCACCTACACCATGGGTCAGCCATGTTCCTTCCCTTAAGAGACAATCACGGGTGAAGATGTCAGAGGAAGTTTGGCATCACCATTGTTTCAAAAGGCAGGATCATGTATCACAGGCTGACCTTGACCTTTCTATCTAGAGAAACGAGACATGACCCTGAATTTCTGATTCTCTTGTTCCCACTTCCTGAGTGCTGGGATTGTAGACCTATGCCACTGTGCCTGGGTTATGCAACACCAAAGATCAACTGCAGGGCTTCACACAGACAAGGCAGGCACTCCATCAACTGAGCTGCATCCTCAGCCCCAAATATTTAACATTCTGCCCACTACAAGATCTCAAGAGGCAACCAGGAAGTTAGGTGCCACCGCTAACTCACCAGCTGCTCATGTGCTCTCATGCTTGGTCCTGACGTCATCTGTTTCTACCATGACCCTGGGCAGGCATTACTCACAGCACTGGAGACAGGGTTTCTTGAGGCCACAGCTTAAAAGGCTGATTCTAGAACCCAGGATTTCTGCCTCACAGGCCATAGGTCACCCTTCCCCGAATACAGCCTCCTCAAGGAGAGGCCAAGGCAAGAACAGCTAGGCCTGACATGATATACATGGTAGGGCAGGTGCTGCTGAGTTCCGCCTTCTAGAACCTGGATCATAGTAGCTTTCACAGGTAGACAGAAGTGTCAGGAGGACGGTGCATTGTCATAGCATTCCAAGTACTTATTAAGCGCCTAGTGTGTAGTTACCTCCAGGGTCCTGTCACTATAGCAGCGAGCAGGACAGAGTCCCCCATTATAGATAAATGAAGTTACATGAGAAAATGGCAGGGTTGCTTGGCTTCAAGCCCCCACACATTCTCTCTTCCCAGTTCATCTGCCATTATCCAAACTATATGGACTATGCCTGCTGCCTTTGGTCGACAGTAGGAGGTATCGCTGGCACTTGACATATGGGGTCGTTTTTGACTGCATGCTCAGAAACCTGTAGTGGGGAATTCAGGAGAGCCATTGTACCTAGCATAAACACAGGAGTCATGGGTCACACCTAGGCTTTGAGGAAATCTTTGTAAATATTCAGTGATTGTTTTAGTGAGTGTTTTCTGAGATGTGTTTGTTGTGGGAAACCTGGTGTGAACACCTGACTGAAGTCTTTGTTGTTAGAAGTACTTTGGGCTGTGAAGGACTCCCTATATGGTAAATGGAAGAATTTTATGGCCTTTGAGAGACCTCAGTCATAAGATATCTCTGGCACACCAGGAAGTCTTGGGTTACTGAGAACTATTAACAGTTCTCAACAATATCACCTACAGAGGTGATAATGTTTCTTCAGGAAACAAAGATTAAATCAGGATTTCTGATATATAAAAGTTAAATAGCTTTTGAGTGACATCCAATAAAAGTGCTTCTGCAGAGCAGCTCAGGGCCCAGTCCTTTGAGGCAGTGGCTCCCTGCTCTTTTCAAAGCTTTGCATCTTGAAGTGTCTCTCATTCTTCAGTTGTTCCCTTGACTTTGTTTACCAGCAGAAACTCTTTACTGTTGACAAATTTTCACGAACACTGTCACCCACATTCAGTTATATATCCCCCGATAGCATTGCAACCCTCAGTTTATGACCCTGTGTCCTATGGTGTCATAGTCTCCCCTCTTTCTTCCCATTCCATCCCCTGTGAATTCTCTGCAAACCTTTCCTTTTCTTCCACAGAACCCCTCAGGCTTCTCTACACTGCTCCCTGTGCCTAAGCCCTGGGGTTGTTCAGATAGCACTTCCGCAGGGAAGCTAACTATAAAGAGGGCACCCACCTTCTTTATTCTCCTTTTTTCTCTTTTATACTTTGAGATAAGACTTTGGTGTGTAGTCACAACTAGTCTTGAGTGCCTTGTCCTCCATCCACCTTCAGCCTCCTGGGCGCTGGGATGATAAGGCATGTGCCAGCATGTCCAACTTTCTCTGTTCCTTCTTATAAGAGCATCCATTGATCACAGCCCAGTGAAGCTTCTTTATCTTCCTGTCTTCTCTGGCAAACTATAAGACAGTTGTATCCAACACTGTATTCCCAACCTGGGCACAGTTCCTTGCCCAGGACTTAGTATTAGTGTTTAGAAATGATATTTTATTTTTACGCTAGACAGATTCCATGAGGCAAGGTTTCTCTGTATAGCAGCCCTAGCTGTCCTGGCACTTGCTGTATAAACCCAGCTGGCCTCAAGCTGACAGACATCTATCTGCCTGAGTGCTGGGATTAAACAACATTTTCATATAAAAAAGTAAAAGGCACATACCTTTGTTCCCAGCACTCAGGAAGAAAGAAGCAGGCGAATCTCTGGGAGTTTGAGGCCAGCCTGGTCTCCAGGATAGTCAAGCCTACATAGAGAGACTCTGTCTCAAAACAAGAAACCAAATGTTTTCATCCTTAACTGGAGCCTATGGGGCTCCTTGGAATGCCCTGAGTGGCCCTAGCTTTGACAAGCCTGGCCTCTGCATTCCCTAGATAGGTTACTGCTTACTTTCATGTTGCTGTGACAGTTGACAAACTCCTTAGAAAGAAGACAAATTTATTTTGCCTCTAAGTTTTGGTGGGCTCAGTAAATCATGACAGTGAAGGCATTTATGCCAGGAAGCAGAGAAAGGAAAATGCCAATGGTTTCCTGACTTTACCCCGACACAGCCCAGAGTGTCTCTTTCCTTCTGGAAATGTCCTCACAGACACACAAAAAGGTATGCCTTGCCATTTCCAGAGTGATTCTAAATTCTATGAAGCTGACAATGAAGATTAACTGTCACAAGGAGGCAGTATGGACACTTGGACTTCGGTAGCACTCTAGCCTATACCTCTGGTCACGCTGTGGCTGTGTTGGAGTCTACAGACTTGTGTTAGACCTTCCTGCTGTGGATTTAAGGTTACCACTGACTGACATGAACTTTGTGGGTGTAGGCATGGACAGGAAGTCAGGGGTTTGTGTGAATGCCAAGCTGTGTTTCAGGAAAAGGATCTAGGATGTACTGAGCACCCTGCTGTCCTAACTTGCCTGGGGCCTTGGAATTCCTGGGATGTAAGTCTTCAGTCCCAGGTAATGATAAACTCACAGTAACACAGGGACAAGAGGGTAGGCCTACACAAGCAGGAAGCTGGGATTTGGAGAAAACAAAATTAAATTAGTTAACAATGATCTGATAATCTGGTCCTTTGCCCCTCATCAAATAGCCTATTGGGGAAAGTGATTAAAAATAAAAAAGAAGAAAAGAAAAAAAGATCCAGTAGCTGCATGCATGTTTCAGTAGAGTTGCCTCTCAAGATACGATCTTGAGTTTGGAGGGTAGTTTGGAGGTGACAAAGAATACTGTATGGAGACGAAGGGTGATTCATTAAACTGGGGGCAGGAAGAGTAAGTAGTACATGAAGGGGTAGCCCTATCCTATCCTTCTGCCTCATGCAGAAGCCTCCCTGCAGACAGGAATGGGAGAGAACCCCATTCGGAGAGAGAAGTCTAAGGTGTGGGAGAGAAGAGTGCAGGGGAATCCTAAGTGAAAGGAAGTCTAGAGAGAAGCAGGAGGAAAGGTAGAGGAAGATGGAAGGAGCTGGTTGGGACCAGATGAATAGCAGGAGGAGGGGCCAGCCTGGGACTCTGAGAGGGAGGGAGTTAGGCAAGGAAGGGTGACAGAAGAAGAGGTGTGAATTGAATGCGAAACTGCGTCATAGCACCATTGCTGCTGGATATTGAGATGGGATTTCTTTTGTGTGTGTGTCACATTCTGGGTGAGCTGTGACCGGAAAAACTGTCTGGGTTTGGTAGCAAGGAGGTGTGGTTTTTGAGGCCAATGTAGGATGCTTTGAAGCAATCGGAACTAGAGTATATATATTCTAATGGTAACAGAAATCTATAAGGCCAGTGGAGACCTGTCTACTCCCCCACTACTGCCACCTCCAAAGAGTAAGAGAAGAGATATATTAGGCTTTTGGTCATCAAGAAATTATATAGCCTGGAAAGCTGGTGCTGAGGCAGGAGCATTATGACTTCAAAGCCAGTCTGAGATACAGTAAGATTTTGTCTCAAAAAATTTCTTTGAAAATTAAAAAAAAATTAAAATTAAAATAAACCACATTGATTATACTACTCTGAGTGACTCTAAGTCAACATACTTAGAGACTTGCACATATTCACAATAGCCAGGACATGAAACCAGCCTAGATATCTACTAGCTGAGTGGATAAAGAAAATGTGGTATATATACACAATGGAATTTCACTCAGCTGTAAAAAAGAATAAAATGGCATTTGCAGGAAAGTGGATGGAACTAGAAATCATCATGTTAAGTGGAAAACAAACATGTTTTCTCTTCTATGTGGAATATATATATATATATATATACACACATACACATGCATACACACGCACACAACATTAAAGTATAAGGGGACTACTTGAAGAGGAAGGGAGAGGTTGGGGAGGGACAGCAAGGGAAGAAGGTGGAAGATTTGAACATGCGAAAATGTCACAGAAAAATATCCATTATATTGTATACTAACTAAAAAATAATTAATTTTTAAAAAGTTCCTAGAGTCAGGATCTCCTTAGGTAGCTCTGACTGGCCTGGCACTATGGAAGCTTAGTCTTGCACTCATAGAGATCCACCTGACTCTGCCTTTTGAATGCTGGGATTAAAGATATATGCCATGACACAAGGCCTAATCAAAAAAAAAAAAAAAAATTGTAAAGACGCTTCAAAATGAAATGATAACCAATGTTTTCTTTTTTTCTTGAGGCAGAATCTTACTCTTTGGCCCTGGCTGGCCTAGAATTTACGATGTAAATTTTACTATGTAAAATTCAGGCTGGTCTTGAACTCATGGGGATTCACCTGCCCCTGCCCCTGCCCCTGCCCCTGCCTCTGAGTACTGTCAGTACACCTGATACTGTCGATGTTTTTTTAAACTGGCAACATGAAGCAACTACACACACACACACACACACACACACACACACACACACACACACAACATACACACTGCAAACTGGAGATCAAACCCAGGGTCTTTTGTATGAAGTGATAAAATTAAAGTTGGTAAATGGGAATCCATTCATGGTGGAAAAGCAAAACAAACAAACAAAGAAATAATGTAATCTTAGGCTGGATTTATCTTGTTTGACTCATTAAAAGATGCAACAGCTTAATGATTAAAGATGTCTCCAGTATAGATTGCCAGAACTGAGTTTGAGAATATGAGACAGGTATTCATTTTAAAATGACAAACCACAAAAAATATGGTCTAAGAACCGGATCTTTTCCTGTGGATCTAAAATCCCAGTCACCCCAGGGCGCAATCTGTCCTCAAAGCACCCGCTTCTGTTTCTACCACACAGAGCCAGAGTCTGAAGCAGAGCTTGTCAGCATCCTGGCGCCGTCCCAGGGTGCAGTCCATGCCTACTGCCAATTCTGGTTTGATGCAATCTGGAAATTCTGGTGCCAGAGGAGAGCCAGTAGAAGACAATGAAAGCAGAAAGGCTCGCCAACTGTAAGTACTGGCGACTGCAGCACTCACGCTATCCCATTGAGCATAGAGCCTGGTACACGGTTGGAGCTCAACAAATGCTCATTGAGTAAACGGATTAAATCTTCCACTTTACATCAGCTAGAAGTCACATTTGTAAAACACCGACCCGATGCCTTCCAGCTGGAAACCCTGGCAACGTCTCTGGAATCGCTGCCTTAATTTCCCTTTCAGAAATCAACACCCACTTGTGACCCTCCACAACCAAAGTTATGCTTTGGGTCTGAAAGGCATGCTGTCCAACGCTCAGGAGTTTGAACACTCCATCCCTACACAAAGGTGCTGCTCTTGAAGGTTATGGAACCTTAGGGACATGAGGCCTGGCTGGCTGATGATGTTAGCCACTATACGTGGGACTTTGAGAGTTCCGATGTTTAATATTGACTGACAGGATCTAGAATCCTGTCCAACTTCTGGGCATGAGACAAACTTCTAGGCATGTCTGTGGAAGGTATTTCCAGAGAATTTTCTTTTTTTATTAATTTAATTTAATTTTATGTGCCTTGGTGTGAGGATGTCAGATCCCCTGGAACTGCAATTTCAGACAGTGGTGACCTGCCATATGGGTCCTGGGAATTGAACCCAGGTTCTCTGAAAGAATAGCCAGAACTCTTAACCACTGAGCCATCTCTCCAGCCCCTCCAGAGGGACTTTAACTGAGAAGGGAAGAACTATCATGAATATAGGTGATACAATTCCATGGGCTGGAATCCTGGACTTCATAAAAAGGTGAAACTAGCTGAGCAGCAGCATTCATTGATGTAGGCTTCCTAACTAAGGACATATGGTTCCCAGCTGCCTCAAGTCTCTGCCACCATGACAGACTGTACCCTTGAACCTTAAGACAAAATAAACCTTTGTTTCCTTTCTAAAGGAGTACCTTTTTTTGGAACTGTCAGGTATTTTGTTGTTCAGCAAGAAGAGTCACTAATCCATGGGTTATAATACCAGTCTCCAGCTCTGGTCTAGCTCTCTACCTAATCCACCAATATAATGGGCTGCCACCTCAAGCTGTTGGTGCTGCATATGGAGCTGCTCTAGCTGCCATGCTCCCAACCATGATGGACTATTCCCTCTGAAAAAAGGAGCCAAAATAAATGGCTCTTTCCTCTAAGATGCTCTGCCGGGTATTTTGTCACAGAGCATGCAACACATCTTAGCACCTGATTCTTTCCAGTTCTGTTCAGTCCTTCATCTACCAGCAATTCCTCCCCATCCTCTCTTGATTGCACTCAGCACATACCACCTCCATGGCCTTGCTAAGGCTATTGGCTCACCTAGTATCTCTTCTACAACTTGGCTCCCGGATCGACACCTCTATCTCACTGATTGCCTAGTCTTCCAGATCCATGTCAAACACACCCCCTCTAAGAAGCCTTCCTACAAACCGTGCTGCTGTGTCTGATATTTCTCATTAAAACATTTATTTCTAAAAGGACTTGTTTTCTTATCTGCCTGTCCCCCTTCACAAGCCTTTGGGATTGTTTTTAGATTAACTCTAATTTTTTCATTTTCATATACCCAGCTAAACTGTCCAAGCAGAAGTAGGGGTGAGGATGTGGAGGGAAGGAATTCAGGAGTGGTATCAGAGAGGCTCAAAGAGGTTGGAAGAAAAAATGTCAGTGGATTGCTATTAAGAAAATAAAAAATGTTGGACACTTAGCTATTGGTCTCAGAAACTGGATTTTCTTTTCCTAACTCAAATACTACTGAGAAGCAAAAATACCACTATGACAGGAGATGAAAGAGCCCTTACACTATTCTCCTGGGGTAAAAAGACTGATTCCCTTAGGCACTGTCTTCTTCAGCTAACCCTAGTTTTCGCCAGAGAAGACATGGTCACGCTTTCTTCCTGTTTTCAGTTCTTTCCTTGAAAGAACTAGCCCTGAACTCAGAGAAGTCCATATGGGTGTGTACCTCTTCCTGCTTCCATCTGTCCATTCATCTTGACTTTAGTTCCCCTGGAAGCCTGGTTCTATCAGGCAGAAAAGTCTTCTCTGATTTTCTGGATGTGGTTAGTGCTCCTGCTGGCCCCTTCACTTGTCATTCAGACCTCATGAAAGGCCCCCTTACAACTGCTCATTCACTGTAGCTCATTGTCCCTGCCCATTCATCCTCATTCATGGGGATAATTCCTCCAGCAGCCACATGCACAAAGCGTGTGCACATGTGTTGAGACCCCATATCCCCATTAGCACTGAGGACACTTGAAATAAAAGGCAGTGTTGCCTGAATGAAGAACAGCTCCCCGCCGCCCCCCAAAAGGATGCAAAGTCTGTTGTACTCATGTTATTTCAAGAAATACCAGGAGAATGAGTGGCTGCTGAGAGCTGAGAAGGAGGAGGGGCCAGGCAGTCCTGCCGGTCACTTTCTTTAAAGTTCTGTCAGGGACTTGGGTCCAGATACTGTAGCCAGCTCCCATCCTTCCTCAATCAGCTCAATCTGGAGACACACTCCATCTTTAACTCACCATACATGGGTCTCTCATACTTCCTAGACTTATCTCCCACAGTCTTCCTACATTGAATCCAGTTTCATTCAATACCAGCTTTGCTCTTTCAAACATTTTCTTTGCTTTATTTGTAAACTGGTATTGGAATTCAGGGCCTCATGAATACAAGGCAAATGCTCTACCATTAAGCTAGGTTCCCAGCTCTTTGCAACATTTCTTGATATGATGATTGATAGATGATTATTAGGACTACAGGAAGCGGAGCAAAACTAAGACTGAAATAGGAAATAAGAGAAAAATAGCCAAAGAATGACCATGTTTCTGATCATCTACTACTTCACCACTGAAGGATGCCTGATGGCCACCCCCAGATATCCAGAACTAGCCTTGACTCTCCCTGACATTAGGGTATAACTCTGCAGAGTGCTTAGCCAGGACCTGTTCTAATCCAGCCTTTCACTGAGGGAGTCTTCCCTGGTTGCCACTGGTACCCACTAACCCAGAAGCTAATGGGCTTCTTAGCAATACCTTGCCAGTGCAGCCGAAGCCACTTCATGGACTCAAGGTATTTAAAATGTTGGGCAGGACAAGGTTGGGCTCCAGTCTCTGTAAACATTCAGAGCACCTGATGGGAAAGTGTTTGAGGGTCAGCAGCTGTTCCAGGGCCTGCCTGTCTTCTGCTCCAGCAGGCATAGGCTGACATTTGCTTGCTTGGTGAGAAACACTAGAATGTCTTCTCTCCCAGGAGAGATCCCATCAAGAGGGCAGTTGATCCTTAACAGGAGTGTTTTGTAACTAAAAAGACAGAGAGACTCTGGGATCATATAGAAGTAGGTTAGAACCAAGATTCGCCTTGACAAAGGCTTTGGTGAAGCCTCTGAGCTGTTCTTAACCAAAATTTTTCCTTTGCGTATGCATATTTCTGAGCCTTGCATACTGAAAAATTAGACTGGATATAATCATGCTACATTGCCTTAACCACTGAAATCCCTTCCACCTAGCCATTAGCACAAATGACAGGATTAGCTTTACTAACATTCTTTCCGCATTCCAGATCACACAGGCCTCTGAATGTGATCCCTTCATACAGGCCTTTGGATGCGATCCCTTCCTAGCTATCACACGGGCCTTTCAATGTGATCCTTTGCTAGAGCAGCTATGTTGCTAGATTAAAAGATTAAATGTTCTTCTATACTCTTCCTCCTTCTCCTTCTTTAAGGCAAGAATTCTACTACTCAACCACATCCTCAGACTGTGGTTTTCTCCGAACTTGCCATGTAGTCTAAGCTGTACTTGATTTCACAATCCTGCCTCAGCCTCTCAGTTGTTTCAATTACAGATGTATGCCACCACCTCAAGCTTTATATCCGTGTTATAAAATGGCATATTTCCATAGAACCTATTCACAACATCTCCTGTGTTTGAAATGTCTGTATTAATTGCAACACCCTCTACAGTGTAAATGCGATGTGGATAATTGTTATGAAGTATTGCTCAGGGAATCATGATTTTTTTTTTTTAAGTCTGTACATGCTCAGTACAGAAACAAACAATTGTTTTTCTCTAAATATTTTTGAACCAAGGGATTGATCATATCCACAGATGTAGAACCAGCAGATAGAGGGGGTAACCTGAACAGGGAATCCGAGGAGCTCAACTTCTCTCCTTTGTGTGCGTATGTTTGTGTGTGTGTGTGTGTGTGGTGTGTGCACATGTGAGCACAGGAGGGTGCACATGGTTAGCAAAGGTCAACCTAGGGTGTCATCCCCCAGCTGCTGTCCTTTTTTCCCCAGAATGTCTCACCAATTAGGCTAGGCTAGGTGCTCAGTGAACTTCAGGCATCTGCCTGTCTCTACTTCCCAATGCTAGGATTCTAAGCACATGTCACCACGACAGGGTGTTAGAGATTTAACACGGGATCTCATGCTTACTTGGCAACCCCTTTACCAACTGACATCTCCCTAGCCCCCCAACCTCTCTTTCTTAATATTAATTGTTACTGCTTGCATGTGATGCATCGGTCTGGGTGTACACAGCCACAGCATATATATATAGAAGTTGGAGAACAACTATATAGAGTTGGTTCTCTCCTACTTTTCTATGGGTTTCAGGTATCAAACTCAAGTCATCAGTCTTCATAGCTAGTGCTTTTACCCAGCAAACTGTCTCACTAACCCCCAACCTGTCTTTCTTGATGATGGAACAACAGTGATAATGAACTAGACATCAAGTGACCAGGCTTGTTCTACAACACTACTCACTAGATACGTGGCCTTGACTGAGTTTGTTCTCTCTAGGGGTTCCCTTTGTCATCTGCTCTTAGGCAGCCTGGCAACTGCTCTCTAAAGTGCACTGGGTAGATCTATGGAGCTCAGTGACCCAACCCACTCTGAGGAGGACGGAAGAGTTATTGATGAGCACTCACTCACCCACCACCAAGTACAGTCTCCCACTGAGGATGCAAGGCCATGCCGGGGCCACTTGAAAGGGAGTCCGCAGATGAAAGGGACCGAACTGACAGGGAGAGCACAGACCAAGGCCAAGGCCAGCCATCTCAGAAAGCCAGAGCTCAGGGGCCCCTCTAATGATTCATGAGAGCAGTGTGTGACAGGAGCTGGGACTCGTGGCAGCTGAGAGAGGGGCCAGCAGAGCAGCTGAAGAGGAAAAAATTATTGCTTTGGTTTTAATCACAAGTTTAGCTGTGAAAAAGAAAAGGCATATACTTTTTTCTTTTCTTTTCTTTTCTTTTCTTTTTTTTTAACAGAGAATTAAGAACCAAGAACTCCAAAGGTGTGCTCTGATGACATGTGTGTGTCATACATTGACTGATCTGTGGACTGGGTCCTGGGCACCCGGTCTCCTCTGTATGTGTCCCATCTGCCTCTCCTCCCCCACTTCAGGACCTGTATAATCTTCTGCTCATTGTATACTGACAGAACAGAGGATGGTCTGCTTGCTTCCCTGCCTCCAACTTTCTGCACAAAGGTCATTCCAAGGGTAGATTTCAACATTCCAGCACAATTACCTGATAACCTCCATGGCTTGTCTCATCAAGACTCAAGCTACCACCTGATAGTCTCAGAAAACCTCCCCATGAAACCCATAAATCAATAAGCTGTGATTGACTTTTGTTTTGAGATAGGGTCTCAGTGGATAGACCTGGCTAGCCCAAACTCTCTCTCCTTCTTCCTCCATCTCCTGACTCACCGGTCAGAGTTACAGGTATGAGCTAGGATACCTAGCTTTAAAAGTGATGCCTGAAAATTATCTTATCATTTACTTTCTTGCGTAAGACCTTGTTGACCAGGCCTCTCAATTCCCTGAGTCCCTTTCTTTATCTCTGAGAATGATTTACAGTTCTTACCTGGTGATCCTATAAGCACACTGTGAGGATCAACAACACAGTAAATGTCAAATGGCTTTTCACACTATAAAGGGCAGAACCAGTAACCAATTTGTGTCTCTAGAGCCTCCCTCACAGTCTATTCAAGATGGTCTGCACCTTGTTTCCCTTCACGGGGGAATTCTTACTGAGCAGGTAAGTCCTGCCCCAACAATCTCTCCTATCTCCCCACACCACACTTTCAGTCATCACCACCAATTCCATACCAGCGAAGACTAAAGCTGGGGGATGTCGGTTACCAGACATCAAGACTTAAGAAGTAAGAGTAATCAAGACTGCCAAGCGGTGCATGGTGGCACACTCCCGTAATTCCAGAAATTTAGTAGAGGCAGGAGGATCAAGAGTTCAAAGCCACCTTCATGTGTACAGTGAACTGAGGTCAGTCTGCGAAACATGGGACCCTATCTCAAATAAATAAATAAACAAAGAAAGCAAAAAGGGAAAATGTGATATTTACATATAGTTAGAGGACCAACGGGGAAGAATAGAATCAGAACATAACTCCATATAGGACATCTGACCTTCTGAGTGCTGGAATTACATGAGTGCACCATCACACTCAGCTCAAGCCCCCATCTCCTGGCATGTGTTCTCCTGATGTGAAAACTCTGAAAATTTGTCACTGGTGACCTGCACAGCAGTTCTATATATACATAATATATATACAAACACTTCTATGCACTTTTTATTTAAAGATTTTTTCAGAATAATCTTGAAGAAAGACACTCCAAAAGGACAAGAAATGCGTTCAGTCTTGCATGGGGATGAGAAGCAGAGCCAGGACTCTGTCCCCATACACCATCTCCTGCCTCTATATTCCATTCCTTTCACATTTCTTGCTCAGCCCCTCACTGAGCTTGGAGCTACCAAGGGCAGGGACTCGACCTATGTTTTTGCAGTCAGTACAGGGGTGGAAGCCATGGTTCTGAGCAAGCTCAGCGAGGAGTGGAGGTTAGAGACAAAAATCTCATCATTCACTGACTTGCTCTTCCCTCCCCTCACACATCCTCCACTCCCCACCCCACCCCTGCTCTGGCTCTAACAGACCCCCAAGCTTTCCCTGGCTCTTTTTACCTCTCTGTACCCCAGGCAAGTGCTCTTCCTCTGAGCCCCAACCTCAGTAGCCCCAACTGTTGACTCTTCCTCCCTACTTGGCCAAATCAGTGCCATCTTTGGGGAAGGAAGTCCTCAGTCATATACCCAGAAGGGCACATAGGGAAGAACTGATGAAGGGGTTGAATAAACATGTGTTATGATGGCTCCTGCCTCCTGCTTAGGTGATCACCTCGACCCTCAGGCATAGCCACCATGTGTTAACATTAGCAGGGTGTGTGCTGGGCAAAACTCCACACGTGATATCAGCTCAGATCCCAACTCCCATCTCTTTCTGGCCTCAGGGTTCTGTGTCTCCGTGCCAAGCAAGCTTCTTCCAAAAAAGAGGGGGAAGCATATGTCTGGACTGGCAGCTCAGCAGAACAGGGAGCAGGGCTATCTTCCTGTCCCTTCTTCCCCCACACAGCTGGGAACCCTTCCACTCTTGACTCTCAAAAAACCAAGACCTGGATATTGATAAGAGCCTTCACTGAAAAGGCTGCCTGCAAAACTCCCCTCCCCCAGCTCAGGAATCCAGTGCTGGTCCACTGCCCCACTGGCCCCCACCCCCATCCCTGCCCTCAGGCTGTCAGGAGGCTATGGCTCACCTGAAATACCACTCAACTTCAAGCTAGGGGACAGGGTTTCCTATTAGCTGCCTTGGGCTTCTTGTGCATTTGATACTAGACAAAGCATAATGTGTTCAGGGTGAAAACCTCATCGTCTCAAAGGTAGTTTTCACCCCATCTGATAGCAGCAGGAAATTCATTATTCTGGGTATTATACCTGTCTATGCCAAGCCTCAAACGTAGAGTATGGTTAACAGAGCTCAATGACAGTCCAACAAGCGACAGCATCAGGCTTTGGCCCTTCTTTTGTATCCTGATTCTTACCCTTTCCCTGTATGTTTCCCTTCCTTACAGACCCTACCCTGACTCTGCCTCAGGCCCTGCCTTTTTTACCTTCCTAAGTGCCCTCCTCTCGGTCAGTTGTAACCCTTGGAATCCTTTCCCTCTTAGCCTTGGGCCTTGCTGTTTCCTATCTCTAACCTGAAGCTCAGTGTTCCTCCTTCCTGGGTAGGGCTTTCGAAGCATGAGGGACATTTCATCTGTGAAGGAACCAGGGTATAATTAAGAGCTTGATTCTTGGAATTTTTTTAAACCTATGGGGACTTGGTGACTCAGGACATTTGTGGAATTGCTGAGGTTCAAATTCTTCATAAATTTTTCTCCAGATTCACAGGTTCATGAGGCCTTGGGCTCTATTTCCTGCCTTTTCATGATCCAAAGAATTTGAGAACACTTCCATTTGGACCCTTTAGAGAATAGACTAAAAGTAAAGGTTAGTGTCAGAAGTACATTAGTATAAAAGATTAGGAGGTATTATTCGGAAGAATGCTTTGAGTGTGTCCAGCAAGCACTGAGCTAGCAAATAGATTTTAAAACTCCCTGAGGACAGGCTGCCTGTCAGGTTCACTATGGCATCTACAGGAGTAGGACAAAGCCTGCCAAGCAGAAAGAGCTTAGAAGGAAAGGAACTGCCAGAAGCCTCTGCAGGAGTAGGGAGGGAATAGGCCTAGTCTGTCATACAGAGAATGGGAACAGCCATCTCCTGTTCCCCTCTGCTTGCTTGGCCTTGATTCTCAGGCAGGTAGAAGCAACCCAACCCCAGGTGTGGATAAGGTCAGACTCATCCATCTTTTGCCAGAGGTACTTCTGTTGAAACCCACCATAACATCCTCTTGACTACACCATGCACAGGACTGCCCTCCTTCTGGCCTTGCTCCACACTACAACCCTAATTCAATGTCCCCCACCCCCACCCAGCATTTAGACAGGGTTACTTGCAAGGTGTCCTTTTCTCTTGGGTCTCGGGGAGGGAAGGAGGAGATCAGAGGAGACCCAAAGTCCCTTCTCACTAGTATGGCATGGGAAGAAAGAGAAGGGGTTGTTTTGTAGGGGTGGGGGACAAGAAAGAAGTCAAGTAGAGATCGTTTTGGAGATTGAGCCTAGGTCATCATGCATGCTAGATAAATGCCCTACCACTGGGCTATACCTCCAGCCCTGGGGTGGGGTGGTGGTAGTAGTGTTGATTTTGTGCCCGAGTGTGTATACACACAGAAGCCAGAGGATAAAGTCAGGTTGTCTCCATTAGATAAGTACTGACCTTTTATGTGTATACCACATATCTGAACTTGGGTTTGCACCTCGAACTCATGCTTCTATCACAAGGACTTTATCAAGAGACATGCCTGTATCCACCTTTTGTGTTTTTTTATTTTGAGATAGGGGCTTGGGATGTTGGATCACACACTGGGTCTGGTATGTGTGGCAAGAAAAACTGTGATCAGAACCTTGAGATGCAGAGGCCTCTAGGAGGTTCCTTACTGTCCCTCGGGGTACAAATGGACGTGCTTGTCAAGTCTCAGATTAAGAAAGCCCCTCTCATCAAGAAGAAGGCCAAGCAGAAGGCAGCTGGTCAAAGGAGGGTTCCCTCATTCTCTTCTCACAGGTCTCCTAGTCCAGCCGCCTGAGAAGCACAGGTCCGGTCAAGGCCAGGAGACCAGCACTGCAATTAAACCAGCCCTACAATTGGCAGTTCCCAGGAGATCCTTGGCTGCCTTCTGGTCGTTCCCCCCTCCCTCCCCTACACACACACACACACACACACACACACACACACACACACACACAGTGGCTGGTGAAAATCAGGCAAGAGAAAGGAGGACAGTAGGTTTGCTGCTGTCTCTCCATGTTTCCTGTGCTGAGATACACCTTCCTGGGACCTTTCTGAGTGGAGACATCTTAGGCAGAGACCTCGAGGTTGCATCATAATTCTGACTTCTGGCAGGTAGCCCAAAAAGAGAGTAAGATACAATTCCAGGCTGCTCTGTGCTTCCTTAACAAGTTTCCTATCTCTCCTTAGCTTGGGAATCTCTGAAGCAAGATCAAGTGGGAGTTTAATAGTCATCTCTGGACCTGTGCAGAGGGTAGTCTTTGAACTCCATCCATAGGTGGGTGGTTCCCCACCATTGAATAATTTATAATTTAAGCAGGAGGGATGAGTCTGCCTGGAGGGAAATGCTTGGACTTCTCAGGGTTTCTGAGCAGCTTAAGAGCTATCTTCTTTACACCTAGTTCTAGAATCAAAAGTCTACAAATGAGCCTGTGCAAACAGTCACAGCAGCCCTCTTCTATACTTTCTACCAGCTAAGGAAGCCCAGTGTGGGCTGGTAGATACCAAATTAGGGAGGGATTGCTGTACTTTGACAATGCAGGTTATAACATCAGATTCTCAGATTGGACACTTTAATAGCTGTATACCTCCAAGGGGGTCACTTTAACACACTGCTCCCCTTTAACAGGGGAAATTTTCCTCCACTGTGTAAGGAGGGAGGTTGAGGGGCGGAGGCAATACAGAGCCCTCCTGGAAGGTGCATTAAACTCCAGCCTACACATTTCCTGTGGGAGCATTTGGATGTTTCCTTGGTAAGAAAGTGTGTCCCCAATAGAAGCAGCTTCTCCGAGGCCCACTCAGTCTGCCCCCGCCCCACCTTGTCTAATGCTATCTGGGCAGAGATAAGCTTCTCATCTTCCCGTGCAAGATTCAACCCTACCATGCCTCACATTCTCTCGTGGAGACTCAGCCCCACCTGGGCCACCTCGCATCTGAAGAACCCCCATAAAGTGAACACACAGAGAAATTTCATCTGTTTTCCTTCCTGCCCTTAGGTGCTGACACCATCCTAGAATTAGCCAGCTAGGAAAGCCACTGGCTTTGAAGCAGGAAGCAGGAGGAGAAGGTAAAAAGAGAATGAACCCCTTTTCAAGCAATGGTCAGTTGGGATAAAGAGCCTCCTGCCCTGGGACTGTACCCATCCCGATTGAGATGGAGTGCCCGCTCTTTGGTGGGGTGCAGGGAAGCCCAGCTGGCTTGCATGGTCCCTGGCCCTATCCTCCTACCCAGCGCCTCTTCTGAGCATTTTGCACTCCCCATTCTGAGCAAGAGATCTGTTTTCAGAGCTGACTTCAAGACAATAATGCAATGCCAGCTCATTATCCAACGTCCTTCTCCAGGGTGTCTGTGTATTTAAATTTAGCCAAATGGCCAGAGATCAGGGGACAAAGCTGGAAATGACTCCTTGTCATAGTTTTCAGTTGTCACCGACTCCAGTCACCAGAGTAAACCCGGTGTTGATGCATAGCCTGACCCCTAACGCTGTCCCTCCTTGACCTACATGAAGACCATGACCCCCTCTCACACACAGGGAACTCAGCTCCAGGCCTCTTGCTTCCTTTGAAACTAACGGGGTGAGGAGTAGGGCACTGACAAATTGGGCTACCACCATATTTCACATGCTTTTGCTTACACTGAATCACGTGATTCCCACAGCAATTCTATGCTAGACACGATACATTTTGCAAATACAAAACTGAGGCTCAGAGAGGCCAAGTGACTTGCCCACGAACACACAGACAACAGGCAGCAGAGCTAGGCTCTAAGACCTGGTGTCCTAGCTCCATTTCTGTTGCTGTGATAAAAACACACTGACAAAAAGAGTTATTTAGCTTACACTTCCAAGTTACAGTCCAGCATTGGAAGGAAGTCAAGCCAGGACCCAGAACTAGCTATTCACATGTACAGTTGAGAGCAGGGAGAGAATAAATACACTTATGCCTACTACTCAGGTCTCTTTCTCTGCTCATCTCCAATTCAGGATCCAAAGCCATCCACTTATAATTTTTTATTTAAAAAAAAATTTAATTAAAACATAATTACATCATTTCCTCCCCCTCTTTCCTCTCTCCAGTCCCTCGCATGTCCTTCCTTGCTTCTCAAATAGGTGGCCTCTTTTTTCTTTGGTTATTATTCTTGCATGTATATCACTTCTAATCTGGGTCTTCCCACATCAGTTAACATAGTCAAGACAGTCCCTCACAGACATGCGCACAGGCAAGCCTCATCTAGATAATCCTTTTTTAGACTGTCTTATAGACCGCTCCATGTTTAACAATGAAAACTGACTATCACAATTGGTTTGCCAATTGTTTGCTGATTACAAACCCCATTTTTTTCCGTCACTGCCAACTTCTAGCTGATCCGTAGGGTTGATACCTATGTTTTTAGGGTTCATCTTCTCTTCTGCTAGGCAGGGGGTTGCTGCCTGGGTGAGGGGAACTCCTCCCCACCCCTGAGACAGACAGCATGGTGTGGTTGGACATGGCCCCTGAGGAGCGCCTCCTCAGGTTCCTGGAAAAGTTATGCGCATTGCCTCTGCTGGCGGGGTGCTTTGAGGCTAGAAGGGACAGCTGCCTCCAGAGGAAGTTGGGCAAGGCTGTCCTGGCACTGGGCTCTACTGAGCCTGAGGGATTTCCCACCTCTCTGTCCATCCCCATCCCATCCCACACCAAGACATGTGTCTGTCCATCTGGGAACCTCCCTGTGCTTTGTCTGAGTGGGAAATGTGTATCCACTGGCAACAAACAAGCTACACACACTGGAGACAGTGCCAAGAAACTTCAGTTCATTTTTTTAATGTGCCACCCGGTAGCGATTGCAATGGGCACAGCAATCCTTCGCTGTCACATTAGCTGGGAACTTCTCAAATCTTTAGAAGAAAAAGAGAAGGCAGGGAAACAGGAGGAAAGATGTCTAAAGCATACACACACACACACACACACACACACACACACACACACGCACATGCACACGTACACGCATACACACACAGATGGCAGAAGAGGAGAATGGCGGCCATGGGAAGCAACTGTCCCTGAAGTTCAGTGAATCTTAACTCGGGAGAAAAGGCCACAAAACCTGGAGACAACGATGCATTCTCTGTGTCCCCTGGACAAACCTGCCCAGCCCTCAGGACCCCACGGAATCCTTTGACTCTTCACATGTGGTCCACAAATTAGCAGTGAGTCTGAAGTGGGCACACTAGTCACAAGGCAGTCACAAACCCTTGCCCTTCTCTGGGCTGCTTTGTCTTCATCTGTGCTATTTTGTTTGTTTCAGATTTTGTGTGCATTCGTGTGCGGAAGTGTGTGCGTGTGCACAGCTCACCTTTAGAGGTTCGAGGACAACCTTGGGTGTCAGTCCTCAGGCAGTTTCAACCTTAAACATTTTAAGAGTGATGTGTGTGTTGTGTAGGTCAGAGGTCAGAGGTCAGAATCTTTATGGAGAAGATTCTTTCCTTCCACTTATATGTGAGTTCCGGTTCCAAACCCAGGCCACCATTTTATATGCTAAGCCATTTCTCTGGCCCCACCCCCACCTTTTGTTTAAGACAGGATGGCTCATTGGCCTAGAACCTTGCCACTCCACATAGGTCATGTTCGCTGGCCTGTGAGCTTCCGTAGATCTGTTTGTCTCTGCTCTCCCTCTTATAGCAGTAGCGCTTTGGGGATCCAAACTCGGGTCCTCACATTGCCAGAAAAGTGTCTTACTGATAGAACCATCTTTCCAGCTTGTTTTGTTTTTAATGCAGCCTTTGGTGATTTTATGCAGGTCCAAAGCAGAAAGGCATCACCCACGTATCCTGTTACATAAATAAATCCAGGGCCCAGCACCTTGACCTTGCAATAGGAGAACTTACTCCTCCTTGAAGCCTCAGCTACCCCAAGTATTTCCAGACCGTGTGGTCTCTGGGAACGTGTGCTATCAAGTAGGAGAGAAGGGTAGGCATTTTAATAAGCAAAGTTATTTCTAGAAATCAGTCTCGCAGTCTTCAAATCTATTTTGTACTCCATAGCTCTAGCCAAAGTCTACTGTTGCCTCTCCGTCTCCCAAACAGCATGTACAAACCCCAGGTGGGAGCACAGGCCCTTCTCTATCTAATTCCAACATGTCATGCAAAGTCTGTTTGCCCTGCAACCTGCTGTCTGCTACCTCACCACCCATTTATTACCTCTATGTGAAAGTCACACCCATCTCCCTCAGGCCTTTTCAAGCTCTGTGCCCTCCAGAAAACAGTTCCTAAGGATTCTTTTTGCTCCCAAAGCATTTTTAATGTATTTGTCAGTGTCTCGAGATGTAGATCAGTAGGTAGACCGCTTGCCTAGTAGGCAGGAAGCCCTGAGTTTGATCCCCAGCACTACATAGAACTGAGCACACACCTATAATCTCAGAAAGAAGAGGAAGGAGAGTCAGAAGCTCAAGGTCCTTCTCAACTACATAGCAAGTTTGAGGGCAACCTGAGCTAAAGAATGTTTCCAAAGAACACCAAAAAAAAGGTCCTTGTCTCATCCCCAGCACCCGATCAGTGACTTCCTGTGGGAGATATGTCTACACTTCCTAGAACCTAGAATCTATCCAGTTTTCTAAGATTTTAAAAATGGAATTGAACAGAAATGAATTTTGCTCTGGGGGTTCAAAATGAGAATTCTTAAAGCTGAGTAGATTAAAAGCAACTTGTGGAAGAATTTTTGTGGAGTGACAAGGAGCAAGGAAGTGAAAGCCACAGAGAGAATGCTATTTGGGATTTCTTCTATCCTTGAAGTATGGGCGCGTTTTAGTTTTCTGAACAATTTGGAACCTTAAACTTGAATCCATGACTGTAGGTGCTGTGTAAAAGTACCTCCAGGAGGTTCCTAAGTCAACAGAGGACTGGAGGTACTATTAGAGGGCACGGGGAGGCTGTAAATAACCTAAGCTTTCCTAATCTGATAGATGAGAAAATGAAGGCTCAGGGAGAGCGGGGTGCGCTGCCCACACCTGCCCACCAGCCACTGTGGCTGTTGAGACTTTGAGCAGGAGCAGCTGCAAGCGCAACCAGGAGAGAAGCCCAAGGCAGCTGGAGACTTTCCGGGGCCTCCTTCAGCAACAGTTCCCTTTACTGTGCAGGTGGAGGTGGGGGTGGTTCCTCCAGGCTCTCTTGTTTTCCCCCACCTGCCCACAGTGCGGTTTGTCTGCTGGCGCCACAGAGGCATTAGGACTGGGGGAATTTGATCGGTGAAGAGGGAGTGTTGTCTCAAGCAGTGAGCCCAGTACAATCCTCCCTCCCTCCTCCCCTTGCACTGCTGAGACGCCCTTTCACCTTCCACTGGGGTTCCAGGGCTGAACATCTGAGGGCTGCAATAATATGTTCAGCATTTATTCTGAAACACTGCTCCCCGTGACCGTGCTGCTCAGAGGGAGGGTAGACCCAGATCAGGATGGGGTTGCCTCTTAGGGGCTGGCAGAAGGTCAAGTGTAGAGGCCCTGGGTTCATTGTCCTTCTCTTGACCGTTTCTAGTGCTCCTGGTTCCCTAGCTGTGCTGGGGCCCCTGTCCTCTGGATTTCTTGCTAAAGCAGAAGGCAGGAAGGAAGGATCCTGGGTCCAGGAGCACACTTGCTCTCAAGCCTGCTTGGCTTAGTTGTGTCCCTCTTCCAACCTCTTCCTAGATGTCCAAATCTATGCCATCAGCAAGGTCGGGTAACTCCTGCCCAGGCTGCGCTGTCCTACCTACTGCAGTCCCAGATGCTTGTCCTGAGAATCCATGCTGCTGCTCTCCAGCTCCTGAAAGCTCCAGTACAATGCCAGGTGTCAGATGGGTCCTAGAGAAGTCCCCTGCTTGAAGAGGGGCGGGGGAGAGCATTATCAGGGTTTCTGCTTCTCCTGTTGTATGTAATTCCTTCCTTCCCTGAAGCTTCCTCACTGAAATGGTAGCTAAGCCCTTTGGGGTTCCTCAATATTACTTTCCTCTTCCTGTGTGCCTTGGATAACACAGGGAAATACAAAGGAAGACTATAAGCCCTGCTACCATCAGGTGTCATTAGGCTGAATCCAGCCTGTGCCCAGGGCACTGGACATGTGGTCCTTGCTCTCTCTCAAAGGGCTTATCATCTCAGCTTGGAGGAAAGACAGAGAGCTGAAAAGCTAAATCCTAACATGTGAGGACAAATGTTCAATAGGAGCAGCAAGTTCATACTGCAGAATTCAAGGAACAGAGAGTCATGGAGGGTGGGACTTTCTCTCTCTGTGGTTCCTGTCCTTTCCTCCTTCCAGGCCAGCAGACACTGCCCCTCAGATGTGTCACCTCCCTGACATGTGACACAGCCGCACCACCCAATCTCACTGGGGTTCCCAGGGAAAGGTGCTGGCAAATCCCCAGATTTGTCTCCCTGTCTCCATTCGCTTCTTCTTACCTCCTTCCCTCTTTCCCCTCTCCGTGCATGTCTATACTCAATTCTCTGTCTTTACAGCAGGAATATAATGTTCGGCTGCTTTACACCCACTCTGAATGCTGCCAGCGAATAATGACTAAGGTGGTGGGTGGAAGTACAGCAAGTTGAGACCAATTTAGCAGTCCAGGGTGCCAGGAGGAGGGTGATTTAGCATCAAATGCCTTTGCAACAGCAAAGAAAGTGAAGCTGCCCCCGAAGCCAGCAGACCACTGAGCCAGGTACACACCCCTGCCCTGAGTGCCCCCGGGGCAGGGCTTGCACCAGCCACCTGGGAGTCTACTGGATGAGATGTAAGGTTTCAAAGCAAAGAGAAAAAGCCACTCCCAACCCTGATCTCAGTTCTACGTGAGGAACCCCTTTTTTTTGTATGTCCCCCAAGCTGGGGATTTCACCCAGACTGGTTCCTCCCCTGGGAGAAACTGCAGCTGTGAAGACCTCATAGCTAGCCCCAACTGCTCTAAGGGTGGTAGAAATTGGGGTTCTGTGGTGTTAGGGAGTGGGCTGAGTGAGCACACCTCTAGTTAGGCCACAGAGAGACCACTCAGGAAGACAGGGTGTGGATCTTTGGGTCTTATGATCTTGAGAATCACTGAAGGTTTTGTCACACGATGAGCTTGTGCATGTGTGAATGGGTATCAGAGGAAAGCATATTTCAGAAGGAGAGGCAACATCAGGGAATGAATGAATTGGAGGGCGGAGAAAGAGAGGGAAGGGGGGCATTCAGTGCTCTGGCAGCTGCCCTGAGGGCAGTCCTCTCCTCCACAGTTATTAAGTGACAAAGCAAAGCTACTAGTGGTCTACAGAGAGCAGCCTTTGTTCCATGTAGTGGACACAACCCATATCACATCTGCTTAGGTACCAATTTGGCCTGTCACTTAGTAAGAAAAATCAGACTTCTCCTGGATTGAGTAGAAGAATTTGCTCTTTGTGCTGTCTCCTTCCACTCTCCCAACAACCCTTTCTTCCTAGGATACTCCACCCTTAGCCAAGGAAAGCTCCCATGTGTAACAAGCCCTGGAGTCTAGTTTTTACACAGTGTGTTGATTCCCAGCAAAGAGATTGTGGTCATGTTTTCTTCTGGAACTTACCTGCTATGTACAAGGTTTGAAATAGGTTAAGGATGATCCTTGCCATTCCAGTGACATACTAGTTCAGCTTCTTTGGAGGAAGCATGGGCTCTAATTTCAATTCGGATAATATCAAGAAGTGTCATGAATTAACTAATTATAAAGAGAAATCTAACATATTAAAACCATTTTTTAAAAGCAAACCCCAAATAGATATCCTATCGCCCTAGTTACTTCCTGGCTTGATTTGAGCTTAACAGATATCTTACATACATGTATATAACACTTGGGGGTTAAAAGAAGCACAATAAAAGTAAAGAAAAACTTGGAGCCTTTATCATTCCCAAATTACAGTAATTATTAGAGTAGCTGAGCTCTTACGATTAAAAAATTTAACTACATTTTAAATTACATTTACTTATTCAATCATTCACTGGGGTTGGGGGCAGAGAGTATGCATGCCAAGGGTACCATGTAGGAGTCAGTTCTCTCCTTCCACAATGTGGGACCCGGGGAGCCAGGCTTGTTGGCAAGTACCTTTATCCACTGAACCTTCTTGCTGGCTCAAATTTTAAAGATATTTCTTTCTTTGTTTATTTGGCATTTGTCAACAACTTAGGAAGCCTAAATCTGTTTAGTTAATGAGGTCAGGGACTGACAGAATAGCTCCATGGTAAGATACATTCTTAGCACACGCAAGGCCTTGGGTTCTCTATCCAGAACTACTCCCTTGCCCCAAAAGGAGAAGAAAATAAAAATCAGTAACCCAATAGCCTGATAACTATGCTGCAACTCAGACTCAAGCCAGTTGTTTCACGGCTCAACACTCAGTTGAAAATCCTGGGTGAGTTCCTTGACTTTATTCCATTTCCTCATCTGCCAAATGGTAGAAGGAATAGCACAGGGCAGTTAGGAGGGTATCAGTGACAATAACGGGAAGTCCTCATTGAAAGTGTGGCTTCTATACAAAAATAAAAACAAAAAACAAACGATAAAAACTATGAAATAACTGTCTGGGGAAGTCTGGATCCATTCAAAAGCAAATCTGGGTCTGTGCTGGCACAGGCCTCTAATCTTAGCACTTGAGAGGTTAGCCCAGGATGATTAGAGCTTCAAAGTTTTCTTTTGCTCCACAGACAGTTCAAGGCCAACCTGGGTTACACAAAATCCTGTCCCTAAAAAAGCTGAAAACAAAAAGGAAACACAAAGTATCTTTCGTCATATTTTTTTATAATATGAAATTACAAAATATATTTTTGTAACTACATATTTTGTTACAAATTGCTTTCAGGCAGTTGGATACTTCTGGTTAGCATGACCTCCCAGAGCCCTCATCATTGCTCCCGAGCTGTCTAAGAAGGTGGCAGTCAGGGCCTAAAGGAAGCAGCAGCTTTCAAAGATGACTGTGCTAAAGAGCGCAGGGAGCTGCAAACTGACTGGAGGCAGGGGAGACAAACAGTTCCCTCCCACCTTTCACTCACCCTCTGTCAGGAGGGGGTCAGCAGGCTCCCTAGCAGGTTCTTTTCAAGCCTCAGCTGCAAAGGGGAATGCTGACCATACTTACTGTTCTACCTACTCTCTTTATACCTTCCTCAGGCTCATCTTCCAGGCTGAGCTCTTGACCACCTCCATCCTCTCTGGCATCTCCAGTTGACCCCCCACCCCCACCCCCGTTGAATTAAAGTTAGTCTGGTCCCAGTTTCAGAGTGATTGTCACTAAATTCATGAAAGCTAGTTTCTCTTTCTCATTATCATCATCACTTTTAGCCTCAAACCATTAGTTCATCTTTTTCAAAAATATCACTCACTTCTTTAACAAATGGTGAAGTGAGGGCTGGGGGTATAGCTAGCTAGTAGAGCGTGCCTAAAAACCTGGTTTGATCCCTAGCACCAAGTTCAGGTGTAATGGCACCTGCTTTCAACCCAAATACTATTTAAGAAACGGAAATTCAAAGTCATCCTTAGCTACATAATGAGTGTCAGGCCAGCCTGGGCTACGTAAGATCCTGTCTCAAAACAATACTAAAATAAATAATAATGAAATGTAGGTTTTCAAACTTGAGTAATGATCTTGCAAAGGAAATTAAAATGATTTCGGGCCCCTGAAAGCATATGCGGCCATTACAATATGAGCTCACCACATGATGAGTGACAGTGCTAACTAACAGTGTGTGAAGACAGTCTTACCCGTGGACAGAGCATGGCCAAACTATCTCCCCAAACACAGCAGCAGTTCACACTCTCCAGAGCAGCCCCAGACTGTATAAACTATAGCAACAAGAAGATCCGTTCAAAGGCAAACTCAAAGAGCTAAGATGTAAACCGCCTGGAAAGACCCCAGGCAAAACCCCTCATCGTTGTCCCGCAACTGTATGTCCTGAAGTTCTGAAAGTATGAGCTTCAGACCCCAGGTCTAAATCAGGTCTAGCACCTTCTCCTTCCACATCTGCTCTTGTGGGTTAACAAACACACAGATGGAGAAGGTAAAGTGGGGGTTCCTTGGTTCTAAAACTGCTGTGGCCTGGGCTTGGGATGGAGCAGGCTTACCTAGTCAGAAGCCTTATAACACAGCAAAGGAAGTAAGAGGCCATATCAGTGAAGTGTGCCCACACAGAGCACTACCACTGGACACAGAGCTTCCTACCAGCCCTCTTTCCTAACACTTTGCTAAAAGCCCTTATACTAAGGGGCTAGCCCAGCAGCCCAACAATGTACCCTGAGCTGGGAATTCACTGTGTGGTTTTTGCCTCAGAAACTCTCGTAGTTCTTGAAGAGCCAATGGGTCAGTGTGTTAACAGCACCAGATGGTAGTGATGTCTCAGAAGGTACGTATCTTGACTTAAGGAAAAGATGGGTGGGGACTATCCTACAGTGGCAGATCCCTGTGGTTAAAACAGGGATGTGAGCTCAGTGAAAGGTATTCAACTTTGTTCCAACATTATTCATATAGGAGTTGGCTTGAAGTTGCTTAAAAGTACGTTATTTGTCGTTACCTTATTCACTGTATTTTTTTGTTGTTGTTTTGTTATTGTTTTCTGCTTCTGAGACTGTTTCAGACAGCCCAGGCTGATTCTGAACTTCCTACAAGGTCAAGACTGGCCTTGAATTCCTGATCCTCCTATCTGCACCACCCAGGCAAGGTTTGATTATAATCCTGTGCCAGTATATGAAGCTTTACGTAGTGCTAGGGCTCAAACCCAGAGCCCCCTGCATGCTGAATAATCACTCTTTCAACTAAACTGTAAGCCCTGCCCATGGTATTCATTCTTTAGCTTCACTGCGAGTCCCAGAGCCTTGCATTTTGTAGTATCCAATGAAAATTTGTGAAATGAATGTTAAACAAGTGCAAAGGCATAAAAATAAGTCCTCAGGATTAGAAGGCCATTTTTATCTAGTTAGAGCTCATCTACTTCTTCATACATGAAGACATCTGGCTTTTTAACACTGCATGACAATCTCGCACCCTCACACTCAGAGCATTGGCACCCCCAGCCCACCCAGCACGCTTCTACCTCAGCCCCTAACAACCATCTGATGTAGATAGACAGACAAAGATATCTCCTTCAGCCTCGAAAGTACACAGACTGAACTGCTAAAGCTGGTTTGCCTGGCAGATGCTCCAAGACTGCTAAAATATTAATAAAAAAAAAAAACCATCTTGAGCAAAAGCAAATGTCTGGTTCTTCAGCTTGCATAGAGACCCCCTGGGAAGATGTTCTTCTTCCTTTTTCCACAGACTTTTCTTCTCACCTTTAGCAGGTGAGTGCTCTATACTCATGTCTACATAGCTAAGACATGCTTTTTTGGACCTCATTAATGTTAGACTTGGCTCCCATTAGCAGTGCGGGACCTGGGATAATACCCTTCCCTTTTGGTGCCTCAGTTTCTTCACTGGCAAACACAGAGGAAACCACCTCTTTGCTAACCTGGTAGTTATGCTGTGAGAATAAAGGTGATAACAAATGAGATAACGTCTACGGTGCAGAGAAAGCGGTCAGAAGAAAGGGCTGGATAAATACAAGGTGTGGGCCATGCCTGATTAGGGTGTATCCTCTGCCCGCAGTCTCCTGCCCACACTCTGCTCTGTGCCCACCTTAAACACTCTTACCCCTATAAATTCTAACTCTTAGTACTCATGTGCATACATTTTTCAAACACCTCCATTTTCCCTCTGACCTGCCCGCAGAAAATTGTTTTTGAACTTGAAGGAAGCTCAGGTTACAAACACTCAAATGCCCCTACCAGCAGCCTCCTTCCTCTCTGGTCTGGGTGCGGGAAGAATTACATGCAGGCGGCTTATCTCTGTGGATGGGCTCTGAGGTTCTAAGGGGTTGTGCTTCCAGGAAAGAGTGGGGACCCTCAGGTGGAGAAGCCCCTGTGAGGACTGCCCAGGACGCAGTGCCTCCTTATTTGACCAGCAACTTAAGGACCTTGCCGAAAGGCTGAGGGCAGAAGGCATAGGTACTTGGATCCTTAAACACCCCTTGTGCTTGGGAAACTGAGGACTCTAGAGCCAAGTCTTCAAAGCCTTCCCAGGCTTGGCAAACCATGGGTGAGCAGAGTCCTCACATGCCCCACAGTTTAATTAATCTCTTCTGCTTGGAGCAGGAAAGGGAAACATCACCTGGCCCTTGGTGTTTGGGTTGCCTGTTGCTAATGGGCAGAATGAACTTCCTAGGCAGAGAGGGTCTGACCCTCTGAGTGAGTGAGGGAAAGGAGCGATCCGAGGGGTGTGTGTGTGTGTGTCCAAGCTTATTCCTAGTTATTCCTTCCAGAGAGACACAAGACACCTCCAAAGTTCCAGCCAACAAGGCGAAGTTCATTAGCCAGCCCCTCCCCATCCTCTTTCTGGGTTCCAGTCCCTGTGGCTGAACTTCCTCACCTCTCAGCTCTTTATCTCCACATTCACGTTACCTAACGCATATTTCCAAGAGCAAATTCAGGTTTGGAAGGAAACAAACCTCTCCGTCTGACAGAGACAAAGACAGAAAGATTGACTGACAGACGCACATCTTTTCCTCCTGCTAAGGCCAGATCGGCAGCACACGCGGTGGCAGGGGAGGCCCCCCCAACCAATTACGTGCAGAAACAAAGACACCTAGACAGACCAGACACGGACAAAGACCGACAGACAAGCCGACGTACTCTCTGAGTGGCATGCTGCACAGAGGGCAGCTTTCTCTGCGTCTGGCCGCGGGCTCGGCTGCAGACACTCCGCGTAGAAGAGGAACAGGACCCGGGGTACCCGCACCTTACCTGTCTGTCCTCCTGCGCCTCGGGGCTGACTGCAAATGGCTGCAGATTTGGATTTCTCGATCTATTTTGTGTTGTGCCCCTGTCTCTTTTTCTGTAGAACTGCTGGACCCGGCGGGTCCCGCTGCGCTCAAGTCCCGCTCCCAGGAGCTGCAGAAGGGCAGAGAAACTTTCGGACTGGGCGCCCGTCGGAGGCGCCCGCGCCCGCCAGCTCGCTCGGGCGCTCTGGCCTCTGCGCCCTGTCCCTAGCCGAGGGAGGGCCGGGGCGGGGCGGGGCGGGGCGTGGGAGGGGCGGGGCCAGCGTCGACGCCACTCATTGGCCCGCGCTGCCGGCTCCCGGTCCTGCTCTCTCCTTCGGCCTTTGTTCCCGGCTGACAGCTGGGGTTGCTCCGACCCCGGCTCCTCTGCGCCTACAGCCCGCGTGGGTCCGGCTTAGCAGTTTCTCCTCTCTCGCTTCGTCACACCCACTGGGGGCTTCCATCTGCTGAGCCTTTCTCTCCCTTTCTTATGCTTTTCCCATCTTGCACTATCTCCTTGGTTCCAGCTTTCACTACCTGCTTTCTGTTCGCCTTTTTCTTTACCTTTTTTTTTCTGCATTCCCCTCTTCTTTGCTACGGCTACCACTTACCAGTGATTTCAGCAGTACTTCAGCCCCAGCCCCGGCCCCAGCCCCAGCCCCAGCCCCAGCCCCAGCCCCAGCCTCAGCAAAACGTTGGATATCTTGGTTCAAGGACCATACTAGCAGCCTAGAGGGGTTATATGGGTATTGCTTCACTCTGCCGCGCTGAAAGACCCCGGAGCTGCTCGCTCCACCCCTCAAAATTTTCAATTCAAACTTTGGAAACAAGGCCTGATGGTACAAGCCGGTAATCCGGGCGGTTTGGGAGGCTGAAACAGGCGGATTATAAATTCAAGGCCTTCTGGGAACACAAAACGAGTTCCACACCAGCCTAAGCATGATCTTGTCTCAGAATATAAAGCAGAAATACAAAGGTGGTGGTGGTGAAGTAGCTCAAGGATAGAGGTTAAGGCCCAGGACTGAAAATCAGTAGCCATTCACCCTGTCTGAGAGTGTACTGAGGGTAAGATCCGGAAGAGCCACCAGTCTGAAGGCCTGAAGGCGAAGGCACTGCCTAGAAAACGTCAGCCCAGTTCTGAAATGGACAGGTTGAGGGGAGGGGAAGAGAAGGGGACGCTAATAGGATGGGGGAAGCAGAATGTTTCTGACACTCTCCTGCTCCAAACCCCTGCTGCTGCCTCCTGGTCTTGACCCTGAATTAAATTTAGACTTTATTTAATTATTTAATTCTAGGCTTCCCTAATACAGCAAAGGGGGGGGGGGGGTTAGATAGACAGCCAGTCTGTAATCCCAGCATTTGGAGACTGAGACAGGGAAGCGTTACCAGTTTCATACCAGACTGTTTCTCCATCTGAGAAGCGTTTCTCCTGCTCCTCTAACTATACCTCTCAGAGTTCCAGACTTAAGTGTCCTCTTACTCACAACTCTGCAACCACCACAGGCAGACTGTGGTGTTGTTGGCTAAAGCCCCCTGTTGTCTCTGGGTCCCACCCACCAACCTGCCATGAGCATGCCTGCTCAGAGGTAGAAGTGTCTCAGGAATCTTGTGAGTAAGAGGATACAAGACAACCTTTCTGGCACTTAAAGATAACGGCAAACTCCAAAGGTAGACTAAAGGGTCAGCAGGCTCCAGACCTCCGTCAGACTCAACTTTGTCCCCAGTCAAACTCAACTTTATCATGGAATGTGACATTACAGTGAACTGGGCAAGAAGCCTGTAAGCTTCTTGGTTCTATTTGTTTGCTATTATATCACGAGTCATATCCTTGGCTAAACTTCGGTTTTCTCTTCTGTGAAGTGGGTGGTTTGGGTGATGCTTTCTTCCTTTTTTATTTTTCTTAGACATATTCTCACTAAGTAATCCAGGCTGGCGTTGAGCTCAAGATCATCCTTCCGAGGATTACAAGTGTGAATCACCATGACTGACTGAGATACTCTTATTGCAGAACTGACATCTCTGTCAGAAACACTAGGTAGCAGGCTAGGCAAGCCATGTCATCTTATTATGACCCAGTTAGGTAGAAGGTGGGCAGTCTTTGGTAGCGTGGTTGGAACTGGATGTACCCACCGTAGGACAACATGGAGAAATAAGAAGGCTGAAGCCTGGGCAAACTTCTCCATTCTCTTTTCCAGCAGATCACAGCACACTATTTGTAATTCATCATCCAAGCTTAGAAAGGTCCTGACCTGTTCTGAAGCGTACCCCTGAAGTGGTTTTGATGAGTTTTTCTGAAGCTGTGAATCACAGGATGTTTCCATTTACAAGTAGCTAAAAAGGCCAACACAACCGGACTTAAACAATAGGAAGACATATCAGGAGTTAGTAAATACAGAGCTCAGCTCTTAGCGTGGCCCATGCCTTCATAGTGGTGCTGGAGCTCCAGTCTTTCTCTTTCTCTGCTCTGTGATTTGTCAGGGCTTGGTCCTCAGCATGGTAGCTATGGTGACAGGTAGCCATTATTAGTTTAGTCACACTCAAGACCTGTGTTGGACTGAGAAATAAAAGGTTTTGTTCCAGCGTCTCTTATGATCAACTAAACCGTCCCGACACGGAACAAGGTAAGTCACATCCTCTAGTAGTGGTTGAAAGATTCAGGAAGTTATCTGATTGGCTTTGTCCCATCTTTTGAAGAGGGAGGTAGATTAGAGATTGGGCCATACCTGTGCATATCACTTTTGTTGTCAAGAAGGGAACAGCCATGCAGCAAAAGGACCCTCCCTGCCTGCCTATAATATGCCACTTTCTGTCTATCTGATACTTTACATACAGTATAAGGTCCATCCAATGTCGGTGTCCTGTCTTCTTCCACACTGCGTCTCTAGAACAGAGACTCTCCCCAACCTTCCCTAAGCTGGAGACCTCCAGAGTAAGTCTTCCAGGATCACCAGAAGTTCAACATATGGAAGTCTGAACTGCTTAACTGAGCTCTGAAGCTAAACATCTAGTTCCCTAGATTGCATGATTTTTTTTATTTTTTATTTTTTTTGAGACTGGCTTTATAGTGGTTTGAATGAGTGGTGCCCCATCGTTTCAGGCATTTGAACACTTGGTACTCAGTTGATATACTGCTTGGAGAAGCAGTTATTGGAAGGTGCAGCCTGGACGGAAGAAGTGTGCTCCTGGGAAGACTGAGAGCGTAAAGCTTCACCTCCCGTTCAGGTCACACTCTGCTTTATGCTTGCTGTTGAAGATGTGATCTCAGCTTCCTGCTCCTGCCACCATGTTCGCCACTCTCTAACCATGATGAAACCACAAGCCAACACGGTTGCTTAATATTATGTTAAGTCTAAAACCCCAGGGCTTTGTGTTTTGAGATAAGAGAGGCTGACTACATTTAAGCGAGGCTGGGGACTCTCCACAAGCAGAGAAGAGGATCTGATAAGGGCGTTGAGTGAAGATGACCAAGGAATCCACAAGAACTATAAGCCAAAATAACCCCTGCCATGAGCTGCTTTTGGTGATGATGCTATATCACAGGAACAGAAAAGTAACAAATACAGGGTTTCACTCTGTAGCCCAGGAATTCATCGACTGGGCCTGTAAACTCACCAAAATCCTTCTGCCTCAACCTCCTAAGTACTGGGATGGTAGGTATAAAGTACCATGAACCGGTCAATGTATACTTGGTAGCCTTCCTTTCCCACTAGATTTTAAGAGCTCAGCTCAATGCTTCACACATAGCAGGCATTCCACCAATGTGTAATGAAGAAACGAGAGTAAAGGCCATTTCCCCAGTGACATTCCGCCTCTCCTGTGCACGTGGTTGGTGGCTAATGGGCTAATTGACTTTGAGCTAATTTCTCCCCAGGGATGGGGAATGGCATGCAGACAAAGAAGTTGGCATGGCCCTTGTCAGTTCTGAGGGAGGCATTTTTAAAATAGGCCCTGTCACGCTCACATTTGCTCACTGCTCTAAACTCATCTAAACAAATAGAGCATAGGAGACGATGGCTTCCGAGAAATCATTTGCTTTCCCTGTGGGGAATGTTGGCACATTTATTTCCTCCTCCCCGAGGGGAGTTAAAAAAAAAAACAAAAAAAACCAGACCCCAGCATGCTGCAATTCACTTTGCTCTTTTATTCAATCCTGTCTGCCACGCTGCCATAGGTGTCCCAGACTGAGAGGCTAATATCCTGTAAGGGTTGAGGCCCTTTGGGGGAGGGGAGAGACTGTCTTGGGCTTGGGTCCTGCTCACCTGCCTTTGTAACAGAGCTGCTGCAGTCCCTCAGCTCTGAGCTAGTGTCTCAGGCTTAATCACCTCCAGGGTGAATTACTTTGCTGTTTACACAGCAAATTTCTTATTTGAGACCTTATATTTTGCTTACATTCTAGACTTGATTCTAGTCTCCAGAAAATTGACTCCGAGTGATCAGCTGAATATTAGGGAAGGTCAGAAAGGACAGGGGAGGACACAGTGGGTAGATGCACGAGGAACCGCTGAGGCTGCTGCCAGCATTTTTTTGCCAGCAAGAAGGAGTTAGGACAGGACAGCTGTGCCTTACGAGAGCCTTATTTCCAGAAGAGGCTTTAGCTAAGTTGACTAATTTTGTCTTCAAGGTTCAATGGATACAAAACTTGTCACAGAGAACCAACTTTGTGTGTGTGTGGTGTATGCATATATGTGTTCATGTAAATGTGTGCATGTGTGTGTGGAGATATGTCTGCTCACATGTGCAGAAGCCAGGACTTGACATGAACTGTCTTCCTCTATCATTCTTCATATTTTTTTTAAATCTTATTTTAGTGACAGGATCTCACTGTATAGACCAGGCTGCCCTTAAACTCATAACAATCTGCCTCCCTCTGCCATTGTATGCTGAGATTAAAGGCCTACACCACAACTGGGCCTTCATTTTTTGAGGCAGGGTCTCTCATTGAACCTAGAGCTGCCCAATTTGGCTAGACTGGCTGGCTAGCAAGCTGCTGGGATCTTTCTGTCTCAGCTCCCCGGTGCTAGGGTTACAAATGGAACCACTATGCCTAGCCTTTTACATAGGGGAGCTGTATTGGGAAGCTGAGCTCAGGTCCCCATACTTGACCCAAACTTCTTTTTTCTTAAGGTTCTCTAGTACGAGGACAGATAGAGCTTCAGACCTGAGATTTCTAAATGCTTGGGGTCAACTGCCTGCTAGTTGAAAATGTTAGAAAATATTGTGTCTACTCTGAACACATACAAACTTTTAATTTCTTGCCATTACTAATTGTATCAGGCATTATAAGTAATCTGGTGATAATTTAAAGTCTACAGGAGGACTGCTGTATACACGGACATGATGCTGTTTCACGTGAGGACTCTGGCATCTTCAATAGGATGACTGTGTACTTACCTCGTAGTATTGTTACGGAGATTAGGTAGGTTGACAGAGTACTTGCCTAGCGTGCTTGAATCCCTGGATTCAGTCCTCAGAAATGAAACTAAGTATAGTGGCTGAGTATGTAACCCAACCACTGCAGAGCAGAAAGCAGGAGGATCAGAAGTTCAAGGACATCGCTATATTGAAAGTTTGAGACCAGGCTTACCTTGCTAAATTGATAAAAAACAAACAAACAAAAAAAAACCCTACCCTTTCTTCTCTTATCTTTTGCTGTTGTTGTTGCTAAAACTTACTTATTTATCTTCGGGGGTCAAGAGTCTCACTCTGTAGCCCAGTTAGCCTCAAAATTGCAATCCTCCTGCCTCAGCTTCTGAGTGTCCCCATGCTCTACTTGGAACTTCTCAGTGGTTCACTCGGTCACCCTGTTCGCATCAGAGATGCCTTTCCTCCTTCTCTCTTCTCTCCCTTGAAATGACCAGATCCAGCATGGTGTAATGAAGGAAAAACATTGAGGTTCTGTAGTCCTGAAGGGGAGACTTAGGTGTGGTTCTGTAGGCACATAGCTATGTGACCTTGGCCTAGTCTCTCGCCTTCCAGAGACAAATTAGCAAACAACGCCTAGCAGAATTATCAGAGGTAGTGACTGCTATAAAATAGGGCCCTTCCCACTGAGATAGCTGAGATCCAGAGCTTCACGTGACCTCCTTCCAGGTGGCCCCACCTTCTCCTATCAGAGGATATAATTAATCTAAATAAATGTGACCAGAGTAAACTTCCTGGCTTTCAAAGTGGTCAAAGGAACTACTTGAGAGGACCACAAGACTTGTCTTGTCCTGGAATCTTCAGGGGTAGGTTCAGAGCTGAGCAGACTGTCAAGTGAAAGGGCCCTGGGTTAGAAGGGTTGGGGATGGGGTTCAGGCCACAGAACCAATCCAAAATGGCATCTTGAGAGGAAGTAGCTGGCTGTCTATTTGTTTAGAATGTTCTCTCTCATTAATCCTATTTAAAGCTGTGCTGCTGAGAGGGAAGACACAGAGTCCTGTTTCAACTTGAGTTGTGAGATTCCCTCAGCCGCCTCTGCTACAAGGACAGGCTCCGGGATCGGGGAAGGGGCAAGGGGACTTGGCCACTGCTGCTGGCTGTCAGTGACACTCAGGAGACAGGCTCGTACTTCCTCTCCCTTCAGGACTGCTTTTGACTGGCCAGCCAATGGCCCTGCTGTTTTGGGGGGAGAAGATGCTTGCTGAGAAGACAGGCAGGCTGTGGGTTCTACTGATGAAGGGGTGTTGGAGAGAAGTGACTGACTCTGTGCTGAAGAGCAGGAGGGGGGCTAGGACAAAATAGAAGGGGCTCTTGTACAAGTGCTTGCTGCACAAAATAGGCTCTTTCAAAATTTAAAAGCTAAAAACAAAGTTTTCTTCCTGTCTGACCTGGGGAAAGGGACTCTTCCCTGCCTCAAAAGGGAACTGTGAAGATCAGCCGGCTATTAATAATCTAGAGCCAGCCATTTGCACAGAAAGAATAGCAGGCCATGTTGACCTCTGTGTTACTATTTCTGAGAATCCAAAGAGAGATTACCTTTCTAAATATCTTTCTGTAAATGATAGCCAATGCTTGAGTGTCATCTTTAGGCCAGTCAGAACCTAAGGGCAATACAGAGTGTGAACAGCTTTGCGGCTTTACTAGCTGTGTGGCCGAATCTGATGCTAGGGGATTTGTCTGTAAAGTGGAGAGAGTGCCCTCCTCCATCTATATATCTCCCTGGGTGCTCACCATGACCAAATGGGGTGACCCACAATGTCTGGCATGCACATGGCTGATGTATCCTCTTTATTCAATGCAGATCTTTAATCCCAAACACCCTGGAGGCAGAAGCAGGCAGATCTCTCTGAGTTCAGCTAGCCTGGTCTACATAGCTACATAGTGAGTTCCAGGCCAGCCAGGGCTACATTGGGAAAAAAAAAAAAAAAAAAAAAAAAAAAAAAAAAAAGGACCAGGTTTCCCTTGGACTGTTCTTTTCCTTTTGTTGTTTTGAGATAGGGTCTCACTATGCAGCCCTGGCAGGTCTTGAGCTTGTTGCATCTATCTGCGTGTCTTCAGCACTGGGATTACAGGACTGTGCTACCACCCTGGGCTCCCTGAGATTTTTAATTAGCGTATATTAATTATACATGATGATGGGTTTCATGCATCTGATGTATTTTCCCAGAGGCATTGCAATTATCCTCTTGTTCCCTCCTACTCCTGATCTCCTTCAGGTTGTCAGCTTTCTGTTTTCCTTTCTTTCCTTTTTGTGACCCACTGCACTTTATTAGAGTTTCTTACAAAATCCTGGGTGAGGGATTATTTCCAAGGACTTGGGACTCTTGCTAGGGAATTCTAATTGTTTGTTTTCCAAGATGTTCCCATAGAAGTCTTAGAAAATTCTTTTTTAGGCCTCAAACTCACAAAGTGCTGGCTGAGATACCTATTTAACATATCAAAGTGAGCCTGGCCTCAAGGTTCTCCCAGCATCCCTCGACCCCTACCTGTTAGCAGGGTCCTCCTGGCTTGCATACCCTGCCCTCTACCCTGAACTCTTCAGCCCAGGGTGCTGGGCTGCCCTTGCCTGTATAATTCTAGCTATTTTGGTTATCTCTCTCTTGGCCTCTGCTGGCCTCTTGACCTCTTGGGCTCCAGGTTCCCCTCTTTCCTCTCTTTCCTCCCTCCTCTCCCCATCTTCTCACTTGGCCAGCAGCCCAGTCTGGTCATGTCCACCTTGGATTCCCCCAGATGTCTCTGCCCCTGGCTGTGCTCCCCCTCCTATCTACTAGATTCTCCTCATATAAACAATAAGCTTTCTCCTCCACCATACCTAAGAACAGTCATGTTCTTTTCCTTTTTATTTCTTTTTTCATTCTTTCTTCCTAGCAATTCTAGTCAGCAAGTGAGAAAAATCTCCTGTGCCATGATCAGACAAACATCTTGGCAAAAGCAGAATCTTCTAGTGTTGTCTGATGATTCAGGAGCAAGTGTAATATGCCAATAGGAGATGAAACTTGGAAACGCAGGACCAATACTGGCCAAGCGCCCTTTGTATGGAAGGCACTTACTTTTTTTTTTTTTTTAATCTTGGTTTTTCCTCTCAATAAAATAGGGATAATTAAATACATCTCTTGTTCCCATTTGGCCTGCATGAGTGTGACAGGAGACTGAATGAACCTAAGGGCTACAAATACAAGGTGATTTAGACCCTTGGGACTCTCAGGCTCTCCTCAATAAACGCCTGTTTGGTGGTACTCTTGTTATCTTGATGCACAGCCAACTTCAGTATGATTTGCATTAAACTCCCACAATGCCAGGCACCGTTCTCATTGCCTTGAAAGCAGAAAAGCAGTTGGGAAAAATTTGCTATTTTAAGACCTAAAACTGAAAAAAAAAAATCAATGTGCATAAAATAATTTAACTGGATTGTACTCAGGAGGAAAGGAGAGACATTATATATTAACTGTTACTTCACATTATGTAGCAAGGGGAATCATTGCCTCTGAAAAAAACAAGCTAATGGCCCTATTAGCACTAAGCAGGAAAAGAGAGAGACATACAAACTATCTTTAAGGTATCTCTGGGGTTTGAGGAAAAACTCCTGTTTCAGGCTGGTAGAATATCAGCGTGGCCATCAGGAGATGGGTCCTATAGATTTTCTTCTTCCCTTCAAGAACAGAGGCTTAGTACTTTATAGGGCATTTTACACTTTCAAAATTCAGAGAGTCTCTCTTTTGAATCCCACCCCCCCCACTTCCCCACCTCCCCACCACCCCCCCTAAGCAGATGAGAAAATGGAGGAAAGACATTTCACCAAAATGGTGAGATTTTGTTGCTTACCTTACAAGCCACAGAACAGGATAGAAATCATGTGTGCCTCCCCCGACACTTCCCGTTCCTGACGCTCAAACTGAAACACAGTGTCCTAGAAATCCATGATGAGAAATGTCATCCTGACCAATGTCTCACCAGTGTAAGAATTCTCACCACGTCACACTCAGCAGGTAGTTATCCAACTTGTCTGGAAGATTTATATGAGCAAATAACTTACTGTTCTCTGAGACAAACGATTGTATTTTCAAGATGTCTAAATTCTGGGGAGTTCAGGGAAATGAAAATAAAGGCCTTGCAAGGTCTGGTGGTGTAGGGCTGTAATACCAGATACCTGAGAGGCTGAGGTTAAAGGATTGCAAGTTCAAGGTTAGCCTCAGCAACTTAGCGAGATTCTGTCTCAATAAAAAAGGTATAAAAAGGGACAGGTTTGTAGCTCTGTGATAGCATACCTGCCTAGCATGTCTAAGATGAGAAAAGGTGGGGAGGGGAGGGGTAAGATCCGTCAAAATTTGTTTCCAAATGTGTATTCAGTGGTTTATTAATAAAGAGGCAATAGAGCTTAGAAATGGTGCAATGGGTGGTTCCAGGCCTAGAAGATAGGCCTACCATGGTGAGTGAGCCCAAGGCTCTGCCAAGTGTTTGTTCTTCTGTTCACTTGCACAACTCTGATAAACCTACATCTTCTCCTTGTAGATATCTGAAAGCCACAATCCAGTCTACTTGGGTTTCTCCTTCTCAGATTTACATTCCCATTTCTATTATCATCACTGTATGCTGTGGTTTCTTCACTCACTCACTAACTGCTCAGTGGTGTGCTAGGTGCTCCAAGCACAGCAGTGAACCATGGTGAATCTCTGCCCATGTCTTCATAAGACTCCCACAATTGGTCTAGTCAGATATGCAAACCCTGAACAAACCAAATAAGGTGTGGTGAATGCAATGATCGGGGGAAATGATGACTTAAATAAGCTGCTGTAGAGGTTCGTGGATATCCAGAGATGGTATCAGAGAAGGCACTGAATCTGTGTTCTTGCCATTCGGCACCCCTGGAGCTTGGGTACCTATGTCGTGCAGGGTTTTCTTCCTATTTGCGGTTTTGTTGTTTGTTGTTGTGAGAGTGTGTTCCACCCTGGCATCCTGGCCAGCTACATCCTCACTATGTAGCTCAGGTTGGCCTCCAATTTGCACGGATCCTCCTGCCTCTACTTCCAAAGTGTTGGAATTGCAGGCAGGTCCCATCGCATCCTGCCTTCATGCTGTATTATTAGGACCTCTGGGGTTGCTACTTTTTGTGTTGCCATGATAAAATGCCTGACTAAACCGGTTTTAGGGAGGTGATATTCATGTTGGCTCATGGTTTTAGGGGGTACCATCTATTACGGTGGAAAAAGCTTTGTGGCTGGTGGGGTGGGGACCTTCAAGCATTCTTGCTGTAAGTTTAGAGGATCAGGAAACAGAGAGGACCAGAAAAATGGTGGTAGTGGGCAGGCTCTAAAACAACCCTCCTCCCATCAGAGACTCACTTCCAATCGGTAAGCCTCACCTTCCCAGGGCTTCAGATCCACACCAAATAGCATTACCAGGTGGAGCTCAAAGGCTCAAACACAGGAACCTGTGGGCTTAGGAACCTGAGGTCGGATAAAGTACCATTTAATGTCTAGCCAGACCTGCTTCGTGTTTTTGTTCTGTTTCGTTTTGTTTTAATGCAAATGAAGAAATTCAGAACTTACTTAGATTCTATTTTATCTTTTTGTCTTTGGCCCAAAATTCTGGTCTCTGACAATCTCTTTTTGAGTCTCTTTCCTTTTTTTTTTTTTTTTTTGTTTCATTTTATTATTTTTTTTCTTGCCTTTGTTTCTGTTAACAAAGATACATTTGCAAGCACCAGGAACACGCTCGGGTTATCTCAGTTCCTAGTAGTTTATTCATAAGAACAAGAAAAACTTTCTTATACGATCTCATAGAAGGAACTGTCATTTGTTAATGAGGAGGAGACCTCAGAAGCTGAAAAGAAAGGAGAAGGATCCTGGGGACTTATCTGCCACTGAGATCTTCCCCTCTTCTCTCTCATTTTCCTACTGACTTCCTTCTTACTTCTGCCCATGGCTTCTCTCTCTCCGTGCTTTGTTCCTGTTGCCTTTCCTTTGAGTCTTTTACTTCTGTACTGTGCTGTCAGCTGCATTTGCTGGGTTTAAAAGCACAAAAGATCTGATTCAGTCGGCCATCCCTATCCGGAATCTTGCATAGCCGTAGCTATCTAGATTAGACACTGTCCCTGAGCTAATCAGCTACAGATGAGACCGTAACATCGTGTTAAAACAAGCATAGACACCCATGTCTAAGGAACTCTCACAGGAGGGGTGTGAATCTGCAGGCTCTGAAACTCACTGAAAGTACCTGACTTCGCAACTAGCTCCTCGCTTATATTGGACGCTAATTCTGTGAACCATCTGTATTATGTTTCCTGGGCTTCATTCCTTCATGTCTCCATTTTGGACCTGGCACCTCACCTTTTTCTTCCTTTGGGTTCTGAAAGCAAGAACCACAGACCCTGACAGATGTCACTTGAGCCAGTGGAGTTTTACTCCCTTTAATCTAATAGATGCACGTTATAACAGGATTGCCTTGTGCATCAACAAAGACACTGTCCAAACTTGTGGTGGAATTGACAGGCCTACCTACCAATTCATCTGCCTACCATGTATCCTCGCTTCTTGTCTTTACATCTATCCTTGGATGGCCAACCAAGAAGGTATGCTCAGAGGGTGCTTCTCTGAAAGGGTAGAATATCTGCATCTATGCTCCCTGTGATCAGACACTGGCTTTTATATTTTTACTTTAGCTATAGTCATTATAGCATGATTTGAGATCGGGAGGGCAGATGAGGATCTCTAAGTATGAAATCAAAACCCTTACTCAAAGGGTATATGTTCCAAGTTCGCCAATGGATGATGCCTGAAGCTGTGTGTGTGTGTGTGTGTGTGTGTGTGTGTGTGTGTGTGTGTGTGTGTGTGTGTTATACATTATTGTAGTGGGAAATTTAGTAAGGCCTTTGTACCTGGCATAAACACTGAGGTGATGGGTCTCACCTAGGCTTTCAGGAAATTTTTGTAAATATTCAGTAATTGTTTTAGTGAGTGTTTTCTGATATTTGTTTGTTGTAGGAAGTTTGGTCGAGTCTTTGTGCCTGGTGTGAACACCTGGCTGAAGTCTTTGTTGTTAAAAATGCTTTGGTCCATCAAGGATTTTTTGTATTGTAAGTGGAGGAATTTTATAGCCTTTGCAGGAATTCAGTCACAAGATGTTCCTGGTATACCAGAAAGTCTTGGATTATTGAGAACTATTAATAGTTCTCAACAAAAGGCTGAGACTGCAGAGGTGATAGTTTTCTTCGGGAAACAAAAATTGATCAGGATTTCTGACATCTAAAACTTAAATAACCTTTATGTGATCCAATAAAAGTGCTTGTGGGAGGCAGATCGGGCACAGGCCTTTGAGGCTGTTGCCCCCTGTTCTTCATTTGAAGCTTTGCATCTTGGAGTGTCTCTCTGTCTCTGATTCTTCCCCCATTCCCTCGTGACTTAGTTTACCAAAACATTACATATAATGTTTTCCTATACACATATATCTATGATACGTTTAATTTACAAATTATACACAGAGATTGACAATAACTAATAATTAAACAGGGCAATTATATGTTTTTGTATGTTATGTGATTTTTAGTTTCCCCTCCCCACTAAGACAAGGTCTCATGTGGACCAGGCTGGCTTTGAACTCACCATGTAACCATGTAATCTTGAACTTTTGATCTTCCTTCCTCCATTTCCCAAGTACTGGGGTTATAGGTGTATAGCTGTTAGCTGCTATGGTGGCTCAGCCAGGACAACAAGGAGGCATACCATGGCAGGCCTCGGCTGAGGGAACCACCATCATGGAAAGCACCATACTGAACAGTGGAACGCTGAGCGTCTGAGCTCAGGTGTTTTTATTGATTCAGAACTCCTTAGGTGTTCTACTGATAGCACGTGCAGACCATTAGCAATCAAGTATCCCCACATAAATCCAATACCTGCAGACAAAACAAATGTTAAGGCCGAGGGAGCCTCTTACCTGATAGTGCACAAGACAATATTTTAAACACAACTAAAAATAAATGTCTACAACATCAGTGTGTGTACACCAAGCCCAGGTGTTTTGCAGTCCCGAAGGCTAAATCCAGGATAAGCATCCAGAGCCAACACTTTTAAGTTCCATTCCCAGTCCTAATATTTTCTTATACTGTACTCACTCATTTTTCTCTTGAGAAGTTGAAATAGTGAAATGCCTCTGGTAAGCAATAGGATGATGGTACATGGTGCAGATGTTATGATACAGTGTTAAGGTTGATGCCCTGTTGCTGAAACACAACTACTGCAAATGACAGCTACCAAATAACTAACGGGAAGGCAGCGCATGCAGCAGGGATATTACGTAGGATACTGTGTATCCTATACACAAGACATGGTTTATGTTCTGGAGAGGATGAAATGGGATGGCACGAGTACAACAGCTACATTTGGAAAATTCTGTATTATTTGTTTCTGGAATTTTCAATTTAATTTATTTCTGGACTATAGTTGACTATGGATTAAAAAAAAACTACTGAAAATGAAAATGGGTAAGGGTGGAACTACTGTGTATACAAGGATAGAAATGGCTGTGTGAGGGCCAGCAGAATGGTTCAGTGGGTAAAACTGCTTGCTGCCAAGCCTGAAAACCATAAGTCATATTCTTGGGACCCACATGGTGGAAAAAGAGAATTGACTCCTACAGCCTGTCTTCTGATATTCTCCTGTGTGATAAGAGTACATGTAAACACACAATAAATAAATGCAAGTAATAAAAATTATTTTGAAAAGGCTGTGTGATCAATGTTTTATTGTCTATTCAGCAATTTTCTTTTTTAAATTTATTTATTTATTTATGATTAATTTGAACGTTTTAAGACGAAGTTCCATGAAGCCCAGGCTGACGTCGAATTCACTATGCAGCTGAGGTTTCCCTTGGACTCTTGATTCTTCCACCTCTGTCTTTTAGGGGCTGGGACTGTTGATCTGTGCCACCAAGCCCAGCTAGTCAGTCATTTTTCAAAGTAATGGAAGTTTGTCACAAATGTTTTTGTTTGTGTATAGCAAGTATTCTATGCGGTCTTGATGCATTCAGGTGGGCAATTTGAAAATGTCATTAACCATGGTACAGGGCAAAATAAATGTGCATTCTGGGTATTTATAACAGCAATGATACAGTTTTGTGTGTGCATAAATATGCTATATATTCAAAAAAGTATATATACATACATTATGCATGTATATGTACTTACATAATGATGTGTGTATTAGTCAAGGTTTTCTAGAGTAACAGGACTTATAGTATATATATATATATATATATATATATATATATATACACACACACACACACACATACACACATACATACATATATATGAATATATATACCTATACATACAAAATATATATGTAGAAATGGGATTTATTAGAATGACTTACAAGCTGTAGTCCAGATAATCCAATCCAGGCTGCTGCCACCAAATTGGTGCTGTAACTGTATCTTCAAAAGGCCATTCCATCTTTCTATCTGGCCAGCTGCTTTCAGGATTGTGGGGAACATGACAAGTGATTGTGGGCCCACTGTCACACTTCTGTGTCTGTGAAGGAAGTTCCTTGGTCAGAAGAAGCACTGTGTGGAATATCATGATGGTGGATAAGGTGTAAGTCCACAGATGGTAGTTTTAACAGAGGCACTACATGAAGGAAAGGCAAATCCATAACCAGAACAAGTATCAACTCCAGTAAGAGCAAAGCATTGTCATTTACACAGAGGAAGTAGTCCAATAATGTAGCCAACCTGTTCCCAAGTCGCTGGCTGGTCACCCTGGGGAATGGTGCCATGTCTAGGGCTCAGAGCTGGTCTCTGCTGTTGGTAGATCTGGCATTCAGCAGAAGTTGTAGCCAGGCCAGCCTTGGTGAGTGGAAGTCCATCGATATCTCTGCCACCATGGCCACTTTGTTCATGGCACCACTGGACAAAGACAAGAAGGGCTGGGGAAAGAGACTCGCTGTCCATCATCTTTTCTGCTTGATTATTGAACTCTTCCTCAGCTGAAGTCAACTTTTGATGAGCATTTATTTGGGACACAAGTATCTTCATATAAATGGAGAGATTTATCCACAAACTTATTCAGATGTCTTTCTCAGCAATTTTCCAATCATGCTCTTTTGTGTTCCTGACCATTCAGCCAATCTGAGGGCGACCCTGCAGGTATCGGGGCAGGGAAGCAAACCCTGAAGAGATGAGAATGAAAACCCGGTTCAGACTGACTTTCATCAACCTAGATCAGACTTGGGGAGTCTGATGCCAGGCAGTTTATTCTCAACAAATTTAAACACAGTATAATTTGGAAAAAAGTTTCCTGGTATAATACAATCCCCTGTGCACAAGGAAGTATAATTATATCAGAATTCAATTCAAGGTACACGTCATTTCTTCCAAGAAAATGGGTTCTAGAGACAGGTTGCTTGCACTAGCTTAAGGGCCTAAGGAAGGTCTGGCTTGGTCTTGGTCATATAGGTATCGTAGAGGTCATTGGGCTATTAGCCACCTCTGGTCCTGGTTCTGGGAGCTCGAAGGAGCCGCTGGCTATACAGATAATGTAAGGGTCATTTAGACTATTAGGTATCTCTGGTCCTGGTTGTGGGAGCTTGGGGAGCCCCTGGATGTAAGGGTCATTTAGATTACTAGCCACCTCTGGTTCTGTTTGTAGGAGCTTGATATGGTATAGCTCAATAGCAGTGCAGATCACCAGGATATTAATTACTTCCAATAACCAGCTTTCTGAATGGAAGAACAGGTTTGTTTGTTTTTTAAATATCTCTCCCACTGGAAAGATATCCTGCATCCTTAATTTTCCTGGTTTCTCTGGATATCTACTGGCACAGCATCAATCTATGGCCCATAAGTCAGTGAACAATCACACATCTGGCCATTTCTCCTTCCAAACAAAATGTATGACCATTTGTACTGCCTGAAGTTCTGCCCACTGTGAAGATTTTCCTTTCATTGGTGTCTTTCAGGGTTGTCTCAGGAAGGGGTGGTAATGCTACACTTGTCCACTTCTGAGTGGTGCCTGTAAAACATGCAGAGCCATCAGTAAACCAGGCCTTAGTTTTCTCTTCCTTGGTCAGCTGATCATAGGCTATAGGTGCATGCTTGGCAGCAGACAGCATTGTAATTGGAGTATGGTTTCATAGGTGTTTAGGCAACTTCTTCATGTAACTTGTTTGCACCTTCAGGACCTGCTTGACCTGATCACATACATATCATTTCCATTTGATAATAGATTGCTGCTGCGCCATGTCCTATTTTGTGATTTGACAGATAAGATAACATGTAGCACGATGCTTCGAATAAGTGTTTTGTCCTATGAAGCTTTCCTTATGGTTGCATGCAGCTTGGACTTCTGGGAACTTTGCTTAGAATATAAAGGAGAGCAGGGGAGGGTGGAGTTAGCAGGTGGTGGGTTGGTTTGTGAGATGCTATTTCAATTCAGCTCCTGTTCTGTAAGCTAAAGATAGCCAAAAAGGGCTGTGAAGATCTCTTCCATTCTCTCTCTTTCTCAAGGCTGCTACAAGGGCAATATATTTCTTTTTTAGCTTTCCTTCCACTTTCTGGAGCTAAAGGGTGAAAAGGCACAAGAGGAATTTGTTACAAGTTAGGAATCTGTTACAGTAGCATTCTACTATATAACACCCAGCTCTTGATGGGCAGCTCAGGTCACATGGTAAATTGTCATATGTTCAGTTTCCACTAAGGCCCAATATCAGGCCAAGAGCTGTCTTTCAAAGGGAGAATAGTTGTCTGCAGATGATGGTAGAGGCTTGCTCCAAAATCCCTAAGGTCTTTTCTGTGATTCATCTTCAGGGGCTCACCAAAGGCTCCAAATAACATCCCTATCTGTTACTGACACCTCAAGTACCACTGGGTCTGCTGGATCATATGTTCCAAGTGGTAGAGCAGCCTGCACAGCAGCATGGACCTGATGAAGAGCCTTCTCTTGTTCCAGGCCCCATACAAAATTAGCAGCTTTCCTAGTCACTTGTTACATGGGCCAGAATAACATGAGCAAGTTGAGAATGTGCAGTCTCCAGAATCCAAATAAGGCCCACTAAAGGTTGTGCTTCTTTTTTGGTGGTGGGAGGGACCAGGTCTAATTTATCCTTTTCCTTAGAAGGAATATCTCTGCATGCCCCACACAACTGGACTCCTAGGAATTTGACTGAGGTAGAAGGCCCTTGAATTTTTATTGGATTATTTCCCATCCTCTAAAGTGCATATGTGTTACTAATGAGTCCTGCTCTGTTGGTCCAATCAGAATAATGTCATCAATACAGTGCACCAATGTGATATTTTAAGGAAAAGACAGATGATCAAAACCCCTTTTTGCTAAATTATAACAAAGCCGAAGAGTTAATATATCCTTGAGGTAAAACTGTATAGGTATATTGCTGGCCTTTTGAACTGAAAACAAGTTGCTCCTAATGGCTCTTATTGGTAGGTACTGAGAAAAGGGCATTTGCTGTATCAATAGTTGCATATCGTGTACCAGGAGATGTTTTAATCTGTTCAAGTAAGGACACCACATCTGGTGCAGCAGATGCAATCAGAGTCATTACCTGATTGAGTTTTCAATAGTCAATTGTCTGTCTTCTGCACTGGCCAGATAGGAAAGTTAAAGGGAGGTGCGGGAATCGCTACCCCTGCATCTTCCAAGCCCTTAGTTACTGCCATTGCTCCAGGGATGTGATACTGGTTTTGAGTCACTATTTTCCTTGGCAGAGGCAACTCTAAAGGTTTGCATTTAGTGTTTCCAAGTATAATAGCCCTCACTCCACAGGCCATGAAACCAATATGAAAATTCTAACAACTTCTAAGCCTATCTATCCCAGTTATACAGTCTGGGACTGGGGAAATAATCACAGGATGAGTTCGGGAACCCACTGGCCCTACTGTGAGCCAGACTTCAGCCAAAACTCCATTAATCACTTGACTTCTATGAGCCCCTACTTTAACTGGAGGTCTGCAATGTTTTTTGGGACCTCCCAGAATTAGCATCAATTCAGAGCCAGTATCCAATAGACCCTATAAAGTCTGATTGCTTCCTTTCCCCCAGTGTTGAGTTATTTTGTGAAAAAGGCCAGAGGTTCCTTTGGAAAAGGACTAAGGAAAAGGCTAACAGTAAAATTTTAGATATTTTATCAGGTCCTTCCTCAGGGAAACCTGACCACCTCTTCATTCAAGGATTTCTGGATCTGGAAACTGGCTCAAGTCGATTCGCAGACTGAGATTCCCTTTTGCCATGATCTTTCATTTGAGAACTTTTCTGCATACACAGATCAAACAAAAATCCATTGTGGAAACACCACAATGGATGGGTCAGTCCCAAAGGTCCATAGGAGTCATGCCACCATAAAATTCACTTTGGCTGTACAGACCATTAAGGGTCAAGCCATTAAGGACAGTGGTGTTTATGCTGTCCATTATGACAACTAAGATCACTTTGCCTTTGGCAATTCAGAGCTGCAAACTGGAGCCTGCTACTTCAGGGCCCAATTAAATCCATTGCATTTAATTCATCAAACTGAGCAGCAGCATCTCCAACCCTAAAGTCTGGCATAAGGAAAAGGGCATTAACCAAGCTCTTCAAGTGCGCTGGTGCCCCTCTCACTATTTGGCATCTTATAGGATTAGCAAAGGTGTGTCTTCTGGGCCTTCCCATTGTGGAGGATTCGGTTTTACACAGCATACCCACTCTGGCATTGAAATTTCCCTGAGCCTTAAAATCCCTTCAACGCTAAGCCAAGGGACATCAGACATCTTTTTCAGTAGGCCATTTTTTGACAAATGCTTCAGCCAAACATTCAAACTTTTGACATCTTTTTTAACTGTGTGAGTTTCCATATTAAACCTTAGAACCTCCACTTAGACGGCCCATATTAATAAACTCAGTCTGATCCAGTTATTCCTTCCACCATTACCCCACACCCTTAAAATCCATTCCCACACACATTCCCCAGACTTCTGCTTGAATGAATTAGCAAACTCATTAAGCTCTTTAGTAGTGTAACAAACCTCCTCATGGACTGGATAATTCTTACGTCCCTCTAGGAGCTTGCTTTGACTTAAGTCTAGTGGCAACTATTGGAGGGCCCTGAGGGACTTCAGTATTGTCTTGCCTGGCATTTCCTTCCGAGAAAGTCACTGCTGGTTTAACAGACAGTGAAGGATTAATTTCCTCAGTCAAAGGTGGAAAAGGCAATATTGCAGAGGGTGGGGATGTGAATACATCTTCTGCTGAAGGGGTGAGACTACTTCCTCAGGTGAGATAAGCTGTTGAGAACCTGAAGGTTCAGAGTTCTCAGTTTCAGTAAGGTCTTCCCACATACCCCCATCCCAAGTTACAAGATCCTGTGCTTTACCAATTAACACCTGTACCTCAACTGCCAACACTTTCCAATGCTGGGACCTGAATTCTCACTGTAATTCAGCCAACCTTATAATGAGGACCTCGGTTTGATTTTCTGAAACTTCAACCCTGTTGCTGCTGGAGAGAAGATTCTCTTCCAAGGCAAACTTAGAAACCTGTAGACTGTTCATGCACATCTGGAGCCAGGTCAGTTTTATTACAGAGTTCATTGTTAATTTTATCACTGTTTATCATTGTTAATTATTTTTGCAAAAGTTTTTTTTTTAAAATAATCTCCATAATCAAATTCTCTTGCTTTGGTTAAAGTTCAAGGAAATAACAATCTGAAATTCACTATCTTCAATTTTTTCTTCTTCCCAGACTTACGAAGAGGAATCTGATGGGCAGATGCAGCAAGGAATTTTAGAGGAATTTCAGTGTTTTATTGAAGGCAAGCCTTACCCAGTGACTGGGCTTCTGCTCTATGGAGTGAATAGTTTTCTTTTCTGGACCAGAGAGAGGGCTGTCACAGCCTTTAGTTTTGGAATTGTTTGGGACCAAGAAACTCCAGGAAACTAATGGGAAGGGTTATGCTTCCTGTTCACTGCCCTAGCTGACTTTAACTATCAACTTGACATAGCCCAGAGTTGCTGAACAGGAAAGCTCAGATGGAAGAATTGATTAGGTCATAGTGGTCTGTGGCGTGAATGAAGGGAGTTGTCTATACTGTTAATTGATATAGAAGGGCCCACCTGACTGTGAGTGGCACCCTTCTTTGGGCAGGTGGTACTGAGCTGTATGAGAAAGCGAGCTAAACTGGGCATGGTCGTAGACACCTTTAATCCTAGCATTCTGTAGGCAGAAGCAGGCTGATCTCTACATTCCAGGCTGGCTTGGTCTACAAAGTGAGTTCCAGGGCAGGGGCTGCACAGAGAAACTGTGTCTCAGGAAGAAAAAAAAAAGGAAGAAAAGAAGAAAGAAAGAAAGAAAGAAAGAAAGAAAGAAAGAAAGAAAGAAAGAAAGAAAGAAAGAAAGAGAAAGAAAGAGAAAGAAAAAAAGAAAGAAAAGCATAATGTTTTTGAGTGAGCCAGCAAGCAGCATTTCTTCATGGTTTCTGCCTCTGAGTCCCTGCTCAAGTCCCTGTGCTGCCTTCCCTCGGTGATAGACTATAAATTGGAATCTGGAATAAATTCTCTCCTCCCTTAAATTGCCTTTGATCGGAGTGTTTTGTTGCAGCAACAGAGATGAATGGAATATCTACTTTTTAACTTCATTTTTTATTTTTCATTCTGTTTCTTGAAAATTATTTTAGACTTATTTCTTCTTATTTTATATGTATGTGTGTTTTGCCTGAATGTACGTCTGTGCACTGTGTGTGTGTAGTGTCAGAAGAGGGCATTGTATCTCCTAAAACTGGAGTTACAGAATGTGTTGAGTCGTTGTGTGGGTGCTAGGAATCAAACCCAGGTCTTCTGGAAAAGAAGCCAGTGCTCTTAACCACTGAGCCACCTCTTTTCAGGCCCTTCCCCCTTTGTAAGCATGTATGTATGTGTCTGTGTGTGGAATTTGCCCATATGTATGTGATGTATGTATGTGTCTGAGTGTGGAATTTGCCCATATGCGTGTGAAGGTGAAAGCCAGAGGAGGGCATTAGGTGTCCTCTGTTACTAATCTTTACCTTATTCCCTTTAGATGGGGTCTTTCACTGAGCCTGGGTTCAGGTTGTCAGTCATCAAGCCCGTTTCCCTGATGACTCCACCTCTGACAGTGCTGGAATTACAGGTGTGTGCACAGCTGCTTTTGATATGGGTGCTGGGATCTGAGTTCAGGCCCTCATATTTATGCAGCAAGCACTTTTTTCCTCAGTGAGCCAACTCCTTAGTGCGCCCTCCATAAACACATTTCTCTCATCTGGAAATTCCCTCTTTGTGGGAAACTGAGGCTGGGAGATTCTTTATGGGATGCTACCTGAGGGCATACAGCTTCTTCTAGTGAATGCAGCCAGCTTGCCAAATAGACAGATCTGTAGAAAAGAAAGGTAGATTAGGGGTTTCTCAGGGTGGGTGGGAAGCAGGGGTACTTTGAAGGGAAACTGACTGACTAATAATGAGTATATATTTCCTCCTTCTCCTTCTATTTATTTATGTGTGTGTTTATTTTGTGTGTGTGTGTATGTGTGTGTGTGTGTGTGTGTATATATATATATATAGGCACTTGTGTGCCACAGTGTGGATGTGGAGGTCAGAGGACAAATTTCAGGAGTCAGTTCTCTTCTTCAACTACTTGGATCCTGGGAGCAGAATTCAACTTGTCAGGGTTGGTAGGCTTGGCATTGTCTTTCCTTATTGAGCTATCTGTTGGCCTTATTCTGTTGTCTAATGAAATTTCCTAAAGTAGATTAGGGTGATGATTTCACAGCTATATAAATGTATTTAAAAGCCTGAATGGCACATCTTAACTGGATAATTTATTGAGAATGTGAATTATATCTCAATGTAGCTCTAGAAAGAAAAACAAAAACAAAAAACCAAATTAACCAAATGAAAACTGCATACTTGGGGCTAGAGAGATGACTCAGCAGTTAAGAGCATTTGTTTCTCTTGCTGAGGACCCCCGTTTGATTCCCAGTATCCACATGCTGGTTCATAACTATCTATAGCTCCAGTTCCAGGGAATCCAACACCCTCGTCTGACATCCATGGGCATCAGTCACACATGTAGTGTGCACTCGCAGGCAAAACACTCATAAAATAAAATAAATAAACCTAAAAGAAAATTTAGCAACTATGGTAACTTGAATGAAAATGGTCCCCATAGGTCCATAGAGAGTGGCACTATTAGGAGGTGTGGCCTTGCTAGAGTAGGTGTGGCTTTCTTGGAGTAGGTGTGGCTTTGTTGGAGAAAGTATGTCGTTGGCTTTTAGGTTTCAGAAGCTCAAGCCAGGCTCAGTGGTTCACTCTCTCTTCCTGCTCCCTGCCACTCCAGATGTGGAACTCTCAGCTACCTCTCCTGCACCGTGTCTTCCTGCATGCTGCCATACTTCCCGCCATGATGACAATGGTCTGAACCTCTGAACTGTAAGCCAGCCCCAATGAAATGTGTTTCTTTATAAGAGTTGCCATGGCCGTGGTGTCTCTCCACAGTAATAGAACACTGACTAAGACAACAACAAAAACCCCTTCACACTTCTTGAGTCAGAAACCATGTTTCATACTTATGGGATGAATGTATAAAAATCAGCTATGAGTGAACTTCACTGAGTTTGCCCTTGGTGGAGTTCCCACCCAACAAACCTGAATAGCACTGAGAGCAATGGAAGGTTCTGTTGCTTTCTCTCTTCACCTCTCTCTCTCTGTGTACAAATCTGGACTAGTTTTCAAGCACAGTTTTGTAAAGCTGGTTCTTTCCTTCCAACTTCACTTGGATTCCAGGATTTAAACTCAGGTCACCAGGTTTTTGGCAAGAGCTTTACTTCCGAGTCATCTTGCTTGCCCCAGTATTTAAATATACCAATTCAGCCAGGCATGGTGGCTTATGCTTATAATCCCAACGTTTGGGATGCTGAGGCTAGAGGATTTCCAGGTCTGCTTATTCTCCCCGCACCTCTTATCATTCTCTCCTTACACCCTCTTCTGGGATTTCCAATTTCTGTTTCTGGCAAATGCCAGCCAGTTACAGAAAAACACAGACTTTAAAGTGAGAAATACCCTCTAAAGTTCTTCCCTACTCATATGACTTGTATAAAATCAGCCAACTCATCCTCTGTGAGCCTTTTCTCTCTCATTAATACCTAGTAGCTAGAGGTGTTTACAGCTTCTTGGGGAAGAGGGCAGGATGCTGGTCATGAGACAATGCATCCGAGGCCTTTGACAGCAGAGTGGTCCTCAGTTGGTAGTATCTTTTTATTTCTTCCTTGGATTGGGAAGATAGTTGAGTCTAAGTAGTAGACTGTTAGGGTACCTTGGCATGCTGAGTACCCATTCTCTTGTCTTTTCTGCAGGGCATGATCTTTGGCTGTATTTTTAACCCCTTCCTTTAAGGAATCAGTTCTCCTGAGTGCTATGACAGGGAAAGCCAGCTCACTCCATTGCACAAACATGCAATGTAGCAACTGGAGTCTCCCGAGTCTGATGCTTGGGGTTAGGTTTGTTCCCAGGACGAAGCCATCCAACTAATAACAGAAATGGCTGCAGCTTCAATTCTTTTTCCACTCTGCTTCTTTCTGAGAAATTACGTTTGGTCAGGACACCCATATATTCCACACAAATAATTCAAATCTGGAAAAGGTCAGTTCATTCTTGGATCTTTTTAAAATGCATGAAAATCCCACCAGGCATGGTAGCTCACACCTGTAATCTCAATACTTGGATGGCTGAGGCAGGAAAGTAACCATGAATCTGAGGCCAGAACAGGCTACATGGTGATTTTCAGGCCAGCCTGGGCTCCAGCATGGCACCCTATCTCCAAAATCCTAACAAAACAAAAACAAAAACTTCTTCACTGCTCGCACAGAGACTCATGCATAGTGGTTAAGTACTTTTTGGTAATATCCATTCCAGCCCCACACACTCTCCTAGTTTCAGGAAACCAGGGTGTAAGGTCCTCTGCAAATGCCTGAGACCCTATTAAGAGCAGTTAGCACAGTGAATCTCAATCTTCCAAATGTTGTGACCCTTTAATACAGTTCCTCATGTGGTGGTGATCCCCAGCCATAAAGTTATTTTTGTTGCTACTTCACAACTGCAATTTTGCTACTGTTATGAATTGTATGAATCTGATATACAAATAGTCTTAGGGGACCACTGTGAAAGGGTCGTGGACCCTTAACACCCAAAGTGGTCAGGACTCACAGGCTGAGAACTACTCTTAGCATTTTCTCTGATTGTTTCCAGTGCACAGGGTTTGGACAGTGTTCGGCCAGTGTTTCTGAACTGGATAGATAGCGTGGGATTCCTTCCTTCCTTTTTCTTTCCCAAGAGCCCAGCTGAGTACAGAAGGAAAGGGAAATGAAATAAACATCTTTGGCTCTACAGCCCACCAGGGTCACAGCATTCACAGAGCTGCTTCTGAGTCACAGTTGGCTTTTTTTGTGTGTGTTACAATCCAGGCACCGGATCCATAAGCTGTCAGTGTAAATAAAGGCAGAGGAGGGCGGAGGACTAGTGTCTGGGTAACATTCTGTCCAAACCCACAGCTTAATGTTTTTTTAAACATTTATTTACCTCTGTATACACACACATACATACACACACACACACACACACACACCCCACAAGCAGAAGTCAAAGGACAGCTTATGGGAGTCAGTTCTCTCTTTCCATCATGTGGGCCCTGGGGATCGATCTCAGATCATCAGGCATGGCAACAAGCACCTTTACCCACTGAGCCATCATGCCCAGCCAACCCACAGTTTTAGCAGTAGACTTCCAGTGAGTGGGAACTTCAGAGGCAGTCTGGCCTGTGAGTGCCCCTGCCATCTCACTCCAATCCTCATAAGGCTCCTTCCAGGAAGGGGCTTTAACAAGTTAAAGCAGCCCTTAGCAAGTCTCCTTAATGAGTCTTCAGATCCTTCAGGCAATCTTACTGCTTCAGGGGGAGACAGCTTCTCTCGCCAAATAAAGGGACCGGGAAAAGGCAGCAAATGTCACTGGAGTGATTGTCTCGGGTATGTAACTCCAAGGAACTGGGGTTCCAGTGTTGCCCACAAGCATTCGCAGGAGCAGGGCCTTTCATGAGCTCAGTGTAAACTGTCCCTGCCCACCTGCCTTACAGATCACCCTGGAAGCAGGACACCTTGCTTAACACAATCCTTGCTTTCCACAGTGGTCTTCGGGAAAACCAGAACCAAGGGACACACGCACAGTTTGGTTCCCCATTCATGATCTTTCCAGTCCGCTGAATGGTTTCCTCCTCCTTTCAGCAGCTCTACAGACAAGAAGATGTCAAGAAGATGGAATGCTTGCTTCTCTCTCTGCTGGGTGGGGAGGGGATGGCAAGAAAGTGCAAACTTTAAGCCCAACTCATGGTGGGTGGGACAGTCACAAAGGAATACAGATTCAATCGTCTTTCACAGTGAACTGTATTCTTAAGACTTGGCAAATGGCTCAGAAATGCAGGGTTTGTTGATTTGGTTATTGCCAGTTTTCTATAGTGAATAATCCCACACAACAAATGATTCTTTTGGTCCATGCTTATGTAATATTTTGTAATGAAGTAAAATGACATGTACATTTGTGTTTGCACCTGAGGATATGTATTTACTGGTGGCTAGTTTTCATGATTATTCCTGTTTATTTTGTGTTGCTCTCAGCATCCTAACTAGACCATGATCTTCTTCGGCGCTGGAACTAGCCCTCCTTGACATTGTGATTCTATCTATCTATCTATCTATCTTTTACTTTCCAGGGTTAAGGTGCTGAAATCGTGTGCCAATTAAACTTAACACAATCCTTGTGTTTGTGATTCAGCTTCTCTTTCTGTTTTTGTTGTGGTTTAAGTGTGAAATATCCCCTGTAGACTCATGTGTCTGAATACTTGTTTCTCAGTTGGTGACTCTACTAGAGCAGGTTGTGGAACCTTTAGGAAGTAGACTCTGGATGGAGAAAATGAGTCACTTGGGGGCAGGTCCTGAAGTTTTTATAGTCTGGCTCCATTTCCTGTTCTCTCCTCTCTGCTTCTTTACTGTGGATGCAATGTTACCAGATGATTCCACCACCTGCTGCCTTGTCTTCCCTGCCATGATGGACAATACCCTCAGACTGTGAGTTAAAATAAATCTTCCCTTCATAAAGTGGTCATGCTTGGGTATTTTATCACAGTAATGAGGAAAGTAACTGATACATTTGCCTGCCCCAGACATCCTATACAAAAACAACAGCTCATCACCTTGTGCATATGTTTAAAACCTTAACATATGCACAGTGTGATAGATGCATAACTGCTCAGAAAGTGTAGGCAGGAGGATCACACGTTCAAGACCACACTACGTTGTGTATTAAAACCCTGTCTAAAGCACAAGACAAAGCAAACACAGGCTTTCAGTAAAGCACTGGCAGAAAAAATAAAATCATCCAAGCCAGATCATCCAGATACTCTTTATCAGAAATTTGGGGTTCAACCCTAAGTGTACGGAGAGTTATAGCTTTAAAAAAAAAAAAGCCCAAGAGCTTCTGCAGTGAAGACCTTCAGCTCTGCCTCACTTCTCTTTTTCGGAACCTGCCACTACTTTCCTATGAAGATTTTTACTTTTGTGGAGCTAGAGATTGGACAGAAGGTGGGGACTGGACATGGCAGGCAAATACTCTACCACTGAGCTACATCAACATCCCTAAATTTTTATTTTTAAAACCTGCTTTTATTATATGTATGCATGTTTGCAGTTGCCTGGGGTCCAGAAGAGAGCATCATGTCCCCTGAAGCTGGAGATGCAGGTGGTTATGAGCTGCCCCAGAATGGTACTGAGAACTAAACTCAGGTCCTCTGAAGAGCAGTATACTCTTAACCACTAAGCCAACTTTTCAGACCTACATTTTTTTTTTGTAATAATTACACATCTTCCAGGGATACAGTTGTGATATTTTGACAAATGCTTACAACAGGCATTTGTCAAATTTGAATAATTAGTATCATCATCTCCTTATCATGATTCTTATCTTTGGAACATTCCAGCTCCTCTCTTCCAAACCTTCAAATGTATGTGTATATCTATATGTGAGTGTGTGTGTGTGTGTGTGTGTGTGTGTGTGTGTGTATGTATATATATAGATATATAGTTATATATGGGATAACTTTTTTATTTAATAAATTAGAAACCTTTGTTTTTGTTTAATGTAGGCAGCATATGAGCTAATGAATGCAATATAATTTACTAAATGGTAGTTTTCATTAAAATGTTGTAGAAGATGTATAATGTTGAAGCACTTGAAATTCCCATATAAATAAATATATATATATATAATTATGTACACATACATACATATGTATATACGTATATGTATGCATATATATGCATGCTAGCTCCATCTGAGTTGATGTCTAGTCTTTTGCATATATAAACTCTTTAATAGCTATATGCCTGTCTCATAGTTGGTTTTCTCACCAATAGTTAATTGATAGTATTTTTTATTTAATGAGTGAGAAACCTTTGCTTTTGTTTAATGTGGATAGCATGTGAATTTAAGAATGCAGTATAATTTACTAAATGCTATTTTTTCATTAAAATGTGGTAGAAGATGTGTAATGTTGAAGCACTTGAAATTCCTATTGCTTGTATTTTTGTCTGTAACAGTTTCAGGCCGTTTAGAACAATGCATCGTATATGAACCCACAGGAACAATAAAGAGTATGGATCATTCATCACCATTCATGCATCCTCTCAACAAAGCATTCATTAAGGCAGCCCCTCATTGCCCATCTTTGCATGAAGATCAGCATACTAGATGGATGCTCACTGGGATACAGGCAGGCAGCAGATACAGAGTCTATGGTCCAGGGCCTGGTGGTGATGTTTGTAATAGAATATTCACAAGGATACACAGAATAAATGAAATTCAGACTGAATTGTGGAGAAAGGAGAGATTTCTTCCAACAAAGAATATAAGCATTTCTGTGAATGTATTAGTCTCGGCATGGGGCTTTTAAAGATAGGCAGCGTGTTATGTTAAAACATTTTAAACAAGAAAAGCATTTCGTAACGCCAAAGCAAGGCATGAGCTGAGAGTCAAGGGGAGTGGGTGGGACAAGCTTGGAAATTATGCTTCGTGAACATTAGCCAGAAATGAGTCTTGGCTAAAATGAAGTTGGAGAAAGTCATGGCAAAATGAAGTGAGGAACTCTGAGAGGCTTGCTGCCCAAGTTCGAAGTCCAGAGTTTGAGTCACCAGCTTTGACATGACGTTGGGGTCCTGTTGAGAAGCAGAGTTTCCTGAAGGTGAGCTGGCTAGATGGGCTAGCTGAAGCAGTATGCTTGAGGTACCATGGCCGTAAATAAAACATTAGGACTGACTGAGAAGACACCCAGCATCCATCTCTGGCTTCCATACACCTGTGTACACAGTTGTATGTACATTTGATAGCACATCTGTCCCAAGGCATGCACACAGGCATTCACACCACATGCACATATACTTGTGGAGAACAAAGAACAAAGAACAAAGAACAAAGAAAATTTGAAGTGAACGTGGTGGCTGAATTACAAAGATCTTTGCATCAAAGAGGGTTCAAACTCGGGAATGGTACAATCGGAGTCAGCTTAGAGGAAATGTTAGTAAATGTCATGAGAGGGTGAATGAAAGTGGGAATGACTTAAACCACAGTCCAAGAGTAAGGTGCTGAGGGCATGGGATGGGAGTAAGGGACATGGAGGGAGTAAGGGACATGGACCCTTGAGGATCAGTCAGACTGGCCACACACAGGCCTATTGTCTGTGAGAGCTAAAGTGGTTATATTACCTTCATCCTATGAGACCCTTACAAAGAAGGGAATTAAAAGGATTTGTTTCCAACAGACAGTTTGCATTAACTTGAAGTGAAGAGCCAGGGAGAATGGGTTAAACAAAAAACAAAACAGCAACAATAATAAAATCACTACGAACTTTGCACACATTTATCTCCCTTCCACCTAATGAGACCTAATCTTGCTTCCACTATTTGCTTTTGATTATTTGGAATAGAGTTGCCTGTCAGATTTCCTTCTTCTGTCTTGTGTGTTCTAGGACACAGGTGTGTGACACCACACCAGGATTCTTGGCAGATCTTCAAAAATAAATATTTTAAAGATAATTCTGAAGATGTTTTAGCTAAGAAAATTCTGCAGCTGGAAAGGAATGGCAACAAAGCAGGTCTGAATTTTCTTCATCTATTTCTCTTCTTCTTTTTCTTCTTCTTCTTCTTCTCCTCCTCCTCCTCCTCCTTCTCCTCCTCCTCTTTATTCTTCTTCCTCTTCCTCCTCCCCCTCCTCCCCATTCTCCTCCTCCTCCTCTATCTTTTCCTCTTCCTCCTCATTTTTCTTTTTTCTTTTCTTTTTCTTTCTTTTTCTTTGTGGGAGGCAGGGAGACAGGTTTCTCTGTTTAGCCTTGGCTAGCCTGGCTGGCCTCAAACTTCCTCTAGTCTCCTGGGTGCTGGGATTGAAGGTGTGAGCCACCACACCCCATTCTATTTCATTCTTCTTAGTGAGGCTTCTCCTATGCACTCCTCTCATGTGGCTCTCTACTGTGTAGATCTAGAAGAGTCTGTTGCCTAGTTTACAAAACAAGCAGACACTTGCATTTCTGTTCATGTTGCAATAGCTGACACATGCATGCCTCCAAGCTGTAAAGAACCAGAGAAGTAGGGGCTGGAGAAACGGCTCAGCAGTGAAGAAAGAGTGTCTATTGCTTTGGCAAAGCATACAGGTTCAGTTTCCAGCACCCACAACTGATAAATAGCTCACAATAGGCTGAAACCAGCTCCGAGGGCATTTGGTTTTCCTGGTCTCTGTGGGTCCACACACACAATGAAAATTAAAAACAAACTTTGAAAACCCAGAATCCTAGAAAAATATATGAGGCCTTTGTATATCAGACAATAGATAGCACAGACTGTGGTCACGAGGAGGGAGCAAGTGAGCTAAGCACCGTGACTGCTCTGAGGTATCCTGGAGGTTTCTTCAGACACCAACATAAGAAGTAACCTCACCAGAACCCAGCATTCCTTCAGAGTAGGACTTATGATAGCATCCTCAAAGCCAAGGAGGAAGGAAACTGCATAGAAAACGGATCAAGAATGCTGCATGGGTGACCCCTTAACTATGGTGTGCAGTATGAGGCTATGCAAGCACAGAGTGGAACTGCGCAGGGGCAGGCAATGGACAACTAAGCACAGTGAACTGGAACTCATAGTCTGGGAGATGTCTGAGTTCTGTTCAGCTGCACTTGAGTATTCACTGAGCCTCTGGGGACTCTGATGACAACTCTGGAGCTACCTTAGCAATAGTGTCTCCTCTCCTTTCACCTGTTCTTCATTCCACAAGAATTCTCAGAAGTCTCCAGCACAGACAACAACCCTCCACGTCATGCTGTCCTGTCCCACATGTGCCATCCGTCTCTCAGCCTGGCCACATCCTTCGGAACACTGGGTTCAAAATACTTGCCCCTCTGCCTTCCTGTCATATCAAATATCCAAGGAATGTATTCCATGATATCTTCGATTACTTTTTATTTTTAGAAACCAGTTGTATAGTTTTTATCTATTTCTTTCTCTGAAAAGAAAAAGAAGGAGAAGGAAGATAGGAGGAGGAGGAGAGAGGAGGAGGAGGAGAGAGGAGGAGGAGGAGAGAGGAGGAGGAGAGAGGAGGAGGAGGAGGAGAGAGGAGGAGGAGGAGAGAGGAGGAGGAGGAGGAGAGAGGAGGAGGAGGAGGAGGAGGAGAGAGGAGGAGGAGGAGAGAGGAGGAGGAGGAGGAGAGAGGAGGAGGAGGGAGGAGGAGGAGGAGGAGGAGGAGGAGGCTATGGTGCTTGTAGGGTTAGGTGAGGTCTGAAGGCCCTACATAAGCACTTTTAGTTCTGACACACAGTGAGCTTGTTGTTTGGCTTGATGTTAGCTTAGGCATTTATTGCCCTTTTGCTATTCTTGGACTTTTATAATGTCAAGGAGTTTGTATTTTATCATTTGTGCTATTGGGAAATCAATATCAAATTTGTTAAGAAAAAATTTAGCAGAGCAGACAAAACATTAAAGATATGGATACAGGGGCTGGAGAGATGGCACTGCAGTTGAGAGCACTTGTTCTTGCAGAGGACCCAAGTTCAATTCCCTGTACCCACGTGACTGCTTATGAGCATCTGTGACTGCAGCGCTAGGATCATATTTGTTTATACAGTGAGCGAGAGGCCAGCCTGAGATACACGAGACATTACCTAATAACAAAACAAAAAACAAAAACCCTGCAACAAGAAGAGAAGAATAAAAAACAACACCTAATATTCAACACTATAGGAAGGAGATGAATAAAATAAATTATAGTGTATACCCCATAAAATAATGCTAGAAAATATTTTTTCTTTTAAAAAATATTTATTTTTAATGTATGTATATGTGTCTGCTTGCATGAGTTTATGTGTACCACATGCATTCAGGAGTCCAAGGAGGCCAAAGAATAGTGTTGAATCCCCTGGAACTGGAATTATAGGTAATTGTAAACTACCACGTGAATGCTAAAAACAGAACTGGGGTCCTCTACAAAAGCAGCAAGTATCTCTAGCTCTTAGAAAATATGTCTTTATAGCAAGAATTTAAAATACCTACAACAGAGTCGGGGGAGATGGCTCAGCAGTCAAGAGGTATTTTGAAGGCAGGAGAACCTGAGTTTAAAGCCCCAGTATGTAAAAGCCTAGGCATGGCTACAAGAGCCTGTAACCCCAGCATTAGGGGACAAAGAGAGGCAGATCCTAAGAACTTGCTGGCCAGCCAGCCTAGCTCACTGTTAGCTTATGGCTCAGAGAGAAACCCTGTCTCAAGACAATAAGATAGAGACCAATAAAAGATGACACCAGAGGTCCTACTTTGTCTACCACATGCCCTAGAACTTGTGTACACACCCACATACTCACATGCATGGAACACAGACACATATGCACACAGATACATCTATACATTCACAAAGGTATTTACAGTGCATCTTTAAAATTGCGGAAAACAATATAACTAAAGAATAGTGTCACACCATGACCAAGAGCCACTTGTGGAGGAAAGAGTTTATTTCATCTTACTCTTCTATATTACAGTCCATTACTGAGGAAAGTGAGGGCAGGAACTCAAGGCAGGAACCTGGAGGCAGGAACTGAAGCAGGAGCCATTGAGAAACACTGCTTACCGGCTTGCTTGTTATGGCTTCTTCAGCCTGCTTCCTGGTACCACTCAGCACCACCTGCCCAGGGGACACACCACCCACCATGAGCTCAGCCCTCCCACACCAATCATTAATCAAGAAAATGCTCTAGAGACTTGTTGACAGGCAATCTTAGGGAGGAATTTTTCTCATTTAAGATTTTTCTTCCCTGATATATCTACCTTATGTCAGGTTGACAAAAAACTAGCCAGGATACACATTTTATACGTGTATGTATGTATGTGTGTATGTATATGTATGTATGTATGCATGTATGTATGTATGTGCATGTGGACATATGCATGTTTGGCAGGCTGAGTTCAATCTCAGAAAAGCTGTCAAAATTTTTTAAAACAGGATTTCTGTTTCCCTTGTTCACCCGAAACTCACCAATTTAGCTGGGCTAGTTGGCTACCAAGTACCAGAAATCCCTCTTCAATCATGCAATTACAAGCTCTTGCTGCCACCCCTGGCTTTGGTGGATTGCCGGGACTGAACTTAGGTCCTAATGCTTGCACAGAAAACATTTTACTGATTGAGCTACCTCCCTAGCTACAGCAATCTCGTTTTTATTAAAATGTAATTTATATTTACAAATAAAAATTGAATCATCATAAGTAAGAAACTAGTCATAGTAGTAGAATGGTAAGTGGTTTCTATCTTTGAGATTTTTCTGGTTTGGACAATTTGTTCCAGAGATCAAACTCAGGTTATAAGGCTTGGTAGCAAGTTGCTTTACCCACCAAGCCATCTCACTGGCCCAGACTATAGAATTTGATGGTAGGATCCCCATGCGTTGTTTCATTGATAGTATTTTGTTACACACACAAGATTGTACAAGATGCTTGGACAGGAAAAAGTATTCTCTGACACACCAGCTGTTAAGAGATTGGCAGTCTTGAGAATGTCCTACATTCAGAACACGGTATAGAATAGGATAGGGAAAGGAGTCAAAGTCAATGTTAGAAGCAGGTAATGCCTGAGATGCCAGTGAGATCTGAGTATGGCCAGAGACTCTTCCAAAGGAGATAGCCTTTGAGAACCGTTTTGAAGGATTTGCAAATTCAGAATGATGGACAACCATAGCAACAATGACAAAAGCAATAAGTGTCGCTGATGCAGTGGTTGGGTGAACTTTGATCATTTATACTATTAAAGAAAATAAGGGGAAAATCTGGCCGGGCATATAAAAAACACCAAAGGTAGGTGCACATTTACCTGTCACATCCAAACAAATCATAACTAATTATGAATTTGAACCTGAACAGGTTTTCAAGCAAATATGAAAGTATTTTTATTCCAAGGTAAGTGGAAGGCCGCCTGTCCCAGGGTGGCAGGCGTAGCTCCTTGCCACGACATTTGTCTTCCCGAGTCATCATCTCTGCAGGTCCTGCTGTTTGCAAGACCTTCAGCGCTGAGAGCCGTCAGGCTCCCATCTGTTCTTTCTGTCCCATCAGGGACCCAGCTGAGGTCCCTCCCGTGGCCCTGTACACCTGCTTTAGAAACTCTGCCATTCGCTTTAGGAAAAGACCTTGGCTGTGTGACTTTGTGACTGGAGGCCACCTCAAGTGCCAGCACCTGGGAGTTAAGACCTGAGAGGCATGTCTGGGGTGCTTTGAAAGCTACTCGAATTTGAGGTGTCCCAGTGTGTTAGTTATTGTTCTGACCATGTGACAAATACTCGAGGAGAAGAGGCTTATTTGTTTATAGCCTTCACTGCTGGATTGGCTAGTCAGACGGTCCTTGGCATACTCCTATCTGCATACCACATCTTGTCCCACACCCAGTACTGGGCTTATAGACATGCACTGCTTTATGTGGCTTTTACATTGTTCTTCACTCTCACACAGTGTGATGGTTGAATAAGAATGTTCCCCATAGAATTATATATCTGAATGCTTAGTCACCCAGGAATGGCACTCTGATAAGATTAGAAGGGTTAGGAGGTGTGGCCCTGCTGGAAGAGGTGTGTCACTGGGGGTAGGCTTTGAGATTTCAAAATCTCATGTCAAGCCCAGACTCTCTCCTCCTACTACCTGGGGATCAGAATGTAGAGCTCTAAGCTACTTCCCCACCATCATGTATGTTATGTCATCCCCTGCATGTCATTCCCACCATGATGATAATGGATTAAGCCTCTGAAACTCTAAGCAAGCTCCCCAATAAGATGTTTTCTTTCATAAGAGTTGCCATGGTCATGGTGTCTCTTCACAGCAATAGAACAGCGACTAAGACACAAAGTAAGCACCTGACACACTGAGCCATCCCTCCTCCAGCCCTGCAATAATCTTAATTGCCAATTTTACTGGATTGAAAGGCACCTAGGAGATTTGTAAAGCATGCCTTCTTTGTGTCTGTGAAGAGATTTCCAGAGAGAATTAGTTAAATGGAGAAAACCTTCCCTGAATTCTGCCTTTCTGCTTCCTGGCCACCATGAGGTGAGCTGTTGTCTTCTACCACACTCTCCCCAACATCATGGACTGAGAAAACTTCTGAAATGGTGAACCAAAGTAAATCCTTCCCTTAACTTGCTTTCTTGGGTACTTGCCATGGTGATGGAAAATGTCCAAGAATCACTACACCAGCTATGCCACTTCATGGAGTCATAAAATGAATGACCACAGAGAAGGCTGGGAAGAAAAAAGAGGGAGAGAAGGAGGGGGAGGAGGAGGAAGAAGAAGAAGAAGAATGGCTTCTTGCTCTGAATCTCCCATGGTGCACTAGCTGTAGCCATCATAGCATCCCCCCTCAGAGCTCTGATTCTGTCATTGTTAACCTAAAAGGCTTCCAGCCACATCCAATCTTTTGACATTGAGACAAGACGTCATCTGTGAAGTTCATGCTAGAGAACCATGCAGTCAAATTACAACAACAAATCACACTGCTTCCACGCATGCGCGCGCGCGCGCGCGCGCGCGCGCGCGCACACTACTTCATAATGTTTTACCTAAATATGACTTTGAGTTGGACTTCATTCCTAGCTATCTTTACCTTTATATATATAGCATGTGAGCTGTGGGTTGGACACACCAAAGAAGCCACAGGACATATGGTTTGAATGAAAAAATCCTTCACAGCCTCTGTGTTTGGATGCTTGACCCCCAGCCGGCAGCACTGTTTTGGGAAGGTGTGACGCCTTTGGAACTGTGGCCTCACTAGCAGAAGTGGGCTGTTGGATACAGGTCATTAAGATATATTGAATTCTGGTACCCTTCAGGGCTCTCTGCTTCCTGATCCTCCAAGATATTACAAGCTACATTGCAAGCTCCTGCCATCCCAGACTGAACTGCTCTAGTCACACCTATGTCCTTACCTTGGTAGTACACCATCACGTGCCCTGACAAGCCTCTCCTCTTTTAGGTTGCAGCTGTCACATATCTTATCACAGAAATAAGAAAAGTGACTAACACAAAGATTTACACTTTGCTCTAGAATTATGTAGTATAGTGACGTTGGTGCCAGAACAACTACAGCGTCCTGCTTTGCTGTACGTCCCTCATTCTTAGCTGACATCTCTCTGTCCAGGAAGTGGTCTGGAGGCACTTCCCAATTTTCTGCTCTTCTCCCTTCTGCATTTGATTCTCCCTCATCACTGGATTGTCTGCCGACACTGGGGGCTGCAGAATTCCTAACCAGAAACCCCATCCCCCACCCCCACTAAGTGATTGCCTTTCCCCAGGGCTTGTTGTAGGAAATCCGTCTGGCTTGGCACCTGCTCTCCAGCCCTGGCAGGTGGGGATGGCAGGAAAATTACCAGTTATTTTTAATGTTGGTGCTTTGCTGAGAGCTTGGCAGAATTTCCTCACAGGTTGGAGGCCCCTGGAGGCCCCAGGGCACTGCCTGCCCAATTCCCAGAGTTCAGGCACAGATGGCCCCCATTAGCCCTTAAGTGGGGGGAGGGGTTCTCACTCCAGCAAGTCTTTGGAGAGATCTCCAGAGGCCTGGCCCAGCTGGCCATCTCCTGCCTGAAACTGTTTAGTGTGTGTGTTGTGGGGGTGCGGGGTGTGAGAAACAGCAGATGGGCCCCAGCCTTTGGGCCTCAAGGTGCAAATTCGGTTTTAATCTCAGTCACTTTGGGCAGAGGAGAGACACCTCCTTATTAGCAGAGCTTGTTTGGGCATTAACCTGGGGAGGGGGAGGGTTGGAGAGCAATCAATGCGGGAGCAGGCCAGCTCAGTTTGCTGCTGAAATCTTTGTCAGGGTAGGGGTGGGGAAGAGCCCTTGGTGGGACACCACCTGCCTTAAGTAAAGGGGTCTGTTTGGAAGAGATGTCCTTGGGCAGGAAGTCAAGGGCCCAGAGCAGATGAGGTCAGCACTTCCCCAGATCCAAGGTGTTCTGCTCCAAGTCTGCAGGGGAGCCAGGTTCTCCAGCCCCTGGCTGTTCTCTTGCTAGGACGGCTTCTGCAGCTGCTCTCCTTCTCTGGTTGTTGCTGGCAGCCTTAGCCTCTCACATAGCCTTCCCCACTGAACATGCTTGCCTGGGAAAGGAAACGGGAACCAAGACAGTCATGTCAGACTGCTGCGGAGCCTCTCACACCAGATGAGTGGGAGAGGGAGACACTCTCTATGCTGCAAGGGCCGGAAACTCAGGCCTGTCAGACCATCTTGAGAATCTCATTGCCAAGGCTCTGGAAGGTCAAGGGCAAAGTGAAGTGGGGTGGGGAGGAAGAGGGTGCAGGGGTAGAGAGAGGAGAAAATTCCTGCTTTGGTTTGTATTAGGTCCAAAAGAAAGAAACAGGACAAATGACAACTATAGAGCCAAACAAATGCTGGCCTTCAGTCTCAAGTGCCTGCCACAGATCCTTGTCAGCATCTACGGTCTCCTCAGTTCTTTTCACCTCGCTCCCTACCCTAACGTCTCCAGCTCCCGGGTTTCCCTGTCCCCAGCTTCTCATACCTATATAACCCTCCCAGTTCCACCATTGGCCCCCTCTCTTTTGGTGTCCCCCTGCCTCTCTCTTGGCCTCTCTCCTCTCTCCTCTTCTCGCTCTCCAACCCTCCCCACCCCATCATCACCTAGTCCAGTCTACTGGCCATGTTTAGTCCACTACTTTCTCTCTCAGCTCTGGACTCCTCCAGATGGCACTGGCTGTTCTCTCTCTCAGGTCCAAGACAAAAATCTTCTCCTCAACCATAGCTTGGAGCCACCATATCCTCACTTTACACATCTGGTGCTGAGAACCCCATTTTACACACCTGGTGCTCAAATCCCCACTTTATAGAACCAGGAGGTGTTAATCCCAAATCAGTTGAGAAAAAAATAAAAAACATTGCCATAAGTTTGAATTGATTTTAAGCGAGATTTTAAAGCTGAGCAGGACCAAGTGGGGGGCCCCACCTGGATTCTCCCAAGACAGCCCGAGCTGTATGTAGTTCGTGGGGATTTTTTAAGGCAGATCCCAGGAGGCTATGTGTTTCCCATCAGATCCCATCAGGGGTGAGCACACATTTTTATGTATTTTCTGCCTGGGCATTTCCCACCTACAGGCTTTCTGTCCAGGTGATTCCTGCCTCCTTACCTGGACATCTCCTGCCTTTATCCAATCAGGGGTAAGTATATAGCCTGTGTTATTGAAATAGTATGAAATGACAGCACCAACTCCATGTTAAACTGTAAAATCCATTCAAAAATAGAGACAAAGTTCAGGTTCCCAGAAAAATGAGAAAAGTCCCCAGCCTTCAGAGCCCACCAGTAAAGCCAAAACAAAATGATTGTCCTGTACTTGTTTTGGGAACTGAGATGTGTCATTTCTGGGTTATGGTGACTCTGACCATGATTGTTAGTGAGTTTCCGATTGGTTAAAAATTATGACTAACTTTTGTTTATGTTGGCACAAAAATGTTTGTGATTTTTAAGCTTAAATGGTTTGTAAAAATTTGAGTCAAAGTCGTAGCTATGAACTTTCAATTCAGATTACGTCCACTACTGATCCAGCTTTCTTTCTCTCTTTTTTTTTCTTATTTGTACGCTTGAACTCAATAAATTATTTTTCTTTCAACAAGTTGTGTGTCAGTATAATTGGATCAGAAGGACCCCACGACAATTATTTAATGTTTGAAGCTGGACTTACAGAGACCTGCTTATCCCGGCCGCTGCCTGACTCTAAGCGAAGCTGCTCAAATCTCATGTATACTCAGTTTCTTGAAGGAAATAGCAGAAATATTGCCCACCTCTTTGAGGGTCTGTCTGAGGACACATGGAATAAAACTGACACTGTGTTGTGTGATACATACAGCTTTAGAACAATTTTTAAGTTTAAATATACTTGCTCATATTCTTTCCCTCCCCTTCCCTACTCACCCAACTTTAAGTTAAGTTCTTTCTAAAAACAAACAGACAGAAAACCCCAATACAAGAACAAAACCCACCAAAACAAAATCACACCCCCAAAAGAAGAAAACAAAAACACCAAACAGTATCCAAATAAAAGCACACAAAAACCTGTGGAGTCCAATTACAAGTTGCTCTCTACTCCTGAGCACAAGGCCAGCCCCGAAGTGGTTGATATATCCAGTGTTACTTACTTCATTGGAGACAATGGAGTTTTGTTTTGTTTTTTTTCTCTCCCAGCAGGTATAAACGACAGTTCAGTTGTTAACCTTTACCCTAGAGGCTAGGTTTTCATTCATTCATTCATTCATTAAAAAATACAATAAAAGAAAAAACTATCACATTGAAGTTGGGGCAAGATAAGCCAACCAAAGCAAAAGAGCCCAAGAGAAGGCACAAGAATGAAAGTCCCACATTTTTGCATCCTCAGGACTATCATAAAAACAGTAAACCAGAAACTCTAACGTATACGCAGAGGACCTGGTGCAGACCCGTGCAGGCCCTGTGTCTGCTGCTTCAGTCTCTGTGAGTTCACATTAGCTTTGTTTAAGTTGATTTAGAAGACCTTAATGTCTTGGTGTCTTTCATCCCCTCTGGCGCTTGTCCTCTTTCTGCCTCCTTCTTTTTGGGGTTCCCTGAGCTCTGAGGGGAGAGATTTGATGGAGACATCCCATATAATAGGGCTGAGTGTTCTAAGGTCTCTCACTCTCTGTGTGGTATCTGGCTGTGGGTCTTCGTATTTGTTTCCATCTGCAACAGGAGGAAGCTTCTCTGATGATGGATGAACAGGGCATTGATCTATGAGAACAGCAGAATATCATTAGAAGTCATTTTATCACTACATTATTTTTCTTTTATTATACCAGTTTTATTTGGTTTTTCCCTAGGTCTTGGGCTGTCTGGGGTTAGGTTCTTGGTTATCCAAACACTGTCAGGTATGGGTCCCATCTTGTGGAGTGGGCCTTAAGTCAAGTCAGCTATTTCTTTGAGCCACCTTTGCCCTAGCATATCTTGTAGATGGTACACCATTGTAGATAAAGGGTTTGTTTCTGGCCTGGGTTTATGTTTCTCTTTTGATAGAGTGCAGGGTACCTTCCTGTATCAAAGACGCTGGAACACAGGTGAAGGCTCTATGTAGCCACCAACCCGACACCTCCATGTTCATTGAGTTGTGTAGGTGTTACTCCAGCAACGGGGCCTTAGGTAACACAGCTTTTACTGTCAGGTTTGTTGTTGTTGTTGGTTTGGTTTCAGTTTTTCGAGACAGGATTTCTCTGTTGTGACTCTGGCTATCCTAGAACTCACTTTGTAGACCAGGCTGGCCTCAAATTTACAGAGATCCTCCTGCTTCTGCCTAAGTCAGTGCTGGGATTAAAGGCCTGCACCACCACCACCTGACTTAGGCTGATTGTTATTAAAGATGTGGTCAGAATAACTTCCTTTCTCCACAGAGTTCTTCAGGCTGAGGTGGCCAGGCCAGTGCTGGGCAGAGCCGCAGATGCAGCTGGACTCCAGCCTAAACCGGGAAAGAGAAGAGACACACCCCACCTCCAAGGACCACCTCTACCTGGTTCAGTAGGCGTGGAGATTATGGGAGACCTGTCCTCACTTAGCCTGGGCCCCTGGAGGACTTCAAAGTGAATTATTTCTAGGGATCTATTTTTCCTCTAGCCTTGAGCACAGGACTCATTTTGGTAGACAGTGTTTCCCCTTAGATGAATTTTCAAGAGTACATAGGTGCTGCTGTGGCCATTACAGAAAGATTAATCTAAAGTGGAATGCTAGGTAGCTTTGGGGGAGGGAGGTTTATTGAGCTTTGTATTTATATTTGTTTTTGGTGCTGAAGTTAGACATAGGGCCTGCTGTCATCACTGACCTCCCTCAGCCCCTTGGGAGTGGAGACTTTCCTTAAATGGAGACTTACTCAGCTGGTCAGGCTGGGTTATTTGTTAATTCTAAAAGTTGAGAAGGGACCACATCAGAGGCAGCAGGGTGGAGGGGGTTCTTTTTGTAGAGACTGCGATGCAGTTGATTGGCTTTGTTCTCTTATTCGTTTGTTTTGTGGGGTGCTGTGGACTGAATCCAGACCTTCGTGCATGTGTTGCTAAAATTCCTTCCCTAGGGACATAAAGCAATGTGTACTTCTCCTCCCAAGGTCTCCAAAGCAGAATTTTTGAGAACCAATGACCTTACTGGGTGTCTTACAAAGCCTAGGCGAGCCTTAAAAGGGTGTGAGCACTCTCCCTCAATCCACAGCATCTGATAAACCTTACTCAACAGGAGTGAGGCTTCTTCTTTTGTCCAATAGATGGAGCCCCTCCTCCCAGTCTCCCCCTCCCCCCACCTCTACGTACTCTGAGTCTCCCCCAAGCCAGGTGGTATGGAGCAGATGGATATTCATGTGAGAATCTTGTGCCCCACTTCCATGCCTTTATTCAGGGGTCTAAACCACCACCCAGTCCCACAGGGATGGTCTTTTGCAAGGGGCACAATGTATTCCCCAAGATGATAGTTGCTTGGTTCAAAGGACAGTCACTCATACAGGCTTTCATGAAGTTGTCCAGGTTGTTCTTGGACTCCCTCCATAGACTCTTAGGATAGATGCTTCTGCTTCAGCCTCCTAAGTAGCTGGGATGGCAGGCCTGTGCCACTTAGACTTGATGTATTTGAGTGCAGAGAAGGCAGTGGGCAAGTACAGGGATGAGGTGGGTGGATGGTGGAAGCCAGGGAGAGACATGGGAAGAACTTGGGCCCTGGGTTCAGCCAAAGCTGGCTTCAAATTCTGGTCCTGCTTTGAACTATCCTTGTGTGACAAACACACCTTAGTACTTTAGTCTTCTGAGTTCATGATGAAATACCCTTTTAAAGCTGCCTTGAGTTTAAGGTTGTCTACCTTTTCCAGGGTTTTTCAGTTGTAGGTGCATGCTGTAACACCAAGTACTGGATGCCTTGTAAGGCCTCAAAACTGAGCGGGATAAGAGAAAGCTAGCATGTGTTTCCTTGTATTACCAACCCCCCAGTCAGAGTGGTGGGTCCAAAATTAGAATGTTTAATTACGAAGAAAAACAACCCACTATTTTTGTTTTTTCTCTAGGAAGCAGGGACAGGGAGGAGGGAAAATAGCTTAGCTTCTGCCTCTCCTTCCTAGAAGGGGGTTACTAAGGGTTGGTGGTGGATTTTCTGTTACATCTTGGTTGCAGTTCAATGCCCAGATTTACCACCTTTCCTGCTGTCAGGAGCTCACTTTGTTGCTGGTGCTCAAATATCATCAGAGCATCATTTTCCCCTGGTGCTAAGACTGCTGTGTACATCTGGAACGGAGGCTGGGCTAATAAGATGCTGTTTCATGAGTGAATGACTTTAAAGATAGTGTCTAACTCTTCTTGTCCACTTCATCTCCCTCCCTTAACAGCCACTAGAAACTGTAGACTGGTGTTTTTCTCCTTCTGCCTGAGTGGTCACCTGGGGCCACCACAGGCCCAGTCTCTTTTTCAGAAATAATGAGAGCCAGCATGTTTGGGGCAGATCGTTTCATTTTGTGGTCCTGTCTTAGAACGTGGGACTCTCAACCTTTGCAACCCTTGCCAAGTCCCACGTGAACCATCTGTACTGTAAGAGACACAATGCCCAGCTCTCAAACTCTCTCTTCTCTCTCTTCCCTTTAAACCTGAGTTTAATTTAGAAAAGACAAAAGATGTTTGTAAACCAATTCATGTCTCTAATTTTCAGTTGCTAGTAACCTGGGAGAGTGTTTACATTTTCACAGAGTATGCTTGGAGCCCTTAAAACTCAAAAAGGGTGGGCCGGTAGTGGTGCACCCCTTTAATCCCAGGACTCAGGAGGCAGAGGCAGGGAGATCTCTGTGATGTCGAGGCCAGCCTGGTCTACAGAGTGAGTTTCAGGACAGCCAGTTACAACAGAGAAACCCCATCTCAAAAGGAAAAAAAAAAAGAAAAGAGGATGGATTCACACTGCTCTGCCCAGATGCCTTTTACCTCTCTTCCAGTGGCTTTTTGGATTCTCGCACTGGTGATAAAGAATCTCTATAATTATTTTATGTCACAAGAGCCATTCATGCTACCATGGGTGTTGTTTTCCCCGGGTGTTCCAGCCTCTCTCCCTCTGCTGTCCCCCCTTCATGCTGGCATGGCAGGAAGGGGGATAGGAAAGAGGGGCGTGGGAGCTCCAACCATAGAGAACCAACGAAACAAGACACAATGAATCAGGCCTCGGGACTCCTTTCCGATGGAAGCAGAAATATTTATCCAAAATGAGAGGGGAAATTTAAGGGTGTTTGCACGAGTGCTGGGGGGGTAGGGGTGGGGGTGGGCAGTGGACAGTGTGATGCAAGCAGGGGGAGGGGCCGGTTTCTCCTGCCTTGGAGGCTGAGACCCCATATCGGCCTACGACCATGGAATAACACATGGGGGAACTGAGGAGCTGGAGAAATGAAATAAATACCTCACCAGGGCCAGTCAGTGCTGTGGAGAAGAAGCAGGATTTGAAGCCAGGCGGAATGATGCCAGCATCTACCCAGCCCTCCTCTTCAACTTCCTGGTGCTCTTCACCACAACCTTTCCCACACCAACGTCCTGTGTAGTCATAAGGAAGCTTAAAATGGGAAGAGGGTTGAAGTGAAGTTTGCTTAGGGCCTGTCAGAGTGACCTCCATCCCCTTTTCTCTTTCTTCTCTGTTCTCCCCATTGCCGGGCCTTTTTGAGTACCCATAGGGGAGGTACTTACATGTTCCTGATGGGCGGTCTCTAAGACCCTTGTTCATCTCTAACACAATCTTGTAAGCATCTGCTGACATCTGCGCATACCCAGGCTCATACACTGACAGTGATGGTTTCTAATTCATAGATCTTTCCCTAAACCGCCTAGATAAAAATGAATAAACTGGGCACCAGGGAGGTCGAGGCAAGAGGACCAAGAGTTCAAATGGGGAATCTGAGTTCCATAGCAAGACCCTATCTAGAACTTTTAAAAGGGAGGTGGCTGTCGCCATAGCTCACCGTTAGAACACTTATTTGGCACGCACAAGGCCCTGGGCTGTATCTACAGAACCACAGATGATTGGAATATACACAGAACTGGGCAGAGATCCAGGTGACGAGAGTGAGGAAGAGAGAAAGACTAGTTCCCACCCACATCTGTGGTTGACGCTCTGGGAAGTTGTTTCTGTGGAGTTCAGCCATGGGGATGTGTTCAGAGGCATAGATCCCACCTGTAAAACCAGGGACAGACACAGAAACACCCATGCCTGGAGAAAACAGCCTGCGGAGGGATGAAAAGTGAAGGAGAACAAGAGGCAACTTCTTTGTATGGACCTCTTCAGACCCGCATGTCAGCAGCCGCAGATCCTTCTGGGGTCCCAGATATATTGTAGGTGTAATGCCACCCAAGTCCTGCAGTAAAGATACTGCTGTTCCTGCTTCATGGGGACCGAGAGATTCAAGTTTAGAGATTTTCTCTGGGTCATGACTGGGACCTCTGCTAAAGAGGTAAGCAGGCAGGGGGTGAGAAGGAGCTATCCCTCTTGGGTCTTGGGAAGCTGCTGGGGGAAGTGGAGCAGAGGACAGTGGACATCAGAGGGATTTCCCTCAGCTGAGAGACCTGTGTGCAATCCCTAAAGACTTCAGACTGCATCATTTTGCCCGTTACAGGGTGACTTTGGAGGAGCAGGTAGCACTGCGGCATGGGGTGGGAGGGGCCTGGGAGTGCAGGTGCTCTGAGCACATGCTTCTCTCCACTCTGTCTGCTTCTCTCCCTGCTTGTTCCTGTCTTCTGAGTCCCAGAGCTTCTCACTGCTCTATCTGCAAATTGCCTCTCATCTTTCCAATTTGCCTCTCAGCAGACCTTAAACTGTAAGACTCCTTGATAAAGCAGTTGTCATTATTCCCTTGGCTTCAGATAGATTTATTAAGGTACAATTGATGTGTGAGAAACCATACATTTAAAGTCTGTCTGCAAGGAGCATTGATGTGCGATGCATTTTGACATGTGCACCTGAGAAACCATCACCACCATCAAGATGCAGCAGGCACATCACCTGGGCAGCTTTGTGACTCACTCTTGTTCCTTCTGTGTCCTCTCTTTAGGCATTTCCAGACCTGTTTTCTGTCACCCTGGGATGCATGTGAATAGAATCATACAGGAAATTTCTTTTATTCACCATGTTACTTTGATAATTCAAGTGTTTCAGTTTTAGAAACCAATTCCTTGTTTCCTACAGAGGGCAAACAATGCAGCTGTTTTATTGTTGAGAAGTTGTTACAATTGTGTGGACGTCACACAGAGCATAGTTCTAACTATGCTTGCTGCTAGCTGGGAACACATGGTGACTCTGAGATTCATCCCTATGGTCGGTAGCCACAGTTCACTCTCTTTTGCTGAGTATTTTGTGGGTGGATCAAATGGACCACTCAGTTCTCTTCCCCAGCCCCAACCAGACACCAGGACCTCTCTGTAGTTCCTAACCTTGCTCTTGCCAGCTAATAGCTGACCATTAAGGGGAGAAAGACCCATGCAAAGTTCCTCATTTACCTTCCGAGATGTAGATACGAATGCTGGAAGGACGCTAGAGACCAGTGAGGCTGAAATGTGCACACCTATGACAATATGCTGAAGCCACAATCCCCAGTTCTTCAGAATGTGACTGTACTTAGACTCAGGGCCTTTGAAAGGAGAATTAAGCTGAAATGAGATCATGAGGCATCTCTAATACAATGTAACTGTTGCTCTATAAGATATGTACACTGGTGTATGTACATGCATGTGTGACCATGTGTGTCCTAATCACCACAAAGGATGATGGCCATTACTGAGTTAAGGAAAGAGGCCACTGGAGAAACCCTGATGACCACTTGATATTGGGTTTCCAGCCTCCATAGCCGCAAGGAAGAAAGTTTCTGCCTACTGGACACCGAGATTGTGATACCTTGATATGGGGCCCCCAGATGATTGGTCCAGTCCTCTGGCACCCCATTCAATATGCATTTCTGGATGCTCGCTTCACTCTAGGCTGGAATTCGTTTGTGTTGGATGGTAAGCTTTCTGTTCACTGTGATCCCATAACTGTCTTGGCTTATCTCATATGTGAAGAAATGGAAACTCACAACGGGGAACTGACCTGCCTGAGACAAAAGCATCAACATAGACATCCACAAGCGATTGTATCTGCGCAAAGGATAGAGTCAGTGCAGCTGTGAATACCACAAAAGAGGCACACAAACACCACCCACGATTCTTTGCCCTATTATAAAATTCCTTCATAGGTAATATTCACTGAGACTTGGGCCACTCCTATCTCACTTCTCCTCCTACATGGACCACACTCCATAGCTGGGATGGGCCTTACATACCTGCTGGCCTCAGGGGCTGCTGATGGGCAGTAAGCTAGATGATCAGCTCTGACACTGCAGAAGTGAGCCCAAGTGGGTCCTTCCCTGGGCCCACAGTTAGGGTTAGAGAAGATCTGTTGTTTGCATAACAGAAAGAAATCAGGAGCCTCTTGTGTAGTGGAACACTTAGAAGAAGTTTTTTGTTTTGTTTTGTTTTGTTTTAATTTTGATTTCTTTAAAAATGCAAAGTGGTGTTTGGATTAGGTTTGTGTTCCCACCCCATGTGTGGTAGATGTTTATGAGTTGGATTTGGAATGCTTGATTCAGGTAGCTATAATTTGGCTAGGTGCATTCATTCCGCTATGGGTAGCTTGTTTGGGGAATTGTGTGCTGCATGGTTTTATGGGAACTTTTGGCTTAGGGTATAAAAGGTCTGAAACCCCGAGAGTAAAGAGTCAGGGTGGGTATGTTGGTGGGGTTGTTGTCATTACTGTGTTAATTCTTAAAAGAACAAAGGTTGGAGGGATTGAGTTTACAGACTGTGAGCTAAGACACAAATCTGACTCACTGTCAGCTAGTCCTCTCCAAGCTTAGGACAGCCTAAAAGAGGCTGTGAAGATTTCTACTTTCTCTCATTCTATATCAAGGCCACTTGCAGAAGTGATGAAGATTTCATTCTATCCTTCTTTTCTCTTTCCCTAAATTGAGGGTAAAAGACAGTAGCTTACAGCTACACTCTCGTGGAATCTTGAGTGAATGTCCAGCCCCCCGCCCCCTAAATTACACTGATAAAACGGCAGAGACATACAAAGGAAAGTAGTTTAGATCTGCACTAGGAACAGCAGGGGTGACCCTGTGTGCCCAGAGATTCTGGTGGATTTCTGAAAGACAGAAAGAGACGGGAACACACGGAAGGGTAAACTGAGGAAGAATAAAGTACAGATAGAACATGTTCAGGGAAGTGCTGCAGAGGATGTGGGAGCTGAGTGCCCTTAACACTGCTGGGAAAATGTACACTGTGTGCAGAATTGCTTTTTAAGGACGAATAATTTTTTAATAAAGGTAATAATATAAGCATGAAATAACTTTTCTCTTTTATTCCGCAGGCACACCACAACTGAGGCCTGGCTGCTGCTATCATACTCTATGGCTAGCACCTTAATCTGGGCTTTATGGGTTTGCCAGAGGCCCACAGATGGTCTAGAGGGAATTTATGTTGGCTCGTGGTTTCATGGGGATATCAGCATTACAACGCAGAGAAGTCATGATGCTGTGAGCCTGGAGGATAGTTCACATCTTGGCCAATCTGGAAGCAGAAATCAGAATTAGAAGTGGATCAGGCTATAATCTTCAAAGACCTGTCCCTAGTAACTTATGTCCTCCAGCTTGGCAAAGTTCCCAAAGGTGCAACCTCCGAAATAGCACCACCACTGGGAACCAAGGTCTCAAATCACTAGCTTGGGTGGGATGGGGAAATTCCACATTCAAATCATAAGAGTGTTCTAGGATACATCACCTTATTTGAGTCTCATAACCATGCAAGGGGAAGGAGAGAACATGAATTGTCTTTACTTGAGAAATAAGGAATCTCAGGCTCAAGAGTTTATCCAAAGTTGTGAAGCAAGGTCGTGGTAGAGCCATCATGGGGCCACAGGTCTTGAGGCTGGGTTTTGGGTTTCTTTGCCACTTCCTTGGTGTCCTTACAGAAAAAAAGGACACACCTAACCTTCGAATGAGCAAAGCAGCTCACAATAGTAGTATGGTCAAATCCCTCTAAAACCCTGGCCCAGGACCAGGGTGTGACTTCCAAAGAAATTCACTCCCAATTTTGAATCCTAGCCATGTGCCTTCTTGCAAATGCCAGCTGTCATTACGAAGGAAGTGGCCGAGGCTCAGGAGATTCTAGTTTCTTTTCCAATTCCTGAAGGTATCTCCAAGCATCTTCTGCCTCCCAGTGCTCAATGAGAATTGACCTTCCCCTGCTGCCCTCCCTCTCAGAGAGTCAAAATCCCTCCCCCACTGAGCATCTCTTTGGTTTTAATTGATGCCATTGGGCAATCATTAATTACTGCCCACAGTCCCCAGCATGGATTGAAGGTGTCTCCAGCATAGAGCTGGGACTGAGCCACTGACATGAGATTCAACAGCAGGCCTTAGAGATACCAGATGTTCACCTTGCTGTCTGAGCTACCTCTTCTAGTCTGAGAGATTCTTCAGGCCGGAGACATGTGTCCTATATCTGCACATCAACCAGGGGTTGCTGGAGCCCATCAGTCAGTTCTCCCTAGCTAGAAACCACAGCAGAGTGCTAGAGTAGGTTTGGTTGCCCATTCCTTGTCTCAGACTATAGATACATTTAAAGACTGGGCTCTGAGGAGTTTCCAGTGAGTTATCTATCAGCAGACTGTTAGATAAACAACTGTCTCTTGTGGTCATCCAATTCCTAGTCAAAGTGAACATTTTCAAAGTCCTTTTAGCTTTCAATGACTCGAGCACATTTGGTGTTGGGATTGTCAGAATGCCGTTTTCTCCATGAGTCCTCATTGTAGGCAGCTTGGTACTGGAGGAAGAGTATCGTGTCTGCACACAGACAGGCCTCGGCTTGTGGGGAAGGCTGAAGGCAGTGGGCATGCTGTTGAGCACCAGGAACTACAACTCTCCACTCTTCTAATCTCTCTGAGTGTAAGTAACTACTGTCTTTAACTTGGATCATGCTCCTAGAGACCAACACATCATCATGATCTTAGCTCAGCACAGGAAGCTTATTTTAAAAAAAGAGAAAAGAAAGAAAGAAAGAGAAAGAAAAAACACAAGAAATCATTGCCTCCCTTTATCCTGAACTTGGAATCAAATGTGTGCTCTTTAGAGATACGTTGATATTTTGAAAATGATCTGGTGGGGGGGCGGTAAACTCTAGCTCTAGCTCTAACTCTGCTGTTACATGTAACTAGGTCATCTCACTTCAGTCTTTAGGACATAGTTCCCTCAGATGAATCCACCTCAAGTTCAATCAAGTTCAGTCAACTTGACTGAGGACACCATAGTGGGTTAGAAAGTTCCTCCAGATGGAGAAGCTCTGAATATGACCTTCTTTGACCTTACCCTGCAGATGTAAACAAGTTAGGATGAGGTCATTTTGGACTAGAATTGTTGTGGGGTACCTGAAGGGAAAAACTCCCAAGACGCCTGAATAAGTCAAATGGAGTCTTTGTTTTGCTGCCAGCAGGGCTGTCCCAGGCGGAATAGTGGGAAGCAGTCTCGACCTCCAGTTCGTTCAAGTTTTCAAAGGTAAAACCACAATTGTGACGTGTATAGAAAGGCAGTTCTGGACCTCTGCAGCTAGCAAGTGTTGTTTACAGAAGCACACAGATAGCAGCTAAGTCAGGCAGTTCTCATGATGTTTTTTTTTTTTTTAGATCAGGAATTTATAGCTTGTCCAGAGACCAGTTTACCTTAGGAAATTATGGCCGGTCCACGTGACCAGAGACCAGTTTTACCCAAGATAGTCTGAGCAGTTAAAGTATTCTTAGGAATACATTCACAAAATGGCATAACTATAGTTCAATAGCCTACTACAGGGCGAGTTATTATATAATACAGCTAGTGTCTTTGTGAGAAGAGGAAAGGAGCGCTGGGTGGTGGTGGCACACGCCTTTAATCCCAGCACTCTGGAGGCAGAGGCAGGCAGATTTCTGTGAGTTCTAGGGCAGTCTGGTCTACAGAGTGAGTTCCAGGACAGCCAGAGTTACAACAGAGAAATCTTGTCTCAAAAATACCAAAAAAAAGAAGAGGAAAGGACACGTGAAAAAAGAGACAAGAGGCACACAGGAGGATGCCAGGTGATGAGGAGGCCGAGATGGAAGTGACTCATCTATAGGCAAGAACATTAAAGACTCTCAGCCACCACCAGACAGACACTAGAGAGGTCAGTCCTGCCCTAGAGGCTCCAGGTAGAGCTTAGTTAGAGGAAGTAGGTCCAGGGTGAGCTTATATGTCTTAGGGCTATATCCTGTCCTGTGCCTTTCTTTTTTCTCTTTTTCTCTGCTTCCTGGCAGCCATAATGTGAACTCCTGTACTCTGCCATATCCTGTCTACTATGATGAACAGAAGCCTCTGAAACATAAGCCAAAATAAATAGTTATTCCACCTCAGTTCTCAGGCATTTTGATCACAGTGGAATCAAAGTAGCTGATACAACTTCCAAAGTTAGTTTGTTCCTCAGAAAGACAGACATTTTTTGCGGGGGAAGGAAAGGCCCTAGATTTCTTATTAATTTATTTGTCTGTTTGTTTGAGACAACGTGTAAATTTGTTGCTCTGGCTATCCTGAAACGAACTCTATGGACCAGTGTGGCATCAAACTCAACAGAGATCTGCCTATGATTAAAAGCAGGTGCCACCATATCCAGCCTGATTTATTTTTTATTGATTAAAAATTTAGAAACATGAAGTTAAACAAAGTCCTGTGAATTCTTTGATTAATTTTTATATGGTAACTTTCATTTGACATTTTAAAAGTGGGCGTGTGTGAATTTCATTTGGAAATTTGCTAATATATTTGACTACCAAATCTTTTATTCTTTGTAGAGTTCCATAACATACAGCAGTACAAGCTTTTTTTTTTTTAATGGTTTAATCATCCTTAAAGGTATTTTAATGTAAAGAAAATGAAAGTAGATAATAAAATACAAAAGTTAGGACAAGCAAGCGACAAGTAGGCTTGTTGTTTGTTTGTTTCCCAGTAGAGATCTTGATTCAGGGGAAATCTTTGAATCATAAACAGATGGTTCTGCTTCTGCATAAAGGCAAGGCATAGATGCCATCTCCCTTTCTCTAGTTCTGCAGCCACCAGCAAGCCCCCAACTGTCTCTCTTGGCCAATAGTTCTTTGGTGTGTTCTTTTCCTATGGTCTCAGAAGAGCTGTAGGCAGTGGCTCTCCCAGGAAGTTTCTCCATTCATACCCTTACTCACTGCTCCTGAAGGTAGGTGCAGTGGAATGGGGCCGGGGACATGCCTCCTTGAATTGAGGGCTCGCAGGATTTGTCAGTTAGGTGACAACCAACAGATGTCCTTTCTATGTGGAGAACTTGTCAGTGCTTATAGGATGGCATAAGGCTCCATCTTCTTGCTTTATAAGCTCTCTGCTGTAATCCAAATTTCACAAATGAGCAATATCTTTGCATAAGGAATGGATGGGTGTGTATTATGCACTTTTATGTTGTTCCAAGTCTGTGGCTTTACTAAATGTCCACCTCAACGTTATTTAATTAGAGCCTCAACTATCTACTATGGGGCTTTTCCCACCCTCTCCTGGAATCCACAACAGTCTCTTGGGCTAGTGTCTGACAAGAGCAAACACAGTATGTGTGCATCAGTGTGAGCATGATTGTGTATATGTCTATCTGCCTATTAGCCCTGGCATGGATCTATGTAACTTCAGGCTTCTAGAAAGAAGAATGAATGGGTCTCGGATATCTCCCTCTCCTCAATGTGGCTTCTCAGCCACTGTAAGGCCACACTTGCCACTTAGGCCCCAGACTCCAGAGGTCTATCTGTTCACAGCCCTCCATACATACCCACGTTGCCCACATCCAAGCTTTCCTCATGATGTTCACTCTGCTAGGAAGGGCCTTCTTTCTTTGGCTCAAACACATTAAGGCGCCAACTCCTTAGTTTCAAGTGCAATCTCTTTTCTCTCCTTCAGTCCTTAAGGATCTTTTATTTTGCTCATTCTTGCTATAACTGTAAATTGGTTTCTTGAAACTTAACACTTCTGTGTTGTGTGCATATGTTGACTGGAGGCTAGGACTTTTCCTTGCATGTTCCATAGAAATGACCAGTATCTATTAGTCATTTCACAGATGGCCATCACTGTCATCAGAAAGAGGATAGCAGTCGACAGAGCAGGCATCATCTGTTCCTTGCTTACTAATCAAGTGTACATCAAGATGACACACTGTCTTTTTTCCACAGCTATCTCTGAGGGCTATGCATTAGACACCATTTCCTGCAGATTCCAGACACCATTTTCCTACAGATTCTAGCTTGCTTAGCAAGATCCACAAGACACACAGGTACCCAGTGCAGCCTAGGGTGGCCATCCTCCAGTACACAGCTGTCATGTTGGAATCCTGTCTCTAGCTTGATAGCATAAGGGTGACGTGGTATCTTCTGTCCCAGAAGCACTCACCGCCCTTATCAAATTGATAGTTGTAAACCAGTCTTTAAAGGAATCTGCCAAGGGGCCAGTGAAAGGGCTTTCTAAGAAAGTCCCATCGGCATCTCTGATTATTTACCTTTATTTTTGTTTGGTTTTGAGACAGGTTCTTACTATGTAGTCCAGTGTAGCCTCAGACTCCTGCTTCAGCCTTGTGAGTGCTGGGATTATAGATGCGTATCACCATTTGTTTTTAGAAAAAAGGACAAAGAGTTCCAGTGAGGCTTGAGTATGTAGAGGGACATACATTTGCAGAACAAAGCAGTCTGGGTCAAAGTGTGGTCCTGCCTGCCGCTGATCAATCATCTTTTCTGCTCCAGTTTATTCTGCAAGGAGGTCTGACAAGTTGTCGGCACTGTCTAAAATCTCTTTTTAGAAGACAAGTTCCTCCTCTGGCTCATCTGAGGCTTCAAGCGATTTCCTCTTACAGCTTAAGATATATGAATAAGTTCTGATTTGAGGAAACCATTGCTTTAATAGTCTGATAACCCAAAGGGAGGGATACAAGTGCCTTTATCCTTATTCCTGCCAGAGGTGCTAAAATATGTGGTGTCTTAAAATAGCAATCATTTCATTTCTTCAGTCAACAATTTGGGCCAGGTTCATCTCTAGAAGATCCAGTAAGAAGCAAAGACCCGTATATGGTACTGGGAACATGGCTGTCTCTAGACTCACTGGTGCAGTTGTCATGTTCTGTCTGAGCTGGGTCTGTGGTTGAGATGTCCTTCTTCCTGAATAAGACGGTCAGTGTCCATTGGTTTCCAGGGATCTTCTTATGGTTGCTCATTCACAAGAAGGTGCGGCCTTTCCTTGTCACATTACAGGGTCAGGATTTTAACTAAGAGAACAACAGCAGAAGCTTCCAGTCTTGTGAGATCTGAATGAGGAAGCCATGGAGAGTCCTGTGGTGAGTTAGATAAGAATGGCCCCCACAAGCTCATATACTTGAATGCTTGGCCCCTAGTCCTGGAACTGTTTTGTGAAGGATTAGGAGGTGTGGCTTTGTTGGAGAAGGTGTGCCACTGGGGGTAGGCTTTGAGGTTTCAGAAGCCATGCAAGGCACAGCCTTGTGCTCTCAGCCTCCTCCTTGGGGATAAGACATAAGCTTTCAGTTATTACTCCAGCTCTGTGCCTGTTCACTAACCCACCCCACCCCCAAGATGGTCATGGACTCATCCTCTCAAACTCTAAGAAGGCCCCAGTTAAATGCTTTCTTCTACAAGTTGGTCCTGGTATCTCTTCACAGCAAGAGAAAAGCAACTAAGGCTGGCCTTTCTGCCATATTTTCTCTGCTATGTCAAGTAGCAAAAGCAAGCCACAGTGACAGCCAAGACTCAAGAAAAAGGGATACGGACCCCCTCCACCTCTTTTTTCCCTTTTTGGATTCTGAGGAATTGTGCCTCACACATGCTAGGGAAGTGCTTTGCCACTGAGTTTTACCCTCAGCCCCTAGGCTGTGTTTTCTAATCTGTCTGTCTGTCTGTCTATTTATAGTTTTCCAAGACAGGGTTTCTCTGTAGCCCTGGCTGCCCCAAAACTCCCTCTGTAGACGAGGCTGGGCTCAAACTCAAAGATCTGCCCGCCTCTGTCTTCCCAGTGCTGGAATTAAAGGCATGCACCATCATGCCCACCCTTTAGATTTATTTTATTTCAAGCATGCTCTTTAGAAAGTGTATAAAATAACATGTTTCCTTATAACATTTCCATGCATACGCCATTGCATTTTGCTCATATTTGCTTCCTGTTACTTTCTCATCCTTACTCTCCCCTCACTGGCTTCCTTCCTCTTGTGATTTGTTTGTTTCTCATGTTGAGATGAGCTTTCCCTGATCCTCTGTACACTCACCTATCCCTTTCCCTTTGAACTCCAACCCTCACACCTCAGGGAAAGCTCAGAAAAAGAAAATTCTTACTTATTTTATGTGTGAGAGAGTCTCACTTTGTAGTCTAGGTTGACCTGGAACTCACTATGAAAGTCTTGGCTAGTCTTTAGTTTGTAGCAACCCTTTTGCCTTAGTCTCCCAAGTGCTAGGGTTATAGCCATGGACCACCACACCTGGCTATATTCTTTTTGTAATAGGTTGACAAGTAGTTTGAGGTTAGTCAATTGGAAGTGCTCCTGGGCTAAAGATGAGCTCATTGGTAGGGTGCTGACCTAGCACACTCGGAGCCGTAGCATACCCCACCCCCAGCACAGCAGAAAACTGGCAACGGTCCCCGTAATCCAGCATTTAGAAAGTGAAGGCAGGAGGATCAGAAGTTCAAAATCATCTCCCCTACACTGAGAGTTAAGGCCAGCCTGGGTAGGAGGATGTCTCAAATTAATAATAATAACAACAACAACTACTACTGGGAGATGGAGAGATGGCTCCATGGTCAGGAACACTTCCTGCTCTATAATGAGGACCAGAGTTCATATTTCTGCACCCACATTGGGCTGCTCATAAATGCCTATAATTTCAACTTCAAGGAATCACATGTCTTCTTCTGTTCTCTTCCAGTGCACGTGCGCGCGTGCGCGCGCACACACACACACACACACACACACACACACACACACCAAAAGCCCAAAGACAAAATAAAAATCCAAAAGCAAAACCCTGAGGAAGACAGTAGATTCTCACATTTTCTTAAACTTGTTACTTTCAAAACCAGGGTAAAGACTGTAATTCTGGCCGGGCGGTGGTGGCACATGCCTTTAATCCCAGTGCTTTGGAGGCAGAGGCAGGACAGTCTCTGAATTTGAAGCCAGTCTAAACTATAGAGGGAGTTTCAGGACAGCCAGGGCTACACAGAGAAACCCTGTTTCAAAACAACAACAACAACAAACAAACAACAACAAAAAGAAATCCTGTCATTTGCAATTACGTGGATATGTGGATGGACCTGGAAGACATTAAGTTAAATAAGCCAGACACAGAGAGACAAATGCCACATGACCTTACTCATATGTGGAATCTAGAAAAGCTGAGGTCATCAGAATGGAGAGTGAAATAGTGATTACCAGCTAAGGAGTGGCTGGACAAAGAGTACACACTCACAATCAGATAAGAGAAAGCTTGTCAGCTGTGCTCTCAGAATGACTGCCCGTTAACACATTCAAACCAGCAGAGAAGGTTTTGAACGTTCTCATTCTAAAGAAATGGTGTTTGAGATGAAGGGCAATGTAAGAATACAGAGTTGATCGGTATACGGTGTTAATATCAGAACCCAGTTATTACCTGTCAGTAAGAAGAAGAAAAAACCACTTGTTCAAATCAGGGTAAAGCTCAGTCATTCAAACAATGGGGGGGCTTACCCTTGCCCCCAAGTCCTCCAGTTGAGCAGAGCTGGGCTGCTCTGAGCTGTCTAGCTGTAAATTTATTTGTTACCCAATAAACTACTGCAGCTCTGAATCCAACCTGCTGCTCCTTTTCTAAAGCAACTGGCTGGCTCCCAGTCTTCTCCTTGGCAGTAAAAGGTCTGGTTATTTCTAGCATGCAAGATGTGTCTAACTCACTAGCTCACAGGCTCAGGCCTGGGCTTCCCTCCAGGCTCAGCAGGAGACCTCCTGTCTCCTCAAGGTTCTCTCTTTGTCTCTGTCTCTGTCTCTGTCTCTCTCTGAGACAAGAACTTGGATTGTAGCTCTGGATGGTCTGAAACTTACTATGTAGATCAGGCTAGATTTGAACTTGTTCCTCTGCCTCTTGATTGCTGCAATTGCACCATGGATTACTATGCCAGGCTTTGGCTATTTCTCCTCAAGTCCACGAGCCATTTCATAGATCTGACCCAGGAGCTGGAGTCTCCTGATAGGTTCTGAAAGCTCAGATCTTGGCCTTTCTTTGGCTTGGTCTTCCTCTGCATGGAAGATCAAAGAACTTTATTGTTACCCTGACTAGATTTGGAACCACTTAGGAGAAACACCTCTGGATTTGTTTTCAAGAGTATTTCCTGAGATTTGTAACTGACATGGGAATGTTTATCCTGAATGTGGGCAGTCCATCCTGTGGGTTGGGGGCTAGGACTGAGTAGAAAGGAGAAAGTCCTCTGAGCACCAGCATTTATGTCTCTGTTTCCTGACTGAAATGTACTGTGATCAGCTCCTTCACACTCTGGCCTTCATGACTTCCCCTCTGGATGAAAATAGAAATAAAAAGGAAAAGAATATGACTGCTCCTAGGTATGGTGGAGGAGAAAGCTTATTATATATATGAGGGAGAATCTAGTAGATAAGAGAGAGAGCATAGCCTGGGGCAGAGACATCTGGAGGGAGTCCAAGGTAGGCATGACCAGACTGAGCTGATGGGCCATGTGAGGAGACGGGGAGGGGAGGGGGGAAAGACAGGAACCTGGTGTGGTGGTCAAGAGACTAGGAGAGAGAGAGGGAGAGAGAGAGAGAGAGAGAGAGAGAGAGAACAAACAAAATGGCTGGAAATAGATAGGGAAGGGCAGACCAGCCCCCTGGGCTGGAGGGTTCAGGGCAGGGAGGGTCTATGCAAGCCTGGAGGACCCTGCAACAGGTAGGAGAGGAGGGATGCTGGGAGAATCTGGTGGCCAAGTTCACTTCGATATGTTAAATAGGTATCTCAGCTAGCAGTTGATGAGTTTGAGACCTAACATGTCCATGATGGACTATACCCTCAAACTCTGAGCCAAAATAAACCCTTCCTTCCTTAAGTTACCTTTGACAAGCATTTTGTCACAGCAAGGAGAAAAGTAACTGATACAGTTTCTAAAACTTATCAAAGGATAGGAAAGAAGATGAAGTACTTATGATTTGTCCATCCATTCATCCACCTATTTATTTATACTTCTGTCTTAGTTAATTTTCTATCACTATGATAAAACACCATGGCAAAGGCAACTTGTAAAAGGAAGTATTTAATTTGGCTTATGGTTTCAGGGGTAAGCGTCCATGATGGCAGAGGAAAGGAACAGTTGAGAACTTACAACTTGACCATAACCGTGAGGCAGAGATCACAAATGAATGCACACTGGGAATCACACTGAGTCTTTTGATACATCAAAGCCTCTGTGACTCACCTTCTCTAATAAGGCCACACCTCCTAATCCTCAAACAGTCTCACCAACTGGGACCCAAGTTTCAAATATATGAGCCTAAGGGGGCTATTCTCATTCAACCTACCGCTCCCTCTATCCATCCATCCATCCATCCATCCATCCATCCATCCATCCACCTATCCATCCATCCATCCATCCATCCATCCATCCATCCACCTATCCATCCATCCATCCATCCATCCATCCATCCATCCATCCATCCACCTATCCATCCATCCACCTATCCATCCATCCACGTATCCATCTATCCATCCATCCATCCATCCACCTATCCATCCATCCACCCACCTATCCATCCATCCACCTATCCATCCATCCATCCATCCATCCATCCATCCATCCACCTATCCATCCATCCATCCATCCACCTATCCATCTATCCATCCATCCATCCATCCACCTATCCATCCATCCATCCATCCATCCATCCATCCATCCATCCATCCATCCATCCACCTATCCATCCATCCACACACCTATCCATGCATCCATCCATCCATCTATTCATCCATTATCTAATCATTCATGGGATAAATTGTAGTGCAAACACTAGCAATACAAATAAGTTGTGGCACTTCCTTGATGCTGAGATTATTGCCTGGTTAGTAGAAGGGAGTAAATTGTACAATTAAAAACCCTCAAATTGAAGGATGAAGCTGTAATCCTCTGGACTTCATTTGGTATCTATTTCCTTAGAACACTAGCTGTCTAACATAGGAGCTCAGTCAGTGCTGAATGAACAATGATGAAGCAGAGTGTTGTAAACTTTGGGTTCCTCCTTCAAATGAAGAAACAGGTTATTAGCGATACCCTGGAAGAGATGACTTACATTCAGTATTCTCTCTGCCTTGCCTGGACCGAACTGTCTCCTTGCTTCCTTTTATCACTTGGGGATATCTCCTTCTCCTTCTAGAGCCAACATTTACAGGTGGGCAGTGAGGGGGTCAAGCTACTTTCTTCAATCCTGATCCAGCGTGAGCCCAAACATTAGATGATAATAGCCTAGTGCTTAGTGATGTTCCCCAGAAAGGCTTTGCTGTGATTTCATGGCTCTTAGTCAGCCCTTGCTGCATATTAATTATCAATTAAATATGAATCATCAGTGGGAAGCTCCAGGCTCCTCCAGGGACTGCATGAGCTGCCTAGAAAAGCATGGTGGGAACTTTTCCTAACAGTGAACAGAGTAGACAGAGTGGACAGCAGACCCTCCTCTCTCTCCTGTTTTTCATTCATTGAAATACACGATTTTAACTACTGCCTTAGTTACAAGCTGCAAGTACAAAGACACCTTAGGGATTTTTGGTATTCAGGAAGCCGTGATTTATTTGGGGATCCAAAACGGCCTTTGGGAGCCCCCTGCTGTTACCCACTGTGGTTTGTATGAAAAAAGATCTGGTCCTTGGTCTACATTGCCCTCTGGTGGGGAGATTGATTTTCAATGGCCAGAGTTGGCTCTTCGTAACCAGGCTTAGTCACCTGCAAAACTGAAGAGCAAGGAAGGACAAATTATGAACAGATCATGTCTTCACTCACACATACAACTAGAAGAGGAAGCCACCTGCGCGCGCGCGCGCGCACACACACACACACACACACACACACACCCCTAGAAGAGGAGCCAACTTTATCTTAGGGGATTGTTGTTGCTGTTGTTTTGTTTTTTACCTTCTTATCTTCCCAGGAGAGTACTCTGTCCTGAACTTTTCTTACTCACTCACGTATGCATTCATTCATGATGCTTTTCCACAAACATTTAGTGAGTACCTCTGTGCTCCTGGCCCAATGGGGGCTAAGTTTATGGTTTTACACACTAGATCCTGCCTTAGATCCTGCAGCTGGAAACTAACACATTCACATGTGCCTGTAAAATCTCACTTCTAGGTGATGGCTTCTGAATGAAAGGTTCTCCAGCCGGGGTACTGTATTTTAGAGCTTGGGCTATCCTTCTGCAAGGAATTTAGCATGCACTCAAGAAGAAACTGCTAAAGAGAAAATTTTCAAAGACCGAAAGGAGTTTAATATTATTGGGGAACTTCAGGTGCTGCTTTGGGGGTGGGGGTATAAGGCACAATTTGGAAATTCCTTGCATTCCTAAAAGCATTCCACCTAAGCTACTTCTTATGTGGTGTGAGGAGGATATGCATTGTGTGTGTGTGTGTGTGTGTGTGTGTGTGTGTGTGTATGTGTTCCATCAGGAGCAACAACAATTATGAACCTGTGGACTTTCTCTTTCTTCTAGAAAGAAATAAGAAAAAAAAATTGTGGTTTTTTGTTTGTTTGTTTGTTTTTAACAGTGAAAGGGACAAGTGCCTGCAGGTAACAGAACTCTATGGCAAGGTTTATTTAGATAACAGACAATGTGGCAGCACGTGGTATTGGCCTACTTATGGGAGAGGGTACAGAAAAGGTGCAGAGGTGTTGTGGTGACACGGGACTAGGAGGAGACGGGTAAGGACATGGGAAATGGGTACTCAAGGCAGGTAAGAGACAGGGAATGGGTAGATGTACAACAATAATCCCATTTGAATTATTCCTGGTTGGCTTCTGTCCTCGGAAAGGAAGGAAGGTCTCTGTGTGTGACACAGATGAAGAGAAGAGCACTGCATGCAGGGGCTGTTTGCATATCTATCTATCTTTATATTGATGGAGATTAAATCTAGGGCCTTGTACATGCCAAATAAGCACTCTATCATGGAGGAGGAACTGCTTACAGCTGGGAAGAACAGGGGGTCAGGGCAAATTTTAAGAGGACAGAAGTTGGGCTCTGTGTGTGTGTGTGTGTGTGATGCACAAGTGCACCTACACACTGCTAAGACTTGGACCCTGGGCCTTATGCATACTAGGGAACATTTTACTGGTGAGACACAGCTCTAGTCCATTGTCTTGGAATATCTTTAGTCCCCTCAGTCCACTCAGCACCCACCTTGTGTCTAACCTAACATTTTTCTGACTGTAAAAATTGTTTGAGACATAATGACTTAGACCACTAGCTTTCATCAACCTGGAAAGTCAAGCATGCCATCGGTTAGCATCTGAGACCTGTAGGAGACAGCTCTCCACCCCTGCTTATGTAATCCACTTACCCAGTGTTTCCACAAGTGTCCTGCAAAATTCCTTGATCTGTGACTTTCTTTTGCTTTATAATTAAAGCACTTCATGGAACCAATTTCACTTGGGAATGTGCCTTTTGGGGTCAGCTGGAATCCATGATTCTGGGCCATGATCATCCCTATTTGACTCAAGAATAAACCAGCTCTTACTCTCTTTGAGTTGAGTGTATTAAGAGAAGACATTTGGACTATATGGGTGCTTGGAATTTGGGGAAGTGGAATGTAATGCTTTTTCCAGCCCTAGAAATGTTTCTGTTCAACTTCTGTTGATGCCCCAGAAAGTGACGAGTCTAATGAACAGTTTTCACTAAGTCCCTCACATAAGTCCCTATGCTGGTCGATGGGGCCACTGTGCTCAAGGTCATTTGCTGGGTGGCTACTCTAGCGGTCCCTTCATCTTACAGGTCTGTGACAGCTGTGGACTTTCATAAAATCTGCACAGCGATGCAGTCAGCTCCATGGAGATTTCTCCAGGTCCATCCTTCTGGGATATTCTCTTCTCTACTATTCAGTTCCTGCCCAGGTGTGCAGTGGGGATGAACCCTTGTTTGGAACATTAGCAGATGAACAAATTCACATTTAAGGCTTATTTGAGCCCAATCCCAAGAAAGATCTCCAGGCTCTCATGCTGAAGAAGCTCAAGGAAGCCCCTTCTGCCTTGTTACATCAAGCTCTATTGGCGGAGTCTTGTCAAGCACCCCACCGGCCTCACTTCAGTTTCCCAAATATGAGAATTTGGGATTGTAGGTGTGTACCACCATACCCTGCTTAGAGAGCAAGTTTTAGTGATTATTAAAATATTCATCTGGTCACCTGAGATGTGTTAGTTACACAGACTGGATGCTCCTCTGCTACCTGTCCCCAGGGGATGATTTGGCCACAGCAACTCCAATGCATGCAGTAGGTTGGGAGAGTTAAGATATTGCCTGGTCCCGTAACGCCTTTCTCTTCAATTTAATTTGGGGTCATGGAGGACAGAAGGTCACATATAAGTCTTTGAGCCTATGGCACACAATCGAGACAAAGTCCTGGATCACTGCTTGGGTTTCTCAGAGCTTGAAGAAGAGATAGACATAATGTTTATGTGAGTGGAATCTTAGAAAACATCACAGGAAGAGCAAATGATTGGGTACAAATAGACATTTCTAGGTCCTCAGTCACCAACATCAGTATCTGTCCCCCCGCCCCAGCCTTTCTTTGCCATGCTGGGGAAGGAATCCTTGGCCTTCTGCATACTAGGCACATGCTCTACTACTGATCTATATCCCCACCGCAGTCCACCCTCCCGCCTTTCCCACCTCTCTCTCCCTCCTTTATTCCCTTGGCTTATTATATAGCCCACAATGGCCTCAAACTCCTTATGCAGCCCCAACTGTTCTCAAATTCTTAGTCTTCTTGCCTCAACCTTCTGGGTGCTGGGATGACAAATGAACCCCATCATGTCCAGGAACATCTTATTTCTGATGTACCGTGGATAGAGTATTTATCCTTCCCAAGGGCCCAAACTCTGTAGCAAAGGCCTTCCATAATCTGTTCTCAAATGACCAGGCTTTTTCCACCTCCTCTCGCACTGCTGCTGCCACAGAGGTCTCTAACATTCTTATGCTTTTCCAAAGCTTCTTTAAAAATTTTTTATTTTTCTTCTCTCACACAACGTATAGAACACATCCCTCCTCTGCTCCCTCCATTCCCCATCTTCTCCATCTCCCTGACCTAACCCCACATCCACAAACATCCTCCCTTCTCCCCAGAGAAGAACTGTCCCCCCCAGGATTACAGCACAATTATGGCATGGCATAGCAGGATAGAATGAGGCCAGGCACCAATCCCTGCAGCAAGGGTAGGCCAGGCAGGAGAAAAAGAGTCTCAAGGCAGAGACACTCCCACTCCAGCCTGTAGGAGTTTTTCAAGGACACCGATCCAGATAGCCATGAGATGTATTTAGGGGATCCTGCAGGTCCCGTGTCTATGGCTTCAGTCTCTGGGGGCCCATCAGAGTGCTAGTAAGTTGATTTGTTTTTATTTATGCACACAGGCAAGTGTGTGTGTGTGTGTGTGTGTGTGCATACCTCATGTGTGCAGGTACCCACAAATGCTGGAAGAAGATGCTGGATCTTCTGAACTGGAGTTAGTTGTGAGCAGCAGCGGCTTTTAACAGCTGAGCCATCTCTCCAGCCCCCAAGACTCTTTTGTGATGTCATGCCCGTCGATGAGCTGTTGCTGCTTCTTGGCACTTTTTTTGGCAAGGCGGGAGTTGGGGGAGGGCAGAGTCTCACATATACCAGGCTGCTTCAAACTTCCTATGCAACTGAGGATGATCTTGAACTTATGATTGTCCTGCCTCTACCTCTTTAGTGCTAGTATCTTCCTGGAACTCTTAAATCACTATTTTAAAAGTTCTTTGTGTGTATGTTGGGGTTGTGGGGGAGGTATACTACAGCATGTATGTGAGGTAAGTGGACAATTTATAGTTCATACGCTCCTTCCACTGTGTGGGTCTCAGGGATGGAACTCAGGTTATCTGGCTTGCTGGCAGGCAATATTACCCACTGAGTCATTTTGCTGTCCCGTTATTTTTTGATTGAGAAAATCCCTTGTTTCTTTCAAGATCCAACTGCAATATGTTACCTTTAATAAAGCACCTTTAACTGACCTGAGTTGGCTCCTCAGCATCCTGATAGTATACTATATAGAGCTGTCTACATACATCTAGACCACTGTCTTTCCCTGGAAATTGGGGGCCTTGTATATTCATCTCTGTGTTTCTAGATGCTAACCTCATGCCGGAGGCATATCGAGTGTTTAATAAACACTTACTGTGTGACTAGCATGTGTGTGTGTGTGTGTGTGTGTGTGTGTAATCACATGTTTGAGGCAAAAGACAGGTAAAGGGCTTGAGGTGAGGAAATAATATGTTTCATCCATATCATTTTGTCAGCATACAGTCTTAAAATTTGTGGCCATGCTTTGAAATAAAAATTAAGGAACCAGAAATGCTCCCCTTCAGGAAGACTGAGATCCCTACTGAGGCAGGCTTGACTGAGAAATTTCAGATTATACAGCCTCTGAGCAGAAGGTCTTCATTAGGAACAATTCCAGCCTCTTTAGAGAACTTGTCTTTTCTGTGATTGCTTCCTGGCTGCTTAGCTAGCTTCTCCATCTTTTAATCTGACTGCAGATGGCAGTCTACAACTTTGTGGGCTGCAAAAGGCAGCATGTGTCCACCAGAGGCCGCTGCTGCCATATCTTTGCATTAGGGAGATCTGCCTTGGGGTCCTGCAATCACTCTTGGTTGTTACCTCCAACTGCTTAGTGGCCAGCTGGTGGTTTACTGAATTGCTGAAGATAACAGGGACTGAGTGCAAACTGGAGTCCCTCTGGCCACTGAAGGCCTCAGGTTATTGTCTGCAAGGGTTGCCAATGGGCTCAGGTCCCTGGCCACTAGGGAGGGGGACCCCAGATACCACTTACCTATGGCAGCTATCAATTACCCATGAGGCTCAATAGTGCTGCTTGTACTTGGGATTTGTGGGAGCTCTCCATCCCTTCTGCCTTGCCAGCAAGTCTTCTTTGCAATTCTTTTCATTTTCATGTCCCTTAAACCACAACAACCCAGTATTTGCCTCCTATCTCTGCCTCTAGAGCACCTGGAATGACAGGCATATACTATTACCTCTGGCTTCAGTGATGTATCTGTAATGGTTCAGTGCATTTGTCCGCACCAGACATGCTGGCACGTAATTTTGTTGGAAAGCTGATGCTGAGGTTTAATATTCATTCATCTATTTGCTCAGTAATCATTCATCAAACACTTGTCTAATTTGTAAATAAGACATCAAACACTGGTCTTATTTGTAAATCTAGGAGTCATTCCTGAAAGCCTTGCTCTACCCTAATACCAACCCATCAGACTGAAAGATGCTTCCAAAATGTGTGCTGCCAGTCCACACCAGCCTTTGTGCCTTTGTGCTGGTTCTTTGTGTGTTCTGCCTGCTGTTCTTTCCAGACGTTTGTGCTGTTAACCCATTGTCCTCATTTACATTTAACTCAGTCATTGACTTCAAGATGCTTCCCATGGCGGGCCAATCTCTTTCCTGTGGCTTTATTTTCATTTCATTTAGAATCCTGTCTTACTCATTTATCTTATTGTTCCCACCCTTATTCCCTCTGTCATATTAGTTCCAGGAAAGCCGGGGCTTGTTGGTTTTCTTTTCCACTGCAGAGCTGATGCCTGGAACAGTGCCTACATGGCATGTGTGTTATAACCTGGCTCCATTTTGTGCTTTTTACAAAATATTTGTTTGTAACCTGCTTCCTGGGTGACTGGTAACTTGTTTTTCTATATAACTTGTTTTTCCTGTAGCCCTGGTTAAAGGCCAACATGGTTTTCCCTTATGAACTCATGCTTAACTCATGCTTAACCTGTCTTTACAATAGTTTCAAACTATTTTTGTCACAAAACCACATACTATTGTTGTGAGATGTTTGAATTAGATATTTTGTAGTTATTATGGGATCATACTCCTGTGGACATGCTGTATGGGGGAAGGGTGTTTTCCTGATGCCCTGCAGCATGTAAAGGATTTGCTTCCCACACCTGTTAACACCTCTGTGCTAAAAGCAATGGAGTAGGCCCCCCCCCACCCAGATCTCCACATGAATAGGCTATTTGTTTATGTTAATGCAGGTGAAGGACCCTATCACCATCAATGGTCTGCAGCTGGGCAATCAGAGAAGACTGACTCATCCCCATCTTGGACACCAGGTGGTATAAGGAACAAGTCTGCTTGCAGACCTCAAGAAGTGTTAGATTCCATTCATTGTATAATTAAGGCATGTGTGGAGGAAGGAGGGAGTTTTTGAATTAACAAAATGCCTAAGGGCTGTGGTAGAGGGCGTGGAGCAGAACCATGAGGAGAGCCGTGTGAGGAGGGAGGCCATGAGAGAGAACGTGAGATGGACCCCTGCCTAAGCCACCCGGGGAGTTACACCCTGAGAGTTGTCATGGCTCATTATTAAACGCACTGGAATTATTAATAAATAATATTTTAACAACTGGCCCCCAAACTATTAATAAGTAATACTTTAACATGCTGCAATGCTTCCAGACCTGTGTAGAGACAGCTAACCACAGATTTCATTTTTGTAAGTTTTGCTCTGCTTTTGTAATGAGTTTTCTTGCTTGTGAAAGATGGACGTTTCACAAAAGTCAAGCTCTCGCAGTGCAAGGATTCTCTTTCTAGTTATCAGTAAACTAAACTGGGACAAAGGGTAAAATAGCGGGAATGGGAACTGCTAGTCTAAGTGTCAACACTTGGAAGACAGCAGGAGGGAGAAAACATCTGTCCAGAGTCGCTGCGGTTTAACCACACTCCACCTGGATCCCTATCTTCATTAAACCATTAATTTTAAAACTTTATGATAATGGCTTTGCTGACTGCATTCCAATTGCCTTTTGTAACCCGCTTGCTTGCTTTCCTTGTCCAGCAACAAAATTTCTATAAAAGAGGACAAAGTGCTCTCTTCCCAGCCATAATTAAACTCTTTATCTTGCAACATCTTGGAGTATTAGTTTTGTATTTCAACGCCGTAACAATGCAAGCCTTAGTGCTTGCATTTTTTACATTTAACTTATTGACTGAATGTGTGTGTATGAACACATGTGTGGCTCTGTATGCCAGAGAGCTTGTATAGTGTCACAGGACAACTTGTAAAAGCAGGTTCTCTTGTTCTACCACGTGAGCCTTGAGATTTCCTTCCTGATCTTTCCACCTTCACCTTACAAGTATTAATTAGCATTGCAGGTGTGTGACCACACCCAGTTTCTGTCCTGCTAGAGATTAAACTCAGGGTTTTATAAACTCGAGGTGAGGTACTCTAGCAACTGAGCTACATCCTCAGCCTCCTTGTGATTTCTCAAGTCAAGAAAGGAATGGACCAATAAAGGATTGCAAGTATGAGAATATAAACCTACCTCAAAAAATCAAACCAAAACAAAGAAGTTTGTAGAGACCTTTTGGAATTTGGTTTTATTTAAAGTCATAGGAGCAGCACATACTTTGCTAAAATAAAATCCAATAGTATTTAGTAGTATAAAATGAAAAGTAAAAATGTCCTTTAACCTTATCCCCAGTGCCCTTTCTAAGGAATCCTCTGTAAAACATCTTTCATGTTTCAGCTGGGAAATTTTCAAGGCAAAATCTTCCATGCCTATAAACATGTCTTAGCACTTCCACCCCAGAAAAAAGAATTTGTTTTTTTTTTTTGAGACAGGGTTTTCTTGTGTAGCTCTGGCTGTCCTGGAACTCACTCTGTAGACCAGGTGGGCCTCGAACTCACAGAGATCTGTCTGCCTCTGTCTCTCAAGTGCTGGGACTAAAGGTGTGCACCAGCCCCACTTCTGATCTTTATGTAAGTATATACACACATTCACAAAGGGGAGCATTTTGTAAAATATGCATAATATTCTCTGCATCTAATGCTATATGTTGTTGGGATTTTTTTCCCTCACCAATGAATATGCACCTACCTTGTTCTACCCTGTATACTCTAGGGGAAATGGGGTGGGCCTCAACAAGCAGGGGACAAAAGGTCATTTCCAGCTTGTTGCTGCCACACAAAGAGTTGGTGGTAATTAAATGTCCCCTAAAGTCTGATCCTCGAAACACAGGTCTTCAGAGACAGCGATAACAAAACCAACATGAGAACCTTTTTATTCTAGATTTCAGATTTCCTTTCTGAATATTAGTTCCTGGAATAATTCAGTAGAAAAACCCAAATAGCATGGTTCCACACAATGCTTCCAGATTTGTCTGTGACCATTTCACCACGCCATCACTGAATACAAGTGTGGGTGGTGCTCTGCACTCCATCTGGCATGTATTAGGAGGACTTGAAAACAAGGCCATGTGTGTGTGAGGAGACTATTGCCCAGAGACAAGAAGCCAGAGAGCTAGTGAGCAGACAAGATGGGTGTAACCCAAAGCCTGAACTTGCCCTACCATAAGAACTATCACCTGCATGTGGAAGGTAAGAGAGTTTGCATGGAGCCTAAAGGTTGTGTTAAGAAAGTCCTGATGTTATCTGATTTGAAAGTTAAGTCTGAACATACAATTATGATGCCTTGTTGAGTCACCGAGTTTTTAATTTTTATGTGAATGATCTTGTATGACTACATATGTGCATTACATGTGTGCCTAGTTCCTCAGAGGTCAGAAGAGCTTTGGAACACCTGGGACTGGAATTAGAATGATTATGAGCTACCATGTGGGTGCTGGGAACAGAATCTTGGGTCCTCTGAAAGAGCAGCAAGTACTTTTAACCTCTGAGCCATCTCAGCAGCTGTTGGTACTTTTTTTCCTATTTACTGATTGACTGGGATAATGTCTTATATACCCCAAGTTGAACTACAACTTGCTATGTAGCTGATGTTGACTCTGAACTTCTGATTTCCTGTCTTCAAGAACTGGGATTACGGGTGGGAGCTACTTTGTCCCATTCATATGGTACTGGGGATTAAACTCAGGGCTTCATGCATGTGAGGCAAGCACTTTATCAACTGAGCCATATCACTAGCCAATTTATTGCTTTAGTAAGAACAGTTTAGTAATTTAATTGGTTTGTAAATGGATTAATGTTCACTATGCTTTCTCATTTTGTAACTCATTTTATTCTGCGTTACAATGCTACAGCATCTTGCTAATGATCTGAAATCACATCATAATGTTACTGCCTGATTTGAGAAGTGAACATAGTTCTGAGGGTAGGTCATGTTAGAAATATTTGACTTTACCTTTTGAAAAATTACTAAGAATTATTTTTATTATTTTATGTCTATGGGTTTTTCTGCATGTTTATCTGTGTACCAACTATGTGTCTGGTGTGTACAGAGGCCAGAGGGCATTGGATCCTCTGGAACTGTGTGATGACATTGTGGAATGGTCACACAGCTATTGATTGGGTCAAGGGTGCTTGCAGCCACAGGGCTCTCATTCCAAAGAGCTGGCAGGAGTTTAGGCCCTCCCCTCTGCGCTGACAGACCACAAGCTACAGCAAAATAATCAGCAGAGTTACTTACCTGAGTCCTGTTCCCTGGAATATGTCCAACGCATCGCAGAATGTAAATGTGGCTATTCCAACGTCCCTGTCTTAACCAGTGGCTTCCATCCCTGGGTACCAAAGACCGTCCCCCCAATAAATGTAACGACCCCTGCTTTAATAAAGGAGAGAGATGTTCTTCTGACCTCTTCAGAGAGTCCTTACTCTCAGAGTAAGTCTGTAAGTAAGAAAATAAGTAGGACTCTCAGAGAGTCTTACTCTCAGAGTCCTGGTCTTACTCTCAGAGGCTCATGGGTCTCCACTCAAGGACCAGATGGGTGCTCAGTAAGAACCCACCAGTAAGAACCTACTGCTTCCCCAGTGGCTTCTAGCCCTGAGTTGCTACAGCTGTGGGACCTCGGACCTCAAGGGCGGGTGTTTTTTTGTTTTTATTACAACAAAACTGTTGTTACAGATTGTTGTAGGCCACTATGTAAGTGCTGGAAATAGAACCCAGTCCACTTTTGAAGAGCATCCAGTGCTCTTAAGCACTGAGCCATCTCTCCAGCCCTTTGATTTGATATTTTATACTCCATCCACTACAAACCTCTAGTCTACTGACTGAGCTATGGAAGGCTCCACTATGACTTTATCTTTTAAAGCCACCCAAAAATTGAGATAGGAAGTAATATGGAAACTGAAATTAAAGATGTAGAAGTCAAAAGTCCTCATTGGACAATTTAGAAAGTTTAGAAAGCTTTTTAGAACAAATTCATGACACACACATGTATATTTAACATAATTATACATATTTGTGAAGTATGGTGATATTTCAATACATGTACACAATGTATAGCAAGTGATCAGATCAGAGTAATTGATATATCTTTCACTTCAAGCAGTTATTTCTTTGTGTTGGAAAAATAGAAATTTTTTTCTACTACTTTGAAAAATATCAAGTTTGTCATGCTGTGTTATAGGATGCTTGAACTTATTCTTCCTATTCAGCTGTGTACCTCTACCTGTTAACCATCCTCACTCTACGAGATCTTTCTACTTTTACAAGATCTAAGATTTAGCTTCTGAATATGAGTGAAAACATACAGCACTTGTATTTCTATGCTCGACTTATTTCCTAACAGGAAACCCAGTGATGTGCAATTATTGATGATGTAACTCTGTATTTACGGTAGGCAGTTTTCAACTCAGGAGATTTTTATTTTTAAAGGCCTCCCCCCATCTTAGTTAGGGTTTCTGTTGCTGTGAAGACACCATGACCATGGCAACTCTTATAAAGGAAAGCATTTAATTGGGGCTGGCTTACAGTTCAGAGGGTTAGTCCACTGTCGTCATAGTGGGAAGCCTGGAGGTACACAGGCAGACAGGGTGCTGAGAGTTCTACATTTGGATCGAGAGACAGTAGGAAGAGAGAGTAAGACTGGGCCTGGCTTGAGCATCTGAAACCTCAAAGCCTGACATAATTCCTCCAACAGGACCACACCTACACTTCCTAATAGTGCCATTCCCTGTGGGCCTAAGGAAGTCATTTTTATTCAAACCACCACCTCTCTCTTTCAGATGGAAACGCTTATAAATGTGAAAGATGAGGTAAGACATGGGAGTGAGAGGTGATGTTGCCAGGAGAGGTGAGTATAGCAGGAGAAAAACAAAACATCAACAGTAGCCAATGCTTCTCAGTTATAACCTTGAATAGAAATGGCTTTAACACACCAGTTAAATGACACAGTAATGTGCTGGATTTGTCTTCGACAAATATCTAGGAAAGAGATCAATAACAGAGACAAAGCTTAGAACTATCAAGCAAATGGAGGCCATACAAAAGTCATGAAATCGTAAGTAGTAAAAGAGATTTCAAAACAAACTAAATCAGAAGAAATGAAGAGAACAACTACATATTAGTAAAATGGGACATAACTATTGTAAATATTGATGCACTGAATCATGAGGTCTCATTCTTCACTAGAGGCATAGAGGATTACAGTTTAGACATGATGGTAAGTGGACACTTTCAATCTGCATTCTTATATCTGGACAGGTCCTCCAAATGAATAACTGCAAAGAATCCTCAACAAAAAGTAGCCCAAATATCAACTGGACAGAAGATATCTATACAACATCACACAACACATAAAAAACACACTCTGCTCAGACTATATTCCAGACCACAAACCAAGCTTTGATAAAGAACAGAGAAATAGCCCTGTAATCTTATCAGAGTACACTTCACAAATGGCAGAAATAAAAATTCACAACTCAAATACTGAAGAATATTAGATGTATAAGTGATGTACCTTTGAATGAACAGTGGTTCATCAAGTAACACAGAGGCAGTTCTAAAAGGATTCGTTATACTGAGTTCTTAATTAAATATCAGAAAATTCTCAAATAAATGATTTAATGATGCAACTCAACAATGGAGAAAATTAAGGAGAAGCCAAACTGAAAGAGTTTGACAAAAAAATAAGAAACAATAAATAATAAAAATCAAGGAAGAATTAATGAACTAGAGACTTGAAGAACAGATAGAATTTTCTATTCTAGATAATCACTTATCCAGTTGGTTAACACACTTCTTCCATGACTAGTCAAACTAACCAAAGACAGAGACAGAGAATGCGAGAAAGAGAGACAAGGACAGTGGCACAGAGAGAAGGTAAAATAAAATGAGGCACACAAGGAAGTTGTTAAAAGACCCCAAGAATCCCAGAAGGTCTTCACAAATATTTTGTAAACTTATATTCCAAAAAATTAGAAACTTTACAAGAAATGGATACACTTCTAAAATTCATGTACTACAATGGGGGCGAAAGGACAGTAGATTCAAAAAAGTGAGTAAGACAATAACAGTAAGATTGAATCAGTAATTAAAACTCTTGTCACCAGGCAGTGGTGGCGCACACCTTTAATCACAGCACTTAGGAGGCAGAGGCAGACAGATCTCTGTGAGTTCGAGGCCAGCCTGGTCTACAGAGTGAGTTTCAGGACAACCAGTTACAACAGAGAAGTCCTGTCTCAAAAAAAAAAAAAAAAAAAAAAATCATGCCACAAAATCAAGTCAGGGCCCAGATAGATTCTATAAAATTCTACAAAACATTCGAGGAAGATGTAATACCAATAGTTCTCAAATCTCAAACTTTTCCACAAGATAGCAAATGAAGGACACTACAAAAGTTAATTTATACAGCCAATACAACATTAATTTTAAAACTAGATACACATACACACAGTATTCCTAAAGAATACAGATTTAAAAAATACATATACAACTAAATTCACACCTATACATCATGACCAAGTTGGTTCCCTTTTATGATGCAAAGTTGATGCAACATATGCGTGTGTTCATGCGTGCACATACGAATTAGTACACAGAAAGCACATACTTGGAAAAAATTTCAAAATGCAGTCTTAAGTCTGGAAGAGACTAGGAAATGATGAAACATCTCTAAATATAATCAAGGCTGTGGATAAAAAACCCACGGCCAACCTTCAATAAATGGGGAAAGAAAGCATTTCCTGTAAACACTTGTAATGAGATGAGGTTGACTATCTACTAATTTACAACACTGTACTTAAATTCTTTTTTTCCTTTTTCTTTTTGAGACAGGGTCTCTGCATATAGTACCAGCTGTCTTGAAACTCACTGTGTAGACTAAGCTTAAACTCAGAGATCTGCCTGTTCTTTGCCTTCTGCACGCTGTATCACCATACCCCATTGTACTTGAGTTCTTAACTAGAGAATAAAATAAAACGAGATGAAAGGAATAAAATTTGGAAAGGAAGAAGTTAAGCATTCCTAATTGAAAATGATGTGATCCTGTACTTAAAAAACGACCCACAGACTCTGCTCAAAACTTCTGAATTTGCATAGTTTGTAAAAATCAATGTATAAAAACCGTTAGCCTTGATATAGACCATCAACTTCCTGAGAAAGTAATCAGGAAAAAAAAAGCACATTCAGAATAGTCTAAAAAAATAAAAACAGCAAAAAGTAGAAATATCCAGAAATAATCCTAAGCGGGGAGGTAGAAGATTGATAGTAACAAAATTTTAAAATGTTGAAAACATTACCAAAGGAAGGCAAGACATAACAAAGAGACATACATGGTCCTGTTGAGTTCATGTTGTAAGAAGGTCAACATTAAAAAGCGATTTACATATTCAATGCACTACACATAAAAATTCTAATGGAAACCATTATACAACAAGGAAATAAAGTACACGGGAAGACAGAAGACCAGAATAGTGAAAGTAATTTTTGCAGAAAAATCAGTCAGATGTATAGTATCTGATTTTAAATTGCACTACAGAGCCATAGTGAAAAGGACTGCATTGGACTTACATAAAAACAAACATAAAAAACAACACAATGTAACATAAGACCAAGAGATAATATGAATGTAATGGATAAGTAATTTTGGACAAAATTGTCAAAACCAAGAACTGAGATTGACAGCCTTTTCAACAAATACTGTTGATAAAACTGCAATCAGACCAAAGACCAAAATCCTGAGTGGCAAAGACTTAATCACATAGATCCAATTTAACCTGTGGGGCCTCTGATAGTTGATTCCAAAGGGCTTAAGGAGCCCCACCCACCTGCTCAGCCTGCAGGAGACATACCCTTTCTCCTAGGCCAGCCCCTCATTGTTAGCCCTTTTCTCTGTAGGCCCTGTCCTTGCCCCACACTCTTGCATCTCCAATATCTAATTTGATTGTATAACAAATCGGTATCTTCAGAATTGAGTGATCTCCAAGACTTGGTCTATAATGACTTCTTTCAATTGCACCATTCCTATCATATTAATTATAAGCAATGTCTCATGTTTATCCAGTCTGTATTAGTAAGATATACGTACTACACGTTCATTAGATTTATTACTATCTAACTAATAAGGAAAGACTGTGCTATACTATTTCCACATACCCAATGCTTTACATTGTAACTAATTTGCTACTATGAGGTGTATACAGTAGAAAAAGATCCTGCCAGAATCATCTATAAGCTTCACTACAATATGAATTCACTCATGGGAAATGAGGATTGCACTTCTTTTTTCTTGGTTTTTCAAGACAGAGTTTCTCTGCTGTAACTCTGGCTGTCCTGGAACTCACTCTGTAGACCAGGCTGGCCTTGAACTCAGAGATCTGCCTGCCTCTGCCTCCCAAGAGCTGGGATTAAAGGTGTGTGCCACCACAGCCCGGCTATGAGGATTAAACTTAAGGCTTTGTCACACTATTTATATCTGTACGACTTCTAAACCAAACACACTGATACTAAGTTATTAAGAATATCCAACTACTCTAGTCAATTAAGTATTTTGGTTTCCTTCATGCAGAAGTTTTTCATGTTGAGTTTGGAATGACAGTTCAACATGTGGGTCATGTCTGCTTTCTCCAGGTTCCTCTCCAGTATGGAAATTTTGGTGTTAGATTAGGGAAACATGAGATTCTTTGTTATATTCTTTGCATCAGTAGGGCTTTTCTGCAGTGTGAACACTCAGGTGTGGAGCAAAGCTGAAAACATCTAAAGGCTTTGTGACATTGCCTCTAGTATGCAGTCTGATGGTAACAGAGGCATGAAGAATTAAAAAAACATGCCTAGCTTCATTGCTTTCTGTTAGAACACAGTCCAAGAATGAAGTCATCCAAGGAGAATTCCAAGTGATTGTGAGAATACTCCAAGAAAACAAGTTGTGACCTCAGTTTCTTCTAAACATGGAATTGTACTTGGAGTATGCTGTTGTGTCCCTCCCACACATAGCGGATGGGAGCAAGTTTACTCCAGATCATTTACTACAACTGGCTATTGTTATTTGTTCACATGCCTCTGTGGAGAAACATGTTTTTGCCATTCTCTTAACTGTTGTTCACGGTTGGTCAGCCCCATGTGGCTTGTCCTTGTGACCGTACACTTTACTCATGTGATTCCTCTTAGCTCTCAGGGTATAAATTGTCTGATGCTCTGAAAAAGTTGGCTACTGGAGGGGACTTTACTCCGCCTCATTTTTAGGTTCCATTCTCCAGGTCCCATTGCCTGTAGAAGAGTAAACAGCCGTCCTACTTTGATTTCTGTTGGACTGATAAATGGCATGGCCAAAACCACCTTGGGGAACAAAACAGTTTATTCCAACTTATGGGTTACTGTTCCTGATCCAGGAAAGCCAGGACAGCAAGTGAGGCAGAAATCATGGGGGAATTCCGCTTCCTGACTTGTTCCTCCTGGAACTTGTTTACCTGCAATTCTTTTGTTATTTTTTATTTTTTTTTTATCTTTTAAAGATTACTTATTTTATTTATATGAGTGCTCTATCTGTATGTACATGTGCATGGCAGAAGAGGGCATAAGATCCCATTACAGATAGCAGTGAGCCACCATGTAGTTGCTGGGAATTGAACTCAGGACCACTGGAAGAGCAGCTAGTGCTCTTAACCACTGAGCCATCTCTCCAGCCCCAACCGTAATGATTACACAACCAAGGCATAATACTGCCTGTCCTGGCTGGATCCTACACCATATATAAATCAAGAAAATGAACCCCCAATTGTCTCTAGGCTAATCTGATGGAAGCAAATACCCAAATGAGAGTCCCTCAGATAACGCTAGGCTGTGTGAAGTTAACAGCAGAAGCTAACAAGGACATCGGCACCTACAGTGTTTCTCACATGTCGATTCTTTGTTGTTGATGAAGACTTGAAGTACTATTCTAGGATTAGGTACAGCTTTTGAATGTGTAGAGTGTCTTTGCAGTATGAAGTTTCTGTGGATAATTACAATGTGAAGAATAAAGAACTTGCCACGTTGACTGCTTTTGTAGGCTTCCTTGCCAGAATGAATTCTCAGATGCTCATATGGACGTTAGAAATAGCTAAACCTGGGTCCTTTTCTGCACATGAGTAGGGTTCTCTTGGGTGTGACTTACTTGAGGATGAACCAGGACTGAATGAAAACTGAAACCTTCACCATGTCCTTCACATCATAGCTTTGATGCTTCGGATGAAGGCTGTTGTGTTAAGACATGAAGAACCTTTAAAAGCCTTGTTGCTCCCTTCACATTTGGACTGTTACTCTCCAGAATGAACTTTACTGATGGCAGAAAGTGCTGACTGCGTATTAAAGCACTCACCGTTATTCACACAACCATGGCTTCTCTACACAATAAATTTTGTGTTGTGTAAGGTCTGAATGATCATCAAAGGCTTTACCACATTCCACACACTTTGGAGCTTCTGCTTAGAACGAATTATTTGATGTCTTTTTTTGTTTGTTTTTTCAAGACAAGGTTTCTCTATTGTAATTCTGGCTGTCCTGGAACTTACTTTGTAGACCAGACAGGCCTCAAACTCACAGAAATCCACCTGCCTCTGCCTCCCAAGTGCTGGGATTAAAGGCATGCACCACCCAGCCAGGCTTAGTTGATATCTTTTTAGGGATGAAGAAGCATAAACTTTGTACATGTGTAGGATTTCTCTTGAATGTCAACTGTCTTTTGTCGAGTAAGGTTATACGATTAACAAAGGTCTGGCCACATTCCCCTCACTTGCAGGCTTTCTCACCAGAATGAATTATTTTATGTACCTTAACATATGAAGAAAAGGAGAAACCTCTGCCACAGTGTTCACTTGAATGTTTTCTCTCCAGTGTGAACAAACTTGTGCTAAGCAAGGGTAGAAAGTTAGGCTTTGCCACATCCCCACATTTGTAGGGATTGTATTCTGAATGAATTATGTGATGTCTTTTAAGGTCTCAAGAATAGGGAAAAACTTTGTCATCCTCTTCACCCTTGTAGGGTTTCTCTCCAGTATGAGATATCTTGTACTCAGTAGGGAAAGATGGTTTACTAAATCCCTTCCCACACACTTCACACTTGTAGAGTTTCTCTCCTGTATGCACTATCTTGTGTCTCTTGAGGGTTGTGTGTATATGAAAGGCTCTGTGACATTCTTCACACTTGTAGGGTTTCTCTTTAGTATAATTTCTTTGTGTGCTTTTAAGGTCTAAAATAGAGTAAAACCTTTGGCCGCATTCTTCACACTTGCAAGATTTCTTCCCAGTATGACATAATTTGTCATACAGAGGAAGGTATGAGAAGGTAGAAAAAGTTTTTTAACGCTCTTCACGTCTGTGCGGTTTCTCTTTGGTGTGAGTTTTGTTGTGTACAGAAAGTCCCGTGTGAGTTCGGAATTCCTTGCCACACACTTCACATCTGTAGGCTTGTTTCTCTTTACAATGAAGTCTCTTGTGTCTCCTCAGTTTGGAGGCACTGGATAACAATTTGCCACAGTCTTCACATTTGTGATGTTTCTCTCCAGTGTGAACTATTCTATGCTGAATCAGGTAACAGTTAATAGAAAAGGCTTTCCCACAGACTTCACACTTGTACAATTTTTCTTGGCAATGGATTCTTTTATGTTTCTTCAGTTTTGAAGTAGAATAAAACATTTTGTGACATTCTTCACACTGGTAAGGTTTCTCTCCAGTATGACTTAACTTGTGCTGATTCAGGGAAGAATTAGAAGCAAAGGCTTTCCCACAGTCTTCACACTTGTAGGGCTTTTCTCCAGAATGAACAAACTTATGCTTAGTAAGGGTAGAAAGTGTAGAAAAGTCTTTGCCACATTCCCCACACTTGTAGGGATTGTCTTCAGAGTGAATCCTTTGATGTCTCCTAAGGGCTGAAGAAAAGGAAAAACATTTGCCACACTCCTGACACTTGGAGGATTTCTCTCCAGTGTGAACGGCCTTGTGTCTCCTGAGGGCCGAGTGGTAGCGGAAGGCTTTGTGACACTCTTCACACTCGTACGGCTTCTCTCCCGTGTGGATCGTCTGATGCTCCTGGAGGCTTGCGGAATAGGAGAACCCCTTGCCACACTCTTCACACTTGTAGGGGTTGTCCTCAGAGTGAACGACCTGATGTACTCTCCGGGCCGTGAAGGAGGAAAAACGCCTTCCGCACTCCTCACACTTGTAGGGCTTCTCCTCGCTGTGAACGGCCTTGTGCCTCCTGAGCGCCGAGTGAAAGCGGAAGGCTTTGTGACACTCTTCACACTTGTACAGTTTCTCTCCCGTGTGGATCGTCTGATGCTCCTGAAGGCGTTGAGAACAGGAGAAACTTTTGCCACAGTCTTCACACTTGTAAGGATACTCTCCGGAATGAATTCTTTGATGCTGCTTAAGATACGAAGGAAAGCAAAAGGATTTGCCACACTGCTCACACTTGTATAGTTTGTCTTTACAATGAATTCTTTGATGTTGCTTGAGGAACGATGGATCATAGAAGCCTTTGCCACACCCCTCACACTTGTAGGGCTTCTCTCCCGAATGGATTCTTTGATGTTGCTTCAGCATCGAAGGGTAGTAAAACGCTTTGCCGCACTCTTCACACTTGTAGGCTTTTTCATCAGTATGATTTTTCTGGTGTATGAAAAGTGACGAGCGAGTACTGAAGGTCTTAGGACACTCTTTGCACTTGTAGGGTTTTTCTCCGGTCTGGAGTCTCTGGCGTACAGGAGGCGTTGAAGGAGAACGAAGAGCCTTACCACTTTCTTCATGCACCTGGGGTTTCTTCCCTGTATGAATTCCCTGGTGTTCCCTAAGGAGTGAGTTACAATCAAAGGCCTTGCTGTAATCATTATAATCACTGGGTCTTGTTCCTGTTAAGCAAAATTGAAGATATGAACAAAAGCTAAGAAATAGTCATTATACGTATAAATCCTTATCTTTAAAATAGAGAAATATATTCATACACATTTAACCATAATTGAAAAACTACAGTATATTTCAAAACCTATGGGCACTGAACATAAATTACAAACTACACTAGATAGAAACCATCTATACTTTTACTGGAATAAGAGCACAACCAAATAGAACATAGACATAACGGCATATTATTCAAAGAGAAATAGCTGTGTAAGTTGTAAGGGCATTTTACTAATAGAAATAAGCCCACTGTATAATATAGATGTTATTATATGGCTGGACATCCATGAAATTATGAAGTAGCTATCCTACTTCAAAAGAAAGTTAATTTTGACTGTGTAGAAGTGGACCAACATTGAAATACACACTTTTTTTTTCCCCGAGACAGGGTTTCTCTGTTTTAACTCTGGCTGTCCTAGAATTTACTCTGTACATCATGCTGGCCTCGAACCCACAGATATCCACCTGCCTCTGCCTCCCAGTGCTGGGATTAAAGGCAGGCACCACCACGAGGCTTTTTTTTTTTCTTCAAGATTTATTAATTTTATTTATGAGTGTACTATCTGCACATATACCTGCATGTCAGAAGTGGCATCTGATCCCATTATGGATGGTTGTGAGCCACATGCTGTGTCTGGGAATTGAACTCAGGACCTCTGGAAGAACAGCCAGTGCTCTACTGCCGAGCCATCTCTCCAACACACAAAATATTTTATCCTCTGCATAGTGTTTTATTTTGGAAGGCACTGTTGTGGTATGTTTAGTTGTGGATAATTCTTTAGTTAAGATTCGTCTTATACTTGTTTTACTTGTTTACAACTCTGTGCCATCCCCAGCCTCCACCCCTGCAGGAGGTTCCTATTATTTGTTGATTGAGAGTCTGTGTGAAAACAGGAAAAAAACACCTGGGGATTGAGGGGTGGAGCAAGGAGGGAGTAGGGAGTAGGAGGACAGAAAAGAGAGGAGAGAGAAAAAAGAACCAAGAGGACAGCATGGGGTGAAAGCCTTAGAGTGAGTTCTCGGCCTAGCTGCCTGGGTATTAGAATTCCCTGAGATTTGACATGGTTTGTGATTAATAAAAAGCATTGGAAAATTCAACTCTGGACTCTCTGATAAGCGACATAACTTTATTTTAACACGGCACAAAAGATATGTAGACAGTAACAAGTAGACTGTCTACAACAAGATTAAATAATATATCTCAAGGATTTAGGTCAGTATTTATTTTGATGACAGGAAAATATATACCTGAAAGATATCATATCACGATAAAAAACCTCAGGTTCACCTGTGAATAGTAGAATTGATGCTGAGGCAACATATCTGTCAATGAGCAGATGACGGAAGTACCTATTTCTTTTTGTTTGTTTCTTTTTTGTTTTCTTGAGACAGGGTTTCTCTGTATAGTTCTTGCTGTCCTGGACCTGGCTATGTAGACCAGGCTGGCCTCAAACCCAGAGATCTGCCTGCCTCTGCCTCCCAGGTTCTGTAATTAATGGAGCATGTCCAGGTGATAAAATTATATATTTCTGAGTTATTCATTGACAAGATTAAACAAGCACTGAGCACTGAGCGGAGAGAACACGAACAAGACATGAAAACAGGAGATTTGTGTTAACAACACAGGACATGGAAACTCACAGAAACAGCTATTTTTATCTTACATAGTCCTGATTTATTTTTATCAACTCATAGAAATCTATATAAAGTATGTATAATAAATGATAATAGGCAATGCACATTTCCAAATAGCAATACAGAATATCAAATTGCAAAGTTAAAAAAAAAATTCTTGAGCCTGGAGAGATGGCTTAGGGGTTAAGAGCACTGACTGCTCTTCCAGAGGTCCTGAGTTCAACTCCCAGCGACCACATGGTGGCTCACAACCATCTATAATGGGATCTGATGCCCCCTTTTGGCATGCAGGTGTATGTGCAGACAGAGTACTCATATATATAAATAAATAAATCTAAAAAAACACTTTTCTGACAGCTTATTGATGAGCTAATGTGGGGGTCGGGACCCTTGCCCAGGCCTAAGAAACTTTAGTCAGGCTTCTAAGAGCACCAAAATTGTATAGGCCCAAGCCAGGTGCACCGTGACCCTGGAGAGTTCCCAGAGTTAAAGAAAAAAACCTTTTCTTGGACAGACGAGATGGCCTTGGGCTAGAGAGCTCCCCCTTCCCCCGTAGACTGCCCATGGCCTTGGGCAAAAGAGTTTCGTCCACCCAGTTGCCCGGAACCTTGAGCATGTATTCTTTTTAGGAGCCCGCGACCTTGCTATATGCTAGCGCTAATCAGTTCAGAGGTTAACTGGCCCCTACCTATCAAAATGGGAAAGCAATTTGGGTACCAATCAACTTGTACCAACTTGGTCTGTGCCTAACAACTGTACAGCCCCTTAGCAACCACTTGGACAGTAAATAAAAAGGCTTGCTTTCTGCCCCTGGGTGTCGCTTCTATCCTGCATGTTAGAACGGCCCCAGTATACTGGAATAAATCCTCTTGCTATTTGCATCGATATCCTGTCTGTGAGTCTCTGTGGGAGTGCGGCGTTCCGGATTGGGCCCTGGGGGTCCCAGTTTGGATCTCTGAGGTCCAACACTATTAAACATGCCCTCCTAGTGGTGAACAGTTTCAGTCTTTGAATATATATCTACGAATGGCATGAGTTTTAAATTCTCATTACTAAGTCTATGATAGCAAAAACATTTAGAAGATATTTTCACCATTCATAAAGAACTCTGATGACATTTCTTTCATTAACATGAATGTAAGTTTGGTGGGTGGGGATGGGGGTAGAGCTGAGGTGGAAGGGAAATAGGGAGAGCTGGGAGAAGTGGAGGGAGGGGAGAGGGGGGTTGGGATGTATTGTATGATACATAAATAAAAATAAAAATAATAAAAAATAAAAATAAATGAATGTAAGTGATATGAAAGGAACTTCTGTATGAAGTTATGGTCTTACAGTATTTTCACACCTTGGTCTTTAGAAAAGTGTGTAGATTTTTCAAAGGTATACAAATCAGTACAAAATCTATGACTGAACCCAAGTGACTCCATTTTACCTTAGTTTTACCCACCTGCTCCACAAGCTAACCATGCCTACTGAGAAAGTGCAGCCTTACCTGCAGCTTTGGAAGATCCACTGTTTTAGAATATAAAACAAACTGTTTGAATCAATGGGCCTGAAACTTGTGAAATTTCAGCCCCTGGTGGACCTTTGGTATGAGGTAATTGTGGGTTTGGCTTTACAAACTCAATCATGCCTCACTTCAGGGTGAAAAGTTATTTCTAGTGTGAGCCTGCTTTCCATAGCCAGCAAATGAATGACTATTATTCTGGCTGACATCCAATGGCATGCCCCTGTGTCTCCTGTGGATACAACACTTGGAGCATCAGGAAGATTTCTGCCAATCAAGGGGCTCAGCCCCAACTGGTCTCCTCGGCTCCCTAGATTTTTCCAGTGGTGGTACCCCTTACAGTGGCAGTGCCCCCCGAGACCTTCCGGGACTCCATAACACCAGGGCCAGAGAGCCACAAAATGACCAATGTGTTTCCTGACACCAAAACCAACCTAGTCCTCCAAGGAGGTAGGTGTAGACATTTCTCTCTGTCAAGTTTCTGGTAATAGGAAAAACATCCTGACAGGTATTCCTTCCTGGGTCTCCTAAGACTAAAGATGTTGACTCAATAATGGATAAAAATTTTCAGTTAAATCCTTGTCCTATGTCATTTCTGTGGATGCTGAATGAATGGCTGCATAATCTACTTTGTCTATGCTGACTCAGCTATAGTTCTGTGCCTATTTGTCCCTTTCCCTGTCACTCCCTGCGGACCAAACCATCAGCCATCCTCTGAGCTCATTTTGGATTCAAGGCTACTGTAAGCTGCAGAGTTCCTCTGCTCTCTTGCCTATGCTCCATGAACAGTGCCAACCTCTTTTCCAAGGTTGTATTAGTGGGTCTGGGAAACTCAGTGTCTAATCCGCTTCATGGACCAGCTCAACCCTGGCAGTGGGTTCCCCATTATGGTCTTCTCTACTCCCAGCCACATTCCTCCAATGGGTTCCTCGATTGGTGGAGATGGGGCCATATAATTTCACTGAACCATCCGCACACATAAGGTCCCAGTAGGGGCAGGCCCACCTGTCCTGCAGGCAGAAGGTGGCTGTGGAAGCCACCAAACAAGGGGCTATGTGAGCAGGAACAGAGCCTCCAGGCATCTTGTCACCTTAAGTATCCAGGCACTCCTCCGAGCTACGTGCACAAAAATACGCCTTAATCACATGAGTCTCAAGGTTTTCTGGAGACACGATGGTATATAGGACAGAAAAACTGAAACTGGGTTGGAAGAATCCACTTCTGCAATTAAGAGGATGCTGGTATAGGTACTGGGTACGGGCCCACATGAATATAATTCTGTCCAACAGCCCTACCCTTTGGGAAATTTTCTTACATCAGACGGTAAATTGAATTGTTCATGTCATCATGTCTCATTTGAAACTGCTTAATCAAGGGGATATATGTAAAGCTTCAGATGTCTGGTCCAGAAGTAGTGAGGTGCCTCAACTGATGCAGTCAGTCACTGACTGCACTCCTGTTCTATACTTCCCGCTCTCGCCAGTTTACAAAAGTTCTTCTCTCATCCAAGGCTATCGACATCTCCAAGCCTCTTGCTGAGTTTCAAATTTGCTCTGTGTGGATCAGTGAAACCATTTTTAAAAATACAAAAGATATAAATTTGAGGTTATGTCTCTAATAAAAGGGTTAAACTATTTAAGATAAGATGAACTATAGATAAAGGAGGACAAAACCATAAAATCTTGAAGTGACAAGAGGTCTGACTATGTTATACAGACATCATAGAGGATGAGACTTAAAGATAACACACTTTATGCTCGAAATTCGGTAACTGACTTACAGATGGCTATCTAGTCACTTATGTCTTTGCTAACTTCGTTAAACTTTAACTATTTGGAGAAACCGAGTCATCGTAAGAACTGTGGCGATAATTAGCTGTACACCTTTTCATTCCTTCAGGTGTCTCTTAAGTAGATGATGATGATGATGATGATGATGATTATTATTCTCTGCTCTGATTGTTTTTATGATAAGACAAGCTACATAGATGATTTGTAGGATTGAGTTAGGTTTTTAAAGTCACACTATAGAGGGATTAGAAGACTGAGATTCCAAGTTCTTGTATGGACTGTATTTATGATTAAAGTTTATTTTGGTATGAAAGAGCTTGCAGTTCAAAAACCGTAATTTTTGAGGCTGAAATTTTAACAAGGATCAATTACTTTCATTTATAAAATCTTAAACTTAATAGAATTATTAACTTAATTGTAAGCTGTCACAACAATGGTAATTAATGAGTATTAATTAACAATGAGTCATATTAGTGATGATTAAATATCCTTAATGTGCCCAAAACTGTGTTTGTATTTATGCTAAATACAAATGTAGTTCATTTACATAGACAATATTAAAGGGAGAGACTAATCTATACCTCCCATTATACAGTCCTCATTACATGTTATCAAAGTTAAGCCTAAAGCAGGTAACTCAAGCAAATTTAAGGTCAACTTAACATCTGTATAATACGGAATAATATTAAAAAATCAGGTGTACTTAAAACAACTGGTTATTGAAATTGAATGCTGGAGTAAAAGGGGTAAAATCTACACTTCAGTTAATGGCAGGACACACCTAGGACCAAATATCACACTTACCCTTAGACGGGACACAGACCCTACTAGAGTAAATGGCATGCTAGCCTCATCACAGGAGAAGAACGCATGAGGAATAAGACTTGCTGGAGTTTGCGGCTCCTGTCTCCCTCTGGCCTGTAAGCCAGACCAGGAAATCCTACTCCTCATCTATAGATAAGATGAATTACTCCTCATGGATCAGAGCATAGTGGGAGGGATTCTTTCACACTGTGGAGGATCTTAGACTCTCAAACAATGGAGACACTCATTCCAATTACTTTGCACTCAATGTCTCCTAAACAAACCTGGAAGCCAATGGGCCTATACATACATGGAGGAACTGTGAAGAATTCAACAGAGATCTTTAGAAGAAGGGAGCACAAGGTCCCTACTTTCCTTTGGACTCATGATAAATACAGACGTGTTTCCTATAGGGCTAGCCACAATGGCTACCCACCCTGCACTCTGAAACAAAGACATTTTACTAGCTCTGATTTATCTGGAAATATTAGATTTATAAACAAAATTTTCTGATTAATTAAATTTAAATTTTTGGAAAATTTAAGTATTTTCTTAAAATTTACAACTCTGTAAAAGGCCTAAGACTTTTAAGTACCAATGAAGAGATACTAATAATTCCTGTTCCCATAGCTGGTTTGATGGGGATCCGTGGCCAAATACCTTACTCTCAGCCCTCACAGGACCTCTCATCTTTCCCTTCCTAGGTCTAATACCCCAGCTTGCTTAATCAACTGGTGGTTAAAGACCTCTCATCTTTCCCTTCCTAGGTCTAATACCCCAGCTTTCTTAATCAACTGGTCGTTAAACTCTGTCAACAAACAAACCAGCCTCTGGTAAATCAGTGTAAACTAAAGGCCAAAACAACCCCTTTACAAAATGGTTCAATGCATTGACTCTTCCCTAAGTCCAGTGGGGAATGAGCTGCCATGACTGACTTCAGTTTGTCTGAGTTTTACGGAACTACTCCCCATACTCTGTCCTTCAGTGATCCCCACCCACCCACCAGCCCCACTAACCAAATCCTGTTGAGCAAGATGTTCTCATACACCCTCATTTGCAGCTTCGGAGAGCTGCTGTTCTACAACATAAAACAGACTGTTTGAATCAACAGACAGGAAACTTCTGGCCCTCGCCTGCCTCTGGTGTGCTATAATTGTGGGTTTGGCTTTATAAACCCAATCATGCCTCACTTTGGGGTAAAGAGCCCTTGCTGGGTGAGCCTGCTCTCCACAGCCTACAAATAAATGACTTTTAGTCTGACCAGCATTGAGTGGCATTCTCTGTGTCTTACACTACAATGTAGACTCAACAAAATGAGGAACTTTGAATGCTCATTACAAACAAGCCCAGCTCAGTGGAGGGGAGAACAAAGCTTAGACAACTTAAACTGTCATAAATGTCAGAGAGCTGTCTTTCAGAACAGCAGAAGACATTACAGGCAATACCTTAAAAAGAATTTCCTCCACAACATAACGTCTCAGTGTGCATTCGAAAGACTGGCATTATCTTGGATCTTTGGACTTCCCCTTTGTTCCCTGACCCTCTCTTTCCTACACACCTGAGTGCACGGAGGCTGCTGCTTGTCTCTTCACATCCAAAGGCCCTTGTCTTTGTTCCAGAAATGTGACCAGGTATGGCTTAGAGGAAGCAAGACCTATTTGTAGGAAAAGAGAATAAGATTGTTTGAGTGTTCTTCTACTGGGAACTGACACGTCCCTTCCAGTACACTGCTTATAAAGAAAGAGATGATGGAGTTAAAAAAACAAAAACAAACAAACAAAAAAAAAACCCATAAAAATTTGACTATTTAAATTTTTTCTAATAGGCATATTAGATACTGCAGAAGAATTTAAAATCTGCAGATTCTGAGCTTTATTTAAAGGAAAAAAAACATTAAAATTGAATTGTGAAACATTTTCGTTAACTTTCTAAAATTCACTGTAGAGTGAAGGAAACGTACTTCCAACACAGATGGGTTAAACAAACAAAAAGAAAACCAAGAAATGCTTCTAAGCTATACAACAACCTCTCTAATTTTTCCTTAAAATGAAGGATATGAAACTCGCTGATACAAAGCTCAATGAGAAATTGTGCAAAAGGAGAAAGGTTCATATTGATGGTGAAGTAAGAATTCACTGTGGACGCGATCCTCACCCAGGAACACAAGGTGGCTGTAGTTCTCCAGCATCACATCCTTGTACAAATCCCACTGAGCAGGGTCCAGGCATTCCCTCTCTTTTGGAGAGAACTCAATGGCCACATCTCTGAATGACAGCATTTCCTAAAATAGAAACCAATGAGTAATACCACACTTTAAATTAATTAAAACCACTATTGATATAAATAGCAATAGGCATTTTGTCTGTCATTAGCATGTTGATTCTTGTATAGAAGAACAAAGGTTGGAGAGACTGAGCCTGCAGAAGAGAGCTGGGACCCTCGTCTGACTCTCCAAGCCTAGGACAGCCTAAAAAGGCTGTGAAATTTTCTGCTATTCTCTCATTCTCTATCAAAGCCACCTGCAAAAGCAGTGAAAATTACTTTCTATCCTTCCTTTCTCTTTCCTTAAATCGAGGGTAAAAGGTTGTAGTTTACTACTACATTTTTTGAATATTTAAAATATACTAGACATTACTCTGATCTTATTTTTATTACCCTTTTCCACTTTTTTCTCAGACAGGTACTGATGTTTGATATCTGTGTCTTGATGTGCTGTAGCTGAGAATTATAATTGCTGATGCAAGTACTTCTTATTTTGAAATATTCTATAATTCAGTATTGCTGTTTTTCATATCTTATTGAGTGAAGTAACAAAAAACTAATGGGAACAATAATAATATTTTCCTTTTTATTACTGTATTAAAAAATTAGGGATTTATATATTAAAGGAATATTTGGTATTAATTTTGAGTAAGTTTTGCAGTTTCAGTATGACCATCTTCCCAAACACTATATTCCAGGCTTCAGAAATGTACACTACACAATGCTTACACACATCCAGCATTTGGGGCAACAGTACTGTGAGCTTCACCCTATACACTGTTTCAGAACATCTGTTGTTCAGTAAATCCCCAGGCCTCAGATTCCTGATGTCTCTGATTGATGAGAAAGATCATTACACCCCAACTTCTGTGAGTTACAACTCTTTGTGTGTAGCTATGGTTGTGATCCAGTAGGTCTTATCTTCCTGTGCCTGGAATAATTTCTACCTTTGCTGGGCAGTGGTGGCACACGCCTTTAATCCCAGTACTCAGGAGGAAAAGGCAGGCGGATCTCTGTGAGTTCGAGGCCAGCCTGGTCTACAGAGTGAGTTCCAGGACAGCCAGAGTTACAACAGAAAAACCCTGTCTTGAAAAACAAAAAAAGAAAAAAAAAATTTCCATTTTCATTCACCATTGTCACAACTTACATAACTTTATTCCTCTTTTTTTGCAAAAGCTTTTAAATTAAAATTTTTACACTTAATTTTTCCCTCTCCCTCCTTACTCAGACCCCTCCCATGATCTCCTGTCACTCCTGCTCAAACACACGGTGGCTTCATCTTTAGTCACTTTTGTTATACCTGCATGTATATGCATATGCACAATTAAATAAATATGAACTGTTGATTCTGTTCAGCGTTGTTTTGAGGGCTGACTCCTTGGTGTTGGATAAAGAGTGAGAAAAGGCTCATCCCTGGGGAAGACTAATTCTTTCACTCTCAACATGTCTCAAATCATAACAGGCATTGTACAGGTGCCTGTAGTCCATTGTGCAAGAGTGGGGCCGCATGGGATGGCCCCTGCAGGCAATCATGTGTATCAGTATTGTAGCTGTTCGGATCTTTTCCAGGCAGCCACATCACTGAGATACCATGGGTGCAGCTTCCCTTCACTTTCTAGGAGACACAAGCTCACAGCACACATGTCAGATTTCTGGCCCTTATAATCTAACAGCTCTCTTTCCAGAAATACTCCCTGAGCCTTATGTCCAGGAATTATGCTCTAAATGTATCCGTTGGGGCAGGGTTCCATATGGTCATTCGAACTCTTGAGTTTTGATAAGTTTTGGTTTTCTATTATACTCTCTGACTGCTGCTACGAGAGGCTTCTTAGAGAATCAGTGAGAGCTACACTTCTCTGTAGGTCTAAGGAAAGTATCTGGAATACAGGTAGGGATTATGGTGGGTTGGTAAATTAGCAGCAGGAACTCCTCTACGACCGAGGACCCAACTAGCCATGTGTAGCAGCATATGCTTCCAGGCATGATTTCTCTACTATTGAGCAGGACTTTAGTCCAATTAGACAGCTGCCTATGCCAAGATATGAGAGTCACTGTTGTACCTTTAGGGATGGCTGACCATACTGGTCATTGTTGTGGTTCACAGGTGTAACAGCTAAATAGAACTGTTTATCAATCTCTTCCTGGGAAGCTTGCAAAGCCCCTTCCATCACTATGAAAACTGGTCCTTAGGTAAGATGCTTTCAGGTCAGATCCAGCGCCAATCCCCAGTCTTGTGTCTGAAGTGCAAGGCGTCTTCATCATCAGGAGGAGGGAGAAGTTATAGTCACAAGAAGTCTGGTACAGTGCAAAAGTATGCTTGTAAAGAATGACTAAACAGGAAAGTCTTTTATCTAAAGGGCAGAGTGAAGCTCAATAAGGGGGACAACGGACTCTAAGTCACAGTACACTGAAGAAAGTTAGGGATTAGAAAACCCAGCAGTTTCTCAATAGAAAGCATCTGGCCTCTGTTGAATGTTTCTTTGTAGCTAGGAGAACACTTTCCCACATTTACAAGTAAATGGAAAGCATAGACTCCAGTCTTCTTTATTTATCAGATGGCCGGAAGCAGGAAAAATGTGCAGCTTGGGGAATGGAAGAACTCAGGGCAGAGTGAAGATGGAAACACTGCTCTGAGAGAACTGGCGCAGGTCCCCACGGTGAGCTGACCGCAGCGACCACTCCCAAGGCTGCCCAAAGCCAGCTCCGACTCTCCTATGTGGGGAAGCGTCTGCTGTGCTCAGGTGGACCACCTCGCTGTGGGCCTCCCGTGGGCAAGAAGACCTGCCTGCCACCAAGATCACATTTTGCTGGATTTTAGGTAATATAATTAAACATTTCAGGGGCAATTGAGCCTAGCAATGTTCATTTCCCATGGAGAAGGAATGCAACTAATTTCCAGCCAGAGAGGGACAGGCTGTGGTTCATTAAACATTGCTGCAAATTCAAAGTAAGCGCTACATTGGTCATTGGAGTGTCACTGTCCACCCCTCAAATGGAGACTGATCCTATAGACAAGCCCACAACAACAGCATAGACAGAGCAGAATACACGAGAATTCTGACATCTCCTGTCAGTGTCCCTCATATATATATGTGTGTGTGTGTGTGTGTGTGTGTGTGTGTGTGTATATATGAAAAAAAAATATATTTTCTTGACAGAATCCCGACAAACCTGGCTACTAGCACACTGTGGGAAAGTCAAAGCTACATGCAAAGACAGGGCTGTGTGACTTCTGAGGCCCCAACACTAGTGGCCCTCCATTCAGACCTGGCTTGTTTATCAAGTACAGAACACACCGCTTTAAAAACTCACTCTGCACATCACGAAGTGACAACTCACTGGTCTCTGTCCAGCTCTTGACTCACATGAGCATGGCATGCAACAATCATTAGTTTCCGCCTGATGTCATCACATTAGGCTATACCATGACTCAGTGCATGGAGCTGGAACACCGAAAAGGACACGGAGGTCCACGTACTGTGTTTTTATCGGAAACATGGAATATATAATTAGAATTTTATTTCAAAATAGGTATCACATGCTTTGCTCTGTACCTTAGGCATCTAGATGCATATGTGGGTTTTTAAAGAGTCAGTTTATTGGTAGTGAGTCTTCTTAGTAACATAGTAAGTGGAGTGTATCCAGAAACCAGTCTGGACTCACATTCTCAGCCATCTGACTTATTTTTGTGTAACTACTGCAGAGAACAGAACACTGTAATGCAGATTTGGAAGTCATCCAGGCAATCAGACATACATTTAAAGCTCAAAACACATCACTGCATTTGAAAATAACTACTGACAGAAACTTTCATAACCCCAAAGAGAAAGTAATGAAGACCTGCGCTTCTCAAGTTTATTCCTTGCTCATGTGTTTGACTCCTTTTCAGATTTGTCCAAATAACTTCCGCATCAACTCTCTATGGCCTCTGACTTACATCACGTAGCTCCCCAGGAACGGAGTGTCATGACCCAGCATCAGCCTTTAGAGTTTTCCAAGAACAATTAACATAGTATTTGCAGTACGTGAGTCTGTAAAAATGAATAACACCTTCTCTTATATCATCACTAACAAAACATTGTCATACACTGAAAAGAGCTTGGAAGAAATAGGACTGTATGCCATGGGACACTGACCTCTTCTCTGAGGAAGAGGAAGTAATCCTTCCTTGGAAGTTTGGCTTACTGGCTGTACATGGCAATACCCCATGTCAACAACCGTGGAGGATGTGTCTGTCATGATCCGCATACAGAGCTAACGTTCTGTTCTGGCTAAGTGTAAAGAAGCATTCCACTCACAGTTGGATCTGTGGTGCAAGGAGCAGGATGGCATCCAGGCAGCAGGGAAAGAGATGTGAACGTAAACCACACAGGGCTGCAGGAGTCAAGGAGAATGCCAGGGTAAAATGGGAAATGCTGGCAGCCTCAGATTAGATACGAAAGGAGCAAATGGAAAGAATTCACTGAAAACCAGAAGAAAGCATCATCTGAGCATGCCAGAAACTAACAGGTTACTATCCAAAGACAGTGACTATTCACTGCAGATATGGAAGAATACTCAAAGTAGACTTCCGTGTCATAAGTCAGTCTCCAGCGCACACACATCTGGTTTGACCAAAAAGGGGCAAAACACGAAACTACACAAAGGACAGGGTGAGGAGCCTAGAATGTGCAAATCACAGGACCCTGGGTGACTCAGAGCTCTTCAAACTCATCTTTTAATGCTTATGACATAACATAAATACTCAGAAAATCTTTTCCATAAGAACTCTACAGGGAACATCACGGAACCTGCATGCTACATTCAGTGACAGAGTTGGTCAAAAAGGCATTTGAGATAACAGCCTAGAGTGGAAGACAAGGCTGTGAATGGAGAGCAATGCACACAGCCTGTCAGATGTGCAGGGCTCTGGTTCCTCCACGGAGTCAATCAAGCCCCCATGAATCACTATAAATGCCAAGACCCACATCTGTCCTCACACCAACTCGTATCTCCTGTGGGATATTGGAATTAGATATTTTATAGTTATATACAGTTTTTAGTGGGATCATACTCCTGTGGACATGCTGTATGGGGGAAGGGTGCTTCCTGGTGCCTTGTAACATGTAAAGGACTTGCTTCCTGCACCTATTCCTAGCACCTCTGTGCTAAACAATGGAGTAGCCTCCTAGATCTCCACATAACAAGTCATTTTGTTTATGTTAATGCAGATGAAGGATCCCTATAGCCCTCAGTGGTTTGCAGCCTGGAGATGAGTGAAGACTCTGGCTCTTCCCCAGCTTGGACATTGCTAGGATAGGCTCCACTGGCAGACCTTGAGAGGTGTTAGGTTCCATTCATTTGTATAATTGAGGCCCCTGTGTAAAGGAAGGAGGGAGTTAGGGGCTGAGGCAGAGGGAAGGCATGAGGAGAGCCCCGTGAAAGGATGTGAGATGGACTCTGCCTAAGCCACCTGGATATTGCATCCCTGAGAGTTGTCCTTGCTCATTATTAATATATCACCATACTAGTAACAATTCCTTAACAACTGGCACACCAACGTGGGGCAAGAACACACGTGGGCACAAGAGCCCAGGCACAGATTCTACAACGAACCAATGGACACACAGTACAGCAAGAGCCAAGGCAGAGATCCTACAACATGTGGTGAACAGAGATCCTACAAAGAAGAAGGCAGGCACAGGACAGGTAAAGCAAACTCAATATAAAAGGTAGTTAATAAAGGTATTAAAATAGTTAGAGAAAGAATGAATATTAAGTTTGGAAACACAGTTGTGGGAAGCCCCCCGATTCTGGGCCTAGATTCTGCTGAGAGCCTCTGGCTATACGCCTATTCCTTTACTGGGAGATTTTTCTGAGCAAAGCTGAAGTCACAAAACAGGACTGCCCAGAAGCAGCTAGTTTTGGGGAAGTCAAAGATTACCTAAGGAACATTCCTTCTTTGGGTGGGCGTCTAGCCCCACCGAATGAGATCATAGCTCTGGGTGAGTGTTTAGCCCCACCGAATGAGATCATAGCTCTGGGTGAGCGTTTAGCCCCACTGAGTAAGATGATTGCTTTGGGTGGGCATTCAGCTCCAGCTAGTAAGATGAAGGCTTACATTTGACTATAGAATAAGATGCTTTAATCATATATTGTTTTACATTGTGACTAATACTCTCGTTGTATACCTGCTGTTTCCTTGGTAATTATTAACTTTGTAACTGCTGTAATTGCACATAAACCCCTGAGAAAAAGAGTATAAAAGCTGAGACAAAAATTAAACTGTAGCTCCATTCCATCTGAACTCAAATGATACCGTGTGTGCCTAATCTATCCCCTTTCCTTTCCCTCCTTTTATCATAAAGCCCTTCAGTCCCACCCCCCATTCAGATACTTTCCGACTTGTCAGGCTGATCCTGACACATAGTAGAAGAGTTTATACTAATTCTCCTCACCGCAGGAGATAACATAGGTCCTGAGCAGTGCAAAGAGAGGAGAGGAGAAGCGTAGCAGATACAGATTCAGTTTGGATACAAAAAGTAAGAAACAAAGACTAGGGCCTCCTATGGAAAGAGGAGAACTGCAGAGAAAGAAATAGAGTTTAAAGATAATGAGAAGAGTGTATGCTAATTCTTCTCACCTCAGGAGGTCATATAGCTCCTGTGCAGTGTGGAAAATCACAGGGAAAAATGTACACAGATGCGGATGAATCTAGGGGAGGAATCACAGATTCATAGACCTTCTGAAGGAAGAGAAGGTAACAGATGAAGGGAATGCTCCTTAAAAAGGGGAGTCACTGAAAGAAAGAAAGAAAGAAAGAAAGAAAGAAAGAAAGAAAGAAAGAAAGAAAGAAAGAAAGAAAGAAAGAAAGGAAGAAAGAAAAAGAAAGGAAGGAAGGAAGGAAGAAAGAAAGAAAGGTACACAGAAGTCTCTTAAGGAAGGAGAGGGTTAAATAAGATAGAAAAAGAAAATTTTTCCATGTTAAAAAATGAAAAATACTATAGAACAGGGCATTTGGGCCCTGCATAGTGTTCTATCAGAGATCTTAAGAACAATAAAGGCAGAGGATAAAAAGATAAATACTTCAGTTGAGACTTGTACAATGTTAATTTTGATTATTATTTTTCTGGTAATTAAAATTGTATACTCAATAGCTATTGTGGTTTTCTGTGCTTTTTTGAAGAAAAAGGACAATACGGAGGGAAAAGGAGAACCTCTTTTCCCTTCACAGGACACAGACTGAGACAGGGAGAAAGATCAAATGTGAATTACAAAAATGCAGGCCTTATAATTAAAAGTATATCTTTTATACTTTTATAAAACTTTATAACTTTATAAAACTTTATAACTTTTATAAAAGTTATCTCACAAAGAAACAGAGAAAATTAATCTAGAACCTACAGTGCCACTTTCACTTTTAAATGAACTGTGGTGGCGGCCCAAAGTTGGTAAAAAAAACAAAAAAAAAACAGCCTTAACTTACCCAGTTACTGTACAAGAATTTAAAAAACAATTAGTGCCTGCTACAGCAGGTACCACTGCTCTGGACCTTGCTATAAATAATCCATTTATCAAAGAAAGAGCAGCTTCAGTGGATAAAACAAAAGATTTTAAAGGTATAAAAGACCAAATATTTTGGCAGATTACTAGGTTACAAGTAAATGGAGTTTTGATTAAACTGTTAATAAAAAAAAAATGTGACAGTAATCAGAAGACTCTTGGAATTCAGACTGGCATCTTCAGGAGATATCTACAGTATCTACTGAAAGATTAAAGCATTAAAAACGTATGCAAAGCCCAAACAAATGTTACATTTAAAATCTATGAGTGAGTCTATGTATTTTCCCATGGTTATAAAGACATGGTGCTTGAGCTGCATTCAGATGGCTTGCCTCTTTAATCCCAGCACTGGGGGAGGAAGAGGCAGGCAGATCTCTGTGAGTTTGAGGTCAGCCTGGTCTACAGAGTAAGTTCCAGGACAGCCAGAGCTACATCAGAGAAACTCTATCTCGAAAAACAAAAACAAAAACAAACAAACAAAAAAAGAAGTTTGGGCCTTGGGGGTTGGAGAGATGGCTCAGCAGTTAAGAGTACCTGCTAATCTTCCAGAGGACTCTGCTAATCTTCCAGAAGACTTGGGTTCCTTTCCCAGCACCCACATGGGAACTTAAACTCCTGTTCCAGAGGGTCTAACACACTCACACAGACATACAAATATATTAAGAAAGAATGAAAGAAAGAGAGAGAGAGAGAGAGAGAGAGAGAGAGGAAGAAGGAAGGAAGGAAGGAAGGAAGGAAGGAAGGAAGGAAGGAAGGAAGGAAGGAAGGAAGGAAGGAAGTAAGTAAGTTAGTTTGGGCCTAAAATTCCACTCAGGGGGCCTGGTCCACCAAAAGTCTTGTCCTTGGAAAAATTGGTGCCTGGTTTTCTCTGGTTGGCAGAGGGAATTTGTTTGTATTTTTTGTTCATGGCTAGATGTTAACAAACTTCGTCATTATGACATGGAATACATTACCCACAAGGCACAGCGAGCAGCATTGGAATTGCCCACACTGCATGGACGCCAAATGCTGTTTTGTTTTACTGTCCTGAAGTCTAATTTGGCCTACAAACTTATAACATTAAGTTAATAATTTCAAAAGCCACATGTGGATTGTATTGGATCACGTGTCCTTATACCAGGTTAAACATTCAGATCACCAGGTGACCCCTGTGTCTTTGGGAACTGGAGGCAGACGGCTAGAGGCTCCCATTGGCTGCTGACTAGCACACAGTCAGGACCCCTACTGTAAGACCTCTGCTGACAGGCAGACAGCTAAAACGCTGGTTTGTTTTGTTTTTTGTTGTTGTTGTTTGTATGTTTTGTTTTGTTTTAAAGATAAAGTATTATTTTTTAATGATAAGGTTTGGCTTTGCTTTAAAATTGGGATTTTAAGATTGGGTATTATAAGGACAATCTAAAAGTATTAAAGTTTAATAATTGGACATTTATAAAAATCAACTTTTAAAACGTTTGGTTTATGTAAGTTGATGGATTTTAAAATAACATAATTTTATAAAAGTATTTAATGCCTAATTTTAAAATATGCAATTTGCCTTTTATATAAAGGTAAAAATTTTTACTCTAAATATTATTTTTCACTCATTTCATTTCATATAGAATCATATGTTTTTTACATGGTTAATGGTAAACAAAACTTCAGTTTGATTTTTTTTAAAAGAAGGTATTATAATTAGCTATTGTAACCTCAAAATAAAAAGTCAGAAAGGTGCTACATAGAGGAAAGGTTGTACTTTTTGTCTTTCCAGGAAGAAGAAGGAAGTCCTAAGATGACTTCTGGTTTAAAACATCCAACAGAGAATATCTAGGGACCACTGGACATCTGAAGAGAAATATCAGCTCCATCAAGAAGAAATGCCTATGAGAAAGCATAAACTGGTGACTTAGAAAAAAAAATAGTGTTGTTATATTTGCCAAACAGTATTGCATATTAGTTCTCAGTGTGGCGACACAACACCTAAGTGTCTTGTTAGTGAAATGAAAATAGACACACCTGTCCTAGAGACAGTACTATAGTCTGGCATGCTAAGGATAGCTTGAAAAGGTTTGTGGGTACTGAGACACAACGTTTTAGGTATATAAATTCTAATGTTTGGCTGTTATTATCACATACTTCAAGCTTTCAGATTTAAATGACTTGGAGAGAAGATTCCAGAACCCCAACACAGCTTGGTCAACTTGTAAAGACTGACTGTCTTTAATTAATAATAATTAATTATTATTTAATAATATTAATCATATCAAAATTAATAATTAATTTAATAATTGTTATTAATAATTCCTGAAACAGGTCTCCATCCTGAAAGGCGTTCACACTTCCAATATCACACCGTCTCTAATGGGACAGGATGAGTTAAAATTTCTGTTATCTTTCACCCTGCACTGTAGAATCAACATTACTGGGATAATGCAAAGCTCAGCTTTCTCCCTTTATGGCATTGTTCTGCCTCTTTAGGGAAGGGCTGGTGTGAGGATTCAACTCACAGGCGTGGATATGGGGGATTGGGGGATTCCTATTCAGGGTTAATGGTCCTTAAAGCTTCATTTCAAAGAATATAGGACGAAAACCGCATACACTAATCTCCCCTACAGGACTCGTTCTCTGGAATCTAGCAATTTCTGTTGAGTCTTGACAGCAAACTAAAGAGGAGAATGATCTCAGAGCCACCTGACTCATTTCCTAGAATTGTTCCCTCTTCCCTTTATTGTGTAATTGTTCTCCTAAAATATTAGCCAGGCATGCCTTCTGCTTCTGTAATCTAGTTTAACTGCTGTTTGCTCAGGAAAACAAAACAAAACAAAAACATAATGCCTCCCATAGCAGGAAATTACCCAAATTTGACACAATTGTGGTTTGTGCCTTTAAAAACTCCAGCCCGTCTTCCCCTTTTGCAGAAGCTCTCAGATTGGCAAAATGTTCTAAATAAAGGTTGTTTTTAATCTTTTAGTTCCTAGTTTTATTTAGTGGTCTTTCTCAGTGGTCTTGAACTCTAATAGAGGGCCATAAAGTAAAGAGGACCAGATAGATCTCTGCTTGCCTAAACTTACTGAAAAACCGAATAACAGCCACGAGAGAGTGGCCCAGCTAACGAGCCAAGGCTTTCACCATCGAGCTGGAATGTGAGCTCCCAGCACCACCTCCAGCCACCCACACTGCCAGCCAATCCTGGTTCTTCCGAGTTTCCCCATTCCTGAAGTACCAAGCCAGCTCCTCTGTCCCAAGCACAAGTTGGATTCAGGCAGCCAGATACATTCTGACAAAGTGGTCACTCCCAGCACCATCCCGGTCGCCCTCTCCCGAGTCCAGACGGGCAGCCCGACGTCACCCCGCTAACTTAGCCAAGTGTCTCCATGTCAGAGTCTTCCCGCCCGCCTCTTTCCCGCCCTGTCCGCTCCCTCAGGACCCCGCACCCCTCACCGTCCCTCAGGCTGCTCTGAACCCCAGACCAACCTCCACGTCAGAGATGCACCGGGAGAACGACACAGGACCAGACTGTCGTCTAACTTTGGGCAAGATTCGCGTGCGCTTGACCGAAAGCGGGACCGTGCGTTCAAAAGTCCCTCCCTGTGACGTCACAGCTGTACAGACTACATTTCCCACAAGTCTGTGCGATGGAGTTCCAGGAGCCCAAGGATAGCTATTTGTTCTGTGTTTCTGCCCTGATATCTGCAATAGAGCCTTTTGGAGTTAAAAAAAGGTGGAGACCACGAACTGCATCGAGTTGTAATTAGCTGAAGTTTTATTTAAGATGCAGCTGTCTTATATTCCCGTGGCCCATCTTAAAGAGAAGGGGGGGTCTTAAAGGCAAAGGTCACAATTTATTTCCACCGTATTTACAGCTACGTGACGAACTGTCTCACTCCCAGATAAGTTGCTGTAAGCTAGTTTACAGAAACCAGAGCAAGCGTTAATTATTTCACAGCAGTTTTATGATTCAGGGGGCGGGGGGAGGGAGAAGGAGTTGCTGGGAGCTTATCTTTTAGGAATCTAGAGTGAGTGCCTAGCACAAAATGGAGTTTTCCTTAGCCATCATTGGATATGGAGAGAAAAAGCTGAGTCAGTTCATGGACAGAAAATAAGGCTGCTTTTAAAATTCCAGATTCACAACAGAAGATATTTGAGTGAGAATCAAACCTTTCAACAATTATATTTATTAGGTTTACAAGTTGTTTCTGGTCAATATGTTGTGATTTAAATCCTTAATCTACTTATTATAAAATGTTACTAAAGCCTGAAAAAAAAATCACTTTGCCAGGTATGGTGGCATATACCTTTAGTCACTCAGGAGGCAGAGACAGGAGAAATTGGTTTCGGGATAGCCAGAGCCATATAGTAAAACCTTGTTTCAAAAAAGGAGGAGGGGAAAGGGAGGACATGGGAGGAGGGAAGGGAGGGAAAAATCATGTTAACTCAGTTTTATTTAAAAGCAATGGAAGCAAGAACAAAGTTAAAAGTCCTGCTCTCTGATGTGTACTAGCAAAGATCTCCCAGAATCTATCACAGTATCTTTCTGTCTATAAGCCCTTTGTCAGTATTTTCATCCATTAATCTATGTAAGAAATGTAGTTTTGTTTTTTTTTCTGAGACCTCTATCAGAATTTCAGCAACATTTCCCTGGGTTTTCAGAACGCAGGTAAGCATTAATCATCAGGTGTTCTCTGAGCTCATGCTTACTGTCCCTCTCCCAAGACAAAGGATGCACAGATCCTGGATCTGGTGTATATAAAGACTCCGGGCCCATTATCCATTGTTGGAATTCCCCATGCAGAAGTTTGATCTGTCTTGTGCAGTTTCCTTTGGCTTCTCTGATGCTGAAATTGTTCTTATGTAGCAGTATTTTGAAAGTCAAGAGTATCTGCCTTTAACTTCCCTCAGTCCCCCCCCCCAAACAAGATACAGGAATGATTATTCTTGAATACAAAGATAGCAGAAATATATTCACAGAAAATCAAATGATCTCTTTGGAAATTGACAACCTAATACCCCATTTTAAACCATAACCTTCTACCCTGGTAACTTCCAGTTTCACTTCCATCTCTAAGTATGTATATAATTTAGTCCAGCTCTAAAAATCCCCATAGACTTTAATAGTCCCACACTGCCTAAGATTACAAGAGTATTACTACAACATGTAATGCAAGTGGAAATGCACCTACTGCAGAAGGGAGACAAAACCTAGCAAGGGAGGATAGAAACAAAGTAAGACAAAAATGCATTGGTAAAACTCAAATCCCACAGCATCACATCCATGGCATCTGAGGCTCTAATAAAATGACGGGCAACACCACACCTGCATCTCTGTGGCCTGAAGCAGAGATAGCCCTTTGTTATGGAAGTTTTTTTTTTAGTTGTGTTTAAAATAATTGTTTTTGTGCACTGCTGGAAAAAGGCATGCATAGGCCTTGGCATTTTGTATTGTATGCAGGTGTTGGATTTATGTGGGGGAAGTTGATTGCTTATGATCAGCACCTGAGGAGTTCTGAAAAAATAAAAACACCTGAGCTCAGTTGCTCTGGGTTCCAGTGTCCAATCTGGCACTGGCCAGGATGGTGGTTCCCTCTGCTGAGGTCTGACAGAGATTACACATATGAAAATGCGTCAGTCTCTTCCTTGCTGAGCCACTACAGTAAGGTGTCTTAGGTTAACTGATCCCTTTTCATACAGGATTTTTCAGTGGACAGTCTTATGATTCTGACATGAGCACATTGTGGGGTTCCAATTCAACTTAGCTATGACCTGCACTGTCTCATACAATGGCCACACAGGGACATTTGAGGGGAAAATGTACATCCCATAAACTCTCCCGAAGCAATTCCCTGTAACATTGCTACAAAGCTCCATGTTGACTGAGGTGTTGCATCATAAATGCCTATAAAACCAATAGCACATGGACAATGATTCCATGTTCTGCTTCCATCTTGGGATCCTGCCAGGCCCAATAGCAGAGCTTCTTTGTCTCTGGGTGCAGACCTTGGGGAAACACTTTCCAAGAACAGTATTTTTGAGCATGGAGTCAAAATGGCATTTTCAGTTTGGGCTCTCTCCTTTTAAATGAATTTGCACTGCCACAGAATAGAGACTTCCAAGTATGTGGTCTTGGCTCAGGGCACCTTTCATGTTGTCAGTACAGAGTACCAGGATTCTCCTATTGGAGCTAATTTCTGTAATAATTACAACAAATTTCACAGTTGTCTCTTCTAGAAATATAAAGTCATTGTGGTCTTAAATGAGAATGTCCCCAGTAGGTTCATATATCTGAATATTGGTTCACAGTTGGTGGAACTGTTTGGGAAGGATTAGGAGGTGTGGCCTTGTTGCAGGCGGTGTCACTATGGGGTGTGCTCTGAAGTCCCAAGATCCCATGTTATTTCCAGTTACCTTTTTCTGACTCCTACTTGTGGATCAACGTGTAAGCTCTCTGCTATTACTGTAGAAACATGCCTTCCTGCCTGTTGCCAAGCTATCTACCAGAGAACAATAACCTTCTGAAACCATGAGCAAAACATTAAATTCTTTCTCTTCTGAGTTGTCTCACAGCAATTAAAAAGTAACCATCAATTCATTCTGTTCTGTGATTTTTCTAATGAAAAGAGAAAGACTGCCTAGTTACCTCAGGTTGGGCTATAATCACAGACTAAGCAAACATGCCACCCAAATACCTATTTTCATGGGACAGTGAGTTTATTGGGGTTTATAGGAGCATGATTGAGGGACAAGAACAGGAACAGAGATGAGTTAAAGGTAGCAGCAGCAGCAGAAGCAGTACTAAAAGGCTACTGGACCCTAGATAAGAATCCAGAAAAGCTACATCCCTGCAGCTCACTGCATGACTTGCAGGGTGCTCTGCTGATAAGTAGTCTCCTCCTCTTCAGCCCTTACTTTTTAAAATAAAATTCAGCATGGATGGTATTGTGAATTTTGTGAATTCCCATGGTTATCACATGTATACTTCTTGAAGGTTAATGAGGTCACCTCTAAGATTGGATTATTTCACTTCAGAGCAAATTGCTCTTGGTCACATTGCATATACTGCCATGATGGAGGGAACAGTGAGTGCTTCTATAGAGTAGTGTTTATAGTGTCATGGGCCTACTCACATAAAATGGAGCTATACTGTAGCGGAATATTTGAACTTACTCTCAATTTTGTAAAGTTACATGCACATCTGTGGAGTGGTATGAACTTTGAATAGCTGCTGTATCTGTCACAGGAACTGCTGCCAGAAGGTCACCTTCTTAGCTGTTAGAACTAGATTTCTGGGTGTGGATGGGCTGCAGCTTTCTTGAATATAGAAAGAATGCTAGTTTGGAGTACTGGTAATTGTCTACCCAATAGCCAAGGACAGAGCAATTATTGCCCACTGAGATCTTAATGTTAAAAACATTTGATTGTATTGTGGCTAATGGAGGAACTTTTTCTAGTCTTCTCCCTCAGCCTAAGTATTGGACAAGAACTACCTTTCCTGGGGTCTTGACTTCACCTGTAAAATGATGCCGTGTCAGCTGGCTAGAGACTGGGGGTTGGTATACTGTGGAAGTTCTGTTCATTAAGCAATTAAGACTTTTGTATTTGTGGGGGCTGCCTTTTCTCAATAAATTATCTGGATTCCATGTGCTCTGGGACTGTCCATAAGAGAGGTCGACCCTTTGCCTAGGCCATCAGGCTTGCATCTTGGAGAATCGTCCTATTCTTTATTGAACCTGCTTGAGATGTAATATTTCCATCTACATAGACACATTTAGGCAGGCTCTTGCCTCATTAATCTACCATAAAAGTTTCCTAACATATAACCAGAAATTCTGCCTCCTAGGTGATTCTAGATCTCATCATTTGAACAGTCATACACTTTAAGCAACTGAGTTTGGAAGCCATCTAACATCAGGGGTGATCTCATCTGCCATAAGTGTCCTAGTAGTGAGAGTCTCAGAAATATCCTAATTGCTGTACCTCACTTTGGAACATAGCCTTTACATGAATCTGAAGAACAGGAGTGTAAGATTCTGCATGGATCAATCTGGACATGAGGTGATACTTCAATGAGTAGGTCCATCTTTCCCTGACTCCATTTATGTTTGCTTAAACTCTTCTCAGCCCTCTACTCTTCTTCCACATTTACATGGATTCTGTTGTTCATAGATCATTTCTTAAGGCTTGTGGGACAATTTTCTGTATCAGCCTGATTACTGTACCTAGACATCTTGTTTGCTGTCTTAATTTCTCTCTGCATTTTATTCAGTTTGATTTGTCACTTATAAATAAGTTGCTCTGTAGGCTCACTCTTGTTTTCTGACTTTCCATGTCACTCATCATAGAACTAGGAAGAAAAACATACAATGGAACATTAAAGAAGAGATTTAAAAAAAAATAACAATGTTAGTTAAAAAGACAGCCAAATATATCATATTAGCTGACCTCAAACTCTACCACAGAGCCATAGTGAGAAGGGCTGCATGGGATTCACAAAAAAAAAAAAAAAAAGCAAAACAAAAAACCATACAAATCAGTGCAATGGAAAGTAAGACCCAAGGATAAATACTAAAGCAATGGGCACATTAATGTTGACAAAAGTGTAAAAGCCAGACCCTGGAACTGACAGCCTTTTCAATAAATACTGTTGTCAAACCGGATATCCATCTGAAGAAAAATGAAATTAGATTTGTATTTCATCCTTCACAAAAAAAAAAAATCTATTTAAACTAGACGGGAGACATGAATTTAACACTGAAAATGCAAAAATTGTCTCACGGCAATGGTTGTAGGGCTCTCTAGAGGCACAGGATGGTGGAATGTAAATACAGAGCAGAGTTTACTAAACTGGCTTACAGGATGCGGTGCAGGCAGTCCAACAATGGTGCTCTCACCATGAAAAATGAATCAACCTCGCAGCTGTTCAGTACAGGAGGCTGGGTGTCTCTGCAGTTCCAGTCTGGTGCTGAAGAGCTCTGGAAGGTACTTGAAGTTACTGGTTTTTAGTCTAGTTGCAATCCAGAAGATGCTGGGTTTAATAGAGGATGGATAGCAGTGAGAAAGCAAATTTCCTTTCTTTCATATCCTTTGATGTGTACTATCACCAAAAAGTGTGGCCCAGCTTTAGGGTGGGCCTTCCTTCTTCAAACAATATGGTTAAGAAAATCCCTTAGAAGAGTGCCCAGAAGTTTGGATTTCAGTCGATTCCAAGTCAGGTCATGTGACAACCAAGATGAGTCACCACAGCACAAACACACATGCCCATACCTTCAAACCACACACATTAAAACTTTTACTGAAAAGGGGTAAAAGGACATTCATAACCTATAACATAGGTTATACTGATGCTACATGTGTGACTGTATGTGTGTTACATGTACAGGACGACAGGTAACATTTTTAAAGTGAATGGGGTAGTCAGAAGGGGCAGAATGAGAGTAATAGAGGAGACAGGTAGAAATACTGATGCATATGTATTATGTCAAATTGACACTTTTACTTGGCATGCAGTTCATGTTACTTTTTCTGTTGCTGTCAAAAATACCTGAGAAGAGCAATTTATAGGAAAAGGGTTTAATCTGGCTTATGGTTGAAGGTCACTGTCTATCATGGTGAGAAAGTTAAGGCAGCAGGAACTTGAAGCATCTGTTCATGTTGCCTCCACAGTCAGGAAGCAGAGAGAGGGAGATGAGCGGTTGCTCTCAGTTTACGCTCTCCTTTTTATACAATCCAGAATCTCAACCATCAGATGGGATCTACCTGTTCCCCACCATCAACAGGTTCTTTGATCTCAATTAAACTAATCAAGAGAACTCCTTCAAAGGAATGGCCTGGGGCTTATCTATGACTAGAACCTAGATTTCATCTGTTGGCAACTGAGATAAGGATCACTTCTCCAGTCCTTGTTACTTGAACTCAAACAGACCTTAAAAACATGTTTTAAGTTTATTTTGTGTACACGTGCATGTGCGTGTCAGTGTGGACCCATACATGGAGGTCATAAGGCAACTTTCAGGAGTGGGTTTCTTCTTTATTACGTGGAACTGGAGAAAAATTCAGGTCATCAGGATTGTTGCAAAGCACACTTAACCCACTGAGCCATCTGGCTGGCTCCAGCTATACCACTTTAAATCTGAACAGTCCTCTCTGCTAAGTCTCATAGTGGTCGCTTTGTCAGTGATTCTCAACCTGTGGTTCACAACCCCTTTGGGGAGTTTTAATGACCTTTTTACTTCTTACAGGTGTTGTCTAATACATCTTACATAACAGATATTTACATTACAGTTCATAACAGTATCAAAATTACAATTATGAAGTAGCACAAATATAGTAACAAAATATAGTAACAAAAATAATTTTATGGTTGGGGGGTCGCCGCAACTTGAAGAACTGTATTAGAGGGTTTCAACATAAGTAAAGTTGGGAACCACTGTCCTATGTCAACTAGAGTCCAACTTTAAAAGTGCATAAAGTATTAAGCAATTCGTGATTTGAAAAGACCATAGTCCACATTTCATCCAAGACAAAGGGCAATCTCTTCATTCTGACCTCCAAAATAAAAGCCTAGCTACATGTTCCTGACATACGAAGGCATAAAATAGACATGCCCATTCTAAAACACAATCATCAGTGCTTGGCAAAGAATGATCAGACATAAAACCAAACTCCAGGATGGCAAATGCTAATCATACAGCTCCATGTAGACATGTGGGGCTTCTTATGAAATGTAGTTAGGGAGCTCCACCCATCCTGCTCAGCCTGCAGGACTCATTTCCTCTGTCCTAGGCCAGCCCTGCTCATTGTCTGCTGTTTCCTCAGCAGATCCTGTCCTTACCTCATATTCCTGCTCCGATAACCTGGGCCATACATTAATTTGGTTATATAACAGATTGAGATCGTCAGACTTGAGTGATCTGCAGGATTCTCATGTCTGTAAAGACTTCTTTAATCATATCAAACACATATTATTTGTAAACAATGCCTCATGTTTACCCACAGTCTGTATTACTAGGTTGTGTCTACTACACGTCCATTACATCCATTCCTGTGTAAATGATAAGAAAATACATTGCTACACTATCGGTATTAGTGTAATTTGCTATTATGAGTTATATATGTATATGTATACATATATGTATATACGTATATGTATATTTCTAGTATATACTAGAAAAGGATCCTACCAAATTCACTGTATGTAAAAGGCTTCCCTACACTATGAATCTACTCATGAACCCTAAGGATTGAACTTCTTTAAGGCTTTATCACATTATTTAATTTGTAGGGTTTCCTAAAAAATTTTTTTGTAATGTTAAGGTGTAAAGAACAAAATAAACAGCTTTCCTTATCAATTGAGCATGTTAGTTTTATTCATGCCTAAATTCCTCATGTTAGTTTGGAACAACTGTTCAATACGTAGCTCCTGTCTTTGCTTTCACAAAGTTCATCTACAGTATGAAATTCTTGGTGTTTAATAAGGGAAACATAAAGTTCTTTGTCATATTCTTTATATCACTAGAGCCTTTTTGCAGTGTGAAAGTTCTGGTGTCAAGTAGAGGCCGAATACATCTGAAGGCTTTGTGACGTTGTCTCTTCTATGGAGTCTGATTGGTAACAGAGGTGTGAGGAAGAGTGACATGCCTCCTAGCATTCTTTGCTGTCCTATTTTGATTTGTTAGAATCATGACCATTTCCTTTGTAGAGGAAATATTTTAACATAAGGGTTACTGTTCCTCCTCCATGGAAGCCAAGACAGCAAGTGAAGCAGAAAGCATGCTTCCTGGCATATTCCTCAGCCTCCTGGCCACCCAGGATTCTTAAGTGACCCAGGAACACCTCTTTAGGGTGGTGCTGCCTGTCCTGGCTGGATGCTCCTACACCACATAACAATCAAGAAAATGCCCCCACAGACATGCCCATAAGACACTCTGATCCAGGAAAGTGCCCACGTAAGAGTCACTCAGATAATGCTGGGCTGTGTGAAGTTGACTCTGAAGCTAAGAAGGACATTTGCATCTGCAGGGTTTCTTACCTACATCAATGCTTTGGTGTTGATGAAGACTGAAGTTCAAGGCTTAAGGACAGTGACTGTACTTGGAGAGTATCTCTGCAGTATGAAATTTCTGTGTATAATTACATAGTGAAGAACAGATAGGGAACTTGCCACGTTGGTTGCTTTTGTAGGCATGGCTAAACCCTGGACCTTTCAACACGAGGAGGGTTTCTCTTGGGTGTGAATTACTTGAGGTTGAACCAGCACTGAGTGATAACTGAAACCTTCCCCGTGTCCTTTACATCACAGCTTTGATGCTCAGGAGGAAGACTGTTGTGTTAAGACATGAAGAACCTCTAAAAGCCTTGTTGCTCCCTTCACGTTTGGACTGTTCATTCTCCAGAATGAACTTTCCTGATGGCAGAATGTGTTGCCTGAGTTGTTAAGCACCCCCCAAATTCTGCTCAAGGTGGTTTCTCCCCATTATGGATTTGCTTGTTTTGGGGTAACATCTGAATATCTATCAAGATTTCCCCACATTCCACACACGTGCCAAATTCATATTAAGAATGAATTCCTTGATGTCTTTTAAGGGATGAAGATCGGAAAAAACCTTTGCCACACTCTTCACACTTATAGGGCTTCTCTCCAGTATGAATAATCTGGTGTTGGTTGAGGCTATCAAGCCTGGAAAAGGCTTTTCCACACTGTTCACATATGTGAGGTTTCTCTCCAGTATGAACTCTCTGGTGTGCAGTAAGGGCTGAGTAATTAGGAAAGGCATACTGACATTCCCCACATTTATATGCATGAATTTTTTGGTGTTTTCTCAGATCTAAAGTAGAGTAAAACATTTTGCCACATTTTTCACATTTGTAAGATTTCTCCCCAGTATGACGCAATTTGTGCCAAGGCAGGTAGGAGAGAGTAGAAAATTTTTTCCCACACTCTTCACACTTGTATGGTTTCTCTCCGGAATGAAATCTTTGATGATCCTGAAGGTGTGGGAAAGAGTAAAACCTTTTGCCGCATTCTTCACACTTGTAGGGATTCTCTTCAGAGTGAATTCTCTGATGACGCTTAAGGAATGCAGAAGAGTAAAACGCCTTGTCACAGTCCTTACACTTATAGGGGTTCTTTCCGGCATGGATTCTTTGATGTCGCTTTAGCAGTGAAGGATAGTGAAATGCTTTGCCACATTCTGAGCACCTGTAGGGTTTCTCTGCAGAATGAATTATTTGGTGTTTCTTCAGCAATAAAGGACAGTAAAATAATTTCCCACATTCTTCACACTTATAGGATTTCTCTGCAGAATGAATTCGTTGATGTACCTTAAGCAGTGAAGGGTAGGAAAATACTTTGCCACATTCTTCACACTTGTAGGGTTTTTCTCCAGTGTGATTTTTCTGGTGTCTATAATGTGTTGAGCGAGTACTAAAGGCCTTACCACATTCTTCACACTTGTAGGGTTTTTCTCCGGTATGAATTCTCTGGTGTACAGAAAGTTTTGAATGAGTACTAAAGGCCTTACCACATTCTTTGCACTTGTAGGGTTTTTCTCCGGTGTGAATTCTCTGGTGTACAGAAAGTCTTGAGCGAATATGAAAGGCCTTACCACATTCTTCACACTTGTAGGGATTCTCCCCTGTACGAATTCTCTGCCGTTGACTAAGCAGTGGGTTACAATAAAAGGCGTTGCTGTAATCTTTACATTTATTGACTGTTATTCCTGTTGATCAAGAGTCGAGATATGAATGAAAGCTTAGTACATTCTCTATGTTTATAATGCTTGTCATTAAAATGGGGACATTTAATCCTACTTACATTCTCATTGATAAATCAGAGACAGCACTACATTTCCACATCTCTATTCACTGAGCATAGTTCAGAAAATACAGCAGGTGGAAACAATCTAAACTTCTACTGAAATAAAAGCCTGATCAAATTTAATACAGAAATAATGGCACATTACTCAAGGTAGCTAGGTAAGTAGCAATTTATCTATGGTGAAGGAATCTCTTAAGGGTATTATGTAAACATAAATGAGTGCTTTAAACAAACAGAGGCATTGTACATGGATATACATGACATCTATCACCTGGGAAGAGAGGAGACCAATGGGGACTGTGTGAGATTGGAGCAATACAGAAATACAAATTTTTATCCTAAGTAAGAGTTTTAGGTTTTTTTTTTAGGTATGAAAACATGTACAACAAGCACATCTACAGTATATTAAATACCACACCTCACGGATTTCAGATAGCATTTTACGTTATATTTGGATGACAAACATCTCAATGATACCAAAAGTATGAGAAGTCTCTAGGTTCACCTGTGAATAACAGAACAGCTGAAGACAACATATTGTCAATGATTAGATGTTAAAATTAGCCTATTTTGTAAAAATTATAAGTTTTCAAGGTGAAACAACCATTCAGCAAGGGAAAGAGACAAAACCCACGGAATGAATACATGAGACTCGTGTCTACACATGAAATAGAAACAGTTCTCACCGTCGCACAGCTACAACTCATGCATAGTGTTATCTTACGCTGTCCTGAAGCGTTTGTCATTGGATAATACACCCACGAAATTATGTAGGTTACATATAGACAAATAATTATAGTTGACCCACTGCCAAGTAACAACACACAGACTATCAAACTGCCAATTAAAAGAAAACAAGAATCTTGGATCCACAAAATTCTGAAAACTTATCGATGAGCTATTAAAACTTCTAGTTTTGGTCAGTTTTAATTTACACTATACATCCACTAAGGGCATGCGCTGTAAATTCTTAATAGTGAGTGTGTGATAGGAAAAAAGTGAGAAAACATTTACATCCTTGATAAAGACACTGATTTTGGTCAACATGACTGTAAGTGATATGAAATATATTTATGTGTGAAGCTGCTGTCTTACAATCGCTTCACCATAGGTCTTTAGAAAGGTGTGCAAATTTTCAGAGGTTTAGAAAACAGTGCTAAGTCAGTTCTGATGTAAACTCAAAAAAAAAAAAAAAAAAACAAAAATCTTTAAATGTCACTGTAAATACCAGCATAACTCATTGCTGGGGAAATACAAAGCTTAAACCATCATAAATGTGTGAGAGCTGTCCTTCTTTGACAACAAAGATACAAAGGAGCAACCTAAAGAACTATTTCCACAGCAACACTGTGCTTCAGTGAGCATGGTAAAGCCCGGCTTTTGTTGAATCTTTGTACCTCAAAAAACTCTGTCCCCTGACCCCTCGCCCCCCCTTTCCTACACACCTGGGTGCACAGTAGCTGCTGCTTGTCTCTTCACACCCGAAGCCCCTTGTCTTTGCTCCAGAAATGTCACCAAGTATGGCTTAGAGAAAGCAAGACCTGTTGTAGGAAAAGGGAACAAGATTGCTTCAGTGTTCTACTGGGAATTGGCATGTCCCTTCCAGTACACTGCTTATAAGGAAAGAGATGATGTGATAAATGATTGCAGACAATTAGTTCCTTAAATGTTTTCTGACAGGATTATTACAATATGTAAAGAAATTTACAATGTCCAGATTCTGAGCTTCACTTTAAAGGGACAAACATTAAAAATGAATTATGAAACATTTTCAATAACATGTGAGGTCCATGCCTATTGCAGCTGAGTTTCTAATATCCCCACTAGAGTGAAAGATGCATACTTCCAACAAAGTTAAACACACAAAAGCGAAATCAATGTTTCTCAGCTGAACATAATCCCTAATTTTTCTTTAAAACCAAGCATATGAAACTCACTGTAAAGCACAAACCCCCGTGAGATGTGGTATAAAGAAAGGAAGGTACATGCTGACAGTGAAATAAGAATTCTCAGTGGACATGATCCTCACCCAGGAAATGAAGGTTGCTGTAGTTCTCCAACATCACGTCCCTGTATAAATTCCACTGAGCAGGCTCCAAGCATTCCCTCTCTTCTGAAGAAAAATCAATGGCCACATCCCAGAATGACAGCATTTCCTGAAATGACGATCAATGAATGATACCACACTTTAATTAAATAAAGCCATTAATAATATGAATACAATAGGCATTGTGGGGCTAGTACTCTGTCAATGTGACACAAGCTAGAAGAGGGAACTTTAATTGAGAATGTGCATTCCATAAGACTGTCTAGTATAGATGCCTACAGAAGGCTGTTCTTAATTATTAACTGATATGAGACAACCCAGCCCGTCGTGGGTGGTTCCACCCCTGGGCAGGTGGTCTCAGATGGTATAAGAAAGCAGGATCAGCAAGTCACGGAGAGCAAGCTGGTAAGCAGTGTTCCTGCAAGGCCTCTGCTCCAGTTCCTGCCTACCTTGACTTTCCTCAATTAGGGACAGTTACCCGAAGTTGCAAGTTGAAACAAATTCATTCTTGTCCAAGGTGCTTTGGTCACAGTCTTTATCACTGTAATAGAAACTCTAGCACAGGTGTCTTGTGCTTATTTGCACAATTTTATGTTTTGTCCATGATGAAAAAGCTAGAATGCTTCTAATACAGGTTAATAATATTCCTCAGACACTTCAGATGTGGTCACATGTTCTCACACTGGACCCATCTTTAAGAGAAGGCAGAAGATCCCATAAACCCATGTGGATACCATATTTTTACAACAGATGAAATGTAAAATGTACACTTCCATAGAAAAACACACATGTAGTGCAACATGGTTGTTTTATACAATCATGAATGTGAAATGCAATGAAAATGGAGACTCTGATGCTATAGGTCTGGCAGAGGTCTGGATTTCTTAATTGTACAATTGTTCAGTAGTGACGTTAATGACAGTGCACCAGGAGACACAGACAGAGTAGCCAAAGGATAGAACAAAAAAGGAAGGATTCACTAAGTATAATCTAGGTACCAGAACCAATTAAAAATCAGCAAGTATAGGAATAACAACACTTTTTTGAGTATTTTAAATACAATAGACATCACCCTGATCTTTTTGTCATTTCTCTTTTCCACTTTTTCTCGGGCAGGTATTGATGTGTTTGATATATTACTAAAGCATCCCTTCAACATATGACACCTGTGTCATTGTGTTGTGTCCAAGAATTATAATCAGTGCTGTGGTGGTCTGAGAGGCGTAAACAATTGTCTCTTTGATCATGCAGAGAGACTGCTGAGAGAGAGCTAGGAAGCTTTGAAGGTAATAAACTGCCAGGACTGGAGGAGGAGTTGGAGCTAGGACTTAGAGCTAGCAGTTGGAGCTGGAACATGCCGTGGTGCTTGCCTTCTTAAGATCTGTCTGGCTTGTATTATTAACCATGTCTCATGTATGTTTATTAATATACTGCCGGGCACAGTAATAATTCCTTACACCTGTTGAGTGTGGGCTTGGGGGCTTTGAAAGCCCAATTGAGCCCCAGACTCTCTCTTTCTATCTTTTGCTAGTGGATCAGATGCATGACCTACCCACTGCTCCCGCACTATACCTGCCTGCCACCATCCTCCCTGCCACGATGATCATGAATGGACCATCTGAGACTGTAAGCAGGTCTGAGCTAAATGCTTTGTCTCGTAATTTGTCTTGTTCATGGTTTCTCTTCACAGCAATAGAACAGTGACTAAGACAGCAATGGTAACTTTTTTTTTTCATTTTTAATTTTTCAATATTTCAGAGATTATGTTTTTCATATTATTGAATAAGGTCCCCAAATGACTTATGAGAGAAAATGTATTACCCCCTCCCTCTTTTTTATGGAATGAAAGAAATAAGAGGGGCTGGAGAGATGGCAGAGTGGTTAAGAGCACTGGATGCTCTTCCAGAGGATTGGGCTCAATTCCCAGCACCCACATGGCAGCTTACAACTGTCTTTAACTCCTATTCCAAGAGATCTGACACAAATGCACATAAAATAAATTATAAAAAAGAAATAAAAGATTTTTATATTGATGAAATATTTTGTAATAATTTTATGGATAAACTTTGCATAGTCTTTTCATCAGTTTTCGTACACTAATATCCTCAATTACTATTTTTAATATTAAAATGTCAAAAATACCGTCTTCTATGCTTCTGAAATGTACATGACATAATGTTTACATACACCCAGCATTCGGGGCAACGGTACTGTGAACTTTATCCTCCTATGGCACTGTCCCAAATCATCCAAGTTCAGTATATTCCCCAAGCTCAGCTTCCTGATGTCACTGGCCAACAAGAAAAACAATTACATCTCCAACTTCTGTGAGTTGCAACTCTCTACATTTAACATATGGATGAAATCATTGTGATTCATGTCTTTCTGTGCCTGAAGGAATTTCCAGTTTAAACCATATTGCCACAACTCACATGATTTTATCCCCTTTCTTCTAAAATATTATTTAATTAAAATATAATTACATCATTTCCAGCCTCTCTCCTAACTCCAATTACGTTCTCTTCTAAGTTCCATTACCTTATGTTCCAGACATATGTTTGCTTCTAAAATCCATTGACTAACTAGCCATGAATATTTGCCTAAGTTACAGGCATCTTGGCCAGGCCTTAAGTCCAGTTATTAAGCCAATACATGAGTGAGATAAAGTCATGAAGCACTTTTAGGAATATCTGGCGATACTGGTCATTGTTGTGGTTTATGGGCTCAGCAGCTAAGTAGGACTATTGATTGCTTCCCTCCCTTGGAAGTATCCAAAGCTGTAAAAACTTAAGGACTGTGAAAACTAGTCTTTAAGTAGGCAACTTTCAGGTCAGATCCAGATCCTATGAGTCTTGGGTCTGAAGTGCATGGTGTTTTCAGCAATGGGAGGGAGGAGTAGCTAGAGTCAAAAGACCTTTGGTACAGAGGAAACATATACTTTGCAAAGAAAGATTATACTGAAAAAATGTCTATAATCATAAGGGTAGAGTGAAGTGGCAGAGAGGAGGCTAATAGATTTCCAAGTCATAAGTAGACTGAAGGAAGTCGGTAATAGAAAACCCTACTGTTTCTCAAGGAAAAAGCAACTAGACTCTGTTGAATGTTTCTTTGTAGCTAATAGAACCGTTTCCCACATTTACAAGTAAATGAAAACCGCAGACTCCACTCTTCTTTACCTGCTGACAGCAGGAAAAAATGCACAGCTTGGAGAATGGCAAGAGCTCAGGGCAGGGGGAAATGGAACATAGTTCTCTGAGAGAACTAGAGCAGGTACCCAATGGACAACTAACTGCAAGGATCACCTGCCGTGGTGCCCTGCACAGGCCACTGTGGTTCTGTACGGGGAAGTGTCTGTCTTATCCAGGGCTCTCTCCTCAGTGTGGGCTGCCTGTGGGGGGAAGGGGGGAGGTTGGGGGGGACAGAAGGCATGCCACCTGGACTGCATGTAGCTGGGACTTTAACCAATATAATTAAAGCCATCATTTCAGGGGAATGTTGAGACTGGAAATGTTCACTTCCTATGGAGAGGAAATGCAAATGAACTCTGGCCTGAGGGGGACAAGGTGTGACTCATTAAAAACGGCTGCAAATGCATTCTAATCCTCAAATTGGGAGTGGGGTTTGATTGTTCTCCCCTTGAATGGAGGCTGGTCCTAGAGACAAGCCTAGAACAGCAGAACAGACAGAGACAAATTCATGAGAACTCTTGTATCTATGTCACTATCCCTCAGAGATATTTTTGACAGAAGCCAGACAAACCTGAGTCCCAGGAGATAGTGTGGAAGTCAAAGCTAGATGCAAAGCAAGGGCAATTACCAATTAGGCTCCAAAAAAGAATGACTCTCCATTCAGACCAGGCTTATCTATCAATTAAAGAACATACGGCTCTAAAAATACACTCAAGGCATCATTAAGCAACAGTGCACTGATCTGTCCTGAACTTTGACGCACGTAAGTGTGGCGCACAGCAATCATTAATTTTTGCTTTAAGTTAACATGCTTTGCAATACTCAGAAAATGTAACTGGAACCCTAGAAAGAATATGAGAGATCATATGCAATATATTTATTTACAAAATGAAATGGAAAATTTGAATTTTAGCTTCAATACAAACATGGTTTGCTCTGTATGTCTCTGTCTAGATGTATCCAGATTTAAAATAATCAATATATACTGTTACTAAATCTTCTTAACACAGTAGTAACAAACAATTGGGACTCACATTCTCACCCACTGACTTATTTTTATGTAGCTACCACAAAGAAAGGACCAACAGCAGATTTTAAGAGTTGGCCGACCAATCTGACACACAGTTTTCAACTCAAGATATGTCACTGCATTTGAAAATAATTTTGGATGGACTCAACGTTTATAGCCCAGAAACTTTTATAACCCAAAAAGATAAAATAATGAAAATCTATGTTTTTCAAGTTTATTGCATGCAGATGTGTTTGGTTTCTATTCAATTCTGCCCAAATGACTTCTGTAATTTCTCTCAACACTCTCTGGCATAGTCATACAGACACCAAAAACTGAGTGCCATTATTCAGCACACTTTCCCTTCAGGAAATGACCTGTCTAACACAGCAACGAGTCTGTAAAATCCAGTGACTCCTTCCCCGATATCATCACTCACACAAACCTCAGCATACAATAAAAAGATCCTGTATGAAATAGGCAGAACTGGACACTACAGGGTATTAAACTCCACCCCGCGGAAGAGGAAGGACCCCCACATTAGCAGTTTGCTTTGCTGGCTGGAGGACATAATATCACAAGAGAATGACAGTGGAGGTTGGGACTGTCTTTACCCACACACAGAGGAGGGGCTGTTCTGGTTAACTGTAGAGAGGCATTCCGCAAACACTTTAACCTGTGGTGTGGGGAAGGAGAAGGCTTCCAAGGGGCAGAGAAGAAGGGAGTAATGTAAACCACTGAAGGCTACATCCCTCAAGGAGAACATAGAGTGGGAATGAGGTCTGTCTACTTTAAATCACAGGAACACACACATAGGTCTGTGAGTTCCCCCTTACTCTACTGACCTGACACTAAAGCCTGGCATCCTAAAACAAGGTGAGCTTCTTCATCTGTTCCTGGGGCCCCTGCTGATGAACTGTCTCAACAAATCCAAGGCCAGATGAAGACATGTTGACACAACAGTTGTGGGCCAAGCAGATGCCCCGTCTTTCTTGAAAGCAATTAACCATAACTTAGGATCGGACAACCCTTTAAAGCTGAAGAAACCTCAGTCCTCAAGGTGAAGCTGAGTGTCAGCTTCCTCAGTTCCTACTCTGCTTTGCAGAGGGTCCTTCTCTGTGCATCTGCTGCATGTATGTTCCCTCGCCCCCAGTCAAAGCTTTTCTTTAGTGTTTCTGGCAGATTTGTCTGCGGCGTTCCAGAATTACCCAGATGTGACCTGTTGTGTCTCAGATATTTTTCCTTTTAATTCACCAACTAGCTGGACAAAAAGAAATCGAAGACAATCAATACCCCAAGATCATAACTAGGCCAGTTAAGGCGCATACGAGAGAGAGAAAACCCACCAACTCTAGATGTACTGAGAGAACCGTCAACATTCATCTGAGAGTTAGTCAACTAGTAACTGAATGTTCCCCCAACAAAGTCAGAAAGTGAGCTCTCATCACCATCTGAAGTGCAGGATATCAGCTGACCCACCACATCCTGGCAAATCCTGGACCTTACACCATACTCCACTCCTGCTCTCTCCTGCTCTGACTCAGAAGTCCATGGTAGATTCGGGTTATAGGCAGTAGCCTAACAAAACCATAAATCAGGGCACCATCTGACACGCCCTCTCCCTAACCCTGAACTGTAACCTTAGAACAAGCAAAACCAATAGGTCAGTACAGAACCCATAGGTCAGCTTCTTCCGGTCTCCCATCCACCCAGACCCGCTGCCTACAATACGGACCCCGGTACCCCGCACAGAGCCTCAGGCTGAGCTGCACCTTGGACCAACCTCCATGTCAGAGATGCAACTTGAGAGCTGAGCAGGACAGGACTCTCACCCAACTTTTGGCGAAACAGCACACTTTCAGACAGAATGGCAAGTACTGTTTCCGGAGTCGTCCCTGTGGCGTCACAGTGGACTACATTTCCCAGAAGTCTGTGCGAAGGAATTCCCGGAAGCCAGGTAGGACGAGCTCTACTGTTTCCGGATTTGTGCCCAGATGCTTGCAGTAGGGTGTGGGAGAAAGAAGCCAAATCTGCCCTACAGCTCAGGACTGGTTTTCATCTCCAGATCTACAACATGACATGTAGGAATGTGAGTCGAGCTCTTAACAGAGATATTAGGCTTGCAAGTCATTTCTGGGCCCATATGTTACAATTTTAATCTTACTACAGCCTGAAAAAAAAATCACGTTGACTTAGTTTTATGTGGAAATGAAAAGTATCATTTAAAGATGATTTTTAAAACCAGCCTCGGTGTGTCTGACTGTGAATCTAGCTGCTTAGAAACTTCTAGCAGAAGGACCCGAGAATCTAAGGCTGAACTGCAAACTTTATAGAGATCTTCTGTCTAAATAAAAAGTAGAAAAGCAGGAAGGGAGCTAGCTTAGGGTAGAGCCCTTGAGTATAATGGAAGCCTTGGCTCAGCACTGCAGATACACAATTCTTGTTCTCCTGTACTGATACCCTGTGTAAGCCATATTCTGATCAGATTCCACAACTGGTAAAACTGTATCCCTGTAAACATTGGAACCTATGTAGCATAGGTAGCCGTCCAAGGACACACAGAAGGTTTCAATAATTGAAGAAAGTTAAGAGTCCAATTCTCTGAAGTTTACTTGCATAGATTCCCAGAATCCATCTCAAGATCTTTCCTTATGTAAGTCCCTTGTCCATACTTTTATCCATTAATCTATGTAAGAGATTTGCTTCTTGTTAGATGGGTACCAGAACTTTACCAACCCTGCTTTTTCACAAACTTTATTGAGTATTCACCACTGGGTGTTCTATAAGTTCATGTTTACCTCTCTTGGTCTGCTCTCAAATGAAGGAACCCAGTTTCTGGGATCACACTGGTGTGTGTAATGACTCCTGGCCATTCAGCTAATGCTAGAATTCCCTGCATTTTCAATTTCCTCTCCTTTCTGATCCTGAATTGTTCCTATGTGACAGTAAAAAACTTTTGAAAGTCAAGAACATCTGCCTCAAACTCCCCTCAGCTACCCCAACTTAACACATAGAATTGATTTTTCCTTGAATGCAAAGAGCAGAAATATCTTCATGGGAATATTATTTCTGAGCATTGCTAGGCTTCCAGTTTGTGTGTGTATGTGTGTGTGTACACGCACGCGTGTTCTATGTGGAAACTTCACTGAAAAAAGTACTCATTTATATGAGAAGTGCTGATTGGTGAAACTGGTGAAACAGAACTCCTCTGTTGTCAACGTTTCTCAATAGTGGGGTTCATGGTTTAATTTACAGAGGACAAGGAGATCATATCCTGCAATAAAAACTGAACATGCAGAGTATTATACAGACCCTACTTGTTACATTGGGGATCTAGGCATGCTTGTGGAAAATTCTACGTGAAGCTGAATTCTCAGGCAATATTTAAGATTATTTAGAATACACTGATAATTTTATCTTTGGCACGTCTAAAATATTAGGGTCCATTTGCCAATACACACACACCTGTCAGCTCACAACAACCTGCAACTCCACTTCCAGAAGATCCAAGTCCTTCTGACATTGTTGGACTTATGTGTATATGTGCAATACATACACATAGCCACATAAAAAACAAACTAATAATAAATAAATAAATTGAAGTATTTTCCATAATTTCGAGCTTGAATATTAAGAATCAGTGCTTGAAGTGTATTGTACACACACAATACAAGTTGTTAGACATCTGATCATGGCTATGTAAAAAGATATTTCCTTTTATCAATATTTTTGTAAAGTCCAGTGAAATAAACTCCTTGCCAGTGCAGTTCTAAAGGCCCCTATGCCCACCACACACTGAGCCAGTACCACTTTCCCAGATATAGTACAAGCTCTTCATTACTGCATCCCTCATAGGGAGGCACATGACCTGACAGCGTAGATAGCCTTATAGCTTCTCTAAAGACATACTGAGTAGATCAGGAGGGTATATGGCAAATGGTAACTCCCTTAAAAGGCTGACCAATGAGCTGCATTTTATCATGCTATATCATCCAAATAGTTTCTCAGTTCCTCTCCACAAAAACAGATTGAACTATCCATTTATGCATAAGGGGAATATTTCTTACTTATGTATGGACCGTGTCTTCTGGCTGTCCACCTTCTGGCCTACTTCCACCCCTCTCTTCATTCCTGTAAAATTCATGGTCATTTTTTAAATAGCTGAGTAGTACTCCATTGTGTAGATGTGCCACAATTTCTTTATCCATTCTTCAGCTGAGGGGCATCTAGATTGTTTCCAATTTCTGGCCATTATAAATAAAGCTGAGCAAACATCTTTCCAATTTTTGGAGGAATCACCAAATTGATTTCTACAGTGGCTGTACAAGTTTGCACTCTGACCAGCAGTATAGAAGAGTCCCCCTTGCTCCACATCCTCACCAGCATAAGCTGCCATTTGAGTTATTGATCTCAGCCATTCTGACAGGTATAAGATGAAATCTCAAAGAGGTTTTGATTTGCATTTCCCGGATGGCTATGCATGTTAAACATTTCTTTAAGTGTTTCTCAGCCATTTGAATTTCCTCTTTTGAGAATTCTTTATTTAGATCTGCACCTCATTTTTTAATTAGGTTATTCGTTTTGTTGACATCTAGTTCTTTATATTTTGAATATTAGCTCTCTATCAGAAGTGGAGTTGGCGAATATCTTTTCCCATTCTGTAGGCTGACATTTTGTCTTATTGACAGTGTCCTTTGCCTTACAGAAGCTTTTCAGTTTCATGAGGTTCCATTTAGTAATCACTGATCTTAGTGCCTGAGCCATTGGTGTTCTGTTCAGGAACTTGTCTCCTAAACTAATGGACTCAAGGCTATTCCCCACTTTCTCTTCTGTCAGTTTCAGTGTATCTGGTTTTATCTTTGATAAAAGATAGGTCTTTGATCCATCTGGACTTGAGTTTTGTGCACAGTGATAGATATGGATCTATTTGCATTCTTCTACATGCAGACATCCAGCTAGACCCAGCAGCATTTGTTAAAGATGCTTTCTTTTTTCCATCGTATGCTTCTGGCTTCTTTATCAAAGATCAGGTGTCCATAGGTGTGTGGATTTATGTCTGAATCCTCGATTTGGTTCCATTGATCCTCATGCCTGTTGTTGTGCCAATACCATGCAGTTTTTATTATTATGGCTCTGTAGTACAGCTTAAGATCAAGGATGTTGATACCTCTAGAAGTTCTTTTTATTTTTTAGGATTATTTTAGCTAACCTATTTTTTTTTCCCATATGAAGTTGAGTGTTGCCCTTTCAAGGTCTGTAAATAATTATGATGGGATTTTGATAGGAATTGCATTGAATCTGTAGATTGCTTTTAGTAAGATGGCAATTTTTACTATGTTAATCCTATCAACCCAGGAGCATGGGAGATATTTTCATCTTCTGAGAACTTCTTTAATTTTCCCTCTTCAAGGACTTAAAGTTTTTATCATACAAGTCTTTCATTTGCTTGATTAGAGTCATCCCAAGATTACCTTATGTTATTTGTGGCTATTGAGAAGGGTGTTGATTTCCCAGTTTCTTTCTCTATTTGTCGTTTGTATATAGGAGGACTACAGATTTTTTTTTTTTAGTTGTTCTTATAGCCAGCCACCTCACTGAAGTTGTTTATCAGCTGCAGGAGTTCTCTAGTCGAGTCTTTTGGGTTGCTTATATATACTATCATATCATCTGCAAATAAGGATACTTTGACTTCTTCCTTTCCAATTTATATCCCCCTTGATCTCCTTCCGTTGTCTTATTGCTGTAGCTAGAACTTCACTGACTATATTGAATAGGTATAAAGAGTTGGGAAAACCTTGTCTTGTTCCTGATTTTAGTGAAATTGCTTTGAGTTTCTCTCCATTTAATTTGATGTTGGCTGTGGGCTTGCTGTAAATTGCCTTTATTATGTCTAGGTATGGCCCTCATACCCCCAATCTCTCCAAGACTTTTATCATGAATGGTTGTTTGATTTTGTCAAAATCATTTTCAGCATCTAGTGAGATGATCATGTGTTTTTTTTTCTCAGTTTGTTTATTTGGTGGATGACATTGACTGATTTTCGTATGTTTAACCATCCTTGACTCTCTAGGATGAAGCCTACTTGATCATGGCAGAGGATCTTTTTATTGTTTTTGGATGTGGTTTGTAAGTATTTTATTGAGTATTTTTGCATCTATATTCACTAGGGAAATTGGCCCGAAATTCTCTTTGTTGAATCTTTCTGTCATTTAGGTATCAACATGACTGTGGTCTCATAGAATGAGTTTGGCGGTGCTCCCTCTGTTTCTATTTTGTGGAATAGCTTGTGGAGTATTGGAGTTAACTGTTGGTTGAATGTCTGATAGAATTCTGAACAAAACCCATTTGGTCCTGGGCTTTTTATTTCTTTTTGGTTGGGAGGTTTTTAATGACCTCTCTTATTTCCTTGGTTTATAGGTCTGTTAAGTTGTTTATCTGATCTTGATTCAATTTTGGTAGGTGGTATCTATCAAGAAAATTATCCATTTCTTTTAGAATTTCCAATTTTGTGGAGTATAGGTTTTTGAAGTATGACCTATTGATTTTTGTTTCTCCCTTTTAGTTTCTGATTTTGTTGATTTAGATATTCTCTCTTGTCTTTTAATTAGTTTGGCTAGGGATTTGTTTATCTTGTTGATTTTCTCAAAGAACCAACTCTTTGTTTCATTGATTCTTTGAATTGTTCTCTTTGTTTCTATTTTAGTTATTTCAGTTTATTTCTTGCCATATATTTTTTTTCTTGGGTATGCTTGCTTCTTTTTTGTTCTAGGGCTTTCAGATGTGCTCTTAATTTGCTGGTATGTGATCTTTCCACTCATTTTTGATAGGCATTTTGTGCTATGAATTTTCCTCTTAGCACTACTTTCTTTGTGTCCCATAGATTTGGGTATGTTGTGGAGTCATTTTCATTGAATTCAAGAAAGTCTTTAGTTTTTTATTTCTGTCTTGACCAGGTTATCATTTAGTAAAGAGTTGTTCCATTTTCATGAATTTGTAGGCCTTTTGTTGTTGCTGCTGTTGTTGAAGTCCAGTTTTAATCTATGGTGGTTTGATAGGATGCAGGGGATTATTTCAGTTTTATTGTATTTATTGAGGCTTGCTTTGTGGCCAAGAATGTGGCCAATTTCGAAGAAGGTTCCATGAGGTGGTGAGACAAAGGTATATTCTTTTGTGTGTAGGTGAAATGTTCTGTATGTATCTGTTAGGTCCATTTGGTTTATAACATCTGTTAGTGCCAGTATTTCTCTGTTTAGTTTTTGTCTGGATGACCTGTCAGTTGGTGAGAGTGGGATATTGAAATCTCCCAGTATCAGTGTGTGAGGGTCAATGTGTGTTTTTAACTTTAGTAATGTTTCATTTACAAATGTGGGAGCTCTGTGTTAGAGGCATAGGTGTTAAGAATTGAATGTTGTCTTGGTGTATTTTTCCTTTAAAGAGTATGAAGTGTCCTTTCCCATCTCTTTTGATTAATTTAGGTTTGAAGTTCATTTTGCTGGATATTAGAATGGCTGCACTGGCTTGTTTTTTAGGTCCATTTGCTTGGTAAGTCTTTTCCTAACCCTTTTCTCTGAGGTAATGTTTATCTTTGAGATTGAGATGTGTTTCTTGTATGCAGCAGAAGGCTGGATTCTGTTTTCGAATCCATTGAATTAATCTGTGTCTTTTTACTGGGAAGTTGAGACTGTTAATGTGGAGGGATATCAATGACCAATGATTGGTTGATCCTGTTATTTTGTAGTTGCTGTCGGTTTCTTTCTTTGTTCTGTATGTTTAGTGTTTTGATTATTACGTGGCAACAGGACTTTTTTCTCTGGTCTATTTGGTGTTCTATAAGCTTCTTGTACTTTTATAGGCATCTATTTCTTTAGGTATGGAAAATTGCATTTTCTTCAATGATTCTTTTATGAAAATGTTTTCTGGGCCTTTTAGTTTGGAAACTTCTTCTTCCTCTATTCCTATTATTGTTAGGTTTGGTTGTTTCATAGTGTTCCAGATTTCCTGGATATTTTGTATTAGTAATTTTTTTATTTGATAATTTCCTTTACTGACTTATGTATTTCATCTATAGTCTTGTCAACTCCTGAGATTCTCTCTTCCATCTCTTGTGTTCTGTTGCTATAGCTTAATCTGAATCAGCTACTTCCCTCAAAATTATCTAGGGACTATGCTGTCAGTCATTCTATGTTATAGTGTTAAAAGCTAAAAATATATATCTTGTTTTTACTACTGTAATCAAAGCATAACTTATGGTTAATGCATATTCACTATCATAAAAGCAATCTTAGCCTATGAACATAAAATACTCCTTCTTTTGTTTTCCTTTATTAAAATTTGCATTTTCAGCCTTTGCTGTAATGAGTGGCATACGGAAGGGGTGATTGTTGACTTCGATACATAGAAAGCCAACCTCTCCAAGCTGCCTACTGCAAACCTTCCACTGCCCCACGAATTTACTGCTGATTGGATATCTCACCCTGAGCTTCTGAACTTGTCTCATTTCCCTCCTTGATGTTTTCCTTATCTCCCATTAATTAGCTGACCTGGCAGTCCATCTCACCTTCCTCAGGAGTACACAGGTCTTTTATATTCTCCGTCATATTCTTTCCCAGTTGGACTACCTGTCTGCATTTTGGTTCTGGCTTAGTTTGAAATTGCTTTAATACACAGCTCAGGATGATTAACATGCTTAAATCTCATTTTAAATATGTCAACATGGACTGATGAGATGTGGCCGGAGTAAAGGCATTCGCCATAAGTGACGCCCTGAGTTCAGTACAGCCCCAGATTCAGACATCTTTCCTAAAGTAGGGCACTAGCAAATGAAATTCAAGACCATCAAAAAATAGTTTAAGTATTATGGCAAAAAGAGACTTGTCCTTCAAAGGCCAAGCAAATTTAACATAAAAACAATACCATTGATACCTTAACTTAGAGAAAGATGCAAAGAAATGATCAGATGGAGAGCAGAATTTTAAAATGTTCAACACCCGTCCATGTTGAAAGCTCTCAGCAAAACAAGTGTAGAAAGAAAAATTCTAGCTAATATTGGCCAGTTCCAAAAATAAAAACAAAAAACAAACAAACTAAAATTACAAAAAATAAAAGCCAAGCAAAACAAATCTAAAACTTGGAGCCCATGTCAAACATTCATAAAAAATCCTGCAATCCTTTCCTCACAGATCCAGTCTATCACCACTTTTCTACATTGTCCTGAAGTACAGTCTAGAGTTTCCATAAAATGAAAAGAAATAAAAGACACCTAAATCACGAGGTGAGACGTAATCATGTTTGCTTTTCCAGATGACACCCTACATGCAGAAAACCTTAAGTACTCAACTAAAAACATTAGTAATTAGTCAACAATAAATTTTAGAGTATAAAAGTTAAAGTTAAGAATATTGAATATTTGCATTCCTAACAGAAAGTAAGGAAATAATCTCATTCATGACGGTATCAAAGTATTTGAATAAATTAAACCAACAAAGTGAGAACTTTGTCAAAGAAAATTATAAAATGTTCACGAATAAAAAAAAATACTCGAGATTATAATACACCTGCTAATGAAATGGAAAAACTAAGCGTTGAAATGTCAATTCTACAAAATGAAATCTATACCCAAAATGTAGTGTCTATCCAACTTTCGGTAGAATTTGTTATGACTAGAAATTTGTATAAACTTTAGATAACAATCGGTTCACTACGTTCGGAAGTCACATTTTCCGTATGTGTGAGTTTTCACTCCAGTATGGATTATCTGCTGTCTGGAAAGTCCTCACTGAATATAAAGTACCCAGCCACACTCTTCACACTAATGTGGTTTCTCACCCTAATGAATTATTTGATGTTTCTTACGTTGAGGAAGACAGTAAGACCACATTCTTCACACTTGTAGGGTTTATTTCCAGAATGAGTTGTTTGACATTGCCTTGAAGTACAGTAAAACATTTTCTTGTATTTTTCATATTTGTAAGGTTTTCCCTTGTGCTGAGCAAAGTGTGCAAAATTACAAAAGCCTTTCTCACCTCCTCACACTTGTAGAGTTTCTCTCTACAATGGATTCATAGGTGGTTACAAAGTTGCCATGGAGTTTTAAAGGCCTTTGTCACACACTTGTTGGGATTCTCTTGAGAATGAATTCTTTGATGTTCCATAAGGCAAGAAGGATAGCACAACCTTTTGCTACCCTTCATATTTGTAGGTTTTCTGTCCAGTGTGACCCATTTTCTGAAGAGTAAAGGATGAATGACTAGAAAAGGCTTTTCCACAGTCTTCCTGTTTCAAGGGTTTCTCTCCTCTATGAATTTTCTGGTGTTTAGAAAGTATTGAGGGAACAAAGAAGGCCTTACCACATAGTTCTCATCTGTAGGGTTTCACTTGTGTGTGAGTTCTCTGGTGTTTAATCGGGAGTGAGTTCTAATAAAAGGCTTTACCACATTCTTTACATTGTCTAGGGTCATGTTCCTGGTGAATAAGAGCAGATGCAGGAATAAAAGCTCAGAGACAGTCTTTATATTTATAATGCATATCTTTAGCCTGTAGACTTTTACTCACAATTATATTGTTATACATAAATGAGAAGCTACAGACAAATTTTCACACCAATATTCAGCGTAGCATAATTCATAAAATACAGTAAATGGAAACAATAAAATTCCAATGAAATAAGAAGAAGGAGACAGACTAGAATACAAAAGTAACAGAATATTATTATAAACTGCTAAGGAAGTTGTAACATTGATAATAAAGAAAACTTTTAAGGGCATTATGCTAACAGAAATAAGCCCATTTTTTAAAAAGAAAAGAAAACTGTATTACTGAAAACTGTATAACTTGAAAAAAAGGAAGTTAATGGTGACTCTGCGAGATTGGATGGACATAGAAATATACAATTTATATCCTAAGTGTGACGTTTCAATTTTAGGACTTACAGAAAAGATTAAGTGCCTACCAAGCCACCAGTACACAATGCTAATAATAAGTTTCACGTATTTAAGACTGTAAATTTTATGTCACATTTTCCCAGGAAAAGAATACCCAAAAGATAATTAGGAGAAAAAAAATACAAGCTTACCGATAAAAGGCTAAGCACCCCTCTAAGTGTAGCAGGGCTCACTGCAGAGGAAGAACTAAGCTTAGAGGATTAAAGCATCATTGCCTCTGGCAGATGTCCCCCTTTGATGGCAAAAGACAGGAAGGGAGAGTCGTAAGTCTGATTCCACAACAATCTCAATGCAGGAGGCAAAGCCTAGCTTCTGTTGGTTCTGTCCTCAGGACCCCTCCTTTCCACACACTTGGGTGCATGATGGCTGCTGCTTGTCTCTTCACATCTTAAGTCTTTGCTCCAGAAATGCGACAATGTATAACTTACAGGGGGCAAGAATATGTGGGGAAAAGAATATGACTGCATGTTGTTCTTCTAGGATTTAACACATCTATTCCAGTATTGTGCTGACCAGGTAAGAGAGAAGATAATAAACAACTGTAGAAAATTAGTTCTTTAAATGGCTTCTGATAGGCAGGTAAGAGTAATTGGGAGGAATTTATAATTTACAGATCCTGAGCTTTGTTTCCTTCATTTACAGGAAAAAAATACTAAAGCTGAAGAGTGACATTTTTATTGAAATGTATACTTTATGCTGATGTCACTGAGTTTCTAACATCCAACCTGAGTGAAGGATGCATCCTTCTAACACAGACAGCTTACACACACAAACAAATGAAATGTTATTTAGCTGTACCAACAATCTCCCTAATTCTTCCTTAGCAGGCCTATGAAACTCATTGCTAGAAAGCACAAGCTCATGTGAGATACTACTATATCTACAAAAGGAACCTAAATGTTGACAGAGAATGGAGAATTCTCTTTGGAAGTGACTGTCACGCAGGAACACAAGGTTGCTGTGATTCTCCAACATTACATCTGTATACAAACCCCACTTAGTAGGGTCTAGGAATTCCCACTTGTCTGCAAGGAGATAAATGACCACATCTTTGAATGACAGGATTTCCTACAATCAAGAGAAATGAATGAATAGCACACATTGAGTAAATTAAAACACCAATAATATAAATACGAAAAGCAATATGTGCCTGTGGATACAATTCTAGATGTTTCCCAGGATAAAAGAAGAGCTAGTTGGGTTTCTGACATAGGTGAGTGATATTGCGTATACTTCTGATGTTGCCACATGACTGCACACTGGACCCATCTTCAAGGGAGGAGAATGGTCAGAAGATGCAATAGCTTACATTAATATTTGAGTTTTAATAAAGATAAAACGGGAAATGAATTCATCCACAGGAACATATGCATTTTCTGTGGTATGCTTACATTTGTGGTATGTCTACATTTATCACAGTAGAAAGCCCTGATACATAAGAAGGCAAATAACTCCTAACACTCACAGTCATGAATGCAATGAAAATACAGATTTTGATACAGCAGTTCTGGGCAGAGTTTTGAGTTTCTGGCCTCCAGTTTCATCTAGATAACATTAAAAGCCAAAAAGATTGCACACAGATACACAGTACTGGCTACTTCAGTACTATATTCTCACAGTGGCTCATTGAATAAATCAGGTAGGAAGGCAATCTTGAGAGGACCAGTTAAATTTGTTCTCAATTGTAAGCATAGAGGTCTCTAGTAAATAATGATGTACCTCAAAGTTACAGAAAAGCAAAGAGAAGCCTAGCTGAAATACAGACGTAGATGACAAATAATGAAAATGAGGACAGAATTCATGAGATAGAGACACAAAGAACAATACACAGAATTAAAAAGATCAATAAGATTATCCAACTCCTAGCCAGGCTAAGAAGGGAGAGAGGCAAAATTAATAAAATCCAGAATAAGGGGAACTGTTACAACAGATTCCAATGAAAACCAGAAGATAATCAGGAAATGCTCTGAAAACATATTCTAAAACATGAGACCATTTAAAAGAAATGAATAAATGTGTAAATACTTATGAGCTACTGAAGAAAATATCAGAATACATAAATAACCTATACAGACCCATAAGAAGAAGAAGATTGAAGCAGTAATTAAAAGTCTTACCACCAAGTAAAGTCCAGGGCCAGAAAGATTTACTGCTAAATTCTTCCAAACTTTCAAGAAAGATCTAACAACAGCACTTCTCAAGCTCTTTCAAAAGTAGAAAGGGAAAGAAATTACCAAACTCATTATAAAGAGCCAGTATGAGAACTAAACAGACACATACATAACGCATACACATGTATATGGGTGAGCACATACACACACACCAGACCAATGTTCCTAATGAACATAGGTACAGTGAAACCTCAGCTTAATTTCCACTTAGATCTTACATTACAAATAAGCTGATTTCATCACCATGATGGAAAGTTGGCTCAACATATGCAAAGATTGTGTGTGTGTGCATGTAAATCATATAATAATAATAATAATAATAATATACATATTAATAGAAATAATAGAGAATAGCAATAAAGAGAAATCATCACATGAACACCTCAATGGATAAAGAAAATGCACTCGAGAAACTTCACAACACCTTCATAGTAAGTCTGGAAGAGAGTAGGACTAGATCTCTCAATATAATTGCTGTGAATGATAAACCTATAGGCAACCTTCAAATAATAAAGGTGTCTTGATTATGCTTCCTATTACTGTGATAAAACACCATGACTAAAAGAAATTTGAGGATAAAGGAATTTAAATCAGATTCCATTTCCACATCATATTCCATCATCAAAGGAAGTCAGGAAAGGAAACAAGACAGGACCCTGGAAGCAGGAACTGATGCAAAGGTAGGAAAGGAATGCTGCTGACTAGCTTGCTCAACATGCTTTCTTGTACAGTCAAGGAAAACCTGCCCAGGGGTGGCACCACCCACAATGGGCTAGGCTCTCCCATATCAATCACTAATTAAGAAAATACCCTACAGTCTGCCTAGAGGTCAATCCTATGGAGACTTTTTTTCAGTCAGATGCCCTCTTCCCAGCTAATGCTTGATTATATCAAGTGGACATAAAAACTACCCAAAACAATTGACCTTTCTGTAAATTTGACATACCAATACAGCACTATTAAATTCCTTGATTAGCTCAAGATCTCATATTAAAATCAATATCACAATATAAAATATTCCAACTTTTAAAAGTACCAAAACCTTTAAAATTTCAAACCCTTTAAAAGTTTAGTCTCTTTAAATCATCCAGAGTCTCTTAAAGTTCAAGTTTCTCTAAAATGTCTGGTTTCTCTAGAACTCCAAAGTCTCCCTAAAAGGTCAGTCTCTATGGACCCCTGTAAAATCTAACAATTTAAATACATTTGTACACCAAGAGATAAGAATCAGTGCATAGACACAATCAAATAAAGCAAAACCAAAGTCCATTGTTGGTATAAAAGCTAAGTTTTAGACATCTGGGAGTCACTCCTGACCCTCAGGGTCCCAAAGGGCTTAGAGTCCCACACCTTCCCTTCACAATTTTCCTAGAATAACATGTCTAACATAAGGTTTAAAACAACAATGCCACCCACTATTGGTAGTACAGTCACTCTAGAAATCAGTGTGAAGGACCCCAAAAAACTAAAAATAAGCTACCACATGATCCAGCTATATACCACTTCTTGGCATATGATCAAAGGACTTGACAGCATCTTCCAGAGATGCGTGCTCAGTCATGTTCACTGCTCTATTCACAATAGCTAAGGGATGTCCTTTAACAGATGATGAAAATATGGTACATAGATACTATGGAATGCTATTCAATTGTAAAGTAAAATGAAATTTGTGGGTAAATGGATGGAACCAGGAAAGATCATATTGAGTAAGGTAACTAATACCCAGAAAGACTCTGCCAGGGCTATCCTGGACTCTGTACCCTTCTCCTTTCCTGGTCAAGAAGCCTACTGCTCTGTCTCAGAAAGGCAGGGTGGACTCAGGCAGTGGCCTGGCCCCCTTACCTTCTCCCTATCCCTAACCTGGCATCCTGAGGTTTTGTCCCAGCCTAGGTCAGCACAGCTTACTTCTTCATGACAACTACTCACTCAAAGTCTGGCCACCCATACAGTTCCTCAGGCCTGCAGGGCTGAACTGTACCCTGAAACAATCTCCATGTAGGAGATCCATCCAGAGTCCCAAGCTGGATCTAACATTACCTAACTTTGGGGAAGAACCATATGTGCAGATTATACACAAGAGTGCAGTTTCCAAGCCTGCTTATGATGTCATAGTAGGAGAGAAAGAGTTCTAGGAACACACAGAGGGCCATCTGTATAGTTCCTGGGCTTCTGTCCAGTGACAGATGAGGAAGGATGGAAACCAGCAGCCTCTGCATATGGATAGTCACAGGGATGCAGGATGCTTGTAAAATTCAGTATTCACAACACCAGATGTTTGAATGTGAGCCCAGCCTTTCATAGCAATGCTTATGTGTTTCTGGCCATTTTGTTGTGGGTTAAAATTTAGTCCATAATGGAACATTCACAATGACTCAATTTTTACTTTAAAATAATTCGCAAGAAACTAATATGGCAACTCATTGCTAGGCCTTAAAAATGAATTTTGAAGCCAGACAGGCCTGGTCGCAGCAATCTATAATCTTTGAGGTAGAATGATCATACTCAAAGGCCTGCCTAGGTTAGTGAGTTCAAAGTTGGTCTGAGCAATTTAGGGAAAACTTTAATGAAGGAGAAACAAAAACAACAAATAGGGATGAAGAAGTAGCTAATTCTGAGGCCCATCCCTTGACAGCAGAGGACTTGATTTCAATAACAATGTAAGAACGTAAGAAAAGAAAAACCTGTATCTCACCTATTAAGACATATGTGAGCCATAGATGAGTCAGATCCCACAGCTAGAAAAACAATTTCAGTGTGAACATTGGAACATTGTGTAGGCAGTGGACCAGAGGCCTGGGGACTGTTCAGAAGCTCTGTACAAGACTAAAAGTCCTCTTTTCTAGGCTGGGCATGGTGGAGCATACCTTAAATCCCAGCACAAAACAGAGTCACATGGACCACTGTGAGTTTGAGAACAGATTACTACATAGCAAGTCCCATGCCAGCCAGGAAACACAATGAGAGCCTGTATCAGGAAATCACAAACAAAAACAAAACAAATTCTTTCTGATATTTTCATGAAAAGAAACCCCTTCCTCAGCCCATCCTTTCATTCATTTTTTAAACTACTTAAGAATATTTTTCATTCATTTTATGACAAGTGAGCCAAAACTTCACATTTCCATACCTGCTTTTGAGAATGGAGGTCAAGTATTTACTACAAGGAAATCTGTGCACATTTTTTTCCTCTGCTCTTTTCTCAGGAGGAGAGGGACATGGCTCTGTGGTTGAGTTGATTAGTCGTCTGGTGGAGAGCAGAGTGTACTGACCTTTGGCGCAGCATCAGTTGTGGGATTTCCTTTTCCTCAGGTTTGATCTGCATTGCTTAGTGTCTTCAGTCTTGTATAATTCTAAAATTGTACCCAAGTGACAGAATTCAGAAAGTCCAGGATACTCTGCCTTGAGCTGCCCTCAGTTCTCAACTCAGGACACAGAAAGGATGATTCCTTGAATAACAAGAAATCAGAACTAAGTTCTTGGGTTAAAAAATGACCTAATTGGAATAAAGGAACTCTTTCTGGCTGCATGGATTAATGTTTCCCTGTCTTCTCTTAGATAGTTATTCCTATATTTGTCATCCTTGAGATCAAATTATACACAAACTACCAGAAATAAGTGTTCATATGCACAAGAGAGATGCAGACACAGTAGGAAGATGGCACTCAGCTCTGTTAGCAGAAGCCACTTAACAATCCTCTTTCTTAAAACGTCCTTTCAATGATAGGTGATGATGTGAGTTTGTATTAGGTGACAGGAATGCGGTATTTATATTGTGATGGACACGGAAGAATGAATAATACAGACTGCAGTGAAGAGGAAGGCAGTAACAAGAGTACAACTTAGAGTCCTGCAAGTGTTAAGATTCATTAGCATTTTAAGAAGAACTAATGAAAATAAAGGATTAGGAAATGTGTATATGGTAACTTTTACTTTACAGTAATTTAATGATTACAGCCTTTTCAGAATACAGATTAACCTGTGACCTTTTACACCATCACAAGGATACAAAACATCATTAGTACCACAGATTGGAACCAGACACTATCATTTGCATTAATGCTCATGCTGTTGTTTTAAAAATATTGTTGAAGTCTTTGAGAATTTTATACAATGTATTTTTCTCTTCCAAGTTATTTTATTTTATGTGCATTGGTGTGAGGGTGTCAGAGCTCCTGGAACTGGAGTTATAAACAGTTGTGAGCTGCCATCTGGATGCTGGGAATTGAAACCTGGTCTTCTGGAAAAGTAGCCAGTGTTTTTAAATGTTGAGCCATTTGTTCATCTCCCAAGGTTTTTTTTTTTTTTTTTTTTTTTTTTCCTATTAAAAAAATAAAAATATAGCTGCTTCTTTAGGAAAACACCAAATGGCAGATGACGCCTGTGCAGTGGGAGGGCCAGGACACCCAGATTTAGGAAGCTGGGGAGGCTTCCCCGGACGGTTTTGCAGTGGTCTCGGGGGCATTAGTCATAGTAGAGGCTTCTGGGAAGACAAGAAGTGGATCCCCGTCACCAAGCTGCCTAGTCCAAGATATGAAGATCAAGTCCCTGGAGGAGATCTACCTGCCCAGTAAGGAATCCTAAATTATTGACTTTTTTCTAAAAGGATGTGGTTCTTAAGATCATGCCAGTGCAGAAGCAGACTCAGGGTGGCCAGAGGACCAGGTTCAAAGCTTTGTCACTATTGGGAATTAAAATGGTCATGTTGGTCTTGGTGTTAAGTAATCCAAGGAGGTAGCCACTGCCATCCCAGGAGCCACCATCTATCCAAGCTTTCCACTGTCCCTGTGAGGAGAGGCTACTGGGGAAACAAGATTGGCAAGCCCCACACTGTTCCATGCTGGGTGACAGGCCAATGTGGCTGTGGCTGTGCATCTTATTCCTGCCCCCAGAGACACTGGCATCACCTTTGCTCCTGTGCCCAAGAAGCTGCTGCTAATGGCTGGTATTGATGGCTGCTACAGATCAGCCAGGGGCTGCACTGCCACCCTGGACAACTTTGCCAAGTCACCTTTGATGCCATCTCTAAGACATACATCTTCCTGACCCCTGACTTCTGGAAAGAGACTGTGTTCACCAAGTCTCCTTATCAGGAATTCACTGACCATCTTGTGAAAACCCACACCACAGTCTGTTCAGAGGATCCAGTCCCCAGCTGTGGTTGCCACATAAGGGCTTTTATACAAGAAAAATAAAGTGAATTAAATCTGCTACAATAAATAATGAACAAAGAAAAATATAATTACATTATTCTCCCTTCTTCCAAGATTCCCAAATCTCTCCTCCTTCCTCCTCCAATACATGGTCTCTTTTTAATTATTATTGTTACATGTACTTAAGTACATAAATATATAAATGCAACCTGCGAAGTCCATTCAATATTACTGGAATACTCATGATTTCCTTATTGACCACTTGGTATCGTATAATCAATTAGTGAACACCTCCCTGAGGAAGACTGAGTCTTCCTCTCTCAGCAGTCATTAGTGCTCCTTGTTCTCTGTCACTGAGATTTCTCTTCCATGTTAGCATGTCCATTGGTGTTGCCGTTGCTCGTCTTATTAAGTAGCCCATCATGTTATGACAATATGGTTGTTGCTTCCCTGTCATTAGGAGACTCAGTCTCACATCATGCTTCCAGGTCTTTGGTCCTTACAATCATTCGCTCCCTACCCCATCTGATATTCACTAAGTCTCAGGGAAGAAGGGTGTGTTGTAGATGTGTGTGCGTACATGTGTGTGCACCTGTTGCATCTCTCCAGGAAATGTCTGTCATACAACATAATTGGTGCTCAAAAGAGACATAACAGAATAAAAATGATTTGGGGATGAAAGAGTACACAGTACTGGCTATGAGGAGCAAGGTGTGCCACTGAGGTTCATCAGGTTGAGGGGAAAGCATCTGAGAACAAAATTCTAGTAGTCATGCCTTCCCATGTTGGCAGCGGCTGCATGATTTCTATCATCTGTAGTGAGATGTGCAAACTAAGGTTGAGCAATCAGGATTAGGTGTGCCTATGGGAAGAATCCCAGAATGGCAATCTTTGTCTATGTGGTATGGGGTGTCATACTTGCTTGATGTGTGGGGTCAATCACTTGAATATGGAGATGCTGTAAAAGCAGTTAAGGTTTAGAGACAATGTTGCATTCTTTGACAGTAAAATACAAGGGTTGAGATTGCTGGCAAGCATGTGTAGAGGATGTCTGGCGTCTGTTTTATGTAATAAGAAAGGTATCTAAGGCTGAGATAGTAGACAAGCAAGAACTTGTTTGTGAAGGAGGAATTCCAAAAAGAAAGGGAGTTGGGGCTAGCATCCTCCATGTTAGCGTCTGATCTGGCAAGTTGATTAGACAAAAGAGGGATGAGATTGGTGGCTTGGCTTGCCTTTCCTTACAGCTTGGAGGCCAAAAGGCAGAACATGGAAAAAGTGATAGAAGACACCCCTCAAGTCAAACCTTTAGTTTAATCTGTGATTCAATATGCAGACAAAGATCTTAACAATGGTCCAATAAAAGAAGTAGGGTAACCAGGAAATATTCAACATTTGAACTGCTGGAACTACAGAAGACTTTTAGACAAGCAATGAAAGAGCCTGTTACAGCCTGGCTAGTAACGCCGTGGGTTGTCTGAGTAGATGGGATCAGTCTGACTGCTATAGAGGCAGAAAAACAGCAATATACCTACCCATCTCTCCTTAAGGAAAAGGCTTCATAAGCTGAGACAATATGAGGAAAATCATCCCTGATGGACTGGCTTATCAAAGCCATTAGAAACACTTGGTTACCTCTACCCGAGGTGCCAATAAATACCACAGACTAGAGGATCATAGAAGAGTTACAGGCACTACTGAGGGACCCAGGAATAACAAAAGCTGTGTCTGAACCCCAATTCATTGGGAATATAGAACTATGTTCATAGAGGGCTTAAAGAAACAAAATGATTCTTCAGGGACCTGGAAACTGGTCTGCAGCTTTAGTGGCTTTGCTGAGTCCTTTGGTTGAGCAAGATCATGATAAAGTAGAAAGGCTTTAGAAAAACTAATTGATTTAGGCAAACATGTAAAGAATGTCTATAAAGGACAGAGCCACATAAAAGACACTAAAAAGATAGAGCAGAGGAGTAAGACATATGTAACGATTTGTTTCTGGTCAGATTTCTGGACCTCCAAATCCAAAATGTATAAGAAATTCCAAAGATAAATGCCCAAAATACCAATCGGACTTAAAAGATATCTATAGAACATTACACAGAAGAGACAATGAATATGCATCCTGCGAGGGGCACAAAGAACTGTTTATAAAATGAATCAAATTACAGGTAACAAACCAAGCACTTATGAAAAAAAAAAAAAAGAAATAATGATATATTCCAATCAGAGCACATTGTACTAAAAGTAGAAATGAATAGAAAGACTACTCTCAGAAAGTGGATAACCAATTGTTAACTAAATAATATAAATCTTTAAATAAAGGTGGCTCAGTGAATAAATCCAAGAGGAAGGCAGTCCTAAGAAGAAAGGTTATACTAACATTCTTAACTGAAATATCAGAGATCTCAAATAACTAATCCAATGATACACCTCAAAGGTGGAGAAAAGAAGCCAAACCAAAATACAGAAATTGAAGAATAAACAGTATATACTAAAAATAACAAAAATTAGGACTAAAATTCATGAACTAGGGTCTTGAAGAACAATATACAGAACAAATAGTAGGTTATTTCATAAGATAGACAAGATTCTCCAACTCCTAGCAAAACAACCAGAGGTAGACTTGGGGGTGATGATAGAAGAGGGGGGGAGGATGGAGGGAGAAAGGAAGGAAGGGAGCAAGGGAGGGAGGAAGACAGAGACCTAAACTAATGGGAGACAAAGGGAGTTGTTACAACACTCCAATGGAATCCAGAAAACCAACATAGAAGACATTGGAAACATAGTTTCCAAAAAATTAGAAATGTTAGAAGAAATGAATATACTTCTAAATATTTATAACCAAGTGAACATAAAGCCAGAAGATAGAAACATAGCTACCAGACCTATAAGGGAGTGAAGCAGTAACTAAATGCCTGACCACAAAGTAAAAGCTAAGACCAAATAGATTTACTGCAAAATTGTACCAAGCTTTCAAGATCTAATGTCACTATTAAAATTCTTTCATAAAACAAACAATGAAGCTAATTCTCAGGAGTCAATATAACTATAATAACAAAATTAGATATACACATAAACCCCATAGCATACCACACAACTATCCATAATGAAAGCTTAGATACCTTCCAAAAAACAAAAAACCCAACCATCCAAAAATCCTCAAATAGATTATTCATAACAACTAATTGGGTTTTATACTAAGATTGGATCAACATATAATGATGCAGCACATTAACAGACAAAATAGAAGTCACGTGAGCATTTCAATAGATGCAGAAATGGACCCAGTGAACTGCTAAACACTTTGAGGAAGAAATAAGAACAGAAGGAACATCTCCCAACATCATAAAGGCAATGGATGACAAGCCGATGGACAATCTAACATTTCCTGTAGGTTCTGACACCAGGTGAGGGTTACCTATCTCTATACGCACTGAATATTGTGCTCTAATTTTTACTAGAGATTAAGACAATATGTAGAGAGCAAAAGGACTAAAATTTGATCTGAAGTTGGACTATCCCTATATTAAGATGACATGATTCTTTATTTAAAAGAACCCATATACACCACCTAAAACTTATGAATTTGATACTTTTGGTAAAATAGCAGTTTATAAAAATCAACATACAAAAATCATTAGCTTTTATATACACCAATAACAGACTTCTGAGAAAGAAATCAGGGAAAAAGTACCCATTTATAATGGGAGCAGGAAGACGAGGAGGAGGGAGGAGGAGCCATAGTGAAAAGAACTGCAAGGTACTCACACAAAAACAAACATGTAGTGTAATGTAAAATAAGATGCAGACTTGAACCAATATGGCAACGAACCCTTAAATATTACAAAAAATCAACACTGTGTAGTGGAATAGCCAGCCTTCTCAACAGTTAGAGGTGGTGAAGCTAGATAAGCCTGGTGAAAGGATGAATTAGACCTGTGTCTTTCATCCCATAGAAAAATCAATTTGAACTAGATGACAGACAATAACATTAAAAATGCAAAAAGCATTATCAACACTAACATTATATTTACACAAACATGAATACTACATGTGGTATCAAAATTCTGCAGAAAAATAAAAACATCATTGTAAGTAAATTTTTTGTTTCTATATATGTGATGTTCCTGAGTGTGTGTGAGTGTGTGAGTGTGAGTGTGTGTGTGTGTGTGTGTGTAGAGAAAGAAAATACTTTGGGAAAAGAATGAGGTAATCGGAGAGGGATAAAAGGGAAGACAGTGAGGAAAGAGGAACAAAAGACTACAGTGTGTAGCATTAAATAACAAATTGTTGCTTTCCTTTGGCTTGCAGCCTTATTTTCCCTCTTGCTGTGATAAAATCCCCCCTACATGAGCAATGTCAGGAGAAACAGTTTAATGTTGCTCATGGTACAACAGCAATGCTTTTATTAGTTACTTTTCAGTTGTGATGGAACACCATGACCAAGGCAACTTACAGAGGAATGACTTTACTTCACTTTAAGGTACAGAAGGGATCAAAGTCCATGATAGGGGGAGGGCATGGCAACCGGCTGCATGGTGGCTGAAGCAGGAAGCTGAGACTTCACATCCGCAATGGCAAGCAGGAAGCAGAGAGCGCAAACTGGACATAGAGGGAGCTTTTTTATTCTCAAAGTTCACCTCTAGTGACCTGCTCCTAAACCTCCCCAAACAGGGTCACCAACTCGGGGGAAAAGTGTTCAAATGTCCAAGACTACAGGGGATTTCTCATTCAAACCATGGCACCGGGAATCATGGTGAGAAAGCAGGAGCTGAGGCAGCTGCGCCTGTGGCCCCGTCAGTCAGAAAGCAGAGGACGATAGAGGAATTGTTCTCAGTTCACTTTCTCCTTTTTATACAATCCGGGATCCTAGTCCAACAGATGTGGTTTCTCCCACAATCAACAGGTCTGATCACAATTAATCTAAAAAAACAAAACAAAATAACCCCCAACTTTGCCAAGAGTGATCAGAATCAGGGATGGTTCTGGGTTAAAAAGGATTTTCTAAATCCTTCACACTTAAAAGAGTTTCTCTCCAGAATAAATTCTCAGATATACAGAAAGTCCATGGTAGCACACAATGCCTTGTCACACACTTCATATTTGAAGGGTTTTTCTTGAGAATGAGCCCTTTGATGTTTCTTAAGGTCTGAAGTAGAGGAAAACATTTTGCCACATTCTTCACATCTGTAGGGTTTCTCTCCAGTAAGAAGTACCTTGTGTTTAGTAAAGGCTTATGGATATTAAAGGTATGGTTTCTCTTCAGTATGAATTTTTTGGTGTTTGAAGTCTGAAGTAGAGTAAAAAGTTTCGACACATTCTTTACATTTGTGGGATTTCTCTCCAGTGTGGACTGGTGTTTAGTAAGTCTTCAGCAAGTATAAAATACCTCGCCACATTCTTCCCATTTGTAAGGTTTCTCGCCGGTATGGATTAATTTGTGTAGAGTAAGGTATGAGTGGGTAGAAAAGGCCTTCCCACACTGCTCACACTTGTAGGGTTTCTCTCCAGTGTGAATTCTCTGGTGCTTAGAACGCCCTGAGCGAGTGCAAAAGACCTTGCCACACACTTCACACTTGTAGGGATTCTGAGAATGAATTCTTTGATGTTCCTTCAGGAGTGAAGGGTAGCTGTAGGACTTCCCGCACTCCTCACATTTGTAAGGCTTCTCTCCAGAGTGACCGAGTCTGTGGCGCACCAGGTAGGAGTGGGTAGAGAAGGCCTTTCCGCACTCCTCACAGCTATAGAGTTTCACCTCGGCGTGAATTCTCTGGTGCTTCGAAAGTTCTGAGCGAGTTCTAAACATGCTGCCACAGATTTCACAACTGTAGGGCTTCACTCCAGAATGAATTCTTTGATGTTCCTTAAGGATTGAAGGATAACAAAATGTCTTGCCACATTCCTCGCACTTGTATGGCTTCTCTCTAGAATGGCCTAATTTGTGCCGAATGAGATAGGAGTGGGTAGAGAAGGCCTTCCCGCACTCCTCACAGCTGTAGAGTTTCACCTCGGCGTGAATTCGCTGGTGCTTAGAGAGGTCTGAGCTAGTCCTAAACATGCTGCCACACACCTCACACTTGAAGGGTTTCACTCCCGAATGAATAATTTGATGTCCCTTCAGGTTTGAACGATAGTAAAACGTTTTCCCACATTCTTCACACTGGTAGGGCTTCTCTCCAGTATGGATTCGTTGGTGTTGGTGAAAGTATGTCGACCTACGGAAGGCTTTGCCACATTCTTCACAGCGGTACGGTTTCTCTCCAGAATGAATTCTTTGATGTTGCTTTAGGGTTGAAGGATAGGAAAAGGCTTTGCCACATTCTTCACACCTGTAAGGATTCTCTGCAGAGTGGATTCTTTGATGTTGCTTCAGGAATGAGGGCAAATAAAAGGCTTTTCCGCATTCCTCACACTTGCAGAGGTTCTCTGCGGAGTGAGTTCTTTGATGTTGCTTAAGCAATGAGGGGAAATAAAATGCTTTTGCACATTCCTCACACTTGTACGGTTTTTCTCCAGAATGAATCTTCTTGTGTATATAAAGTGCCGAGCGAGTACTGAAGGCCTTGCCACACTCTTCGCACTTGTAGGGTCTCTCTCCCGTGTGGATCCTCCGGTGTATAGAAAGTGCTGAGTGAGCACTAAAAGCCTTACCACATTCTTCACATTTGTAGGGTTTTTCCACAGGATGAACTCTCGGGTGCTGAATAAGGAGTGAGTTCCAATCAAAGGCCTTGTCAAATTCTTGACATTTATAAGGCTTTTCCCCTGGTGAGTAGAAGTTGAGATATGAATAAATCTGAGCAACATTCTTTATACTTACAATGCTTAACTTTAATCTGGAGAATGTTACTCATACTTACAATTTTATAGACAAATGAGAAACTATAATACATTTCCATAACTTATTATTCACTGTAGTGTAATTCAGAAAACACTGCAGATGAAAACAATATGAAGACAAAGTAAAATACAGAAATAATGAAGCCTTTATCTAAAGTTAAATGGCTAAGGAAGTTGTACCATCAATAATAATGCAAACTCTTAAGGGCGTTAGGCTACCAGAAATAAGCCCACTAGACAAATTGCTTGACCAGACATACACAAAAAGTATAAAGTATCTATATTGGGTTCTTTTGTTTTGCTGTGATAAAAATGCACCACCAAGGCAATTTACAGAACAAAGACTTTACTCAGGTTTACGGTTCCAGAACAATATGAGTCCATCATGGAGGGCCCTATGAAAGCAGATACCACCCATAGTGGCTGGGGCAGAAGCTGAGGCTCATACTGTGAACTGAACCCATGATGTAGCAGAACAAACTAGCAGTACAGGGAGGGTTTTAACTCTGGAAGCCTGGTCCAGGTTATGAGCTTCCTCCAGCAAGGCTGCACCATCAACTGGGGATCAAGTATTCAAATTCAGGAATGCATGGGGAGACATTCTCATTCAACTACAGTAACCAGATTTGGATATCTGGATGTTAATTTTGAATGTCTTAAATTAAGTGGATGTAGAAATAAACAGTTTTTATCTTAAGAATAGAGTTTTAGTTTTAGAAGTTTAAAAAGATTTGCTTCATAACAAGTATACTATCTATAACACTGTTAAATGATAGACTTCAAGAAGTGAAGACATCATTTTGTTACATTTTAATAACAAGGATATAAATGCATGAAGGATATTGACTTATCAAAAACTTTCATGTTCATGTATAAATGACAGAACTTTTGCTAAAGGCAATATTTCTGCCAATGAGTGAATCATAAAGGTAGGCTTTTCATAAGAATACTTATAGTCACAAGATAAAACAACAATTTAATAATAAAAGATAAACAAAACATAGAAGGCATGAAAATGTAAGACTCATATATTTGCCCATGAAAGGCAAACACACAGTTCTGAAGTTCACAGAACTGAAGCTCATAAGCCAGGTTAAAAACACAAGAAGAAATACAATAAAATATTTCTTAGAAGCTCATTTTTTACATCTTACATTGTCCTGCAGTGCTTAGCATTAGACATTCCAACCACAGAAATATAGTTGCATGTGAAGAAATAATTTAAGGTAACCTAGAGTACAAAGCAGTAGCACAGAAAATAGAACTGCAAAATAAGAAACTGATTCATGAGTCCATATAATTCTGAAGAAATATTGATGTACTGTTAAAAATATGCTTCCAACTGGCTGGTGGTGGCACACACGTTTAATCCCAGTATTCGGGAGGCAGAGGCAGGTGGATCTCTGTAAGTTCAAGGCCAGCCTGGGCTACAGAGTGAGTTCCAGGACAGCCAGAGTTATAACACAGAAACCCTGTCTCAAGAAACCAAATAAATAAATAAATGGATAAATAAGTAAAGAAATAAATAGTAAAATTTATTTAAATATTAAATTATATTATTTTAAATATAATTAAATTATATTTATTAAAATTAAAATATATTTCTAGATGTGTAATTTCCATTTAGGATGTCATGCTCACAAATGCATTTTAAATCAACACTGAGTACGTCATTGAAAAACTACATTAGAATACAGCACAGTCATTCATAGACTGATGAGAGGTTTGTAATTAAAAAGGATGTGTGTGACAGGGAAGAAACTCATGTTTAAAGTTACTGTCTTACAGTGGCTACACTTACAGATCTCGAGAAATACGTGAGAATTTTCAGAGGTGTAGCACTTTGACTCACTATAAACATAAGCACAGCTCACCGGAGGTGAACAACAAAGTTTAAAGATTTAAAGCACCACAGACATCTAGCAGATGTCTTCTGTGATGACAAAAGACATAAAGGAGATGCTTAAAAATGATTTCCACCAAAACACTGTGTCTCAGTGTCAAAGCCTGGCTTTCAGTTGGATCTCTGAACTCCCACTCTGACCGCCTTTCCTACACACCTGGGTGCACCGTGGCTGATGTCTGTCTCTTCACATCTGAAGGCCCTTGTCTTTGTTCCAGAAATGTGACCAGGTATGGCTTACAGGAAGCAAGACCTGTTTGTGGGGAAAGGGAACAACGCTTATAAGAAAAGATAAAGATTTGCAAAATTAGTTAATTAAATGTTTCCCAAGAAGCACATATAGAATATGTAAGAAGAATTTATAATCTGCAGAGCCTTAGTTTCATTTACCAAAAAAAAATATAAACTGAAGGGTGAGACATTCTCTTCAACATGTGTGCTCCGTGCCCCATGCCGTTGAGTTTATAGAATTATGACCAGAATGAATGATGTATATTTCAAAAAACAAAACAAAAAGCCAGGTTAAAAACACAAGAAGAAATACGATAAAATATTTCTTAGAAGATCAGCAATCTCCCCAATTTTTCCTTAGAAGCAGGTTTACAAAAGTCACTGTTGGAAAGCCAAAATTCCCATGGGATGTTCCACAAAGCGGAGGAAGTTACGTGTTGGTGGTGAATTAAGATTTTACTATGGATGTGATCCTCACCGAGAAATTCAAGGTTGCTATAGTTTTCCAACATCACATCCCTGTACAAATTCCATTGAGCAAGGTCCAGGCATTCCCATTCCTCTGCGGAGAAATCAATGGCCACATCCCTGAATGACAGCATTTCCTGAAATAAAAATAAATGAGTACTACATATGTTAATTAAAACCATAAAAATAATATAAACAACAGCACCATGTGCTTGTGAATACTATTTTAAACTTTACTCAGGATCAAAGAGGAGCTAGAAGTGCTTCTAACAGGGGTGCAACATTCCTAAGATATTTCTGACATGGTCACAGAGCATGCAGAGATCCTATTAGCTCATATGGATACTTTACATTTAAGAAAGATAGAAAGGAAATGAATGCATTCACAGGAACATATGCATTTGGCCTATGCCTGTTTTATACACCACACATGTATATATTTCTCACAGGATAAGTCTTGGTGAGGGAGAAGGGATTTCTCAGTACTTAATACACACAATTATGAATGTGAAATTGTGGTGAGCCCCCAGACACTGGGTCTAGATTCTGCCATGAGCCTCTGGCTATGTGCCTATTCATTTATTGGGAGTTTCTCTGAGCAAAACTGAGTCACTAAATTAACTGCTGGGAGCAGCTAGTATCGAGGAAGTCAAAGATTACCTAAAGGAACATTCCTTCTCTGGCTAAGCATTCAGCTCCACCTAGAGAAGCTTTTGCCCTAAGTAAGCATTTAGCACAATCAAGTGAGGCTATTGTCTTTGAGAAGCATCTAACTCCACCTAGAGAAGTTATCTCCCAGGATAAACATCCTGCTCCAGCAACATAGGATGTCTTAAAGTGATTGATATCCTCATTGTATACCTGTTGAATTCCTTATGATCATTAACTTTGTAACTGCACGTGTATAAAGACTGAGACAAAAATTAAACTTCAGCTCCATTCCATCTGAGCTCAATGATACTGTGTGTGCCTGGTCTATCCCTTTCCTTTTTCGTCTTTCTTCCCCTCTCCTCATAAGGCCCCTCAGTCCCACCCCCCATTCAGGTACTTTCCGACTTGTCAGGCTGGTCCTGACATGAAATGAAATGAAAATGGAGATGCTGATGCTCCAGCTCTTGCAGAGGTCTGGATTTTTCAATTTGTACAGAGTTAAGTAGTGATGCTAATACCAGTGCACCAAGAGACACAAGATGGAGCAGCCAGGAGAAGAACAACAAAGGATGAACTCACAGACAAATGAAATCACAAGCATTTTTCACAAATTACAAATTAGCAAGGGTAGCAATAATATTATTATTTGAAGATTAAAATATAGAGACAAAACTCTTAACTTTTCTCACCTCCCTTTTCCTCTTTTTGTGTTTTCCTTTCTCAGGCAACTATTTGTTTGCTATAATCTTATAGAGCAGGCTCTGAGCTCATGATGGATGTGCCTTGGTAACCAGAGGGCAAGAACTATAATTTTTGATGTTACTTTTTTCCCTTATTTCAACATCTATTCATTTCAATGTTTGTTCATTTATTGTTTCTTTTATTTCATTTGTTGTTCTTTTTTCTTTCCCAAAATGATCTATGAGAGCAGTGATAACACTTTTCCTTTCTATGATTAAATATAAAAAAAAGAGAAATGTGTATTTTAATGGATTATTTTCTAATAACTGTTCCAGGTGTATTTTGCATAGTCTTCATGACAGTTTTATATACTCATCTGGTGAAACACTTTTTTTTTTAAAAAATTTATAATATCTAAAATCTTGTTTTCCAAGCATCTGAAATATACACAATTTTAGGGTTACCTACAACCACAATTTCTTCCTACAGCTGTAAGGTTCTTTGTATCTGACTTTACCAGAGCATCCATTCATCAGTATCTTCTGACGCTTCTTTTCCTCCTGACACTAACCCATATAAGTGTGTCATGTAGCAATCATTGATTTGTTTTTAGTCTTCACATTTTGCAATACTACAACTCAGTGTATGGAACTGGAACCTTGACAAGACACAGGAGACCACATGTCATATCTTGGAAACCTGGACAGTAAATTTATCTAAACTATAACTTCTAATATGAATGGCAGATGCCTCATTCTATATGAGAGAACAACTGAATACATCTTTGAAAGTCTGCTAGACAAACATCCATAAAGTGTGTTTTAACCCCTCCCCCTTTTGACAGTTTCATTTGAATAATCTACGGAACAGAGGATGACCTGGAAGTTCTAATTCCTTGCCTCCACAAATGCAGACATGACAAGGATGCACCAGAGTAGGTAGTAGATTCACAACCCCTAATACACCACTGCATATGGAGGGGCTCACTGACAGAAATATTTACAACTAAAATGGAGAAAATGATGAAAACCTATACTTATCATTCTTATTCCCTGTATATATATTTTTGACTCCTATTTAAATATTTCTAATTACATTCTATATCTCCTCTCCATGGCCTCTGACATATGTCACAGAGATCACCAAAACTGAATGCCATCACCTAGCATACCTCCCTTCAGTGCTTTCTGAGAATTACATCTCTAAAGTAACAAGGCTACTGGTTGAGTCTGTAAAAACAATCAGTCCTTTCCCTCAGATGGTCATTCACAAAATAAGATAAAGATAAAAAGAGTCTGTAATGAAAGAGACAGGAATGGACAACATGAGGTATTAGATTCCTCCCCGCTAAGAAGGACGAAGTCTCACTTTAGCTGTGTGGTTCCTGGCTGGCTAGGGCAACAGCAGATGTGAAGGACACTGGAGGATGTGGTTGTCACTATCCACATGCAGAACTGGAGTTCTATCCTGGCTAAATGTAAAGAAACACTCCACACAGAGCTGAACCTGTGATGTAAAGACTGGGGAAGGTATCCATGTCACAGAGAAAGAGAAGAAAATATAAACCACGGAGGGCTACATCTGTCAAGAACTGAAAAAGTAAGTGGGAAATGACTGACATCTCAGATGTTTAAGGAGTACAAAGGGGGAAAATTCAGAGAAAACTAGAAAACATCATGAGGTCCTGACAGAAACTAATTACAAATGAATAATCAGAGATTATCAACATTATCTGCAAATTTGGAGGGATATTAAAGTGAGACAAAGAGTAGAATCCTCCCTCTTACAGTAAATGCAAACCATCATCTAATCACCAAAATGTAATGCCTTCACAAAGCATGTTAGTGAGGAAGTCTTAAATTACATGTCAAATACAGTCACTCAACCTTCTCAAGTAAATGTTTTGAAAGTCAGCAAGTATCAATTAGAAGGATTTCATTCAGATTGCTGGTGCTAAGCCAAGAGATAGGAGCTATAAGAAGTAGTTAGTACATCCATAAAGTATGTTTTAACCCCTCCCCCTTTTGACAGTTTCATTTAGCATAGGTTGGTCTTGAATAATCTACGGAACAGAGGATGACCTGGAAGTTCTAATTCCTTGCCTCCAACAAATGCAGACATGACAAGGATGCACCAGAGCAGGCTTTGGTTTGTTTGCTTGTTTTGCTTTGTTCTGTTGTTTTGAATTAAGGAGTGTTTAAACTATACATACCTGAAGGGTCTGAAAGTTATATGGAGCATACTGCTGCATCATCCCTAACTTGTAGGAAACCACTGTTGATGCACAAGGCAGTGTGCTCTTCTCACTTTAAATAACGGAAAACACAATGCTATTGTCCTGTAGGCTAGTGACATTAACTTGAAAATGTATTTTACTTAGAGTTACACAATCCACAGAAATACCAGTATTGAAGATAAGATGGCTTAAAGCCCATGTTTCTTATGAATAGATTTTAATGCTACTGACTTTTAAGCCATTGTGAACAATGAAAACACAAACACATACAAACAGGCTGAGGAGCCTACTATGTACAAATCAAAGTACCCTGAGTGAGCAGCAGCTCTAAATTAACCTTTGAGTCCTTCTGACACTGTATAAATACTCGGGCAAATGGTTTCAGAAGATTTTTTTTTTTAATTTTGGTGGTGGGGGGGCGGGTTAGGGTTAAGATTAGGTTCGGTATGCCACATTTGGGGACAGTGACAGAGTAACTTGTAAGGGAGGTTAGACGCTGCAGTGCGCCCTGAGACAGAAGAAAAGCCCAAGATCAAAGAGCAATGTAAAGACTGTTAGGTATGCAGGTCACTCATTCAAGTGACATTCAAGTCCTCTCCCTGGAGTCACTAATAATCTCCAGGCCACCTCTACCCTCCCGTCAACTCAGCACTAGATTCTGAAAAGGAAACCAAACTTCGACACCACACAAGCTCTGATGTAACTGGATGAGGTATAATTTTCTAGTATTTTTCACTCTGCAGTGTAAGATCAATAATTGCTTGAATGGCGGAAAGCTCACACCTCCTCCCTTAGGAGATTATAGTGTCTCTACATGGGAGTGTTAGTTTCAGGATTCAGGTTACAGAGGTAGCCATGAAGGATTCCCATTCAAAACAACAGTCCAGAAATCTAATAATTTATTACTAAGAAAATGGGACTAACATCCCATACACCAATTTCCCTCGCAGAATTCTGTCCCTGGAAACTAGGAACTTTAAAAACTCTGTCAACTCAAATCAAAAGTATTAGACCGGCCATAAATCATAGGAGGGTCTAGATCCCCACTTCGTCTAGAATTCCTGAAAAATCTGACAACAGCCAAGTGAGAGTGGGTAGGCCAGTACGAGCCTGCTTCCCCAGAAAAGCTGGAATGCGGGCTCCCATCAATGCCTCAGGCGCAGGCAGTGAGCTGGCCCACCCTGCCGGGGGCAATACTGGACCTTCCACCATTCTGCACCTCTGGGCTACAGAGCCAGATCCCCATCTCAGAGGCGCCTACTGGTCTCTGAGAGCCTAACAAAGTTTTTACTCACAGCTCCACCCATACACTGCTCTTCCCACCCCAGACCTGCATCCAGACTCAGTGGCCCAGCCTAGGTCAGCACAGCATCTCCAAGTCGGCTTCACCCCGCCGCCGGTCCACCCCAGCTCCGCTCCCTCCAAGCCGGACCCACCCACCCGCACAGCCCTTCAGGCTGCGCTGCTCCCCGGACCAACCTCCATGTCAGAGATCCGACTGAGAGCGAGGAGCACGACCCAAGACCACCGAACTTAGGGGAAGACAAACGTCTGCAGACGGGATGCGGAAGTGCGGCGCGCAGAGCGGCTGCTTGTGACGTCACACAGAGCACAACTACATTTCCCAGAATTCTGTGCGGCGCCTAGGAATCCACAGAAAGTGATTTTGTAGCTAGGTTTCTCCCTAAGGTCAGCAGAGGAGGATGGATAGGAATAATGAGTGTTTGCTCCGGGACAAGCCCAGGGAGACAGGCTGTTTTTAATGTCCCGATTGAAAACAGGACGTGCTTGAACGTAAGTTGAGGCTATGGCAATAGTTTATGAGTTATATCTGGACAAGATGTTGTTTACAACTCGTCTACTAATTATAAAATCTTACCACTGCATGGAAAGTCGACATTCACTTAATTGCACTTTGAAATAACGAAGCAAGAGTGTAAAGAAGGAGTGAGCTCTATCATTTGAAGATGATTTTTGAAACCAGTTTTGTTGTCCTCGCCTTTTGTCCATTTTAATATGAAAGGATTACAAATACAGGGCAGCCTGGGCAATTTACAGAGGCCTTGTCTCAAAATACAGAGTACCAAAGGGAATAGGGAGCTAGCTTGGGGGGTAAAGTGTGTGCCTGGAATAAAGGATGCCTTGGCTCTTAATACCCAACACTTGTAAATAATACAATACTTGTAAATAAATACTCCTAGTTTTCCTGTGGTCACAAACCTTGTGAACCATATATGTATCAGACTCCACAGCTGGAAAAACAGTTTTCCTGTGAATTTTGGAATCCATACAGTATAGGAGATAGGTCAGGGACATAGACGTTTAAAAATTACTAGACAAGGTTAAAAGTCCCACCCTGGCATTTACATGTAAAGAAATCGCAGAATCCATTTGAGGATCTTTCCATCTGTCCATAGGTTTCTCGTCTAAAAATACACCCATTCATTAATCTATTACTCTATATAAGAAATTTTATTTTATGGGAGCTGTACTAGAACTTTACCCACTTCTCCTTGGTTCACCACAAACTCGGGGAAGTATTCATCACCAGGTGTTCACCAAGCCTGTGATTACCTGCTCTGCTTCTCCCCCAAGTAGGAGGAGACAGTTTCTAATATCACAGTGGTATCTGTACCAACTCCTGGCCCACCCTCCGTTTAGAATTTCCTTCTGCATTAGACATGAGGTATCTAGTGTATTTTCTTCTGTCTTCTTTGATCCTGAAATTGCTCCTGTGTGGCAGACTTTTTGAAAGTCAGGTGTCAGAAATACGATCGGGGGACTATTATATTTGCTCATTGGAATACAGAAGGTAGATTGGCACCATGGAGTAATGGTACCTCCTCTCTTAATTCAGGAATGTTTATTCCTGTACTGATCATGCCTTAGAGCAAAGCACAAACCTCTATATGAAGGAAAATTTTACATGATGGATAGTATTTCACAAGGAAGCTATTTTTGAGTGAAGACAGGATCTCAGTTATTATTATTTAGTCACTGTAAGTAACTTGTGTCCTCTTTCCCATTTTTTTGTTCCTCCTTGCAATGATTAAACATAATAACTATTTAGTAACATGAATGCCAGTAGTTGTATAGTATTAGGCAAGGGGAGAATGAATAACCCAGTCTATATGGTAAATGTAAAGGCAGTTATTATAAGAGTGTGTTAGTTAGAACCCCATAAGGCCTAAGGATAATTAGTATACTTCTACAGGCATTGAAATGTGTATCTGTTATTTTTGTTTTGTAGTAACTTAAAAAAATTAGTATAGCTCCTAAAAATGATTTAAGTCTCACACCTCTATTTCCCCAAAGGACACTGCCTAAGAGAATCATCATTATAGTGCAGTGTACATGCAAGAGACATTTTCACTCATAATAATGGTCATTTTGACACACAACTGGAATCCATGACATCCATGGGGAAAGTCACAATTTGTATAGATTTGAATAAGGCATTCTTCAGTACAAAATACTGAGTTAATTCAAAATAAATTCAACACATATAGGATAATTATCCAGAACTATAACCTATCCTTTGTTTTGAGACAGAATGAGCCTCAGTCTTCCTGCGTAGGTCAGCATGACACCTTGTCTGACATCTTGCTCTTCCTGCTGTTTTTCTGAGTGCTCAGAGTGGCCAGCATCATCACACAGTCACCATAACCTTCTATATTTCTGTTTTGTTTTTTTAAGACAGAGTTTCTCTGTTGTAACTCTGGCTGTCCTGGAACTCACTCTGTAGACCAGGCTGGCCTCAAACTCACAGAGACCAGCCTGCCTCTGCCTCCTGAGTGCTGGGATTAAAGGTGTGAGCCACCACTGCCTGGCATCCTTCTACAGTTCTTATATTTCTTGTTGCCTTGCTAAGGCAGCTGACAAGCCATAAGGAATAAAAGGTTTCTTTTATCTCACAATTTGAGGACAGTTTCTGTCCATTATAGAAGGAAATGCCTGGAAGTATTAGTATGCAGTGACATTGCATCCAAAACAAAGAAACAGCATACTGAACACTATTGCTCATTCAACTTGCTTTCTGGGTTTGTTGTTTAATTCAGTCTAGTATCACAATACATAGGATGAAGCTTTCCATATATAGAGTGAGTCATCATTACTCAACTCAATCTAGAAACTTCTTCACAGACATGTCTTGTGTGTAGTAGGATATTTGAACTTAGTCTCAAATATTATGTGGCTCTGGCTGCCACATAAGGCTATATACACTCTGTGCAGTAATAAGAATTTTGAACAGCTGCTATATTCAGCAACCAGAGCCACTGCAAGTAGGTCACCCTCCTTAGCTGTTGGAACCAGCTTCTTAGGTGTGGATTCTGGAATGCATATAGAAAGCATGCTAGTTTGGAGCACCAGCAATTATTTACCCAATGGCCCATGAATGGAGCATTTGTTGACTCTACCTAATGAGATAATTGTGTTTAAAGCATCTGATTATATTAACGCTAATGGAGGAACTTCACTGGCATCCTCCCTCAACCAAAGCTCCATGTAGGAAAGAATTTGCCAGGATACTTGAGTAGCTGCTAAAATGGCATCATGTCAGCCAGCTGAAGTTGGAGGTTGGTGCACTGTAGAAGTTCTATTCATTAAGTATTAAGGTCTGTGTAATGGTGGATGGTGCTTGCTTTTAATAAAATACCTAGAGGCCATGTGTTGGAGGGGGGAGCCAGGGAGTCGAGAGCAGGAGAAGCAGGTCCACACCAGGCTGGCGCCAGGAGAAGAGGTCGAAGAGGCAAGACCCTCTGCCTTGGCCGTCCAGGTTTTCCGTCTCAGAAAGTTGTCATGCCTCTTTATTGAAATCCACCAGAGTTATTGATTTTAATTCTTTACCAGTAACATGCTCAGTATTCTTTCCTAATTTTAGGGCACTTTGTTTTTAATTTAAAAAATGTTACATGTCACTGTGCATGGTTGTACATGGACATGGTTATGCAACAGTACACATGTGGAAACCAAAGGATACCTTTGTATATTCAATTGTTTCTTTTCACATTTACATGGATTCTGTTGTTCAAACCCGTTTTTGTTTGATGTGTGTGTTGGGGGTGGGGGGTGTTCTGCCTGTATATAGGCCTGTGCACTACATGTGTGCAATGTCCTCAGAGTTCATATGAGGGTATCAGATCCTCTGGGACTGGAGTTATAGATGGTTGTGATCCACTGTGTGGGTACTGGGGATTGAACTCAGGTCATCTGGAAAAGCAGCCCGTGCGTTAACCCCTGAGCCATCACTACAGCCCTCAAACCTATGTTTTAATGCTTCTGTGGCTAGCACCTTTTCCTACTAAGCTATCCCCTGTCCCTGGATATTTTGTTTCCAGTCTCCATTTGACTTTGTGTTTTTTACATTTTATTCATGCTGTTATAAATTCAATGTTTAGTATCAAGATTGCTTCTCACTTTTCATAATATAATTCCTTGGCTAACCCCTTCTAATTTGATTATTTTAGGACTATATATCATTTTAAGAGTTGATGCAGTGACTTGACCTATACTTCTTTATCATCTCAGTATTCTGCTTTCTCTCTTAATCTCCTTGATTTAGAATGACTGGCATTCCTTTTCCAAGAAAATCCCTACTCACACCTGTGTTTTAGTACCAGTGGCATTCTTATGACTGTCATTATTCATTTTTTAAAAAATCCAGATAATAGATTCTATTGCTTCTTAAAAATTACCAGTTTGTAACTGGTTTTCTCATAAGGATTTGTTAAATCTTTACTGTGTGTCCGGTTCTCTTAAAGCAGAGGAAGTACAAGAGCAGCCTAGAACTGCTCTGTTTTCTTTGGCTTGTACCCTGTCTTGATAAGCAGGAAACAAACTATCCAGTAAGTACAATGAATCACCAGTTAAGTGATGGCATATTGATACAGTGGGTGCAAATGGAGGGATGGAGGGATGAGTGCCAGAGACTGCTGTGCTTGGTTAGCCGAGTCCTCGTTTTCAGGAGGTAGCATATGTGAAAATGAGAACTATAAGATGGGACTGGACAGCAGATGGTGGTGCTTCTGGCAGTCACTAAGGACAGAGGTGAATCTTGGATAGGCAGAAGGAAGACCCTATTGCCAATAAACCCATGTTGGTTTGAGGAATTGGGAGGTGGGTAACATGAAGGAAGTCAGAGCAAAGAGTTGAGCAGCTCTTAATAGAGGCCATTCAAGTTAAGTGGAATTATTCTACAATGGACATGGATGTCTATGCATGCATTTAAAATATTTTGCTTGTTTTAGGAGAAACAAGGGAACCAATTGTACTGCCTGTATTACCTTTCCAGCAGTTGAAGAGGACTGTAACTCCACTTCTGATATCAGTATCTTCAATGACCCAGGATATGCCCAACACTTAGTAGTTTTGTAAGTGAATGAGTTGGACCTGACCATGGGTGCTTCTTGATTTTCAAACTAAATGATCTAGTTGCTGCCATAGAGACGATGGGGATCTTGAACTTATGAAGCAGATGAGTTCCTCATTTTATAGCTGGGATGCAGATACTGATGTGGAATGCTTTAGGTCCCACTGTAACTGCAAACTCTCACCCTCAGTGTGACTTATTTCTACTGTGGGCTGCCAAGCATTTCCAAGACTGGTGATGAGAAGGTGTTGCCTCCTACAACTGTGTTGTTAACTGGATTGTGAGTGTTCTGATACATGATCTGCAGTTTTACACAGTGAGAATCACCTTATTCAAAGGCACACAGGAACATACACAAGTTCTGTCATGACCACACAATGCAAGAAACATTTGTAAACATGTTTGTATCATTCTATTATGTCAGAACTTATTGAATAACAGTAAATTCACAAGGGGCAACACTTTTAAAGTATCAATTTGCCAGATGATGCAAACTACCTTGGCAGTCTGGCTGAGGTAAACATATTGGTTCTTTTATTCTCATCTCAATTTCTGATTTTAACTCATATTCAATAGTACATAGAACACATTCCGTGTATCTTAGATATACATGTAGTCTAAAGAGTTAAATAGGCTACAGCAAACTTTAAGGTTTCTGTAGTGAGCTGACAGAAATATAAGTAGAGTCTGTATTGATAATAAAACCATAACCAGTATAGAGAAGGAGCTGCTCCTGAAGAAGAGGCAAAGTTGAGAGCAAAGCTCTAATGTTGAGTCCAACTGAAGTATAAAGAGAAAACTGGGTCAGAACAGAAATGTCAGACCCATGCCCATATGGGGTAAGGAGGTGTAGAGGCAGTCTGCATCAACAGCTGGAGACCAAGCCCAGCAAAGAGATGGATCTTATTTTATGATATAATCTTATTAATCTGCATCTTTTTATTGTGGAAGTGAGACCATTAAGTAGACAATGCTTAATTCTGGTCAGTTTGTTGCTTATGTAGTACCCTATTACACTTTTCTTAAATACAGTGTTGTGGAACTGTTTATTTGTTCCCTGTTCCTCCTTGGCTATGTTAAATCTTGGAGCCCAAGTATTCTTTCTAGTATCTTCTGTTGACTTACTGGATGTAATTATTTAAATCTGTTTACATCATGGAAAATTTCCATTTCTCCTTCACCTATGACAGTTTTGCTGGGCATAGTAGTTGGGACGGAAATCTGTGGTCTTTCAAAACTTTTCAGACATCAGTTCAACTCTTCTGGCTGCCACTGTCTCCCCTGAAAAAATTTGCTGTGATTCTATTGTGCCTGCTATTGTCTGACTTGGTCTTTCGTGCTTGGTGATTTGAAAAGTCTCTTTTCTGTACATTTAGTGTTTTGACTACTATATAATGTGAAAATTTCTTTCTTTGGTTCCATTAGTTGTTCAGCATGAGTCTTGAATCTTCAAAGGTATCTCTTTTCAAAGATTAGAGAAGTTTTCCTCTATATCTTGTTGAAAATGTTTTCTGTGCCTCGGACGTGGGTCCCCTCTTCTACACCTTTTATTTATGTTTGGTTATTTTACACTTTCCTAGAGTTCCTATATATTCCATTATTGGGTGTTTCTGGATTTACATTTTCTTTGACTAAGGGATTCATTTCCTCTACCTTGGCATCAAGACCTTATCTTTCTTCGACTCATCCAATCTGTTGGTGAAAGCTTTTTTTCCTGACTTTTTTTGTTTGAATTCCTTAATTTTACACTTTGTTTTATTCTATTTTTGGTTTGCTTTTCAGTGATGCTATCCCTTGAATAAATTCTGTTTACATATCTTGAACTACTTTCATCACTTTATTCAATTCCTTGTTTTTGTGGTCTTCATTCTGGTATTTATTCATATCCCCTTTCAGTTTTTTGGTCATGTTCATTATTGCCTTTTTGAAATCACTATCTTGACCATCATCTAAATCACTTTCCTTTGAGAATGCTAACTTTTGGTGGAGACTTGTCCTAGTCAGTATTCTATTGCTGTAAAGAGACACCATGACAAAGGAAATTCTTAAAGCATTTAATTGGCCTTACTTACAGTTTCAGAGGCCTGGACCGTTATCATGGTAGGGGTATGCTAAGACTCATGACACTGGAGCACTAGCTCAGAACTACATCCTGATCTGCAGGCAGAGCTGGCTTTTGAAACCTCAGAGTCTATTCACAGTGACACTTCCTCCAACAAGGCCACACCCACTACAAGACCACAGGTACTCCAACAAGGTCACACCTCCTAATTCCTTCTAAGAGTTCCACTACTGGGTGACTAAGCACTCAAACATATGAACCTATGGAGGCCATTCCTATTCAAACCACCAGACTTCTTGTTTGGGTTATTCATGGGTCTTGTTAGGTCACTGGTGCTATATCTTAATATTAAAATCATGTCTCTTTTGTTGAATTGATATTTGAAACCGTTTCCTAATAACTGAAGGTGTCAAGTACTTACCAGCTATATTGGGCTTAAGGTTCAGTCTTGGGCAACTCAAGTTGTTGATATTTGAATGGGGTTGCAGAAGCACCCCTGGCTTAGCTCAAGCTTAATGAAGTTTCTAAGCTCAGGAGCAGTCATTCTCTTTCTGCAATCTTCTCTAGGATTGCAATCTTCAGGAGTCTGAGGGAGGTGTTCTTAAAGTTTCCTCAGATAATGGGTGCTAGTGGAATTGTCAATAAGAGTATAGAGTTTCCTACCTAAAAAGGAGGGCTAGAGTATGGAGAGTCAGGTTCAGAACGTATGGTCCTTAGTAGGTTTCAAGGGTACATCAATAAATTACTTTGTTTTACTTTTTGTGATATACCATTATTTCTCCACCTACCAACATTGCACCCAAGATTTGGGATGATTTATTAACAATTTAGCAAGTTGAAAAAGCTAAATAAAATTGAATACATTGAAAAATGCATCCCTATTAATTTTATAGATCTTAAAGTACAGGCAATTTGTTGGTCACAGAATGGTTCTAGATAAGGTTAGTTAAGGTTGGAAAAGCCACCCTCTACGTGGCACTATTCCATGGGATGGGCTTCTGGACTAATAAAAAGGAGAAATGGAAGTAAGCACGGGCAGTTATCACTTTTTTAAATTAAGAATTTTGTAAATGCTTTGATCTTATTTACCCCCCTTACCCTACTCTTCCCAGATTCAACTCCCTTCACATCCCACTTATGAGGGTGGGTCATCTCCCACCCTCCCATAAAGGACATTTTTAAATGTTCTTGGAAAAAGTGGCCTTCCACTGGAATGTGGTCAACTTATTAGTGGCAACACTTTGAGAAAATTGACCTTTCCCATTCAGTAGTGGGAAATTCCCCATAGGACCTTGGCTACTGGTGAAACTTTATGGCCAACTGCCCTGTGTGTGCTGGTATTTAGTCTGGTTTACTGTTGCACAAGTCTTAAGCATGGTATAATAACCACTGTTTATACATTCAGCTGCTGTGTGTATGCAGAATACACTTACTTCTTTGTAGTCTTTCACTTACTCTGGCTCTTAACATTCTTTCCACCATAGAAACAATTCCTAAATCTTCGAAGGAGAGAGTGGGTATTATATGTTCAGTTTAGCACTGGAAATTATACACTCACTTATTTCCTGCATGTTGTCCATTGGAGGAGGCTGTGATGATTATGATATACCAAAACCAGAAGTTTCGCTTAATTATCAGTTATTAGGAATTGGTCTAATATTATGTCCACTTAGCACAGTAATAGTAGTAGCTTCTCTCCTAGGGTCTATGAGCTAGCTAGCCCTAAGTTCTTGTTATGATAATGGATAACTGAAGAGGGGTTGGAAAGCCTGTAAGAGCCAGTGCTATCAGATGTTCTCAGCAAAACAGTATTTGCTCAAATAACAGGGCCACTGAATGAATTAGCTCACAACAGCTGTTACCACATGCACAACACCTGTAAAAAATGAATCCAGTCAGACAACTAGTATGGATCAGTGAAGGGGCTCATTAATTCCTAAGCTTAGCTGAGGAACTACTGCCAGCTGATGGGTGCTGGGGAACATAATGTCAGCCCAAGAAGCTTCCCAGACTGGTTTGACTCAAGCCACTCTATATACAGGCAGCACTAAGTGGACTCAGTATATTTAAACAAAGAACACATGAGGTTGGGAGGGAAGAGAAGAGGTAGCGATGGTGGAGAAATTTGAGGAAAAGCAATGGGAAGAATATATAGTTAGGACACTTTATGTACATGAACAATGTTCTTAAAACACAATTATTAAAATAAAGAAGTGTAGCTTTGGGGAATATTCAAGTTTGACTAGTTTCAGTAGCAATTAGATTCATGAATCTGGCTGTCATGAAGTCTATAGAGGGACATTATCTTACTGTAAAGAATGAGTGAAGCAAGAGAGAAGAGTTCTCAAAGGTGTCTATTTCTAAAAGCCAGAGAGCTGTGCATTGCTGTAATCTGAGGAACAGAAAGGAGATGCTCCCTGGAGATTAGATGGGGTGAAACTAACCCTGCATAATCCACTTCTCTTTGCCATGAATACTTAAGAGGCATTATAAACAGTGGCCTTCCCAACTTCCTATTTTTCCCTTCATACATCTTAAATATAGTTGGTTCAGTTACTTGTTAACAGTCATTATTAAACCTGGAAATCAAATGTACTTGGACAGAAAAAGCTTAAGAAGCAAGAAACCACATGCCATCTATACTACATATTTTGCTGAAGACTGATAATTAAAACAGGTTGTAAAACCACCTGAAATTCCATTCCTTACCCTGCCTCCCTGTGAACTTTACTGCACCAAATGCTTTTCAAGCCCTTTAAGTCTTATTCTAAACAGGTGAGAATATAACCTCGGGGAACAAAAGGAGACATATTTCTGTGCATTATGTGTGTGCAGTGCCCATGCAGGCCTTAAGAAGGAATAATATCCACTGCAACTGGTATTATTGATAGTTGTGAGCAGACATATGGAAGCTGTGATCACAGGTTCCCTGCAAGAACGGCAAGTTACTTTAACTAGTGAGCCATTTCTCCAGACTCTGATAAAGAACTTTTAAGTCGACAGGTTAGTAAGGACAAATTATAAACTTCTATATCCCCTACTAGTTCATGTGCTGTGTTTAAGACACTTTACAATTATCCCCAGTGCTTTTCAGCGATGCCTTTCAAAAAGTACTAGTGTATCTTCAATTTTTTATAGTTGTACTATTGCAACTTAGCGAGTCAACAGTCAAGATTCTTTTCTGAAACTAAATATATTGGTGTTTCCAATATATTGGTGAAACTGAAAGTATTGGTGTTTCAATTATCACAGAGAAAAAAACTTTAAAATAACCCAAGATAGAAAATGCTACCTGTAATAAGAATGAGGTAGCGAAGATGATGCTTATCTGTTTTCTCCAAAAGGCTGACATTAGCTCAAATAATAAAGGGGGGAAAAAGATTAAAGAAACAAATGTAAATCATGTTGCTATGAAACGTTTCGATATTGTCTCTTCTCCTTATAAGTAAACTCAATTTTCATATGCCTTTTTGAATATATACAAATAATCAAAAACTGCAATTACAATGATTAATAGTTAATAATGAAGTACACAGTACCCAAATCCATCCTATCTGCTGAATGAGTGTGTGCAGTTTGTGTCCTAACTTTAATATGGTTCTGTTTCCAATAAAACAGGGATTATGCTGTTATACAAAAACACAATTCTCAACTTAAAAGGGAATGAGATATTGTTTATTTTGGAGCTAAATATGAATGACATGTGTTATGCTAGCTATCTCTAGACACAAACAAATGCCTAGTCACTACAAAAGGATCCCAAAACAGATCATCCTAGGATTTAACCATAGCCCAACTTGGTGAGAAAAGTAAATTTATTGAGTTTTCTTACAGACCAAAGGGGAAGAGTTACTTACAATTGGAGGATCCAAGAAGAAAATCTGCCATACAGAAAATGGCTCAGGAATCCTGATTTGGACTCTCTAAGTACAGTCTGACAATGTGGCAGCAGTTTCAGGAAACATTTATAGTCAACAGAACAATCAATCGATGCATCTTGACAGCACACTGGCTAAAAGAATAGGTTACAGCAAAGAGAAATCTCTGCTATAGGACTAAGATGTTCTTAGCTGAGGTTAGGGGTCTGCTTCTCCATTCTAAAAGACATTGTGACATTCTCTCCAGTATGAAGACTCTGATGATAACTAAGGTATATATGTTAAAAAAAAAAAAGTAAAAAGCTTTCCCATATCCTTTGCTGTCTGACTTTGATTTCTGTTGATGTGATAAATGCCATGACTAAAAATAACTTAGGAGAGGAAAGGGTTTATTTCAGTTTAGGAATTACAGTTCATCAACCAGTTCAGTCAGGGCAAGAGCTCAAGGGAGAAACCTTGAAGCAGGAACTAAAGTAGAAACCACTGAGGAATTCTGCTTACTGGCTTGTTTCCTCTGATTTCTGCTTGGCCAGAATTCTCATTCATCAGGACCATCTGCCCAGGGGTGGGATCATGCATTAATCAGCGTCCAGAAAATATTCCATAGACACATCTGTAAGCCAGTCCTATCTAGCCAAGCACACAGTTGAGACTCCCTTAGAAAATGCAGAGAGGTGTGAAGTTGAACAGAGAAGATTACTGAATTCTTTGGTGTTGACTGAGATTTGAAATATTATTAAAGGGTTTGACACATAATTTGTATGTTTAGTTTCTCTCCAGTAGGAAGTCTCTGAGGATAATTAAAGTATGAAAAATAGGTAAAGGCTTTGCCACATTCTTTGCGTTTCTAGAGTACTAATTCTCTCATGCTTATGCAGTGACAAATTATAGCTAAATACCTAGCTATATTCTGCACATTTGTTGAGATTCTCCCAAGTGTGATTTCTCTGACGTTCAGCAAGGGCTGAACAATAAATGAAACCTTCATACTATGCTTTACCATTTTGAGGTTGCTCTTCAGTATCAATACTTTTGTGTTAACCCTATGATGAGCCTTTAAAAGCATTGTCAGTTGGTTCACATCTGTAGCATTTCTCCCCAGTGTAAATCTTATGGAGGTTAGAAAGTATTGACTGATTAATAAAACCCTTGCCACATTCTTCACAAGGGTTTGGTTTCTCTCCACTAGAGATTCATTTGAGTTGGATAAGGTCTGAATGATAAGCAAAGGCTTTGACATATCCCTCTCACTTGTAGGGTCTCTCTTCAAGAATGAACTCTGTGATGTTATTTAAGGATTGAAAAAGAGTATAAAATTTTTCCAACATCTTCCCACATATAGTGTTTCTGAGCAGACTGAACTACCACATGCTGAGTAAGGTTAAAAGTTTAGTAGAAGCTGGGCAGTGGTGGTGCATGCCTTTAATCCCAGCATTCAGGAGGCAGAGGCATGCGGATCTCTGTGAGTTTGAGGTCAGCCTGGTCTAAAGAGTGAGTTCCAGGACAGCCAGAGTTACAACAGAGAAACCCTGTCTCAAGGGGGAAAAAAAAAGTTTAATAGAAACTTTTCCCCATTTGTGGTCTTTCTCACCAGTATGATTCTTCTGATGTTTAGAAAGTTCTCAGTGAGTTCAAACGACTGTTGCGACCTCCTCACACTTGTAGGATTTCCCTCCAGAATTATTTGGTGTTGCTTTATGTTTGGAGGATAGAAAACATTTTGCTACACTCTTCAAATGGGTAAGATTGCTCTCCAGGAATTTGTTCCGTGGTAAGGAGGGTTAAGCTAGAAGCCTTTCCACATCCTTCACACTTGCAGTGTTTTACCCTGAATGAATACTCAGGTGTGTAGCAAGTTCTAAGTGAGCACTAAAGACTTTGCCACACACTTCACACTTGTATGGATTCTCTTGAGAATGAATTCTTTGATGCTCCTTAAGGCGAGAAGGATAGTAAAACATTTTTCCACATTCTTCACACTTGTAGGGTTTCTCTCCAGAGTGGACTACCTTGTGCTGAGAGAGGTATGAGTGGGTAGAAAAGGCCTTTCCACACTGCTCACACTTGTAGGGTTTCTCTCCAGTGTGAATTCTCTGGTGTCTAGAGCGTCCTGAGCGGGTACAGAAGTCCTTGCCACATTCGTCACACTTGTAGGGTTTTTTTCCAGAATGAATAGCTTGGTGCTCCTTAAGGACTGAAGGGTAGTAGAAGGTTTTGCCACATTCCTCGCACTTGTAAGGTTTCTCCCCGGTATGACCTAGTTTGTGCTGAGTAAGATACGAGTGAGTATAAAACGCTTTGCCACATATTTCACACTTGTAAGGATTCTCTTGAGAATGAATTCTTTGATGTTCTTTAAGGCGAGATGGATAGTAAAACATTTTTCCACATTCTTCACACTTGTAAGGTTTCTCTCCAGTATGAAATCTCTGGTGTTTAGAAAGTCCTTTGGGAGTACAAAAGACATTGCCACACACTTCACACTTGTATGGATTCTCTTGAGAATGAATTCTTTGATGTTCCTTAAGTCGAGAAGGATAGTAAAACTTTTTGCCGCATTCTTCACACTTGTAGGGTTTCTCTCCAGAGTGGACTACCTTGTGCTGAGAGAGGTATGAGTGGGTAGAAAACACTTTGCCACATTCTTCACACTTGTGGGGTTTCTCTCCAGTGTGAATTCTTTGGTGTCTAGAGCGTCCTGAGCGGGTACAGAAGTCCTTGCCACATTCGTCACACCTGTAGGGTTTCTTTCCGGAATGAATAGCTTGGTGCTCCTTAAGGACTGAAGGGTAGTAGAAGGTTTTGCCACATTCCTCGCACTTGTAAGGTTTCTCCCCGGTATGACCTAGTTTGTGCTGAGTAAAGTAAGAATGAGTATAAAAGGCTTTGCCACACACTTCACACTTGTATGGATTCTCTTGAGAATGAATTCTTTGATGCTCCTTAAGTCGAGAAGGATAGTAAAACTTTTTGCCACATTCTTCACACTTGTAGGGTTTATGTCCAGTGTGAACTATCTTGTGATGAGAGAGGTATGAGTGGGTAGAAAAGGCCTTTCCACACTGCTCACACTTGTAGGGTTTCTCTCCAGTGTGAATTCTCTGGTGTCTAGAGCGTCCTGAGCGGGTACAGAAGTCCTTGCCACATTCGTCACACCTGTAGGGTTTTTCTCCAGAATGAATAGCTTGGTGCTCCTTAAGGACTGAAGGGTAGTAGAAGGTTTTGCCACATTCCTCGCACTTGTAAGGTTTCTCCCCGGTATGACCTAGTTTGTGCTGAGTAAGATACGAGTGAGTATAAAAGGCTTTGCCACATATTTCACACTTGTATGGTTTCTCTCCAGAATGGATTCTTAGGTGTTTAGAAAGTTGCCAGCAAGTTCTAAAGACCTTGCCACATATTTCACACTTGTAGGGCTTCTCTTGAGAGTGAGTTATTTGATGTTGTTTAAGGTTTGAAGTACAGTAAAACATTTTCCCACATTCCTCACATTGGTAAGGTTTTTCTCTAGTATGACCTATCTTATGCTGAATCAGGGAAAGATGACTAGCAAAGGCTTTCCCACATTCTTCACACTTGTAGGATTTCTCTTCACAATGAATCTTCAGGTGTTTAGATACTGAATGGAGTGTACAAAAGCCACTGGCACATTCTTCACACTTGTAGGCTTTCTCTTCTGGATGAATTCTTGGGTGTTCAGAAAGTACTGAGCAAGCATCAAAGGCCTTAACACATTCTTCATATTTGTAGGGTTTGTCTTCAGTACAAAATGTCTGGTCTTTAGAAAATTCTATGGGAGCACAAAAGACCTCAGTACACACTTCAATCTTAAAAGGATTCTCTTGAGAGTGAATTCTTCCATGTTCTATAAGGTGAGAAGGACAATGAAACAGTTTCCCACATTCTTCACAGTTATAGAATTTCTGTTCATTGTGTTCTACCTTGTGCTCAGTAAGGTACGAATGAGTAGAAAAGGCTTGTCCACACTCTTCACACTTGTAGGGGTTCTCTCCAATACAAATTCTCTGGTAGCTAGAATGTCCTGAACAAGTACAAATGACTTTGCCACATTCTTCACACTTGTAGGTCTTCTCTCCTGTATCAATTATCTGGTGTTCAGAAAGTACTGCACAAGAATCAGAAGCCTTACCACATTCTTCGCACTTGTAGGCATTCTCTCCTGGATGAATTCTCTGCTGTTCAATAACGAGTGAGTTCCAATCACAGGCTTTGCCACATTCTTTACATTTATATGGTTTTATATCTGGTGAGTAAAAGTTGAGATATGAATAAAACTGAGTAACATTATTTATATTTATAATGCTTATCTTTAATATGGAGACTTTTACTCACACTTTTAAAGGTAAGTAAGAAATTACAGACAAATTTCTACACCTGTATTCACTGTACTATAATTCAAAAAATGCAACAGTAGAAACAATCTGTATTTCCACTTATTACATATATATATATATATGTATGTATGTATGTGTGTATATATACGTATAATACATGTATGTATTCACACATACATACATGTATATACACATATACATACTGTACATATAAACCATACATATATGTACATACACTAAATGTATATATACATACATACACACATATATATGTGTGTGTAATATATATAATATAAAAGAGAGGAAGACCAAATAGAATACAGAAATAATAGAATATTATTAACAGTTAAATAGCAAAGGAAATTGTACCATCAATAATAATGGAAACAGTATGGGCATTACATTAACAGAAATGAGCCCATTAAAAATATATAAATTATATGACCAGATATACATGAAAAATATAAAGTAGCTAAATCTGAAAAATATTATGTTATTGGTGATTACCTTACATCAAGAATGTAGAAATACACAATTTATATTCTAAATATAGTTTTAATTTGTAAGGTATAAAAGACAAATAACAATTAGACTCTCCATAATGTTATTAAGTAATATATTTCAAGGAATTAAGTCAGGAAGCTTAAATTTTCTTTTTTGTTGGTTTTTTTTTTTTTTTTTTTGCTTTGTTTTTTGTTTTTTCAAGACAGGGTTTCTCTGTTGTAACTCTGGGTGTCCTGGAACTCAGTCTGTAGACCAGGCTGGCCTTGAACCCACAGAGATCCACCTGGCTCTGCCCCCCCGAATGTTGGGATTACAGGCGTGCACCACCACCTCCTGGCTATGCTATATTTTTACAAGAAAATAAGTGTCTGAAAGAATCAAATTATGAAAACACAAACAAAAAAAATCAAATCTCAAGTTCACCTATTATGATTAGAACCTTTGCAAGAGTATCAACCAAAGGCTAAATGATAAAATTAGCCTAGTTTTTAAGAATATTCATTTACAAGGTAGCACAATTTTATAATAACTAGTGAACAGACGATGTACAAGGCATGAGAACATGAGATTCATGTTTACATGACATGGAAAAATAGTTCTGTTGCTCACAGAACCAAAGCTCATTGATTGTTTTTTTAAGTTTTATACTGTCCTAAAGTGTTAGTATTGTATACTCCATGCATAAAAACATATAGATTATATGGAAACAAATGATTTTAGACAATATAGATATCAATAATACAGAAAATAAAGTTGTACATAATACAAGGAGACTCTTGAACTCATGAAATTCTGAAAAACAATTGATAAGCTATTAAAAACATTCTTCTAGACATGTAAGGTTTTAATCTATGAAATATACCTGCAAATGTCATGCATTTTAAATCAGTAAGGCTGAGTGTGTGATAGAACACACTTTATGACAATACATTACAATCATTCATAGCACTGATGAAAAGATTTTAATTACTATACATAAATGATGTGAAAGAAATTTATTTGTGATTATATTATATTATGATAGCTTCACACATTGGACTTTAAAACAGTATAGGGAACAGTCAAAACTCTGTTGCAGACTCCGCAAAATGACAAACTTTTGTTGTCACTGTAAACACAAGCTCTCTGGAGGAGAAAAACAAAGCTTAGAGATATAAAGTATCAAAACCACGATAGATGTCTTTTAATAGAAATGAATGAATGAATGAATGAATGAGAATATCTACAAATTTATTTCCTAGAACATCTAGGAAACATCTAGACTAGACAACACTAGAACATCTCCATGCACATGGTAAAACATGGCTCTAGTAGGTCCCTGACCTCCCACTCTGCCCTCCAATCCCCTCATTCCTACACACCTGGGAGAATGGTGGTGGCTGCTTGTCTCTTCACATCTGAAGGCTCTTGTGTTTGCTCCAGAAACGTGACCAGGTATGGCTTAGGAAAAGCAAGACCTGTTTGTGGGAAAAGAGAACAAAATTGTGTGTTGTTGACCTGGGAAATAACATATATATTTCAGGATTGTGTCTGTAGGTATAAAGGAAATACTGAGCTTCATTTCCTTATATTTACAAAAAAAAAAAAAAAGTTAAAATTGAGGAATGTGCCTCATGTCTGTGAATTTCTAATATTACCACTAGAGTGAAGGATAGTTCCAAGAAACAGCCAGGTTAAATTAAAGAAAAATTAAATAAAATTGGTTTTAGCTATATCAGCAATTCTTCCTTGGTTACATCCCCAATTCTTCCTTAGATGCAGGCCCAGGAACCTCATTATTGGAAAGTACAAGCTCCTATGAGATGGGTCTATAAAAGAAATTTAATGTTGACCTTGAATTAAGAATTCATTATGAGTCAGGACTTGGGAGGCAGTGGCAGAAGGAGCTCTGAGTTCAAGGCCAGTCTGGTCTACACAGAGTTCCAGGACAGCCAGGACTATATAGGGAGACCCTGACTCAAAAAAACAAAACAAAAAACCCCACACACATATGCAAAAAAGAATTCACTGTGGACATGATCCTCACCCAGGAACACAAGGTTGCTGTAATTCTCCAACATCACATCCCTGTACAAATCCCACTGAGCAGGGTCCAGGCATTCCCACTCCTCTGCAGAGAAATCAATGGACACATCCCTGAATGACAGCATATCCTAAAATAAACATAAATAAATAACACATTATATGAATTAAATCAATAATAACATAAATACCAATAGGCATCCTACTGTGCTTATAAATACATTCTTAGAAAGTAGAGCAATAACAATACTTTGTTGATATTTAAAGTAACTAGATATCACCCTAACAGAAATTCTTTCTTCTTCTTCCCCTTTCCTACTTTCTGTGCGTTTATCTTTCTCAGATACTTAATTCATGTGTTTACCATATTTATCCAGCAGCTTTTGAACTCATGGCACCTTTACCTTGGTCTGCTGAGTTCAAGAATTATAATTTGTGATTCTAATCACTATTTTCCCTTATTTTTAACTTTTTAAAAACATTTTATTGTTGGCTTGCTTTTCATCTCATTACATAAAAGTTCTCAAATGGCTGATGAAAGCATTGCATTATTTTTCCTTTCTATTGTTAAATAACAGAAAATCAGATTAACATGTTAAAAGGGGTATTATGCAATACTATTCCAGGTAGACTACACTGTCTATCAGTTTTAGAATGGTTTAGAATGGTCATTTTCTCAAACATTTAATTTCTAAGTTTAAAATATCCAAAGTCCTTGGGCCAGATGTGGTGGTGCACGTTTTTAATCTCAGCACTGTATGTGCTGATTTATTAGTTATTCTTGTGGGTTCATGGGAAAAAAGTTTATTCTTTGGTGACTAAATTCCCAGTCCTGGAGGGTTTCAACCTCCGTAAATCTAATCTTAAACCTAGACCTAGAAGGCTTCAGCCTCTAGACAATCTAATCTTAAACCTAGACCTAGAAGGCTTCAGCCTCTAGACAATCTAATCTGCAAACCTAACCTAGAATGTTTCAGCCTCCAAGACTTACTAATGACTGAGCTTACCCTGACTAGCTGTCTTCTGAACTACCTCTTTTTTAAGCCTGAGCTGTACTGTGAACCCCAAACTATAAACCATAAACTTCTGACTCTGATTTCTTTTCTTATTCTGAACTGGGTCTGCTCTTCTTGGCTTCTTCTGCCTCTGAGCTGACTCTCTACTCTCCAAATCTTCCTCCTGAAAACTCTCTCTGAACTCTCTCCTGAACTCCTTCTGAACTTTGCTCTCTGCACTCAACTGCCTTCCCTGTGTGAGCTGAGATTCTCCTTTTTATATCCTACAAGTTGGGCGTATCCTCACTGACTCAATCTTAGACGTCACCCTGATTCAGTCTCAGAGTTTGGGATTAAAGGCAGCACTACCATTGCCTTTAGAGTATTTCATTTGGCTCATACAGGCCTCTGAATAGGATCCCTTCATACAGGCCTTTGGATGTGATCCCTTCCTAGCTATCACACAGATCTTTCAGTGTGATCCTTTGCTTGAGCAACCATGCTGCTAGACTAAAAGATTAAATATTCTTTTACACAGCACTTTTGAGGGCAGGGTCAGGCAGATCTCTGTGAGTTCCAGGCCACTCTGGTCTACCCAGTGAATTCCAGAGCCAGCCAGGACTCATAAAAATATCCTGTCTCAAAAAACAAAGGGGAACATTTACCATAAGCTTCTTCCTTCTATCTAACTGTATAAGAACACCTAGTGGTCAATATTTCCCAATGCCTCCCTTTCCTGATGTCACTGGCTGATAGGAAAAACCATTATCTCTCCAACTTCTGTACATTAAAAATTTTTTTTTGGGGGGGGGATTCAAGACAGGATTTCTCTGTATAGTCTTGACTGTCCTGGAACTTGCCCCATAGACCAGGCTAGCCTTGAACTCAGAGATCTGCCTGCCTCTGTCTCCAAAGTGCTAGGATTAAAGGCATGTACCACCACTACTTGGACAAAATTCTTTACACTCAATATATATCTGAGATTATGTGGTACTTGTCTTTCTGTATCTGGAATAATAATTTCCAGTCTCTTCCATATTGACCCAAGTTACAGGATATCATCATTTTGTGTAACTGAACAGTTTCATATTGTAAACATACGCATCACAATTTCATTGTAAAAAAAAAAAAATCAAGTAAGTCTTAGAATTTAGATTCCAGCCAAAGATGGGAGGCCTCAAAATTAGAGATAAAAGAATATTACGGTAAAATTCAAGTGTTCATGCTAAGAGAATACTGAGATCAATGTTGTAACTGAAATGAGCACAGAAAACCGTTAAAGGGTCAGAAAAACAAACCTAGCAAAATAATATTTACACTTGCTGCAGTGGTAGTAAAAGCATCAGGAAATGTGTGTGGCCATGACAGCAGGAAGATGTGTAGGCATCATTTGAGGATGGTATTTTTGCTCTTTTTAATGACACTACTGAGACATGCATTTAAGATCAAGAATGAGGTAGTTACTGATTCCTGCACTATTTCCAGTTACTTATGACTTCTTCTGAACTTCACTTCACAATTTCTATTAATTTGTCAACTTTCTATTAATAATTTCCCTTTACTGTATGGATTCCATGTATGAAGCCAATGTACACTTAGTTGTTTAGGAAAAGCCACATTGCTATGCTTGCCACACACTACTCATACGTAGACCAGCAAGGCAGGATACCCTCCACCTTCCTGGCTCCTTTCTCAGGATGCTTAGAGTGGAACGGCATCCAATATCTTATAACACATTGGAACGTCCCATAAATTCTAGCTCAAGATGGGTGGTCACTGTTATTCCCAAAGGCCAGATACCAATAAGCATTATAAAGTATATAAACAGGAAACATGGACCAGATAAAGGAAAACAAAACACTCCAAAGATGGCCTGAATGCCCTACCTGTGTTAGTGGTCTAAAGGATGTAGACAACTAAACAAAAAGGTAAGATAATAACTGCACACTTAAACAAGAGCACTGGAAATCAACTGTGCAATAAGATTTGAAAAGCACAAGGACAGAGCTGAAAGTGCCACACTGAATGGCAAACTGTAAAGGAGGTAACACTAGAAAGGGACTGGCAGAAGGAAGCCCTATCAAACAGAAAGGCTGTGAGAGGTCACAGAGCCTTAAAATATTAAAATACTGAAGGCCTTGGGGCGATTCAGCAGGTAAAAGTACTTGGGAACAGTCTAATGACCTGAAGTAGAACCCTGGTACCATGATACAATGATTATTGTTGCCATCCTGCATAGGCACAGCGTGGCAAGTGGTCCTACAAGTGGGACTGTCTGGGAGCTGAGGTGAGGTAGAAAGCGTGCCTAGAACCCAGAAACTCATTCTGAGAGCGGCAGGAGGTCAGCCCCTCCCCTCCGCAGCTCTGACAGACCACAAGCTATGCTGACTGCTCCAAGCAAGGCACCGCCCCTTCAAAGGTATGTGACCTGGCAAAATTGTTTATCTGGAGCTATAGCACTTCTCCCTATATAACCATATAACGTCTCTCCCTCTGGTCCCCGAAAAATACCTAGGTCCAGGTTGCAACCCCCAATATGCAAATAGGACTGTCGAACCTGAGCAGTCCTAAGCCAATGAGCTTCCAATGACATCCCTGGATACCAGAAGCTTTTTCTTTCACTATATATGTAACCCTGTTTCCCCAATAGAGTTGAGTCACACCCATCTGCTGCAGGCTCCCGAAAATTCTGTATATTCTCGCAGGCTCACAGATTCTCCAATCTAAGACTGCCATGGTCTCCATCCCAGAGTGCCGCTGTGAGTCAGCAGAGCTACATCAAGGAGATGGGAAGCCGATGTAGGATTTTTAAAAAACTACACTCACTACATTTACACAGATACAATAAGGAAAGAAAAAAATAAAAGAAAAAGGCAGAAAAAAACCTGGAAGAGAATGTAAAGGATTTATGGAATACTCCACAAAGAATAAAAGAAACAGAAGAAGCCAGAATGATGTCACATGTCTGTACTTGTGGTTCTTGGATGGTGTAGGGATACCAGGTGTTCAAGGCTATCTACATCTGCACAGGCAGTTCAAGGCTAGCCTGTGATACGTGACAACCTCCTTCATAATAAGTAGATAGATGGATGATAGATAGATAGATAGATAGATAGATAGATAGATAGGCAGATAAATAAATAAGTAAAAGAATTTCACGGAAGGCTAAGTAAGTTGTGTAAGCAAGAATTCTGATAAAAACAGGAAAACAATGGCTCCTCACCTAGAAGGAGCTTCTGTAAAATCCTCACTAGGTTATCTCAGCAGAAACAGCAGTCGGGGAAAGCTGAGGGATGATACATTACACATGTGATGGATGGAAAAGAACACACAGAGCTTCTTAGGTAGCCTCTCCCTAACAGATGTGGAGAACAGAGGAGGCCACAGAACAAAAGGCTTGTCCCAGAGCCTGTGGGGGAGCAGCACTGAAGAGAAACCTATACACTGTAAAGAATGATTATCCTGGAAATAGTCTTCTATCAAAATGACATAAGGAAACAGCAATGAGGAGGCCAACAGATCCTCAAGTCACAAATAGAATGATGAAAGCTGCTTAAATGAAAACCTAGTCTCTATTTTTCATTTATCTGGTTTTTTTGTTTGTTTTTGAGACAAGGTCTGGATGTCTGGGGACTCATTATGTAGATGAGGCTGGCCTTGAGTTCACAGATGTCTATCTGCCTTTGCCTCCCAAGTGCTGGGATTAAAGAAGTGTACCACCTGACCCAGTCATTCTTAAAACAAGAAATTAGTCTCTGAATCTCCACAGTGAGATATGACAAACATCCTTCACTGTCCTTTACCTATGAGATGGCCACCAGCCAGGAGGTAATGCTTAACTTTTCTCCTTGTGAATGGAGACTGGTCCTAGACATAAGCCCAAACCAATAAAATGGAAAAAGCAGAAGTCATATGAATTCTTGCATACCATGTCTATGTCCCTCAGAGATATTTTTAATAGAAACCAGACAATCCTGACTAGCAGGAGGTTATGGGGAAGTCAAAGCTAGATGCAAAGAGAAAGATTCCTAATTAGCTTCTAGTCACTAGTGATTCCATTTTGGACATAGAGTATCAATGGATTCGAGAATCCATCATGCCTTAAAAATGCATTGGAAGTAGGAGTAAGATAAAGTAACCAACTAACGGTCTCTGTCCTAGCTCTTGGTCCACATGCATCTGACGCACAGCAGTCACTAATTCTTGTTTTCATTCCTCACATTCTGTAATACTCTGACTCAAAGCATGCATTTGGAAGACTGAAAATGATATGGAGGACCATACGTAATGTCTTTATTTGAAACATGGAATGCATATCTAAACAGCATATTAGTTTCAAACAAGTAACATTTTTTGTGTTTGCTTTATCTTGTATGTTCAATGTCAAATGTAATTGTGATTTTAAAATATTCAGTAGAATGTAACTCCTTGTTCCTAATGAAGTATTAAGTGCAGTCCGTACTGTGAACAGTTGGTGCTCATACTCTCATCTGATTTATTTTTATGTAGCTATCCCAAAGAAGATAACAATTGCATGTCTTTGAAAGAGTCTGCCATACAATCTGATTTATACTTTGCAACTCAAAATGTCACTGAAGGGTCTCTATAAGTGATGCTTATTCTGCATCATTCTGCATTGCAAGAAGGCAGCTTTGATGCACAAGGCAGTGAAAACATGTTATTTTTCCTACAGACCAGTGGCATTAATTAGGAAGTATATGTATTTTAATTATAGTTACAAAATCCACAGAAAATTCTGCTATGTAAGATAAGGTGGTTTAAAGATGTTTCTCGTATGAAACTTAGAAATAAAACATCACACACCGAAATTAACCAGATGCAAAGTCTGTACACCTCAGTGAACTTCTATACAGTTAGAATAGCCATTTGGAATGGAAGCTGTGGAGCTTCCCATTTATTTTATACTTTAATTAGAAAAGTTTAAAAAAAAACACAACAACAACCATGTTTCTTATGAGTAGACTCTAATGCCATAAACCAGTCTCTAGCACATAAAAACTAGTTTGACTGAAGTGTGACAAAATAGGAAATAGTAGGAAAAAGACAGGGCGAGGAGCCTACTGTGTACAAATTATAGGACCCTGGTGGACCACGGTTCTTCAAATTCATCTTTTCTCTTTTGACACTGTATAAATACTTGGCAAACCCTTCCATAACAACTGTTTAGGGAGAATCATAGAACCCGGATACCACATTCAGTGACGCATTCAGTTTTAGAGTTTAGACAAGGCAAGGACAGAGAAAATAGCGTGAGAGTAGAGAGCAATGTAAACAGCCTATCAGGTATACAGGGATATGTCTCCTTCCCAAAGAAACTCAAGTACCTGTCTTTTGACTAGCAATCCCTAGACACACGTCTATCCTCATATTAACTCGTCTCGAGCTTCTGAAAAGAGTCCAAACTAATTACATCATAATCCCTAATGGAATTGGACGAGGTATTAATCTCTAGTATTTTTCACTCTACAGTGTAAGATCAGTAAGTTCTTGTTTTGCAAAACTCGAATTCTCTTGAGGGGGATTAATCTGGCTCTACATGGAAGTGTTAGTCTCAGGATTCACGTCACAGCGGTGATCATGAAGGACTTCTATACAAAATAGCAGTTCATATATCTAATAATCTATTCCAAAGAAAATGGGACTAATATTCTGAACGGCAATCTCCCTCGAAAAACTCTCACTCCTAGGACACTAGTAACTTTATGAACTTCCATCAACTCAAACAGAACTAGGCCGACTATAAAGTACGGGGGGTAGGGGTTGGGGGGAGACCTCCATTTGGTCTAGGTGTCTTGAGAAAACTGACAACAGGCTGGGTAAACGTGGGTCAGCTAGCCGATCCGGACTGTGCGCGCCCACCTCCTCCTCCCCGAGCAGGCTGCTGGCAGACCCACCCTGCCCGAGCAATCCTGGCTTCCCCACACTCCCCAGTTCCTTCCCTACCACCCAGCCCCTGCAGCAGAAGCTCGCGGTGGACCCAGGCAGCCGCCAGTGCTCACAGAGTGGTCACTCCCAGCGCCATCCGCCCGCCCTCTTCCCCCCCACTCGCGTCTGGACGCTGTGGCCCAGCCTGGGTCAGCACAGCGCGTCCCAGGCGGTTCTTCCCGCCTCCCACCCACCCACGTCAGCTCCCTCCGGGCCGGACCCGCCCATCCCGCATCGTCCCTCGGACCCGCAGAGGTGCGCGGACTCCCCGGGACCAACCTCCATGTCAGAGATGCACCGCGAGCGGCTGAGCACGACCCGACAGTCGCCCAACTTTGCGAGAAGACGCACTAGTGCAGACGCAATGCGGAAGTGCCTTTTCCACAATGGCTCCGTGCGAGCAGTACAGCGGAAGACTACGTTTCCCATAAGTCTGTGCGGAGAGGCGCCAGGAACGCAGGGAGGTGATTTGCGAGCTATCCGGGTTTCTCCGCTTCTGCATGTTTGGGTGGATGGAAGTAAGCAGCCTCAGTTCTGGGACAGCCTCAAGTCAGGCTGCTTTTGAAATCCCTGGTTCGCTGCGGGAGATGTTTGAATGTGAGTCGAGCCATGTTTATTTAGGTTTGCTTGTTATTCTTGGTCAATATGTTGCGGTTTAAAACTTAAAGTCTACTCACTATGGTATTTTACTTACATGTGAACAGTTCAAATTGACTCAATTTTACTTTAAAACAACTCAGCAAGAAACTGTATGGAAATGACCACTGTCTCTCTAAAATGATTTGTGAAACCAGCCTGAGTGGCCCTCCCTGTTATCGAAGCTGCTCAGGAGCTTAAGACAGATGGACACCCCCCCACCCCAAATCTAAGGCTCACCTGGACAAAATAAAGAGACCTTGTCTCAAAGTACAAAGTAGAAAAAGGGATAGGGAGCATCTTAGGGGTAAAGCACTTGTCTGAAATGAAGGGGGCTTTGGTTATAAATGCACCACTATAATAAACAATCCTGTTCTCCTGTAGTAAAATAACCTGTGTCCACAGCTGGAAAAAAAAAAAAATCAGATGAACATTGGAATCCATACAGTGGAGTGCAGGGGTCAGGGACACGGAGATGATTTAAAATCATAGAACAAAGTTAAAAGTGCAGCTCTCTGGGGTCTACATGTAAAGAATCCCCAGAATCCATCTAAGCATCTTTCCATCTGTTCACAAGCTCCCTTCTCAATACACCAATCTATGTAAGAAATTTAATTTTTGTGAGCCATAGCAGAACCCCCACCACCACACCACCACCTCCCCCCAGTGTCCTTCCATTCTCCCCCCCACACCTGGTGGGATCACCCTGATGAGTGTGCTGACTCCTGGCCCATTGTAGAATTTATCTCTGTATTAGGTTTTATATTTCTTTAATTTCTTCTATCTTCTTTCATCCTGAAATTCTTCTTATGTGGCAATATTTTAAAGGTCAGGGGTACCTGCCTTGAACTTCCCTCAGTTCCTCTAACTCAGGACACACAGATGATTCCTTCTTGAATACAAAGGTTTCAGAAATATGCTCATTGAAACGAAAAATGGCCAGGTGGGTGATGACACTTTCCCTTATTCCTAGCACTTGGGAGACAAAAGGGGTGTGTGTGAACTAATTGGATAAAACTAGATTAGCACCATGGGGTCCTCCTATCTCTTCTTAAGAATATTTAGTTCTGTACTGATGGCAGAGACCAAAGGAAGAGTCTATACTCATGTGATGGGCACTAATTCACAAGGAAGCTATTTCTCAGCTGAGACAGTGGGAAGATCACACTGTCTCAGTGGTAAAAATGAATTGAGCTTGGAGGAGAGTGTTAGTTAGAAGCCTGCAAGGTCTACAAATGATTAGGATACTCCTACAGGCTCTTAGTAATGAAAGTATGTAGTCAGGTACTGGATATTTGGTTCTTTTAGCTTTGCATTTTACAAGAGGATAGTTTCTACAAATAATACCCATCTCCACCACCCAAATGACTTTCTGAGATAGTCATTTATCCAGCATATATTCAGCAGACAGTTTCACTTTGCAGTATTGCTCAGGTTTATATAGAAGTAGAAAATATACCATACAGAAGCTAAGTCACATTTTATGTAGATTTGGACTGGAAAATCTTCTATAGAAAATATTAAATGAAATAATTTAATAGATATATGTACCTTGATTACCAAGAACCATAACTATAACCATTTTTGTATTTGAGACAGACTTTTTTCTTTCCTTCCTTCCTTCCTTCCTTCCTTCCTTCCTTCCTTCCTTCCTTCCTTCCTTCTTCCTTCCTTCCTTTCTTTCTTCCTTTTTTTTTAGACAGCCTTTCTCTGTTGTAACTCTGGCTGTCCTAGAACTCACTCTGTAGACCAGGCTGGCCTTGAACTTATAGAGATTCACCTGCCTCTCCCTCCAAAGCACTGGAATTAAAGATGCGTGCCACTGCCACCACCACCACTGGGCTCCAGAATTAATTCTTTGATGTTGTGAAGATTAGTAAAAAAACTGTCACATTCTTCACATTTGTTGAATTTTTTTTTTTCCAGAATGACAGACAACAAGCAGCTGGTATGGTGAATAGAACAGAAGCTGAGGGCTCACATATCGAAGGCAAACCACAAAGCAAGGGACAGACTAGCAATGGTGGAAAGATTTATCTTAAAGCCTACTTCCAGTTACTTCCTACAGTAAGTTCACTCCTCATAAACCTCCCCAGATAACACCAGCAACCAGGAACCAAGAATTCAAACACAGCTCAGGGAACATTCCCATTCAAACGACTACATTAGCCAAACCTGGATATCTGGATGCTAATGGTGATTGTGTGAGACCAAATGGACATAGAAACACATACACTTATTCTAAGAATAGAATTTTAGATTTGGAAGGTTGAAAGATTGATACATAGTAAGTATATTGTTGATAAAATGATTACATAATACACATCAAGGATTTCCAATAGTATTTATATTATATTTTCTGGACAAGAAAATAAATACCTAATAGATATCTAATTATGAGAGCAATTCCAGTTCATGTATAAATGAGAACTTTTGCTTAAGACCACCTATCTTCCAATGAGTAGATTATAAAGCTAGCCTACTTTGTAGGAATGTTCATTCACAAGTTAACATGAAAATCCAATAACAAAAGATAGATAAAATATATAATGCATGAAAATATGAAACTTGTATTTACACATGGAAGTAAAAGCACACAGTTCTGATGTTCACAGAACTAGAGTACATAGATATTTTTGCTTTTTTACACTGTACTGAAGTGTTTTGTATTGGATACTCTATCCATTAAAATGTTATTTGCAATGCAAATAAATAATTTAGGCAACCTAGAGTACAGTACAGTAATACAAAAAATAGAACAGCAAAATAAGAAAAAGAGAATCTGTAATTTGCAAATTTCTGAGAGTCTATTGATGAGCTATTGGAAACATTAATTTAGATGTATTCCATTTTCATCTGTGATAGCTACCCACCAAGGACACACATTTTAAATGATTGACACTGAGTTTGTGGACAAAAATTAGGAAAATACATTATAATCATTCACAGCTCTGAAGAGAAGACTTTAATCTGGATATAAATGATATTAAAGAAACTTATGGATAAAGTATTAGTGGCGTCATATGTAGGTCTTTAGAAACGTATATAAATTTTCAGCAGTTTAGAACAGTGAAGTCTGTTAATGATGTAGACTCAGCAAAATGAACAACTTTGACAATGACTGTAAGTAAAAGCAGAGCTCACTTGAGAGAAAAAAAATTAAAGTTCAAGAGACTCACAGCATCATAGACATCTTACAGATGTGTAACTAAAATGAGAATAATATATTAAATATTTAATATTTTGGTTTTCTTGCTTATGGGTTTTTGTAGATGCCTTTCAAAATGTAAAGGGTATTTTTAAAAGGGTTCCTTAGCTGTTTGCAGTTTGGATCTGAGCTCAGAACAGTATTTAAAATGATCTAAAACGTAACAGTTTTTCTCTCTGGCTACTTGACTCCGCCCCTCTGTTCCCAGCTGCTAGATTTCTAACTTGTAACCTTTAAAACTTCAGTTGGCTCACAGGGTTAGGGAGGAAAGGAAAGAATAGGAAGAAATGAGAAACCTTTACAGCCCTTTTCCCTTGGCTGTCTGAATCTCCCTATGTCTGGGGAACTGAACTAGCTCTGAACTAACTCACTCTGATCTAGCTTCTCCCAGCACAGCAGTTACTGAGAAGACCTAAATTGTAACCTTTTTAAAGAACCCCAGTTAGTTCATTTTATCTGTCCTTATTTCTGCCTGCTTCTCTATGCAGGAATTCTCAGCTCTGATTCTAAGCTTCCAATATCTCTGTCTGCTCTGATTCTTTGCACCCAACCTCTCTAACTGTCAGTAACTGACTTCCACCGCCCTCTTTTATGCCCTCCAACTGTTCCCAGAAGTCCAAGGGGCATACAACCACACAGGGGAGGGGCTTTTCCCTGGCAAAGCTTCACTCTACACAGATGTCCTTCTTTGACAGCAGAAAACAAAAGGAGAGACTTAGAAATTGTTTTCCATGACAACAGAATATCTCAATGCACATGGTAATCCTGGGCTTTCTCCTGGATCTTTGAATTTCCTGCTCTGTCCTCTGACCTACTCATTCCTATACACCTGGATTGCTTGTCTCTTCTTATTCCCAGGTTCTTGGTTTTGTTCCAGAAATGTGACAAGGAATGGCCTAGTGAAAATAAGACCTGTTTGTAAAATGGAGCACCATTGTTTATGTGTTGTTCTCCTGAAAATCAACATTTTTATTCCAGCATTGTGCTTATAAGAAATAGGAGGATAGCATAAATAACTGTAGAAATTTTGTTCATTAAATGTTTCTTGACAGTTTATTAGTCTATGTAGGAAGTTTTCATCTACACATCCCGAGTTTCATTAGCACACACACATGAAAGAAAGCTGGAGTGAAACATTGTTTATCTCGTGTGCTCCATTGCTTATGCCACTGAGCTTCTAACATTACTAGAGTGAAGGATCATACTTCCAGAGAAAGGTAAAAACATGAAATATAGTAAAATGTTTCTTAGCTGGACTAACAATCTCTCTAACTTTTTCTCAAAAGTATCTATGTAAAATTCGTTGTTGGAAAACACAAAATCTCATGGGACACTGTACAAAAGAGGCAGTCACATGTTGGAGTGAGTTAAAAATTCACTATGGAAGTGATCCTCGCCCAGGAACACTTACAAGGTTGCTGTAATTCTCCAACATTTCTTCCTTATATATATTCCACTGAGTAAGACTCAGGCATTCACTCATCTGGTGAGAAACCAATGCCCATTCCCTGAATGAAAACATTTCTGGCAACCAAGTTAAATGAATGAATACTATACATATTTACTAAAATCATCAATAACAACATAAACACCAACAGGTATCTTGTGCTGGTGAATATCACTATGGATTTTGCCCAGGATGAAAGGAGAGCTAAAAATAGTCTTCAGACACTTCTGATGTGGTCACATGATATCACATTGGACTCATCTTCAAGGAAAGAGAATGGCAGAAGATCCAATAAGCTATGTTTATATTGACTTTTAAGAAAATTAAAAGGTAAGATGAATGCATTCATAGGAACATTTGCATTTAGTGTCTTATACTTGTAATGTACTAACTATATACATTTCTCACAGAAAGTCATAAGGGAAAAGGTACTTTCCAACACAAAATGCACAATCACAAATGTGAAAAACAATGAAAATGCAGATTTCTGATACAGCAGATCTGGCTGAGGTCTGGTTTTTGAGCATGAACAGAGTTCAGTAATGGTACACCAAAGGCCTTGAGTTTAAGCAGCCAAGGGGTAGAACAATAAAGGAATTGTTCATAGTCAAGATGGAATTATAAATATTTTAACAAACCCAGCAAGTATAGCAATAATAACACTTTGTGGATATTTACAATACAGTAGATACCATTCTGACACTCTCATTTCCTTATCTCGCTCTATTTTTCTCAGACAGTATTCATGTCTTTACTATATCCCCAAAGCAAGCTCTGAAAACATCTGTGCCTTGGCCTGATGAGTCCCAGAGTTTTATTTTGTGGTGCTACTTACTATTTTCTCTTATTTTTAAATTTTCTACATTGTAGTGTTTATCATCTTATCTCATAAAAGTCCCAATCTATGAGAGCAGTAATGTTATTTTTCCTTTCTATGATTAAATGACAAAACATTAGAAAGTTACATAATAATGAAGCATTTTGTAATAATTGTTACAGGTGTAATTTCCCTAATCTTCATATCTGTTTTAGTATGTTTGCTCATCTTGTCACACAGCTAATTTTCTGTTTAAAATGCCCAGAGACTCTCTGGAGTCTCTGGAATGCACACTACATAGTAGTTTCCCACAGCTAACATTCTGGGCCACAGTGACGTAAGCTTCTCCTTGTCTGACTGTGGTCGGGCATCCACTGACCAGCAGTTCTCTCGACCTCCTCTTCCTGAAGGCAGTGCACCATGTGAGGAAGCTTTATATTTCCTCAAAGTTTCTAGCATGTTCCTCGGGTATAAATAGTGGGACAGATATCCAATTTCTGTCTTATTTCAGGCCTGACCAAGGAACTGACTTCTGACTTCCCTCCCTAAGGTAGTCAATGGAAGGGAAGACCATTATAGACGGTATGGTCAAGGCCAGTGAAACCAGGCTACAACAGAGTATATGTGTTCTTATAATACATTTGAGAAGTCCTAGAAATTCTTAGCCTAGGGCTGTTACTGTTCCTCCCAGAGTTCCCAAATCAAGGAACAATATAAGATATAAAAATTATGACTGAACATTATATCCAAACCACCGCTCAGTTCCTCACTACAAAGTTAAAGTTAAAGTTGCACTGTCTGTTTATGCAAACAGGAAACATTTGCCCTCGTGGCCTATAGAACCTGTGTCTCCTGCTTCTCTTTCTACCTCTGTGATTACTCATTTCTTGGTTTCACATCATTTCCTCTGCCTCTGATATTTCATTCTGATATTCCTGGATCTATCCCATGTATGGGATGTCATGGGTTTTCATGAACATGGGCAGTAGTATGTGAGGATAGGGCTCCGAAGAAGCATCTGTGCCATGATGGTCGACAAATGCCAGTGAGTGTTAGTGAATGCATCTGTTACCATCTTGATTACATTACTGTATTAGAATACAGTAATTGTAATTGATTACATTACTGTATTAGAATATAAGTAGCTTGAGCTTTATACATTCTTACAGGTAAAGATATGTTCCTTTTTATTCCATTACTTTCTATATATGGTGGCTAATCTTGGCTGCCAACTTGAATGGATATGGGATCAAATAAAACACAAGCCTCTGAGCCCTCACATCAGGGATTATTTTTTTCATCAGATTATTTGAATCAGGAAAGACTCAGCTAATTGTGAGTGGAACCTTATGGTGGCAGCCCAGGTGAAAGAATATGCACAAAACTTAGATGCTGCCTGCTTGCCCTCATGGTTGCTGTCAAGATTATCTATCCTGTTGCTGAAGCATTCCTTCACTGATATTAGAACCAGCTTCTTTCAGCTTCAAAGATAGACTGAAGACCAGCAACTCTCCAGGGATCTTCCAGACCATCAGTGTCAGAATGGGTCTGGTCTGTATCCATGTGCATGAAATGAGCACCTATCACATTCTCAGCATCTGCAGTATAAGACAGCCATTTCAGGATTATTGGACTATATCAAATAAGCCAATCAAATGAATCTCTGTATATATGTGTACCTCTCTCTCTCTCTCTCTCTCTCTCTCTCTCTCTCTCTCTCTCTCTCTCTCTCTCTCTCTCTCTCTCACACACACACACACACACACACACACTCCATTCTATCAGATCTGTCCCTTTAGAGACTTTAGAGAACCCTAATACAGACTGTGGTGCCAGGATTGGTTGTAGAGAAAGAGAATTGAAAGGATGAATTTCTATAGATGATTCGTTGGTATCCAGAATTGGCCTTCCAATTGAATATAATATAGGTATTATAGAATCCCCCAGTAGCATGGAAAGTACTGGAAATTCCTAGGTATGACACATTAGTAACTCCTGGATCACCTCTTGTGAGGAACAATGAATTTTGTGACACTATACACATAAGCTTTTAAGACACTGTCTTAAATTTTGTGTTTGTGTTCCTCACCTGTATCTATTTCTAAATATTACACATATATCTGATGTCTGCACAAGCCAAAAGAGGGTATTGGATCCCCTAGAACTGGAGTTATAGATGGTTGTGAGCCTTTGTGGGTGTTGGGAATCCAATGTGAATCCTCCTGAAGGGTGGCCGGTTCTCGTGTCCACTTAGCCATCTCTTCAGCTCCATTTAAATGTTTTAACATTTGGGAAAAAAATAAGAACAAAATTATTCTAGTTGGCTGCTTCTAGAATTTCTAGAACACATGGAAAAGGAGAAAGGAAGAGCTGAGTGAGAAATTGGCTCCAGATTCACTTACACATACAGCATAGTGGGTCAGGAGGCACAGAGATGTTTCAGAGTCACTGAACAAACTAAAAACAAAATCCTGTTTTCTGACACTCACTTACAAAGAAACTCATATAACAGATCTGAGTAGCTTCCCATCTGCCCTCTTATCCACGATCCACTATTTTATGAAAGAGGTTTTTCTATGAGCTGTACCAGAATTTCACCCACTTCTCCCTGGTGTTTCACAAACTTAGGCAACCTAAGCTACTGTCTAAGCTCATGCTTATCTCCTCTGCTCCCATCCCAGTTGGAAGGACATGGCTCTTGGGCTCAGCCTGGTCCCTGTACTGACTCCTGGCTCATCGTCCATTGCAGGATTCCTCCCTGCATTAGATTTGATTTCTCCTGCTCAATATCCACTGCCATCTCTAAACCCGACACTGTCCCTATGTGACATTATTTCAAGTCAAGGAAGCATATTTTGACTTGAACTTCCCCCAGGTCCCCTGACTCAGGACATAAAAATGATTCTTCCTTGAATATAAGATATTAGAAATGTCAGAAATGTGCTCCTGAGAAGATAAGATCTGATCTTTGGAACAATAACTAGACTGGCACCTTGGAATAATTAGTCCTCCTGCCTTTCCATGGGATAATTTTATTCTTATACTGTTCATACCTGAGACCAAAGTATAAATCAGAAGAGTTCAAACTCAGGTGACAGATAACAATCCACAGGGAGTCTGTTACTATTACTGAAATCAGTGAGTGGGAATGCACACTTATTTTTTTCGTCACTGTAAACAACTCATTTTTCTTCTTTGTAATGATTGAGCCTACATTTTGGTAGCTATTTGATGACAGGAACACCAGCATTTCTGTTGTGTTAGGCACAGGGGATGAATCTTTGTGGTAAATAGCATCCACAGAAGGGTGGTATTTGGAATCCTTTTGGGTCTAAGAATGATTAATGTCTTCGTAGAGGCTCTTATTTTAAAAAATTTGGTCACATAACTGTTTCTGGTCATTTGTGTTTAGTGATAATTTAACAGATTGGTAAACTTCCTAAATATAAAATGCATATAAGTGTCACTCCTCTCTCCATCAGAGTACCCATGACTGTGGTGATTATCATTAGTAGTCCAGCATTCAATCAGTAGAGATTTTCACTGGGAATAATGCTTATGTTTACATATTAATGGGGCACATGAAACTCATGAGAAAAGCCAAATTCTCTACAAATTTAAAGATGGAACACTATGATATAAAATAACATGTAAAAATTAAATAATGCAATAAATATATGGTTAATTCTCAAGAACTATAAATCCTTTTTTATTCTGATAAGCCTCATGTACCCCAGACTGGGCTTGAATTTACAGCACACTTGTGGATGACCTTGTACTCCACATCTTCCTGCCTCTTTCTACCTCCTAATGTCAGAATTTGAAGTTAGCCTCACCACATCGACTTGCCACAATATTCTGTATGTCTTAGTTTTCTTGTTGCTCTGGTAAGTTGTCTGATAAGCCACTGAAGGAAGGAAAGGGTGACTCTAACCACAGTTTGAGGCCACAGTCCACAATGGCAGGACAGTCTCAGGCTAACACTGCATCCAAAAGCAGCAGAGACGTGAATGCAGGAGCTTATTCATGTTGCTCCCTTTGCCTTTTATTTTAAACAAAATTCGGTCCAGAACGCCATCTCATTGGATGTGCTGCCTACTTGTGTATCTTCATATCTCACCCTGTCTGGATAGTATAGAAAAGCAGGCTGTACCACACACATACAGGTAGGCAAGTTTGATCCAGGCTAACCATCCTGCTGAGAGTTTTTCAGATGATGCTGGGCTGGGTGGAGGTGACAGCTGAATCTAACTAGCATGTATTCATTTGCAGTTTTTGTCACAAATGTGAATTTTTTTTACGTTGAGGAAGAGTCGAAATGTTTTTTAAGCCTTTATCATATTATTTATGTATGAAGTTACTCTGTTTTTGAAGTTTCTGAGGGTACTTAAGGTGTGAAAAGAAGGAAAGAATTGGTCACATTGTTTGCTTTTGTAGAGTTCATTACTTGTATAAATACTCTGATGTTATATAGGCAAGATACAGCTCTCCCCACCATGATGATCATGAACTAACCCTCTGAAACTGTAAGCAAGTTCTCCAATTAAATGCTTTCTTCTATAGGTTGCCTTGGTCATGGTGTCTCTTCACAGCAGTAGAACAGAAAATAAGACACTAATATTTAAACATGAGTAGAAACACACAGTTCTGATGGCCACAGTATGAGGTCTCTCTCTCTTTTTTTTTAATCTTACAGTAACCTGAAGTGTTTACTATTAGATGTTCCATCCATAAAAATGGAGCATCTTTTTTTGTGCAAAACAAATGATGATAGGCAACCCAGACTACAAAATAATATTACAGAAAATGTAAATCTTATTGAGGAAAATAGAATCTGGATCCAAAAACATTTCTGAAAACTTACTGTGAACTATTAAAAACGTACTTCTAGATGTGTTATGACTACATATCCATGAAGTGCAAGCATTGCAAAACATTAGTGCCGAATATGTAATAGAAAATAGATTATGAGAATTTCCTTAGTTAGGGTTTCTATTGCTGCAATAAACACCATGACCAAAAGTAACTTAGGGAGGAAAGGATTCATTTCAGCTTACAACTGTTAGGCCAAACTCCATCACTAAGAGAAATCAGGACAGGAACTCAGGCAGGAATCTGGATACAGGAACTGAAGCAGAGCCATGAAGGGACACTCCTTACTGGCCTTCTATACACAGCTTGTTCTCCCTGCTTTCTCATATAACTCAAATAACTCACAGCTCAGGAGTGACCCACAGTGAGCTGTGCCTCCCACATCAATTATTAATCAATAAAATGGCATACAGACTGTCTAACAGGATTTCCAATGGAGGCCTTTTCTCAGTTGAGGTTACTCTTCCCAGGTAACTATCTTGTGTCAAGTTGCAAAAAAAAAAAAAAAAAAAAAAAAAAAATACATTATAATCATTCACAAAGAACTCTGATGATCTGATTTTAATTAACATGAGTGTAAGTGATATGAAAGAAACTTATGTGTGAAGTTACTGTATTACACTGACTTCACACATGGGTCTTTAGAAATGTGTATACTTATAATGCAGACTCAGCTAAGAGAAGATCTTCAAGCCTCACTGCAAATACAGCAGAGGTTACTAGAGGGAAAGACAAAGCTTAGAATCTTAAAGTGTGAGAAACATCTGATTGCTTGTATGCTGCACAGCTGGGATAGTCCACTTTATGGGATTATTCAGCCCCTGTGTGTTGAGTGTTAAGTGTTAGGATTCTAATCACTGGAGGTGTACATTAGGAATGACTTTTCAAAGTGAGGGATCCATAAATATAACCATTCATTTCAAAGAAAAAGAAACTAGCATCCAATACACCAATCGCCCTCGTAGAACTCCTTGTACCTTGAAACTAGATACTTCATGAACTTCTGTAAATTCAAACCAAGATTCATGGGCCGGCTATAAAGTACAGGAGGGACCAGAAACCCAACTTGCTCTAGATGTCCTGAGAAATCTTACAGCATCTATGTGAGAGTGAGTCAGTTAGAGAGAGCCAAGCTGGAAAGTGAGCTCCCAGCACCGCCTCAGGCTTGGGCAGTAGGCCCACCCTGCTCTGGGGATCCTTACAAGTTCTCCATTCCCTAGCTGCCAAGGCATCTTTCGTGTCCCCAAACTACAGGGTGGACGAGGGCAGCTGCCCAGCGCACACAGCAGCCATTCCTGGCACCATCTGATGTCCCTTTCTCAAGCCTAGGGCAGAGCAGCGCGTCCATGTCAGCTTCTTCCAGCCTCCCTCCCACCCCAGGTCTGCTCCCTCCCAACCCACCCGACCGTCTCGTACAGTCCCTCAGACGTGCAGGGCTGCGCTGCACCCTGAACCAGGGACAGACCACTAAAAATACTTCCCGACTTTTGGGGAAGATTAACATGTGCCTACTTAACGCGAAGCGCAACGGGCAGAGACGCTGCCTGTGACGTCACTGTGGAGAGACTACATTTCCCACAACTCTGTGCGAAGACGTTCCGGGATCCACAGAAGGTGAGGGAGGGAATTCTTCCGTTTCTGCCTTAAGTAGATAGCAGGTCAAAGCGGATAGAAACGCGCAGTCTCAGAACAAGACAGTCATCTGAAGTCTGGTGCTTCAAAAATACGGGATTCTGAATGTGAACCGAGTCTTTGACATAAGTTTACTAGGTTTCATAAGTTACTTCTGGTGAAGTTTTGGCTATTATAAAACTCAGGTCTACTTAATGTAGACTCTTAATGGAACAAGGAAAGTTCACGCTATCTCAATTTACTGTAAAATAGGGAAACAAGAAGCTAATGTGGGACTGAAACGTAACTTTTTCACATGAATTAGAAACCAGCCTTTGTGTCCTGCCTGTCATCCCGGCTGTTCTAGATCTTAACACAGAACATCCCATATTCACGGGTAACCTGGACAACTTACAGATCTTGTCTCTAAATACAAAGTACAAAAAGGGATAGTTAGCTACCTTAAGGGTAAAGCACCTGCCTAGAATAAAGGAGACCTTGGCTTAATCCCATTATTACAAATAAATGAACAAACAAGTTTTCCTTCTCACTGTGTGAGCCATACATGGATGGCTCCATACCTGGAAAATCCGTTTTCATGTGAACATAGTAATCCATAGAGTAGGGTGGGGGGGGGGTCAGCAGACAGATATTTGAGAATCACCGAGCTACTTAAAAATTCCTGCGAACAAAAGACCTTCCGGAATCCACTGAGCATCTTTCCATATGTCCGTAAGTGCCGTGTGCACACTTTTATCCATTAATCAGTGTAAGAAATTTAATTTTGTGTGAACTGCACTAGAAATTCACTCACTTCTCCCTGGTTTTTCACAAACTCAAGCAAGTATTCACCACCAGGTATTCTTGAAAGATCAGACTTACCTCCGCTTTTCTTCCCCCAAGTGGACCGAGGCAGCGCATGGGCTGAGCGTTGTGTAATACTGGCTCCTGGCCTATCATCGACTGTGGTGTTTCCCTCTGCATTAGGTTGATATTCTTCTTCAATCTCCTTTGTCTTCACTGATCCTGATCTTGCTCCCACGTGATAGTATTTTGAAAGCCAAGAGTTTCTCTCTTGAACTTCCCTTAGTCTCAACTCAGTACACAGAAATGATTTTTCTCTGAATACAAAGATTGCAGAAGTACAATTGTGGGAATTTCAAATAAGCTCATTGGAATTAAGAAGTGACAGTGGCACCATGTAGCAATGTCATCTCTCTCTTCTAAACTAATGTTCATTCCTGAACTGGTCAAGTCAGAGACAAAAGTACAAAGTACCTGTATAGAAGGAGGAGTTTATGGTCACATGATGGACCATGATTCTTTAGGAAACTGTTTCTGAGCTTGTGGGGTTTGAAACCCCTGACTGGTTTAAGACCTCTGACACTAGGCCCAAGTTGCAGGCAGAAGCTTAACAACTATTTCTATAAGAAAAACTTTTCTTAGACAAACAAGACAGCCAGATGGCCTTGGGCTAGAGAGTGTGCTTCCCCCTCCTGCAGGTGGCCCATAACCTTGGGCCCACAACTTTGGGCTAAGGAGTTTCCTCCTCCTAGTTGCCCGGAACCTTGAGCATGTATTCTTTTTAGGAGCCCATGACCTTGCTATATGCTAACACCAATCAATTTACAGGTTAACTGGCCCCTACCTATCAAAATGGGAAAAGCAATTTGGGTACCAATCAACTTGTACCAACTTGGTCTGTGCCTAGCAACTGTACAGCCCCCGAGCAACCGTTTCAACTGTAGATAAAAAGGCTTGCTTTTTGCTCCTGGGGCCACTTCTATCCTGCGTGTTGGAGCGGTCCCAGTATACTGGAATAAATCCTCTTGCTATTTGCATCGATATCCTGTCTGTGAGTCTCTGTGGGGGTGTGGCGTTCTGGTTTGGCCCCTCCTTGGGGTCCAACAAGCTGAGGTAGTAGAAAGATCACAGTCATTTTTATTGTGAGGAACTCATATCCTCTTTGTTTTATTCTTCTTTGCAATGATTGAGCATGAGTTTATTTATTATTTAGCAACATGAATACCAGAAGCTGTATGGTATTAGGTACAAGACAATGAGTAATACAGATCATTAAATTTTTGTGGTAAATATCAACAGTTCTGGCAGGCAAATATTGGTTAGAACCATGAAATGTTGATGAACACTTAGTTTACTCCTACAGGCCCACTGTGGTGGAAAATGTGGACTTAGGAACTGTGTATCTGCCAATTTTGTTCCATAGTTACTTGACAAACTAGAATAGCTCCTAAAAAAATGACATAAACCTCACACCTTTCTCCATCACCCAAAAGCAGATTCCCTGACGTGTTGTGGGGTATTTACCAGAGAAGACTGCTCAGACACAAGTTTAAGTCAATAGAAAGTCTTTATCTGCTGCCTGGTGACTACACTGGGTGTTCTGAAATCCAGTAGCCCTGAGCCTTTCTCAAGGTGAGCTTTTCAGCACAAAATACATATTTTGGGTTGACATACTTCAGCTAACAACAGTTAGCCAGAAGGAGAACTACAGAAACTAAAAAGCAAAGATAATACAATTTGAGACATTCCCAGAACTGTATGGACTTTGGTGGATTAGGCCTTTGTTTTAGTTTTGGCAGGTGTTGCTGTCTACATGCTGAGTCTTAACAGCCTGAATGGCATGTCCATCATGGAGTCAGTTGTGTTAAGGTCTTGGGGCCTACTAAGGCCTGGGGCTCTGTTACAGAGGTAATGGCCATTAAGAGTCCAGCATACATGGAACAGACATTGTCACTTCCAATGATGCTCCTTTTAATGCTCACACAGATAGAAGACACATCCACAGGCAAGTCACATTTGATAAAGATTGGACTCAGGAATTCTGCAATATAAAATATTAAATGAAATTTCAACAATTCAATATGTGCACAATTAAGTTTGAGAATAATACCTAACCATATCTCATATGAGATAATCATATATCCCAGGTGGATCTCACACACTCTAGCATCACTAGGATTCATTTGTTTTGTTTCTGGATTCCTTTATATCTAATTCTCTCTGAATTGCTCTTCCTAACTGGGACCAAGTTCTGAGATCCAGAGATTCCCTCCTCAGGGAAAGAAGGCTGAAGTTCATTAATGAACTCCAGGAATTTCATCAACTAATGGTGTCTCACTTTAACTCTTTCCACTGGCAACAAAATTTGTTTAACTTCTGCAAACAAATGTCATTCCTTCAACCCTGCCTCTCCCATTTTATTTTACCACCAATTTTCTTTAATTTTCTCCTGCCTTTATTACACTTGTATACACATGATTCCCCAGGAATTCCTTAAACTTGGTTTATTTATTTATTTGCTTTTACCCTTAATTTTTTCTTTTAAATGCCCATATTCTAGGTCCCTGTTCCAGTGCCACATGTGAGCTCTTGCTCTTACTCACTGGGCCAAGGTTACCTGATATGGTTGGTCAATAAATGAAAATCTTAAGCTGGGATCAGAGGGTCCACAGCAAATGCTGTGGCAATTTTTATTGAGAGTATCAGACTTTTATATCTTTATGACAAACAGAACATAATGACAATTGCCAGGATACAATGACATCTGCAAGCTATACAGAGTATACAAGAATAATGTCCAATTGTCCTGTCAAGCTTTCATGCTTCCTTTAGTACCAAGGGAAACACAGAGAAACACAAAGTGGCCTGAAATGCCCCACTGCCTGAGGGAACTTTGGTCAGTTTCTCAGGAACTGTTAAGCATACAGTGTACCAGGAGCCAGGGGCTCTTACCTGAAAAAACCTAAGACACATGCCTCCCAAGGCAACTGGGTCAGATCATCTCCACGGTTCCCTGATCTTCACATTTGTAAGAGTTCTCTTCATTGTGAGTGAATTTGAGCTTAGTAAAGGATGACAGGATCACACTTCAAGGCTTCCTCGCCAGAGTGGGTTATGAAGTGAGCAGAAAGAATCCAGGAAGCTTTAAAGGCCTTGCCACATACTTGACACTCGTAGGCTTTCTCTCCTGTGTGAACGCTCTGGTGATCTGAAAGAAGTGACGGAAAACTGAAGGCCATGCCACACACTTCACACTTGTAGAGTTTTGCTCTGGTATGAATACTCTTATGTTCAGAAAGTATTGAAGGAGCGTAGAAAGCTTCACACTTGTAGGGTTTGTCTCCTGTGTGAATTCTCCTGTGTTTAGAAAGGATTGACGGAGCACGGAAGGCCTTGCCGCACACCTCGCACTTGTAGGGCTTCTCTCCTGTGTGAATCCTCTGGTGAATAGAAAGCACTGATGGAACACGGAAGGTCTTGCCGCATGCTTCACACTTGTAGGGCTTCTCTCCCGTGTGAATGCGATTGTGTTCAGAGAGTAATGATGGACGATTGAAGGCCTTGTCACAGATTTCACACTTGTAGGGCTTCTCTCCTGAATGAATTTTCTTGTGTACAGAAAGTAATGACGGAGCATGGAAGGCCTTGCCACATTCGTCACACGTGTAGGGTTTCTCTCCTGTGTGAACCCGCTTGTGCACAGAAAGTGCTGATGGACGATTGAAGGCTTTGACACACACCTCACACTTGTAGGGTTTCTCTCCGGTATGTATGCTCCTGTGTTCAGAAAGCAGTGATGGGAAACGGAAGGCCTTGCCGCACACTTCGCACTTGTAGGGCTTCTCTCTGGTGTGAATGCTCCTGTGTTCAGAGAGGATTGATGGAGCACGGAAGGCCTTGTCGCACACCTCACACTTGTAGGGCTTCTGTCCTGTGTGAATGCTCCTGTGTTTAGAAAGGATTGATGACGCACGGAAGGCCTTGCCACACACCTCACACTTGTAGGGCTTCTCTCCCGTGTGAATCCGACTGTGTTCAGAGAGTAACGATGGAGCATGGAAGGCCTTGCCGCACGCCTCACACTTGTAGGGCTTCTCTCCTGTGTGAATGCGATTGTGTTCAGAGAGTAACGATGGACGGTTGAAGGCCTTGTCACAGATTTCACACTTGTAGGGTTTTCCTCCTGTATGGATTCTCTTGTGTATAGACAGTAATGACGGAGCATGGAAGGCCTTGCCACACACTTCACATTTGAAGGGTTTCTCTCCTGTATGGATTCTTTTGTGTTCAGAAAGTAATGATGGACGGTTGAAGGATTTGTCACATACTTCGCACTTGAAGGGTTTTTTCCCTGTATGAACTCTCATGTGTTCAGAAAGCACTGATGGATGATTGAAGGCTTTATCACACACTTCGCACTTGTAGGGCTTCTCTCCTGTATGGATTCTCTTGTGTACAAAAAGTAATAATGGAGCACTGAAGGCCTTGCCACATTCTTCGCACTTGTAGGGCTGCACTCTTAAATGAATTTTCTGGTGCTTAGTAAGTTGTGAGTTCCATTGAAAGGCTTTGCCACATTCTTTGCACACATAGCGTTTTTTTCCTGTTGAGTAAAGTTTGAGAAATGAATGAAAGCTGAGAAGAATATCTGTATATTTATAATGTTTATTTTTAAAAATAGAAACATTTACCCATAGTTGTATTTTCCTGTATAAACAATAATCTACATTCAAATTTCTACACCTGTATTCAAGGCAACCTAGTTTAAAAAACATGGTAAATGGAAATCATATAAGCTTCCACAGAAATAAGACCATGACAAAAAGAACAGAGAAATAAAGGAATATTAATCAAAGTGAAACATGTAAATAAGGCATAACATAGCAATTAAGAAAACCCTTGAAAAAACAAAAAACGAAAGAAACCCCTTAAAAGAATTATGCTAATGGAAAAACGCCCATTAAACAAATACAGGAATTATATGACTAGCTAGACACAAAATATAAAAGTAGTCAAACTTGGAAAACACTTGTATACATAATTTATATTATATATATTACATATTTATATATAATTTATATTTATATAAATTTATAAAAATATTTATATATATTTATATATAATTTATATTATATATTATACAGTGTTTTAGTTTTGGAAGCTATGAAAGTTAGGCTTCATAAAAAGGAAACTGCCATAACAATATTAAATATGTTTCAAAGATTTAAGACAGGAAACTTATGCATATCTTATAAAGAAAATAATTGCTCAAGTTATAAAAATTTATGTTATAAAAGTTATGAAAAGTTTATGAAAAAGAAATCAAGTTCACTTATAAATGACCAGAGCTTTGGCTGTCACTGTAAACACAAGCTAACCTCACGAGAGGGAAAACAAAGTTTATGAGACTCAAAGCATCCTAAACCTTTGAGCAATGTTCCCCTCAGACTGAAAAAGACAGAACTGGGGATCCACAAAAATTGATTTTCACCATAGCTTCACATCTCAAGGCACATGGTCAAGCCTGGCTTTCTGTTGGACCTCTGCCCTCCCACTCTGTCTGGGGAACCCCTCATTCCTACACACCTGGGTGCGTGGTGGTGGTGGCTGCTTGTCTCTTCACATCTGAAGTCTCTTGTCTTTGCTCCAGAAATGTGACCAGGTGTGGCTTAGAGGATGCAAGACCTGTTTATGGGAAAAGGGAACAACATTGTTTGTTTGTTCTCCTGGAAAATAACATGTCCTCTTCAGGATTGTGTGTGCAGGATGAGAAGATACAGTAAAGGACTGCTGAGGATTAGTTCTTTACATGTTTTCCAAGAGGAACATCAGAATGCTTAGGAGGAATTTAGGATCTGCAGGTTCTGAGCTTCACTCCACTCATTTACAAGAAAAAAAACACATTAAAACTGAAGAGCGTGACATTCTCTACAAAATATATGTTTGTTCATGCCATTTCATTTCTAACATAACCACTGATATAGTGGATGCTTGTAAACAAAAAAAAACCAAATAAACAAACATACAACAACAACAAAATACCAAGGTTATAAGCATAACAAATGAATAGTTCTAAGGGATAACAATAATCTCCCCAATTTTCCTTAAAAGTAGCCCTATGGACCTCACTGTTGGAAGCAGAAGTTCCCTTCTACAAAGGGAGGAAATTTCATGCTGACGGTTAATTGGATAGCTATCCTCACCGAGGAACACAAGGTTGCTATAATTCTCCAACATCACTTCCTTGTACAAATTCCTCTGAGCAGGTTCCAGGCATTCCCACTCTTCAGCAGAAAAATAAACGGCCACATCCCTGAATGACAGCACATCCTGAAATAAAAAAGAACAAACACCACACATTGTGTTGATACCAAGAGGTATCGTGTGTCTGCATACAAATCTAAAGGTTACTCAGAATGACAGGAGAGCTAGAAGTGCTTCTGATATAGGTAAGTAATAGTCCTAATATACTCCTGACTATACATATATTTTTTATGTAGGTTGATGTTTTGCCTACATATGTTGTTGGATCCCTTAGAACAGGAGTTAAAGACAGTTGTGAGCTGCCATGGGGGTTCTGGGAATTGAACCCAGGTCCTCTGAAAGAGCAGCCAGTGCTCTTAACCAATGAGACCACTCTCCAGCCCCTGAAAATACTTCTAATGTAGTAATGTGCTGTTATATAGGACTCATCTTTAAACAAAGTAAATGGTAGGAGATTGTAGAAACTCTTGTGGATATTATAAGTTTAATAACTATAAAATGGAGAATGAATGCATCTACAAAACAGTATGTTGGAGCTAAAGAGATGGCTCAGTTGAAGAGAGGGCTTAGAGATGGAAATTAAGGTTGAATTCCAGCAGCCAAATGGCTGCCCACAATTGTCCTTAACCCCAGTTAGAGAGGATCAGAGAATCTCTTAGACATGTATGGTAGCAAAACACCAATAAACATGTCTTAGGTAGGGTTTCTTTTCCTGTGTTGAAACACCATGATCAAAATAATAGCATGATGTACTTACGCCTTTGAGTCATCAGTCTATATAGGACCTCCTGGTCCTAGCTACTGCTTTAGCCTTTTTTTTTCTTTGTTGGTTTTTTGAGACAGGGTTTCTGTGTTGTAACTCTGGCTCTCCTGGAACTCACTCTGTAGACCTTGAACTCAGAGATCCGCCTGCCCCGGCCTTGGAATGCTGGGGTTAAAAGCGTGCACCACCACAGCCTGGCTGCTTAAGCCTTCTTTATCCCTGATCTTCCTATTTCACACCTTACCACTTGAGATCCTTCCTCCTACGAGTTCAAGTCAGCCACAGTACCCTAACATTCCTTCCTCTTGTCTAACTGAACAAGAACATTCATTGATCAATGTGTCTCCAGGCCTTCCATTCCTGATGCCACTAGCCAATGGGATAGAAAGCACATCTCTCACTTGATTTAAAATTCCTCAGATTCAACTTCTGAATGACACTGTTAGACTTCTGAGGGAGCATCAAGAGACAGACGACAGAAAAGAGACAGGAGTCTGACATTTAACAAAAGAACTGTTTATTAGCTCACACAGTGTCGGGCAGACTCACTCCCATGGGAAAGACAGGGGCCACCAGGGGTAAAGATGGCTGCTATGCTTCATAGGGACAGAACGAAGGGTAGGGAACGAGGAAATTGTTACAGCAGGAAGCCCTCCTTTCTCTCCTTCAGTCTACTCTCTCCTTTGTTAAACTGTTTATCAAAGTTGACACAGGCTGACCCGACAGACATTCCTTTCTAAGACGCCTGTGCAGGCTGGCAGTGTCACTGTAATCTCATAGGAGTCCTGTTCTCCCACCAAGATGAGCTGATCAATGCTAGTGATCAGAGCTACAAGTGCTTCTGATATAGGTGAGTCTGACAGCACAAGAAGCAGGATCAGACACCAGGTGGGACTTGTCTTTTTATGCCTGAAACAATAATTTCCTGCCTCATCTGACAGTCTTGATTGTAAAAACAGGCTTCCTATGTGATTATAGCTGACATTCCTCAACCTTATGGTCAATTACCACCCAGAGAAGAATGTTTGCTGGGACAGCCTATCTCCCAAGATAATCTGTCCTCCCTAAGCAGACAATACCAAGGAAGGTGAGACTCCAGAGCTACAGGCAGCCAACTAGAGCTGCATCAACTTCTTTATTGCCAATCCCCTCAGAACCCTATTTAAAGAGACCCAGCCAGCTTTCTCCCCGCACGCAAAGACCCCACTCCTAGAACAACTGGCGCACCTGTGTGTGCTAATCGACAGTCTCACCTGTTGCTGTCAATCTGATTCCTGCTTTTTGTCTCTTTACTATTTGCTTAGAAATCTAACATCATCCATATTTTCATAACAGTATTTCATCCTTCTATATAGCTGAATAGTATCCCAGACTTAGCACATGTACCACAATTCCTAGTTTATTTTACTTTTATGATTTTGTCAAAATTCGTACATATTATAGAAGCTAATTTCAAGCTTCATTTAGATGACTTCAAAATCACAGTAAAAGGAATATAAATAAAAATTAAAGTATTTATGTTAAAATACAATAGAGCTGTTTTATAACTGAAAGGAACAAAGGAAACTGTTTAAAGTCAGAAGCATAAACCTGGTAAAATAATATTTAAGTCTGCTGCAGCACAAGTTAAAATAGGGTGTAACATTAGAACAAGCATCAGGAAGTGTCCCTGGCTATGACAACAGAGAAGTGTGCAGCTGCGCAGAACACACATTTGTGTGAAGATGCTGCATTTGCTCTTGTTAGTCACACAGCTGAGACATACATGAAAGAATACGAAAGAATCATGTTCACTGCGTGCTGCTAAGGCTTTTTCTAAGCAACATTTCACAGATTTTATCCGTCTGTCAACTTACTGTAAATAATTTTCCTTTACTGTGAGTTCCCTGAATAGCTCATAGTCCATATATTATACCAAACTACACTTCCTCGTTTTGACTATGAACCTAACTCCCTGTTCATGCTGATACATTCTACAAATCAACAGATGTTAATAGTATTTTCACGGAATTGTTTTTAATCACTGATATAAAATCTGTTAGAGACATTCAATGGAAACTTTGAAAGCCAAAGGAGCCTAAAGACATGCATTTCCAACTCCAACATGACCACGACAGTCAACCTGAGCTACTACACACAGCAAAACTATCTGGCATAGTTGAAGAACATTAAAAAATTATATCCTACAAACCAAACCTAAAAAAAAAAATACAAGAAGCAATATTTTAAGCTGAAGAGAGGAATGAGCAGAGATAAGAGACTAAAGCATAAAGGGCCACTTGAGAGGATCTCTTCAGGGGTCAGACAGAGAAGCAAACCATGAAGAGGTGACTATGGAAACCAAGTTCAGATTGATTTCATCAACCTGGATCAAGACTTTGGAGAGTCAGATATCAGACTGACATCAGTTCTAGAGACAGGCTACTTGTGCTAGCTTAAGGATTTAAGGGTCTGGTTTGGTCTCAGTCATACAAACAGTTTAGGGGTCATTAGGGATATCAACTATCTCTGGTCCTGGTTGGTGGAGTTTGGCGATGGATCATTTACACTACAAGTTATCTCTGTTCCTGGTTATGGGAGCTTAGGAAGGTCCTGGCTGTAAGGGCCATTTATATTAATATCCGCCTCCAGTCCAGGTTGGAGGAGCTTGATATGGCCTGATCCAACAGAATGCGGATCATCAGGCTACTAATCACTTCCAACTCTCAGCTTTCTAATGGAAGAAAAGGGTTTTGGTTTTTTTTTTTGTTTTTTGTTTTAATCTTTCCCATTGGAAAGACAATGCTATGTGCTTAACATTCCCAGTTTCTCTGAAGATCTGTCAGCACAAGGCCTTTCCTGCTATCCCCCAAACCACTGACAACACAACCCAACCCAAAAGCAGCAACACAATGACAATTAACAGTCACACATCAGAACAACTAATGCCCTCCATTCTCCAGTCTAAAGACACAGGCTGAGTGAACAGATCAAGAAACAAAATCCATCTTTCTGTTGGTTACAAGAAACACATCTAAGTGGTTTCTTTTACATTTTCTAATGGAATAGAACAGGTTTTCAAAATATTCCCTTATGATAGTCTGAATTTCGTTGGTATCTGTTCTAATATCTCCCAGTTCTTTTCTGATTTTGTTAATTTGGGTCCTCTTTATTTTAGTTAGTTGAGCCAAAAGTCTTTCACTCTTGTTTATCTTCTCAATAAAACTTCTGGATTTGTGGATTCTTTGAATAATTTCTTTGTTTTTTATTTCATTAAATTTCTGTTCTGAGTTTTATTATAATTTGCAATCATCTTAGGTTTGGATTAGAATAGGTTTTTCACCTTTCTCAATGGATTGGTAGAATTAATACTGTGAAAAAGGACCACTTTACAAAAATCCATTTATAGAGCCAATTCTATCCCAGTCAAAATCACCTTCTTATTCTTCAGAGAAATGAACACTTATCATAATGTTTGTATAGAATCATAAAGTCCTCTATGGGGCCCAAACAATCCTGAGAAAAAGAACAGTGCCAGGAGTACCATTGCAGATCTCAAGATATATTACAGAGCCAGAGTAGCGAAAGCAATATGGAACTGCCACAAAACAGACCGTAGTTCAGACCAGTGGAACAAAATCAAAACCCAAACATCAGGACACATAACATCAGCCATTTAATATTTTCAAAGAATCAGAAAATACATACTGGAGAAAAGAGAACATCTTCAACAAATGTTCCTGGGAAAATGCACGTCCACTTGCAGAAGACTGAAGCTAAATTAGAATCTATCACCCTATAAGTAAACTAACACCAAATTGACCAAAGACCTAGACATGAAGCCTGAACACTAAAACTGATGAAAGGAAACACTGGCAGTATCCACATGAAATAGGTGTAGGAAAGGACTTTCTAAATAGGACTCCATTTACTCTAGTCTTAAAGACAAAAAACATGGGTAATGGGTTTTCATAAAATGAAAAAGTTCAGTATAGCTAAAGCAATAATCAGGTGAAATGGAAGCCCACAGAATCGAAAAGAATCTTGCAAGCTATATATCTAACAGAGAAGTAAAATACAGAATATATGAAAAACTAAAAAAACAAACAAACAAGAAAAACAAACCAAAAGAAAAATTTACAAAATGCGTCTAGGACCCAAACAGAGTTCTCAATGGAAGAAAAAAAAAAAATCAGCTGAGAAATATACCAAAAGATGTTCATGATCTGGGCAATTATGGAACTGCAATTCAAAGTTAGCAAGATGTCAATTGGGTGAATTTCTGTCAGGTCACTGGTGCTCAGAAGTGATAGGAACATGAGCAGTAATTACAACACCCAATAAACTATGGTTTCAAGAATCTTTTAAAAATTCAGATTATCATATAGCCTCGGCTTGCTACAAATTTGTATGAGGCAAAGGATGACTTTGAACTAGAGGTTCGCGACTCCTCCCCTAGATTGTAGAGATGACTGGGATGAACCACAGAACAGGCTTAACTTCACTCTTCAACCATATGTATATATTTTATATAGATATTATCATTACATATAACTAATATATATATATATATATGGGGACTGTAAGTCCAGGTGAGCACGTTGCTGTATCACCTCTATATTGTAAGAGAGCTGTTTTGTGTGTAAGGCAGCGAGCTTTTACCACTTCACAGCATACTATATTTCCTACAGAAAACATTAACTCTGAAGTGACCATTATCTTAAACATGGTTGGAAACTCACTGAAAATTCTGGAATATGGGACATGGTGGTTTGAAGCCCATGGTTCATAAGAGTTGACTTCAATGTCATAAGCCAGCAACAAACATTTGACTTGGTTGAAGAGGACATACGTGCAAAAGCACATGATATAGGGGGACAGGATATGGAGAAAAATTCCTGAAAAGAAGTTGTGTCTAACTGTGAATGGACAACTCTTGGAGGAAGCCTGTCTGCAGAGACTGACGTAGCCTGTGCCATTTCAGGACCGTGGAAAGATTGGAATTTTTCAAGCTGGGTATCTAGAAAGCTAACTCCCTTACCATGGGCTAGCTTTACCCTTCCGGGACAGTCATTCCTTGCCTCACTCTGGATTGGACCAAACAGCTTGTGACAATAGATAAAAACCTTGTAGAACCCACTGACTTGGCAGATCATTAGCTTACATCAATCCAAAAGCTCAGAATGTCATCAGATCATCTCGGGTGTAGCAACCAATGAAATTTAAACTTGATTAATGACATTCTTTGTTCTGTAAAAGTATAAAGCTCTGTGAAAGTGCTTCCATGTTGGAGCACAAAATTTGGGATAATGTAACTGTGTGTCCCAGGTCAACCTTGATTTCCATCTCTAAGCCCTCTCTTCAACCGAGCCATCTCTTTAGCTCCAACATACTGTTTTGTAGATGCATTCATTCTCCATTTTATGGTTATTAAACTTAGAATATCCACAAGTGTTTCTACAATCTTCTACCATTTACTTGTCCCAGGTCATGGCCACGCAAGTGGCTCCAGACTAAATTATCTCTTTTTCCCTTTAAGATGAGAGCTGTGGTTTTTACACTAATAGAAAGGTACTATGTACCAATCACAGGACCCTGAGTGAGTCTCAGCGTTCCAAAGCCATCCTTTAATCTCTTTATCACAGTACAAATACTTGGGTAAACCTTTCTAAAATTACTCAGGGAGCATTAGTGAACTTGCATGCCACATTCAGTGACAGAGAGTTTAGAAAGTGTCAATATTGTGACCAGATGGAAGAAATGCATGTGATCAGAGGACAATGTGGAGAGCCTGTCAGATTAGCAGGGCCAATTCTCCCCTCCGTTTCAGAGACATTCAAGGCCCCTCCTGGCAATCATGATGTCCGTGTCTACATCACACCATGTCATCCCTCACATCTGAAAAGGAATCCAAATTTCTGACATCAGACAGTCTCGGAGGGAACTAATGTAGTATTACTCTGTAGCATTTTTCACTCCCCAGTGTAAAGATGTGATGCAAAGATGGGTTCATATCAATAACAAGATTACCCTGAGGCAATTTAAATAAGAGTGTTAATGTGATGATTCAGGTCACAGGAGTGTACACTGCGGATTCTTACTCAACCCAAGGAACCCAAAAATCTAACAATTCACTGCAAAGGAAAAGGAACTAACATCACATACAATTGCCCTCACAAAACTATCCCTGGAAACTAGAATCTTTAGGAACTTCTCTCAACTCAAACCAGGTTTACGAGATTGACCATAAAGTACAGAAGGGAGTAGATGTCCACTTGCTCTAGAAGGCCCGAGAATCTGACTATAGCCATGTGAGCGGGCGTCAGCTGGTACCAGCCTGCTTCCCCAGCCAGCTGTGAAGTGAGCTCCCTTCACCTCCTCAGGCACCGGCAGTCCGCAGACACATCCTGCCATTGCATCCTGTCCTTTCCAACCTCCTCCATGCCTTGGATACTGAGCCAGTTCTCCCGTCCCAAAAGCACAACAGCGCCTCCTAAGAGAATGGACATGGCGCTTAGCACTCAGCCCTCTCCCTGGTCAAACCTGCAGCCAGGGCCAGTGGTCCAGCCCGTGACAGCACAGCATCTCCAGGTCAGCTTCTCCTGTCTCCCAACCTCCCCCAGTCAGCTCCCTCCATGATGGACCCGACACCTTGCAGAGTCCCTCAGATCTGCAGGACGGCGCTGCACCTGCACCAACCTCCATGTCAGATATCCGAGCCCGGGCTGAGCAGGACAGCCGCCTAACTTTGGGAAGAAGCGAAGTTTGAATGCCGAACGCGGAAGTAGGATATCCACAGCTCCTACTTGTGACGTCACCGTGAGACGGACTACATTTCCCACAAGTCTTTGCAAAGCACTTCCGGAACCTACTGAAGGTGATTTGTACAGTGTCTGGGTTCATGACCAACAGCCAGCCTGTGAAGTTGGAAGGAATCAGGCATCAGCAGGACAGCCCCAGGGGTTCAGGCTGTTTCACTCACCATCTTTTGGGCTCTACCAACCTCCAAAATGTTATGACCCATAGGCTGAGAATTTGCTACAGTTCCTTGTTAAACTGCTTAGGCCATTGTAAACATTTTATATAACTAAAATGTCCCCTAGCCTTGTAAATTTAAATACCTTAAAAAGCTGTTCCTTAAAATATCCAGTTTTAATTTTTTAGTTTTCTGCAAAACTCCAGAATTTCCTCCTAAAGTAGTTTAAAATCTCCCAATTGTGTGTTCTTGCAATATCAAAAAGAAAATACACATTTTTTTTAAAGAGAAAAAAATACAGAACCTAATCATAATATGAAAACAAAACTCCACAGTGTAAACAGTTCAATGCTCTATATCTGAGATTATGCACATTTCTCCCGCCCCACCCGGCAACAACCTGCCTTCTAGGCCCCAGCCAGCCCCACCACAGCGGCTGCTAACTGCTTCACCTGAATCTCCAAAACTGCCGAATTCCTTTATCCAAATCTCAGCTGTTTTCCATGATACCTTTGTTGGGGGAAGAGGAAGGAGACTCTCAAGAAATCACCAGGACTTGAGATTGATGCAAAAGCAGGAGGTTTATTTCCAACACGTTGGGGTCGGCTCAAACAGATACCTCAAGTGAGGCAGGTGGGAGTGACTGAGCATGCTTTATATATGCTTTTCAAAGGCAGAGCCCAGCAACAGAGTATTAGGTGCATTCTATTGGCTACACAGTCATGTGGGTACAAACCCTCAAACAGATTGGTGCTGGCATATAGCAGGGTTGCGGGCTCCTAGAAAATGCAAGCTCAGGGTTTTAGTCAGTGCGGGTGGGGGAAACTCCTAGCCCAAGGCCGTCAGTCAGCGGTCCATATCTTGTTCTTCCCAGAAACTTTCTTATCCTAGTTCTGGAAACTGTTCTGAGTTACCTTGCCCCTAACTTGGGCCTACACAGTTTTGGTGCTCTTAGAAGCCTGACTAAAGTTTAGCTACTTTGTTCGTGTCCTTTCACCTTTATATCTTTAAAATACCATCTGAGTGACCGTTACACTGAAAAGGTTGGCAGCCAGCACAAGGCACATTCCTGTATATGAATGCGTGGAAGTGTAACTTTAATGCCTTATGAAACATTGTTTTTTTAAAAATCCAATCCTTATAAACCTTGTCTTTAGGGCAGAAAAAATCACACAAAAATCCATCTTAATCTAAAATATCTCAGTGATCTGTTGTCTCTTTGATTGATAACATGTGGCGACTTCAGGATGGCAGTGAAGTCACACAACATCTGTCCTCTCTGACCCTGGTAAAGATAGCGCCAACCACATGGCTGTCTTTTTCAAGTAGGAAAGCAGTCAAGATATCACATGTCAGCAAGTTACATGTTCACAGCCCAAAATGGAGTCATCCATGTGGTTCCCTTAAGGTTATTATCAATCCCATGCTACAAGCTTTTAGCTTGTAGCTTTTTTTCCCCATAGATTTTACAGATTTCTAGTCATATCCAATACATAATATATATATATATATATGTATATATATATATGTGTGTGTGTGTGTGTGTGTATATAGGCATTTGAATCCATGTTAAACTGGACCCAGACATAAATTCTGAGCCTTTTATACCCAAATGAACACAGAACAGAGAGCTTATGTATTCACACACAGACAAACCTTTCCACAAAAAGCCACAAAAGACTTTTTGAACACAAGAAACAGCAACAAAAACAAGACTTGTTGTTTTGTTAGGTTTTTTTGGGAGGTGGGTGCACTCAGACAGATCTGCCTGCCTTTTTTGGAAAGAAACAAGGAAAAAAAAATCTTTCCCGGAAGTCAGGGCCAACTTTTATCTACCGGCCCGGGCCCTGCTGGATAGGATGCCCTTCTGCTCTTACCTGTGTTAGGTGGGGTGAGGGCCTCCGGAGGCTGTAGGTGGTGAGTCTGGTGGGCTGCCAGAGCAGTGGTGGAGGCTCCGGATACCAGCCAGGCCCTTTCCCGGAATGGCCCAGCAGCAAGGCACTAGCTGTTTAGAACATGTTGCAATTTTATCTTTATCACCTCTAATAAATTTCTGATATGCTATCTTGATCATTTAATTTCCTGCCATTGAAATATTCTGCATTAGGTGTAATATTTGACTCAATAACTTGAAAGTCTATGCTTACAGGTTACAGAGATGATTCGGTAGTCAAGATTATTTAATGTTCTTGCAGAGGATCTGGGTTTGCTTTCCAGCAAGCACATGGAGGCTCACGAGCACAGGTAGCAAAAGTTCCAGAGATTCAGAATTCCCCTTCTGACATCCTGGGTTAATGTACAAACGATGTGATGTGCACACGTGCGCGCGCACACACACACACACACACACACACACACACACAACTACTCATAAAATGGAAGAAAACTATAAAACTAAAAAAATTAAATTGGGCATGTGGGTTCACAGAAACTCTATGCAGGAGGGGAGTATGGAGCAGGAGAATGAAGAACGAATGAAGTAGTTCGTTCTTCTATAGGAACCAAAAATGGCAAGCACAATCACACTTTGAAATGACATGTTTAGAACACGCTTTAGAAATGTATTGTAGAAGTGTTTTTAATAGAATAATTAACAGTATACATATTAAGAAGAGAAAAAGGGAGAGAGGGGGGGAAGAGAGAAAGAGAGAGGGAGAGAGGGAGAGAGAGACTGACAATGCACATTGCCAGGGGAAAGTCACGCCAAAAGAGACTGCCACAGACAAACTTTCCTGTAGCTTAAAAAGCCAATGCAGTTTTTGGTATGCAGATGTACGGCACACCTAGGCAGGAGCCTGTGTCTTTCCTCCCTTGTGCTTGGAAGCTTCAAGGTTATTTTATTTACTATCAAAGAGCATTTGACACAATGACCCATTAATGATTGGATGTTACTGTTGGCTGAATTATATCTCCATTTGCCTCAAACACACATTTGCATCAAACGGGGCAGCGTGTCATGCAGGTGCCAAAGAAGAGCTTTTTACAGTTTTTAGCTCTTTGGTGCCTATTTAATTTCCAGGTGTGCTAGTTCTCTATCTAGGCTCTTTTTAGCTTCTATCTGTATGTTTGAATGTATCTACTACCTATGCATCCCATGCAGATATCCCTGGGTTCTCCTATGAACAATATCACATGGATGCTCATGCACATGTCATCATGTGAGCATTCTAACTCAAAGAAACAGGATAAGGCTTGAAAGTCAGAGCACCCATCTCAGCTGTGTAGGTGGACAAATGTAATGTATGTAATAGACACATTTTGTTGTAACCATGCTTCTTCAACCTCTAGCCAAAATCAGGAGAGAGAAAGAAAGAGGAAAACTGAGGGACAACAAGAAAGGGAGCGAGCCTAAATTAATAAAACTCAATACTACAGGGTGTAAAGGAAATATTAATATCTGCGACGGTTTCAATAAAGAGCAAGGACAATTTTCTGAGATGCAATACCTGGATGGGTTAGGCAAAGATCTTGCCTCACCTGGCTTCTCTCTGTTTCTGCCTCTAGGTCCTTTATTCATTCAAAACTCCCTCCTACCCTGACAAAGGCCTTATTTACATAAATGAATAGAACCTCACACCCGTCAGGGTCTATCATCTATCCTGGTATGTGTCCAAGCTGAGCAAACCAGAATCTGCTCTGATTTCCAGTTGCATCACCTGTATGGGCCATAAGGATGCTTCATCTGCATTAACATAAGCAAATGGCCTGTTTATGAGGAGATCTTAGGGAGCTACATCCATTGATTTTAGCACAGAGGTGTGAAACAGGTAGAAGAAGCAGACCTTCTACATAGTGAAACAAGCTTTAAGGCATCAGGAAGCACCCTCCAGTGCAGCATAGAAAAGATATCCACATGAGCACAGTTCCAAAAAGACAGAGTATATAACTATAAAATATCTAATTAAAATATCCCACACAAAAGGGAGTGGCTAAGACAGACTTGATTGAAATCCAGAAGATCATGAGAATAACCTTTGGAATGTTATATTCCAAAAAGTTATAATTTTTAGTAATGGATAAATTTTTAAATATTTCTAACTTACTGAAAATACAGGCAAAAGATAGAACAACCAGGAAGACCCATAACAGTAACAACATTGAAGTAATAATTAAAGATTCAGCACAAAACACTCCATGGCAGATGGATTTTGAAACTTTGGATTCTGCCAAAGTTTCAGTAGAGATCTAATATCAACACTAATATTAATACTTATCACTTTGACAGTGATAAGTATATAAAGAATATAAACATATATATAATATATTTATAATTTAATATATAAAGAGCTTCATTTTATGGAACCAGTATAACTCTACTACAAAACTGGATAGCCAGGTGTAGTGCTGCACAACTTTAATCCCAGTGCTCAGAAACTGAGCAGGCAGATCTCTGTGAGTTCCAGGCCATTCTGTTCAATAGAAACTCTGAGGCCAGCCAAAAATACATAGACACTGTCTAACAAACAAAACCTGAGTAAAAACACAATCTAGAACAATATCCTTAATGAACATAAAAAAGAACCTCAACTAATTCCCATTTAGATCCTACTTTACAGTCGAGTTGCTTTCATCCTTATGACAAATGTTTTGCTCAACTCATGTGTATAATACACGATGCTGAAAGACACAAAGATAGACACCACATGGTTGTCTCAATAGTTGTGGACAAGGCAACTGTCAAACTTCAAATTACCCCTACAATAAACTCTTAGGAAAGCAAGAATGGATAGAGAATCTTTCAACGTAATAAAGGATATGCATGACCCTCCTATAGTCAAACCACAGGAAATGGAAGAAAAAAACTGAAAACATATCGTCTAAAATCTGGCATGAGTTAAATGTTCCCTATCTATACTGTTATGCAATAATATTCTCAAATATTTCACTAAAGAAACAAGAATAGAAGATATCAAAAGGCTAAAAATTGTAAATGAAGATGTTAAAACATCCCCATTTGAAGATGGTGTGGCTCTACGCTTAAATAATCCCACACTGTCTAGCATTGACTCATAATAAGTCATTGACTCATGATAAGTACCTTCAGTAAAATAGCACTTTACAAGGCCTTATAAAAATCATCAGCCTGCGGCTGGAGAGATGGTTCAGTGGTTAAGAGCACTGGCTGCTCTTCCAGAGGTCCTGAATTCCATTCCCAGCCACCACATGGTAGCTCACAACCATCTACAATGGGTTCTGATGCCCTCTTCTAGCAGAGAATTCATACATTAAAATAAATAAATGGATAGATAAATAAATAAATAAATCATTAGCCTTTATGTAGACCCACAATTGACAGGCTGAGAAAGTCCCCAGGGAAACAACCTTTGCATTTATAGTAGCCTCATAAGAAGCAAAAATGCAGGAACAATCCCAACAAAAGAGGAGAAGGACTTCTACATGCAAAAAATTTAAAATAACAAAAATAAATTATCCAAAGAAGGCATTACAGGAGAGAAGGATATTACATGCTCCTGAAGTTGCAGAGCTTATGTTGTAAACATCAATCTTCACATAAAATAAACATGTAGGCCAATGCACGGTATGGCACAATCAGAGATTGTTAAGTCAATCATTAAGTCAATGGACGTGGGAATTCCAACCAAAACATCGAAACCATTTTCTGAAATAGGCTTTTCAACAAATACTGCTGGAAAAATTGGATTCCAATTGTAAAAAAACGAAATGCTTCTCATATTGCAGAAAAATCAAGTTTGAATGCAGGGACATATTTAACATTGAAAATTTAAAAACAGTGAAATATTAACTAATATCATTCACACATGTATACACAGAGACCACATATGAGTTATGTACATTTTGCAAAAGTAAAAAATCATTCACATGACATAAGGTTATACTGATACTACTTCTGTGTTTGTTCATATACATGTGTGTGTAGGAACATAGGTAAAGAAGAACGGGAGAATTTTCGGAAGAGGAGGAGGTAATGAGGCAGAAGGGAGGACAATAATGCAAATAGGAAGGAAATACTATGATGTACATGTATTAAATGTTACATTGAAATTTTCACTTGCCGCATATCTTTAGTAACTGTTCCTCTTTCGATGATAAAATATGTTCACAAAAGGAACTTAGCGAAGAAAAGTCGATCCTATTTGTGAAAGAATCCAAGATGGTGGCGAGCAGATGTCTGAGTCCGTTGGGGCTCTGGCCATCTGCCTGGCTGCCCCACCAATATGGGTATCTCTGGCCTCTCCCCTCATGGAGATAGAGAAACTATTCTGTTGCCAAGTTCAGCAGAGAAAATTTTGGGAATTAAATGTGATTGGAAAGACAACAGACCTGGAAAACCAACTGCCCATGAGGGTAAGAAGAGACTACGAAATACAGCAAGTTATGCCTGGAGATGTGGAGCTAGAATCCTGCCAGGATCGGGTGAGGGAGTCCTCCTGGGATGCAGGGCCACTGTCCCCCCCATGCCCCCACCCCCCCAAACACCGAGTTCAGCGGAAAGGATTTTGAGATTTGAGTGTGGTTGGTAGGACAGTAGACCTAGTAGACACGCTGCTTATGAGGGAAAGAGAGGGAAGCGGCGGAGTGCTCCAGGGTGCACAGATGCAGCCCTAAAGTTCTGGTGGGATCAGATGCAGGGGTCCCCAGGGAAGCAGTGGCCACTGCCACCACCCCACCTGCCCCACCCGCCCCACCCACCTCACTGAAGACAGAGAGAATCTGAATTGGAAGCACAGTCACGGGTGCTGGTGCGGAAAACAGCAAAGTGACACAACACAGAGCAGGGGGCTCTGCAGACAGGGGCACGGTGACGAGCACTACCGCGAAATGCATGGCTTAGGGGTGGTGGCAAGCATGGGAGTGTATCCAGGCTGGACAGGGGACTGGACTCTCAGTGACCACCAGACCAGAGCTCTGGTGTCCTCCATGATGGAGTAGGTAAAGCATAGACTGCTGGCTGCCTGCGGGCTGCAGGCCCAGGGCCTGAGGAGAAAGGACAGCTGCTACTGGCATGCTGCCAAACTGCAGGATTGCCCTGGATCAGGAAGATTGGACGGATTAACCAACTGGGGGAAGTCTCATCTTCTTGGCAAGGTCTCCAAACAGAATTGGCCTTTGGGTTGCTGCTGGACTCACTGGCTGCTCTGCCACCTGACATACAGAAGCTGAACTGCTCACAGGAGGCCCTGTTGCTTGCAGGATGTCTGGGTGCCTGTGGGATGTACAGGTCCCTGCAGAATGTCTGGGTGTCTGTGTGTTGTCCATGTGCCTGCACAATGTCTGGGTATCTGATGAATGTCTGAGAAACTGTGGGATGCCCTGATGCACCAGAGCCACCTGTGGGATGTCTGGGTGCTGGCAGGATAATCAGATGCCCATGATTGCCTTGGAGAAGACTGGGTGCCTGCATATGTCTGGGTGTTTGCGGGTTGGCTGGGTGCCCGTATAGTGCCTGAGTATATGCAGGATTCCCTGGTGCCTACAGAAAGACCCTGATGCCTGAAGGTTGTTTGGGTACTTGTGGGATATTCAGGTCCTTGCAGAATGCCCAGGTGCCTGTGGGAGGCACTGATGCCTGTGGGAGGTCCTGGTGACCGCCAGATGACTGGGTGCTTATGTGACATTTGGGTGCCTGAGGGATGACCAGTTGCCTGTGGGAGGCCCTGGTCCCTGTGGGATGTCTTGGTGCTTGCAGGATACCAGGGAGCCTGCTCAGTGCCTGGGTTTTGGTGGTGAGGCTTAACTTCAGGTCAAACTCTTGTCATGTTTTATCTGGGGCTAGTATGGGTAAGCAAAGTCCACAATCAGAATAACATTCTGCCTCCAAACATCATGGTGAAGCCCATCCATGCTCCTGCCACCCAAGTTTGACCTCATTTTCTTTTTGTTTCTTCTTTGAGGGCACAGGGATGAGAGTGTGGAACAGGGAGGAATTGGAAGTGAGTGTAATCAAGATACATAGTAAGTAACACAAATTATTAATAAAAACTACTATAAGAAAGAAGAAGAAGGAGAAGGAGGAGAAGGGGAAGAAGAAGAAGGAGAAAGAGAAGAAAAAAAAGAGGAGGAGGGGGAGGAGGAGGAGGAGGAGGAAGTGGAAATGTCACTGCCTACCACAGGGTTTTAGTCAGTGTTCCATTGCTATGAGGAGAAAAGAGATCCCATGACCAGGGCAACTTTAAAAAAAAAAAGCATTTAATTACACTATCAGTGATTTAGTCCATTTATTATTGCGGAGAGAATGGTGGTGTGCAGAGAGACATGGTGCTGGAGAAGTAGCTGAGCGTTCTACCTCCATAGGCAGCATGAAGAGAGAAACTCTGGCCTGGCATGGGTTTTTGAAACCACAAATCCTAACCCCAGTGACACACTTCTTCCAACAGGGCCACACCTCTTAATGTCTTTCCAATAGCACCACTCCCTAATGACTAAGCATTCAAATCTATGAGTCTAGGGGGGGCATTCTTATTCAAAACAGAACATTCCACTCCCTGATACCCATATGCTTGTAGCCACATAATGCAAAAATGCATTCAGTCCAACTTCAAAAGCCCTCATAGTCTATAACAATCTCAACTGTTTAATCCTCCAAAGTTCAAAGTCTTTACTAAGAGTCATGACAATCTATTACCTAACTTCAGCAAAATCAAAATGAAAAAGCACAACACAAACACAAACACAAAATGGCACAGAATATACATTACCATATCAAAAGGGATAAAAGGGAGCATAGTGCAGATATATTGAATCAAAGAAAGACCTAAAATCAACAGGGCAAACTCCACGTTATGCATTGCCATATCTGATGTCAAAAATGTTTCAGAACTCCAACGCCTTTCAGCTTTGTTGACTGCAACATACTTCTGTATCTTGAGCTGGTCCAGAATCAGTCTGCGACCCTTCTTGGTGGGTATTCCACTGTTCTGGCATGTTCAACTTCTTTGTGTCACCAACAAAATCCATGCTTCACCTTCACAGTTCCACCCAACAGCCTCTTTGAGCCTCCATGCAGGGTCACTCCTGACATATACCTGGCCTCAGTGGCCTTTCTTAGCCATGGAAGGAGATTCCACAACCCCTTTCTTGTATCCTTGACTCTAAATCCAGACACACTTGCCCAAAGCAAGTCAAGTTATGCTTCTTGCTGGGGATGGAACTTGGCCCCTCCTTCAGTTACATCTGTATCAGCTTTCTGTTGTTGATGGTGTCCTTCACTACTTAAACTCTTAATTCCTTTTCACAAGTTGGAAGCTCAGCTGGGTGGTGAGGTCACCACTTCCTTTATTTCAATTAGTATCAGGCTTCTCTTGAAACTTTTTATCTCCTTGAGCACTGAACTTAGCTCCATTATACTTCCTGTTGCTTCTTTTCTCCTGAAACTCTGTTTTGTAGTTTTCTTTGTTCAGATTGTTCATTTTCATTATAGATCTGCATAAGAGCGACCACTTATACAGAGTCAATTCTAGGTTGTCTTAAAATCTCCTCTGCCAAAGCTCTCATTTCCAAATCTCTTTCTTTTAGCCTCGGGCAGATTTTTTTGGACAAGGGCAGAAAGCAGCCATATTCCTCACTATAATATCACAAGAATAGTCTCCAGGCCACTTAATATTCTTACCTTCTGAAACTTTGTGAGCTTGGCACCAACAATTCAGATAGCCCTCACCACTATCTTCCATGCTCTTACTTCGATCCCCATTAAGCCCTGCATAAAGAAAAATGGCCTTTCTAGTCCAGAGTCCCAAAGTCTTCCATATTCCTCCAAACAAACTCATGAAAACATAGTGAGTCCTATCACAGCAATAATCCCACTCCCTAGTACCAACTTCTGTCTTAGTTTTCTATTGCTGTGAGATGGCAACTGTTACAAATGGAAGCATTTACTTTTGGCTGGCTTACAGTTTAAGAAGATTACTCCATTATCATGGTGGGAGGTATGGAGGTATGTGTGCAGACATGGTACAGGAGAAGTAGCTGAGAGTTCAACATCCAGATCTATACAGCGCAAGAGCAAGACATTGGGCCTGGCATGGGCTTTTGAAAACACAAAGCACTCTGCCCTCCCCCGCCCAGTGACACATTTCTTCCAACAAGGTCACAACTCATTCCTTTTTTTCAATAATGCCACACCTGATGACCAAGCATTCAAATATATGAGCCTCTGGGGGCATTCTTATTCAAACTGGCACAAATGGAGAAAAAGTTAAGCTTGAAGCAGCTTTTCATGTCATTTCCAAAGTCAGGAGGCAGGAAGGAAATAGAGGAATGGTGGCTCCCAGAGTACTTTCTCCTTCTCATACCATCCAAGATCCCAGTCAAACAGATGGTTCCGTCCACAGTCAATAGGTCTTGACCTCCATTAATCAAGATAACCCCTGCAAATGAACGGCCAGAGGTTGCTGCTCACATATTCTACATCTCGTTGTGTTAAAAACTGAGATTTAAGCAGTACGTCTCCACCACTTGTGAACATGAAACACAAACACATTTTGAAAACATACTTTAAATTTATTTCATGTATGTATATGTGTGGACCCATGCATGGAGTTCAGAGGACAACCTTCAGAGGCAATTCCCTCTACTATGTGGGTACTGGGCACACAGATATGGTTGTGGTTCTTGTTAGCAATTAAGTTTCCTCCCAAAGATTATTATGCTGGCTCCAGTTACGTAACTTTAAATCGTAATGCTCCCTAATCCCAATTTTACATTTATATCATAAGTAAAATAGAATCCAAGTTGAAAGGTTCACAAAGTACTTAACAATGTAAGAGTATGAGAACCCAGTCCACATCTCATCTGAGACTCAATGCAATCTCTGAACTGTGAGCTCCTACAACAAAAACAAGTGACGTACTTCCACCACACACTGACACAGAATAAACATTCCCACCCTAAAACAGAATAATCAGAACACAGCAAGGAAAGTTGTCAGCCCAATATCTAGAATGGCAAACACACATTCCGAAAGCCCCACTTTGACATCAGGGACTTCTGCTGCATTGATTTTGACTCCAAAGATATAGGTGGCCCAACCTTCCAGCTTCACCTGAAAGACACAGAGCCTCTCTCCTAGGCATGCTCTATTCACAGCTTGCCTCTTTCCTTCAGAAATCCTGTACTTTTATCCCTTCCTTTTATTGGAGATGCTCCTGGCATCTCCAATAGCTTTGATCATGTTTCTTTTGAAAACAAGTTGGTACACTCAGATGTTAATGTTAAGCATCATGGAGATAATCAAATGAAGAAGCAGCCTTAGAATGTGAAGCTTCCAAAAGAAGGGCAGGGAGGTGCAGTTCAAGAGAATGACCAAGCACTACTTTTATGAAGCATATTTATTGATATGTATTTATTGATTGATAGTTACATAGATACTTACACATATCAAAGCTTTGATCATGGTGCTGCTTCAAGGAACAATATAACCCAGACAAAACCACAGCCCCTCTACTGAGAACTGTTCCTAATGATCAATAGAGCAAGATGTCCAGGTCTATCAGGGATATCTTGTGACCAGTTCATATAGAGGCTTCAAGTTCCTAGAAAACAGCTATATCAATCACAGAAAACAAGTATTGATCAATCATGGTTTCTTCAAAGCCCAAGGAAGTCTAAAAACAATTTCTTCATATCTAATGATTAGGTACAGGTTTAAAAAGAGTTACTTCATATCTAATGATTACGACAAGTACACAGGATTACTAATTTCCTGCTATACCTCCTCCTTCTGTTCCAGCTATAAATTAAGAATTATAACTATGATGCAGATTATGAAGCCATACAGTGAATACACCCCTCTATCTTGCTGTGTAACACTTTGATGCAAATAAGCCAGCATATATTTCAAAGCCTCTAAAGTCATTACAGCAAAGATCCTCAGTATGGCAAAACAATATCCTTCTGTTTTTTATCACAGGTGTTTTCATTTAGCCTCCTAACAAAAGGCTTTTGGATAATTAACATGCAATATAGTTAGTAAACATAACAGCATTATTTTGATCATTCCTTGTTGTTTCCCCAAAGTCTTAGCTTGATGAGGTAAAATTCTAATGTCTTCTTAAGTTATCAGCTTACTCTTTCTCTTGGAACATCTCTTGATGAATTTGTCATCTACCTTCAGATGTTTCATTTTTCCAACTGTTTTTGGATATTTTGGTTGGATGCTTCAGACGTTTCATTTGTCCAGTGGTCTCTGGATGTCCTGGTTGTATGAATCGGATCAGGAGCCATCTTGGACTTTGTTTATTTTCTGGAAAGACAGAAGCATAACCTTGCCCTGATATTAACATCGGGTCTTTCTCCTTGATTAGGTTTTAGATCCTTTTATTTAATATGTATTTTTGGCTATGTATTTTTTTTTTAGGGCAAAATGCTTTTAGGCAGCACAAAAAATATTATACTTTAAAGTAAAAAAAATAAAGTTATGATAGCTAAATATAGCACAATATGTATGGATAGAGGTGGGTGCATTCCTATACTCCATACTTTAAAATTTTAAAGTGAGGCAGTGGTAGTGAACACCTATAATCCTAGCATTCCAGGGGTAGGGGGAAAGCAGAGGCAGGTGGATTACTCTGAGTTTGGGGCCAGCTTGGTCTACAGAGTGAGTTCCAGGACAGCCAGAGTTACAACAGAGACACCCTGTCTTGAAAAACAAACAAAACAAACAAAAATGAAGTTTTAATAATTAGTTTTGAGCATACTAAAGAATTTGATTAATTATAAGGTGATTAACCATTAACTGTATGTCTTAATTATTAGCTAATTAGTTACAGTTTACAATAAGTTAGTAGCTTTAAGAAGATTAAATATTATAGCTTATCTCTGTTACGCTTATCATTTTTGTTTTAAATAGGTGCTCTTTTAGTATCAAAATAAAATTTTAAATCATACAGTTTATAGGAAGTCAGGCAGTCATATCTTTTTGGTCCTTTTATAGTAATCATTACAGATTCTTTTGTATGTTCAGTTTACCAAAATAGCTAAGGCTTAACAAAGCCAGCAAAGACAAGGAAGTTAAGATATGAATATCTCAGTTTTTAAGGTGTGGCCCTAACTTTGGTTGGTTGGCAACTATTTGGGTTTTGGGGATTGTAGTGTAGCCTTGAGCCTTTTTCAGGGTGAGCCCTTAAGCATTTAAATAAACCATGTTTTAAGTTGACATATTTAGTTGACAAGAACAGTTAGCCAAAAGCAGAACTACAAGGGTAAAAAAAGCAGAGTTCGCACATTTAAACATTTGCCCTGATTTACATACATTGATGGATTAGGTTTTTGTTTTAAGATTACCTATGTAGTTTTAAAATTATTAACTCTGTGTTATGAGGTTTAAATCATCTTTTGTTTCAGATTTTACAGATTCTTTAACCATATCCAAAAATTTATAAACCCTGAGGTACAGGAAGTTCATATAATAATAGTCTTACTGATTCATATCTTAGCAAAATTTTTAGACAATTAAATGAATCCAATAATGTAGCTATAGATTCACCAGATATAGAAGTTGATTCAGAGCAAAGGCAGTTTATTCTTCTTTCTAATTGAATCACTAGGTATTAGTACTGGAGCCCTTGAGCATTTTGGCCTCCATACAATCTACTCTTCAGTTTAGAATCAGAAGGCTTCAACCTCTGTACAATGTAAACATTTAAGCCTCCATACAATCTAATCAACCTTTGAGACTATTGACTGAGCTACTCTGACTGCTCCTGAATTCTGACTAGGTTCAAACTCACTTGCTATTCTGAGTCAAATTCTTCTCTAAGATGTGGTTCAAATTGATCTTCTGAGCCGGCTTACTTTTTCTGATAGAACTCTTCTGACTCAGGCTTACTCTGGATTAATCTCTGACTGCTTACTGCTCTGCTAGGCTTTAAACTGACTCACTCTTCCTGTCTGATACTGACTTCTGCTGAGCTACCTGTGTTTCTCCTCCAACCTGCCTGCTTCTGTAACTCACTGCACCATACTGCTTCAGTCAGCCTCTCTGCTCCTTATTCAGACTGCTTCATTGTCTTTGTGTCTTGTCCTCTGTCTGTCTGCTTCAGATTGTTCAACTTATACTGCCTGCTGTAACTGACTCCTGCTCTGAGCTGAGAGCCTGCTTTCTATCATGAGATTTGGGCATGTCCTCACTCTGATTCACTCTGCTAACTCTTCCTCTGATTTGTCACTTTGCCTGTCCTTCACTGTCTCATTTTAGATGTCACTTCTTGTGTTACACTGACTTTTTTTGAACTCTGTTTCCTGTGTCTGCTACTACACTCTGTTTCTGTCTTAGGGATTAAAGGCTTGTACCACCACTGCCTTGTGAATACTTGGATTAAAAGTGTTTGCTACCACTGCTGTTTGGGATTAAAGGTATGTACTAACATTCTTAATATTCTTTCTATATTCCATCTGGATCACACAGACCTCTGAATGTTATTCCTTCATATAGACCTCTAGAATACAGATCCCTTCTAGCTTTCACACAATCCTATTCCTCTATACAATCATCTATGTTTTAACTCTACAGCCAGCTTTTCAATACAGCAGGAAAGAATAAAACAATATTTTAACATTATCCATATTCAAAAGACATTCAGATCACTGTTAAACTGAATTTAATGACCAGAAAGCTCAGAGATGAGGAATTTCTAACTTTGGCTATCAAAGAGGCTACAGCAAGTGGCAGCTATATATTTGGACCTGGGCAAGGGTGGAGGTGTGTAGTAGGACACTGCTGTGGTGGCTTAGCCAAGAAGGACAAAGAGGCATATTTCATACATGTAAACTCTGCCAGACCTTACCATCATTGTAAGTATCATTCTTGACAATGGAACCCCAAGTGTCTGAGCTCAGGTGTTTTTATTCATTCAAAGTTCCTCAGGTGCAGACCATAAGCAATCAAACATCCCCCTCAGAAATCCAACACCTATAGACAATACAAAATGCCAAGACGTATGCACCCCTTAATCCAACAGTGCACAAAACAATTATTTTAAACATAACTAAAAATAAACTTCCACAATAGGGGTGTCTGAATTGTACCAGCCTGGTGGTATGGGAGTGGCAGCAGTTAGAGCTTGGTCCAGCCCTCAAGTTCACCTGGAACTGGCATAGAAACATACACAAGAGCCAGGTGGTGGTGGTGCACTCCTTTAATCCTAGCACTCAGGAGGCAGAGGCAGGAGGATCTCTGTGAGTTCCCAGCTAGCCTGGTCTACAGAGTTAGTTCCAGGACAGCCAGAGGCCAGAGTTACAACAGAGAAACTATTTCTCAAGAAAAAGAAAGAAAATACATAAATCATTTAGGTAGCAGTTTAGTATTATTGTTATGTTTTAATGAGATTGTGCTTATTTATTATTATTATTATTATTATTATTATTATTATTATTATTATTTAAGCAAAGTAAAGTAGCTGAAAGAGAGCACTAAGCCCTTTTTGTAGAAGACTATTTAATCTTTTAATCCATCAGCATGGCTGCTCTAGGGTAGAAAGAATGTTGATACACACCTTTACTCCTAGTATTCAGAAAGCAGTGGTGGTGCACCCCTTTAATCATAGTACTTGGGAGACAGGAAATAGAGCTTAGAAGGAGTCAGTGTCAGACAGGAAGTGATGTCTGAGATGAATCAGAGTGAAGGAGAGGCATAGTGACAAATCAGAGGAAGAGTTAGCAGAGTGAGTCAGAGTGAAGACACACCCAACACTCACCATAGAAAAGCAGGTTCTCAGCTCAGAGAATCAGAGGTTAAGACTCAAAGGCAGTATGAAGCAGGCAGTCTGAAGGAGTTTGAGGAGCCTGAGGGAGAGAAACAGAGGTATTTTGGCAGAAGTGAGTATCAGATGGGAAGAGTGAGTCAGCCAGTTTGAAGCCAAGCAGAGCAGTTCAGTCTGAGGCAGTCAGAGAATCAGTCAGAGTCAGAAGAGTTTAGTCAGAAACAGTCAGACAGCTCCATAAGGTTAGTTTGAACTAGCAGCTTGGAGAAGAGTTTGAGCCAGAGCAGCAAGTGAGCTGAACTAGTCAGTCATAAGAACTGAGTTCAGAAGGAGTTAGTTGGAGTGAATCTGTCAGTAGTAAGTCTTGAGGTTGATTAGATTATATGGAGGCCGAAACACTCAAGGCTCCAGTACAAGGACTGGGGATTGAATTAGGCAAAGAATACACTGGCTTTTGATCTGAATCAACATCTACACCTTTTCAAAATTTTAAAATAAAACACAAATTATTTGTGTTTTATCTATTTTAACTTTTTTTATAAGACTATATTTTTATATACCTCATTTTAAATGTTTTTATCATATTCTTTTTATATTTATGATTTTTATAACTTTTTAAAAGTTAGGTTTGTTTTTATTCTTACTGTATTTTTATTTTTCATGTGTTAATTACATATGAGGTCAGTTAAAATACTCAATGGCTGAAAGACAGCTAATAAAACCTGATTGATCACAGCAAGTTTATACTTTTGAGCTATACAATTGAGTGGGTGTAATCCTTTTTAGTGGAGCATGTGAAATTTGTATGTAAAATATATGCTTCTTTTTTTAAAGAGCCATCTATAGAGGAATAGTTTTATGTAAATACTAAAGTCTACATTCCAGGAGCCACATTGTGGCCTACATTCCAGAGGTCTGTGTGGTCTGGATGGAATGTAGACACACTTTTAATTCAGTATTTAGAAAGCAATGGTGGTCCATGCCTTTAATCCCTAGAAAAATCAGTGGAGGCAGACACAGGAAGCAGAACTCAGAGTCAGTGTCACACAGGAAGTGACATCTGAGATGAGTCAGAGTGAATGGTAGACAAAGTGAATTAGAGAAATCAGAGAAACTGTTAGCAGAGTAAGGACATGCCCAACTCTCATAAGAAAAGGTGGGCTCTCAGCTCAGTTAAGGAGAGTTACATAGGACTTAGAGTAAGTTAGTTGAGGAGTCAGTGGAGAAGCAAGTTGAGGAGCAGTTAACAGAGTAATTTGAAGAGTCAGTTACAGAGAAGTTACAAAAGCTGAGGCTGGAGTGAGTTACAGAGCAGTTAGTTGGAGCAGTCAGTTATAGAAACAGGATGCAGCACTGAGAGCTCAGGGAGAGACACAGAGACACAGCAGAGCAAGACAGTAGAAGCCCAGAACAGAGAGTGAGTTGAGCCAGAACAGTCAGAGTTCAGAAGGAGCTAGGCAGAGTGGCTCAGTCAATAGTAGGTCTCAGAAGGCTAAGGCTGAAGCCTTCTAGGTCAGGGCTAGCAGTTCAAATATTCTAGATTGTATGAAGGCTGAAGCCTTCCAGTTCAAGGCTTAAAAGCAGATTGTAAAAAGGCCAAAATGCTCTAGGGCTCTAGGGATCCAACCTAGAAACAGTGATTTAATTAGATAAAAAAATAAACTGTCCTCTTCCCTGAACCAACATCTACACCTGGTGAATCTACATCAACATTCACACTTACAACCACAGCCATCTAGAGACACATTAAAACCAATCATTATGGGATTTTAGATGTAATTTGAGATAGTACCCAGAGTATTTTAAAAAAAAATTCAAAGAAGGATTTTATCTATAGACCCAGAGTAACATGTTAATGTAAACTATTAATTATTAAAATATAGAACAAATAATATTTGTAGGTATTTTCATCAGTAAGAAATTATTTTTTATGAGCTACTGCTTTAGCAACCATATAATTTAAAAGCTAATAACATGTTTTATTTTAGGTTTTACATTTGTTGTAGAACTTAACTGGGAGATTTTTGAAAGCAACCTCAAGAACAGATCCAAATCCTCATGGTGATAAACAGGTAAGACAATATTCAATTGACATAATTTAAAATTATAAATTTTGTTCTTTTAGTTTATTTATTATGAACATTAAGCATTAAGCATTGATTAGACAAGCAGGAGAAGAAAACATTTTCTATATAATGAATAACTAATACTGCTGGAATTTTAATAGCATTGTCTTACTGTTTTCTGCCCTAGTTGTAAGTAATTGTTTTTGTATTAGAAGGTGGACTTTATTCATTCATTCATTCATTTATTTATTTATTCATTCATTCATGAAGAGACCATTTCATTCATTCATTCATTCATGAAGAGACCATGATATTAAGTTATTCCCCCTATGAGGGAAAACCAAGAAAAACATTTCCCATGAAAGGGACCTTTAATGTTCAGTTATTTGTGCTATATGGAAGAACATTTGGACAAAAATTAAAAAGTAAACAAGCAAAAAATAAATCCAAACTGAGGCAACTGAGCCAGCTCAAGCTCTGGCAAAGGAGCCCACCAGAGTTAAGGTTGAAGGTTTCTTGGAACTCAGGTTTATGACGTCAGGCATCATTCCTCTATGTCATAAGGAGGTGTCATAAGCTGTTGATTAAATACCCCTCCCCCCATATTTTAATTATTGGGAACAGCTTTTTTCCTTGATTTATTTCTTGTATTTTTTCTTCTTTTATTTCTGGTATAAACATTTCCCCTTTCTGTACCGGAAATAAACTTCCCCCCCCTTTTCTCTTTTCTCTTTCTTTCTCTCTTTCTTTCTTTCTTTCTTTCTTTCTTTCTTTCTTTCTTTCTTTCTTTCTTTCTTTCTTTCTTTCTTTTTTTCTTTTTTGTCTCTGGATCCTATTTCTATCTGTAAATTTACTGTTGCTCCAGAGATGAGGAATAAGGTTCCTCACATCTCTGCAAAGTCTGCAAAGTCCTGGGGTCTCCCTGCATCTCTCTTGCCTGAGAGCAGAGCTCCCTCAGTCCTGAGGCATTCAGGCCTCTCATTTCTTTGTTGTACTTCTCCTCTGGGTACCAAATGTCTGTTTTAAGTATCACAAAGACAATCAAATGAAGAGAGCAGCCTCAGTATGCAAAGCATCTAAAAGAAGGGCAGGGAGGTACAGCCTTCAAAAGACTGAACCAGCTCTGCTTTTCTGAAGCATATTACACAGAAACCAATTTAGGGCAGGGCAAAGTTCCACATACCAAAGCTGTGTTTGAGGTACTGCTTTAAGGGACAATACAACCCATGCAAAACCATAGTCTCTCTATTGAGCACTGTTCCCAATGCTCAATAGAACAAACATACAGGTCTGCCAAGGGTGTGTAGAGAACAGGTCATGTGGAGGCTGAAAGTCTCAAGAAAACAGCTCTATTAGTTACAGAAAACAAGTATTGATCAATCATGGATTTCTTCAAAGCCCAAGCATGTCTAAAAACAATATCTTTATATCTAATTATTAAACCCAATACACAGGCTTACTAATTTCCAGCTATACTCAGACATGAGTGATCTGCATGAATTTGACATCTATGACTTGTTTCTTTCCATCACATCAAACAATGATATCACACTAATTCCAAGCAATACCTCACAATTTTCAACACTCATTATTATTAAGTGTGATCATCTACACAAATTCTCCAATATTACTACTATCTAAGGGAAGACAAAAGACTGCTACAACTTTCTACTTTATACAATGTTTTCCACTATAACTAATTTTGTTCCTATGAGGTATAAATATTGGACAAAGCTATTGCCAGAGTAATGTGTTGAAGGTCTATAAAATATGAATCAGCATGGAATTTAAAGTAAAGGCTTTCCATAGTGTTTGTATCTGTCTCAATAAAAGAAATCTCCTGATATGAAGGTGTGTCATGCAACTTTTCATTCATGTTTATAGTAGTTTCTCTTAAATACAAATTTTTAATGTTCCATGTGTTTAGATTTGAGTTTCATTTGTTTTTACAGGATTCCTCTCCATTATGCACTCATAACAGTGTCAATTATGGTAAAAATCAATAAAGTATTTGTAATATTTTGTAACAGTGGGGCTTTTTTTTCAGTATGAATGCTCTAGTGCAAAGGTAAGGTTGAAGAAACCTCAAAGCTTTATGGCATTATTGCCTGTATTGTGGCTTTGACAATAACTATAATAAAAATAAGAGTGGAAAATCTTGCCACATTCTTTACTTAGTTTGGTTCCTGTTGGGGTGATAAAAGCCACAGGCAAAAACCTCCTAGGGGAGGAAAGGGGGATTATTTCAGTTCACTGGTTGCAGTTCTTCATCCATGGAATCCAGGCAGGAGAACAAAGCAGAAATGCAGAGACAGCAGGTAAAGTAGAAACCATGGAGGAATGCTCCTATTTGTCTTGTTCATTCTGGCTCTGTCTCAGCCAACATTCTCATATTCCTGTGTAGATGTAGATGCCAGATGTAGACACTGATTCAGAACATAGGCACTTTATTCTTTGTCTAATTCAATCTAAGTCCTAGTCTTAGAGCCCTAAAGTGTTTGGGCTGCCATACAATCTTGAGCCTAGATCTAGAAGGCTTCAGCCTCAGTCTCTGTACAATCTAATCAACCTCCAAGACTCACGGATGACTGAGTCACTCTGACTACCTCCTTCTTATAAAGGAAAGCTTTGCTAAAGAAGCTTTCTGTGCTGTAAAGCACCTCCCCCCTTTATGGCTACATAGCTCTTAGACTTCTGAGAACAGCTTGGATGGAGATACATAAGAGAGAGAGTGATAGTTGGAACAGCAGTTGGAAAAGAGATAGAGGAAGACTGAGCACCAGAGTTAGCTGGGTGATGTCAGGAAAAGTGAAATTCAAAAATCTGATGATAGGAAAGGAGGCAGTAACAAGGCTCAGATAAAGACAGTTCTAGAGAATAAGAAAGAAGGCAGAAATTACTGAGATAACTGGAGGAAAAACATTATTGGGATAAAGCAGCTTAGAGTTCATTCAGCTCCCCAGGATTATACAGATTCCTTCCCTCCCTGCCCTTCCCCTCCCTTCCCTTCCCCTTCCCTTCCCTTCCCTTCCCTTCCCTTCCCTTCCCTTCCCTTCCCTTCCCTTCCCTTCCCTTCCCTTCCCTTCCCTTCCCTTTCCTTTCCTTCCCTTTCTTTTTCTTCTTAACCCTTTGAGTTAACTGAAGTTTAAAAAATTACAAGTTAGAAATCTTTCAGCAAGAAACAGAGGGGCAGAGTCAAGTTACCAATGAAAAAGTAACAGCAGCCTTTGAGAGCCCAGAGCCAAAAGTCAAAAAACAGTCACCTACACCCTTTTCAAAAAGAAAAACCCATTACACCTTCTGAACTCTGACTCTTCTGGTTTGATTCACTCTTGTTCTGGCTCAAACTCTTTTCCAAGCTGATTGTTTCAAATTGATTTTTGAGCCGATTTACTGTTTCTGATCAAACTCTTCTGACTCTGGCTTACTCTAGCTGATTCTCTAACTGCCTCAGACTGAACTAATGTGCTTGGCTTCAAACTGACTCACTCTTCCTAATACTGACTTCTGTCAAGCTGTCTCTGTGTATCTCCTCCAACCTGCCTGCTTCTGTAACTCATGCCCCATACTGCCTCAGTCAGCCTCTCTGCCTTATACTCAGACTGTCTCAGACTGTTTCACTGTCTCTGTGTCTTGTCCTCTCTTTGCCTCTTTATGCTCACTCTCTGAACTGAGAGTCTGCTTTTCTATTGTGAGAGTCGGGCGCATCCTCACTCTGCTAACATTTCCTCTGATTTATCACTTTGACTCATCTCAAAAATCACTTCCTATCTCACACTGACTCCATCTGAGCTCTGCTTCCTGTTTCCCAAGTGCTGGGATTAAAGGCATGCACCCCCACTGCCTTCTAAATACTGGGATTAGAGTTGTGTTTCAACATTCTTTCTAACCTATTCCAACCTTGCTGCTGAATTAAAGGATTAAACATTCCCCTACATCCCTGGACCATTTGACCAGGAATGGCATATACAAGGTGCACTGGAATCATTCAGTGGCTAGATTCATCTACATCAACTGGTATTCGTGAAAATGCCCTGTAGACATACCCAAGAGCCAATCAGATTTAGACATCCAACCATTTGAGACTCCATCACATGTTGTTTGTGTGAAGTTGAAAACAGAAGCAAAATAGGACATTGGCATTTGTAAAACTTCTTACTAATAAATATTCTTTGGTATTGAAGAAAATTAGAAATATTATTGAGGGCTTTTCCACATTATCAGCAATTGTAGAATTTTATGTTGCTGGAGATTAAAAATATTATTTAAGGCTTCTTTGAATTATTTGGGCAGGTAGAGTTTCTCACTCATAAGAAATATCTGAGGACACTTCTGACATGACAGGAAGGTAAAGGCTTTGCCAGAATCTTAGCATTTGTAGTACACTGTACCTATAGGAACCCTATGATGTGGATACAGGCATGAAGAGTATCTCAACACCTGTCCATAATCTCTCCATTTGCAAATATTCATGTGTGACTACCTTGATGTACAATAATGATGAGGGATAAAGAAAATCTCAAAACTCTTCAGTTTTGTACCCTTTCACTCCAGTGTGAACTACCAAGGGTTGAGATATGTTAGAAAGCTTCCTAAAGGTTTTCCCCATTTTTTGCACTTGTGGCATTTCTCTCCAGTACAATTTCTCAGGTGTTTCACAGGTTCTTAGTGAGTACGAAAGACTGGCAATTCTTCACACTTGTGTGGTTTCTCTCACAAATGAATTCTCTGGTGTTGCTTGAGACCAGAAGACTGGTAATAGCTTTTGCCACACTCTTCACACTTGTAACGTTTCTCTCCAGTATGAACTGTTCGGTGTTTAGAACGTGCTGTGGAACTTGTAAAAACTTTGTCACATTCATTGCACTTGTAGGGTTTCTCTCCAGAATGAATTCTTTGATGATCCTTAAAGTTTTTAATATTGTTGAGCACTTTCCCACATTCTTTACACTTGTAAGGGTTTTCCACATTGTGAGTTAATTTGTGCTGAGTCAGGTATGACTTCGTTGAGAAGGCTTTTCCACATTCCTCACACTTGTAGGGTTTCTCTCCAGAATGGGTTATCAAGTGAGAAGAGAGAATCCGGGAAGTTCTAAAGGCCTCATGACATATATTACACTTGTATGGTTTCTCTCCTGTATGAATTCTGTTGTGTTCAGAAAGCACTGAGGGACAATGGAAGGTCATACCACATACTTCACACTTGCAGGGCTTTTCTCCTGTATGAATTCTATTGTGTACAGAAAGCACTGAGGGACAATGGAAGGCCTTGTCGCATACTTCACACTTGTAGGGTTTCTCTCCTGTATGAATTCTCTTGTGTACAGAAAGTAGTGATGGATAGCGGAAGGATTTGCCACATACTTCACATGTGTAGGGTTTCTCCCCTGTATGAATTCGCTTGTGTTTAGAAAGTACGGATGGATAATGGAAGGCCTTGCCACATACTTCACACTTGTAAGGCTTTTCCCCAGTATGAGTTTTCTTATGCACAGAAAGTAGAGATGGAGCACGGAAGGCCTTGCCACAAAATTTACATTTGTAGGGTGTTTCTCCTGTATGAATTATCTTGTGTTTAGAAACTAATGACGGAACACGGAAGGCTTTGCCACATACGTCACACGTGTAGGGTTTCTCTCCTGTGTGATTTCTTCTGTGTACAGAAAGTAACGATGGAGCATGGAAGGCCTTGCCACACACTTCACACTTGTAGGGTTTCTCTCCTGTATGAATCCTCTTGTGATCAGAAAGTAATGATGGAAAACGAAAGGCCTTGCCACATACTTCACACTTGTAGGGTTTTTCTCTTGCATGATTTCTATTGTCGACAGAAAATAATGATGGAGAATAGAAGCCATTGTCACTTACTTGACACTTGTAGGACTGTTCTCTTGTATGAATTCTCTTGTGTTTATTACATAACGATGGAGCATGGAAGGCCCTGCCACATACTTCACACTTGTAAGGTTTCTCTCCCGTATGAATTCTCTTATGTTCAGAAAGTAATGAGGGAACACGGAAGGCCTTGCCACATACTTCACACTTGTAGGGCTTCACTCTTAAATGAATTTTCTGGTGCTTACTAAATTTTGATTTCAAATCAAAGATTTTGCCACATTCTTTGCATGTATGGTATATTTTTCCTGGTGAATGAGAGTTAAGAAATGAATAAGAACTGAACAAAAAGCTTATATTTACAATGTTTATTTTTCAAAATAGAAACACTCACTACTACTTGCATTTTCTTATATAAATGATTAGTTATATTCAAATTTCTACACCTGTATTCAATAGATCCTAATATAAAACACATGAAAGGTGGAAATCATGTAACTTTCCAGTGAAGTAATAAGACCTTGACAACATATAATATGGAAACAAAGGAATATTAATTAAAGTCAAACATGTAAGGAGGCATCAACACCAGCAATTTAAAAAACTCATTAGAGTATTATGTTAATAAAGAATCCATTAAACAAATGTAGAAATTTTGTGACTAGATAAGCACAAAGTATAAAAGTCAAACTTAGAAAATCATGCATATACAATTTATATATACCCTAAGGATAGAGTTTTAATTTGGAAGGTATGAAAGTTAGGCTGCATAACAAGACTGTCCATGACAGTATTAGATAGTATATTTCAAGGATTTAATAGAGGAATGATTATGCACATTTCATGAGAAATAAATACCCATTAACCAATTTGAAAAACAAATCAGGTTCATCTAAACCTAGGCAGTCAGTATAAACACTAGTGGTCCTGAAGGGAGGAGAAGAACAAAGCTTATGAGACTCAAAGCATCCTCAGCATCTGAGATATGTGCTCCTTTGACAGCAGAAATAAGAAAAAGAGATCCTTAAAATTGACTTCCACCAGAACATCGTGTCTCAATGCTCAGGATAAAGCTTGGCTTTCGGTTGGATCTTTGAGTCTCCCACTCTATCCTCAGACTCCCCTCATTCCTACACACCTGGTTGCCTGGCAACTGCTGCTTGTCTCTTTACATGTGATGGCTCTTGTCTTTGCTCCAGAAACGTGACCAGGTATGGCTTAGAGGAAGAAAGACCTGTTTGTGGGAAGAGAGAACAACATTGTTAGTGTGATAACACATCCCTTTCAGGATTGTGCATATAATGAATAAGAAGATAGAATAAAGGATTGTTTCCTGATGGAGCCCTCAGAAAGCTTAGGAGGAATTTAGGATTCACAGATCCTCAGCTTCAGGACACTCAGTGACATGGAGAAGTATTAACTCTGAAGACTGTAAAATTCTCTTTAACAAGTAGCACCCCTACTCATGCCATTTACTTTCTAACATTACCACTAATATAAAGGACACTTTTTAAAGGGGGAAGTAAGTGTGAACTTAAGAACAAACGAAATAGTTCTAAGGTATATGAATAACCTCCTTAAGTTACTCAAAAATAGACCTATGAATGTCATTGTTAGAAACACAAGTTACCATGAGATATTCTACTATGTGGCCAAGTTTTATGCTGACGGACAATTAAGAATTTGTCACAGGATAGGTCCTCACCCAAGAATACAAGGTGGCTATAATTCTCCAACATCACATCCCTGTACAAATTCCACTGAGCAGGGCCCAGGCATTCCCACTCCTCTGCAGAGAAATAAATGACTACATCCCAGAATGACAGCATATCCTGAAATAAAGAAAGGACAGTGAATGCCACACATTATGATAATTAAAACTGCCAATAATAGCATAAATACCAAGAGGCATGCTGTACATCCTCATACAAATCTAATAGTTACCCAGAGTGAGAGGAAAGGAGTGCTTCTGATATATATAATATCCATAATACTTCTGATATAGTAATGTGATGTTACACAGAACTCATCTTTAAACAAACTGAATGGTTGAAGATCCTTTAAAAACCTTATGGATATTATACATTTAATAAGCATAAAATGGAGAATGAGTGCATCTACAAAACAGTGTGTTAGAGCTGGAGAGATGGCTTAGCAGGTAAGAGCACTGTCTGACCATCCAAAGGATCTGAGGTTGATTTCCAGAAGCAACATTACAGCTCACAACTGTCTGTAACTCCAGCGAGAGAGAATCAGACAACCTTCTAGACATGTATGCTAGCAAAACACCCCTATACATCTGTTAGGTAAGGTTTCTCTTCCTGTAATGAAGCTTCATGATCAAAATTCAAGTTGAGGAGGAAAAGGTTCATTGGGGTTACAGTTCCACGGCACTGTTCACCTCTGACAGAAGTCAGGATAGGAATTCAATCGGGGCAGGAACCTGGAGGCAGGAGCTGATGCAAAGGCTATGGCGGGCTGCTCTTTACTGGCTTGTTCCATGTGGCTTGCTCAGCCTGCTACTGTATAGACCACCAGTCCATGGGTGGCAAGACCTCCTATAATGGGCTGCACCATCCTCCATCAATTACAAATTAGGACCATGTAGTTGTTAGCTGCTGTGTGGGCTCACCAAGGAAGACAACAAGGAGACACAGGTAAGATCTTTGCCAGACCTTAGCAGAGGGAAACACTGTCATGGCCAGCACCATACTCGACAGTGGAACCCTGAGCGTCTGAGCTCAGGTGCTTTTCTTCTTTCAGAACTACTCAGGTATTCTACTGATAGCATACGCTGATCATTAGCAATCACATTCCTCCCACATAAATTTAACACCTGTAGACAATACAAAATGCCAAGATGTTAGGGGCCGATGATACCCAGGCTGTGGATATAACCAGCTTGACAAAGATCCTGGTTTTTCCCTTTGCTACGAGTCTGAAGCCCACCAACTGCTTTGCCCCTTTCTCATCTTTACTGTACGGTGACAAAAGCCTCTCATCAATAATATTGTCTATTTTGGCCTTATAGTGAAAACTCAAATCAATTCCTGGGCTGGCTGGGAAAGGAGCAATGCCATCTCAACTCTAAGTAATTTTAACAGTCTTATTGGCCTTCAAGTTTTTGGCATGTGTGAATACTATTCATGCTTTCTGTAGATATATAAAAAAAATTATTCTTGGTAAAACTGACCTTCCTATAGAGACAAAGCCATAGTCAAGATCAGAAACGAAGTCTAGACAGTATGTCAGCAAGCTTGAAAAAGCAAATAGATAATTCACCCCTGAATGCCTTCTCCCCTTTATTGTACCAAGTATACAGACCTAATATTTAGCTATTCATTAATAGACTATTGTATTAAGACTACCCACTAAAATTAATCTTGAAGATTAGAAGCCTGCAGCTAGGAGGAGATGAACATTCTTGCATTGATGTATGCCCGAACACCTGCATTCTGTTAGATAAGAAGTTAGTAGATGTGCTATTTCAGTCAGGACAGGTCTCTGTCGGGGGAGGGGGTCTTGTAATTTTTCCCCAATGTGCACATTGTTAATTTTTCTCTCTTAAATTTTCTAACTTCTAATTTCTTTATTTTTATTATTAAAAGAAGTTCACATACAAAGGTGTGTCTATACATGTGTCACTTAGGGCGTGTAAAGCGTTGGATGCCATAGAGGAGTGAATTACTGCGTTCATTCGTCACAACTTCATTGTTTATCCACCTTCATGGAGACCGAGGAAGCCCGTGTAGACTAGAGCTGGACTCGACTCCCGCACCAAGAGAATGAGATGAAGAGAAATACAATGAAGACGCAGATCTGATGCACAGCTCTGGGTTGAGGTCTGGCTTCCTGAGCATGTACAGAGTGATGCAAATGACAGTGCACCAAGGACATGAGTTTGAGTAGCCAAGGGGTAGAAGAATAAAGGAAGAATTCATAGCGAAAATGGAATCAAAGTATACTGGCAAATTTATAATTAGAAAATTTACCAATAATATTGCCAAGGTTGTCTGATTTAGATCTCTGCTGTCATTGGACATGTTCCAACTGATAATACTATATAGTGTGATATACTTACTTGCCTTTGAGTCATCAGTCCCAGCCTCCTAATCACACAGCTGAGACACACATGAAAGAACACAAGGAATGACGATGTGATAGTTATTGATTCCTGTGTGGATTACATGTTGTTAAGGTTTTTTTTTTTTTCCAAAGCAACACTTCACAGATTTTATCCGTCTGTCAACTTACTGTAAATAAATTTCCTTTACTGTATGAATTCCATGAATAGCTCATATTTCATGTATCACATCAGATCATACTTCCATGTTATGACCAAAAATCTAATTCCCTGTTCATGGAATTGTTTTCAATCACTAATACTGTATGAATTCCATGAATAGCTCATATTCTATATTGGACCTAACTATCCTTTCTGGTTTGGGACCTCAAACTCAACTATATGTTTATGCGGATACATTCTGCAAATCAATGGATGTTAATAGTATTTTCATGGAATTGTTTTCAAGCACTGAACTAACAAATGAGGACTACATACCCAGTTTTCATAGAAAAAATAAGCACTATGAAAGACCACACCAGTATTTCCTCTTCAAACCCCATATGTTCTGGAGAAATGCTCGACTATAAGAATTACTTTGATGAACACCAAGACACAGATTTTGAAAGTACAATCATAAACTTCATCAAAGACAAAAAGATTAAAGCAGACATGAAGAACATCTCAGTGACATTAAACACAATGAACTAGCAGAATAAATGCCTGAATGATGCCAAGAAAACAGAAGCATAAGAATGATGGAAATGACAAAGACAATCCAGGATTTGAAACTGGAATTCAACAAGAGAAACATCAAAGAGAACTGTAGCTGGAACAAAGATGAAATGAAAACTCAATAATCCTATGAGAAAACTAAAGAAAAGAATTGCAATGGAATGAATTAAGCAGAAGATAGGACATCAAGATTTAGAGATAAAGTAGATCTAGATGAAATAAGCTAAGAATATGAAATAAAAATAATAATACAGAAACAACCACAGAAAGGAAACATACAGGAAATGTTAGACACGGTGAAAAGGCCAAATTGTCAAATTATAGGTGAAGATGAAGGAGAAGAAACCTTAAGCAATGGCACAGACCAGATATTCAAGAAGATCATTAAAGAAATCTTCCCAAACTAAGGAAAGACACACCCATACAAATACAAGAAGAACCCAGAACACCAACTGGACAAGACCAGAAAAGAAAATCCTCATGGCATACTGAAAGCTATAGGGGAAAAAAAGTCAAATATAAAGGAATATCCATCAGAATAACAGCTGATTTTTCAATGGAAGCCCTAACTCTAACCCGAACAAAGACTTGTACTCCTTCTTATAGGCAGCAAGGGGCATTTCAGCAAGGGTGAGTTAATCTTGTACCCTATTGGCAGATAGCTGTGTAGGTACTCTTGTTTCTGGTTGGCTCGGAAGGCCAATTGTTCACATTCTTAGGTCATCTATGGTTTGGCCATAAATATTGTTTCCATGGCAACCAAGGACATCTGGCCAGATGGGATTGGGGCCTTCCTACATCCTTGTGGCAATTTTTATAACTATCTTCTTTCTGATTGGTTGTCTTTGGGATAGGGAGTTTTATGGCCCCTTCCTCGAATCTGTTGGCTCATGGAGTTAGCCCAGGTCAGGCCCAAAATGAGAGTTTCAGCATGTGCACAAAATGAAGCCTGTGTAGTCTTCTCATTTCCCCCCTTGAATTGTACCATGAGCCAAATCATGGGCCCAGGTGGGTTTCCATTTCCTGAGCAACAGGTCTGAGTTGTTCATATTGGGACCTAAGTACCATAAGTTGGACAGTAGATATATGTTCCTTTACAAATCTGTCTAGATGATTTAAAATGCATGAGCCAAAGGTAAGTAAGCCTAAAAGCAAGACAATGGGTCCTATCAAGGTGGATATTAGGATCATGAGCCAAGGGAACTCATACCAGTTCCGGGACTGTTGTTCTAACTTACTATCATGTAATCTCTTTCTAAGGAGGGTTATAGATTCCCTGATGACCTCCGAATGATTTTCATAGAGGCAACATTGTTCACCTAAGGCTGCACAAATTCCCCCTTGTTGTAAGAACAATAAATCTAGTCCTCTCCTGTTTTATAATACAACCTCGGCTAAGGATGACAATGATTCTTGTAGGTAGGATATGACTTTTCTATGTTTTCTAGGTCAGCATCTACAGCAGTGCATAGGGCTTTATAATTTTGATCCTGAAGTACCAGGGCATAAGTACCAGTTCATATAGCCTCTGCTATACCAATTCCCAGTAGGGAGGATAGTACAATGGCTGTAACTACCTCACATTTTTTTTCTAGTATTGACAGGCTCTATCTCTAGATGGTTAAGAAAATCTTTGTCTGAAAAGCAGGAAATCGGGGCATAAGCTGTATCAGCACACAGAAATCTTTGGTTTTGTCTAAGACCTGAGCATAAGTGCACGGGTTGAGCCCTGAAAAACAGGCCCACCAAACATTTTCAGGAGGCACCAGGTATCCCAGGCTAATTTTAGTCTAGGTTATACCAAACAGATGGGAATATTTGGCCAGAACAATCCCTATGCATAGCCCATTCTGTCCAGTGACCCATCGGAGAGTTAGCTTTCCTTTGTCAGATGGGAGCCACCTACATTGATGGCTATCATTGGAAATTGAATAATTCCCAGATACCACTATTCCATCATAATACAGTGGCCTGGTACCTAAACAGAGCCAACATTTTTGAGTCAGGTCAGGGAAGAAATGATTTATCAGTTGGAAGGAAGAATCCAACAGCCCCATGGGACCTGAAACTGGCACTGATGGGGTCGGCAGGGATGATGGAAACTTGACCCCCAACCTGGTAGAAGTGGTCAGCTGTAGCCACTCTTGAATGTTTGTTTGGATTTGTCTGGTGTCATTTTTGTCATGAGATTTTTCATGTGTCATGAAGGCACAGACCATGGCATCCAGCTGGACCAAGCAGCTGATAAATCGAAGTCGAAGTCCATGTTTCCATTCTCGTCCGAGCAGCGCTGGATGGTCATGCTGTAGAGATACTCATCCAAGTGGAAGCCTGCTGTCTCAAAGGCTCCTGGGAGTTCACTGCCACAGAGGGCCCCAGTCTGGTCCATATCTGAGTTCTTACATATAGCTTGCCACTTGTTAATATTGTCCCAGAGATACCTGGATTCTTCAATATCTGATTTGTCCAAGTTGTCTCTGTCCATCATGGCCACCACATTTGGACAAGTGTCAATGTTAAACCCATGAGTTTTTAGATTTGGGTGTGACCTTATTAAGGGTAGTCATGAGTTCTGTGGCATTCCCTGTTAGCTGGGTGAAAAGTCTCTTGAACTGGGCTTCCTCATTTTCACCTGGGGTTGTACTGTGCAGCTGCCTCGCTGATGGAAGTCAGGACTCTTCCCATGATGTGTGTGGCTGCAACACCGCCACCTTTGACTGCAGCTGGGTTGGATCCAGCAGTCCCTTGTCCTTGGCAAACTGGGGTACCTGAGGTCTTACCAAGATTTTATTGGGCCCTAAAGGTTTTATTCTTTTCTTTTTTCTTTTCTTTTTCTTTCTTTCTTTCTTTCTTTCTTTCTTTCTTTCTTTCTTTCTTTCTTTCTTTCTTTCTTTCTTTTTCCTTTCTTTCTTCTTTCCTTCCTTCCTCCCTCCCTCCCTCCCCTCCCATCCTCACCTCTCCCCTCCCTTCCTTTTTTCTTTTCTTTTTTTGGTTTTTTGAGACATGGTTTCTCTGTTGTAACTCTAGCTGTCCTGGGACTCACTCTGTAGACAAGGCTGGCCTTGAACTCACAAAGATCTGCCTGCCTCTGTCTCCTGAGTTTAAAGGCCTGTGCCACCACTGCCCAGCTGATAAAAGACCATTTTACCAATACCTATTTGTGGATTCAAAGCAATCTCAGTCAAAATCTCATTCTCATTCTTCATTGACATGAACAGTATCATAAAGGTCTGTTAAGGAATTATTATTATGCCAGACAATTTATGAATAAACACCCATGAGACATGGTTAATGATACAAGCCAGACAGACCTCAGGAGAGCTAACACCAGGCCATCTTCCAGCTCCAACACTGGCTCCCACTCCTCCTTCATGTCCTGGCAGTTTATTTTGTTAAAAGCTCTTCCTAGCCTCTCTTAACATTCTATTTCCATGATCAAAGAGACAATGTTTTACTTCTACCCAAACCCTTGGCCTTTGGGACGTTTATAATGGGATACCACCCACTATATTGTATATACTATATGTACCAATATACACAAAAGGAGCTAGGCCCCACCCATCTGAGTCATGTCCACTTTTACAATAGGGGAACTACAAATCAATAGGGGATACCAGGTTACACCTAATGTTGCCTCTGGCCTGTTAGAGCATCCAATTGATCTCTTCATCAGCAACTCTACTTTCATTAAGTAGATAACACAGGATGGCTCAGCTCTTGAAATCCTATCCTGTTAGCTTCAGGCACTCAGTGCAATGATCTTTAGTAAATATGAGATATGTTCAAATATATTTCAACAAAGTTCATATAGAATCAAAAAAGACCAAGACATGGCAAAAACAATAGTGTGAAGTGTGAAAGTGTGAAAAAGTGTGAAAAATAGTACTAGTCCAGATATCAAGATATATTACATAGCCATAATAATAAAACATGGAATTGTCACACAAACAGACCAATGAAACAAAATCAAAGACCGAAACATGAGGAAAAAAAAAAACCCCAGCCATTTAATATTTTCAAAGATTCAGGAAAAAAGAAAAAAGAAAAAAAGAGAGTGTCTTCAACAAATGTTTATGGGTAAATGCTTGTCTACTCAAAGAGAATGAAACCAGATTAGACTCTATCACCCTACAGATAAACTAATATCAAATTGACCAAAGACCTAATCATGAAACCTGAACAGTAAAACTGATAGAAGGAAACACAGGTTGTACCCACATGAAATAGGTGTAGGAAAGGAATAGGACTTGACTTGCTTAATGAGTAAGGCCAAAAATTGAGTAATGGAATTTCATAAAATGAAAAAGTTAGGTATTGATAAAGAACCAACACCTTCTACTGAGTTGTGTTGGGCAGAACTGACTTCTTGACTCCCATGCCTCAGCACTCTGCCGGCCATGAAGGTCACAAAAGCCCTGCAGGGATGCTGTAGAGGAGAGATGGAGAGAGAATCCAAGCTACTTGTGCTCTCAAGGGAAAACTACAAAGAATGAAGAATGGTGGGTCACTAATTACATAGGGGAAGGGGCATAAATATGGAATTGAAAACTGTCCTTGGACTCAATGACAGAAATACTTTAACTCAAAAGCAGAAAATGATGCCAGGCTGTGCTTCTGAAGTTTATTCCTCACTCATTTTGACTCCCGTCCGGATCTGTCAAAAAAAAAAAAAATTGTATCTTCTCTACATGGCCTCTGACATGTCCACAGCCATCACCAGGAACTGAATGACATCACCCAATACAAGTACACACATGGTTACTACAAGTATCTGTAAAAACCACTAACTGTTAGGGAAGTTTATTTTTAGTTACATTTGAAATTGTTTTATGCACTGTTGGGTGAGAGGCTATCTAGGGCATTTTGTACTGTCTGCAGATGTTGGACTTATGTGGGGGTTGTTTGATTGCTTATGATCTGTGCATGGTATCAGTAGACTACCTGAGGAGTTCTCAAAGAATAAATACACCTGAGCTCAGATGCTGGGGTTCCGCTGTGAATATGGCACTGGTCATGTCTGTGGTTCCCTCTGCTGAGATCTGACAGGGTTTCCACGTATGAAAATGCTTCCTTGTCTTCCTTGTTGAGCCATCCCATAGAGAACTTTTAGAAATGGTGCATCAGTGTGGGGCAGGACATCACACCAGGTAATTCAACGAGGAGACAAGGAGAAAGAGAAAGAACTCCCTCAAAGAGTCTGGTAAAGTACTCTCAGGGAAGCTACCAGAGGATAGGGATTAAGGTATTAATTGAAGGCTCCTGAAGGAAGAGCAGAGAGAGAAACGAAATAAGCCTCTATGAAGAGAAAAGGCTGTAAAATTAAAAAACTAATGAGGAAAGAGGCTCCAAGGTGAGAGCCACAGAATGGAGGCCCTTAGGGATAAAGAATTCAGCTAGGAGCAGGAAAAAGCAAGGTTTCCACTGCTTTTCCTGATCATGGAGCCAATGCTCCCTCCTGGCACTGGTGGTAGCATGCTGTTTCACAAATTGTGTTTTCTGATAACACAATTGTGTATGTGTGTGAAGCTCAAGGTGTTGTGTTTGAGATCTATGGAAGGGGTTGTATATTTGCCCTTAGCAATGGTGAAACAAATCGCCAAACCATCATAATGTTTCCATGGGAGACCAGCCCAGGACTCCCTGCTGTTGTAGAAGCCATGGCTTAGAGCAAAACATTTAGTTAAACTGAACAGATTTTTTTTTCCCTGCAAACCTGACAGCAAGTGGTCTAGGTACTGGTGATGAGAACTCCACCTATGAGGGAACCCTTCTGCAGACAAGGTTATAAGTTAATTTTCCAGCAAACTGAATTCTGTCTTAAAATCTAGAAAGTGTTTCCTCAGAGTCAGCACACAGAAACTGTCTCCCAGAATTGGGCAAGGTTGTATCTCGTGCTGGTAGCCGAACTTTGTACTGTAAGAGTCACCCAGGTGTTAATTGGTTTTGAAGGCATGAAAGAGTCATGGAAAGCAACTGAGGCTTGGCACTGTGAGAGACCAGGAAAGGCCATTAGTGAAGGTGCAGCATCAGTAGTAGTTGAAGGCCCAGAATAAAGGGGTCATGCAGAGAAGTTGAGGCTTGTTACCATGAAGAGAGCCCAGGAGAGGCTATTGCAGAAAGTGCAGCCCAGCTGCAGCAAGGGACCCCAGTGTTCTGAAAATGCCAGTATCATGGGACAACCACCAAGAGCAGCAGCAGTGGAGTGGAGCCAGCCAAAGTCTGGAGGACAAGCTGTGTGTGCTGCAGAGGTCAGAACAAGAGAAGTGATCTAAGTCCTTTGGAGGAGCCCAGAAGATCGTGAGTGAATTCCAGATAATGAGACATTGACAATGTATTTTCTGCTGTCCAAAGACATTGAGAAAGCTTGATAGAGGTTTGGTTTCATTTGGTCCTGTGCATTAGCAACCCTCATGATTGTTACTCTTGTAAATGGTTTTGCTGGTGTAGTGTTAAATTGTGCTATAGAGATAAAAAGCAATATTTTGATTGGCTTATACAGAAAAGGGGAAATGTTGAGGAAGTTTATTTTCATATATGTGTGAAATTGTTTTATGCACTGTTGGGTGAGGGGCTGTCTAGGGGTTTTGTATTGTTTGCAGGTGTTGGATTTATGTGGGGGGTTGTTTAATTGCTCATGATCGCAACATGGTATAAGTAGAATACTAGAGGAGTTCTCAAAGAATAAATGGTGGGGGTTCCACTGTGAGTATGGCACTGGCCATGTTGGTGGTTCCCTCTGGTGAGGTCCAGCAGGTTTTGCAGATATGAATATGCTTCCTTGTCGTCCTTGCTGAGTTGGCACAACAGATGTACAGCTACAAGTAACTCCTTCAGCTACATCATCACTCACACTGACATTAGGATAAAATGAAAGGAGCCTGGGAGGAAAGGGGCAGGGCTACACAGCTCGGGAGACTGGACTCCTGCCTGAGGAAGAGGAAGGAATCCCACCTTAGTAGTTTGATTTACTTGTTGAATGGTGGCAATACCACATTACTACATGTGAAGGAAAGCAGTTGTCATTTGCCATTTGTAGAGCCAGAATTCTCTTCTGGGAAAATTCAGCTAAAATGAGAAAAAAGGATAGTAGGGTAATAACAGAAAATAACATAGATGAACACTCAGAGAGAATGAACATTACTTGCAAATACAGAGGAATAGTCAAGGGAAGTAAGGAGGAGAATCGTTCCCCACACAGTAAATGCAAACAGGTTTATAATCAACACATGATGTTATTAAGGATGCTAGTGAAAAAATGGTAAATAAAATTTCAAATATAGTCAATAAAACTTCTCTATGCACAATATGTACAAGTCTTGAAAACCAGTAAGATATTAATTGTGTGGATTTCTGCCAGGTTGCTGGTACTCAGATGTGATAGGAATCATAAGGAGTAATTACTATACCCACTAAGTATAGTTTCAAGAATCTTTTTAAAATAGAGTCTTGTGTAGCCTAGGCTTTCCTGAATTTGCTATTAGGCAGAGGATGACTTTGAACTTCTGGGTTCCTGACACCTCCCCTTGAATGTGGAGATGACAGAGATGAACCACAGAATAGGCTCAACTTCACTTTTCAACCATAGTTCCATTTCCTGAAATATATATGTAAAGAGCCTGTGAGTCATAGGTGAGCATACTGTTGTATCATCTCTATATTACAAGAAAGCTGTTTTGTTGAGCAAGGCAGTGTGAATACCACTTTGGGTCATATTATTTTTCCTACAGATTAGAAACATTAACTGGGGAAGTGATTTTTTTTTTTTTTTGAGACAGGATTTCTTTGTTGTATCTCTGGCTGTCCTGAAATTCACTCTGTAGACCAAGCTGGGCTTGAAATCACAGAGATCTGCCTGCCTCTGCCTCCCGAGTGCTGAGATTAAAGGTATACACCCCCACCACCCTACAAGTGACTATTATTTTAAACATGGTTGGAAATTCACTGGAAACTCTGGTATATAGGACAAAGTGGTTTGAAGCCCATGCTTCATTAAGAGTAGACTTACATGTCATAAAGCAGTCTCCAGCAACAAACACTTGGACTGATTGAAGAGGATATATATGCAAGATCACATGAGATAGGGGGAACGGATGTTGAGGAAAACTCTTGAAAAGAAGCTGTGCCTGACTACGTATGAATAACTCTTGGAAGGAGTCTGTCTGCAGAGACTGATGGAGCCTGTGCAATTTCAGTACTGTGGGGATATTGGAACTTTTCGAGCTTATGGTATAGAAGGCTAACTCCCTTACACTGAGCTAGCTTTACCCTTCCAGAACTATCATTCTTAGCTTCACTCTGAATTGAACCAAACAGCTTGTGACAATAGATAAAAAACCTTGTAGAACCCACTGACGTGGCAGATCATTAGCTTCTATCAATGCAAAAGCTCAGAATGTCATCAGACAGTATCTTGGGCCTATAGAAAAGCTGTCACCATCTTGCAGTACCTGCCTCTCAGGTGTACCAATGAATTTTAACTTGCTTTGATTAATGACATTCTTCATTCTGTAAAAGTATAAGGTTCCATCAAACTGCTTCCATGTTTGTTGAGGTATATTTGAACTTATTCTCAAATATTGAGCTGTTTATTCAGTAGCCTGAACCACTGACATAAGGTCACCTTTTTTAGCTATTGGAAACAGCTTTTTAGGAGTGGTCTCTAGAGCAAATCTTTCTAAAACTATTCATGGAGTATCTGTGAACCTGGATGCCACATTCAGTGGCAGAATGCATTTAAGATTGTTTAGACACTGCATATGTTGTGACCAGATGGAAGAAAAGCATGTGATCAGAGAACAATGTACAGAGCCTGTCAGATAAGCATGGCCAATTCTCCCCTCCGTTTCAGAGACATTCCAAGGCCTCTCCTGGCAATCACGAAGTTCATGTCTACCATCACACCAAGTCATCCCTCATATCTGAAAAAGAATCCAAATTTCTGACATCACATAGTCTCAGGTGGACTCCAGCATTTACCACACTGCAGTGTAAAACCTGTAATTATTTATATTGTGCAAAGACGGTTTCATATTAATTACAAGATAATTCCAAGGACAGACAGAAATGTTAATGTAAAGATTCAGGTCACACAAGTGTATATTGGGGATTCCTAATAAACCCGAGATATCCATAAATCTAACAATTCATTCCAAAGGAAAAGGTATTAAATTCGAATACGAGAATCACCCTCACAGGACTCTGTCCCTGGAAACTAGGAACTTTAGGAACTTCTGTCAGCTCAAACCAACACTAGGCTGACCATGATATACAGAAGGGACTAGATGTCCACGGACTCCAGAAGTCCTGAAAAATCTCACTACAGCCATGTGAGCGGGGGTCAGCTGGTATCAGCCTGCTCCCCCAGCCAGCTGTGAAGTGAGCTCCCTTCACCTCCTCAGGCACCAGCAGTCCGCAGACCCACCCTGCCATTGCATCCTGTCCTTTCCAACCTCCTCCATGACTTGGATACTGAGCCAGTTCTCCCGTCCCAAAAGCACAGGTGGACTCGGACAGCAGGGCCTCCTAAGAGACCGGACACTCACAGCTCCTGGGGTTTGACGTGATGCCCTCCCCTAGGTCAAACCTGCACCCAGGGCCAGTGGTCCAGCCAATGGCACAGCATCTCCGGGTCAGCTTCTCCTGTCTCCCAACCTCCCCCAGTCAGCGCCCTCCGAGCAGGACCCGCCACCTTGCACAGTCCCTCAGATCTGCAGGACGGCGCTGCACCTGCACCAACCTCCATGTCGGAGATCTAAGCCCAGCGCTGAGCAAGAAGCGAAGTTTGAAGACTGAACGCGGAAGTTCGGTGTCCACAGCTCCTAGTTCTATTTGTCCCGATATACAGAACTACATTTCCCACAAGTCTGTGCGAAGACTTCCTGGCGCTCACAGGAAGTGATTTGTACAGGAGCTGGGTTGCTGCTCAAATGTGTTTTGGTGAAGTTGGAAGGAGAGAGGCATCAGTATGCGAATAACCACAAGGGTTCGGGCTATTTTAGAGTACCGTGGTCTCAGCACCTGATGTTAGCCTGCGAGTTGAGCCTTTCACAGTAATGTTCATTATGTTTCCTAGTTACTTCTGCTAAATCATCATGATTTTATAGCTCGAGCCTACTCATTACGGAATCTTAATTTACTGCAGGGAAAATTCAGATTAATCAGTTTCACTTAAAAATATGAGAGCAGGGCCAGGCCTGGTGGTGCACACCTTTAATCTCAGGACTTGAGAGGCAAAGGCAAGGGACTTTCTGTGAGTTCCAGGCTAGCCTGGCTTTCATAGCTAGTTCAGGGACAGCAAGGGCTGTTACCCAGAGAAACCCTGTCTCGAAAAACAAACACAACAACAAACCCAGGAAGCTAAAGTAGGACTGATTACTAGTTCTTTAATACCCTTTCTGAAGCCGTGCTTGGTGACCCTGCCTGTTACCCAGCCTTTCAGGCGCTTAGGACAGAATTAGAAAAAAAGGCTAAAGTGGACAATTTATAGACACGTTATATCTAAATACAAAGAAGAAAACGGACAGAGGGCTAGCTTGGGATAAAGCACTTCGCTCTAATGAAGGAGGCTTTAGTTTAATACCTAGTAATACAAATACAAATACAAATACAAATAAATACAAATAAACAATCCTTGTTCTCCTGTGCTGACACACTCTGTGAGCCATACTTGAAACAGACTCCACAGCTGGAAAAAGGGTTCATGTAAACACAAGAATCTATACAGTGAAGGACATGGGTCAGGATGTTAAACACAGAGATGTTAGAAATCACTAGACAAAGTTAAAAGTACAGCTATCTGATGTTTACTTCTATAAGAAAGCTTACCGAGCGGGCCGTGAGTAGCAAGCCAGTAAGCAGCACCCCATCATGGCTTCTGCAGCAGCTCCGCCTCCAGGTTCTTGTCATTTTTTTTAGTTCCTGTCCTGTTTAGGTTCTTGTCCTGATGTCCTTTGATGATAAACAGCAAAATGGAAGTGTAAGCCCAATTAACCCTTCCCCAACTTGATTTTGTTCATGATGTCTCATTGTAGCAATAGAAACCCTAAGACAGCTTCTCTGTTGTGATAGAGCACTCTGACCAAAAACAACCTGGGCAAGGAAAGGGTTTATGTGGCTTAGAGTTCATAGACCATCATTAAAGGGCAGAAGCTCAAGTATTAAATTGGAGGTAAGAACCGACACAGAAACCATGATGAATGTGCTTTCTGGCTCTGTCCGTGCCCTCCACGTTTGGTTTGTCAGTTTCCTTGTTACACAACCAAGGGCCACTTTACCATGGATGGAAATGCCAACAGTGGTCTGTGCTCTCCCAAAGCAACTGTTAATGAAGGAATTGCTTCACGGCCTTGTCTACAGGTAATCAATCTCATAGAGGTAATTCCTGAGTCAAGGTTCAATCTACCCAGATTACCTTCTGTCAAGTCAGCAAATACTTACCAGCACACTGTTAATGTCGCAATCCATGCTGTTAATTTTAAGTAGCCCTCGGAATTTTCAGATGCTGGAGAAGGAAAAACATACCCATGTGTGGAAAGAACCTTTGGCAAACCTGCATCCTGATTGAACAAGACCTTAAGTCAGCTCTTTATGCTTGTGCTATTGCTGCATTATTTTCTCCATCTACCAAACATGCAGCCCCAATTTTGGAGGGTTATTACCAGTTTCATAAGTAGAAAAGTGTTAGGCTTGTTGAATCAATGTGACAAGCTGTCTCAAGTTCCTGCTACCATGGAAACCCCTTCACTGTACCATCACAGTGTCTATGATCTAAATCGCCCCTGCCTTCATTATGTTTTTTTACAGGTGCATGGTCACAGCAACAAATAAGTATCTACCTATGCAATTGTTTTTTTTTTTTTTGTTTCTTCTTTTAATTGAAAGAATACATCTAATTCAACTATGGAATATTGTGGGATATTTTACTCTTGTGTGCTGTTTTGGTTTGTAAAAGGGCTTTGATGCCTTGTAGCGGGGAAGCAAGGCCTGCATGTGCTGCAAGGCATCTGGCTTGCAGCACATGCAGGCCTTGCTTCCTACTACTCACACCCTTGTGCTAGCCCTGCTGAGATCTCCACAGATACAGTTGAAGGTGACTGGTCACAAGCAGGTCACGAGCAGGTCATGAACAGATCATGAGCAAAGACTCTGATCACCCCCAGCCTAGTACCATTGTGTTGTAATGAAGGCCTGGAAGTGGAGGGGGGGAGGAGAGTAAAAAGGCCTAAGGGAGAAGAGGCAAGAGAGGTTGTTGGGGAAAAGATGAAGTCTCTGCCTAGCCACCCAGGTATTGAATTCCCTGAGATTTGACATGGCTTATGATTAATAAAGAACATTGGAAAATTCAATGATGGACTCTTATTAATCGATTAAACATTAATTTAACAATGGAATAATGAGTCTTTCATGAATATGGTCCCTCACTTTATATGAAGTAGTGCATTAGTAAATAAAATTAAGAATCATTAAAAAAAGTTAATGTAACACACAAAAAGGGTACTTATCCCTCATATACAAAGCAAGTGTAAGGGCTCAGAATGAAAACTACAAAGTAAATTGAACATAAATGTGAATCACTATACTACATTAACAAAATCTACTCATATGGTTAACATAAATTCCTGAAAAATAAATAATAAATATAATAAAATAAAGCCAACATGGCATTTGAGAATGTCCAAAACTCACCCAGTTGTGATTTCAGTCCATGACTTTTGCTGTTGCAAGTTTGCAGAGGGATGTCACCCTACTATGAAGGTGTGATGAGGGGGAAAAAGAGAAGGCTCTGTTAGTATCTCAGGGCTGAGGGCTGCCTCAGTGTCAACTCAGAGAAGACCAAGGGGATGGCTCGCTGGAGACGAGATAGAATGGGGCAGACTCACCTCCCATCATTTACTTGGTTTGTCATGAGTACAAAAGAGGAATTATGAATAGGGCCTTCTCCAACCAATCCCCTTCCTATCTGTCATTATACATCTTATATATGGTTGGCTACTTGGTAGTAATCAAAGGAAAACTAATCAGAAGAAATGAAAAAACACATTGGCAAGCAGGACATAACTAACTATTGTAAATATTTATACATCAAATCATAAGGTCTCCAATTCTATTTAGATTATAACGAAAGCATGGAAGTTCCATTGTTAAGGCACAATAATAATGGGAATCATGGTACTACATTAATGTAAACAAAGACACAAAATGCAGTTCAGCAGGTGCAGAAAAGGAATCCTTAAATGCTCAACATCCAGCCATGAAGAAAGCTCTCAAGAAAATATGTGAAGAGAAATGAAGCAACAAAACCATGGCCAGTTATAAGGTATGCAGCAAAGACAATATACAAATAAAAATTAAAAGCCAAACAAAACCAGTCAAAAACCCTTACTAATATCACCTGTCAGGGCTAGCCTGACAAGTTGGAAAGTACCTGAATGGGGGGTGGGACTGAAGGGCCTTATGAGGAGAGGGGAAAAGAGACGAGAAGGGAAGGGAATAGACCAGACACACACAGTATCATTGAGCTCAGGTGGGAAAGAACTAACATTTAATTTTTCTCTCAATTCTTATACCCCTTTCCTCAAGGGGCTACGTGCAGCTACAGAAGTTACAAAGTTAATGATCACAGATACAATGAAGGTTCCAATCACCGGGTAAAACAATACATGAGAAGAGCATCCCATTCTCTGAGTTAAACCTAAACCTAAAAGCTTCCTTCTTTCTGCCGGAGAAGGATGTTTATCCTGGGAGATAACCTGTCTCAGGGAAGCTAGATGTTTGCCCAGGGAAATAGCTTTTCTGGGTGAAGTTAGAAGCTTGCCTAGGACAATAGCTCCTCTGGGAAAGGTTAGGTGCTTGCCTAGGGCAACTTCTCCAGATGAAGTTAAATGTTTAGCCAGAGAAAGAGCATTCCTTCAGAGGACTTTGACTTCCTTGAAACAAGCCGCTCTTAGGCAGTTATTAATATTTCATGACTCAGTTTTGCTTAGAAGACCTCCCAACAAAGGAACTAGGCAATATTAGCCAGAGGCTCACAGCAGAGTCTAGGCCCAGAGTCTGAAGGGCTCACCACAATCACCATTAATAGAAAAAGCTGCAGTCTTTTTGTATCAGATTCAGCACAATAATGCTGAGTCTTATCAATACTTTTCTACAAAGCACTGAAGCATGATCTAGAAGTTCCATGAAACAGAAATTAAATGTATCCATATCAGGAGTGAAAAAGCAATATTATTCACGTATCCACATGGCACCTTTCTGTATGTAGTGAACAGTAATATTTACAAATAATTAATGAACTCAGAAATTTCAGTATATATGATCTAAATTTATAAATAAAAATTATATTTCATTTCAAAACAGCAAAATGTCTCAAAAAGAAATCAAGATGAAATTCCCATTTGTGGGGGCAACACAAAGACTTCATTTGATTAAACTAACCCAAGAAAATGGGAACCTGGCAGAATGGAAATGATAAAACATTGATGAAAAAAATCAAATAAGACATGGATAGATTTGAATACATCTTGTGTGCACAGACTAGAAGAATTTAGGGCAGAAATAACCATGCTACGATGAGAGAAGAGTAACCAACAGATGTGAACACTGGAAGTAGAAATATACCTCTTTTGGTAAGGAATCGCACTAGTGCCATCATGGCACAAAGTTCATGGGAGAACCACTGTCAGACTCTATTGAAAACCACCGCTGCAGCTCTTGCTCATACTTGCTAGTGTGAGTTGGCTCATGAAGCTGAGCCTGGTGAGGTGATAAGAACTAGATGAGAACTTGATATTATCATTCTTGTAATGGACATGGTAATGAGCTGTCCCCAAGTTACTACTCACACATTAGGTCGCCTCTTAACCTCATTAGAAAAACTTAATTCGTCACTAGATGCTGATTACAACAGAGACCTATAATTGGTCAACATGAAGAGGATAATAGACTGCTGAGTGCCTCGCTATAACTGAGATACCTATGTCATATCTGAAACTCAAGGGTTAGCGACTTCCACGGTGGCTGAGTTGGAAAGAGTATAGGAGAAAGAAACAGTGGATGTGTGCAGCTAAGCTTACTTTCTGGGAATGGCAGGGTGTTACATGCAGGGACTCACAACAGCTGTGACTACATGCGTAAGATCCACAGAAAAAGCTATGAAAACCCAGAATGGGAAAGTGCAGTGCTTGGGAAGACTCACACCAATCTGATGAGGTATTGGCAATGTCTGATAGGGGAGCCAGAGGCAGCCTGAGGAGCTTCCCTTTCTTCATCCAATTGTCCTACACCACTGCTCAAAGCCATAGCAGTAAATGGACTCTGAATTTTAAGCAAAAGGTAAAGTTCATAGAGACATTGGTGGCAAGATAGGGAATAATTTGTGTGGAAGGAATAGGGAGGAGATTTGACCAAATATAGACTAAAGCCAGGCATGCTTTTGAGAATATGAAAACATGACCAATTGCACTTGTGATTTTAGACCATGACTTGGCTGTTGTAACTTTGCAGAGAAATATCACCTGACTATGAAGGTCTGTTGAGGGGGCAAGAGAGAGAAGGCTCCATCAGCATCTCAGGTGCTGAGGGCTTGGGATCTCTTTCTCAGTGCCAGCTGAGGGAGGAGAAAGAAGATGGCTCACTAGAGATGAGATGGGGGCAGACTCACTTTGCACATTACTTGGCTTTGATATGAATACAACAGAGGAATTAGAAAAGTGACTTTCTCTAACCCCCTTTCTTTCCTAAACACTGAGTCAAGATCTCTAATTTTATCTAGCTTACATTGCAAGGAATGGAAGTTTACATCGTTCATGACCAATAATAATGGGGCACTTCAATGTTGCAGTGTCATTTCAAGATAGGTCCTCTTAATAAAAAGAATACGCGCAAGGAATCTCCAGAGATAAATATTCCAACTATTAACTGGACTAAAAAGATACACACAGAATATTACACCTGAAAAGTAGGGAATACACAATCTTCTCAGAGGTTCGGGGAACTTTGTTTAAAATGGACTATATTATACACCACAAACCAAGCAATTATGAATGCAAAACAAAACAAAACCCCAGAAATAACCCTATATAACCAATTAGAGGACGCTGGGCTAAACAGAAATGAAAAGAGAGACTAAGCTTAGAAAATGCAGGAATAATTGTTGACTAAGTACCTTTGCATGGTGGCTCACTGAAAATGTCAGAGAAAGCAGTCCTTATTGGAGTTATTATACTGAAAAGGTCTTAATTAAACATCAGAGTCCTCTACTAAGTAATCAAATGATCTAACTTAAAGGGGCAGAAAAAAGTTTATGCCTATCATAAACACAGGGTTGATGAGGGCTAATAATAAAAATCAGGATAGAATTAATGAAATTGAGTCTTCAATAACAATATAAAGAATTATACAGGTAGTTCTTCAATAAGTTTGACAAGTTTCTTCAACCTCTAGCCAAACTCAGGAGAAAGAGAGACGAAAACTGAGAGACAATGAGAGAGAGAGAGAGAATCTAAATGAATGAAACTCAGTACAAATGGGAGTGGTTAAAACAGAATTCATTAAAATCCAGAAGATCAGGATGAACTCTGAAGTGTTATATTCCAAAAAGTAATAACCTACAGTAATGGATGAATTTTTAAATACTTCCGACTGACTAAAAATACAGCCAGAACATAAAACAACCAGCGCATACACATAATAATAATATTGAAGAAGTAACTAAAGGCCTAAGTGCAAATAACTCCAGGGTAGATGGGTTTTGTTGTGGGATATTTTACTCCTGTGTGCTGTTTTGGTTTGCGAATAAGGCTTTGATGCCTGATGTTGTGGGCCTGTGGGCCTTGTAGCTGTGAAGCTGCATGCCTTGCAGCAGGTGCAGGCCTTGCTTTCTACCCATTCATGCCCTTGTGCTAGCCCTGCTGATCATGATGAAAGGTCTGCAGGCAGGTGAGCGATCAGACCCCAGCTGAATATGCTAAGATACTATTGTGTTGTAATGAAGGCCTGGATGTGGACAGGGGGCTAGGGGAAAAGTTAAAAGGGCAAAGGAGTTTTTGGGAAGATTTGGGAAAAAAGAAGTCTCTGCCTAGCCGCCCAGGTATGGAATTCCCTGAGATTTGAAGTGGTTTGTAATTAATAAAGAGCATTGGAAAATTCAACGATGGACTCTTATTAAGCGATCGAACGTTACTTTAACAGGATTTGCTGTTCAATTCTACCAAAGTTTCCATGGGAGATCTACCAACAACACTAACATTAAATCTTATACAAACTCTTTCACAGAACAGAAAAGGCACTGTGACATTCATTCTGTGGAGCCATACTACTACCATAACTGGATAGCCAGGTATAGTGCTGCACAACTTTAATCCCAGTGCTCAGAAGGTGGAGCAGACAGATCTCTGTGAGTTCCAGGCCATTCTGTTCAACATAGAGACTTCCAAGGCAGCCAGAACTACACAGAGAGACATGGTCTAAAACAGAAACAACAAACAAAACATGGATAAAAATATACTCTATACCAATATCCCTAATGAACATAAAAAAATTAAAAACCTCAACTAAATTTCCATTTAGATCTTACTTTAAAGATGAGCTGTTTTCATCCTTATGACAAAAGTTTGGCCCAACTCATGCAAATCATTGTGGATAACATACCATGCTGATAGACGCAAAGACAATTATCACACAGTTGTCTCAATAGTTGTGGACAAGGAAACTGTCAAACATTAAATTACCCCTATAATAAATCCATAGGAAAGCAGGAATGGAGAATCTTTCAACATAATAAAAGCTATGCATGACAGACCAATAGCCAAACCTCAGGTAATGGAAGAGAAAACTGAAAACATATCTTCTAAAATTTGGCATGAGGTAGTTTCCATATCTGTACTGTGTGAATTCTTGTTGCCCTCCATGGCCAAGGGGTTTGTGGGGCTGCATCCAGGAGATAGAGGCTGGTACATCACATGTTTTGAAGCCATGGACTGTGGTGCCAGAGAGCCGAAGTCCTTACCAGCCACCAGAAGGGGCTTATACTCGGGGCACCCCTCCTTATTCAATCCAGAATCCCAGTGAAAAAGATGGTTCCACCCACAATCAATAGGTCTTGACCTCAATTGAATTAATCAACATAAACCCTGAAAATGAATGGCCAGAGGCTTGTTGTTACATGACTCTACATCTCCTTATGGTAAAAACTGAGATTTAAGTATTGATTCTCCACTACTTGTCAACATGAAACACAAACACAATTTTAAAACGTATTTTATTTTGGGTGTATGTGTACACACACATATATTGTATGTATATGTATGGGCCACACATGGGGATCAGAGGCCATCCTTCAGAAGTAATTCCCTCTTTCTACTAGGTGGGTACTTGGCATATAACTAAGGTTGTGGGTCTTGTTGGCAATCAAGTTTCCTCCCAAAGATTATCATGCTGGCTCCAACTATACAACTTTAAATCAAAACATTCCTTCCCTTGTTCCCAATCTTACATTCATCTCATAAATAAAATGGAATCAAAATTGAAAGGTCCACAAAGTATCTTATAATTTCAAGAGTATAAGACCCCAGTCCACATCTCTTCTGAGACTCAAGGCAATTTTTTCCTTTTTTTTCTTCTCCCAAGCCCCATCATCCATGTCTGCCACTGTAGTCTCTTTGAACCCCTAAGAGTGCCTGTCAGTTGACTCTGTGGGGCTTGCTCTACCCCTTTGGTACTCACAATCTTTTTTCCTGCTTTTCTACAGGGTTTCCTGAGCTCTGTCCGATGTTTGGTCCTGGGTCTCTGGCCAGCCCTGCAGTGTCAGACATGGGTTCCTCCTTGGGGTAGGGTTCTGCCCTTTGATTGTCCCAGCAGATCCTGCCGGCAGTATAGGTTGTAAGTGGAAGATTTTATGGCTGGGATTGTATTGTGGTCCCACCCACCAGGCAAGACTGGTTACAGGAGATGGCCTGTTCAGGCTCCCTATCCTCTATTACTAGGGATCCTTGATATGGTAACCCTCATAGGTTCCATGGAGTTTCCACTGCACATTGGGTTTCTAGGTCGCCCTCTAAATGTCCTTCAATTTCATTGTCTCTACCTATATTCTCTCTCTCCCAACCTTGTCCCTCCTATTCCCATTCCCATTTTCCCCCAGCTCCACTGCAAGATCTTTTCTATTTCCCCTTTGCAGGGAGATCCATGTGTTCCCACTGAAGCCTGCCTGATTACATAGTCTCTCTGGGTCTGTGTATTGTAGTACCGTTGTCCTTTGCCTAACACCAATCAAGGCAATTGCTCAACATAAAAACAAGTAAGTTCTTCCACCACATATTGGTACAATAAACATTTCCATTCTAAAACAAAACAATCAGAATATAGTAAGGAAGGATCAGCCCAAAATCCAGAAGGACAAGCACACAATCTGACAGCTCTGCTTTTGACATTTGGAGCTTCATTTGCACCAGTGTTGACTCCAAAAGTCATAGGTGGTCCTACCCTTCCAGCTTCTCTCCTAGGCATGCTCTTCTCATTGCTTACAGCTTTCCTTAGCAGATCCTGTCTGTACGTCCCTTCCTCATACAATTGGCATCTCCTCTATCTTGAGCAATGTAATAATTTGGTTTTATGACAAGATGATATCCTCAGATTTGAATGCTCTTCATGATCCTGACATCTATGACTTGCTTCCTTCCTTCACATCAAATGTCACTCACAAAAATTCCTAGCAATACCTCACAATTTTTAACACTCCACAGTAACAAATCTCTTACACTAATTCCCTTCTATTCATTCTTATCTAAGGGAGGACAAAAAAAAAACATCACACTCTTCACCTTCACACAATTTTCTGATATAACTAAATTGTTCTTACGAGGTGTAAATCATCCATCGGTTACTGTCAGAGTCACATAGGTTTGTACAGAATATGAATCCACTCATGGTTAATCAGAATGGAGTTTAAATCAGAATTTTTAATACTGTAGTGAGATATTGAACTTGTCCTCAGAAATTGTGCAGCTGCATGCACTATCTGTGTAGTGAGATGATAAAATAAGTCACACTTTAGAAATACAGTGAGATGATTTATTGATAAATCTCACTTTAGAAATATAGTATTATGGTTTGGTGAGGAGTCACATTTTAGCTTTGAGGAAATCTTTGTAAATATTCTGTGATCTTTGATGCATGCTTTCTGTAACTTTAGAGGAATTGTTAAGTCACAGCATGAGATGCTGGGGGAAGAACTACTTCCTAAGCATGTGAGAAACAGCTTCTCTGCAAGTGAAAGCTTGGTAAAGACCTGTAATTCTACTAACTGATAATGTTTGCTTCCTGAGAGGTAGCCTGTACCTGACAGCAACTCTTGGCTAAAGCTATTGTTTAAAATACCTTGCCCTAAATTCTTACATGTTAAAGGCATTTATGATATTCAAATGAAGAGGCCATATCTCTTGCAGCTTTAAGCAAAAAAGAGATGGAGGAACACCTCTGACTTGGGCTTTGTTCCTGAAGCACAATTGGTACCAGATCAGCTAGCTAGGGCTGCAGACAGAAAGGTTTTCATTAGGCAAAGAAGGCCTTTGGCTCAGTGGGGAAGATCAATTAACATTTCCTTTCATCAACACCCAAATGAGGTGAGCTCTGGGCTCAGTCCACCTAGACTGTGTTCCTCTGTGGCTTGTGATCTGAGGTTTGTATCTTGAAGTAGGCTTTTTATTCTTTATTGAACCCATGTGTGACCAAGTAGAACCCCACTATATTATTTGTATCTGTACGGTTTTTCAACAAAACAACTTTTCTGATTTGGAGTGTATCAAACAACTTTTCATTAGAGTTTGTAGTAGTTTCTCTTAAATGAGTATCTCATGTTCCATGTTTAGATTTGATTCTTTTCCACCCAGGATTCCTTTCTAGTATGACCTTTCTGGGGATCAACTGCTGAAAAAAAATCAATAAAGTCTTTGTAATATGCTTTGTAACAGTGGGATCTTTTTTTCAGAATGAATACTCTAGTTCAGAGGTAAGGTTGAAAAAAACTCAGAGTACTGGGACATTATGTACAATACAGAGGCTCTAGTGATAAAGGTATAAAGAAGATGTAAAGCCTTGTTAGATTCTTTAATCAGTTTGATTCCTGTTGTTATGATAAATGTCATGAGGAAACACTACTTACAGGAGAAAAGGGGATTATTTCAGTTAAAGGGCTGCACTTCTTCATCCATAGAAAGCCAGGGAGGAGAACACAGCAGAAATCTAGAGGCAGCAGGTGAAGTGGAAACCATGGAGGAATGCTGTTTCTGTGTTCTTCACTCTGGCTTCGGCTCAGCCAGCATTCTCATACACCCAGGACCTCTTGGCTAGAAGTGGCACATGGAAAGTGTATTGCCATCATCCAGTAGTCTAGATTCTCTTACAACAATTAGCATCCTGAAAATGCTCCACAGACATGCCCATGAGTCAATTGAATCTAGCCATCCAACTGTTTGAAACTGCATCACGTATTCCTTGTCTGTGAAGTTGACTGCAGAAGGAAAACTGGACACCTGCATTTGGAGAACATCTTACCAGTCAAGATTCTTTTGTGTTGAAGATTAGAAATATTATCAAAAGTTTTTCTGAATTATTTATTGGAGCAGAGTCTTGTGTTGATGATGACAAGTGAAGGATTTTCCACAGTTTTTGAGTATGTAGAGTTATTACTAGTATGAAGTCTGGGAGGACATTTCTGATATAAAAATCAAGTAAAGGCCTTGGCATAAACCTTTCTTAGCATTTATAGTGCATCTTGGCAAGATGAACAAATCCTATGATGCAGATACAGATAAACAGATGAACACCTGGCTATACTCTACATTTGCAGACACTCTCTCACGTGTGACTTCCTTGATGTACAACAAGGGCTGAATGATAAATAAAATATTCACAACACTTCACATTTGTACAGTTGTTTCTCATGAAACTTTTCTTTTTGTTTTAGTTATAAGGAGCCTACAAAAGCATTGTCACCCCCTCCACAGATGTGGTGCTCTCCCCCAGGGTAACTTCTATGGAGGTCAGAAAGCACTGAGTGAATGGTAAATTACCTCACCACAGTCTTCACATGTGTATGGCTCCCTTCCACTATCAATTAGGTTGTGCTGGGTAAGGTTTGAATAATTCCAAAGGCTTTATCACATTCCCCACACTTGTAGGGCTTCTATTCAGAATGAAATACACACACACAAACAGACACATATACATATATAACTTTTAGGGTCTAAAGAAGCGTAAAACATTTTATGAAAAATTAACACTTGTACTATTTCACTTCAGCTTGAACTACCTTGTGCTGAACAATATTAGAAAACTTACTAAAGGGTTTTCCTGATTTTTCCACTTGTGGCATTTCTCTCCATACAAATAATCAAGTATTTTTAGTGAGTAGAAAGGACCTTGGTACATTCTTCACACTTGTGTGGTTTCTCTCACAAATTAACTCTTGATGTTGCTTAAGACCAGAAGACTGGGAATGGGTTTTGCCACACTTCCTACACTTAAAATTTTTCTTTCTAATATTAATTATCCAGTGTTTACAATGTGCTATGGAACTTATAAGGACTTTGCCATATTATGTGTACACTTGTAGGGTTTCTCTCCAGAAGGAATTCATTAATGATTCTTAAGGTTTTCAGTACTATTGAACACTTTGCCACATTCTTCCCATTTATAAGGGATCTACTCATTGTGAGTTAATTTGTGCTAGGTAAAGTATGACATGGGAAAGAAGGCTTTTCCACAATCCTCATACTTCTAGGCTTTCTCTCCAGAATGGGTTATCAAGTGAGCAGAGAGAATCCGGGAAGTTTTAAAGACCTTGCCACATACCTCACACTCGCAGGCTTTCTCTCCTGTATGAATGCTCTTGTGTTCAGAAAGTAATGATGGAAAACTGAAGGTCATGCCACATACTTCACACTTGTGGCGTTTTGTTCTGTTATGAATACACTTATGTTTAGAAAGTATTGACGGAGCATGGAAGGCCTTGCCACATGTTTCACACTTGTGGGGTTTGTCTCCTGTGTGAATTCTCTTGTGTTTAGAAAGTATTGAAGGACAATGGAAGGCCTTGCCACATACTTCACACTTGTAGGGTTTCTCTCCTGTGTGAATTCTCTTGTGTTTAGAAAGTCCTGATGGAGCATGGAAGGCCTTACCACATTCTTCACACTTGTAGGGTTTCTCCCCTGTATGAATTTTTTTGTGTACAGAAAGTAATGAAGGAGCATGGAAGGCCTTGCCACATACTTCACACTTGTAGGGTTTCTCTCCAGAATGAATTCTCCTGTGATCAGAAAGTTCTGATGGACGATTGAAGGATTTATCACACACTTCACACTTGTAGGGTTTCTCTCCTGTGTGATTTCTCTTGTGTACAGAAAGTAATGATGGAGTACCGAAGGCCTTGCCACATACTTCACAATTAAAGGGTTTTTCTCCAGTATGAATTCGCTTGTGCCTAGAAAGAAATGATGGGAAATAGAAGGCCTTGTCACACACTTCACACTTGTAGGGTTTCTCTCCTGTGTGAATTTTCTTGTGTACAGAAAGTAATGATGGACGATTGAAGTCTATGCCACATTCTTCACACTTACAGGGCTGTACTTTGAAATGAATTCTCTGGTGTTTAATAAGGTGTGAGTTCCATTGAAAGGCTTTGCCACATTCCTTGCATGGATAGCATTTTTTTCCTGTTGAGTAAAGATTAAGAAATGAATGAAAGCTGAGAAAAATTCTATATATTTATAATGTTTATTTTACAAAACAGAAACATTTACTTGTACTTGTATTTTCTTTTATAAATGATAAACTTACATTCAAATTTCTACACCTGTATTCTTTGCAACCTAATTTAAAAAACATGATAGGTGGAAATCATGTAAGCTTCCACTGGAGTAAGAAAAGCATGACAAAAGAAAACAGAAATAAAGGAATATTAATTAAAGTGAAACACGGAGAAAAGGTATAACATAACAATTAAGCAAACCCTTAATAGCATGATGCTAATGGAAATCAGCCCATTAAACAAATACAGGAATTTTATGACTATCTAGTCATAAACACATAAATACAAAGTGTCAAAGTAGTCAAACTTGAAAAAGATTTATATACACAAATTACACAGTTTTAGTTTTGGTAGATATGAAAGTTAGGCTGTAGAACAAGAGACTGCCATAATATTAAATAATATATTTCAAAGATTTAAGATGGAAGATTTATGCATATCTTATGAAGAAAGTAATTGCCCAAGTTATAAAATATATTAATCAAATTCACATAGAAATGACAGAGTTTTGGCTCTCACTATAAATGCAAGCTAATCTCATAGGAGAGGAAATCAAAGGACTCAAATCAAAGGAAATCAAAGACTCAAAGCATCCTAAATATCTGAGCGATGCTCCCTGTGACTGAAAAAGACAGAACCAGGGATCCATAAATAATTATTTTCACCATAGCTTCACATCTCAATACACATGGTCAAAGCTGCTTACTGTTAGATCTCTGACCTCCCACATTGTCCTCTCTTTTCCACACACCTTGTTGCACGGTACTGGCTGCTTGTCTCTTGACATCTGAAGTCTCATGTCTTTGCTCCAGAAATGTGACCAGGTATGGCTTAGAGGATGCAAGACCTGTTTGTGGGAAAAGGGAACAACATGGGTGTTGAGGAAATTTATTTTTAGTTATACATAAAATAATTGTTTTACGCACTGTTGGGTGAGGAGCTGTCGAGGGCATTTGGAATTGTTTGCAGGTGTTGGGTTTCTGTGGAAGTTGTTTAATTGCTAACGATCTGCATGTGCTATCAGAAGAATACCTGAGGCGTTCTGAAAGAATAAATACACCTGAGCTCAGCCACTTGGGGTTCCACTGTGAGTACAATGCTGGCCAGGAGGATGGTAGTTCCCTCTGCTGAGGTCTGGCAGGGCTTCCACGTATGAATATGCCCCCATGTCTTCCTTGCTGAGCCACGCCAGCAGCAGTTTACTACTACAATGGTTTCTAAGTTCACCCGGGGAACAACTTGCTTCCTCCAAGCTTGTGTATAGAAGGAAGGAGAAGATACAGTAAAGGATTGTTGATGATTACTTTTTTACATGTTTTCTGAGAGGAACATCAGAATGCTTAGGAGGAATTCAGGATCTGCAGGTTCTGAGCTTCACTCCACTCATTTACAAGGAAAAACTGTTAAAACCGAAGAGTGTGACATTCTCTACAACATATATGGCTGCTCAAGCCACCTAATTTCGAATGTAATCACTGCTGTAGAGGATGATTCTAAATAAACAAAACAAAACAAACAGCAGCAGCAGCAGCAACAACAGAAACCCAAGGTTATAAGCACAAGAAGAAATGAATAGTTTTAAGAATAACCAATAGTTTCTTTTTTCTTAATTTTCCTTTAAGTAGCTCAATGAAGCTCAATGTTGCACGTAGACGCACCCATGAGATATTCTACAAAGGGAGCAAGTTTTATGTTGAGAATTAATTACGAATTCACCATGGAAATGATCCTCACCCAAGAACATAAGGTTGTTGTAGTTCTCCAACATCACATCCCTGTACAAATCCCACTGAGCAGGGTCCAGGCAATCCCACTCTTCCGCAGAGAAATAAATGGCCACATCCCAGAATGACAGCATATCCTGAAATAAAGAACAGTGAATGCCACACATTATATTAATTAAAACTGTCAATAATAACATAAATACCAAGAGACATCATGGGCTTCTGAATATCAATCTAAAGGTTGGTGGCTACCTCCCAGAGAAGAAAGTTTGTTGGGACAGCCTATCCCCCAAGATAACCTGTCCTCCTAAGCAGACAATACCAGGAAGGAGAGACTGCAGAGCTGCATGAGGCCCCCTAGGGCTGATCAATTTCCTCATTCCCAATCCCCTCACCAGCCTCTTTAAAAGGATCTAGCCAGCTTTCTCCCCTCATGCAAAGACCCCACTCCTAGAACGACTGGTGCGCCTGTGTGTGCTGATCAACAGTCTCACCTGTTGCTGTCAACCTGGTTCCTGCTTTTTGTCTCTTTACTCTTTGCTCAGGAATCTAACATCATCCATATTTTCACAAATGGCAGTACTTTAGCCTTCTATATAGCTGAATAGTATCCCAAATGTAACACGTGTACCACAATTCCTTGTTTATTTTACTTTTATGATTTTGTCAACATTCACACATATTATAGAAGTTCATTTCCAGCTTCATTCAGATGACCTCAAAAATCACAGAAAAAGGAATGTAAAGAAAAATTGGAAGTATGTGTGTTAAAAGAATGTAGAGCTGTTTTATAACTGAAAAGAATCAATGAATTTGTTAAAAGTCAGATGCACAAACCTGGCAAAATAATAAATTTAAGTCTGCTGCAGCGCAAGTTAAAATAGGGTGTAACATTAGAACAAGCCTCAGGAAGTGTCCCTGGCTCTGACAACAGAGAAGTGTGCAGCTGTGCAGAACACACATTTGTGTGAAGATGCTGTGTTTGCTCTTGTCACACAGTTGAGACATACATGAAAGAAAAAGGAATGACGATTCAATAATTATTGATTCCTGTGTGGATTACATGCTGTTAAGGGTTTTTTTAAAGCAACACTTCACAGATTTTATCCGTCTGTCAACTTACTGTAAATAATTTTCCTTTACTGTATGAATTCCATGAATAGCTCAAAGTTCATATATTACACAAAATTACACTTTCTTATTTTGACTATAAATCTAACTCCCTGTCTATGCTAATACATTCTGCAAATCAATGGATGTAAATACTGTTTTCATGGAATTGTTTTCAATCATTGGAATCAAATCTGTGAGATATATTCCAAGATCCAGAATAACAGTGACATTAAAACAGAAAAATGACTAGGTTAGCATAATGTAAGACGGCAGAAAAGTGTAAAATAATTTAAGTTGAAATTTAAGTACTACAGGTACAGTAGTACAGAAGGGAGTAGAAGGCCTTCCTCTAGAAGGCCTGAGAAACCTCACTACAGCCATTTGAGCGGGCGTCAGCTGGTACCAGCCTGCTTCCCCAGCCAGCTGTAAAATGAGCTCCCTTCGCCTCCTCAGGCACCAGCAGTCCGCAGACACAACCTGCCATTGCATCCTGTCCTTTCCAACCTCCTCCATGCCTTGGATACTGAGCCAGTTCTCCCGTCCCAGAAGCACAGGTGGACTCAGGCAGCAGCGCCTTCTAAGAGACTGGACACTCACAGCACATGGCGTTTGGCCTGACTCCCTCTCCCAGGTCAAACCTGCACCCAGGCCAGGGGTCCAGCCTATGGCAACACAGCATCTCCAGGTCAGCTTCTCCTGTCTCCCAACCGCCCCTAGTCCGAGCAGGACCCGCCACCTTGCACAGTCCCTCAGATCTGCAGGACGGCGCTGCACCTGCACCAACCTCCATGTCAGATATCCGAGCCCAGCGCTGAGCAGGACACCAGCCTAACTTCGGGAAGAAGCGAAGTTTGAAGACTGAATGCGGAAGTTCGGTCTCCACAGCCCCTTCTTGTGACGCCATATTACGCGGGACTACATTTCCCACAAGCCTTTGCAAAGCACTTCCTGGAACTCACTGTTGTGGATTTGTACAGAGACTGCCCAAATGTGTTCAGGTGAAGTTGGAAGGAGACAGGCATCAGCACGCGTACAGCCCACAGGGGTTCCAGCTGTTTTAATGTCCTGTGATCGCACCACCCGATGTTAGTCTGTGAGTCGAGCCGTTCACAGTCGTGTTTATTACCTTTTCTTATTTCTGCAAAAACGTGATTTTAATCCTCGGGTCTACTTATGATGGAGTCTTATTACCATATGGAAAATTCAGATTGTTCAACTTTATTTAAAAATACTAAAACTGGGCCGGGCGTGGTGGCACACACCTTCGATCTTAGCATTTGAAGCGGAGGAAGGTTAAACAAAAAAGGGAGTCTAATGTAGGACTGACCCTTATCTCTTTAAGTACCTTTTTGAAACTGTGCTTGGTGACCCTGCCTGTCGCGCAAACTCTCAGGTGCTTAGGACAGAATTAGAAAACAAGGCTAATGTGGACAATTTATAGACACGTTATACACAAAGTAGAAAACGGACAGAGTTCTTGCTAACCTAACCCTAACCCTAACCCTAACCCTAACCCTAACCCTAACCCTAACCCTAACCCTAACTTGGTTAATACACAGTAATACAAATTCAAATAAATAATCCTTATTGTCCTGTGCTGACACACTGTGAGCCATACATGTAACAGACTTCACAGCTGGGAAAAGTGTTCATGTAAACACAGGTTCCATACAATGATGGGCGTGGGTGAGGGCCACAGAAATATTAGAGATCATTGCACAAACTTAAAAGTACAATTCTCTGGATGTTTACTTGTAACTTCCTCAGTCCATCTAAGGATCTTTCCAAGTGTACATAAGTTCATTGTCATCGATTAATCTGTGTAAGAAATTGCATTTTGTTGTCAACTCTGCACAACAATCTCACCTACTTCTCTCTGGCTTTAGACAAACTCGTGTGTTTTACAAATACCAGGGGTTCTCTGAGCACATGCTTACCTCCTCTGAAACTTTCCCAAGTGGAGGAGCACAGCCCCAGGGATCACAGTGGTGTGTGCAGACTCTTGGTCCATCTTGCATTACAGAATTTCCCTGTGTTAGATTTGACATCCCTAGTTGAATTTCCTTTCTCTCCTTTGATCTTGAAGTTGCTCATATTTGACAGTATTTTGATCATCAAAAGTTTATGTGGTTTACAGGTCACAGATCATCATTAAAAGAGGCCAGGGGAGAAGGTCAACCATTAAACTATAGACAAGAACAGAAGCAGAATCCATGGGAGAATGTTTTTTCAGGCTGTCACTGCACCTCCCATGGCTACCCCAGTTTACTTGTTACACAACCAAGACCCACTTTACCATGGATGGAAATGCCAACAGTGGTCTGTGCACCCCCCTCCCCCACAAAAAAGCAACCATTAGTCAAGGAATTACTTCACAGACTTTTCTGCAGGTAATCTCACTGAGGAATTCCTTTGTCAAGGTTCCCTGTACTCAGATTACCATAGCTTCTGTTAAATAGATCAATACTGACCAGTACACTCTTAAAATTGGATTGTCAATTTTAAGTAGCCCTCAGAAGTTTTCAGATGCTGGAGAAGACAAGATATCCCTGTGTGTGGGAAAAATCTTTGGTAAACCTGCATCTTGACTGAACAAAATCATAAATCACTTCTTATGCTTGTGCTGATGCTGCATTAGTTTATCCATCTACCAACTGTGATTTTGGGGTGTTAAGACCAATTTTGCAAATTGAAAAGTGCTAGGCAACATTGAATTGATGTGATGAGGTGTCTCAGGTCCTGCCATCATGGAATATCCTCCATGACAGACTCTACCCACACAATGTCTATTTTCTAGATGACCCCTGCCATCATTAAGGTTCTTTTTACAGGGATATGGTTACAGCAACAAGTTAAGTATCTCCTTCACCTACTCAGTTTTTTCTTTATTGAAAGAATACATCTGAATCAACTATGAAATTATTAGTCTTTCATGAATATAGAGTTACATATTTTATATGAAGTAGTGCAGTTGTTAATGAAATTAAAGATCATGTGAAAAAATTAACAGGATAAAAAGGGACTTGTTCCTCAGATACAAAACAAATTGAGTATAAAAGTGAATCACTGTATTTCATTAACATACATACACACACACACACACACACACACTTACGTGCAATTTCTGAAAAAAATAAATAAAGCCAACATGACATTTGAGAATATGCAAATCTGGCTCAGTTGCAATTTCAGTGCATGAGTTTGGCTGTTGTAATTCTGCAGAGAAATGTCATCTTACTATGAAGTGGGGAGGAAGGGGCAAGAGAGAAGGCTCCCTCAGCATCCCTCAGGATATATCAATCTAAATTTATAAACAAAAATTAATTTCATTTCATAACAGCAAAACATCTCAGAAAAAAATCAAGAAGAAATACCCATTCACTGGAGCACCAAGTAGAATTCATTGCATTAAACTAATGTTACTGCCAGAGTCACATGATGGAGGTTTGTACAAAATACGAATTCACTCATGGTTAATCAGAGTGGAGTTTAAATTAAAAGCTTGCTATATTATTTGCATCTGTAGTGTTTCTCAACAAAACAAAATTTCTGATACAGAGTGTGTCAAACAGCTTTTTATTCAAGATTGTAGTAGTTTCACTTCAATATGAATATCTCATGTTCTAAGTGTTTAGTTTTGACTTTTAAAAAATTTTTTCACAGAATGACCTCTCCAGTATGACCTTTTTTTTTGTTGTCAATTGCTTAAAGAAGTCTTTGTAATATGCTTTGTAACAGTGGGATTTTTTCTCAGTGTGAATACTCTAGTGCAGTGTGAAGGTTGAAGAAGCCTGAAAGCCTCGGAACATTATCTGCATTGTAGAGGCTCTGATGATGATCTAGGCATAAAGAAGATGTAAAGCCTTCCCACATTCTTTACTCAGTTTGATTCCTGTTGCTGTGATAAATGTCATGACAAAAAACTACTTACAGGAGAAAAGGGGGGTTATTTCAGTTCAAGGGCTGCACTTCTTCGTCCATAGAAAGCCAGAGAGGAGAACACAGAAGAAATCTAGAGGCAGCAGGTGAAGTGGAAACCACGGAGGAATGCTGCTTCTGTGTTCTTCACTCTGGCTTTGGCTCAGCCAGTATTATCATGCAACCAGGACCTCTTGGCTAGAAGTGGCACATGGAAAGTGTACTGCCATCATCCAGTAGTCTAGATTCTCTTACAACAATTAGCATCCTGAAAATGCTCCACAGACATGCCCATGAGTCAATCAAATCTAAGCATCCAACCATTTGAGATTCCATCTCATATTGTTTGTCTGTGTGAAGTTGAGAGCAGAAGGAAAACTGGACACCTGCATTTGGAGAACATCTTACCAGTCAAGATTCTTTGCTATTGAAGATTAGAAATATTACCAAAGGCTTTTCCAAGTTATTTGTGGGTATAGAGTTTTGTGTTGATGATGATTAGTGATATTATTGAAGGCTTTTCCACATTATTTGAGTATGTAGAGTTTCTCACTAGTGTGAAGTCTCAGATGATATTTCTGATATAAAAGTCAAGTATAGAGGAACATTTAATCCTTTAATCCAGCAGCATGGCCACTCTAGGGTAGAAAGAATGCTAGTACACACTTTTAATCCCAGTATTCAGAAAGCAAGGATAGGACACACCTTTAATCCACAAGACACAAGTAAGTAGAAGCAGAGCTCAGAAGGAGCCAGTGTCAGATAGGAAATGATGTATGAGATGAGTCAGAGTAAAGGGCAGGCAAAATGGCGAATCAGAGTTAGCAGAGTGAGTCAGAGTGAGGACACGCCCTACCTACTCTCATGATGGAAAATCAGACTCAGTTCAATATGAGGCAAGCAGTCAGTTACAGAAGTGGTCTGAGGCAATCTAAGGCAGAAACACAGAGGCAGTTTGGCAAAAGGAGTCAGTATCAGATGGAAAGAGTGAGTCAGTTTGAAGCAGAGCAGAGCAGTTCAGTCTAAGGCATTCAGAGAATCAGAGTCAGCCAGAGTCAGAGGAGTTCAGTCAGAAACAGTCAGCTGGCTCAGAATTTCAGTTTGAACAGCAACTTGGAGAAGAGTTTGAGTTTAGTACAGCTCTGAGTTCAGAAGGAGCTAGTCGGAGTGGTTCAATCATCAGTAAGTCTTGGAAGCTTAAACATTCTACATAGTACAGAAGCTGAAGCTTTCCAGTTCTAGTCTTAAGATTAGATTATACAGAGGCTGAAATGTTTCAGGCCTCCAGGACTAGGACCAAAGATTGAATTAGCAAAAATATAAACTGACTTTTGCTCTGAATTAACATCTACAGGCAAGTAAAGGCCTTGCCATAATCTTAGCATTAGTAGCGCACCTTAGCAAGACGAAGCAACCCTATGACACAGGTATGGGCATGAAAAACAGAAACACCTGGCCACACTCTAAATTTGCAGACACTCTCTCACATGTGACTTCCTTGATGTACAACAAGGGTTGAATGATAAATAAAATATTCACAATACTCTTCACATTTGTAGGGTTGTTTCTCACTATGAAACATTTCTTTTTGTTTTAGTTATAAGGAGCCTACAAAAGCATTGTCACCCCCTCCACAGATGTGGTGCTCTCCCCCAGAGTAACTTCTATGGAGGTCACCGAGTGAATGGTAAAGCCTCACCACAGTCTTCACATGTGTATGGCTTCCTTCCACTATCAGTAAGGTTGTGTTGGGTAAGGTTTGAATGATTCCAAAGGCTTTACCACATTCCCCATACTCATAAGGCTTCTTTCTATTCAGAGTGAATTTTTTAATATATTTTTAGGATCCAAAGAAACTTAAAATACTTTATGAACATCTTAACAGTTGTACCATTTCATTCCAGTTTGAACTACCTTGTGTTGGGAAATATTAGAAAGCCTAGTAAAAGGTTTTCAACATTTTCATTCATTTGGCATTTCTTTCCAGTACGAATTATCAGGTTTTTTGGAAGTTCTCGGCTTGTACAACAGACCCTGGTCCATTCTTCTCACTTGTGTGGTTTCTCTCACAAATGAATTCTCTGGTGTTGCTTAAGACCAGAAGACTGGTGGAAGGTTCTGCCACATTCTTCACACTTGCAACGTTTCTCTCCAGTATGAATTGTCCGGTGTTTAGAACATGCGGTGTGAGTTCTAAAGTCTTTGCCACAGTCTTTTACACTTGTAGGGTTTCTCTCCGGAATGAATTCTTTTATGCTCCTGAAGGTTTCTAGAAGAGTTAAGTAGTTTGCCACAGACTTCACACTTGTAATTTTTCTCCCCAGTGTGTGTTAATTTGTGACGAGTTAGGTGTGACTTTTTATAGAAGTCTTTTCCACATTCCTCACATTTGTAGGGTTTTTCTTCAGAATGGACTCTCACTTGAATAGAAATTTGCCTGGAAGTTCTAAAGACTTTGCCACATACTTCACACTTGTAGGGTTTCTCTCCTGTATGGATTCTCTTGTGTTCAGAAAGTAATGATGGGAAACGGAAGGCCTTATCACATTCTTCACACTTGTAGGGCTTTACTCTTCTCTGGTGGTTACTAGTTTGTGTGTTCCAATCAAAGCCTTTGCCACATTCTTTGCCTGGACAGGCCTTTTTCCCTGGTGAGTAAAGGTTGAGAAATGAATAAAAGCTGAACAAAATTCTTTATATTTACAATGCTCGTTTTTAAAAACATTTACTCATACTTGCATTTTTCTATATGAATGATAAGCTTTATCCAATGGATATTCAGTGGAGCCTAATTAAAAAAACATGATAGGTGGAAATCATGTAACTTGAACTGAAAGACGAAGACCATGACAACACAAAACATAGGAACAAAGGAATATTTTTAAAAGTCAAACATGTAAGGAAGGCATAACATCAACAATTAAGAAAACACTTAAGAGTATTAAGCTAATGTAAATGAGCCCTTTAAGCAAATATAGAAATTTTATGAGTAGATACAAGTATAAAGGTAGTCAAACTTGGAAGAGTTTTGGAAAGTATGAAAGTTAGGCTACTTTCCTAAGTAAGAGGAAGACTATCCATAACAATATTAAGTTATATATTCCGAGGATTTAACATAGGAATGATTATGCACAGTTCATGAAGAAATAAATACCCATTAACCATTATGAAAAATAAATCAGGTTCACCTAAAAGTGACAGAACTTAGGCAGTCACTGTAAACACTAGTGGTCCTGATGAGAGGAGAAGAACAAAACTTATGAGACTCAAAGCATCCTCAGCATCTGAGAGATGTGATCCTTTGACAGCAGAATTCAGAAAAGGAGGTCCTTAAAATATGATTTCCACGAGAACATCGTGTCTCAATGCTCAGGATAAAGCCTGTCTTTCTGTTAGATCTTTGAATCTCCAACTCCATCCTCAGACCCTCTCATTCCTACCTGAGCACATGGCAGCTGCTGCTCTTCTCTTCACATCTGAGGCCACTTGTCTTTGCTCCAGAAATGTGAGCAGGTATGGTTTAGAGGAAGCATGGCCTGTTTGTGAGAAAGGGTAAAAATATTGTTAGTTTGTCCTCCTGGATTGTGTATAAAGCGTGAGAAAATACAATAAAAGATTTTAGAGGATTAGTTCTTTATCTTTTTCCTGATGGGCATATCAGAATGCATAGGTATAATTTAGGATTTGCAGGTCCTGAATTTCACATCCCTCAGTTACAAGGGAAAATATTAAGAGTGTGAAGTTCTCTTTAATGTGTACCCCCATCCCTGCTCATGTCACTTACTTTCTAACATTACCACTAATATAAAGGATACTTTTTTAAATGGGGGGGGGTTGTGAATATAAGAATAAATGAAATAGTTCTAAGGTTGCTAGAGTGGATGTTTTCTAATAACCTGATGATCTTTTGCTGTTCCATGAAGCCAGCCTTTGCCCGAATCCCCCCAAACCCTGAGTGTTGCTTGGGCCCTAATTCTGAGCTTTTTCTCTCAGTTGATAAAACCCATCCTTCAGAGGTCCCATGTACTTTGCATTCTCAGCCAATAAAACTCATGATAAGCATGGGCTTATTGCTCATTCTTCCTCCTTAAGCCCTTACCCTGAACACTTTTCTCTGAACCCATTCTTATTGTAAAGGTCACAGGTATTTTGCTAAAGAGATGTACTTTGCAAGGGAGTTTCTATGTAAGTATGACTAAAGCTTGGTTGTGGTTAATTGTCACATGGAAACCTTTCCCCAAAGCTTTACTGTGCTTAAATGTGTAAGAAAAATAAAGCATTTGGTCAGACTCAAGAAGTTTTTGACCCAGCACCGGCTAAAGTGGTCCTCACGTGGATCGTTTGTCTGCTAGCCATAACACCTTCAGGGACCCCAACAACTGGCACTAAATGTGGAATCTGGTCCTTGAAGAAGGTCAGAAAAATTAGGTTTAAATAGAAACTAGGGGCAAGAACCGTAATATAGGTTCTTCTCAGTCCTCTGAGATAAGCATTTTATTCAATCACTAAAATATTTTTTAATATATAAAGGAACAGATCAATAGCTCTGCAATCTTATAGCATAGGCAGTAACGTAAAGATAGCCCATGAAAAGGAGATACAATCCCTGTAATTTTTTTTTTTAATAAGAGAAGGGGGGAGGGAAGGAGAGAGAGGGGAGAGTAGGGGGAGAGGAGAAGAGAATTTTTATTTCTGCTGGCCACATTGTGGCAGGTCTGAGCAGGGCCAAATATACTCCTCAGGTGCTAGTCTTCCAGGCCAGCCAAGTGCATTCAGTCTTCCCAAACAATCTGACTGGAACTCAAAGTCCTTTGGCTCTGTGGCTTTGTTCTGCCACAGGGATGCAAGGAGCAGCCTTGGTTGCACCTGAGTTCCATGAAATGGTGGGTGGGGCTCTGCTGCTAAGGAATGAGGAAGCTAGGCTGTCCCAGAACTTAATGTTTTGTTCTTGATGTTTGTCTGCTTGATTTGTGTTAGCTTGTTCCCCCCCCCCCCCAGAGTGGTAGTTAGTCAGTAATCATTGATCAATGGTCCCTTCATGGGGAAAAATTAAAACAAGCCTAAAGTATAGTACAAAACAACTACAATTAGGACATAAAGCACTTAAGCCAACGCTATTTAAATTTCCAGACGTATTAGTCATTTAATAAATGGAGGATGCTCTCTTCTTCTGCTCATCTATCTAGTCTATAATTAAACAAGTGCTTAACTTTCATGGTAAATAAATTAAAAGAGCAAAATTTATCATTTTGAGCTATTTCAGTTGGGTCTGTTCTTATCTGCCTATCACTACTAAGGATTTGACTCTGCTCTTTAAGCTGTTTTCTGAAAACTTGGTTAAATTCTATATGAAATGTAATACCTGAAACAGAGTGGGTTATTAGAGCATTGAATAATGCTGCTACTAAGTCGGTAGCTCATACTAAGATTACTATGCCACTAAATAAAATGCAGGTTGATTATTTTTACTACTACTAATAATTGGCAGGTTGCATTAGAATGTTACTTGGGATCCATAGATAATCACAATCCAAAAGATACCCTTTTAAGATTTTGTTTTAAAAATATACCATGGGTATTGCCTAAAATTACATCTACAAATCCTATAGAGATTACTTTTAATTCTTTTATAAATGGCTCTTCAAAAGGATAAGGAGCCTGTATTTTATATACAAAGTCCACATACTTCACTAAAAAGATTGCACCCACCCCTGGGTTATACAGCTCAACAGTCTAAACTTGCTATTACCAATCACTGTTTATTAGCTATTTCACAACCATTGAATATTTGGACTGTCCCCATGTATAAATTAGCACATGAAGGTTAGAGTTATCTCTCTGTTCTCTATAAACTCTTTATCTCAGGATTTATAAATTCACTGGGTATAGTGGAAAATCTATACCAAAAATGTTATTGAAGCCTTGAAGTATACTACTATTGAAGTAGTATACTACTACATGTATGATTCACAAAAATAGATCTGCTATGTCATTCTGTAAAAAATGGATATTTTTATCCATCTTGGCTGATAACCTCATCAGGATGAAAACAATGATGTGACTAGCAGTCGTATTTACTTAGATTAATGACTAAATGCCATGTAACTTCACCATCATCTGGATTAAGATGACTGTGTGATATCAACTAACTAATTTCTTAGTCCTACTAAGCTCTCTCCTTATTATTGTATCTTTTCTTATACCAAGGAGCTAACAGCAGGTTTTCAAGACATTTTAGATTAGGATGAATTTTTATATTACATTAAATTCCTAAGGTTATAAAGGAATACTCAAGTTAACAAAAAACTGACATAGAGATGTATGTCTAACCACTTATGTCTTTGTTAACACTAGGTTTCTAAATTTTTTAAAATAAGAGACAACATGTTTGATAAATAAGGACTAAATTCCTAATGTCTATCAGGCTAGCAGAAACTGACTATCCTCTTTGTCTTTACAACTTTATTTGTAGTTTAATGCTAAGGGATCTTCAATTCAAAATTTTAAGGGTCAAACCTAACAGTGATAAAACTGTAAAATCTTCATCTTAAAAAAGCTACTAACAGAATAAAACCTGTTAAAGGCGATTAGGCTATTCAAATTAATAGTCAGTCACCTTATAAATGATCAAATTATTTAATGTGCTCAAAGCTATGTCTGTAGTAAGTAAGCACAAATGTAATTCATTTATGAGAACAAGCTTTAGCTGTCTACATATGTGTTCATGGTTAAGCAAGACACTAAGGACAAATAAAGTTTGTTTAAAATAAGGTATACTTAATAGATGGTCCTCAGAATCCTCAGAAGAGGTATGCTGAATATGGCGTTTAAAATATTTAATGATTGATACAGAGGCCATCTAGATTATATTTCCTGTTCTAATTTATCCTTTCCAGATATCTAATGTTGATGGCTAATTGTACCTTCATCAGTTTCACAGCAATATTAACAAAATAAAAGAGATCCTCATCTTAAAAAAGCTACTAACAGAATAAAACCTGTTAAATGTGATTAAGCTATTCTTTAATCTTTAAAGATTAAATTATTTAATCATTTAATTAATTTAATTATTAATTATTCTAATTATTTAAAATTATTTAATTTTAAAATCAAATTTATTATTTAATTATTTTAATATTTAAAATTATTTTTAATTATTTATTATTTAATAATATTATTACATTTTAATTATTAATCATTCTTTAATTATTTAAACTTTAATTATTAAATTATTAATTTAATCTTTAATTATTAAAACTTCATTTTACATTTATATTCTTACACAGCATAAAAATGTAAAAACAACAATGTAAACAGACTTGACATGGATTTAAAAACACTAAGTAAGAGTAAATTGGAATAAAAAAGGTTTTAAAAAATATTTCTTCTGGGTGATACAATGGTTAAGAAATGCAATCATAAGAGCATGTTTCTCAAATTTCCTTGGAGCCCCAAAGGGGCTAAATGAAAAATACAAATATGAGGAGTTAGATTATCTTAAATTTTTAACCTAAAATTATTTTTGGCATAGCCTGAGAATCTGTTCCATCAGACTGTCGGTAGAATGTCATAAACGGTAGAATGTAGTAAACAGTAAAACTTTCCAGAAAATTTTTTCCTCCACAGAACTGATCCTTGATATTATTTTCATTTTTTATTCATTTACAGTATCAGCTGGATATAGTCTAATGTTTACATGAAGAAACTCAATTGTTTCCTCCTTCAGAATTTTCTAATGTTGTTTTCTAGGAACTTCTAAATATCTTGTTACTTAATAGGAAAGTCTTCCTGAGCTCAAAATTAAAATTGTCTAGATTTTAAAGATCCCAGAACTTAAATTATTAAAGCCTTAGGTTTAAACTTTTAAAGATTTATGACCACTGTTAATTAAACACATTTGTTTGATTTTTAGTTTTGTGCTTGCTCTTGGTCTGATAAATGGTTAGACTCTGGAAAGGGAGGTAATTAATGAGGCTCACAGAAACCAATCCTCTACTAAAGGCATTGTTTTACATAATATAAAGGCATTATTTTATCCCAAGTTTATAGTGCATAATTAGTAATGCAGAGACCTCAGCTTGACATCTAAAACCGCAGCTGTCTGTGTCTGGAACTTCTCTGTTGTCAGGTATTCAGAGCTCTGTGCTAAAATTCACTACAGGTGTGCATAATGCCTCTCCTGACTGGTCAGCTATAGAGCATAGCCCCCAATATGGCACGAAGCTCTGAGAGCTCCAGAAAAATAGCCATTGTTTGTCAAATAACTCTATGCATGTCCTTCTTAGGACTCTCATTACAAATAAATACTAATAATGATTCTGCTTATACTCCCAAATAAGTTAAGGAATTTAGTATTAATCATGTTAGTAAAATTTCCTACAACCCACAGGGTAAAAGTATTATGAAACACCATCAAATACTTATTGGAAAATTTAAAAAATTAAAAGGGGGGCTTTGCCCACCTATGTTCCCACATACTATGCTATATTTAGTTATGTTAACTTTAATTTTTTAAATATTTCATTTGAAAGACTAGTGATGTTGCTGATTCCCAAAAACATTTTCCTTAAAGGAGATACAACCTGATACATGCTGATACATTCTACAAATCAATGCATATTAATAGAATCTTCATGGAATTGTTTTCAATCACTGATATCAAATCTGTGAAAGTTATCTCAAGAGACAGAAGATCAGTGATATTACAACACAAACTGTGTTATTATGGTATTAGATGACAGGTAAAATCAATTAAGGTATATCAATAACCACAAAGATGTACATAGAATAGTGGATTCTTGATAAATTAGAGCAGGCATCTAACACAGTCTCATTTCAGGCCTAATCAAGAATTGAATTCTCACTTGTCTCCTTCAGAGAGCCAATGCAAAGGGCATGGCAACTGGAATGGTGGGCTCCAGGCAACAAGAAGAGGCTGCAGCCCAAGGGACAGGTCCTAAAACATGTAAGAGAGGTCCTAGAACATTCTAGCTGTAGGAACATTGTAATTCCTAAAGCCCCAAATCAGTAACCATTAATGGACTTATGACATGGACTAGAAAAAACAACAAATCTACAAATGTTCTCTGATCACAAGACCTGGGTTAATGGCTTGAATGAGAATTGAAACAATTAACAAAAAAGGCAAATAACGGCACATATACTAAGAACACTGGAAACCAACCATGTAATAAAGTATGAAAAGCAGAAGGATGGGGCTGAAAATACCACAGTGATGGAAGACAGTACAGATCTAAAACTACATTCCGAGGTATAATGAAGCCTTGGCAAACACAAAAGCTGGCAGAGGCTAGAAGAGCATGAAGAAAGACACTAAAAATCCTAAATGTGGGATGGCTTAGCAGAAAAGGAACTTGCAGCCCCATCTCATGGCCTGACATGGATCCTGTACACTGACACAGTGCAGGGTAAGAATCAATTATTGAAAGCTGTCCTCTGATCTGTATATACATAGCATGGCATATGGTCTTACATATAAACACAGTCAGTCAATGAATCAATGAATGAATAAATGAGTCAATCAATGTAACAAGACCAAAGAAATTGTAAAAGACTCAGTGGACACAGCACAAAGAATTAAAAAAAAAAGAAAAAGAAAAAAGAAACAAACAAGAAAACCAAGAAAGCCAGCATAATGACATGTGTGCAATCTTAGTTCATGGAAGTTGTAGGCAGGAATACAAGGCATACATAGGCAGCCTTAATGACTTTGGGAGTTCAAGGCTATGTATAAAGTCCTCCCTCATTTAAACAACCAAACACTCTCTCTACCCAGCAGGATCAAGCACATCCATCTCTGGGGTTCTTCTAGTCAGTTTGACTGCTCCTCCACTCCAAGCACCCTCCCAAACCCCAGATCTAGCCCTGTTCCCACATCCAGTGTCCTAGTCTGCTCTGGCAACAAGTTCTAGGCTCCATCTAGAATCAACATTGTCTTCCTCTCAAACCACAGGCCCTCCTCCCATACTACATTCTACATCGCCACTCAGCTAACTCCTGCACATGCTACTCAAACATCTCTATGGTAGTCTCCCTATTCTTCCCATCCTAACTATTCCCAGCCTCCACACCTCCACTCCCTAGTCTTGGACTAGGAGACACATTCTGAACACCAGCTGAGTTCCCTGTGTGTAGTAGTTGGGCTGCTGTGGCAGCTTATCAAGAACAACAGGAGGCATAGTCATTGGTGCAAACTCTGCCAGACCTCAGCAGAGGGAGCCAGAATCACGGCAAGCAACATACTCAACAATGGAACCCTGAGCATCTGAGCTCAGTATGTTTTTATTCATATAGAACTCCTCAGGTTTTCTACTATTAGCACATGCAAATCATAAGCAACCAAACATCCCCCACATAAATCCAACACCTGCAGACAATACAAGATGCTAAGAACAAGGCAGCCCCCCACCAACAGTGCACAAAATAATTATTTACACATAACTAAAAACAAACTTCCACAGCACCTGTGTCTGCCTAACTTCATGCCATCTAAGCCCTTTCCAATCTGTATACCAAACTGACCATAGATTCTCTCTTTTATGCCCTCCTGCTCTGATCAGAGAGAGAATTAATGAACGAAGACCACATGCCATTTCTCATAGAAAAGAAAAACAATATGAAAGATAAAGCCAGGATCTCCCCTCAGAACACTGCAAGTCCTGTAGAAATGCTTGCCAAGAGGAATTACATAGATGAACACCAAGACACAGATTTTTAAAAGAAAAATTACAAACTTCATTAAAGACTAAAGAAAGTAAGTTTAAAGCAGACAAGAAGACACATCTCAATGACATTAAAGACAATGAACTTAAGGAAAATAAATGCCTTAGAGATGCCCAAGAATATAAAAGCATAAAAAACGATGGAAATGACTAAGACAACCCAGGATTCGGAACTGGAATTCAACAAAGAGAAACATTGAAGAGAACTCTATCTAGAATGAAGAGGGAATTGAAAAGCCCAACGTTCCAACAAGAAAACTCAGACTTACTACAATAGAATGAATCAAGCAGAAGACAGGATATCAAGACTTAGAGATAAAGTAGATGATCTAGATGAAATAAGCTAAAAATATGAAGTAATAGTAAGAGAAGAAACAAACCACAGGAAGGAAACATACAGGAAATGTTAGACATTGTGAAATTATAGGCACAGATGAGGGAGAAGAAGTCCTAAAAAGTGATACATACTAGATTTTCAACAAAATCACTAAAGAAATCTTTCCCAAACTAAGGAAAGACACACCCATACAAATGGAAGAAGTGCACAGAACACCAAGAAAAGAAGGCTTGGACAAGACCAGAAAAGAAAAATCCTCACAGCATACTAAAAGCTGCAAGTGAAAAGACATGTTCATAATGATAACAGCTGATTATCAGTGGAAACTTTGAAAGCCAGAAGAGCCTGGAGAAATGCATTCCAACTCCCCAAAGACCAAGGCAGCCAACCTAAGCTACTACACACAACAAAAGTACCTGCTGTAATTAAAGGAGAAAGAACAACTATCCACAATATAAAGAACATTGAAAAATATATCCTACAAACCAAAACAAAAGAAAAAAACAGTAAGCAGTATTTTAGGCTGAAGAGAGGAATAGGCTTAGCCAAGAGACTGTGGAGAGAAACAGGAAGGCAAAATCACTAAAGCGCAAAGGGTCACTGATAATACACCACCACCAAAAAGCAGCAACACAATGACAATTAACACTCACACATCAGAACAACCCTCCATTCTCCAGTCAAAAGGCATAGGCTAGGTGAATGGATCAAGAAACAAAATCCATCTTTCTGTTGTCTACAAAAAACACCTAAGTAGTTTCTTTTATATTTGCCAATGGGATAGGACAGGTTTTCAAAATATTCCCTTATGGTAGTCTGAATTTCTTTGGTATCTGTTGTAATGTCTCCCTGTTTCTTTCCAATTGTATTCATTTAGGTCCTCTTTCTTTTGGTTACTTGGGCCAAGGCGCTCTCACTCTTATTTATCTTCTCAATAAACCTGCAGAAAATTTGTTGATTCTTTGAATATTTTTTTATTTCATTAAATTTCTGTTCAGGTTTTTATTATTTCTTGCAATCAACTGGGTTTGGATTAGGTTTTTTTCTTGTTTTTCCCAAATTTTTTTGGTGTATCATGACATCATTTGTTTTTGCTTTCTTATCTTTTCATGTAGGCAACTAGAGCTGCAGTCTTCACTCATAGGACTACTTTCAACATGTCCCAGCAGCTTAGTTTTCTTCTATTTTTATTGGCCTTTGTAAGTAGCTTTTATATATAAGTCAACCAAACTAAAGAAGAACAAGTTAACAACCTAAACTGACCCAAAACAAATGGGCAGACTGAAAATGTAAAAAGAAAAAAGAGAAATTCCAGACCCAGATGGATTGATAACAGATTCTCCCAGACTTTCAAAGATCTACACCCAATCCTTCTTCAAATATTAAAAAAATATTGAAACACAGAAGGAGGACTCACAAACTCCTATGAAACCAGTATTGCTCTAATAACAAAATCAGGCAAAGACACCACAAAAATTAAAAGGAAAGCTATAGGTAATTTCCATAATGAACACAAATTCAAAACGCAACAAAACAAACAAACAAACAAAAACTTCCAAAGAGAATACAGACACATGTCAAAAAGATTATTCACCATGACAAAGTTGGCTTTATTCCTTAAATCAGGGATACACAAGGCCATAAATGTAACAAACCACAAAAATAGTCTTAAAGCCAAAAATCACATGCTCATCTCCACAGATAAAAAACAAACAAACAAACGAACAAAACTTGATAACAAAACAAACAAACAAATGAACAAAACTTGATAAAATCCAACATGTTTTCATGATGAAAGAGCTTGAGAATGTACAGCTAGACGGAACATACCTCAACATAATAAAAGCCATATATGAGAAACATACAGCCAACATCAACCTCAATGAGAAAAAAATAAACAAAAACAAAGCAATCACATTGATTTAGTAAGGAGACACAGCTATCCACTATCCACACCCCTTTTCAATGTTGTTCTAGAAGCACTAACTGGATCAAGAAGGCAAGTGGGAGAAATTGAAGAGTTACAGATAGAAAAAATGAAATCAAACTATGCCTACTTGCAGATGACATGGTATCATACAAAAATGCCAAAAGTTCTACCGAAAACTTCCAGAAATATAAACAAATCTAGCAATGCTACAGGATACAGAATCAACGTGCACAAATCAATAGTTTTTCTACACACCAGCAACAAACATACAGACAGAGGAAGACATCATGGACACAGTAGCCTCAAAGAAATAATATATCTGGGAATGAAACTAGCCAAGGAGGTGAATTAACCAAGAGAACTAATCAAGGGAAACTTTAAACAAATGAAGAAAGAAATAAAGACATTGGAAAATGGTAAGACATACCATGCTTATGGATTAGTAGAAATAATATTGTGAAAAAGGACCATTACACCAAAGTCAATCCACAGATTCAATGCAATACCAGTCAAAATCTACATCTCATTCTTCACAGAAATGAACATACAGAAAGTCCATACAGAATCACAAAAGACCCCCACAGGACCAAAACAATCCTGAGTAAAAGAACAATTCTAGGAGTACCATTCCAAATCTAAGGATATATTTCAGAGCCATAGTAATAAAAACAACATGGAACTGTCACACAAAACAGACACACAGACCAGACCAATGAAACAAAATGAAAGAATGAAAATAGATTATTTCAGACATTTAATAGTTGACAATGTGTAATGGTGGGTGGTGCTTCCTTTCAATAAAATACCTAGAGGTCATGTGCTTGGGTGGGTGGGGTCACCAGGAGAAAAGGTTGAAAAGGCAAGACAATCTGCCTTGACTGTCTAGGTTTTCCATTTCATAAAGTTGTCATGGCTCTTCATTGAAACCCGTGTTAATATTAATTTAATTATTATTAAATTGCCAGTCTCCAGCAACAAACATTTGGTTTGATTGAAGAGGGCAGTGTATGTAAGATATGTGAGATAGGGGGAAGGGATGTGAAGGAAAACTACTAAAAAGAAGCTGTGTCCACCTGTGAATGAACAACTCTGGGAAGGAGTCTGTCTGCAGAGACTGACAGAGCCTGTGCAATTTCAGTAGTGTGGAAAGATTGGAATTTTTCATGCTCAAAGTCTAGAAGGCTAACTCCCTTGCCTTGGGCTAGCTTTACCCTTCTGGAACAATCATTCTTTGCCTCACTCTGGATTGGGCCAAATAGCTTGTGACAATAGAAAACCTTGTAGAATCCAGTGACTTGGCAGATCCTTAGCTTCCATCAATCCAAAAGTTAAGAAAGTCATCAGATGGTATCTTAGGCCTTTAGAATAGCTGCCACCATATTGTCGTACCTGCCTATTGGGTGTACCAACCAATGAATTTTAAACTTGCCTTGATTAATGACATCCTTCTGACATTCGTACAAGTACAAGATTCCATGAAACTGCTTCTATGTTGGAGCATGGAATTTGAGGTAACCTAAATCTGTGTCCCAGGTCATGGTCACACAAGGGGCTCCAGACTAAACTATCTCTCTTTCCCTTTAAGATGAGAGCTGTGGTTTTTCAATCAACAAGAAGGTACTGTGTGCAAATTACAGGACCCTGAGTGAGTCATAGTTTACCAAAGATGTCCTTTAATCTCTTTATCACAGTATAAAAACTTGGGCAAATCTTTATAGAACTATTCATGGAGTATCTGTGAACCTGGATGCCACATTCAGTGACAGTACATTTAAGATTCTTTAGACACTGCAGATATTGCGACTAGACAGAAGAAAAGCATGTGACCAGAGGTACAGAGCCTGCCAGGTTAGTCCGGCCAATTCTTCCCTCCGTTTCAGATACATTCAAGCCCCTCCTAGCAATCGTGAGGTCCAGGTCTATCATCACACCAAGTCAACCCTCATATCTGAAAAATGAATCCAATTTCTGACATCACACAGTCTCAGGTGGAACTGATGCGTTATTGCTCTCTAGCATTTACCACACTGCAGTGTAAAACCTGTAATTATTTTGAATGTGCAAATACAGGTTCATACCAATTACAAGATAATGCTGAGGAGTACCAGAAACGTAAATCTGATGATTCAGGTCACAGGGGTGTACACTGGGGATTCTTATTAAACCAGAGACATCCATGAATCTAAAAAAGAAAAGGAACTAATATTCCATTCAACAATCCCCCTTACAAAACTGTCTCTGGAACCTAGGAACTTTAGGAACTTCTGTCAGCTTAAACCAGTACTAAGCTGACCATGAGGTAGGGAAGGTACTAGATAGATGTCCACATGCTCTAGAAATCATGAGAAATCTGATTACAGCAGAATGGGGTCACCTGGTACCAGCCTGCTTCCCCAGCCAGCTGTGAAGTGAGCTCCCTTCACCTCCAGGCACCAGCAGCCCGCAGACCCACCCTGCCTTTGCATCCTGTCCTTTCCAGCCTCCTCCTTGCCTTGATTACTGAGCCAGTTCTCCCGTCCCAGCAGCACAGCAGCGCCTCCTAAGAGATTGGACACTCCCAGCACATGGCTTTAAGCATGGCGCCCTTTCCCAGGTCAAACCTGCATCCAGGGCCAGTGGTCCAGCCTATGGCAACACAGATTCTCCTGTCTCCCAACCACCCCCAGTCAGCTCCCTCCTAGCTGGACCCGCCACCTTGCAGAGTCCTTCAGACCTGCAGGACGACTCTGCACCTGCACCAACCTCCATGTGAGAGATCCGAGCCCAGCGCTGTGAAGGACACCGGCCTAACTTTGGGGAGAAGCGAAGTTGGAAGAACTAGGAAGTTCGATAACCACAGCCCCTTTTTGTGATGTCACGGTGATCGAGGTTACATTTCCCACAAGTCTGTGCGAAGGCCATGCAGGATCCCACAACTGGCGATTTGTACAGTGTCTGGGGTTCCTGCCCAATTGTGTGCAGGTGAAATTGGAAGGGAACATACCAGCATGCGGACAGCCACAGGGGTTCGGACTGTTTTAAGGTCCTGTGATCGCAGCACCCCATGTTAGCCTGTGATTCGAGAGTTTCACGGTAATGTTCATTATGTTTTCTAGTTACTTCTGCTAAAACCGTGATTTTAAAGCTCAGGTCTACTTATTATGGAATCTTGCTACCGCATAAAAGTTGATCAGTTTACTTAAAAATAAGAAAGCAGAAAGCTAATGTAGAACTGACCATACAATGAAGGATGCTTGTCAGGGGCACAGAGATGTTTAAAATCACTGAAAAATGTTAAAGGTACAGGCCTTTCAGGAAGTCACATGAGCTGTGTAGTTAGTTCCATACCTTCTTTGAGGACACTTGAGCTACGTCAGGAGGCCATATAGCAAATGGTGACTTTATAGCAGGTTGGTTACTGAAATTCATTATATGACTATAACATATGCCAATACTTACCGTACTACTCTCCTCAGAAATAAAAGATTGTACAATCCATTTTGCATATGGGGAACCTTTTCTCCTTGCCTTACTGAACATGTGCCTTTTAGCTATCCACCTACCTCTGTGGTTATTCTTATCTTGCTTTGAACTGATCTACCTCTACATCCCATGACGATATCCTCGGACCCCTCCTACCAACAGCATCACATGGGTGTTCACGTGCATGCCATCCTGTGAGCATTTGAATTTAGAGAGACAGGATGTGGTTTGGATGTCAGAGCACACTTCTCAGCTTTGCGGGTCAACAAATGTCAGTAAATAATACACATTTTGTTGTAATTGTGTCTATATTCTTTTAAAATGCAAGTACCTTGGAACTTGTGTATTTGTGCAAATAAAGATATGTTCTTTTTCATCTCATGACTCACTGTCAATTGGCAAGAATAGAAACAGAAACCATGGAAGACGGCTTTCAGGCTCTGCTCCTGCCCTCCACCATGGCTACCTCAGTTTCCTTGTCATTCAACCAAGAGCCACTTTACCAGGATGGAAAGGCCAACAGTGGTCTGTGCCCTCCCAAAGCAACCATTATTCAAGGAATTGCTACACAGCCTGGTCTACAGGTACTCTAATAAAGGCAATTTCTTAGTCAAGATTCCCTCTATCCAGATTACCATAGCTTCTGTCAGGTCAACAAATACCAAGTACACTCTCAATTTAGCCATCCATGTTGTTAATTTTAAGTAACCCTCAGTGGTTTGCAGATGCTGGAGAAGGCAAGACATACCCATGTGTGGGAAAAACCTCTGGCAAACTTGCATCCTGACTGAACAAGGCTACAAGTCAGTTCTTTATGCTGTGTTTTTCCATCTACCAAACATGCAGCCATGATTTTGTAAGATTATTACCAATTTGGCCAGCTGAAAAGTGCTAGGCAACACTGAATTGATATAATGAGGTCTCACAAGCTTCTGCTCCCATGGAATCCTCTCCATGTGGGACTGCACCCTCACCATGTCTATCATCTGAGTGATCCCTTCCTTTCTTAAAGTTCTTTTTGCAGGGATTTTGTCACAGCACCAAATAAGTATCTACTGCATGTATGCAACGTTTTAATGCAAGAACACATCTGAGTCAACAATGAAGGTATGAGTCTTCATGAACATAGAGTCACACGTTTTATATGAAGTAGTTCAGTAGTAAATAAAATTAAAGGCCATATGAAAAAGTTAATGTAACAAGATAAAAAGACACTTGTCCCTCAGATATAAAACATAAAAGTGAGTCACTGTTCTAAATGAACATGGCCAATGACACAAAATAGTGGTAGTTTTATACAACAAAGACAATATACAAACAAATTTTTAAAAGCCAAACAAATCAAATGAGAAACCTTAGCTAATATTACCATGAACAGAAAATGTCACAATCTCCCTCACAGATCCAACACAATGCCGAGGCTCATTGCTACTTTTCTACAAAGCACCGAAGCATGATCTAGAATTTGCGTGAAAAAAAATAGAGATAACATGTACCCAAATCAGAAGAGAAAGAAGTAACATTATTGACTTTTGCACATGACATTTTTCTATGTGTAGTGAACAGTAATACTTAAAGTAGTTAGTGAACTCAGAAGTTTCAGTATATAACAATATAAATTTATAAATAAAAATTACACTTCATTTCAAAACAACAAAATTTCTCAGAAATCAAGGTGAAATTCCCATGCTTTGCTCCCATGTGTGGGAGCATCACAAAGACTTCATTCATGCCCCCCCACCCCACATACACATCAAGTGAGAGCTCCTTTTTCTTTTCTTTCTTACCATGTGTGGTGATTTGAACAAGTATTGCCCCCACTGGCTCATATATTTGAATGCTTTGTCATGAGGGAGTGAAGTGACACTATTCAAAAAGGATTGTGGCCTTGTGGGAGGAAGTGTGTCACTGGGGTTGAGTTTTGAGGTCCAAAGCCCAAGCCAGACCCAGTGGTAAGAAAGAAAAGAAAAAGGAGATTGAAAGCAGCTGGTCATTTTACTTCCATAGTCAAGAAGCAGGAGATAGAAGAATGGTTCTCTAGAGTACTCTCTCATCCAGTATCCCAGTCAGACAGATGGTTCAATGAAATGAATCACATAACTCCTGTGAAGGAATGTCCAGAAGCTTCTCTCTTACTTGATTCTGTATCTCATTGTGTTAACCATTGAGACTTGAGCATTACTTTTTTAACCCTTTGCCTAAATGAAACACAAACACAACTTAAAAACATATTTTTATGTTGTGTGTATGTGCACACATATATATGTGCGTGTGTCAGGGGGGCATGTATGGAGGTCAGAGGACAACCCTCAGAACTAATTCCATTTTTCTACTTCAGTTCACTGCCTGCACATCATCAACCATGGAGCCAGGGAAGGAGAACACAGCAGAAATCTAGAGGCAGCAGATGAAGTGAAACCATAGAGGAACGCTGCTTTTTATCTTGTTCACTCTGGCTTTGCTTAGCCAGCATTCTCATATACCCAGGCCCACCTGGCAGGCAGTGGTACATCCAGGGTATGTTGGCATCATCTAGTGATCTAGATTCTCCTTCATGATTAGCGTTCATGGAAATGCCCCCCACACATGTCCACGGGTCCATCGGATCCAGTCATCCATCCAATTTTGACTGTCCAAAATACCTTGTCTATGAGAAGTTGAGACCAGATACAAAATAGGGATCTGTATTTGCAGAACATCTCATCTATGAAGATGCTTTTGAGATGAAGATGAAGGTTAGTAATATTAGTGAAGGTTTTTCTGCATTAATTGCATGTGTGCAATTATTCACTAGTATGGAGTCTCAGAGGACACTTCTGATTTGAAAGTTAGGTAAAGGCCTTGCCATACTCAGCATTTGTAGTTCACCTTACCAATATGAACCCTATCATGTTGATACAGAGATGAAGAACAATTAAATGCCTGTCCATATTTTGTCCTTTGGCAAAGACTCTCATGAGTGACTTCTTTACGGGTGTTCTGAGTCACACATACAGATGACTGAAGAAACAGACACTTCCAGGATGTAATACTTTGTGAGAAGAGCAGGGGGAACAATCTCAAGGGATTGAACACAGCCCTGTCTTATTGAAGTGTTTTTATTGTTTGTAAGACAAAGCTAATTGGACTTTCTCCCAACAGACACAAAATCCAATCTTATGTTTCCTGAAGAAAACAGTATCATCCCCACAGGCTTAGCCTGTTATTGTGCACTATAGTACTCAATAATCCAAGATTTCCAGGTTTGCCAGGAACATCTTGTAGCTTGAGCATCTGCAAGGGCGATAAAGTTCCTTCATTAATAATTCTATAAACAAACATCTTTTAACATAAGAGTTCTTCAGGGGTAAGATACTTCTATCAACAATTACAACAACCAGATGTTTACATCAGGTACAATGATTCTATAACAAGTTAACTTCAGGAAGCACTTATTAACAATAAGATTGTTTCCAAGGATTTCCTCAAGACCCAGGTGTGCCCAAAAACATTCCTTACACTCTGGTGTTTTTCTCTACTACACTTCCTTAATGTACAATAAAGGGTCAAAGATAAATAAAACCTTCTCAACACTCTTCATGTTTGTAGGATTGTTGTTCAGTATGAATCTTCCTTTTGTTTAAAGTATGAGGAGCCTTTAAAAGCATTCTCATACCCTTCACAGCTGTGGTGTTTCTCTTGGGATAAATTCTGTGAAGGTCAGAAAATGTTGATTGAATGATAAAGCTTTCACCATATTTTTCACATGTGTATAGCCTCCCTCCACTCTGGATTCTTTTGTGCTAGGTAAGGTCTGAATAATCCCAAAGTTTTACCCCATTCCCCACACTTGAAAAGCTTCTATCTAGAATGAATTTCTTAACATCTTTTAGGGACTGAAGAAGGATAAAACATTTTATGAACATCTTAACAGTTGTACCATTTCACTCCAGTTTGCACTACCTTGTGCTGATAAATATCAGAAAGCATATTAAAGGGTTTTCCTCATTTTTCACACTTCTGGCATTTCACTAGTATGAATTATCAAGTGTTTCAAAAGTTCTTAGTGAGTAAAAAAAGAAAAAACTCCTTGGCAATTTCTTTCCTCTTGTAGGGTTTTGTTCACAAATGAATTCTGTGATGTTGCTTAAGATCAGGAGACTGGTGGAAGGTTTGGCCACACTCTCCAGATTTCTAACATTTCTCTCCAATATGAATTGTCTGGTGTTTGGACCATGCAGTATGAATTCTAAAGTTTTTGCCACGCTCTTCACACTAGTAGGGCTTCTCTCCAGAATGAATTCTTCGATGTTCCTGAAGGTTTCTAGAAGAGTTAACCAATTTTCCACATTCTTCACATTAATAAGGCTTCTCCCCAATGTGAATTAATTTGTGCTGTGTTAGGAGGCTTTTCCACATTCCTCACACTTGAAGGGTTTCTGTTCTCTATGAATTCTTTTGTGTATAGAAAATAATGAGGGAGTATAGAAGGCCCTGCCACATTCTTCACACTTGTAGGGTTTCTATCCTGTTTGAATTCTCTTGTGGTCAGGAAGTTCTGATGGAGCATGGAAGGCTTTGCCACACACTTCAGACTTGTTAGATTTTCCCTCCTGTATGTATTTTCTTGTGTTCAGAAAGTCTTGATGGACGATTAAAGGCCTTGCTACATATTTTACACTTGTAGGGTTTCTCTCCTGTATGAATAAACTTGTGTACATAAAGTAATGAAGGCACAATGAAGGCTTTGCCACATACTTCACACTTGCAGGGTTTTTCTCCTGTATGATTTCTCTTGTGTTCAGAGAACACTGATGGAGCATTGAAGGCTTTGCCACATATTTCACACTTGTAGGGTTTCTCTCCTGTATGAATTCTCTTGTGTATAGAAAATACTGCTGGAACACGGAAGGCCTTTCCACATACTTCACACTTGTAGGGCTTCTCTCCTGAATGAATTTTCTTGTGTACAGAAAGTAATGATGGAGCATGGAAGGCCTTGCCACATTCGTCACACGTGTAGGGTTTCTCTCCTGTATGAACCCGCTTGTGCACAGAAAGTGCTGATGGACGATTGAAGGCTTTGACACACACCTCACACTTGTAGGGTTTCTCTCCGGTATGTATGCTCCTGTGTTCAGAAAGCAGTGATGGGAAACGGAAGGCCTTGCCACACACTTCGCACTTGTAGGGCTTCTCTCCTGTATGAATACTCTTGTGTATAGAAAGGATCGATGAACGACTGAAGGCCTTGCCACATACATCACATTTGTAGGGTTTCTTTCCTGTATGAATACTGTTGTGTCTAGAAAGTAATGATGGAGCATGGAAGCCTTTGCCACATACTTCACATGTGTAGGGTTTCTCCCCTGTGTGAACTCTCTTGTGTTCAGAAAACCTTGATGGACGATTGAAGGCCTTGCCACATACTTCACATTTGTAGGGTTTCTCTCCTGTATGAATACTGTTGTGTAGAGAAAGTAATGATGGAACACGGAAGGCCCTGCCACATACTTCACACATGTAGGGCTTCTCTCCTGTATGAACTCTCCTGTGTGCAGAAAGCAATGATGGACGATTGAAGGTTTTGCCACATACTTCGCACTTGTAATGCTTCACGCTTAAATGAATTCTCTGGTGTTTCATAAATTGCACGTTCCAATCAAAGGCTTTGCCACATTCTTTACATGTGTAGTGTTTTTTTCCTGGAGAGTAAAATTGATAAATAAAAGCTGAGAAAACTTTTTATATTTGCAATGGTTATTTTAAAATAAAAATTTACTCATACTTGTATTACTCTATATAAATGATAAGCTACATTCAAACTTCTGTCCCTGTATTCAATGGAGACTAATTTAAAAAACAAAATATGTGGAAATCAGACAAAATATATCATAGAAACAAAGGATTAGTATTCAAAGTCAAACATGTAAAGCATAACATCAACAGTTAATAAAACCTGTTGCAGTATATTTGAACAGATATTATGTAAACTGAAAATATAATTGCATTGGTTGCCTAAAGCCTGGCAGGATGTGATTTCTATAGTTGAAACAGCCTGCTTTCTAATGTGAATATAGCTGCTCTCTTTTAGCTCAATGTAAATATAGTTGCTGATAAAGAGGCCATTTGGATGCTCCACCAGACTGGAGGCAGCAAAGATGTGCCCTTGGAACTCATTATTGTCCTGTAGTTACCCCACTAAAAACATGGAGATGGCTCAGACAGGGTGTGGTCTGGCTCTGATTGTGTTGGTGGCACCCCACTGTAAACGTGCACACGCCCAACTAGCAAAGGTTTGGGAGAAGTAAAACTATTGTATCTCTTTGATCATGCAAACAGATTTCTAAGAGAGAACTAGGAGGGATATTTAAGATAAGAATTAAACTATATAAACCCTTAAGAAAATTATGCTAATGCAAATGAGCCCATTATCAAATACAGAATTTTTATGAATATCCTAAGAGCAGAGTTTTAGATTTGGAAGGTACTAAAGTGAAGCTGCATAAGCAGAAGACTGCCATAACAATAGTAAATACTATATTCCCTTTTAAAAAATTTATTAAGCTTATGTTTTCTCTTTTGTATAATGTATCTCAATCCCATCTTCCCCACCTTCCATTATTCCCAGCTTCCCTCTCCCCTCTTCCCCACATCCCACTCTCCTGGTCCCACAGCCCAACTCAAGAGGAAGTCTAACTTCCTCCTGGACCACAGACTAAACCAGCCTCCACAACTCCAGAAGCTTCCTCCTGGACCAGAGGCCAAGCCAGCATCCAGAAATCTAGGGGAGACTCACTGGGGAACTGAGAGGGCCACAACAACTCAATCCCCACCCACAAACTCCAGTGGTAATCCCCAGACATACCTTAGGGAGCCACACTAACCAGAATACCAGAAAGAAACAGAACCCAAGGAACAAAACTCTCATCCAATAAAGAAAAACTCAGGAATTTGGCACTTAAACATATAATCACTCCAAGCACAGATGCCTAAACACCAGTGTAAGAACACTATTAACAACAACCAGGGCAATATGCCACTACTAGAGCCCAATTGTCCTACTACAACAAGCCCTGAGTGCACCAATATAGAAGAAGCAGAAGAAAAAGACCTTAAATCCAACATTATGAAGATTATAGAGGTACTTAAAGGGTAAATGAATAAATTCTTCAAAAAAATTTTTGATGATAAGACAAATAAACAATGGGAGGAATTGAGTAAATTCATCAGCGAAACACAGGAAAACACAAACAATTAGAAGAAAAGAATAAATCTTTTAAAGGAAGTCAAGAAAAAACAGCCAAACAATTGAAGGAAAAGAACAAACCTGTTCAACACCTGGAACAGAAAATAGAAATAGACGCCATCAGGAAAACACAAACTGAGGGAATCTTGGAAATGGAAAACCTAGAAAAGTGATCAGGAACTACAGAGGCAAGCTACAGCAACAGAATACAAGAGAAGGAAGAGAGAATCCCCAGAGTTGAAAATACTACAGAAGGAATTGATACATCAGTAAAAGAAAATATTAAATCCAAAAACTGACACAAATAATCCAGGAAATCTAGTACACTATGAAAAGACCAAACCTAAGAATAATAGAAATAGAAGAAAGAGAAGATTCCCAGCTCAAAGGCTGAGGAAATATTTTCAACAAAATCATTAAAGAAAAATTTCCAAACCTAAAGAAGTAGATGCCTATAAAGCAACAAGAAGCTTATAGACCACCAAATAGATTAGACCAGCAAAGAAAGCCCCTCGCCACATAATAATCAAAACCCTAAACAATAAGAACAAAGAATACCAAAGCTGCAAGAGAAAAAAAAGCAAGTAACATATAAAGGTAAACCTATTAGAGTTCCACCTGACAACTCAACAGAGACTCTAACAGGCAGAAGGGCCTGGAAATATGTGCTGCAGAACCTAAGAGAACACAGATGCCAGCCCAGACTACTATACTCAGCAAAACTTTCAATTCCCATAGATGGAAAAAACAAAATATTCTATAATAAAGCTGAAATAAAACACTACCTCTCCAGCCCTACAAAAGGTACTAGAAGAAAAACTCCAACCCAAGGAGGTTTTAACTATGCTCATGAAAACACAAGAAATAAATAACCTCACACAATGAAAATCAAAGGACACACACACACACACACCATAACCAACAACAACCACACAATAACAGGACCTAACAATCATTGGTCTTTGATATCTCACAACATCAGTGGATTCAATTCCCCAATAAAAGGACATAGACTAACAGAATGGATGTGAAACCGGGATCTATCCTTCTGTTGCATGCAAAAAACACATCTCAACCTCAAAGATAAACATTGCCTCAGAGTTAAGGGTTTGGAAAAGATTTTCCAAGCAAATGGTCCTAAGAAGCAAGCTGATGTAGTCATTCTAATATCTAACAAAATAGACTTCAACCCTAAATTAATCAAAAGAGATAGAGAAGGACACTTCATACTTATCAAAGGAAAAATTTACCAAGAAGACATTTTTAACATCTGTTCCTCCAAAACAAGGGCTTCCACACTTGTAAAAGAAATATTACTAAAGCTTAAAACACGCATTGACTCCCACACACTGATAGTAGGAGATTTCAATACCCCACCGTCACCTACTGACAGGTCATCAAAGATAAAAACTAACCAGAGAAATACAGAAGCTAAACGGGGTTATAAACCAAATGAACCTAACTGATTTCTACAGAACATTTCACTCACACACAAAAGAATATAACTATTACTCATCACCTCATTGAACCTTCTCCAAAATTGACCACATCCTTGGTCACAAAGCAAGTCTCAAAAGATCTAGAAAACTGAAATGATCCCTTGCATCCTACCTGCCCACCATGGATTAAAACTGGATTTCAACAACAGCAGCAAGAAGAGAATGCTTACAAATTCATGGAGACTGAACAACTGTCTACTGAATGACTACTGGGTCAAGACAGCAATAAAGAAAGAGATTAAAGATGGTCTCGAATTCAATGAAAATGACTATACAACATACTTTTGCTAAGAAGAAAACTCATAGCCCAAAATGTCTACAAATAAAAGTAAATAATATGTTTTCAAGATTTAATGGATATTATTTTTAGGGAGATTTATGTCTATTTTATGAAGAAAAATACTCAAGACAATCAACTTTTGAAAAATAAATCACATTCACCTAAAAGTGACAGAACTGAGGGAGTCACTGTAAACACTAGCTGACCTCATGGGAGGAGAAGAACAAAGCTTACGAGACTCAAAGCATGCTCAGTGTCTGACAGATGTGCTCCTTTGACAGTAAAAGCCAGAGAAGGAGATGCTCAAATAATGATTTCTACCAGAACATCGTGTCTCAATGCTCAGGATAAAGCTTGGCTTTCTGTTGGATCTTAGAGTCTCCCACTCCATCCATGGGCCCCACTCAGTCCCACACACCTGGGTGCATGATGGTGGCTGCTGCTTGTCTCTTCATATCTGAAGTCTCCTGTCTTTGCTCCAGAAGTGTCACCAGGTACGGCTTAGAGGAAACAAGACCTGTTTATGGGAAAAGGGGAAAACACTGTTAGTGTGTTATCCTGGGATAACAAAGGAATGAGAAGAAACAATAAAATATTATACATTTTTCCAGATGGGCCCATCAGAATGGTTAGGAAGAATGTAGGATTTGAAGATCCTGAATTTCACGTTCCTCAGTTACAAGGAACAACATTAAAACTGAAGAGTGTAATATTCTCTTTAGTGTATACATACCCTGCTCATGCAACATAATTCTTACATTGCTGCTAATTTAAATGATATATCTAAAAAAGGAGGAGGTTATGAACACAAGAAGAAACAAAATAGTTCCAAGGTATAACAAAAATCTCCTTAATTTTCCTTAAAAGAGCCCTACTGTGGTCTCTTGAATGACCTCCACAGGCTCATAGGGAGTGGCACTTAGGAGGTGTGGCCTTGTAGGAAGTGTTTAACTGGGAGTGGGCCTTGAGGTTTCAGATGCTCAAGCCAGGCTCAGTGTCTCTCTCTCGCTTCCTGCTTCCTGCTGATCCAGATGCAGAACTCTTAGTTAGTTACCTTAGCAGCACCAAGTTTGCCTGCGTGCCACCATGCTTCTTGCCATGATGATAATGGACTAAACATCTAAACCCCAATTAAATGTTTTCCTTTACAAGAGGCCCTTTGCTTATGGTGTCTCTTCATAGCAATAGAAACCCTAAGACACCTATGAACCTCACTGTTGGAAACAAAAGCTCCTGTCAGATATTCCACAAAGGGAAGAACTTTATGCTGACATGTAAGTAAGAATTCACCATGGAAGTGATCCTCACCCAGGAACACAAGATTGCTGAAATTCTCCAACATCACATCCCTGTACAAATTCCATTGAGTAGGGCTCAGGCATTCCCATTCCCCCGGAGAGAAATAAATGGCCACATCACAGAATGACAGCATATCCTGAAATAAAGAAAAATGACTGAATACCACACATTGTGTTAAAACTGTCAATAATAACATAAATACCAAGAGGCATCATGTGCTTCTCCATACAAATTTAAGGTTATACAAAGTGAGAAGAGAGATAAAAATGCTTCCGATACAGTTAATATTCCTAGAATACTTCTAATGAGTAATGTGATGTTGCATAATACTCATTTGAAAACAAAGTGAATGGCAGAAGATCCCAGAAACTCTTGTGGGTATTATACTTTAAAGAAAAATAAAATGGAAAATGAGTGTATCTATAAAATAGTATGTTGGCATCAGAGAAATGGCTGCTCTTCCAAGAGACCTGGGTTTGGTTCCAAGCATCCACATGGTGTCCCACAATTTGAATAAGTCCAGTTCCAGAGGATCAGACAATCTCTTAGACATGCATACTAGCAAAACAACTATACACATAGAACAAGTAAATAAATGATAAAATTTTGAAAGAAAATATGCCTTTAGTGCCAATGCTTATATTATATGCACCATATTACATACATTTCTCACAATAGAGAGCCAGGGTGAGGGAGAAGGTACTTCTCAACACAATATGCACAATCACAAATGAGGGCTACAATGAAGATGTAGATCTGATACAGAACTCTGGCCTGATGCCTGGCTTCCTGAGCATGAATGATGAGAACGAAAGTGCAGAGCACCAAGGAACATGAGTTTGGGCAGCCAAAAGGTAGAGTGTTAAATGAAAAATTTGTAGCAAAATGGAATCAGGGTATATTAACAAATTTCTAGTTAGAAAATTTAGCAGGAAGTTTAGTCAGTGTGTGGACCTGTACTCACGCAAGACTGTCTCAGAGGCCCTGAAGAAAGGACAAAAGGAATGTTAGGTCTTTGTGCCTTTCTAGTAGTGGACTTGGCAAGACCAATCTGGCGCTGGGTCCAGTGCCATGAAGGAATCAATGTTGCAGTTACTGGGGGATCTGACTCTTCTCCCAGGACTGGGGCTATCAGTCCTAAGGCAGCTACGTCTGGGATATCCTGTGCTCTCATTGCCAACATTGTCTGATGTATGTCTCTGCTGATGTTGGACATATTCCTCCTGCTAAGACTATACAGCATGCTGCAATTCTTAATAAACTTGCTTGCCTTTGAGTCAACAGTTTATGCAGGATCTCCTGGTCCCATCTACTGCTTTGTATTTTATATTTCTTGACTTCTTTATTTCTCATCCCTGGTTCTCCCATTCCATACCACACAATTTAAGATCCTTATTCCTATGTGTTACAGTCAGCCTCATTACCTGTGCTGACCAGATTTATGTCAACTTGACACAAGCTCCTGCCTCCAGGTTCCTGCCCTGTTTGAATTCCTGTCCTGGCTTCCTTCAGTGATAGATTACAATGTAGGAGTGTAAGACCAATAAACTCTATTTCAACTCATTTTTCGGTCACAGTGTTTTGTTGTAGCAATAGTGACCCTAAATAAGACAAGGTGGTACCAGTGTAGTGCGGTATTCCTGTGATAGACCTGTCCATGTCTTTGGGAGAATTGTGGAAACACTTTGGAACTTTGGACTTTGGAAAGACAATGGAAAAGCCGTTGAGTGTTGAGAACTCACTGGGATGTTTTATAGGAGCTTGGAAGATAAGAATGTTGAGAACAGTGTAGAAGATGAAAACCTGGCTTGTGACGTTTCAGAGGGAACTTTAAAGACTCTATCAGGGCTGTTTGCTAGTTTGAATTAAGATTCTTATCAGCTGGGGCTGAAGAGTCAGTCGTGATTAACAAGAAACCAGCACCATTCAAGTTAAACTTTTGTGTCACTGGGACAATTGATGCTGGTTAGGTGGAGCTTAGAAATTAGCAGTGATTAAGAAGAGACCAGCATCATAGTGGTGAATCTTCTGGGAAGTGTCTCCTCAGGGACAGCACATAGAAGTTGTGTTGTTCCAGAGTTGGCCAAGGTTGTACCATGTGCTGTCAGCTGAACTGGTACTGTAAGAGTCACCCAGGTGTCATTGGTTTTGAAGGCATAAAGGGGTCATGGAGAGAAACTGAGGCTTGGAAAGAAAGTGAGTGGGAGGCCAGGAGAGGTCATTGGTAAAGGTGTAGCTTCAGTGGCTACTGAAGGCCCAAGATTGAAGGGGTCATGCAGAGAAGTTGGGGCCTGGCAGCAAGAAAAGAGCCTAGGAGAATGTAGTGGAATGTTTGAATTAGATATTTTATACTTTTATACTGTCTTTATGGAATGACGCTCCTGTGGACGTGCTTTCTGCACTCTATGGGGAAGGGTGATTCCTAATGCCTTGTAGCTTGTAAAAGATTTGCTTGCTGCACCTGTTTATATTGTTGTGCTAAAACAACAGAGTAGCGCCTCCCCTTCTCCAAATAAACATGCCGTTTGTTTATGTTAATGCAGATGAAAGATCCCTATAGCCCTTATAAGTTATGCAGCTAGAAGACAAGTGAAGACTCTGGACTTCCTCTGTTGCAGAAGTTTATTTTCAGTTATATATAAAATAACTGTTTTATGCACTGTTGGGTGAGGGGCTGTCTAGGGCATTTTGTATTGTTAGCAGGTGTTGGATTTCTGTGGGGGTTGTTTAATTGCTAATGATCTGCATGTGCTATCAGTAGAACACCTGAAGAGTTCTGAAAGAATAAATACACCTGAGCTCAGATGCTTGGGTTTCACTGTTGATTGAGTATGACGTTGACCAGGACCCTGCTGAGGTCTGGTAGCGTTTGCAGTTATGAAATATGCCTCTTTGTCTTCCTTGCTGAGCAACCACGGCAGCGTACAACTACATTCCTCAGTTTGGACACCCACCAGGATAGGTGACAAGTCTGCTGGCAGACCCTCAGGGTTGTTAGGTTCTATTCATTTATGTACCTAAGGCCTGTATGGAAATAGGAAGGAGTTTTGAATGAATAAAGACATACACTTACATGTAAAGATCCATGTAAGAGCCATGTGAGAGCCATGAGAGAACGATGGGAGGTGAACCTCTGCCTAAGGTATTGATACTTAAGGTATCTCTGAGAGTTGTCTTTGCTCTTTATTGAGACCATCACAGATATTAATATTTTCTTTACAGGAAAAGCTATTGGTGAAAGTGTAGCCCAGTTGCAGCAGAACACTCCAATATTTTAGAGATGCCTGTACCAAGGATGATCACCGGCAGTAGAGTTGAGCCAGCTGGAGCCTAGTAGACAAGCTGAGTGCACAGCAGAGGGAGGAGTTGGAGAAGTGACCCAAGCCCTTTGGATGAGCCCAGATGATTATGAATGGATCCAGACACTGGACATTCCTTTATTTCTGACTGTGCCCTGGTTCTTACCTCTTGAGGCAAGAAAGGACTTCATTTATTTTTGATTTTATGGGAGGTCCACAGTTGAGAGATTTTAAACTTAGAGAAGCAGGGTGGGGGTGGGGGGCAAAAGCTAGGCAGTGGTGGTGCATGACTTTAAACCCAGCACTTGGGAGGCAGAGGCAGGGGGATCTCAGTGAGTTCAAAGCCAACCTGGCCAGAGTTACAACAGAGAAACCCTGTCTCAGAAAATGAGAGAGAGAGAGAGATTGATTTTGAGAGATTGATTTTGCCATGCCGTTTTTGCATGTGTCTTTAATCCCAGCACTTGGCAAAGGCAAATGGATCTCCATGAGTTCGAGGCCAGCTTGGACCACAGAGCAAGTTCCAAGACAGCCAGAGCTACACAGAGAAACCCTGTCTCAAAAAACAAAACAAAGAAGATTTGGTATTTTCCAGAGAATTTGGATTTTTAAAAGAGACTGGATATTTTTAAAGAGACAACTTCTAAAGTGTTTGAATTTGTAAGGCTGGGGAACTTTTTAAATTTGTAAAATGCTTTATATTGTGATGTGTTTATTAATGTGTGATCTTGGGGAATGAACAAGAAAGGAAAGGTTGTGGCTTAACAGTGATGTGTTTGTGTCAAGTTAACAAGGGGTCATTTGTGCTGCCTAGATTTGTATCAACTTGATAAACACTGTCATCATCTGCAAGGAGGAAACCCCGATTTAGAAAATGCCTCCATAAATTGGGCAGTGGGCAAGCCTGTAGAACATTTTCTTAGTGATAGGTAAGGGCCCAGCCCATTGTGGGTGGTGCAATCCCTGAGCTGGGGGGCCTGGGTTCTATAAGAAAGCAGGCTGAGAAAGCCATGTTGAGCAAGCCAGTAAGGAGAACCCTTCATGGCCTCAGCATCTGCCTCCAAGTCCCTGCCCTGTTTGAATTCCTGTCCTGGCTTCCTTCAGTGATAGACAACAAAGTGAGAGTGTAAACTCAATAAACCCTTTCCTCCTCAACTTGATTTTTGGTCATCATATCTTGTTACAGCAATAGAAACTCTAATACTGTACCCTAACATTCCTTCCTCTAGTCTAACTGAACAAGAACATTCATTAATCAATGTGTCTCCAGGCCCTCTGTTCCTGATGTCACCAGCCAATGGGATAGAAATCACACCTCTCACTTGATTTAAAATTCCTTAGACTCAACTTCTGACTGACACTGTTAGACTTCTGAGGGAGCATCAAGAGACAGACGACAGAAAAGAGACAGGAGTCTGAACTTCACCAGACAGGACTATGTTTATTAGCTCACACAGTGAGGGACAGACCCCTGCAGAGATGCAGTGAGGCAGCAAAAGAGAGAGACTCCAGGGTACTACTCATGATCTCATTGGGAAAATGAGAGGAATGCTGGGTGCTACTTAGTTTAGGGGAAGGACCCAACTCCTTCATCCACACCAGCACTCACACTGACGTTAGGATAAAAGGAAAAGAGCCATGGAGACCGGACTCCTCCTTGAGGAAGAGTAAGGAATCCACCTTAGGAGTTTGCTTTACTGGCTGAACAGTGGCAATACCACAATACCACACACACAGGACAGTAGTAGATGTGGGTTGCTGTTTCTATTTATAGAGCCAGAATTCTCTTCTGGAAAAATTCAGGCAAAAACAGAAGCAAGCACCATGAGGTAATGACAGAAAATAACAGATGAATATGCAAAGACAATGAACATTACCTGCAATGCAGAGGAACAGTCAAGCAAAGGGGAGACGAGAACCCTTCCCCATACAATACATGCAAACAAGTATCAATCATCAACACATGATGTCATTAACAGGAGGATGTTAGTCAAAAAAGTGTAAATTAAATTTCAAATACAGTCACTAGAACTTCTCTGAGCACATGTACAAGTTTTGAAAACTAGCAAGATGTCAACTGGATGGATTTCTGCCAGGTTGCTGCTGCTCAGTAATAAGAAGTACTTATTACACCCAATGTAGTATGGTTTCAAGATTCGTTTTAAAACACAAAAGTCTTATGTAGCCTAGGCTTGCCTGAATTTGCTGTGAGACACAGCATGACTTTGAACTCCCGGGTTCCTGACACCTCCCTTCAAATGCAGAGATGACAGGGATGAACCACAGAAGAGGCTCAACTTCATTTTTCAACCAGAGGTCTGCTTACTGCAATATATATGGCCTGAGAGTTATATCCGAGTATGCTGCTGTACACCTCTATGTTGTAAAGAAAGCTGTTTTGTGTAGAAGGCAGTGTGCTTTTACCATTTCACATCGTATTATATTTCCTACAGATTGGCAACATTAACTGGGAAGTGACTATTATACTAAACATGGTTGGAAACTCACTGAAAATACTGGTATATGTGACAAGATGCTTGCAGCCCATAGTTCCTGACAGTAGACTTCAATGTCATAAGCCAGTCTCCAGCAAACAAACACTTAGTTTGACTGAAGAGGGTAATATATGCAAATGATGGGAAGGGATCTGGAGGAAAATTCGGGAAAAGAAGTTGTGTCTGTGAATGGACAACTCTTAGAAGAAGTCTGTCTGCAGACTTACCATGGGCTAGCTTTACCCCTCCAGAACAGTCATTCCTTGCCTCACTCTGGATTGGACCAAACAGCTTGTGACAATAGATAAAAACCTTGTAGAACCCACTGACTTGGCAGATCATTAGCTTCCATCAATCCAAAAGCTCAGAATGTCATCAGACAGTATCCTAGGCCTATAGAATAGTTGCCACCATACTGTAGTAGCTGCCTTTCAGGTGTACCGACCAATGCATTTTAAACTTGCCTTGATTAATGACATTCTTTGTTCTGTAAAAGTATAAAGCTCTATGAAACTGCTTCCATGTTGGAGCACGAAATTTGGTAACCTGAATCTGTGTCCCAGGTCATGGTCACACAAGTGGCTCCACACTAAACCCTCTTGCTCTTTAAGATGAGAGCTGTGGTTTTGCATCAATGGGAAGGTACTATGTGTAAATCACAGGACCTTGAGTGAGCCTCAGCGTACAAATGTAGCACAATACAAATACTTGGGAAAGATTTTCTAGACTATTCATGGAGCATCAGTGAACCTCGATGCCACATTCAGTGACAGCGCATTTAAGAGTGTTTAGACTCTGATAATATGAAGAGAAAGAAGAAAAGCATGTGATCAGAGAACAAGGTACAGAGCCCGCCTGGTTAGCAGAATCAGTTCTCCCCTCCTGGCAGTCATGAGGTTCATATCTATCATCACACCAAGTCATCCCTCACACCTGAAAGGAATCCAAATTTCTGATCTTACATGGCCTTAGGTGGAATTGATACAGTATTACTCTCCAAGATTTTTTACTCTGCAGTATAAAATCCATAATTATTTGAAATGTGCAAATACAGGTTCATACTAATAATAGGATTATTCTAGACTATTTAAGAGCGTTAACGTGATGATTAGGTCACAAGGGTGTACACTGGGGATTCCTACTCAACCCAAGATATCCATAAATAACAATTCACTCCAAACGAAAAGGAACTAACATCCCAAACAACAATCGTCCTCATAGGCCTCTGCCCTTGGATACTAGGAACTTTAGGAACTTCTGTCAGCTCAAACCAGAACAGGGCTGACCATAAAGTTCAGGAGAGACTAGATGTCCACGTGCTCTAGAAGGCCCGAGAATCTGACTATAGCCATGTGAGGGGGGCCAGCTGGTACCAGCCTGCTTCCCAGCCAGCTGTCAAGTGAACTCCCTTCACCTCCTCAGGCACCAGCAGTCCGCAGACACAACCTGCCATTGCATCCTGTCCTTTCCAACCTCCTCCATGCCTTGGATACTGAGCCAGTTCTTCCGTCCCAGAAGCACAGGTGAAATTGGGCACCAGCGCCACTCACAGCACATGGCGTTTAGCGTGGAGTCCTCTCCCTGGTCAAACCTGCACCCAGGGCCAGTGGTCCAGCCTATGGCAGCACAGCATTTCCAGGTCAGCTTCTCCTGTCTCCCAACCTCCCCCAGTCCCTCCGAACCGGACCGCCACCTTGCACAGTCCCTCAGATCTGCAGGACGGCGCTGCACCTGCACCAACCTCCATGTCAGATATCCGAGCCCAGCGCTGAGCAGGACAGTCGCCTAACTTTGGCTAGAAGCGAAGTTTGATTGCCGAACGCGGAAGTTCGGTATCCACAGCACCTATTTGTGACGTCACGATGCTCAGGACTACATTTCCCACAAATCTGTGCGAAGGGCATCCAGGATCCGACAGGCTGCGATTTGTACATTGGCTGGCTACCTGCCCAACTGAGTTCAGGTGAAGTTGGAAGGAAATACACGCGGACAACCAACCGGGTTCGGCCTGTTTTAAAGTTCTGTGGCCGCAGCACGCGATGTTAGCCTGTGAGTCGAGTTTAGTCATTTCTGCTAAATCATCGTGGTTTTAAATCTAGGGTCTACTTATGGAATCTTACTACCGCATGAAAATTCAGATTAATCAATTTACTCTTGGTTATCTATCTACTTTTGTGGTTATTCTTGATTTGAAGTTATCTACATCCCATGAAGATATCCTCGGACTCCTCCTACCAACAGAATCGCATGTGTGTTCATGTGCATGCGGTCTTCGGAGCATTTGAATTCAGAGACAGGATATGGCTTGGAAGTCAGAACACTTCTCAGCTTTGCGGGTCGACAAATGTTAGTAAATAACAGACACATATTGTAACCGTGTTTATATTTTTTTTAAATGCAAGTACCTTGGAACTTACATATTCGTGTAAATAAAGACATGTTCCTTTTCACTTCATGACTCTCCATCAGTTGGCTTCCCTGTTGTGATAGAGCACTCTAACCAAAAGCAACTTGCTGGAGAAAGAGGTTATATGGCTCACAGGTCATGCGCCATCATTAAAGGAAGCCAGGGCAGGAGCTTAAAGCAGTAAACTGTAGGCAAGAACAGAGCAGAAACCATGGACCAACGTGCTTTCAGGCTCTGCCCTGGCCTCCACCATTGGTGCCTCAGTTCCTTATTACATAACCAAGGATCACTGTACCAGGGATGGAAATGCCAACAGTGGTCTGTGCCCTCCTAAAGCAGCCATTGTTCATGGAATTGCCACAGACTTATCTACAGGCTAATCTAATAGAGGCAATTCCTTAATCAAGGTTCCCTCTACCCAGATTACCATATCTTCTGTCAAGTCAACAAATACCAGCACACTGTTAATTTGGCAATCCATGTTGTTAATTTTAAGTAGCCCTCAGGGAGTTTTCAGATGCTGGAGAAGGGAAGACATGCCCGTGTGTGGAAAGAACCTTTGGCAAACCTGCATCCTGACTGAACAAAGCCGTAAATCAGTTCTTTATGCTTGTGCTATTGCTGCATTGTTTTCTCCATCTACCAACCATGCAGCCATGATTTTGGAGGGTTACTGTAACAGCACACTACAATCTTTTACCCTCATTTCAGGAAAGCAGAAAGGAAAGATAAAAGTCTTCACTGCTTTTACAAGTGGCCTTAATACAGAAAGAAAGGTAGAAATCTTAACAACCTCTTTTTAGGCTGTCCTAATGTGCTCTCCAACCTTTGTTCTCTTAGGAATTATCTCATTAACGACAGCAACTCAACCAACTGACACCCACCCTAACTCTTGGGGCTTCAGACCTTTTATGCCATGAGCCAAAAGTTCCCATAAACCCATGCAGCATGAAATCCCAAGACAAGCTACAGGTGCCAGAACAACTGCACCCAAACAAATTATAGCCACCTGCATCAAGCATTCCAACTCGTAAACAACTATACCACAGCTGGGGTGGGAACACGAACCTCTAGTGACTAGTCAGTTAAACCAAAAAGCTTTTCTTAACATAAAAATTCCAAGTGTTCCTTTACATTTCCCCCTTCTTTTTTAACTTATAAATTATGAGATATTGGTTACTTTTCTCTGGTTCCCAGGAGTTTATTAAATAAAAAACTCCTCCAGCATTTTCTTTTTCATAGTTTTCCCATAGCTTTCTTTATTCAGCTGTCGGGATATTCAGGAGATCCCTCCGGTTCATATCTTTATCATTTTTATGGCACTCACAACTTCTCATCTCCATTGGAAATTTGGGGATACCCCCTGCCCAAGTGCAAAACTCACCCTGTTTTCCATTCAGATGTTAATACAGCTTTATAATACATGGGTTGATTTATTTATGGAGATTTTATGATGGTCCAATGTCTTTCAACTGCTGTTGTTCCTGTCCCATTAACATTCAGAGAATTGAAAATTAGTAGTGAACTATGTAGTCTATCTCTGGGGGTCCTTCTTGTTCCTTTTTGTCTTTCAAGCATTTCCTTTCATGTCAAATTAGGTTTTTCTATAACTGCTTGTCCTGTAGGACTGTGTGGTATACCAGTAATATGCTTTATGCCATAACATACAAAAAAATTTCATTTTCCTAGAGACATATGCAGGCGCATTGCCAGTCTTGATTTGTAATGGTATTCCCATAACAGCCATTACTTCTAGTAAATGTGTAATTAGAGAATCAGCCTTTTCAGAACTCAAGGCAGAAGCCCACTGATATCCTGAATATATATCGATAGTATGGTGTACAAATTTTAGTTTTCCAAATTCTGCGACATGAAATACATCCATTTGCCAGATTTCACCTCTTTTCATACCTTTAGAGTTACTTCCAGCAGGCAATGGGGCTTGGTTATACAAGGAACACATGGGACAGTTCTTTATAGTTCCCCCTAGCTTACTTTCAAGTAATGGAGAAGTGTTTTTTTTTTTTTTTTTTAACCCTTTGCTGTCTACGTGGTGCTTTTCATGAAATTTTGAAGCTTCTAACACATTTCCGGTCAGTAGCTGATCAATTTCATCATTACCTTTTACCATTGGGCCTGGCCACCCAGTGTGAGATCTGATATGAGTAATACATAACGGATAACTTCTGCTTCGAATTACTTGTTTTAATTGCATAAATAAAGATGCTAACTCCGAATTATCTGGAATTAATTTGGTAGTTTTGATATGTAAGACAATTTTTTCATCATACTGAGAATCAATGATGGTATTAAGAGATTCAGGAAAGTCCAACAGTATCATTAGGATGGCATACAACTCTTATTTCTGAAATGAATCATATGGGCTTTGACTGACTTTGCTTCCTTTTTCTGACTGGTAGCCTGTCATTCCTGATTTATTGGTGTCAGTATAAAATGTAGGTGCTCCGGAAATTGGTGATTCTTTCACAGTACATGGGAGTATCCAACTAGTCTTTTTGACAAACAGAATTCATTTGCTTTTAGGATATTTGTTATTAATTTCTCCCAAATAGTTGCTACAAGCTCTTTGCCAGTCTTCATTGTTTGCCCATAATGACATATTCTCAGCATTTGTATAAGGCACCACTATTTCTGCTGGATCTATTCCAGACAACTGACGAAGTCTTATTCTTCCTTTTGTGATTAAATCAGTAACTTTCTATATATATGCCTTTATTTTTGTACTCCGCTTATATGGCATAAATATCCATTCTAAGATGCTATCCTCTCGCTGAATAAGAATTCCAGTAGGAGAGTGTTTGGAATGAATAATAACCAAAATACAACTCATGTGTGGATCTGTGCAATCCACATATGCCTCTTGTAGTTTTTTCTACTAGAGTTAACTCTTGCTCTGCTGCAGCGGTTAAGTGCCTTGGACTATCTAGGTTGGAGTCTCCGTGTAATGTTTGTTTAACTCTTGGGTAGTTAATCCAATCATGGGTCTTATCCATTTGATATCTCCCAACAATTTTTGGAAATCATTAAAGTTTGCAACTGATCTCTTCTGATTTGCACCTTTTGTGGCTGAATTTTTCGTTGACTTATAACCTAGATAGTTAATAAGATCTCCTCTTTGTATTTTTTTCAGGAGCTAATGTAACTCCCAACAGGTAAGATTCTTTTCGTTTCATCAAATAATTTTTCTAGAGTATCTTCATCAGAATCAGCTAACAAAATATCATCCATATAGCAATAGATTATAGATGGGGAAATCATATTCAAATTATTTCCAAGGGTCGGTTATTAATTTGTGTTCTCTATTGCTTCAATAAATCTCTCCCCCCCCAAATTTAGAGCACTATCAGCCACATAAGGCCTTATCTTTCCTATTTGGCCCTCAGGTCCCACGAATGTAAGAAATTTTTTGCTTTGCTTTACATGGGATAATTTCCCAATTCTTATAAACTGTGTGGACACCTCCTGAAGGGGCCACCTCAAATCCCATGACTCTTGGGGAAATTATCATTACATCTGCACCTGTATCTCTCAACCCTTCTATTTGGACACCATTGATTTCTGCAGCACACACAGTTTGTCCTCCAGGCTCTGGCTGGCTCCATTCCACTGCTGCTGCTGTTCTTGGTGGTCATTCCATGTTACTGGAATCTCAAAAACTTCTGGAGTCCCTTGTTGCAACTGGGCTGCACTTTTGCCAATAGCCTCTCCTGGGCTTTCTTCATGCTGTCAAGCCTCAACTTCTTTACATGACCCCTTCAATCTGGGCCTTCAATTGCCACTGAGGCTGCACCTTTACCTTTGTCTCTCATAGTCTCTCATAGTGCCAATCCTCAGCAGCTCTCCATGACCACTTCATGCTTTCAAAACCAGTAACACCTAGATGACTCTTACAGTACCAAGCTCGGTTACCTGCATCAGATACAAACTCGGCCGGTTCTGGAAGACAGCTTCTGTGTGCTGACCCTGAGGAAACCAAAAAGCTTTTCCTAACCCTAACTACCAATTTTGGAAGTTGAAATATACTAGGCAATATCAAATTGATGTGATGTCTCACAAGCTTCTGCTCCCATGGAATCCCCCCCTGTGGGACTGCACCCTCACACTGTCTATGATCTGAATGGCCCCTTCCTTATGGTTCCTTTTGCAGGAGTTTTGTGACAGCAATAAGTAAGTATCCACTGCATCTATGCAATTCCAGATAGCAATCAAACAATGCAGATCGCGAGAGACACAATAAGACTAGGCACAAACCCTTACATAAAGGCTAGTCAGGGCAATCCAGGAGGAAAAAAGTTGCAATAAAAGGCAAAAGTGTTAGAGCATGCCCCCCTCACTCCCACTGTTAGGAGTCCCATAAAAACAGCAAGCTAAATAATCATAACATATGCAGACAACCTAGTGCAGACCCATGCAGGCCATTTACAAGGGTAAGTGTACACTGGGGGAAAGGAAACAATCAGACTTTTCAGGGTCTATTGGCTACTGGTTCTGAATTGACACTGATTTTGGGAGATCCCAAGAAATTGTGGTCCTCCAGTCAAATTAGGAGCTTTATAGAGGTCAGGTGATTAATGAAGTTTTGGCTGCTGTCCAACTTACAGTAGATCCAATCAATCGATCTCTGAACTCATCCTGTGGTTATCTCCCCAGCCCCAGAATGTATAATTGAGATAGATATACCTACATTGGCTCCCTGATCTGTGGAGTGTGGGCAATTATGTTTGCAAAGGTTAAATGGAAGCCTTTAGAGTTTTCTCTTCCCAGGAAAATAGTGAATCAAAACATTATCGCATCCCTGGAGATAATTAGTGTCACCTTCAAGGACTTAAAAAATGTGGGGATGGTGGTTCCCGCCACATCTCCCTTTAACTTTCCTATCTGTCTAGTACAGAAGACAGATGGATTGTGGAGAATGACAGTTGACTATGATTGCAGCTGGCTGTCCATTCAAACCGTTCTGGGTCTGAAAACTGGCTCAAGCATGGAAATTGATTCACAGGCTGAGATTGCCTTTTGCCACAAATCCAATGTAACCTTTCTTTCATTTGTTTGACAGTTCTGTTTATATAGATCAAACAAAAATCCAGTAGACTTCTTATTTATTTCATGCCTGGAAACATCATCTTCCCATTGAGGACTAGGTTTTAAACAGTATCCACTCTAGCATTGCAATTGCCCTGAGCTGTAAAATCCCTTCACCAACACTAAGCCAATGGATATATCAGGCAACTGCAATTCCTTTTCAGTAGGCCATCTTTTGAAAAATGCTTTGGCCAATCATTCAAATTTTTGACACTTTTTTTAATATTGTGCAAGCTTTGATATTAAATATAGAATTCCCACTCAGAGGGCCTATATCAATAAACTCAGCCTGATCTAGTTTTCTGTTCCTTCCACCATTATCTCCCACCTTTAAAATTCATTGCCACACATATTCCCCAGACTTCTGCTTGAGTGAATTAGCAAACCCATTAAGCTCTTTAGTAGTATAGCACATCTCCTCATGGACTAGTTTCAACCTCCTCTTGGGGAGCCCGCTTTGCTTTAAGTCTGGACATAGGAATAGAGGCAACTATCTGTAGGCCCCGATGGACAGCAGTAATGTCTTGCCTGGCATTTCCTTCAGAGAAAGTCATTGCTGGTTTAATGGACAATGAAGGATTAGATTCCTCAGCCAAAGGCGAAAAGAGCAATGTTTCAAGGGGTAGGGTTGGGGGTACTACTTCCTCAGGTGAGATAAACCCTTGGTAATATGAGGATTCAAAGTTCCAGCTTCAATAGAGTCCTCCCATACATCCCCATCCAAAGCTACAGGATGCCACTCTTTACCAATTTCTGCCCTTTAACTGCTGACAGCTTCTGAGGCCGGGACTTGAATTTTGCTGTAATTCAGACAACCTTATAATGAAGGCTTTGGTTTAATTTTCTGCAACTTGAACTCTGTGGCTGCTTGAGAGAAGATTCTCTTCCAGGACACACTTAGACTGTTTATGCACATCTGGAGCAGGTCAATTTTATCACTATGTTTGGAGATGCTACAAACTGGTTAATTTTATTAAGGAGCTCATCTGTACCCTTTATCAATTTATCCAGAGATGCTAACAGCAACCAATCAGCATCATTATCCTTTTTCTCCAAACTACCAAGTTTCATATACAGGATCACCAAATCCATTACCACTCACAATTGGTGAATTAGGATCATCAAATGCATTTATCTCCTTAAGTCTGTAATATAGTTCACATCATGGGCTTTCAGTACTCTCCAAGCTCCCTAGAGAGGGAATGACCAGAGAGACTTTGGTAGCTGTTGGTATTGAAAAATTGAAAAGCCTACTCCACATACATAAAAGATTCATCCCTAATTTCTGTTATTTTAGAACCACTTCTAATAACAAAATCTGTATTAGTTAGGGTTCCCTAAAGTAACAGAACATATGGAATGGATCTTTCTCTCTATATAAAGAGGATTTATTGGAATGACTTACAGGCTGCAGCCCAGCTAATCCAACAATGGCTGTCTGTAAACACAGAGTCCAAGAATCCAGTAAGTTGGTCAGTCCCCAATGCTGGATGTTTCAGCTGGTCTTCAGTATATGCTAGAATCCTTAAGAAGTAGGCTCTAATGCCTATGAAGGAATGGGTGTGCTAGCAAGGAAAGAGCAAGCAGGCCAAATGCGAAAGCATCCTTCTATGTCCTTATATAAACTTCCAGCAGAAGGTATAGCCCAGATTAAAGGTGTGTGTATTCCTACCTCAAAGGTTCGGACTAGAAGTGGATTCAGTCACTTCAGACAACAAAAATCTCTCACAGATGTGCCCTCCAATGCAGGATTGTAGTTCATTCCATTTGTAGTCAGGCTGACAACCAAGACTAGCCATCAGACCCACTGAAGTTGTAATTTCAGTCCATGACTCTGCTGTGGCAAGTTTGCAGAGGGATGTCATCTTATTATGAAGGTTTGATAAGGAGGCAAGAGAGAAGGCTCCACCAGCATCTCAGGGGCTGAGGGCTTGAGTTCTCTGCCTTAGAGAAGAGAAGGAAGGGAAGAGGAAGATGACTCATTGAAGATGAGATGAGATGAGGCCAGACTCACTTTGCATCTTTGACTTGGTTTTGCCATTAGTTCAAGAGAGGAATTATGAACAGTGGCCTTCTCCAACTCCCCCTTCACTTTCCTTCTTCATACATCTTAAATACAGTGGGATTAGGTACTTGTTATTAACCAAAGCAAAACTAATCAGAAGGAATGAGGAAGAACTCTACATGTTGACCCACATGGCGTAACTATTGGAAGTTTACATTGTTTATGAACAAAAATAATGAGGCACTTTGATACTGCATTGCCATTTCTATACAGGTCCTCTTTATACATGTATGTATGTATAGGCGCATATATATACATATATACATACATTCATATGTATATGTGTGTGTGCACGTGCGCGCGCGCAAGTAATCACCGGAGATAAATATCCCAAATATTAACTGGACTTAAAAGATATCCAGAGAATCCTACATCAGAAAAGTAGGGAACACACAATCCTCTCAGACGCACAGGGAACTTTCTTTAAAATGGACCACATTACATGCCACAAACTACGCATTTGTAAATAGAAGAAAAATGGAAATAACCATATATTTCCATTTAGAGTACATTGGGCAAAAATGGAAATGAAATGAGAGACTAGGCTTAGAAAATGTAGAAATAATTGAACAGTGGCTCATCAAAAATCTCAGAGAAAGCAGACCTAAGTGTAATTGTTATACAGGAAAGTTTTTAAATATCAGAATTCTCCAGTAAGTAATCTAATTATGTAACTCAAAGGTAGAGAAAAAAAGTATAGGTCTAACTTAAATTCAGAGTTGATGAGAACTAAAAAAATAATAAAATCAGGATAGAATTCATTAAGTAAAGACTTGAATAACAATATAACAATCAGTTGTTCCTCTAATATGTTTAACAAGATTCTTCAACCTCTAACCAAACTCAGCAGAGAGTGAAAAATAGACGAAGACTGAATGAGAGAGATCCTAAATTAATAAGACTCAGTACAAAAGAGTGTGTTTAAAACTATTAATCCAGTGATAAAATATGCACACAACAGCAACTTGCATGAAGAAGGGTTTAAATTGGATGATGGTTCAAGTTTATTGTCTACCACATTGAGAAAGTTAAGACAGTTGAAGCATCTGGTCATGTTACTACCGAAGTCAGGAAGCAGAGGTATATAGATGAATAGTTGCTCTCAGGGCACTCTCTTCTTATACCATCCACCATCTGAATCCAACAGATGGTTCTACCCACAGTCAACAGGTCTTCAGGCCTCAATTTAATGAATCAGATAATCCCTGCAAAAGAATGACCAGAAGCTTGTCTCTTACTTGAATCTATATCTCACTGTGTTAACAATTGAGATGTAAAAATTACTTCTCTACTCCTTGTCTACATGAAACACAGACTCCAAAAATATTCTTTATTTTGTGTTATGTGTGTGTGTGCCTATGTATGTATGTATATATGTATGTGTATTTGCCCATGCAAGAAGGTCTGAGGAAGTAACTCCCCTTTTTCTACTATGTGGGTACTGGGCATACAAATAGGGTTGTGGGTACTGTTGGCAATCAAGTTTCCTCCCAAAAATTATCATGCTGGCTCCAGCTACAAAGCTTTAAATCATAGCATTCCTTCCCTTGTTCCCAATCTTACGTTCATCTCATAAGTAAAACAGAATGCAACATGAAAGGTCCACAAAGTACCTTATAATGTCAAGAGTATAAAAGACCCCAGTCTACATCTTATCTGAGACCCAAGGCAATCTCCTAACTGTGCGCTCCTACAACATAAAAGAAGTGACGTACTTCCACCACACACTGATACAACAAACATTCCCATCCTAAAATAGAACAATCAGAACACAGCAAGGAAGGTTCCACCCAAAGTCTAGGACAAACACAGTCCACTTCTGACATCAGGGACTTCTGCTACACTAGTGTTGATTTCAAAGGACTTAGGTGGCCCAACCCTTCCAGCTTCACCTGAAAGACATGTAGCCTTTCTCCTACTCATGTTCTTCTCATTGCTTGCAGCTTTCTCTAGCAGATCCTGTGTATACTGCCCTCCCTCATACAACTGGCACTTCCACTATCTTGGGCAATATAATGATTTGGTTTTATTATAAATTGATATCCTTAGACTGGAGTGATCTTCATGATTCTGACATCTATGAGTTGTTTCTCTCCATCACATCAAACAACAATGTCACATGAATTATAAGCAACACCTTACATTTTTTTCAACACTCCATATCAACAGATTTGATCTCCTGCACTAATTCTCTTCAATTTGTTACTATCTACAGGAGGATGAAATACTTCATTACACTCTTCTCCTTCACACAATAAATTCCACTGTAATTTGCTCTACGAAGTTTAGATGCAGGGCAAAGTTTGTGCCAGAGCCACATGTAGAAGGTCTTTATTTTGTGTATTAGAATGGTGTTTTCTGCTACAGAGCCTCTGATGATAACCAGGATATAAAGAAGGGTAGAAAGCTGTCCCACATTCTTGACTGTCTTAATTTGATAACTAATAAAATGCAATAACTAAAAAAAAAAAAAAAAAAAAAAACCAAAAAAAAAAAAAAACTACTTAGGGGAGCAAAGGGGTTATTTCAGTTCACTGGCTGCACTTCATTGCCCATGGTCCAGGGTAGGAGAACAAAGGAGAAATCTAAGGCAGTGGGTGAAGTAGACACCATGGAGGAATGTGTCATCTTCATGCTGGCTTTGGCTCAGGGAGCATTCTCATATCCCCAGGACCAGCTGCCCAGGTGTGGCACATCCAAGATACATTGGCATCTCTCAAAGTGGTCTAGATTGTCCTACACCAATTGGCATTCATGAAAATGCCCCACAGACATGCCCATGGACTAAACAGATCTAGAATGAGACTCCATCTCATACTATCTGGCTGTGTGCAGTTGAGAGCAGAAGCAAACTAGGACGTCTGCATTTGCAGAGCTCCTCATCAGTGCAGACACTTTAGTGCTGATGGCGATTAAAAATATTTTTAAGGTTTCTCCCACATTGTTTGGGTATGCAGAGTCTCTCTCTAGTTTACAGTGTCTGGAGCCATTTGAGGTATGAAAGTCAAGTAAAGGGCTTGCCACAGTCCTTGTTAGCATTTGTAGTGCTCTTTACTAACACGAACCCTATGGTTCTTATGGAGGAATAAAGAGCAGCTGAACACACGGCCATATTGTGTACACGTGCAGAGACGATATCGTGCATGACTTCCTTGATGTTCAATGAGGGCTGAGTGATATATAAAACCTTCTCTATGCTCTTCGCATTTGTAGGGTTGTTGCTCAGTATGAGTACTTTCCTTTGGTTGAAGTTATGAGCTTTCAAAAGAATTGTCACACCCTTCATTCTTATTCTTGCACCCTCATCCCTATCTGAACATCTTACCCTGGTGTTTCTCTGCAGGATAAATTGTACGGAGGCCAGAAAGCACTGAGAGAATGGTAAAGTACCTCGCCACATTCACCACATGTGCATCCTCCACTCTGGATTCTCTTGTGTTGGATAAGGTCTGCATGATTCCAAAGGCTTTACCACATTCCCCACACTTGTAGGGCTTCTATTCAGAATGAAATTAAAAAAATATATATATCTTTTAGGGGTGAAGAAGCATAAAACATTTTATGAACATTTTAATATCTGTACTATTGCACTCCACTATGAACTACCTTGCGTTGAGAAATATTAGGAAGCATATTAAAGGGTTTTCAACGTTTTTCACATTTGTGGCATTTTTCCCCCCAGTATGAATCATCAGGTGTTTCAAAAGGTTCTTAGTAAGCCCAAGGACCTCAGCACATTCTTCACACTTGTGTGGTTTCTCTCACAAATGAATTCTCTGGTGTTGCTTGAGACCAGAAGACTGGTTGAAGGTTCTGCCACAGTCTCTACACTTGTAGCGTTTCTCCCCAGTATGAATTCTCTGGTGCTTAGAACGAGCGGTGTAAGTTCTAAAGTCTCTGCCACACTCGGTACACTTGTAGGGTTTCTCTCCAGAGTGAACTCTTTGATGCTCCTTAAGGTTCTTAGTACAGTAGAACAGTTTGCCACAGTCCCCACATTTATGAGGCTTCTCCCCGGTGTGAGCTAATTTGTGCTGAGAGAGGTAGGACTGGGTAGAGAAGGCTTTTCCACATTCCTCACACTTGTAGGGCTTCTCTCCAGAATGGACTCTCGTGTGACTAGAAAGCTGCCAGGGGGTTCTAAAGGCCTTGCTGCACGCTTCACACTTGTAGGGTTTCTCTCCAGAATGGATTCCCGAATGAGTAGAGAGATGTGAGGGAGATCTGAAGGCCTTGCCGCACACTTCACACTTGTAGGGTTTCTCCTGAGAGTGGCTCTTTTGGTGTTCCTTCAGCTTTGAGGAATAACAGTACGTCTTGCCACATTCCTCACATTTGTAAGCCTTCTCTTCCGTATGAAGTCTTTGGTGCACGGAAAGTACCGACGGAGCACTGAAAGCCTTACCACGTTCTTCACACTTGTAGGGCTTCACTCGTGAATGAATTCTCTGGTGCTTAATGAGGTGTGAGTTCCAATCAAAGGCTTTGCCACATTCTTTACATGTATGGTGTTTTGTTCCTGGTAATTAAAAATTTAAATATGAATAAAAGGAGAGTGGCATTCTCTATGTATACTTAGTTTTAAAATGGGGAAATATATTCATACTTAAATTTTTTATATAAATGATTAGCTACATTAAAATTTTACATCTGTATTCAGTGGAGCCTAATTCAGGAACACAATAGGTGGAAATCATGTAACCTTTCCTCTGAAATAAGAAAACCATGACAAAATAGAACATAGAAGCAAAGGAACATTATTCAAAGTCAAACATATTGGGAAGTCATAACATCAACAATTAAGAAAATCCTTAAGAGCATTGTTAATAAAAAGGCTCCATTAACAATGTAGAAATTTTATGATTACATAAACAAAAAAATATAATAGTCAAACTTGAAAAACACATGTATACAATGTATATATGTCCTAAATATAGAGTTTTAGTTTTGGAAGGTATGAATGTTAGGCCACACAGCAAGAAGACTATCCATAACAATATTAAGTAACATATTTCAAGGATTTAAGACAGGAAGCTTTAAGCATATTTTATGAAGAAAATAAATACTGGTGACAATCAATTTATGAAAGTAATAATCAAGTTCACCTAGAAATGACAGAGATTTGGAGTCACTATAAACATAAACTGACCTCAAGTGAGAGGAAGGACAAAGCTTAGGAGACTGGAAGCATCATAAACATCCGAGAGATGTCCCCCTTTGATAGCAAAAGATAGGCAGAGATACTAAAAAATGATTTCCACAATAACATCACATTTCAATGCACATGGTCAAGCCTGGCTTTCTGTTGAATCTCTACCCTCCCGCTCTGTCCTGGGCCCCCCTCATTCCTACACACCTGGGTGCGTGGTGGCTGCTTGCCTCTTCACATCTGAAGTCCCTTGTCTTTGCTCCAGAAATGTGACCAGGTATGGCTTACAGGAAGCAAGACCTGTTTGTGGGAAAAGGGAACAACATTGTTCGTGTGTTCTCCTGGGAAGTACCATAATCTCTCCAGAATTGTGTGTGTAAGGAATGAGAAGATAGAATAAAGGATTGTTGAGGATTAGTTCTTTATGTGTTTCCTGACAAGGACATCAGAATGCTTAGGGAGAATTTAGGATCTGCAGGTCCTGAGCTTTATTCCATTCACTGAGGAGTGTACATTTTCTACAACTATTCCCCCCTGATCATGCTGTTTCATTTCTAACAAAACCACTGATGTACAGGATACTTGCAAACAAAATCAAACAAAACAAACAAACAAACAAACAAAAAACCCCACAAAGTTATAAGCATAATAAGAAATGAAATTGTTCTAAGGTATAAAAATAATCTTAACTTTCCTCAAGAGTAGCCCTATGAGTCTCATTGTTGGAAGCACTAGCTTCCATGAAATATTCTACAAAGGGAGCACATTTAATGCTGAGGGTTAATTAAGAGTTCACTATGGAAGTGATCCTCACCCAGGAACACGAGGTTGCTGAAATTCTCCAGCATCACATCCCTGTACAAATTCCACTGAGTTGGGTCCAGGCAATCCCACTCCTCTGCAGAGAAATAAATGGCCACATCCCAGAATGACAGCACATCCTGAAATAAATAAAGAACAGTGAACACCACACATTGTGTTGATTAAAACTGTCAATAATGACAAACACCTGAGGTATCATGTGCTTCTAGATACAAATCTAAAGGCTACCCAGAGTGATAGGAGAGTTTCTGATATAGGTAACATTCCTGAAATACTTCTAATATCGCAATATGTTATACAAGACTCATCTCTAAGGAAAGTGAATGGCATCAGAACCTAGAAATTCATGGATATTACACTTTTAAGAAGCACGAAATGGTGAATGAGAGCACCCACAAAACAATATGCTGGGGCTGAGAGATGGCTGAGCAATTAAGAGCAGTGGTAGTCTTCCGAAGGACCTGTGTTTGATTCCCAGCACCCATTCCCAGATTGTCTGTAACTCCAGACAATTTCTTAGATATGCATGCTAGCGAGCAAAACACCTTTAGAGAGAGAAAATATTCTACACCCTAGTCACTAAGCATTTAAATATATGACCTATGGGGGACGTTCTCATTCACAGCACCACAGTCTTCACAGCCTTGGTAAGAGGATGCTAGATTTACAAGTCTATTCAGAAATCTTAGTGTTTCTTACTAAGGGCAAATTCACACAAACAACATGAAATCAAATCACTGTGCTTAGAACAGATGAAAATGTCTACTTCCAGCAAAATGAGGAATGTGAAAATGTACAAAGAGTGGGTTCTATCAATCAGAGTGAGGACTCTTTGCTACTTTACAGTAAGACTAAGACTGTTCAAGAATCCAGCCCAAATTTCTTGGGGTTCTCTTGCAGTTCTCAATCAGGTGCTAGGTCCCATCTCTGGCTTTCTAGAAGCCACAGCTGTGTTTCCTGTTCGATTGCCAACATGCCACCCTCACAGCCTCGTTCCGTCTCGCGATCTTTGCACTTCCTTAAGGTAGGCAGTTCCTTGGAATTTTTGAGTATTTTGCAGGTCTCAATTTGTGTTTCTGATACTTGTCACAGAGTATTGCTCCTTTCATCAGCACTGTAGAGAAGAGGGTTCCTAGAGAAGCGAGCTCTCCTCCATTTCCATAAAATTGTGCTGAAAACTGGGAGTTGAATGGATTTCTTTTCCAACATTCTTTTACTATTCACGCACATAGAGCTTATTGATCCACCCAAAGGAATAACAGAAAGACAGCACTGTCATACCCTAAGATTCCATGAAGACCCAGCTACTGCCCACAGAAATGCAGGGCCTGAATGCCTGCCAGATAATGAGATGCACCAGAATAAACCTTTGTGAGAAACCCACAGATTGGTGATGAGTTTCAGCACAGCACAAAATGCCAAACTGAGGAAGAGTACATTAAAAAAAGAAAGAAAGAAAAAGAAAAGAAAAAAGGCTGAGAACCCAGTTCAGTAGATAAATTCTTGCTCAGATGTGTGAGGCCTAGGTTCAAGTCCCAGAAGGAGAGGTGGACAGAAAGAAAAGTCATGGTGCCATGCTTGTTCATGTCCCATTCATGTGTGGACTATTAAGGAAGGATTTGCTGGACAATCTCCAATTTTCTGGCTCCTTTCTCAGGATGTTTAGTGTAGAGCAGACATCTAATTTCTGTCTCATTGCAGGCTTGATCAAGAAATGAATTCTCACTTGCTTCCCAGAGAGCCAATGGGAAGGGCATGGCATCTGGAATGGTGAGTTCCATCCAATGAGGAGACACTTCAGATCAAGAGATAAGTTCCTATAATATGTTAGAGAGGTCCTAGAAATTCTAGCTGCACAGGACACTGTAATTCTTAAAGCCTAATGTCAATAAGCACTATAAGACCCATGAGTAGGAAATACAGTCAGGAAACAGAAAAAGAAACAAACAACAAAACTACAAATATGCTATGAACATAAGACCTACACTAATGGTCTGAATAAGAATTCCAACAAGTAAGCAAAAAGTCAGAATAACACCTGCAAATATAAGTAAGAACACTAGAAATTAAACATGTATTAAAGTATGCAAAGCACAAGATGTGTCTGAAAATGCCATACTGAATGGTAAACAATAAGGGTCCAAAACCACATGAAGCAGAAGGAATCCTTGGCCAACAGAGAGGCTGCCAGAGGCTACAAGCACATGAAGATATTAAAGAACACTAAATGTGGAGGCTGGAGAGATGGCTCAGCGGTTTAGAGCACTGAGAGCTGTTGCAGAGAATCCAGGTTCAATTCCCAGCACCCAAATGGCAGCTCTCTGTCTGTAACTCCAGCTCCAGGGGATCCAACAGCTCTACACAGATATATATGCAGGAAAAACACTAATTCACATAAAATAAAAATAAAATAATTAAAAAAAAACATTAAATGTTTGTAGAATGGCTCAGCAGAAAAGGTACTTGAAACCCAGTCTGATGATCTTTAGTGGATCCAGAAGACTCACATAGTACAGTGAAAGAAACAATTCTCAAAAGTTGTCCTATGATCTGCACATGCACAGCATGTACGATAAGCCTTGTGCTGACCTACCCAAAGAGTTTAAGAACTGAAACTAGACAGGGGCGGGTGTCGGTCACTGCTGCCATACTCCCAAGACATGGGGTCTCTGGCCTCTACTCTGACACTCAGAGGCAAGGTGACTTTGAGACTGGCCTCTGTGTGGCTCTGGCTTTCTGCACTACTTCTGAGTTCACAGGTGCCCACTTGTTAGTGGTAGCCACTGGCCAATGCTCTCACAGAACTTCTGGACCTCCACTAGTGCCATCCTCCCAGCCAGCCATAAATGAAGGACTTCACAGTGGGTGCCAGTCAATCCTGCAAGGCTCCCGAATCATCCTAACTGAAGAAGATTCCCCAGTGGAAGCCTGGAGTGTTTTCTCCTGTTCATTTTTGGTGAGATGTCTGATTACTGTAATCTTTATAATAGCATGACATTTAAGGAATGTTTTGTGGATAAACCAAACATATTTGAAAAGACAGATCTCATGTGAACATACTGCCTAGCACCTCACAGCTGACTGGTCAGGCGCTCTGCAACAGAGTAAAAGTTATAAGAACTCTTGTATCTTCTTCTTGTGCATCAGAGACAAAACTTTTAGAAGTGTCAAACAATTCTGATTACCAGGAGACTGTGAGACATCAAAGATAGCAAAACAGAACTGGATTCTTGATTCGTCTACAACTCTCCATTGCAGACCTAGTGTATCTATCCACTATAGAACATATTAGAAACATCATGAAGGAGCCAATTCACATATCTCTGTTCAAGATCTTGCACCCATCGTTAATTCTTAAGCTAACACATTTACTAATACTTTGACTCACAGAAACAAATTTGGTATTTCTTTGACTCAGGGCATGTGACTGGAACATTTAAAAAGACACTGGAGACCATAAGGAAGTCTTGGTTTTAAAAATGGACTGTAGATTTGATAGTCTATGAGTGTCAGTATTAGATGCCTAATATAAACACAACTTTTAAATACTGAGTATACAGTCACTGCTCGTTCCTAATGAGAGAGTGCGTGTACTTTATCCCGAAAACAGCTGGGATTGATACTCTTACATCTGACTTGTTTTTATAGAGTTATCGCAAACAGGAGAACAACTGAATATAGTCTTTGATAGAGTCTGCCAGAAAAACGGACACAAACCTTTTAAATAAAAATGTCATTGCAGTTGAAAACTGTCCTTGGACTCACTGACAGAAATACTTTAACTCAAAAGCAGAAAATAATGCCAGGCTGTGCCTCTCAGGTTTATTCCTTACTCTTTTTTGACTCCCATCCGGATCTGCCCAAATAGCATTTGTACTTTCTCTGCATGGCCTCTGACATATACACAGCCATCACCAGGAACTGGATGACATCACCTGACACAAGTTCCCTTCAGAGTCCTCCAAGAACGACTTGTCAAACATAATGAGCTTATTCCTCAAGTCTGTAAAAGCCAGTAACTCCTTCAGCCACATCATCACTCACACTGACGTTAGGATAAAATGAAAAGAGGCTGGGAGGAAAGGGGCGGGCTGCACACCATGGGAGACTGCACTCCTCCCTGAGGAAGAGCAAGGAATCCCACCACAGTAGTTTGCATTACTGGCTGATCGGTGGCAATACCGTAATACCACATGTGAAGGAGAGGGGTAGATGCGGTTGTTATTTTCCGTTTGTAGAGCCAGAATTCTCTTCTGGAAAAAAACAGGCAAAATCAGAAGCAAGCTCCATGAGGCAATGTCAGAAAATATCAGAGATGAATGTGCAAAGATAACAAACATTCCCTGCAATGCAGAGGATAGTCATGCAAGGCAAAGAGGAGAATCCTTCCCCACACAGACATTCCAGCCCACTCCTGGCAACGATGAGCTCCCGGCCTATCATCACACCAAGTCATCCCTCAGACCTGAAAGGTAATCCAAATTCTGACATTACAGTCTCAGGTGGGATTGATGCGGTATCACTCAGGCATTTTCCACTCCCTAGTGTAAAATCCGTTATTATTTGAAATGTGCAAATACAGGTTCGTACCAATAACAAGATGATTCTGAGACTACATAGGTGTTGTGGGATATTTTACTCCTGTATACTGTTTTGGTTTGCCAATAATGCTTTGATGCCTGATGATGTGGGATATTTTACTCTTGTGTGCTGTTTTGGTTTGCGAAGGGCCGGATGCCTTGCAGCGGGAGCAGGCCTTGCTCCCTACCCATTCACATCCTTGTGCTAGCACTGCAAAGATCTCCATAAGACAGAACTAACTTTACAGTTGAAGGTGACCGATAATGTGAAAGAACTGCAGGTGGGTCACCCCCAGCCGAGTATACTATTGTGTTGTAATGAAGGCCTGGATGTGGAGAGGGGGCTAGGAAAAAGGTTTAAAGGGTCTAAGGAGAAGCAGGTGGAGGAGAAAGAGTTAATTGAGAGCATGGGGTGAGGAAGCCTTGGAGTGAGCTCTCTGTCAAGCTGCCAGAGTATTAGATCCATGAGATTTGACATAGTTTATGATTAATAAAGAGCATTGGAAAATTCAACGCTGGACTCTCCATTAAGCGCCTGAAAGAATGCTTTAACACATAGGCGTGGTAATGTGGTGATTCGGGTCACAGTGGTGTACACTGGGGATTACTATTCAACCAAAGCATCCATAAATCTAACAATTCATTCCCAAAGAGAAAGAACTAATATCCCATACAAGAATCGCCCTCACGGGATGCTGACTTTGGATACTAGGAACTTTAGGAACTTCTCTGAGCTCAAATCAGGAGAATTGGATAGGATACAGTACAGAAGGGAGTAGATACCCACATGCTCTAGGAATCCTGAGAATCTGATTACAACCATTTGAGTGAGCCTCAGCTGGTACCAGCCTGCTTCCCCAGCCAGCTGTAAAATGAGCTCCCTTCACCTCATCAGGCACCAGCAGTCCGCAGTCTCACCCTGCCATTGCAACCTGTCCTTTCGAACCTCCTCCATGCCATGTCTACTGAGCCAATTCTCCCGTCCCAGAAGCACAGGTGGACTTGGGTTGCAACCCCTCCTTAGAGACTGGACACTCACAGCACATGGCGTTTGGCCTGACCCCCTCTCCCAGGTCAAACCTGCACCCAGGCCAGGGGTCCAGCCTATGGCAACACAGCATCTCCAGGTCAGCTTCTCCTGTCTCCCAACCGCCCCTAGTCCGAGCAGGACCCGCCACCTTGCACAGTCCCTCAGATCTGCAGGACGGCGCTGCACCTGCACCAACCTCCATGTCAGATATCCGAGCCCAGCGCTGAGCAGGACACTCGCCTAACTTTGGGAAGAAGCGAAGTTTGAAGACTGAATGCGGAAGTTCGGTCTCCACAGCCCCTTCTTGTGTCGTCATAGTGGGCAAGACTACATTTCCCACAATTCTGTGCGAAGGATATCCAAGAACCCACAGTTGGAGGTTTGTACAGTGGCTGGCTTCCTGTCCAACTGTGTTTAGATGAAGTTGGAAAGAGACAGGCGTCAATACGCGGACAGTCATAGAGGTTCAGGCTGTTTTAGTCCTGTGATCGCAGAACCCGATGTTAGCCTGTGGGTCAATCCTTTCACAGTAATGTTCATTACGTTTCCTAGTTATTTTTGCTGAAACGTGATTTTTAAAGCTCAGATCTACTTATTATGGAATCTTATTACCGCAGAGAAAATTCTGATTGCTCAGTTTTACTTAAGAATCAGAAAGCTAATGTAGGACTGATCATTATTTCTTTAAGATGCTTTTTAAAAGGGACCCTGCCTGTTACTTCAGGTTCTCAAGAGCTTAAGACAGACGAATCAGAAAATAAGGCTAGTGCAGGTAATTTCTAGACACATCATGTCTAAATACAAAGTAGATAACAGACAGGAATAGGATAAAGCACTTGGCTCTAATGAAGGTGGCTTTGGTTTAATACCTAGTTATACAAATGAGTACACAATCCTTGTTCTCCTGTGCTGACCCACTGTGTGAGCCATACACGTAACAGACTCCACAGCTGGAAAAAGGGTTCATGTGAACACAGGAATCTATACAGTGAAGGACATGGGTCGGAACCACAGAGATGTTAGAGATCACTGGACAAAGTTAAAAGTACAGCTCTCTGATGTTTACTTGCATCAAATGTCAAGAATCCATCTGTGGTTCTTTTCTATGTCATAAGTTCCTTTGCTACACTTTAATCCACTAATATGTGTAAGAAATTGAGTTTTTGTGTCATCTCAACCACAAACACCTCACCTACTTCTCCCTGGCTTTTCTGAAACTCAGGCAAGTAGTCCCCACCAGGTATTCCCTGAGCACATACTTACCTCCTCCGAAACTCTCCCAAGTGAGGGACACAGCTCCAGCAGACACAGTCTGCACATTAGTGTGTGCAGACTCATGGTTCATCGTGCACTATAGGCGTTCCCCCTGTGTTAGGTTTGACATCCTTGTTGAATTTCCTCTCTTCTGATCCTGCAGTTGCTTGTATTTGGCACTGTTTTGAACATGAATGGTTATCTGCCTTGAACCTTTCTCACTTCTCTATTGCAGAACACTGAGATGATTCCTCCTCAGAAGCAAAGGTATCAGAAATATGTTCTTAGGAATGTCAATGAGCTCTCCGTAGTAAAGAAGCTACTTTGGAAGCATGGAGTAATGAGAATGCCCATTGCTTCTTAGGAATGTTTTTTCCTGTGCAGCTCATGCTTGAGACGAAGATATAAACTCCATCACAAAGAATATTTCATGTTTCCGGGATGGATACTGATTCATAAGAAGCTGTCCCTGAGCAGAGAATGTGAGAAATTTGTATTCAATTACTTTATTCCAAGAAGTGTGTTCAACCCAGTGATGCAGAACAGCCCCCCAACTTAGAGAAACTATAGTCAACAAGTAGTACATCCATCTGGACATTTTAGTGGCAAGTCTGTTCAGAATGAGGTCATGACTGTTCTATGCTCCGGAGGGCTGCAGTGGAGGGCATTTTCTGCAACCATGTAGACTTAGCATTTCTGAGAATGGCTAGGCTTCCAATATGTTTGTGCATGTGTGTACAAGTGTGTCTGTGTCTATGTCTGTTACATGTAAACCTTACAGAGAAGGTGGGGATTCATATGAGAAGTGCTGACCCTTGAGGATGCAGTATTCATTCACAACTCTTCTGCAGCCTCCGTTACTTCCCAGTGGGACTGTTTTATTTAATTCAAGAGGAGGAAGGGCTACCATGGTAGATGATAGAATCTAAGAGGGAGACCCATTCAGCAGGATACTAGTAACCCAGGCCTACTTATGGAAAATTCCACCAGAAGCGGAGTCCTCAGGCCTATTATGTGTGTTTAGACCCTGTTGACAAGTTTATCTTTATCACCTCTGATAAATTTTTATATAATATCTTGATCATTTAATTTCCTCCCATTGAAACATTCTGTATTAGGTGTGACTTTTGACAAAATAACTTCAATCTTTACGCTTACAGACTACAGAGATGGTTCTGTAGTATAAAGTATTTAATGTTCTTGCAGAGGATCTGAATTTGTTTTCCAGCATGCACAAGGGAACTCACAAGCACATGTAGCAGCAGTTCCAGAGGATCAGATCCCCTCTTGTGACATCTTCAGTCTTATGCGCAAAAGACACACACACACACAAATACTCAAACACTTAAACAAAAATATATAATTAAAATTTTCAACCTGGGTATGTATGGGGTTGTCCTAGAGCTAAGAAGTGGTCGAAGCGTGCTTGTAACCCCAGAATTTTCACCCTGAGGACTGGAGGAGTTTGGCCACTCCTTCTTGTTCTGGTGCTAACAAGACCCCAGCTAGCTCTAACAGCTAGTAAAACTCCTCCAATGCTACCACCATGGCATGCAGCACCTCATAAGATCATGACTCTCTAAGGTCTGGTTGCTGCTTTTCTGACCACTGTTGCTGGAGTGCCTTGGGCTGGACTTCTCTTCCTCTGGCTTCTTGAGTCTTCTGCCTATACAAAGGAGGCTTACTTAGGACTTTGTCCCCAGTCAATGACAATATGCCCACCCAGGTCTGGTTGTGAGCCCCCAACATGCAGACGGAGCTCTCCTGGTGTCACTGCCGGGCCAATAATCTATCACTACATAAGGCATCTTCCTTTCCTCTCTAACCTATAAATGTAACTTCCCTTGCTTCAATAAACTGAGCTGTTCACACTAAAATTGTCTCCCAGGAAATCAGTTCTCCGATCAGCTCTTTGTGTCTACCCCAGATCTTCTGGATCCAGATGATTCCTGACTACGTTTCTTCTTCTCCAAAGCGGAGCCATGGGTAAACAAGGCTTGGCTGCCTCAAGGAGAGAATGGAAAGCACAGACTAATAGGTATGGTGATGCATGCTTTGATGGGAGGCAGAGGAAGGTCGATTTCTGAGTTGGAAGCAGTCTGGTCTATAGATCAAGGTTTGGAAAGCCAGGGCTACACAGAGAACCCTGTCTTGAAAAAACTTAGAATTTTTTTTTTTTAAATCTCAGGTTTAATCTTTAGAAAAGGAATAGAAATTTGAAGGCAATATTATTTTTCACTATTTTTATGCATTTAAATATGCATACAAAAACAAATGACTAAGCACATCTCAGTAACAATGTAAAAAGATACATCATTTCATCAGTGTTCAGAAAGAATCTAGTGAAATAGACTCCTTGCTGGTGCAGTTCTCAAGGCTCCTTATTCCCAGTGCACACTGAGCCAGTACCCGTTCCCCAGGCACATTACAGGCCCCGTTATCACCACAACTTTCACTAGGAAACACATAAACACCCTGGGTTATATACTTTTGTAACTTCTCTGAAGATATACTCAGGTAGGTCAGGAGGTGGTATGGCAAATGGTGACTCTACAGGAATTGATTATTAGACTTCATTATATGAGTTCATAACGTTTCCAAATATTTCCCCAGTTCCTCTCAAATATAAGTGAATAAATAAATATTGCCCTTTATGTGGAAAAGACAAGTCTCAAAATGCTGGCTTTAGTCAATTCCAGGTATGAGCTCCTTACTTAGGTCAGGATTGCTAGATATGCTTACATGAAAGCCAGGTCACTTATACTAAAGTAGGAATGAATAACCAAAGCCTGACTAACAAGAGGCATGTTCAACTGGGCCACGTGATCAGGTCCTAGGAAAGGTCATGTGAAAAATAAAAGGGCTGTAACCTGACTGAGAACAGTTACTGTTAAAAGAACAGCAGCTCCTAATGAAACACATATCACCTGCCCCAAGGGTATTTACACTGCTACCCAGGGACCTTTGCAGACTGGTATTCTTAGCCCCTGACTCAGATGTGCTCCCAGGAAGTAAGGTCCAGCAATACTTATATGAAAACTCCTATACTTTTACTTGTCCTGCTAGGAATGGCTCTGGCAGGTTCCATGACTACTGGTGCCACTGCAATAGGCAGCCAACAATTTCAACATAGACGGCTCTCTACCCAGAGCAAGAAAAGTTGTGAAAAGGATAAATTCTGAAGGTACAAATGACAGTCAATGGAGTACAATGCAGATTATATGCCAGGAGTATTTATTCAAGATAAATTCATAAAGTGATATGACGGTGAAGAAGAGGGAATGATAGAATAAGGTAGAAAAGGCAAATTACTAGATATTGATTTGTTGACTTATTTAGTTGTTTACTGAAAGCACTGCTTGTACTGCTTATGTGCCAAGCATGGCCTCACTTGCTACCTGGAACAGAATGACCTGGGGAAACAGCTGAAACAATGGGTCATTGCTCCTAAGAGTCCACTGACTGCCACATGGGATTGTGTCAAATCTCACTGGCTGGGGGTTGGAGAGATGGTTCAGCCTAAGAGCACTGCCTGCTCTTCCAGAGGTCCTGAGTTCAATTCCTAGCAACCACAGGTGGCTCACAACCATCTAAAATGGGGTCTGATGCCCTCTTCTGGCTTGCAGGTGTACAAGCAGGTAGAGCAGTCATAGAAAAAAAAATATTAAAAAAAAAATCTCACTGGCTTGCCTGCCCCACTGTGTGATCTCAGGGTATAAATGAGAATACAAAGCGCACCTAACATTGCAGCCTTTCAGGAGCTGTGCTGGCTCCAGTCCGCCTGTGACAGCTCCTATCTTCCATTCTCACTGGTGTCACAGTGCTTATTCCAGAAAGATTCCTGCAACACTTTCATCCCTATGGCACAAGGTTGGCTCAACAGTACATAATACAGCAATAAAGACAGATATCACACAGTCACATCAATAGGTGAAGGCAAGGCAATTGCCAAATTTCAAAATACCTCTATAATGAATCCATAGGAAACCAAGCATGGATGGAGAATCTTTCAACATAATAAAGGCTATGCATGACAGACCTCTAGCCAAATCTCAGTAAATGGAAGAAAAAACTAAAAACATATCCTTTAAGATTTGGCATGAGGTAAGGCTTCCCTGTCTGTTGTAGAAGTTTATTTTTAATTAAGTATAAAATAATTGTTTTGTGCACTGTTGGGGGAAGGGCTGCCTAGGCCTTGGCATTTTGTATAGTCTGCAGGTGTTGGCTTTATGTAAATTCCTCATGACCTGCACATGCTATCAGTAAAACAACTGAGTTCTATATCACTAAAAACAGATGAGCTCAGATGCTCAGGGTTCTACTGCCCAATACGATGTTTTGCCATGATAGTGGTTCCCTCTGCTGAGGTCTGGCAGGGTTTGTACCTATGAAAAATGCCTCCTTGTCTTTACTGTGGACTGACTCAGCAGTGTACTACTACACCTATCTATACTGTTATGCAATAATTTTCTCAAATATTTCACTAAAGAAATAATACAATTGAAAATGGCAGAAGGGTAAAAATTGAAAAGGATGAAGTAAAACTATTCCTCTTTGAAGATGACATGACCCACACCCTCCAGCAAAAACTTAAGAATCTCATAGGTACTTTCAGTAAAATAGCAGTTCAAAAAATCAACTTATAAAAATTATTAGCCTTTATGTACACCAACAACTGACAACCCGAGAGAGTTATCAGGAAAAAAAAGTCCCTTTACAACAGTCTAAGAAGCAAAAACAGGCAGATCTTCACCTCTCCCTGAGCTCCTGAAATCCAACCCCCAGTCTCATCCCTCACTTTGAAGCAGAGCACTCGCTGAAGCCTCCCTTCCCTACCACCATTGCTAGTGGACTTCACAGATCTTATCCCCTCACTCCCCATAAGCACTACTTTTCCCACGCTCCAGCTGCAGCAGGCACGCCCTGGGAACCCACAGGCCACTCTGATCATGATGGGCTAATTGCAGATCTTCACCTATCTCTCCATTCCTCCAAGCCAATCCCTCAGCCTCATACCCAGCTCTTTAGCAAACCTTCTGCTGAGACCTGTACTCACTCTCTGCCCCCACACCCAGGGAACTAACTAAGTAGATCTGTTGGAATACCCAGCTTTCCTCCATCTTTTGTAGCCTCTCACTGCCCCCAGCCCTTCCCCATTCTTAAGTCTCAGATCCCAATATCCAGAAACATATTTTACATGGAACCCACCAGTGCCCACACCTATCAGGACCCAAGTATATTTTCCTACAGGAAACACACAGCCACCACACTCACCTAAGAACCTAAGACCTCACCTAAGGAAATAGAAATCAAGGAACAAAGTACCCACCCAACTAGAACAAGACCAGATATCAGTACCTAGAATTATAATTGTCCCAATACCAGATGCCTAAGCTCTAGTGCAAAAATATTATCAATAACAGCCAGGACAATATGTTTCCGCTAGAGCCCAGCAACCCTACCACAGGAGGCTTTGAATATTCCAATATAGTTGAAACACAAATAAAAGACCTAAAACAGCCTTTATGCATATGATAAGGTCCTTAAAGAAGAATCAGACGTCTTAAAGAAATCCAGGAAAGCTGGATGGTGGTGGTGTACACCTTTAACCCCAGTACTTAGGAGGCAGAGGCAGGCAGATCTCTGGGTATGAGGCCAGGCTGGTCTACTGAATGAGTTCCAGGTCAGCCAGGGGTACACTCATGTATGATAATGTCTTTTTCTATTTGCAAGTAAATACAAATGTGGATGCAAGTTCAAGTGTCTGCTGAATATTTGTGGCAGTCGTAATGATGATTATGACTCCTGTGTCTTTGGGGTGCTGGAGGAAGGCAATGGGATAATCTTTTTTTAAAGATTATAATTATTAATTAAATTACCACAAAACAAAACTAGCCAGACACACATTTCCTGGCTTCATGTTTCACCAGCCCTGCGTGAGACATTTCCAATTGCTAACCTTGCAGGATTCTAAATTCAGCTCTCTTGTCATTACTGTCTTCCTCTTTACCACAGAGAGTCTATTATTTATTCTGCTGTTCATCACAACATATATGTATTGCATTCCTGTCACCTAATATGACTCAGATCATGATCAATCATTACAAGGAAGTAGTAACAAGAAAAACACAGGGAAAAATTACGAGTGGCTTATGGTGACAAAAAATTAAATGTGACGTCTCCAGTGTCTCTGCTTAGAAATAGCTTCTGTGAGAATCACTGTCTACCACCCAAAATACTAACATGTACTTCTGACAGAGTTTGGCTATGATTTGACCTCAGCGGTGACAGATACACAAGGAGTAATTCCTAAGAAAAGACAGCAGGACACATACATCCAAGCTGCCAAGTGAGTTCTTTTTTTCTCAATTAACTCAGTTTGCATTCCCAGGAACATATTTCTAAGACCATGGTAATTAGGGAATGATCCTCTCTGTGTCCTGAGTTGTCAGTACTGAAGGAAGGTCCAGGCAGAGTACCCTGGGCATTGAGCATAGCATGAGCCAGGAGCAATTTCAGAATTAGAGGACAGAGAGCACATCGAACATGATCAGGCCTAAGCAAAGTGAAATTCCAGTTTTTGATGGGCCAGTGGTCTCTATGCCTACCCAACTAAAGACCAGTCAACCCTTAAACAATGTTCAGACCTAAGCAGAGTAAAACCCCAGTTTTGGTGGTCACTATGCCGACCCAACTTCAACTGAAGCTCAGTCAACCTTGATCACAAAGCCATGATCCAATCCCCAATGGGAGAAGAGCCCAAGCTCAGAGTTTACCTTGTGAGGAATACCAAATATGAGAAAAATCAGGCATAGAAAGGTGGCATTCCATTCCAACTCACAAATATCAGTGAAAATTTCTTAAGTAGATGAGTGGATGGATGGTGATGTGAAGATAGATGGAAATATCCTAAGAGAGATGTAGGGGAGATTTTTCTAAGTAAATATCAGATCGTAGGACTACTAACATTGTACAAAGTTTCTGAACTGTCTCTGTCCTCTTACTGACTTCCTATTCTGTATTCCAATGTACAAAAGAAAACTGGTTTTCTGTCTGAGGATCTGGTCAATTTATAGTTCATAGAGTAGTTCAATAGATGAGATGAGTTTTTTTTTTAAAGTTTTTTTTATGTTTAATTTTGTAGTGTGTGTGTGTGTGTGTGTGTGTGTACACTCGAGTACAAAATGCCCACCAAGGCAGAAGAAGCTATCCCCTGAAGCTGTCATTTACAGCAGCTATGAACTACTCAGCATGGATTATGGGAACTTAGGGGTCTTCTGCAGTAGGACCAGGAGATGAACAGATCCTGACAGGTAAACAAATGGGGAGACGGGCCAAGGCTAGGAAATAAAGATGGCAAAGTTATGGCTTCATCCTTACCTTCCCGGCTTGAGACAAAAGCCTGGCCACTTCCAACATCAGGCCGGCTGGCTGACTTTTCTTTTGCCAGTAAGGCTCTCCAGTCAATGGAACAGCTCCACGAGTTCAAAGATGAAGATATGTTTACCCCAGAGTAGCAGACCCATCAACCACCTTTCACCCTAGGGACCAAGTCAACCTAGGTAGGAGGATGAAAGGTTCTCCAAGGCATAGCCGATGGGGAGAGACAGGAATGGAGTCCTAAGCTGCCACTGCACAGCAGAGGGACACTCTGTACCCTGTTGTGCTTGTGTTCCCTCAGCCCTAACAAAAATGTTTTCTTGAGGCTGCTCCCTGCTGTTGCTGAGGTTTTCACCTGACACTACATGTTGCACTTGAGATTTTTTCCTTTTAATGTTTTATTTGGCAGAGAACAATAACAACACCCAAAATGGACCAAGACCCCAAGACTCTAACATTCTAACACTGGAATGTGCTCTCGAACAAGAGACGTCTTCCAGCCCCCACAAGACTTTAGTTCTGTTGTGTTGCTGTTTATAGTGTGCACTAAAATCAAGGTCTCTTGACTTTGTGGAACCTGCCCTATCTCCGAGCTACGTCCTAGTCCTTTTAGTTCTTTTCATTTAGATAGGTTTTCTTAAATTGCCCAAGCTAGCCTTGAACTCTGTGTAGATCAGGCAGGCCTTCCTGCTGAGATTTCCGACCCCTCTCCTGCCCCCATTCAAGCCTCTGCCTCTTGAGTACTAGCCACCAGGTGGCTGCCACCAGGCCTGCTTCAAAATTCATCCGAAAGGCTTAGCAGTGACCTCCTGTGTTAGTTTCTTGGTACCGTCTCAAAGTAAAATATTGAATCAAGCCAAATGTTTTATTCTGTAGTTAAGTATCTATTATAAGCAGATATGAGCGTGAAAGCACAGTAAAGTGACTAAAAATAACTAGTAAATGTAGTAAACATTACAATAAGGTCTCCACTCACTTTCAAACATCGAGGATTTTTAAAACAGCCTGACTCCTGGCGACTGCGTCTCTAGCAGCTAGACAGCCCAATCCTATCCTAGCCTCCAAGGACGCCTGGCTCTCCATTACACAGACTTATGGGAAATGTAGTTTTACCAACTATGACGTCACAGCACGGGTCGCGATGCAGTTTCGGAGTTCCTTCTGCGCTTGTGTTGCGGCTCACGTGAGTCTCCAACTCTGGCTCAAGTTTCTCCGTACCCTACCAAGGTTGGCTCTCTGTGGGGAAGGTTGGTCCCGGTTGCGGGGCAGCCCACCAGATGGGGTGGGCGGGCAGGTCTATCTTGGAGGGAGTTGCCCCGGGGCGAGTCAGAAGCAGGAAGAAGCTCACTTTGGAGGTGCTGTTCTAACCTAGGCTGGGCCACTGGCTCAGGATTTAAGGTCCACGCTGAGGATAGAGCTAGGGGGATGGTGCTGGGAGCGACCACCTGTCTGCTACTGCCTCACTCCACCCAGCATCTCCCCGGCAGAGTGGGTCTGCCGCTGCCCAAGCCCGAGGGTGTGCTGGGAGCTCAGTTCCACCTCGGCTTGGGGAGCGTGCTGACACTAGCTGACCCACTCTCACCTGGCTATATTCAGCTTTCTCAGTGTGTCTAGAGACAGTGGAGTTTCTGGTTCCTCTTGTACTTGATAGCTGCGTAGTACTCTTGCTTATCAAGTTTGTCAACCACCTAGAATTCTTGTTTATAAAGTTTATAAACTCTTCTCTCATTCTAATCTAGAAGAACGAGGGAGGGAAGGTAGGGGGCAGGGACAACAGTGTGGGGGAGTTGAACCTACACTCAGAGGAGAGCAGTCAGATTTGTACGAGTTTCTCTCAAAAAATATCTCTAAGGCACATAGGTGCAGGAGTTCTCATGACTTCTGCTCTCGCCATTCTGTTCTAGGCTTTTGTCTAGGATCAGCTTACATTGAAGGAGGGCACCATGGGACTCCACATTCTAATTAGGAGATTGTAGAGGAATAGCCCTGTGTGAAAGGTAGGGTCTACCGACATTTCAGAGGCTACATTCAGAGGCCTGGGTGGTCTAGATGGGATGTAGACACACCTTTAATCCAGTATTCAGAAGGCAATGGTGGTCCACACCTTTGACCCCTAGAAAACACAGTGGAGACAGACACAGGAAGCAGAACTCAGAAGGAGTCAGTGTCATACAGTAGGCGACATCTTAAATGAGTCAGAGTGAATGGCAAAGTGGCTAATAAGAGGAAGAGTAAGCAGAATGAGGACATGGCCAACTCTCAAGAGAAAAGGCAGGCTGTCAGCTCAGTAAAAGAGTTACTCAAGAGTTAGTCATTCAGTTAAGAGTCAGTTGAAGGAGAAGAGTCAGAGTTCAGAAGGAGCTAGTAAGAGTGGCTCAATCAGCAGTAGGTCTGGCAGGCTAAGGCTGAAGCCTTCTGGGTCCTGCTAGCAGTTTAAATGTTCTAGATTGTAGAAAAGCTGAAGCCTTCCAGTTCAAGGATTAAGACTAGATTGTAAAGAGGACAAAAAGCTTTAAAGCTCCTGGGCTCCAGGCTTAGAACTGGTGATTTAATTAGCCAAAGAATAAACAACCTTTGAACCACAATCAACGTTTAAATCTGGTGGTGAATCTGTTTCTACATCTGGTGCCCAACATGGTTGATACAACGTGTCGAATGCACCCAGTGTCGCAGAGGACAGAAGACAGTAACGTTGCGGAGGACAGAAATGTCACAAAGGAGAAAGTTGGCTGTCATCTCCAAAAGAAGTCCCGTGTGTTCTTCAAGTTTGGCTGGCTGCCTGGAGAGGCTCAGCCATGTGAGCCTCACACCCAGAGCAGGGAGAAGGAAAACAACCTTTCAGAACCTCTGAGACAGTGACTCAGACAATTCTGATAATATAGACAGATTTTTCCTGCATTGAAAAATGGGAAACTTTAATTCAGGTGCCTTGGGGGCAAGAGCAGGGGTGAAAGGTCAGAAACTTTAGTTGTAGAAATCATCACAGCATTTATTACAACTGTGTTGTCCCCCCCACCCTGCTTTCAACGATCTTGAGCTTACATATTTTTTTGGAAAAAGTTTGAAATATTAGTTGTAGAACTGAGAGAGTTAAGGATAGAAATGAAAGAGTTTAAGAGACAGGAAAGGAAAGGAAATAATGTTTACAAGACATACAGGAAACTAATCAAGATAGACAATCCCCTTTGAGAGAAATGTTTAATTGTGAACCTGGTGCGCCACCTCTTAATGAAATTAAGGAAAGGTGACAACCTCCACCACTAGCTTTCCCAGCTAGTTCAACGAATAACTCAAAATGGCAAAAATCCACAAAATTAGACTGAAGCTAATAGAAATGATAGACCTAAGATGACTTAAAGAGGCAGTAGTAACATATGGAATGCACTTACCCCATGTGAGACAGATGTTAAATACCTGGGCTACCCAAAACAGAATTATCCCACAAGACTGGAGAGATTTGGTTACAGCTGTACTAGAATCTGGTCCTCAACCGCAATGGCTGACGTGGTGGAGAGAAGAGGCAACAATTATGGAAAATCACGATGTTAGGTTCCATGACTGGACAATAACTCTCACACACTGAATACACTCCATAGCAAGATTTATTTAGTGAAAGAAAAGGAACACATACAGCCAGGAAAGAGGTCTACATCATTTATAAAGATTATGCAAGGCTCAGGAGAAGCTTTCACTGATATTTTACAAAGATTAACCTCATCAGTAAACAGGGCAATATTGGATCCAGATGCAAGACAGGTATTAATTAAATCCTGGCATTTGAAAATGCAAATGCAGAGTGTAAAACGGCTATTAGACCTTTAAGAGCAGGATTAGCTCCTATAGATGAATAGATTAGAATTACTGCTGATATTGACCCTCAGACTTATGTAGTTGGACAAGCAATGACTAAAGGTCATGGATTTCAAAATATCCATTGTTTTAACTGAGAAACAGGGTCATTTGTGGAGGGATTGTAGGCAAGAAGTTCCTAGAGCTAAGGATAATCCAGAAAGAAGACCTCTACCTCCCAGGATTTGTGAAAGGTGTTATAAAGGTTGCCATTTTAGTAATGAATCCATATCAACAAGAGATTTATGAGGTAATCTCTTACCCATGGGAAACTCCCTAAGGGGGCTTGTTTGGGCCCCAGCAGCAGAAAACAGGCATTCCCTGTCATCAATGGAATAGCTTGCCCACAAAGCGACTAGAGGAACCTAAACTTGGTATTAGAGACTGAATGCATGTTACAGCAAGGAGCACAGCCCTAGACTTAGCCAAAAACAGAAAGAGAGAATAAGAATAAGGTCTCCTAGAAACAGACTGCATAATGCTTTATTGACTTTAAATGGTTTGAATGCCAATGAGGCAGGCTCAGAAGGCTAAGATTGAGAGCTTTCAAGGCCCGGGCTCTATATCTACATCTACAACTTCAGGAGATGAGTATGAATATGCAGCAATTCTTAGTGAACCAATTTTGTTCCCTAGCCAGAAAGGATTTGCATTCCTTTCTCCTAGAAAGTAAACATTGCCAGTCTCAAGAGTCTTGAACTATTATTTCCTTTTGTTTTACCTAAAACCTACTGAAATGAGACCAGGTGGCATGCCTTCTGTCCTCCCCCCACAGGTAGCCCACCGTGAGGACACTGGGCTGAGTACAGTAGATACTTCCTGATAGTGAACAGTGGTAGCCAGTGCTGGGTACCATTATGGAGTGACTCTCTATTGTGTATGAATATTTTGCCTTTATGTGTGTCTGTGAAGCACTTACATGCTTGGGTTCCTGTTGAAGCCAGACACAGGCATCAGGTCCCTTGGAAGTGGAGTTGCAAATGGTTGTGAGCTGACAGGTGGGGCTGAGAATCAAACCCAGGTCCTCTGGAAGAGCAAACAGTATTCTTTACTGCTGAGCCATCTCTTCAGCCTTTGCTTTGCTCTTTTGATGGAAGATATTTTTCAGGGTAATAATTATTTATAAAACATATTTATATAACATATATTTATAAAACAAGCCTTTTGTTCTGTGGCCTCCACTCCTCTCCAAGTCTATTAGGGAGCAACTGCTGGAGAAGCTTAAGGTTCCCAGGCTCTGCTTGTGTATTCCTGCTGTTCTTTTCCACCCATGACTTGTGATGAATTGTTTCTCAGCTTCCTCAACCACTGTTTCTGCTGAGATAACCCAGTGAAGATTTTAGAGATGCTCTTTCTGGCTTAGGAGCTGCTGTTATCCTGAATCCATCAGAATTCTCCCCTAAACAGCTATCTTAGCCTCATGTGAATTTCTTTAGGTTCTCTACACTGGAATTTGTCGAAACTTTCTTTCCATTTTTATGGATCACTTTCTCCAAGTAATGTAAGATTAAAGACCATCTTTTCTAAAGTAATGTTTTCCACAGTTTTTTTTCTCTGTCATGTTTTTTATGAGGGAAGACTTTACATATCACAGGCTAGCCTTGAACTCCCTATGTAGATGAGCCTTGGCTTGTGCACCTGACTGGTTCTACCCTTTCCATGAACTAAAATTATAGACATGTGCCACCGTCCTGGATTTTTCTTTTTTTCTGTGTTGTGTCACATGAATCCATTGCATTCCCTTCAGTGCTCTTTATTATGTTGATTGACTGATTGGTTGCCTGTGTGTCTATGCATACACATGGGACCACTTGCCATACTGTGCTTGTGCAGGGCAGAGGAAAGTGTAGACATCTGTTTCTTTCCTTCCACCATGTGGGACCCAGGTCATCAGACTGGGCACCAAGTGACTGTCCTGGGATAGAACTGCTAGAACTTGTGAAATGTCACAGGATCGTCTCTACTGGGCTGTAGTCACTTTTCACTGGCCTTGACCCACCACTCAAAATGTGTAATGCACTTCCTCTTGGCTCTCTGAGGGAGGCAAGTGAGAATTCAGTGTGTTGATGGGGCCTAAAACAAGACAGGAATTGGATGGCTGTTCCACGCATAACATCCTGAGGAAAAAGCCCAAACTTTGGAGGCTATCCTCCAGGTCATGCTTTGCTGCTGTGTATGTGAGCAGGGAGCAGGCAAGCACAGCGTCGTGACTTTCCTGTCCACTACTGTGCTGGGAATCGAACCCAGGCCTCACATATCTGAGTAAGAACGTTTCTCCTGAGCTGTGCCCCCAGCCTTTGCCTGTTCTTTTTGATGTACCCGCCTTCCATATGTCCCTCTTCCTCAGTGCTGCAAATCAGCAGCAGAGTGTGGGTTTCCCACAGGAGTTTTGTTATGCCACCTCTTGCCTTGTTCAACACACCATACATTTTCATTGGGAGTTTTTTTTTTTGTTGTTTTTTTGTTTTTTTATCTTTCTGTATTTCTGAGGAACTAGCAGTGTTTTCTTCTGATTCTGTTGGGTGGCTGGATCAACTTTAAATCTGAGAGTTAGGAAAAGAATGTTGGAAGGAAATCCATTCAACTCCCAGTTGATACACAGAATGTATTGGGATGTAATGAGCGTAAGGATTGAGATTGTAAACAACGTAGTGTAGTTTGGTATCATACATGGAATATGAGCTATTCATGAAATTCATATTTTAAAGGAAATTTATTAACAGTTGACAGATAAAAAATTGTAAAATATACCCCCCAAATCATAAGCAAACGGAAAGAGTTAATATAGAGATGAAGAGCTGTCACATTGCTGTGCTGTTTTTCTTTCATGCATGCTTCAGTGTGTCAACAGAAAGAGCCAAATCACCATCCTCATGCAAATGTGTGTTCTGCACAGTTGTACATTTTTCCTATTGCCAGAGCCATGCATGTGTATTTCCTGATTTTTTTTCTAATGCACTGTCCCCATTTTTACTCTTGCTGCAGCAGATGTAAATATTATTTTACCACGTTTCTGTGTCTGACTTCATTATAGTTTACTTATTTCAATTATAAAAACTGATCTCAGCACTATTTTGATGCAAGGACATTAATTTTTCTTTATACTCCCTTTTCTCTAACTAGGAGGTTATTATTAAAATGAGAAGAAATCCAACTTGTAAAATTCACTTCATTTTTGAAGTAAAAGAAAAATTTCATTCAGGTGGTGGAGGTGCACTCCTTTAATCCCAACAACCAGGAGGCAGAAGCAGGCAGACCTCTGTGTTTGAGGCCAGCCTGCTCTACAGAGTGAGTTCCAGGATAGTTGGGGATACAAAGAGAAACCCTGTCTCAAAAAAAAAAAAAGAAAAGAAAAGAAAAGAAAAGGAAGGAAAAAAGAAAAGTAAGTAAGAAATTGTATACATGGTTACATGGAATGCTGTTCAGGATATAAAAGGGTGGAGTCCTGCTTGCTTCCTGGACCCTCTCAGTTGTGTTACTTTCCCCATCCTTTGACTTTAAGGTAGTGCCTGTCTGTACAACTAAGATGAATTTTCTTCCAACAACAGACAGATTGATTTTGTTTCATCCATTCAGCCAGCCTGTTTTATAATCAGAAAGTCCATTAATATTTCAAGTTATCATTGCAAAGTGTTCATGGTTGCAGTCCTTTTATTGTTATTGGGGTTTTTGCTTGTGTGTATGTGTGCGTGTGTGTATGTGTGTGTGTGTATGCGTGTATATGTGTATGTGTGTGTGTATGTATGTGTGTGTGTGTGTATGTGTGTGTATGTATTTTTGCTGTTTGTGTTCTTAGTCACACTTAGTGTTTGAGTAATTATACCTCCCTTTCTTTTCTTTCTACAGTCTTCTGGCTATGCTTATTCTTCTCTCCTGTCTAAAGTATTGCTGCCAGTACTCTCTTTTGGGCTGGATTCATCGACATGATTTCTGTTAGCCTGTTTATATCCTGGAAAGTTTTTCTTTCTTCAACTATGCCTGATAGTTTTCTTAAATGTAGTAGTCTAGGCTGGAATCTCTGGTCTCTTAGAGTTTGGAGTGAATGGTCCCAGGATCTTATGGATATCTAGAAGTTTCTGAAATTTAATGAACTTAAAGTAGTCTTATGATGGAAATTTATATCTTTAAGAGTATATGTTAAAAAAAAAACATAAAGAACACAAATAAGTGATTTCAAGACACAACACCAGAATTATGAAAAAGAAGAACAAACCAATAGTCAAAAATGAGTACATGCCGAGTTTGTCTTTCTGGGACTGGGTTACCTCAAAATGACTTTTTTTCTAGCTCTATCCATTTGCCTGCAAAATTCATGAAGTCACATTTTTTAGTAGCTGAGTAGTACCCCATTGTGTAAATATACCACAGTTTATTCATTCTTCAGTTGAGGGGCATCGAGGTTGTTTCCAGTTTCTGGCTATTATGAATAAAGCTGCCATGAACATAGTTGAGCAAGTGTCCTGGTAGGATGGAACCTCTGGGTATATGCCCAGCAGTGGAATGGCTGGATCTTGAGGTAGGTTGAATAACTGGAACTCAGGAAATTGGATCCTGAGGAGTCACCATATTGCTTTCCATAATGGCTGTACAAGTTTGCACTCCCGCCAGCAATGAAGGAGTGTTCCCCTTGCTCCACAACCTCAGGAGCATGAGCTGGCATCTGTGTTCCCTTAGAATCTGTAGCACATCAGTCCATGCCTTTTTGGCTTTTAGAGTCTCCGTTGAGAAATCGGGTGTAATTCTAATTGGTTTGCCTTTATATGTTATTTGCTGTTTTTCTCTTGTAGCTTTTAGTATTCTTTATTTTGTAAGATTAGTGTTTTGATTATTATGTGGTGGGAGAATGTTTTTTTTTTTTTTTTTTTGGTCTATTCTGTTTGGTGTTCTGTTTGCTTCCTATACCTTTATAGGGATCTCCTGCTTTAGGTTTGGAAAATTTTCTTCTGTGATTTTATTGAATATATTTTCTGGGCTTTTGAGCTGGGATTCTTCTCTTTCCTCTACTCCTATCATTCTTAGGTTTGGCCTTTTTATAGAGTCCCAGATTTCCTGGATGTTTTGTGCTAGTAGTTTTTTGGACTAGATGTTATCTTTTGCTAATGTATCTATTTCTTTCATAGTAGCCTCAACTCCTGAGATTCCTTCTTCCATCACTTGTATTCTGTTGCTGTAGCTTGCCTCAGTAGTTCCTGCTCATTTTTCTAGATTTTTCATTCTCTTAGTGTTTTCCTTATGGCTTCTGGTTCCATTTTCAGATCTGGAACAGTTTTGTTCCTTTTCTTCAATTGTTTGCTTTTTTTTCTTGACCATCTTAAGGGTTTTATTAATTTCTTTTAATTGTTTGCTTGTGTTTTCCTAGGTTTCTCTAATGAGTTTACTCATTCCCTCGCATTGTTTGTGTTTTCATTGATTTCTTTGAGGGATTTATTCATTTCCTCTTTAAAGTCCTCTATTACCTTCATGACGTTGGTTTTTAAGATCTTCTTCTTATGCTTCATCCATGTTGGAGTATTCAGGACTTGTTGTAGTAGGGTAATTGGACTCTGGAGGTGACATATAGCCCTGGTTTCTTCTGGTATTCTTCTGACTGGCTTGTGTGGCCTGATCTAGAGCAGGGTCTGCCTGCCTGGTCTCCTGGCTAGGTTGTGTGGTCAGTGCCAGGGCAGGGGCTATGTGCCCCAGTTGATCTCTAGGCAGTTCTCCTGGAGCTGGCTTACTCTGCCTGAGCCAGGGCAGAGGTTGTCTGACTTGGCTGGTCTCTGGGATTCAGGTTCCAATTTTTATTCAAACTACCACAATGGTAGACAGTAGTAACCTTCAACTATGAGCCAGACAGATTAAAATTGTTCTCCATTTTTATATCTATATCTTTCTCCTTAAAGTTGTATTTTATCAAAGCATCTAGAAAAGTTATTAATAAATACAATAAAAGTGTCAATTCAACATTTAACATTTAAAGTGTTTCCCCTTTATTTCCTTCTACCTCCTTATTACTATACACACACACACACACAGACACACACACACACAGATATGCACACAGAGTCACAGAGGTAGTATCAATATAAATTTATGTATACTTAATGTCATTTTTATTATATTAGAAAATTATTATATTTTATCCAGTTTGGGTTTATTTCTGTTTAAGATAAGCAAAATAACTCTAATTTCATTCTCTGTTTTAGAGGGATTTGGATATATGGTTTTGCCAGCAGTATTTGTTGAAAAGTCTTGTCTATTCTGGTACATATTTTTGGAAATTTTGTCAGTTGTGTGTCCTTTACCTCAGAGCTTTCTTTCTGGATTGTATTTTACATTCCAGTATTTACATGTTTGTTTCATATGAATACCATGTAGTCTTTATCACTGTGGCTATGTGTTTGAAATTAGGTAATATATATTTATTTTTCTGCATAAATTGCTTTGCTTATATGTGATCATTCTTGTTCCCATATGAGCCATGTGTTTTTCTAGTTCTCTGTCATTGGAATTTTGCTGTGGATTGCATTGAAGGTGTAGAGAACTTTTATTCCTTTAACTGTTTTTTACAAAGTGAGCTCTGCAAATCCAAGAACATGTGATATCTTTCTGTCTTATAATGTCTTCCTGTAAGTAATGCTTTTTGATATTTTCAATTTTTGCTTATAGAAGCCCTTCACCTCTTTGGTTAGGGTCATGCATTGATATGTCTTTTTTTCTTAAAAAAATTTTAAGACCATGATGACTAGGTGCTATTTTTCCAAATTATGTTCTCTACAAGTACGTTGTTGGTATATATAAAGATTAATGATATTTTATGTTGATTTTGCGAACGGCTATTTTACTGATAGCATTCATCTCTATCTTAGTCAGGGTTTCTATTGGTGTGATAAAATACCATGACAAAAAGCAAGATGGGGAGGGAAAGGTTCACTTTATTATACACTTCTAGATAACAGTCCATCCCTGAGTGAAGTCAGGGTAGGAAATCAAGTCGGACAGGAACCCAGAGGCAGAAACTGTAGAGAAGCCTTGCATAAATGATGTTTACTGGCTTTCTCTCCATGGCTTGTTTTGCATGCTTTCTTATACCATCCAGGACCTCCAGACCGGTTGTGGTACCACCCACAATGAGCTGGGCCTTCCACCATCAATCATCAGTCAAAAAATGATTCATAGGCTTGCCCACAGGCCAATCTGGTGGGGATATTTTCTCAATTGGGATTCCTTCTTCAAAAATGACTCTAGCTTGTATCAAGATGACGTAAAACCAGCCAATACAATCATATTTAGTTGTTTTTAGTAGAGTCTCCAAGGCCTTTTAGTATGCATTCATGTAATCTATAAACTGGCATATTTGAATTTCTTCCTTTCCAGTTTTTCTCTTTGCCCATCTCTATATAGAGATATTTTTTCTTTCATTAAGTAAGAATTTGAGTACAATATTGAAAAAGTAGAGATATTATGACCCCTTGTCTCATGTCAGAATTTGCATTTTTCTACGTTTACTGAAGGTTGTCTATAATTTTGTCATCCATAACTTTTATTATGTTGAGAGATGCTCTATCAATTCCTAGTTCCATCAAGACTTATAAATGCATTTGAAGTTTGTCAAGTGACTTTTCTGCATGAGATGATTGTGTGATTCTGTTTGTCTACTTCATGATATATTATATATTGATTTACATATATTGAGCCATCCTCCCATGACAGGGATGAAGCTAGCTTGATCATGACATAAGATCAAAGTTTGACTATAGTTAATCTTCTTTAAAAAAAAAACTATATTAATTGGGGCTATTTGTTTGGTGTGTGTGTGTGTGTGTGTGTACTTTAAAAATATTTAACTTAATTTTATTATTTTAATTCTTTAATACATTCCAACTTCAGTTTCCCCTCCCTCCATTCCTCCCAGTTCCCCTCTCCCAATTCCCTTCTCCTCCAATTTCACTCTCCAGGCCTCCCAGGGATTTTAGCCAAATAAGGTGACTAGGCACAAATCCTCATATCAAGGCTCATATCACAGTAGGAAGAAAGCAGGCAAAGAGGAGGCAAATTGGTGAGAGACCCACTCATTCCTACTGTTAGGGGTCCCATAAAAACACCAAGCTAACAAACATAACATATTTGCTGAGGACCTAGTGCAGATCCATGCAGGCTCTGTGATTGCTGCCCCAGTCTCTGTGAGCCCCTATGAGGCCTGCTTAGTTGATTCTGTGGGCCATGTTCTCCTGGTGACCTTAACCACTCTGGTTATTATAATCCTTTCTCCCCCTCTTCTGTGGAGTTCCCTGAGCTCTGAGGGGATGGATCTGATGCAGATCTCTAATTTGGACTCTCTCTTTACCTAATGTTTGGCTGTTGATCCAAGGGTTACAGTAGCTCCTCAGAATGAGTTTTTTAATGTGCATCTTTTTCTATTTTCTGAAAAGAGTTTGAAGACTGTTGATACTAGATTTTCCTTGAAAGTTTAATAGAATTTTACAGTAAATCTATCTGGCACTGGACTTCACTTTGTAATAAGACTTTTAACTACTACTTCAATTTCCTCAGTGTTTTGGATTTGTTTAGGCTGTTCACATCTTCTGGCTTTCTTCTCACTGGGTCATAAGTATGTGTATCTGTTTCTTCTAAACATTTCTGATATTTTTGGAATATAGGTTTCAAAGTATACCATTATGATCATCTTTGTCCCCGACTTGCTTGGCTAGTGGATGGATACAGCCACATAAAGGATCACTGTTTGTTTAATTCTGCATATTGTTTGTCATTCTCTAGCTCATGAATTCTGTCCTGATTTTTATTATTTTAATTGCTCATTATTTCTTGTCATCATCTGTATTTCTGTTTGGTTTCTCCTTGCTTTTCTCCACTGTTGAGTTGCATTATTACATTTTTTAAAATTTGAGACCTTTCTGCTATTTCAATTAAGAACTTCTAAGTATAACTATTCCACTTAGGGCTGCCTTTCTCTCTCATCCTTTAATGAGCCACTGTTCATTCAAAGGTATGTTATTTAATCATCAATTATTTGTGCATTTTCTTAGGGTAGTCTCTTTATTCATTTTTTAGATTCAGTACAATGTTCTCATAGGATATACAATATTATTATTATTATTATTATTATTATTATTATTATTATTATTATTATTATGTTCTCTTTATAATGGCTTAGTTTGTGGCCTACAATGTGGTCCATTTTAGAGAAGGTATATTATGTGTATTCCTTATCTGTTGCATATAATGTTCTGTAACTATCATTTAAATCCAGTTGATATTTTGGATATTTATCTTGGAGGATCCTTTGTATATTGTTGGTTTGGAAGACCTATCTAGATGTGAGAATGCAGTATTGAAGTGTTCGGTTTTTATTTTTTCTCAACTCTTTGCTTGTTCCATCTCTTTTAATGTTACCTAGATGGAATTGAAGACATGTTGATTTGGTGTGGAAATATTTAATTGTGTCTATTTTTTATGTATATGTAGTAGCTCTTTTCATTTCTTCTGATTAGTTTGAAGTCTACTCTATTAGTTAGGATGACTCATATAGATTTTTGTAGCTTCATGTGCTTTATGATTTCATGACGTGGTCCAGCAGGTCATTCTTTGGTGATGGGATCTTGAGAGAGGACCAGGAGATCAGAAGATAAAGAGCAATGAAGATAGAGAAGATTGTGCTGGCTAAAGAAACTCCATTTTTTGCTAGGCATCCATCTTGGTAACCAGTAGATGTTTGTCTCTGACTCCAGTCCCTGGAAGATAAGTTCCCAGTGACCCTGACTTGGTGACCCCACACAAAACATGTACAGCCACGACTACCTTCTTGTCATGATATGATTAACTGCTTTTTGGCTTCTGTAACCCTCTTACGTAGGACTATTTTGAGGTCACCAGTCTCAAGTCTGGCTTAGAGAGTGTTGTCCTGTTAGCAACTTTAATAAATTTATCTAATTATATATTATCCAGATCGAGTCTATGGTCTTTTCCAGGGGTCATAAACTCCATAACAAAGATAAGAAAGTTAGGGGCCAGGAGGTCTTGCACAAGCTATGCCTTATGCCAAGCAAGCTTATTAAGAACTACAGCATTTTATATACTTTTTCCACGGGACAAAATGGGACAAAGTCAGCAGAAAGTATCATACAATGGGACAAAGTCAGTGAGAAGCTAATCAAATGGATGTTGCACAAAGGGAATATGGCACACCTTAAGAGTGTTACAGACTGAGCACACAGCAGTCTTGGGACTGAACCAGATCCCCGTGGGAAGTGTTGGGTTTTCAGGATCTGAAACCACAGCTTCCACAATGCTCTGGCCCCAAGCTTTTCCAAGCATATTTCTGGTTTTAGAGAAGGAGCTGTGTTCCTTCTCTATACATCAAGTCCTCAGGGAAAAGCTCCCAAGGACCTGGCTCCAGGCCATTAATGGCTCTGCCAGGCATGCTCATGGTTTTGAGAAGGCCAGGGCCTTTTCCATACATCAGGGCCTCAGGGAAAGCCTCCTTCATCAATCCAGATTTCAACAGTTTGATTTTTCAACATTTAACTCTTTGTGGATCTCTTTGTGGATCTACTCTTTGTGGATCTCTTCCCTAGCTGTTTTTCTTTAATGACAAAAGACAGTTGTTCTTCTGAATTCAGTGCATTAATCTGTCATTTAATTGGTCTGTTAAGTCCTTAAGTCCACTTGCATTCAAAGCTATAACTGAGAAGCATTAGCTTTCGTTTATGACTTTGTTTTTCATCGTGGGTGGCTTTTTAATTGTTAGTTCCTTTTTTTCCCTATTGGTAGTGTTGGATTTTGCTGGAGAAAAGTAGGAATGCCTGGAGGTTAATAAAAATTCTTCCAGTGCTGACATATACCTTGTTTATTTGCTAGATTGGCTTTGGTTTATAGGAATAATTAAATTAAATTAATTCAATTTAATTTAATTACATTAAATACTGTACTGGCTAGTTTTATGTCAACTTGACGCAATCTGGAGTCATCACAAGAGGGAGCCCCAACTGACAAACTGTCTCCATAAGATAGGTCTGTAGGCATGCCTGTCGGGTATTTTCTTAATTACTGATTGTGGTTTTCACCTTTAAAAATTATTCCCTCACCTCCCTTCAGATGGCAGACTCAAGTTTGACTTAGAGAGTGTTGGCCTGTTAGCAGCTTTACTAAATTTAACTAATTATAATCCAGATTGAGTCTATGGTCTTTTTCAGGGGTCATAAACTCCATAGCAAAGATACGAAAGGTAGGGGCGAGGAGGTCTTGCACAAGCTATGCCTATGTGGTAGGGCCTAGCCTATTGTGGATGGGGCCACCCCTGGGATGGTGGTCCTGTGTTCTATAAAAGCAAGCTGAGCAAGCCATGGGAAGGAAGCAGCACTCTTCTATGGCCTCTGCATCAGCCCCTGCCTCCAGGTTCCTGCCATGTTTGAGTCCCCTTTCTTCAGTGATGGTCTACAAAGTGGACATGTAATCCAATTAATCCCTTTCCTTCCCAACTTGCTTTTGGTCATGGTGTTTCATCGCATCAAAAGAAACCCCAACTATGACAAATACTATAAAATATGTATGTCTTCAATTTTCTCTCCTGTTCCTTATTGTGAGTTGGTTTATTTGTTTGTGTTCAATGGTGGCATTTCTCCATGAGGCACTTGAAAAAGAGCAAAATGAGTGAGATCTATGTTCACAATCATGAACTGAAGTTCCCAGAAGGAATAACACCTGTGCCTCCAAGAAGCTGGGGTTGAAGGCATGCACCACCACCACCCGGCCTTAATGTGTTTTCAAGATGAATTGATTGAGCTGGTCAAGATGGGCAGTATGTCCACATTAATGCATTTAATAATTTGAATACATTAAAGATGTAGCAGCGAGAAATTTAAATAGCTTTGCACCATTGTTAGAGACTGTTTATCTGTCCAGGCAATTTGTGACAAGTTCAGAGCTTCTGAAACCCTCTAAGTCATCACTGCATGAAGAGGTGAAGGTGCAACCTGACTTTCACTAGACCCTCAACTGAATGAAAACACTGTGAGCAAGCAGCAGCATTCATGTTTCTCCACTCCCTTATTTTGAATGCAATGTCACTTTGTTCTCATCCTTCCATGCATTGCCTGCCATGGTGGACTGTACCCTCCAACTGTGAGACAAAACCAACCTTTTTTCAGTACGTGACTTGTCAAATATCAGAACAACAAGAAACATCATAAATACCAGAATGTTCTGGTAGCTAGGTATGGTGGAGTTGGCTTATAATCCCACCACTTAGGAGGCAGAAGAATGAAGGTTAGAAGTACAAGGTCATTTGCAGCTACATAGGGAGTGTGAGGTCCATTCGTGCTATATGAGATTCAGTCTCAAAATAGAAAATAGGTTATAATTCTTAATAATTAATGACACATGTATTGAATTATTCTATTTTATTTAATATTTTATGTTGCAGAACTCCCAGTTTAAAGCTCCATAAAATATGACCTCCCTCATGGATGGTATTTCTTCCATCTATATGCAAACAAATTAATTTATTTGTTGCATGTACATTGGAATATAATGGTGATTACCTAAGGCAGTTGTCCATAGGGTGATAGAGGTGTGAGGTGTGTTTGTACTTTTTTTTAAATCTTATGTGTAAGGTTATTTTGCTTGCTTGTGTGTCTGTGCACCATGTACATGCATTGCCTGCAGAAGCCACAAGTGGGCTTTGGATCCCCAGAAACTGGAGTTACTGATGGTTGTTAGCTACCACAGTGGTGCTTAGAATAGAACCTGGGTCTTCTGGAAGAATAGTCAAGGCTCTTGACCACTGGTCCATCTCTCTAACTTCTAAAGTGTGCAGTCTAGGCTGACCTTGACTCCTGGTCTTTGTACCTCCACATCTTTAGCATAATCTAACTGTGCACTATCACAACTGGCTACTTTTTCTTTGCTCCTTAAAAAAAATATTTCTTTTATCTTTTGTGATTATAATTGCATCATTTTCTCCTCCTGTTTCTCCTACCAAACCTTTCCATATATACCCCCTTGCTTGCTTTCAAACTGATGGCCATATATATATATATTTTTTCTTTCTAAGAATGTATTATTTATTTGTGTTTATATGTTTGCAGGGATGATTATTTGGTGTTGAATGACCAGATGGTGTGCTCAGTCCCAAGGAAGACAGACTATTCCTCCCTCTTTCAGCATCCCATAGTTGCCTATAGTTCTCTCTGTAGGGTTGAGGTCTCCTGAGTTTTTTCCTAGACCATGTCTACTGTTCAGTTGCTCTCGTTCTGGTCATGTTTAGGCAGTCATGTGGAGATCTATGCTGTGGCATCTGACATTCCTAGGAGACTGGATCTCGCAAACTCCTTATTCCAGTGGCTCTTATACTCTGTCACCTCCTCCATAATGATCGCCTTAGGTACGAGAGTTATTTTGTAGATATGTCTATTGGGACTGGGCTCCACAACTCTGCATTTTGATTGTATGTCTTTTTTTTTTTTTTTTTTGTCATGTTTTCTGTCTGTTGCAAAGAGAAGTTTCCTTGATGAGGAGTGAGGACTGCACTTATTTGTGGGTATCAGGACAAATATTTAGAATGTAGTTAGGGATTATGCTGGTTTGGAAAAGTGGTTGTAGGTTCTCCTCCAAAATCTATCGCTTCACTGGGTAGTTGGCTAGGTTTCCAGTATCAGGCATGATTTCCCGCCTGTTGAAGTCTTAAGTCTAATTAGAGAGTTGTTGATGACTGCCAAGTGTGTGTGCCGCAACTGTACACCTAAGGCTGTTTTGCCATGCTGTTCATTGTTGTGGTTCATGGGCATCATACCTGCATATGACTATTGGTTCTCTTCTTTGGAAGCTTGCACAGTGTCTTCTGTTACCATAAAAGTTATTCCAAAGGGAGGAGGCATTCAAGTTAGTTTTCTCTGGTGCCTCTGGGCCTTGTGTATGAAGTGCATAGTCTTTTCTGCAATAAGGACTTACCTTCTACCTCTGGGGTGGAGTATGGGACCAAGGACAATCACAATAGCCTGTAGCATTTTGGGTGTCTCCTGTACAACTATGAACTCAAAAGGGGACTTCCAATGCCTGGTATTAGGGTTTTTGTTAGATGGTCTTTGGCTTTTGGAGGGAACATTAACCCAGATAGTAAAAATTCCTTTCTTTAAACTATGTATGTGTATTACAGGTACTTTAAGGTAGATAGTCAATAGTGTGATTTTTAAATGACTTTTCCCGGATATTCTTACTGTATTATCTTACCTGCCACCCTCCTTCTTTTGTATTTATTTATCCCCACCCCTGATTAGAGCCCATTTTTCCCATGAGATCACTTGTATCCTGCTGTTCTCCTCTCTGTTGCCTCCAGCCACTCCTCCATCCTGGGAATGGTCCCTTTTTACTTTCTTGATTTCTGTAGTTAGTCCAAGGTATTTACTCACATTTGAACATCTGGAACTAGGAGAGAACTATAGAGAGAGAACATGTGATATTTGTCTTTCTGAGTCTGGGTTACCTCATGCAATACGAGTTTTTCTAGTTCTGTCTATTTACCTGCAAATTTCATTATTCATTTTTTTTTCTTTTCAGCTGAATAACATCCCATCGTGTATATATATCACATTTCATTATCCATTTAAAAATTGAAGGACATTTAGATTGTTACCATTTATTAGTTACTGTGAATAGAGCAGCAGTGAACATGGCTGAGCAAGTATCTGTGAAGCAGGATGAAGAGTCTTTTGGACATTTGCCAAGAAGTGGTATAGCTGAGGCATATATGGGTTACTATTGCTGTGATGAGACACTATGACCAAAAATCAAGTTGTGGAGGGAAGTGTTTGACTTACATTTCCACATCATACACTTCCATCACTGAAGGAAGTCAGGACAGAATTCAAGTCAGAGCAGGAACATGGAGGCAGGAACTGATGCGGAGGCAATGGAGGGGTGCTGCTAACTGCCTTATTCAGCCTGTGTTCTTATAGAACCTAGGACCAACTTTCCTAGGGATAACACCACCCATATTGGGCTAGGCCCTCGCCCATCAATCACTAATTTAAAAAAATGCCCTACAGTTGGATCTTATGGTGCCATTTTCTCAATTGAGGTTCCCTCCCTTCATATGGCTCTAGCTTGTATCAAGTTGACATAAAACGAGTCAGGACAATTGACCCCTTGTCAACTTGACACACAAACATATCACCATTAAGCCATAACCTTTCCTTTCTTGTTCATCTCCAGGATCACACATTAATGAAGACATCACAATATAAAACATTTTACAAAATTTAAAGTCCCCACAGTCTTTACAAATAAAAATACTTTAAAATCCAGTCTCTTAAAAAACACAAAGTCTCTTTCTAAAATCTAAAAATCTCTGAAAATTCAGGCTCTCAATTGTGGGGTCCTGTAAAAATCAAAAAGTGAAATACTTTCTTACTTCAAAAGGGAAGAACAGTACAGTCACAATCTTAACAGAGTAAAACCAAATTCCAAACAGGTAAATAACTCAGTGTCCAATTATGTCTGGGATTCACTCATGATCTTCTGGGTTCCTCCAAAGGGCCTGGGTCAGTCTCAGGCTCCTCACTCTGCAACATACCCAGCTTGTTTCCTAGGCTCGGGCCAGCTCCACTCCACACCTGCTGCTATCCTTGGCGTTCATCCTATGGCACTAACATCTCCAAAATGCTCGGGCCTTCAGCTGCCCCTGGGCTGCACTTTCACCAAGAGCCTCTCCTAGGTGGCTCAGTGCCAAGCCTCAACTTCTCTCCCCTTCAATTCTGGGGCTTCAACCGCTGCTGAGGCTAAGCCTTCTCCAATGGCCTATCCTCTTACAGTGCCAAATCTCAGCACTTTCCCTGACTGTTGGTACATCATAACTCCAAGATGGCAGTGGGTCAGGAAGGATAGCCAGACATTAGTTAAGTTCCAGTCTCTCTCACACACAGAGGCCCATCTCCTAGAAATCCCTCCTCAGCACCCCTACCTCTTTACAAAAAGTTCACAGGTCATCTCCTTTGATCTCCCAGCCAATTAGAAACAGCCACCCCAACCCTTCTCTAATTGTACCTCCCCAGTTTCCCTTTGCACCTAGGACCATTTGTAAACTACCATTTGCCTAAGGGCCACATCTGTCTCCACTATCAAGAGGCAGTCCTTTGTCCCTCAGGGGCAAATCACCCACACCCCATCCCATCTTATCTCCTGTCTCCTATCCTCTGTCTGTCTGGGGCAAATACATCTGGGGCAACTATGAATCTGGTGTCTGGGTGTGTTCTTTGCTGACTCTGAGGTCCTTTCAACGACTCCCTCATGTAACAGTACCACTGGGTAACTGTTACAACTACCAAGTTCAGCTGCCAGCTTAAGGAACTGTGGCTGCCTCTGGAACACAGGTTCTGTGTGCTGGCTCTCAGAAAACACTAGAAGATTTCACCTCAGTGATGCTGGTTTCTTTTTAAATACTGCCAATTTCTCAGCTCCAGGTAATCAGCATCAATTGTCCCATTAAAACAAAGGTTTTACTTTAGTGATTCCAGTCTCTTGTTAATCACAGCTGATTCTTCAGCTCCAGCTGTCCAGACACCACAGACTCATCATGTACATGGCCTGGAAGTGCTTCCTTTCCTCTGAAACTTCACGAGCCAGGCCTCCATCCTTTGCACTGCTTTGAACATTCTATATGTATATAAGTATATATATATATATATATATATATATATATATATATATATGTATATATATATATGTATATATATATGTTATATACAATTATATATAATGTCATATATAATTATACATTTATATATATATATACTTAGCTGATTTGTATTATTTATTATTGATTTATTTTGGTTTCTTCCTTTTTTCTTTTTTTGAGACAGGGTTTCTCTGTTGTAACTCTGGCTGTCCTGAACTCACTCTGTAGATCAGGTTGGCCTCAAACTCACAGAGATCTGCCTGCCTCTGCCTCCTTACTAACTGGGATAAAAGGTATGTGCCACCATCACCTATGCTTTCAACATTCTTATCTTCAAATCTCAAAACAGCCCACTGAGCTCTCAATATTCAATGGCTTTTCTAGCCCAAAGTTCCAAAGTCTTTCCACAATCCTTTCCAAAACAACATGGTCAGGTCTGTCACAGCAATACCTACAATCCTGGCACCAACTTCTGTTTTAGTAAGGGTTACTATTGCTGTCATGGAACACCATGATGACCAAAAAAGCAAGCTGGGGAGAAAAGGGTTTATTCGGCTTATACTTCCTTATCAATGTTCATCAACAAAGGAAGTCAGGACAGGAACTCAAGCAGAGCAGGAACCTGGAGACAGGAGCTGATACAGAGGCCATAGAAGGGTGCTGCTTACTGACTTGTTCATCATAGCTGGCTTGCTCAGCCTGCTTTCTTACAGAATGTAGCACCACTAGCCAAGGGATGACACTGCCCACAATGGGCTGGACCCGGCTCCATCAGTCATTAATTAAGAAAATGTCATAAAGCTGAATCTTAATGGAGGAATTTTTTCTGAGTTGAGGTTCCCTCCTTTCACACGAATCAAGCTTGTGTCAAGATGATGTAAAACCAGCCAGAATAGTGGATACCAAACTATGTGGACTGCCAGGTCTCCCTCCTCCTAGACCCCCACTCCAGCCCTCCTGGGCTGGAATGTTGTTCGCTTAAACAAGGTGAACTGTTTAGTTTACCAAGTCAATGAACCAGAGGCTGAATAAAAACCTAAGCGAAATGCCTAGACTCTCTGTTCTGTGCCTGTAGTGGAGGAAGATATTCTTCTACCTTAGAATTCACATCGGAGCCAGTCCTAGACCTAACTGTGAAGGGTATTAAGCAGCTGCAGTCTAGAGACTGTATCCTGCCTGCCCTCACCTTCAGCACTCGGGTTGGGCTGCCTTTGCTGCACCCCAGCCCAGAGCAGTAAATGCTGGAACAGCACTCTTCCAGCTCTTCGCTTTCTGATCAGTCCTTCGCATAGACTTCTGGGAAATGTAGTCTCTCTCATAATGATGTCACTAGACAGAACTCTGCCTTCTGTGCTTCCGGGTTCATTCTGCGTTTGTGTTTCTCCAAACTCTGCGTCCTTCTCAAAGTTGGGAGAGTGTGGCTTGTGCTCCGCGACAGACATGGAGGTTGGTCCAGGGTGCGGCGTAGCCTTGCAGGCCTGAGGAACCTTGCGGGGTGGGTAGGTCTGCCTCGCAGGAGGCGGAGGAGGGGGCGGGTGGGAGGAGGGAAGATGCTGATTTGGATGTCTGTGCAGACCTAGGCTTGGCCAAAGTGCGGGGTCTCCCATGAGGGCTGGGAGAGGGCATGTTGACGGTTCCGGCAGCGAATGGTCTGCAAGCACCGGGCCGCTGCCCGAGTCAATGTTGTGCCTCAGGGACTGGAGAGGTGGCCCGGTAGTGCAAGAATGGAGAACGTGGAAGGTCCAGGATATCTAGGGCAGCTTGGCTTGGCTGAGTGCTAGTGCAGGAGGTGGTGATGGGAGCTCACATTCCATCCTGCCTGGGAAGGTCCTGTTTCTAACTCTCACGTGGCTGTGGCTGATGTCAAATTTCTCAGGACATCTAGAGCTAGTTGGGTTTCTGGGCCTTCCCGTATTCCATAACCGGCCTAGAACTCTTGGCTTGAGTTGACAGAAGTTCATGAAGCATGGAGTTTCTTATCACAAAGGTTTATTTTGGCCCGTTCTTGTAATAAAATGGCCAGAGACTGCATTCAGCTTAGTGCTGGCATTGTTTTCTACTTTGATGTTTTCAATGACACCTGTACATTGTTAATGGTTGTTGTAAGAGTTTAAAACCTGAGTAATTAGTATACCACAGAATACTTTGGTCTCTGTTTCAACACTGTACATAAAATAGAAAAACCTACTATGGTTGTTTGAATGAAAATGGCCCCATAGATTCATATAATTGAATACTAGATCTCTAATTGTGTACTCTTTGGGAGGGATTAGAAGGTGTGGCCCAGTTGAAGTAGGTATGTCATTGGGGGCGTGTTTGGGGTTTCAAAAGCCTCCCAGTATCCCCTGTGTGTTTCCCATGACCCTTTCTAACAGCTTTGCTTTGCACATTTCGCATGAGAATAAATTCTGAGAATAGTCTGCAGACAGTTGTGGAAACCCAGGTGACTTCTCATTTTTACCATCACCATCAGAAAGTCTTTTGCCGAGGTACAGAAGATCCTACAGAGAAAGGAAGGTAGAGGCTCTATATGTGTTCATATGTACATACACATATGTGCAGTGCAGCCCTGTTCAGCCACAAAGAATGGAATCTTGTCATCTGTGACAATATGGATGCAATTATGATCAGACCCAGAACAACAAGTAGCATGTGATCTCAGTTGTAGACAGACTCCAAAGAATTTGATCTCATAGAAGTTGAAGATGCATGGATGTTTACAGTGGGCCGGAACATGCGGTAGAGAGACACGGGAAGTACTGATCAACGGGTGCACAATGAGTGCACAAAGGGTGATCAGTGTGTAGGAGCAGGATGCTTAGGATATTATTACCCAGAATCGTGACTGTAGGTAACAGTTCTGAAGTGTGTATTTCAGAAGCCTGGAAGACAGGTTTCTGAACATTTAAATGAGAAGTAATTCTTTTGAATAACATATTTACACTTATTTAAAGACCATGCAAAGTATATCTCTAACATATATCTAATATTACATGGTCTTTCATTAACGTGTAAATCTCTTCATGTTTTTATAAGTTAATCGTAAACAATAAAAGTATTACTGCCTTCATAGATCATTTTGGAACTTTATACACTAAGATAAGAAAAATGTGTGAGCTGAAATACAGAAAATTTAAAGGTAAGAGAAAAAAATAAAGGTTAGTGTCATGTATTGAAAATGGTAGACCTTTGAAGAGCAGTGCAAGTGGGTCACCAAAATTTGCTTCAGGGACATAGCAGATACACAAACACCTGACAGAGAGAGGGAGAAAGAGACAAAAAAATTACTAGAATTACATTTAGAGTATCTGAAGTTTGGGTTCACATTTAGTGTATTTAAAATATTCAAAATGCTATTTTTTCTGTTTTAAAATTGTGCAAGCGTGTAAAATTCCTGCAATCCCATTTTATATCTGAACTCTTCTTTATTCTCCGTGTGGCTGCTGAAACCCATGTCCCAGGTGCCCTTGCTCTCGCTTCACCAGTGAAGTCGGTGCACACCCAGAGACCTCAGCCCATAGCTGCTGTGTCAATCTGCACCTTCATTGCATTTCATTTTCAGGATCGTGTATGCTAAGTGTTGAGAGGTACCTAGCTTCTCGCCATGTCTTTCTTCTGGGAGAATGAATGTAATGCGTGCACCCCACACGGAATGCATCTATTTGTGGATGCCTAAATTTTACATTTATATTTCATATTATATTTGTGTAAGTTTAATTACATAATTAGTTAATTATGCCGTTCTCTTTTCTTTTAAGTAGGGATAATTCAAGTGATAACAGAACTTGGTTTTGAAGAACCCAACTCACATTACATTCCAGAAGCATTTCTCGCTCTCCTTCGATCTTTGGCAAAATGTAGAATTGCGACTGCAGCTTGTTGACCATGGTATTTATATTATTAGTTGTCCCATTTAGTTTATGCTATTTGTTCATTTTCATTCCAGGAACTTCTGTCATTCGCGGATGTGGCCATAGATTTCTCTGCAGAGGAGTGTGAATGCTTGGACCCTGCTCAGTGGGATTTGTACAAGGAAGTGATGCTGGAGAACTACAGCCACCTTGTGTTCCTGGGTGAGGATCGCGTCCACAGTGAATTCCTTATTTACCGCCAACGTGTGATGCCCTCTCAATATTGCATGGAAGCTTGTGCTTTTGATCAAGTAGTTTCACATGCCTACTTTAAAGGGAAAATTAGGAGGATTGTCATTATAGCTAAGGAACCCTTTTTCTGTTTTAAACAGATTTGTTTTCAGAGTACACATCCTTCACTGTATTGGCAATGTTAGAATCTCAGTGGTGTGAGGCTTGGAGCACACATGTTAAACAGATGTCTCGCCCCTTAGCCTCAATGCTTTTCCTTGTAATGAAGCTCAGGGTCCGGAGGTTGTAAATTACTCCCGAGCTTTCTGTGTTTCAGGAAGTGTTTAAAGACAGAGTTTTCCACAATCTGATATTATCTCTTCTCTTGTCTTATAAGCACAGTTCTGGGGTTCAAATGTCAGTGTCCGGGAGAAAAAAACAGCCAAGCATCTTGTTCCCTTTTCCAAACAGGTCTTGCTTTCTCTAAGCCGTACCTGGTCACATTTCTGGAACAAAGTGCAGAGCCTTGGAGTGTGAAGAGAAAAGCAGCAGCTGTCATCCAACCAGGTAGGAAAGAACAAAGCTCAGCCCACCAATGACAAGTTAATTTGTTAAATGTATATTGAGAAGTCATGTTTGGTGAGAATCTTTTACTATCAAACAGCTTTTCCTTCCAGGAAGCTTTGTGTGTGTTTACTGTGACAGCTAAAGTCCTCTATGTAACATGTGTTCTTGGATTGTATGTGTAGTGTTTTTATCTGTATTCGTGTGTGCATGTGTATGTTTGCCTGTGTATGGGTGCATGTGTGCATAAAGGTTCACATGTATATATGTATGTGCCTGTGGAGGACCAAAGTTGATGCTGAGAATCTTCCACTTTATTCACTGAGGCAGGGTCTCTCAGTGCATCTCAGAGCTGCTCTCTTTAGCTAGTTTGCTTTAGCGATATCTCCATCTTCACCTTCCAAGCCTGGAATTACAAACTTGCTACCATGCCCACCCCCCTCATTTACAGAGGTTCTGTGTATCAGAAGCCCACCCTTCATACTTGGGTGTCAGGCAGGTTAACTGCTGAGCCGTCTCCCCAGTCCAGATCTTTTCATTTTTCCTGGGAGGGTCTAGATTATAACAGATTTTTCTTTGCTTTCAATATATAAGAAAACCTGTACATGTTTCTGAAAGGCTTAGTAACACAGTGACACCATAGATAAGCATCTCAATTTCATTTACATGCTCATTAGTCAAAGTAGTTTCATCAGAGCTCGTGTGTGTGTGCGTGTGTGTGTGCATGTGTCAACGCATGACACTTCTCATTTTGAGGTCAGAGGACAAAATACAAGAGTTGAGTTCCTCCTTCCACCATGTGGGATGTGGGAATGGAGGTGCTCAGAATTGACGTCAGTGCTCCTTACCTTCTTAGCTATCTTACTGGCCCTAGAATGTATTCTTATGAGGATTAGGTTCATTTTTATTTTTTGCCACACACCAATGACAGTAATTTAAAATATCGTGCTTGTATAAATATGCAGTCATAGCTGAAAACTACACATCTAGATGAGTTTTGTTTAGTAGATCTTTGATAGTCTGTCAAATGTTATGGGTCTCAAATTCATTCTTTTTTTCTTATTTTGGATCTCTATTTTCTATGTTTGATTTTTTTTTAGTCTAGACTCCTTTACACTGTGTGATATTATATACTTAGCTGTGCCTAGTGTATTTTTCTAGATGACACTGTTAATAACTGTATTCTTTAGGATAATGTAAGATACAAGATACCTTAGGACTATTGAAATTGAAACTATGTTATCATTTGTCTGTAGAAATATTATTTCCAGTTTCGAGCCGTGTGTATTTTCTCTCTTCATTGTTACTCAGTAGTTATTGTAACTTTCTAAAAGAGTGTTCCTAGAAATTGTGCAACTTTTGCATTTACTGACAGATGTTTCCTTTAGCATAACTATGCCACTTGTTGGTAAACTAGAAAGTTTTTCATATTCAGTTTTTAAAGGTATGTATATTATTGTCAGTAAAAGACAACACTGTCTTAAATATTTCATTTATACTGTTTCTAAGTGTTAGGCAGCACACTTTTACAAAATTTTATAGCTTTGAATACTGAAACTGTATACTAAAAAACAACTTGTATTTTTACCTCCAACCAATCCTAGCCAATCACCACTGGCTTCCTGTTTGACATATTTTCTAATTTTGAGTTTTCATGTAAGATCAATACTATAATCTTTATAAAAGAAGCTCACTTTGGTGTAATGTCCTTTAAGATTTTTTATTTAGGTGTTTTATCAAGTTTGGCTATTTAAGTTTAATAGTTTTCCATGATTTGTCCCACATGATCATCATAGTCTCTGTTCAGTAGTGGATTATGTTGCTTATACTTATATTTTCTGAATGATGAACCTAGAAATATAGGTGTGCAAATGTGTATAGTTTCTTATTTATGGGATGCTTCACTGTGTGCCAAAATATAGTCACAATGTAAAGTATTCATATTAAAATGTTGAGTATAAATATAAAATATGCTGTATGTTTTTACTGATACTTCAACCTTTTTTCAACAGGCTCAAAACCCCATAAATGTAAAGAATGTGGGAAGGCCTTTGATAGGAACTCAGTCCTTATTCAGCATCAAAGAATTCATACTGGAGAGAGACCCTATGCATGTGAAGAATGTGGCAAATCTTTTAACTATTCTTCCAGCCTTAAACAGCACCAAAGAATTCATACTGGAGAGAAGCCCTACAAATGTGAAGTATGTGGCAAAGCTTTTAACTGTTCTTCGTATCTGGGTAAGCATCAAAGAATCCATACTGGAGAGAAACGCTATAGATGTGAAGAATGTGGTAAACCTTTTACTAATTGTTCAGGCCTTATTGTTCACCGAAGAGTTCATACTGGGGAGAAGCCCTACAAATGTGAAGAATGTGGCAAGGCCTTCAGTGTCCGCACAACACTCTCTAAACACCAGAGGATTCACACTGGAGAGAAACCGTACAAGTGTGATGAATGTGGGAAGACTTTTAATGTTCACTCAACACTCTCTAAACACCAGAGAATTCACACTGGAGAGAAACCCTACAAGTGTGAGGAATGTGGCATGGCCTTTAATGTTCGCTGCATCCTTTCTAAACACCAGAGAACCCATACCGGAGAGAAGCCCTACAAATGTAAAGAATGTGGCAAAGCTTTCAACTGTTCTTCAAGCCTCCACCAACACCAACAAATACACAGAGGAGAGAAACTCTACAAATGTGATGATTGTGGCCAGGCTTTTAGCTGTTCTTCCTATCTGTATAAGCATCGGCGAATCCACACTGGCATGAAACCCTACAAATGCAAGGAATGTGGAAAGGCCTTTTACTGTTCTGTAAACCTTATTTACCATCAGAGAATTCATACTGGGGAGAAACCATATAAGTGTGATGAGTGTGGAAAAGCGTTCAGCATTTGCTCAACTTTTATGAAACACCAGCGAATACATAGTGGCGAAAAACCCTACAAATGCAAAGAATGTGAGAAAGCCTTTAATAATTGTTATAATCTAATTCAACACCAAAGAATTCATACTGGAGAGAAACCCTACAAATGCAAAGACTGTGGCAAAGCCTTCAGTTATACTTCAAGCCTTGCTCAGCATGAAAGAATTCACACCGGAGAGAAACCCTACACATGTGACGAATGTGGCAAAGCTTTTAACTCTTCTTCAAACCTTAAACATCATTGGCGACTCCATACTGGAGAGAAGCCCTACAAATGTGAACACTGTGGCAAAGCCTTTAAAAATTGTTCAGGCTTTACTAGACACTACAAAATTCATATTAGAGAAAATCCAGATTAATGCAAACGCTGTCACAAAGCCTTCAATAATTATTTATTGATAATTCAACACTAAAGAATTCATATGAGAGAAAACCTTAAGAAATGCAATAAAGGGAGACCTTTAAAAATAGTTCAGCACTTATTCAACATCCAACATTTCATCTTGTAAAGGTGAAGAAGATGGCTTGTGCCGAGCATTCTATACTTGTGCAACATCAAAAACTTACATTTTAGAGAAAACTTACAAATTCAAACACTGTGGGAAATCTTCATTAACCATGAATGAGTTTTAATCAAACATTATGCATGCATAATGACTTGGGAAAGAACACTGTCAAATACACAAAACTGATAAAAGCAAATTCTTACAGTAAGCAGCACTATATCAAAAGCACTATAAAATGCACTATATCAAGCAAGACTTTGTGTACATGTCCAATGTAAGAGACATAAAGGAATTACTACAAGAGATAAATTCCATGAATTGTATATAATTTAGGAAAGCATGATGAAATATTGCTTATCATTCATAGGGATATTCTTTAGTGTGATAGAAAAATTCATTACAGACTTTGAGACAGATCATGAATATAACTCAAGTCTGTGAGAACAGCAATATGTTATAAATCCAAATTATAACAGAGGCTTAATTTTGAAAGATGGAAAGATAACAACCACTTGGTGATTTTATCAGAAGAACAAGGCTGAGTCCTGAGACTTTATTGTTTTCTCCCAGAAACCATACATTACATAAATTTTGTAAATAAAAATAAGCAGTTCTCAATTGATAAGACCAGCTTACCAGTTCAGATGGTTCTGGACCATGGGTAGTCTGATTAACCAGAACAAGCACACACTGTACTTTGAGTTCTCAGGGCTGAACTGCCCGAATAGTTTATTGTCCATTTCTTATACCATTTCCCTCTAGAGACATACGTGCAGTTTCCAAGGCAACGAGCACAAGGGGCAAACCAGGTGTGCTTGCAAGCACGGGATTGAGTGATCACGAGGTAGAAAGCATAGGTTTGATTACAAGGTTACTGATCTCAAGGTCACTGATCATAAGGGAAAAAGGCATATGTGTAAGCACTAGATTACAATCAACAAGGTAAATCAAAATATATACAAAACATTATTGTTCTGTAGATAGCCATAAAGCCATCCTCCTACTTTGTGAGATTAAGAAGGTCTCTTTAAGTAATCTTTGACTTCGCTGAAACGAACTCCTCTGGGCTTTTTTACAACTTAGCCTTGCTCAGCAGCTGTCCCAAATGAGAATTAGCTGAAGACAGACAGCAGAACTTAAACTCAAGATCAGGGAGCTCTCCACACTCAATGCATTGTCAGTGTTGGGAATAGAATTCCATTCTGTTACAGATGTTAAAACATCTACCTTAGTGAGGGGTGTTGGCTAATCTTGGTGTCCACTTGGCACTTCTAGGAAGAAAGATTCTCAAAGAATCGTCTCTGTCAGATTGGCCTGTGAGCATGACTTGCTACATTTTCACGAGTTCAATTGATATTGGAGGGCCCAGTCCATTGTGGACAATACCACCCCTAGGCTGTGGGCCTGGGCTGTATAAGAAAGGCAACTAAACGTGAGACCTAGAGTGAACCAGTAGGCAGCATTCCTCCATCATTTTTGCTCAGATTCCTGCTTCCAGTTCTGCCTTGGATTCCTTCAATGACAGGCTGTAATGTTTAAGATGAAATAAACCTTTCCTCAAAGTCGGTTTTTGGTCTTGGGGCTTATCAAAGCAATAGAGCAACAAACTAGAACATAAGGGATCTAGGTAACATTTGAATACACTACTGGGGATCAATGGGGTATTTTGTCTGCTCCCAATTTAAATGTGCTTCATGTAATTTGGAGCACATTATCTTTTATTTTCTATCATTCATCCCCTGACATAATTACTTTAATACTATGTTTTATATAATAAAGTTGTGTCCTTTTTGACTCTTGTCTTTTATGTCCAATTCTAACAACCAATTCTAAGTTAGATCCTCTTTAGCCTTCTGGTAGTCATTCACATCGGCCAAAATATGGAATTATGAGAAGATAAACTTCAGCACTGAGCAACTCTTGAAACATGTTTTCAGGAGAAACTTGAGAATAAAAGGGAACTGCTAAAATTGCATGTAATTTTGAAATAGTTAATTTCTTATTATAAAATGGCCAACCACATACCTGAAACACACATACACACCTGATCTTCATAAAGCTCATTTCTCTGATAAATGATTGATTTTCCGTCTTTCGATGTTAATTCTAATATTATTGTTAGTCATGCATCACGAAATACATTGTCTGTAAAAGTACATAAAGTAAGATTTTTTTTTACCATTTATGTATATTTAAGAGTGTTTAATACTATTTAATAGTTTTCAGATAGTGCTTTTAGTGAACATAGTGTGATTCACAATCATTTATTATAAGATATTTTTTAAACTTATTCATCCTCTGCATTTGGTAAAATACATCTTAATATTTGATGTTTACTGCGATACTCTGTTGAGGTGAACACTGGGAAAGCTTCATATATATTAATGTTAAAAACAGCAGAAATAAAATAATCTTCCATAGCAAGTAGCAAAACTCATAATACGATTCTTGCTTTTTTTTTTTGAAAAAAAAAAAGTACATGTTGAAGAAATCGTGTGAGCACTGCAGGTGGTGTGAAGACAACTGCGCTGTCTCTCCAGAGATGACTCTGAGCTTAAAAAGAGAATTTTCCATTTCCTAGGTATCTCATTAGTCTTTGGCTGTTCATTTAATCTGCAACTACTTGTGTAAGACAGCCATTGCCCTTTATAACTAACACTCTGACCTCATTTTCTCTCTTCACTCAACCTCATCTTACAGGAAAGTTTCAATTTCTGCATGCTGTTTCAGTGTGTCTATTAGAAGAGTAACTTCATTAAGTGTTCATGGCATTCTTCCTTTTTAGTGATTACTCCTAACTGACGCATAGTAGCTAGTTGTATATGCTGTAAGATATGGTTTCAATATATTTGTAGATTATATAGTCAATAAAAGTAGCTGACATAGCTCCTCAAACACTTAAAGATTTTCATGGTCAGAATATTTAGGATCCTGCAGGCTGCTGTGTTATGGATTGCAAATTATTATTAGCTGTCAATATATTGTAGTGATATTGACTGCTTCCCATATGTATCATTTGGAGAAATAACCAACTTCTGTATATTGCCCATTTTTGAACTGGATTATTTCACTAGTTTTTGTTACGTTGTTCGCCAATGTTATCTTAGTTTACAACTGAGATTCATTTTGTATGAAATTCATCCAGAATTCTCGAGGAGATTGAACACACATTCTCCTACTGCACACTCCTTAGATGTTAGCTGCTTCCCATCAGGTAATGGTTAAGGAAAATCTCATTAGTGAAGCCTTGCTAGAAGCCCAAAATGACAGTTTCTCTTCCCTGTCCCTTCCTCTTTGCTTACATTTTGCAATCTAGAATGCTACTCTGATATCTTTCTTTGCAGTAGCATGTGGGAGAATGCTGCCTTTGTAGTGTTCTTGGGTGTGGATTGTTGCTCCAAGCATTTTGCTTTCTCATTTTCTGATTCAGTTTTGTTGTTGAGTGGGGTGTTAATGCATACTAAGCTATTTCAAACTTGCTATGTACCTAAGGATGACCTTGGAGTGCTGATGTTCCTGTCTCCAGTACTCAAATGCTGGAATTTTCAACATGTAAAACTACACTTGTCCTTATGCAATCACCTTTGGTTTGGATTTCTGATTACCCAGACCTTGAACACTTTTTTCACATACTCACTTTTTCATTTCTCATTTTAAAATCTGTCTTTTCAGAACATTAGTTCATTTTCTCTGCATCCATTATTTGCTTTTGGTTATGATTTTTTTGTAGTTCTTTGCATATCATGGATATTAAAGTTCTGTGTGATATACTTGGAATTGGCTCTGTTCTTTCATCTGTTATTCATTCTAGTTTTTCTAGTTGCTGTTTAATTTACTGTGCAGAAGCTTCTTGATTTCATGTAATCCTAAATGTCAATCAATCCAAATGATCATTTCTTATGCTACTGGAATCTGATTCCCATCCTTGTAACTTAGAGGTTTAAAATCTTTGACCTTTGATTTTTTTAGCTAAGTAAGAGATGTGGCTTTTCTTGCATTCTCCTCTATGTGGAAAACAGGTTTACCAGGTTCATTTGTTAAAGAGGTATTTTCTTCAGTCTATGTTTTTGATAGCTTTGTAAAAAACAAACAACAAAACAACAACCCTCCCCCCTCCCAAAAAGAAATCCAAACCAAACCAAAATGTGCTGTAACCATTTGGTTTGTTTCCAGGTCTTGTATTTTATTCCACTGGGTCACATGTCTGTTTCTGTGATGTGTCTTGTAGTTTTTGTTACTGTAGCTCTGTAATAATAAAAGTCGGAGGTTGGCAGTGAGTTACCTCCAACCATGCTTTTTCTACTAGAGATTGCTTTAGTTATTTAGAGACATTTGTGCTTGTGAGTTTTTAAGTTGTTTTTCTATTTCTGTGGTCACAAGAATATCTCCTTCCCTTCTTAACAATAGTTCAAAATTTTAAAAGTTCAGTCCCTTCTGAACTTCTCAAGTGATTCCTCCATTCCTCTATGTAGTTTTCTATCTTTGGAACTTTTTAGGGATACCTGAAAGAGATATTAATCATGAAATATTTTTACATTTCTTTACTTAGAGATCCTTCCATTTCTGACCTGAAATACTAAGCCATGTGAACTTAGGCCTTTCTAAGATTTTGGTTAGATCTTCCTCCTTCCTCTGTTGAACCTTATTCATGATTTGGATGTGGTGACTGAGTCTACAATTCCTCTTATGATCTCTTCATATGTTTTTCATGGGTTTTTTGTTGTTATTCCACTTAGGGGAGTGGTGGTCCTGGGTAATATATTTAGCATCTGTGGCCAAGACCCTGGGAGTAATGGGATGCTCTCTCCCAAATGGTGATGGCAGCTGGTCTAGGCATCATCCCCTTCCTGTAGAAAAGGAATGTCTGTACTGCCAGGGCCAGCCTGGCAAGTCAGAAAGTACCTGGATGGAGAGTGGTACTGAAGGGCCTTATGAGGAGAGGGAAAAACAGACACAAAGGGAAGGGAATAGACCAGACACACACAGTATCATTGAGCTCAGATGAAATGGAGCTGGTGTTTAATTTTTCTCTCAATTCTTATACCCCTTTCCTCGAGGCGCTACGTGCAGCTACAGAAGTTACAAAGATAATGATCACAAATAATGCAGCATATCAGTCACATGAGTAAAACATCTCATTCTCTAGTTAATCCTAAAGTTGGAGACTTCCTTTTTTTTCTGCTGGATCAAGATGTTTATCCTGGGAGGTAACCTGTCTCAGGGAAGCTAATTGTTTACCCAGGGAAGTAGCTTCTCTAGGTGAAGTTAAATGCTCATCTAGGACAATAGTCTCACATGATAAAGCTAGATGTTCAGCCGGAGAAGGGATACTCCTTTAGATAACCTTGACTTCCCTAAAACCAGCCTCTCTCAGGCAGTTATAATATTTTGTGACTCAGTTATGCTCAGATCTCCCAATAATGGAACTAGGCAATTTTAGCCAGAGGCTCACAGCAGAGTCTAGGCCCAGAGTCTGAAGGGCTCACCACACTGCGCCAACATCTAGTTCCTTTTGTATTCTCGGGAACATAGTCCTGAAGACCTTGTATTTAGGGTATAATTGTTTCTCAGTCCTGAGTTGGGGATAGTGGGAGAAGTTCAAGGCAGATGTCCTTGGATTTCAGGACACTGATATTTAGGAGCAATTTCAGGATCAGGAAACATACTGGGAATTGAACATACAGGATCACGGCTAACATGGAGGTAAACCTTTCCAGGCAGGTGTCACTTGTCCACTTGGTGATTTTGTTCTGCATCCTTAAAAGTGGACTTTCAGGGCAAAGCGCCGACTGAAAACCCCTTTACACAATGTGGAGTGACTCTTGTGTAGGGTGTAGACTGATCCCAACACTTCTAATCAGATCGCCCACTCCCTGAACAGGCGTCTGCTGTGTAACCTATCTACCATCCTTCAATTGCTAAATTCTTAAACAATAACAAATAGGTAGGTCTGTGCAATAGAACTAACTTCGCAAATTACAGCCTTAAATCAGGCCTCCGTTTATCTGCCCCGAATTTCCCTTGTTCTATGGATTCCTGCTGGATGGTCACCATATTCCAGCTTCCCCTCTGCGAAGGGTCATCATTAAAAGATTTAATGTCCCGTGATGTGTTTCCGAACATCTGTGTACAGAACCCGGGGAGAATTTTTAATATTTCTAACACTCTGTAGTGTAACCAGTGAACCTGTTAATCGTTGCTGTGAACGGTTCGACTCACATCCGAACACATCCGAGATTTTAAACGCATCAGCCTGACTCCCAGCGGCTCTCCGCGTGGTAACTTGGCCACCATTCTCTTTAGGAACACAGCTGGACTTGTACCCAGGAACTTAACAAATCATTTTCTCTTGCTTCCTGAAACTCGCTCGCACAGACTTGTGGGAAATGCAGTCTTGTCCGCAGTGACGACTCAAACAGGGAGTCCGGGAAGGGTGCGTCCGCCTTTCTTCTGCGCCAGTATGTCTCGGCTTGCTGAACCGCTTCTCCCAAAGTTGGGCGGGTGTCTGGCCGGGTTTAGTCTCTGGTAGCGTCTCTGACGTGAGGGTTTCCTTCGCACAGACTTCTGGGAAATGTAGTCTCTCATCCTGACGTCACTAGACGGAACTCTGGATTCAGTGTTTCCGGGTTCATTCTACGTTTTTGTTCTTCCAAATTCTGCGTCCTTCTCAAAGTAGGGAGAGTGTGGCTTGTGCTCCGCGACAGACATGGAGGTTGGTCCAGGGTGCGGCGTAACCTTGCAGGCCTGAGGGACCGTGCGGGGTGGGTAGGTCTGCCTCGCAGGAGGCGGAGGAGGGGGCGGGTGGGAGGAGGGAAGATGCTGATTTGGATGTCTGTGCCGATCTAGGCTTGGCCAAAGTGCGGGGTCTCCCATGAGGGCTGGGAGAGGGCATGTGGATGGTGCGGGCAGTGAATGGTCTGCAAGCACCGGGCCGCTGCCCGAGTCAATGTTGTGCCTCAGGGACTGGAGAGGTGGCACGGTAGTGCAAGAATGGAGAACGTGGGAGGTCCAGGATATCTAGGGCAGCTTGGCTTTTGGCTGAGTGCTAGTGCAGGAGGTGGTGATGGGAGCTCACATTCCATCCTGCCTGGGAAAATCTTGTTTCTAGCTCTCACATGACTGATGTCAAATTTCTCAGGACATCTAGAGCTAGTTGGGTTCCTGGTCCTTCCAGTATTCCATAACCGGCTTTGGACATAACCGGCTTCAGTCGACAGAAGTTCATGAAGCATGGAGTTTCTAGGACAGAAGAATTTTGGGTGGGGACTTAAGGGTTTTATGAGAAAATGGATAAGAGACAAAAAGGGAAGGGGATAGATAGGCACACAATGTATCATTGAGCTCAGACGGAATGGACTGATGTTTAATTTTTGTTTCAGTTTTTATACACTTTTTTCTCAAGGATCTACGTGCAGCTACAGCAATTACAAAGTTAATGATCACAAAGACTTCAGCAGGTATGCAATGAGGGTATCAATCACAGGGTAAAACAGTACATACGTAAAACATCTTATTCTCTAGTTAAACCTAAACCTTAAAGTAACATGACAAACATATTCCTTGCTGGAGCAGGATGTTTACCCTGGGAGATAATCTTTCTGGGGGGAGCTGAATGTTTACCCAGGGAAATAGCCTCTCTCTCTCTCCCTCTCTCTCTCTCTCTCTCTCTCTCTCTCTCTCTCTCTCTCTCTCTCTCTCTCTCGGTGGAGTTAAATGTTTACTTAGGGCAATAGCTTCTCTTTATGGAGCTGAATGTTTAGCCATAGAAGGAATATTCCTTTAGGTAATCTTTGACTTCCCTGAAACTAGCCAGTCTCGGACAGTTTTGTTTTGTGACTCAGTTTTGCTCAGAAAATCTCGCAATAAAGAAATAGGCATATAGCCAGAGACTCACAGCAGAATCTAGGCCCAGAGTCTGGGGGCTCACCACAAGTCCTATTTTCTTTACAATGAATTAAGTTTTCAGAACGGCTCACTTTGGGTAGGAATCCCTCATGTATACCTGCTGTGACCTGAATCCTCACACTCACACACTCATATCAGGCAGACAAATCCCATAGAGGGGACACGCTAAGCTTTGCACCATCTGAGCAATTACTTATCCTACACTGCCGGGTGACTTGTGTGACTTGTATACAGTAGGCTGTTCACCCTATCTTTTGTGCTGCTTTAGTAAATTGAGTATCTGTGTGCTGGAGACTGACTTACAGCATTAAAGTTTACCCCTAAGAAGCACAGGCTTCAAACTACATTATCTGAAATACCAATATTTTCTGTATATTATCTAAATATAATTAAAATACTCTTCCTAATCAGTAATATGCAGGAAACTAATAATAGGCAATATTAATATAAAATAACTAAGGTGTAAAAAGTACATTTTATTGTATCTCAAACCTTGTTTCTTACAATGTAGGAGTGATAACGAAATATGCTCATTTATAATATAGATCACACACATATACATTTAACACACACACACATATATATGTGTGTATATATATGTGTGTGTGTATGTGTGTGTGTATGTATGTGTATATCAGACCTCTGATTGAAAAGGAGACACGTGTATTCTGTGACACAAACTGTCACCTCTGCATTTGGGAGACAGAAGCAGAAAATCAGGAGTTCAAGATCATTCCCTACTTCATAGCAAATTCAAGACCAGGTATGCTACATGAGACTGTCAAAAAATTTCTTTTTAAAGAGAAGCACTTGTTTCTCTAGCAGAGAAACATTGTTCTATTCCCAGCACACACCCATGGAGGCTCCCAGTTGTCTGTAATTGCAGTTGCAGGGGAACCGGTACCTTCTGGCCTCCAGGAGCACCGTGATGTTGTACACCCACATACAAGCTGGCAAATACTCACGCACTAAAAATAAAATAAATGACCTTAAAAGATTAAGCATTGTGAGGCCTGGACAGTCAGTTAAGGGGTTCAGAGTACTTGTGTTTATGTATGCATAGAATGTATAGTGTATAATTTTCAGTAAGTATAAAATAGTATGATTTCATGAGACATTATTGAATAACCTTGGTGTTCCTTGTCCTACATCCATCCTTCTCTGTATTGACCTCCCTCCCTCTTCCCTAGTCGAAGCCCCCTCCAGTTTTCCCCTTTTCTACTTCATAGCACCCGTGTCCTGCTAGTCCTCTTTCGTGCTCCTCACCATATGATCTGGTGTACTTTCCTGGTTTCTGTGGTTACTTTGTGGTGTATACATACATCTGAGGATTTGGAGCTAGGCATCACAGATGAGAGAAAACGTGGCATTTGTCATTCTACATCAATATAGTCTTTTCTAGGTCCACGAAATTTACCTGCAACGCTCATGATTCATTTTTATTTACAGTTGAATAGTATTCCATGCCATAGGACATTTTTATTATCTATTTTTCAGTTAAAGGAAATTTAGGTTGTTTCTATTTCATAGCTATTGTGAATGGAGAATCAAGGAACATGGGTGAGCCAGTATTTGTGGAGTAGGATGTAGAGCCCTTTGGGCATATGCTCTGGAGTGGTAGCTGAGTCATATGGTGGATTTTTAGCTCTTTATGGATTCTCCATCCTTGTTTCCAGAGTTACTGTACCAGTTTGCAGTCACACCAATCACAGTGAGTGAGGGTTGTTTTTTCTCTACAACCTTGCTGGCATTTCTTGTCAGATATCTTATTGATCTTATCCTTTCTGACTGTGGTGAGATGAAATCTTAAAATTGTTTTAGTATGATATTCCTAATAGCTAAGAATGATGAACACTTTCTGCTGAGATATTTCTTGGCCATTTTTGTTCTGTTGAAAACACTGTTTAAATCCCTAGCTCGTTTTTCAGCTGTGTCATTTGTTTCCTTGGCTCTTTGTTTTTTGAGTTCTTTGTGTATTCTTTGTATTAATCTGCTGTCAGATGTGTAGGCGGCAAAGATTTCCTTCCCATCCTGTGGGTTCTTCTTTGCTCAACTGATTGTTTCCTTAATGGAACCTAAGTTTTTAGTTTTATGAAGTCTCTCTTGTCAAGCATTGACTTTAATTCCTGGGTAAATGCTGCCCTGTTTACAAATTCCTTTCGTGCACCTATATCTTTGTAGGGTACTGCTTAAATCTTCTCCTAGCAGTATTAGTGTTTCAGGTTTCACATTGAGGTCTTTTTCCCACTTGTGTCTAATGTTGTGCAGGGTGATATTTACAGGTCCAGTTTAATTCTTCTGTATGTGGAAATCCAGTTTTCCCAGCACCATTTACTGAAGGTGTCATTTTTTTTTTTTCAGTGTATATTTTTTCTTTTTTCTTTTTTTTTTTTTGTGCCTCTTTGTCAAATATCAGATGGCTGTTGTTCATGTCAGTAGTACTGGTCTTTTGGTAATCACAGATCATTCTTCAGCCCCAGCTGAACAGAGCAGTCACAGATTCGTAATTCAAATTTCACATGAAGGATCTTGAGAGAGACTTCTCAAGCCAAGCCTCCTTCATCTTCACTGCTCTTAGCATTCTTTTCTTTCAAGTTCTTACAGAATGCTCCGTCAATCTCCAAGCACTTCCAAGGCCAAAGTTGCAAACTCCTGTCACATTTCTCTCCGTAACATGTTCAGATCTGCCCCAGCAACACTGTGTTGTGGAATAGTTTTACTCTTGTGTGTTGTTTTGGTTTGATGCCTTGTAGCTGGGAAGCCAGATGCCTTGCAGCGGTGCAGGCCTTGCTTCCTACATAGTCACACCCTTGTGCTAGCCTTGAGATTCCCAACAGATAGACAATTGAAGGTGACCAGTCACAAGCAGGTCACGAGCACATCACGAGCAAAGACTCTGATCACCCCCAGCCTAGTATTATTGTGTTGTAATGAAGGCCTGAAAGATAGAGGGGGTGGGGGGGAAATGTCAGAGGGCTAAAGCAGAAGGTTTTGGGAAGAAATGAAGAATAAAGGAGGATTGGGGAGAGAGAGAATGAGGAGAATTGGGGAAGAAAGATGAAGACTCTGCCTAGCCGCCCGTGTATAGAATTCCCTGAGATTTGACATGGTTTATAATTAATAAAGAGCATTGGGAAAGTCAACGCTGGACTCTCATTAAGCGGCCGAACCTTACTTTAACACTACTGGACCCCTGGTACCAGTTTATGAGTTTAGGTTTTGTCTGCTGTGATAAAGTCCAAAGGCAGCTTGGGGAAGAAAGTGTTTTTGTCACTTCTGTCATGAAGGGAAGTTAGGTCAGGAACTCCAGGCTGGCACTGCAGGCAGAGAATGAAGTAGAGGCCATAGAGTAACACTGCAAATGGCTTGTTCTTCATGCTTGCTCTTCTGCTGCCTAGGACAATATGGCCTGGATTGGTTCAACCCACAATGAGTTTGGCCCTTCAACATCAACTAATCAAGAAAGTATCTCACAGGCTTGCTTAACGGTGGTGGCATTTTCTCTCTTTCAGTTTCTTCTTCCCAAATGACAAAACTAACCAGCACAGTTATCTGGGAGAAAGTTTGTTGTTTGAGACATCTTTTAAAAGTTCTTTTCTCTTGTCTCTTACTATGTGATTGGTTTTTAGTTGTTGATTTTGAACTGTTATTGTTTTTAGAGCGAGAGATCTCCTATAGCCCGTCTAGCCTTGAGCCTTCTATTCTTATTGCATCTACATCCCAAGTTCTAGGACTGCTGGCTTGTGTCCCCTTGGCTGGCTTCCTCTTCATCTTTCCCACTTGCTGTGTCTCCTATAGCCTTTATACCCTCTTCACAGTTCTTCTTTTGGTCTGCCTTGGCACTCCTCTTGCTGACCTTCGTGTTTTCTGAGGCCTCCTTCCACATGACCTTGTCTGGGTCTGGTCTCCTGCACTGTGTCTGGCCATTCAGTGCACCATTTTAAGCCCCGTTGCTTTTCCTTCCCTACCCCATTTCACGGTTGGCTCGACGTCGTCGTCACTCATTTTGCTTTCATTGTCTTGATGTGCCCATCTGTATTCTTCAGATAATATGGGTAGATTCTTCTGGAAGTTTGGGGATGTTCTCTTCTTTTCCAATACATTTTTTTCCTCTTGAGGTTTATGCTTTAATGTTTATGGGATAGGGTCTCACTATGCAGCTGTAGCTGGCCTTGAACTCTCTATGTACACCAGAGTAGCTTGGAACTCATGGAGAATGGCCTACCTCTGCCTCCTGGGTACTGAGATTAAAGGTGCACCACCATGCCTATGCTTATAATTTATTAATTTGTGAGTTTTAGGAAGAATACTGACCTCTGCTGGAACAGAATTTCTGGATCTTTTCCAGGTTATCCTAAGGACATGTCTAATGGCCCGTGGCCTGTATTTTCAGAGGGAGGCAATTCACTGTCATGGTCAGGTCTGAAACAAGACCAACATTGTAGACCTGATCCCCTCTTAACATTCCGAGGAGGGAGACAGAAGTTTGGAGTCTGTGCTGCAAATCCTGCCACAGTGGTCTACACGTGAGCAGGGTGTAAACCATCATCGCATCCTGACTTTTCCTGCTGTCCACTGGTTTTTGCCTGGAATTGAACTGAGGCTTCGCCCATATGACAGTGTCTGTCCAATAAGCTGCCTTCCATCCCTGTCCTTTTCTGTTTTATGCACTAGTCTTCAGTTCATCATCTTCAGTGCTGTGGTCCAGTGACACCTGGTGACTTTCTCACAAAGGTTTATTTTGGCCTGTCCTTGTAATAAAATGTCCACAGACTGCATTCAGCTTAGTGCTGGCATTGTTTTCTACTTTGATGTTTTCAATGACACCTGTACATTATTAATGGTTGTTGTAAGAGTTTAAAACCTGAGTAATTAGTATACCACAGAATACTTTGGTCTCTGTTTCAACACTGTACAGAAAATAGAAAAACCTTCTGTGGTTGTTTGAATGAAAATGGCCCCATAGATTCATATACTTTTATACTTGATCTGTAGTTGGTGAACTGTTTGAGAAGGATTAGGAGCTGTGGCCCAGTTGAAGGAGGTATGTCACTGGGGGGCGAGTTTGGGGTTTCAAAAGCCTCCCACTATCATCAGTGTGCTTCCCTGCCTTCTCCTGGTTTCTCTGTTCATCCTGGACTGAAGAATGAGCTGTGAATAATAATAGACTAGCACTTCTACCTTAACCCGTTACTTTACTGGGACTCTTAATGCTGGTTATCTGGGACTGAGAAATAAGCTGCGACGTAAAGACCAGCATCTTTTGAGGTACTATCTTTTGGGAGTATTTCCTCAGCACACGGATCTGTGGTCTGGAGGGAACAAACCTGCATTTCAAGCTAGCAGCTGGACTTGGTAATGTATGAGAATCTCCCACATGTTGTTGGTTTCTTTTTGTCATGCTTCCCTCCTCAGAGCAAGGCTGAGCTATCGGCTGCCAGCTCAGCCCCTGGGGAAGGGAAGGGCAGGGTGTGGGTCAATGCATCCTGGTGGGTCCCAGATCGGAGGACTAAGAGTCCAGGAGAGTGAATCAGACTCTCGGGAGAGGCGGTCAGAGGAACATATCTCTCATTTATTAAAGTGAGGGTGGTTACATTTATAGGGTACAGGCAGGGGAGGGTCTTTGGTACCCAGAGTTGGGATCCATTGGTGAAGACAAGAATACTGGAGTAGCCTCATTTGCTTGTGGAACTCAAGTCTAAGCATCAAGGACTTGCAAGGGCACCTTCTGCATAAGGTGTGGTCCCACAGGGAAAAGAGGAAGGTACCTCATCAGTAAATGGACTCATCCCTATGCTTCCAGCTACAGCGCAGATAAGCACCAACCAGACCACATTTCTTTGCTAATGACCTTCTGTGAAGCAGGCAAGATTTAATATTTAGTTGGCTTCTGGCCAGGGCAAAAAAGTGTGGATCCCCTGAACTCCTACCAGTGTCAGGATGAGAAAAATCTGGGGTTCAAGGCAAGCTTCGACTCGCTCTCAGCTCTAGGACAGCCCCACAACATGGTACTGGTTTTGACAGCTTGAGTGGTGGTGGAGAGCAGCTGGAACTTGGCACTGGGAGAGTCCTGGAAAAAAAAGCCTGTGGTGAAATGCAGCCTCTGTTGCCAAAGAGGAGACCCTCTGAGTGACAGGGTCATGGAAACTGATACAAGGAAATGTCAGTAAGATTATCCACCATTATCATTTTGCTTTTATCCTGGAAATTCTGAGTTGATTCAATTCCTTTGAGTGTCTACCTAGGACATAGCTGGATCATTTGGGTAGTTATACTATTATGTTTTTGAAGTCCATGGATAATGGTTTTCACCCTGCTGCTTCAAATTGCTTTGGCACCAACTGAGTATCAATGTTGCTATTACCCATGACCCTTTCTAACAGCTTTGTTTTGCCTGTTTCACATGTGAATAAATTCTGAGAATAGTCTGCAAATAGTTGTGGAAACCTCTGTGACTTCTCATTTTACCGTCACCATCAGAAAGTCTTTTGCCAAGGTATAAAAGACCCTGCAGAGAAAGGAAGGTAGAGGCTCTATATGTGTTCATATGTACATACACATATGTGCAGTGCAGCCCTGTTCAGCCACAAAGAATGGAATCTTGTCATCTGTGACAATATGGATGCAATTATGATCAGACCCAGAACAACAAGTAGCATGTGATCTCAGTTGTAGACAGACTCCAAAGAATTTGATCTCATAGAAGTTGAAGATGCATGGATGTTTACAGTGGGCCGGAACATGCGGTAGAGAGACACGGGAAGTACTGATCAATGGGTGCACAATGAGTGCACAAAGGGTGATCAGTGTGTAGGAGCAGGATGCTTAGGATATTATTACCCAGAATCGTGACTGTAGGTAACAGTTCTGAAGTGTGTATTTCAGAAGCCTGGAAGACAGGTTTCTGAACATTTAAATGAGAAGTAATTCTTTTGAATAACATATTTACACTTATTTAAAGACCATGCAAAGTATATCTCTAACATATATCTAATATTACATGGTCTTTCATTAACGTGTAAATCTCTTCATGTTTTTATAAGTTAATCGTAAACAATAAAAGTATTACTGCCTTCATAGATCATTTTGGAACTTTATACACTAAGATAAGAAAAATGTGTGAGCTGAAATACAGAAAATTTAAAGGTAAGAGAAAAAAATAAAGGTTAGTGTCATGTATTGAAAATGGTAGACCTTTGAAGAGCAGTGCAAGTGGGTCACCAAAATTTGCTTCAGGGACATAGCAGATACACAAACACCTGACAGAGAGAGGGAGAAAGAGACAAAAAAATTACTAGAATTACATTTAGAGTATCTGAAGTTTGGGTTCACATTTAGTGTATTTAAAATATTCAAAATGCTATTTTTTCTGTTTTAAAATTGTGCAAGCGTGTAAAATTCCTGCAATCCCATTTTATATCTGAACTCTTCTTTATTCTCCGTGTGGCTGCTGAAACCCATGTCCCAGGTGCCCTTGCTCTCGCTTCACCAGTGAAGTCGGTGCACACCCAGAGACCTCAGCCCATAGCTGCTGTGTCAATCTGCACCTTCATTGCATTTCATTTTCAGGATCGTGTATGCTAAGTGTTGAGAGGTACCTAGCTTCTCGCCATGTCTTTCTTCTGGGAGAATGAATGTAATGCGTGCACCCCACACGGAATGCATCTATTTGTGGATGCCTAAATTTTACATTTATATTTCATATTATATTTGTGTAAGTTTAATTACATAATTAGTTAATTATGCCGTTCTCTTTTCTTTTAAGTAGGGATAATTCAAGTGATAACAGAACTTGGTTTTGAAGAACCCAACTCACATTACATTCCAGAAGCATTTCTCGCTCTCCTTCGAGCTTTGGCAAAATGTAGAATTGCGACTGCAGCTTGTTGACCATGGTATTTATATTATTAGTTGTCCCATTTAGTTTATGCTATTTGTTCATTTTCATTCCAGGAACTTCTGTCATTCGCGGATGTGGCCATAGATTTCTCTGCAGAGGAGTGTGAATGCTTGGACCCTGCTCAGTGGGATTTGTACAAGGAAGTGATGCTGGAGAACTACAGCCACCTTGTGTTCCTGGGTGAGGATCGCGTCCACAGTGAATTCCTTATTTACCGCCAACGTGTGATGCCCTCTCAATATTGCATGGAAGCTTGTGCTTTTGATCAAGTAGTTTCACATGCCTACTTTAAAGGGAAAATTAGGAGGATTGTCATTATAGCTAAGGAACCCTTTTTCTGTTTTAAACAGATTTGTTTTCAGAGTACACATCCTTCACTGTATTGGCAATGTTAGAATCTCAGTGGTGTGAGGCTTGGAGCACACATGTTAAACAGATGTCTCGCCCCTTAGCCTCAATGCTTTTCCTTGTAATGAAGCTCAGGATCCGGAGGTTGTAAATTACTCCCGAGCTTTCTGTGTTTCAGGAAGTGTTTAAAGACAGAGTTTTCCACAATCTGATATTATCTCTTCTCTTGTCTTATAAGCACAGTTCTGGGGTTCAAATGTCAGTGTCCGGGAGAAAAAAACAGCCAAGCATCTTGTTCCCTTTTCCAAACAGGTCTTGCTTCCTCTAAGCCGTACCTGGTCACATTTCTGGAACAAAGTGCAGAGCCTTGGAGTTTGAAGAGAAAAGCAGCAGCTGTCATCCAACCAGGTAGGAAAGCCAAGCCCACCAATGACAAGTTATTTTAGGTATTATATCAAGTTTGGCTATTTATCTTTAATAGCTTTCCATGGTTTGTTTCACATGGTGTTTATAGTCTCTGTTCAGTAGTGGATTATCTTGCTTACATTTATATTTTCTGAATGATGAACCTAGAAATGTTGGTGTGCAAATGTGTTTAATTTCCCATTTTTGGGATGCTTTACTATGTGTCAAAATATAGTTACAATGTTAAAGAATTCATATTAAAAATGATCAGTATAAATATACAATGGTATATATTTTACTGATACCTCAACCTTTTTTCAACAGACTCAAAACCCCATAAATGTAAAGAATGTGGGAAGGATTTTGATAGGAACTCACTCCTTATTCAACATCAAAGAATTCATACTGGAGAGAGACCCTATGCATGTGAAGAATGTGGGAAGGCCTTTACTAGGAACTCAGTCCTTATTCAACATCAAAGAATTCATAGTGGAGAAAGACCGTATGCATGTGAAGAATGTGGCAAATCTTTTAACTGTTCTTCCAGCCTTAAACAGCACCAAAGAATTCATACTGGAGAGAAGCCCTACAAATGTGAAGTATGTGGCAAAGCTTTTAACTGTTCTTCATATCTGGGTAAGCATCAAAGAATGCATACTGGAGAGAAATGCTATAGATGTGAAGAATGCGGTAAACATTTTACTTATTGTTCAGGCCTCAATATTCACCGAAGAGTTCATACTGGGGAGAAGCCCTACAAATGTGAAGAATGTGGCAAGGCCTTCAGTGTCCGCACAACACTCTCTAAACACCAGAGGATTCACACTGGAGAGAAACCGTACAAGTGTGATGAATGTGGGAAGACTTTTAATGTTCACTCAACACTCTCTAAACACCAGAGGAGTCACACTGCAGAGAAACCATACAAATGTGATGAATGTGGGAAGACTTTTAAAGTTCACACAACACTCTCTAAACACCAGAGGATTCACACTGGAGAGAAACCCTACAAGTGTGAGGAATGTGGCATGGCTTTTAATGTTGGCAGCATCCTTTCTAAACACCAGAGTATCCATACCGGAGAGAAGCCCTACAAATGTAAAGAATGTGGCAAAGCTTTCAACTGTTCTTCCAGACTTCTCCAACACCAACAAATACACAGAGGAGAGAAACTCTACAAATGCGATGATTGTGGCCTGGCTTTTAGCTGTTCTTCCTATCTGTATAAGCATCGGCGAATCCACAGTGGCATGAAACCCTACAAATGTGACGAGTGTGGAAAGGCCTTTTACTATTCTGCATACCTTATTTACCATCAGAGAATTCATACTGGGGAGAAACCATATAAGTGTGATGAGTGTGGAAAAGCCTTTGGCAATTGTTCAACTCTTGTGAAACACCAGCGAATACATAGTGGCGAAAAACCCTACAAATGCAAAGAATGTGAGAAAGCCTTTAATAATTGTTATAATCTAATTCAACACCAAAGAATTCATACTGGAGAGAAACCCTACAAATGCAAAGACTGTGGCAAAGCCTTCAGATATACTTCAGGACTTGCTCAGCATGAAAGAATTCACACTGGAGAGAAACCCTACACATGTGAAGAATGTGGCAAAGCTTTTAACTCTTCTTCAAACCTTAAACATCATTTGAGATTCCATACTGGAGAGAAGCCCTACAAATGTGAACACTGTGGCAAAGCCTTTACAAATTGTTCAGACTTTACTAGACACTACAAAATTCATACTAGAGAAAATCCAGATTAATGCAAATGCTGTCACAAAGCCTTCAATAATTGTTTATTGATAATTCCACATTAAAGAATTCATATTAGAGAAACCTATGAAATGCATAGACTAAAGGGAGACCTTTAATAATAGTTCAATCCTTATTCAACATCCAACAGTTCTTGTAATGGTGAAGAAAATGGTTTGTGCAACATCAAAAATTTGCATTTTAGAGAAATCTTACAAATTCAAACACTGGGAAATCTTCATTAACCATGAATGAGTTTTAATCGAACATTATGCATGCATAATGACTTGGGAAGGAACACTATCAAATATACAAAACTGAAAAACGCAAATTCTAACAGTAAGCAGCACTATATCAATACTGTTGTAAGAGTGTGCTCATCATGTCCAGTGTAAGAGACATAAGGGAATTACTACAAGAGATAAATTCCATGAATTGTATATAATTTAGGAAAGCATGATGAAACAGTACTTTTCATAGGGAAATTCTTTAGTGTGATAGAAAAATTCATTACAGACTTTGAAGATAGATCATGAATATAACTCAAGTCTGTGAGCAATATGTTATAAATCCAAATTATAACAGAGGCTTAATTTTGAAAGATGAAAAGATCACAACCACTTGGTGATTTTATCAGAAGAACAAGACTGAGTCCTGAGACTTTGTTGTTTTCTCCAGAAACCATACATTACATGCAGTTGAGTGGTTTTTATAAATAAAAATAAGCAGTTCTCAATGCATTGTCAGTGTTGGGTATAGAATTCCATTCTGTTAGCGACATTAAAATAGCTACCTGAGTGAGGGGTGATGGCTAATCTTGGTGTCCACTTGACACATCTAGGAAGAAAGAATCTCAAAGAATCATCTCTATCAGATTGGCCTGTGAGCATGACTTGCTACATTTTCATGCTTGCTACGAGTGCAATTGATATTGGAGGGCCCAGTCCATTGTGGACAATACCACCCCTAGGCTGTGGGCCTGGGCTGTATGAGAAAGGCAACTAAAAGTGAGACCTAGAGTGAACCAGTAGGCAGCATTCCTCCATCATTTTTGCTCAGATTCCTGCTTCCAGTTCTGCCTTGGATTCCTTCAATGACAGGCTTAATGTTTAAGATGAAATAAACCTTTCCTCAAAGTCAGTTTTTGGTCTTGGGCTTATCAAAGCAATAGAGCAACAAACTAGAACATAAGGGATCTAGGTAACATTTGAATACACTACTGGGGATCAATGAGGTATTTTGTCTGCTCCCAATTTAAATGTGCTTCATGTAATTTGGAGCACATTATCTTTTTATTTTCTATCATTCATCCCCTGACATAATTACTTTAATACTATGTTTTATATAATAAAGTTGCAATTTAAATGTGCTTCATGTAATTTGGAGCACATTATCTTTTATTTTCTATCATTCATCCCCTGACATAATTACTTTAATACTATGTTTTATATAATAAAGTTGTGTCCTTTTTGACTCTTGTCTTTTATGTCCAATTCTAACAACCAATTCTAAGTTAGATCCTCTTTAGCCTTCTGGTAGTCATTCATATCGGCCAAAATATGGAATTATAAGAAGGTAAACTTCAGCACTGAGCAACTCTTGAAACATGTTTTCAGGAGAAACTTGAGAATAAAAGAGAACTGCTAAAATTGCATGTAATTTTGAAATAGTTAATTTCTTAATTATAAAATGGCCAACCACATACCTGAAACACACATACACACCTGATCTTCATAAAGCTCATTTCTCTGATAAATGATTGATTTTCCGTCTTTCGATGTTAATTCTAATATTATTGTTAGTCATGCATCACGAAATACATTGTCTGTAAAAGTACATAAAGTAAGGTTTATTTTATCATTTAAGTACTTCTAATAGTGTTTTATACTAGTTAGTAGTATTTATTATGCATTCATTTATTATTAAGGTCTCATTTTTTAAACTTATTTTGCTTTGTATTTGGTAAAATACATCTTAATATTTGATGTTTACTGTGATACTCTGTTGAGGTGAACACTGGGAAAGCTTCATATATATTATTGTTAAAAACAGCAGAAATAAAATAATCTTCCATAGCAATTAGAAAAACCTAGGGGTTAGGAAGAGAATTTTCCATTTCCTAGGTATCTCATTAGTCTTTGGCTGTTCATTTAATCTGCAACTACTTGTGTAAGACAGCCATTGCCCTTTATAACTAACACTCTGACCTCATTTTCTCTCTTCACCCAACCTCATCTTACAGGAAAGTTTCAGTTTCTGCATGCAGTTTCAGTGTGTCTATTAGAAGAGTAACTTCATTAAGTGTTCATGGCATTCTTCCTTTTTAGTGCTTACTCCTAACTGACGCATAGTAGCTAGTTGTATATGCTGTAAGATATGGTTTCAATATATTTGTAGATTATATAGTCAATAAAAGTAGCTGACATAGCTCCTCAAACACTTAAAGATTTTCATGGTCAGAATATTTAGGATCCTGCAGGCTGCTGTGTTATGGATTGCAAATTATTATTAGCTGTCAATATATTGTAGTGATATTGAGTGCTTCCCATATGTATCATTTGGAGAAATAACCAACTTCTGTATATTGCCCATTTTGAACTGGATTATTTCACTAGTTTTTGTTACGTTGTTTGCCAATGTTATCTTAGTTTACAACTGAGATTCATTTTGTATGAAATTCATCCAGAATTCTCGAGGAGATTGAACACACATTCTCCTACTGCACACTCCTTAGATGTTAGCTGCTTCCCATCAGGTAATGGTTAAGGAAAATCTCATTAGTGAAGCCTTGCTAGAAGCCCAAAATGACAGTTTCTTTTCCCTGACCCTTCCTCTTTGCTTACATTTTGCAATCTAGAATGCTACTCTGATATCTTTCTTTGCAGTAGCATGTGGGAGAATGCTGCCTTTGTAGTGTTCTTGGGTGTGGATTGTTGCTCCAAGCATTTTGCTTTCTCATTTTCTGGTTCAGTTTTGTTGTTGAGTGGGGTGTTAATGCATACTAAGCTATTTCAAACTTGCTATGTACCTAAGGATGACCTTGGAGTGCTGATGTTCCTGTCTCCAGTACTCAAATGCTGGAATTTTCAACATGTAAAACTACACTTGTCCTTATGCAATCACCTTTGGTTTGGATTTCTGATTACCCAGACCTTGAACACTTTTTTCACATACTCACTTTTTCGTTTCTCATTTTAAAATCTGTCTTTTCAGAACATTAGCTCATTTTCTTTACATCCATGATTTGCTTTATGTTGAGATTTTTTTTTGTAGTTCTTCGTATATGGATATTCTGGGTATTAAATTTCTGTCTGATATACTTGCAATTGTCTCTGTTCTTTTACCTGTCATTTACTCTAGTTTTTCTAGTTGCTGTTTACTTTACTGTACATAAGCATCTTGATTTCATGCATTCCCATTAGTCAATCCCTGTGATCATTTCTTATGCAAGTGAAATTTGATTCCTATCCCTGTAACTTAGAAGTTTAAAATCTTTGACCTTTGATTTTTTTTTAGCTGGGTGAGAGATACGTCTCTTCTTGCATTCTCCTCTATGTGGAAAACAGGTTTACCAGAATCCTTTGTTAAAGAGGTATTTTCTTCAGTCTATGTTTTTGATAGCTTTGTAAAAAACAAACAACAAAACAACACCCCCCACCCCCCCCAAAAAAAACCCCAAACCAAACCAAAATGTGCTGTAACCATTTGGTTTGTTTCCAGGTCTTGTATTTTATTCCACTGGGTCAAATGTCTGTTTCTGTATGTACCTTGTAGTTTTTGTTACTTCGGCTCTGTAATAAAAGTCGGGGGTTGGCATTGAGTTTTTAAGTTGTTTTTCTATTTCTGTGGTCACAAGAATATCTCCTTCCCTTCTTAACAATAACTTTCTGAACTTCCCAAGTGATTCCTCCATTCCTCTGTGTAGTTTTCTATCTTTGGAGCTTTTTAGGGCTACCTGAAAGAGATAGTAATCATGAAATATTTTTACATTTCTTTACTTAGGGAGTCTTCCATTTCTGACCTGAAATACTAAGCCACGTGATCTTTAGGTCTTTCTAAGATTTTGGTTAGATCTTCCTCCTTCCTCTGTTGAATATTAGACCTTATTCGTGATTTGGTATGTGGTGACTGACTCCACAATTCCTCTTATGATCCCTGAGACTACTCATATGTTCTTGATGGGTTTTGAAGTTGTTATTCCACTTGGGGGAGGGGTGGTCCTGGGTAATATATTTAGCATCTGTGGCCCAGACCCTGGGAGCAATGGGATGCTCTCTCCCAAATGGTGATGGCAGCCGGTCTAAGCATCATCCCCTTCCCCTAGATGTCTGCATCAACATCTACTTCCTTTTCATTTGTCAGGAACATAGTCCTGAAGAATTTGTATTTAGGGCATAGTTGTTTCTCAGTCCTGAGTTGGGGATAGTGGGACAAGTTCAAGGTGAATGTTCTTAGCTTTCGGGACACTGATATTTAGGAGCAATTTCAGGATCAGGAAATATACTGGGACTCAAACATACAGGATCACGGCTAACATGGAGGTAAATCTTTCCAGGCAGGTGTCACTTGTTCACTTGGTGCTTTGTTCTTCATCCTCAAAAGTGAACTCTCAGGGCAAAGTGCAGCCTGAAAACCCCTTTACACAATGCGAAGTAACTCTTGTGTAGGAGGTAGACTGATCTCAACACTTCTAATCAGATCAACCACTTCCTGAACAGGCGTCTGCTGTGTAAGGTATCTACCACCGATCAGTTGCTAAACTCCTAGGTATAATAACACATAGCAATAGAACTAACTTCGCGAATAACAGCCTTAAGTCAGGCCTAGAGCCTCTGTTTATCTGAAAAACACCTAAGCCGCTCCCCCTGAACTTAAGGAATTTTCTTTGTTCTGTGGATTCCCACTGGATTGTCACCACATTCCAGCTTCCCCACTGCGGATGGTCATCATCATTAAAAGACTTGATGTCCCGTGATGTGTTTCCGAACATCTGTGTACAGAACCTGGGGAGAATTTTTAATATTTATAGCACTCTGTAGTGTGACCAGTTGTTGCTGTGAACGGTTCGACTCACATCCGAATATCTCATTTTGAGAACCCGAGATTTTAAACGCAGCTGCCTGACGCACAGCGGCTCTCCGCGTGTTAACTTGGCTTGTTCTACCCATTCTCTTTACAAAAACAGCTTGACATGAACCCAGGAACCTTTCAAATCACATTCCCTGGCTTCCTGAAACTCGCTCGCACAGACTTGTGGGAAATGCAGTCTCGTCCGCGGTGACGACACAAACAGGGACTCTGGGAAGGGCGCTTCCGCGTTTTTTCTGCGCCAGTGTGTCTCCTCTTGCTGAACGTCTTCCCCAAAGTTGGTCTGGTGTCGGGTCCCGCTGGCGCCTTGGTAGCATCTCTGACATGGAGGTTGGTCCAAGATGCAGCGCAGCCAGAGGGACGGTGCGGGGTGGGCGGCGGTGGGCGGGGGTGGGCGGGTCCCGGGTCCTGTTTGGAGGAAGCCGGACTGGGGTTGGTGGGAGGAGCGAAGCTGAGTGGAAGCTGCTGTACTGACCCAGGCTAGGCCGCTGCGTCTGGGTGCGGGTGAGCGCTGGGGAGAGGATGCTGGGGATGGTCCTGCGACTGACCGCTCTGTTTGGAGGCGGCTGCCCATTGTCCTGCACTTCGAGGACAGGAGAGCTGGCCCAGTAGCACAGGACTGGAGAAATGTGGAAGGTTTTGAATTGCCCCCAGCAGGGCACATCTGCTGACATTCTGTCCCTGAGGTGTGGAAGCATGCAGTTACTTGCTGTCACTGCCTTGATGGCTGCTATTCTCCAGAAGTTCTTGGCCTATCTAGGAATTTCTGGGCCCTCCTACGCTTTATTGCCTGCCAGAGTTTTCTCTGGGCTATTGGTGGGTTGGAAACGTGATGGTTCATTCTCATTGTCAACATCTGACAACAGCCTAATGTCACTTGGGAAGAGATTCTCAATGACCTATTGTCTAGATCAAGTCGGTCATGGGGACTGCCTTGATTACATAATTCATGCGGGAGGACTTAGCCCTCTGTGAGCCTCACTGTTCCCTGAGTTCGATCCCGACTGAATCACAGTGAAGAGAGAGAGCTGAACACTAGGAAGGGCGTATGCGTTCTTTCTCTCTCCATTCTTGACTACTGATGTGACTAACTGCTTCAAGTTGTTACTGCCTTGACTTCTAGGAAGTGATGGACTCTAATCTAGAAGGCTGAGCTCCTAAAAAACCTTTTCATCCTAGGGTTTTTGTTTTGAGGGAGAGGGTGTCTGAATATTTTATTGCAGCACCTGGAAATGAGAGTAAGACAGGATGTTAGTCCCATATGCATTATTTTAGTTTAATTTTTTTAGATTTTCATCCGTGATTATTGTATTTACATAATTTCTATTTTCCCCCTTCAATTTCTGCTATTTTCTTCCATTTCCTCTTAAATCCATGATCTCTTCTTTAATTATTGTTTACACACACACACATACACACACATGCATGTGTGCATAAACACAGCCTGCTGGGTCCTTTTGCTGTTGCTTCTTTGTCTTTAGATCTAATTACTTAGGATTGTGTGACCTGTCAGAGATTCATCCCTGGAATAGACGCAAAACCCACTTTGGCACGAGACATACATATGTTACATGTACATACATGCAGGCAAACTCTACGCACAAAGTAAAAATAAATAAAACTTTAAAACAAGGTTAAATATTTCTTGTCCACTGTCGACCTGGCACAGCGGTTAAGATTGCCTACTGCTCTTGAGGAGCATCTGAGTTCAGTTCCTTGCATCCAGGTTTGGTTGCAGACAACAGGGTATGTAATGCCCTCTTTTGGCCTCCGTGGGTACTGCACTCATGTTCACATACCTACCCCATCCACACATACACACATACACATCACTAAAAATAAGTATTAAAAAAAACCAACTACTTATTTTCCTGCTGGGGCACTTGCCAGTAATATAGAATACTATATTAGTAGTAGAAGTTGCTCCAATTGAATGAGAAAGGAGTTTGTGAATGAAAGTGTACACAGTTGTCGGCTTTTAAAACATTATATACTGGGGCTATTCTATATTTATGACAAAAAATCTTTAACAATAATATGAATTACCATTACATTTTGAAACACTTTTCTGGTTGCTGTGAAAAACTATCTCACAGAAGCACTTTCCGGAAGAAATGAATCCTTTTTGCTTAAGGTTCGAGGTTAGTCCATCGTGGCTGGAAAGTCAGGTGGCAGGGAAGTGAGCAGGTGCTCACACTGCTTCTGCAGTCAGGAAGCAGAGAGAGATGAGTGTTGGTGCTCAGCTCCTTATCTCCTCTGCTCAGCCTGGCCCCCAGTCCATGGGGTGCTGCCTACATTTTCACTGGGGCTTCCCACCACAGTTAATGCGATCTAGAAACTCCATCACAGAAATACTGAGAAGTTTTTCTCGTAGGACATGCTAGAGCCCGTCGAGTTAACAGTATTGATCATAACACCTTTTTGCTCTATAAAACTGTAATTGAATTTTAACCTTATGCTCTTGTTTAATTAGTTAAGACACAAGCTGTCTTACAGCTATAAAGAGACTCGGGCCTTACCAGGAGCTACTGCATCAGAGGCTGTGTTTTCATTTCATGCATGTGTTGCAGGTGAGAAGTGTCACTGTAACTCAGTGTCACCCTCTCCTGTGAGAAATGTATACAACACGAGCATAGTCCATGAAATACACATTGTATCCATATGGGTTCACTAGGGCATATGCCATACTCTTCCTTTGCAGGCGGATAATGTATAAGATATTTGTAAAAGTATCTCATTCATTGTACTACTCTTCTTTCATCTTGTGTATAATTAAAAATTGTTTCCAACCACATATTTAGTTACGTTTTGATATTTATGCTTTCAACTATATTACTTAACTAAATTAACATATACTGTTCATTTATGTTTATTTCAGGAAATGCTGTCATTCACGGATGTGGCCATTGATTTCTCTGCAGAGGAATGTGAATGCCTGGACCCTGCTCAGTGGGATTTGTACAGGGATGTGATGTTGGAGAACTACAGCCACCTTGTGTTCCTGGGTGAGAACCACTTCCATAGTGAACTCTGAATTCACTGTCAGTATGTAGCTTCCTTCATTTGCAGAATATCTCTAATTTGTAGAATATGGGGGCTCATGCTTTCCAACAGTGAGTTTCAGATTCTTGTACTATAACAAGGATTTCATAATTTCACACACATATATACTTACCCTTATCCTCCAACCCTTTCCTTTGACCCTTTCCAACTGACCTTTCTCTTGAAATCCCTGTCTTACTGACATGTACTTTTCTCTCTGGCCCACTGCATTTGGTTCTGGTTGCCTACGTGAGCATGAGTAGGGATTTATCTGCTTAAGCATGGCAACTTAACCAGTGTCTGGACCACAGAGGAGTGTGTCTTCTTTTCCCTAACACTGATCCACAACCTTCAGATCCTCAGGGAGTGGTGGGGCTTTGTAAGCCCCTTCTCTACCGGTGATGGAATGTTGGTGGGCCCTGTCTGGTGAAGGTCATTGTAAGCGATCATTGCTGCTTTGATTTCATGTGTACAATCACCATGCACTGCTTTGAAGACAGTTCTCAACAGTACTCTTACATTTTTTTCTCCCCTCTCCCATGATGTTTACTGAGCCTTCGAAGGATTGTTACAAATGTTCATTTAAGGCTGAACACTCAGTAGTCACATATTTATAGTGCTTTGGACGGTTATGAGTCCCTTACATCAGCTAATACCAACTACAAGCTACAGCTGTTTTGATTAAGGCTGAGAACAGATCTATGGGTATAAATACACGTTTAGAAGTCATTTTGACCTCATGTGCATATTGTAAAACAACAGCTGTAGGACCTGGCAGCTCCCCAACCACAGGCTTTAAGCCAGTTTTACAGTACCAGGCATGAATGATTGCTTACCACATCATAGGCATGCCACATTTACACCCGTGGACACATCTTGCCTGTTAGGCTGATGTTTTAGATTCCGGAGTTCACAGATGCTAACTTTTCTACCCAAGCAGCCTTCGCACCACCTCCTCACCCTGTGAAGGCTGGCCACCAGAAGAAAGTTTCCAGCTCTGTTAAAATTTGTTGTCTCTTTGACCTACAACTGGAGTGCATGCTGTCTTCAGTAATTGGGTCTTATGGTCTAGTCTTTTGGGCTACCAAGAGGAATGGGAGGAGTTTGCATTGCTCTGGTAGTCTCTGGCACTCCCTGAGCAAAAATTCATAAGGAAGTATTCTACCCCTGTGCTGGGACTTGAAACAACAACTGAAACCTACGTGTTCTGAGAACAGTGGTATCCACTCATGTGGGGTACATTCCCTCAAGCTTTTAATTTATAATTTAAATTAGTTTACAAAGTAGTAGGATTCTATATGGCTTTTCATCCTTCCTTTTGGGTGGTCCCCTCTCCCGCCACTCACACGTATCTCCCCGCCCCCAGTACTGCCTCACTCTGCTTTCGTGTTATTTGTTTTGTCCCCATTGTCTTCTGTCAAGGATTCCCTCCCCAGTGGCCCCTCTCTACGGACCTGCTGGACCTGCTGGACCTCTACGGTCAACACAGAAATCAGAAATCCAAGGCTAAGATCCACACATGAGAGGGATATTTGACATTTGTATTTCTGGCTCTCATATTTACATTACTCACCCATTTACATGCAGATGGCACGAATTCATTTTTCTTTATATCTGAGTAAAATCCCATTGTGTGTGTGTGGGGGGGTGTATAATATATATTAATTAATAATTATATATTTATATAATTTATACTATATAGAATTTATAATTATATAATAATATTAATTAATTAATATATAATAATGTTATTAATATATTATTATTCACTATCCACTCATCATCCTTTGGACATGTAAGCTGCTTCAGTTTTCTAGCTACTGTGAATAGAGCAGCAGTGAACACGGATGTGCAAGGCTCTCTGCGGTAGAAGATGGATACATGTCCAAGAGTGATGTAGCTGGGTCACAGGGTAGTTATGGGAGTTTTACTTCCAGCCTTTTGAGACTCTTCCCCCTGATTTCCAAATGGCTGCACACTCCCACCACCATTTAAAGTGTGTTCTTTCCAAACATACATGCTAAAATTTGTCATCATTTGTTTTCTTGATGATAGTATTCTCACTGGGGTGAGATCGAATCTCAAGGTAGTTTTTAATCTACATTTCCCTGATGGCTAAAGATGATGAACACTTGAAAAAGTGTCAACCACTTGTTTGCCTTCTTTTGAGATCTCTGTTCATCTCTGTTCAGCTTCAGAGCCCATTAATTGATCAGGTTTGTTTCTTGTTGTTTCCTTTTTTTTCCTTCTCCTTTCTTGAGGTGTGTTACTCACGGTACTGCCTACCAGATACATAGCTTTGGATATCTTCTCCCATTCCATAGGCTGCCTTTTCATTCAGTTAACAGTTTTCTTTGCTCTTCAGAAGGTTTTTTAAAAATTTCCTGAGGTCTAGTTCTTCATTTGTTGACCTTCTTCAGTGACCAGAGTCCTGTTCAGAAAGGCCTTTGTTATTCCTGTTGAAGTTGAAATGCCCTGTTGAAGAGTTGAAAGTTGCTTTCCTCAAGCAGTTCAGAGTTTCCAGTCTTGTGTTGACATCCTTAGTCCATTTTTGACTTGATTTTTATTTAGTTTCATTCTTATCCATGTAGATTTCCCCTTGAGCCTATTGTGGAGAGCCTGTCCTTTTTTTTTTTTTGTGACAGAAGTGAAACTGACAGGCAGGAGCCTTAGTTAGGGGCTTGTCCATGGGTTTTGGTTGGAGAGGGGAGATGCCAAACTCCTGCTGTCCTCAGAGTGAGGTTTCTGGAGTTTTAGGTCCATCTGTACCCCTCCTTTGTCCTAGCGCATTTTAAGGTCCCAAACCTTCTACCTGGAATTTTAGAAACTGAGAGACATGAAGCATGGAGCATACATCTTAATATAAAAATATTTTACTGTTCAGCCTTAATTTTTGTTGTTGTCCTTGAGGTAAACCTCCTCGGATATTGAATATATTGAATATTGAATATACCAGGAAGCATTTAAAGAAAGCATTTTATGCCTTTTTTTATTGTATTTTCTTTGGAGGAAGTATTAATATTTACAGTGGTTTCAATAAAGAACAAAGACAACTCTCCAAGATGGAAAACCTGGATGACTTAAGCAGAGGGTCTCACCTCACACTGCTAACTGATCTACCTCAGCCTCTCATGGCTCCCACTTGGAGCACACCACATCTAGGTATTTTACCTAGGGGAAGCACCACCCACCGATACACACACTTTAAAGCTTAATAGAACTTCCACAGTGCACCAACCCCTCAACCTCAGCTGGCTGACATGATGCATTTTTATAGGTCAGTCAAGTATCTAGGCAAGGACTTCCCTGACCAGTGCTTAGGATGAGGGAGAGCCTCATAAAATTTCTCCATTAGCATTAAATCAATCGGATGCTTTCAACACAAATATCTCTGTAGGCAGAGTCAACATTAAAGCAACAAACGCTCCATTAATGGGCCATTGGGTAGACAATCGCTGGTGCCTCAAACTAGAATGCTTTCTGCATTCCAGAATCCACACCTAGGAATCTGGTTCAGCAGCTAAGGAAGGTGACCTCTGGCAGTGGCTCTAGCTACCAGATATAGCAGCTGTTCACAATTCTTATTACTGAACAGAAGTGCATGTAACTTTATAATATTTGAGAATAAGTTCAAATGTTCTACTATAATTTCCCCTTCCCTTATAAACACAATAGTCATATAGAAATGTGCTGACATTCCTAGAGAGCAACATATAATCATCGTGTTTGTGTTTCCTTCTAACAGGTCTTGCTTTCTCTAAACCGTACTTGGTCACATTTCTTGAGCAAAGAAAAGAGCCCTGGAATGTGAAGGGACCAGCGACGGTAGCTGTATATCCAGGTATGTAGGAATGAGCAGATCCAAAGATGCTGCAGAAAGGCTGCCACCAAAAGCTGCGTGGTTAGAGGCTCCGTTTCAGGGGAAGTTGTGTTTTAGAGTTCTCCATTAATTTCTCTTCTCAAAGAAGGACATTTTCTGACAGATATTCATTGTGCTTTTATTTCCTCAAATCTGTCCTTCCTCTCTAGTAATGTCTGCATGCATATACAGTGACCAAAGTCCTTTTGTATGTGAGGATCTAGATCATACAGACTTTTCATTGCTTTCTGTGTCCCAGAAACTTGAACACAGTTTTATTTATTTAATTTTATTTATTTATTTATTTATTTATTTATTTATTTATTTTTGAGACCTATAGCTGTCCTGGTACTCACTCTGTAGACCAGGCTGACCTCGAACTCACAGGGATCTACCTGTCTCTGCCTCCCAAGTGCTGGGATCAAAAGCATGTGCCATACTGCCCTGCAGAAACTTGTACAAGTTTTAAAAGACCTATTATTTGTCAAGCCTTTATAGCACAGTAACACCACAAGTTAAGTTTCTTTAACCACATTTACATGCTCAGTAGTTAAAATTGTCTCATCAGAATTCTCTATGAACTATTATAATGCATCTTGTATGAGTTTTTCTGCCATACACTGATTGTCAATGATTTTATGATACATTGTTCTTGTGGGTATGAGATAGCAAAAAGTTATACACAGGTAGAAGAGTATTTTTAATAGCTCACTAATATTCTTTCAGACATTTTCTTAATTTGCAATTCTGTTTTCTTTGTTTTACTTTTGTAGAGGCACCTTCATATTTGTTACTAATGTTCTTAGATGTAACTTACATTGTGTTAGGATGACAGTTTTTAGTGGCTCTTTAGGACAATGTAGGAGAAATAAAATGTCTCTGAGCCATGTGACTAGTTCTAATAAAGTTTTTCATGTATTAAATATTAGTTTTGTTTCCTTTCTTTTTTTGTTTTGTGTCTGCTTTTTTGTTTTGTTTTGTTTTGCTTGAGACAGGGTTTCTCTATATAGTCCTGGCTGTCTTGGAACTCTCTTTAGACCAGGCTGGCCTGGAACTCACAGAGATCTGCCTCTGCCTCCCCAAGTGCTGGGATTAAAGGTCTGTGCCACCACTGCCTGTCTTACTTACATGTTTTCATGCTATATGTATTTGTTCTTCATTGGATTCTTAATAGTTTTTATCGTGGCAAATGAATATTTCTGGAAGTTATTATAATTTCACAAACAATAAATTATTCACAATTAATAAATGTGTTGACTTAGTGAAACTTCTGTGATTTAAAGGTAAACGTGAAAAATTTTAAATTATTCAATAGCCTTCAATTGTTTTAAACTGAGGTTAAAAAAAACATATAACATGAAATTTCTGTCTTAGATATTTTTAATACATTTAAATTGTTATGCTTTAAATCTTTCAGAAAGTGTTCAGCTTTCAGAACAAAAGCATTTTCTTAAGAAAATAATTGTGTAATTTTTTTTGTCGATCCCATCTTTCACAGTCACCCTTCAAATCTGCTTTCTACATGGTTTCTATTTTAGACTTTTCATGTATTTCTAATAAGATGCTGTCTGTCTTGTGTAATGGCATATTTCATTTATCATAATGCCCTTAAGAATTGTCCTTATCATAAATATTTCACTTTTGCTTACCTTGAATATGTTTGCGAGTATACGTGTGTGTGTGTGTGTGTGTTGTGTGTGTGTGTGTGTGTTGTGTGTGTGTGTGTGTGTACGTACTGAGGGCTTCTGGATCTTGTGAAGGACAGAAGACAACTGGTAGGATTCAGTCCACTCCTTCCACCATGTGAGTCCCTGGGATAAAGCTCAGTTTGTCAGGTTTGGCGGCAGCCGCCTTTACCCACTGAGCCATGTCACTGTTTTGAGAATACTTACTTTTCAAATTTTGAACAATGTTTCATTGTTTGTTCAGTGAAAGTTTGTGTTATTTCACTTGTTGTATTTTTGCCTAATGCTGCAGTAGTTGTGGAATCATGCCTATTTTCCCATTACTATGTGAGTAAATTGAAGTTAGAACTGTATCTATGTATGTAAGTATCCATATGAAAGTTAAGCTTTATAATTATAGCTATGTGATTAATCTTTTATTGATACGTCCACCCTTACTTAACAGGTTTAAAACCTTATAGATTTAAGGAGTGTGACAAGACCTGTCCTTGGAACTCACTTCTTATTCAACCCAACAAAATTCATCCTGGAGAAAAACTTTACAAATGTGATGAATGTGGCAAGGCCTTTAACGTTCGCTCAACACTTTATAAGCACCACAGAATTCATACTGGGGAGAAACCCTACAAATGTAAAGAGTGTGGCAAAGCTTTTACCTGTTCTTCAAGCCTTAACCAGCACCATAGAATTCATACCGGGGAGAAGCCCTACAAATGTGAATGTGGCAAAGCTTTTAATAATTCGTCGGCCCTCACTCAGCACCAAAGAATTCATACTGGAGAGAGACCATACAAGTGTGAGGAATGTGGCAAAGCCTTTAATAATTGTTCAGCTCGTACACGACACCAAAGAATTCACACTGGAGAAAGACCCTACAAGTGTTCACACTGTGGCAAGGCCTTTAATTTCCCCACGTCTCTTTCTCAACACCAGAGAATTCACACCGGAGAGAAACCCTACAGATGTGAAGAGTGTGGCAAAGCCTTTAACTGTTCTTCACACCTTAAACAACACCGAATCATTCACACTGGAAAGAAACCCTACAAATGTAAAGAGTGTGGCAAAGCTTTTAACTGTTCTTCAAGCCTTAACCAACACCGTAGAATTCACACTGGGGAGAAACGCTACATATGTGAAGAGTGTGGCAAAGCCTTTAATAATTGTTCGGCTCTTACCCAACACCAAAGAATTCATAGCGGAGAGAAGCCCTACAAGTGTGAGGAATGTGGCAAAGACTTTTATAATTGCTCAGCGCTTTCTCGACACCAAAAAATTCACAGCGGAGAAAGACCCTACAAATGTGCAGACTGTGGCAAGGCCTTTATCTTCCGCTCATCACTTTCTCAACACCAGAGAATTCACACCGGAGAGAAACCCTACAAATGCAAAGAATGTGGCAAAGCCTTTAACTGTTCTTCACATCTTAACCAACATGGCAGAATTCACAGCGGAGAGAAACCTTATAAATGTGAAGAGTGTGGCCAGACGTTTATCTGTTCTTCATACCTACATAAGCACCAGAAGATTCATACTATTGAGAAACTCTATGAATGCAAAGAATGTGGTAAAGCCTTCAGCTGCTCTTCATACCTTAAGTATCATCAGAGATTTCATGCTGGAGGGAAATCTTACACATGCAAAGAATGTGACAAAACCTTTAGGTCTTCTTCATACCTTAGGAACCATCAGAGATTTCATACTGGAGAGAAACCCTACACATGCAAAGACTGTGGCAAAGCCTTTGTTAATTCTTCAAGTCTTCTTGTACACCAAAGAATTCACACTGGGGAGAAACCATACAAATGCAAAGAATGTGGCAAAGCCTTTAGGTGTTCTTCATATTTTAAGTATCACCAGAGACTTCATACTGGAGAGAAACCCTACACATGCAAAGAATGTGGGAAAGCCTTTGCTAAATCATCATGTCTTATTCTACACCAAAGAATTCATACTGGTGAAAAGCCCTACAAATGTTCAGAATGTGGCCAGGCATTTATCTGTTCTTCATATCTGAGGAAGCATCAGAGAATCCATACCGGTGAGAAACCATATACATGTGAAGAATGTGGCAAAGCTTTTAGCATTTATTCAACCTTCATTCAACACCAGAGAATTCACACTGGAGAAAAACCTTATAAATGCAAGGAATGTGATAAAGCATTTAATAATCATTCAGCCCTAATTAAACATCAAAGAATTCATACAGGAGAGAAACCCTACGCATGCAATGAATGTGGTAAAGCTTTTAATAATAGCTCAAGCCTTATTCGACATCAACGAATTCATACTGGAATTGAAACCCTAGAAGTTCAAGAAATGTGGCAAAGCCTTTAGTAATAGCTCAACTCTTAGCTCCAAAAACTCATATTAATGAGAAACAGTGGAAATGGAAAAAAGGTGACTAGTTAATGAGTGTTCTATACATATATGATATAAAAAAAACCATGCATGAAAGAAACTAAGTTCAAATAGTGTTACAAGTCTGTTATCTTCGTGTTTTAATTGATAGCAGAGAATTTTTATCGGGGAACTCTACAAATATAAATAATGTGTTGAGGCTTTTAGTGAATGCTTGCTTCTCATCCATGAATTCATGTTTCATAGAAATCTTACTCATTCATTGACTTTGGAAGGAACTCTGTATGATATGTATGAGCCAAGTAGTTATGCTGGAAGATACTATGTAAACATTGTGTAGCAAGGCTCAGACCTCAGATCCTAATGGATATGAGAATTACTGTAGGTGACAAATCCTATCAATATACAGAATTATGTAAAAATGAAGTAAATATTGCTTATAAATTATAGGACATTATTTGACATTATAGAAATAAATCATCACAAACACAATTATCATCCACACAACTCATCTCAATAAAGATATGACTTTGTTAATGAAACCATATTTACTGTGTATCTTCATGTTTGAAAACTGAAGTTAGCACAACTGTCAGACTGTGTCAAAAGAACAAGACTAGTTCCTGATTGATTTTAGTCTAGTTTTGTTTTCCGCAGAGAACATACAGTAGATATAAAATAGTTATCCATGAAGCTTACTTCTTTAAATAAAAAAAGTTTGAATGGCTCATAATATAGTGTTACTGTTTTTATTGGGTAACGTATTATTTTATCGTAGACACTAAAATATTCCACCTGACTAAGAGAGGTATGTGATATATTTCAGTTGTATACTGCTGAGAATTATTTGAATAAATAGTTATTGTATCCCAAATGCCACTGTCTTTTTAAATGATTTGGAGGATATCATTCCATATGTTACATATTTGTTTATCCCCCTTCTTGTGGCGACTAGGAATTAAGGAGTTTTTGAAAAGTAATTATGTCCTAGCTTTCTGAATTTTGAATTGAATTTTGAAATTATATATATAATTTTGATTAATATATACATATATTTATATATTTAAATATATATGTATATACATATATAATATATAAATATATATATAATATATATATACACACACATAGAAAGAGTGTGAGAGAGAGAGCCATGCCGCACTTTTGACCTATAAAACCCACTCACATTTTGATATTTATTACATTGTCTGAAATATCCTACTCTTACAATCAAATAAACTTTAGGGATGAAGAGAACATTAGAAGCATCGTGTGTATGTACATGGCTTTACATAACTGTAGCTGGCCTGATTGGCAGGAATTGATATTTTCTAATAAAAACACTGTGTTCCTTTCTTTGCCTTTCAAGCTATTGGTAACAGTGATACTCAATAGAATTTCCCCAAGAATATTCTGCTTGGTGAAGAAATGGCTGAACCCCCGGGGCATCCGGAGAAGGGACTTACAGTTTGTCTAATAGTTTACAGGAAAGACTATCCCTGCAGGAGAGACGTGGCGCTGTGTCAGTGGTGGGCAGGGGACCACACCTCGGCCAGACTGCTTAGTTATGTGTCCCTTTTGCCTTGTGTTTAAACCATTACATTAGAATTCTGAAGATGGACTGGCAAATTATTGGATCTCTTTTTCTCTTTTCAAAGTGCAGCTGCATTGAATACATCTTTTTTTTTTTTCACTATTAATTTGGCTCTTACTTGAATTATCAGATGGGTGGCAGAACGTAGGTAGTTGAGACACAGGTTGTAATTATTGAAATAAAGGGTAATTATTGAAATAAATTTAATTTTGAAATAGTTGCCACTCCCTAGGAAACTACAAACCACATTAATTTTTCTGAAACAGATACAAACCTCTCTCTCCCCACCTCCCTCTTTCTCTACTGAAGTTTCTCCAGATGACATGGTTACTGGCTTTCCTTCTCTTGATGCTAATTCTCATATCTTATATGAGAAATCATGCATCACCTAATATATCTAATATATCACTTTGTCAAAGTTCACAAAATGTGATTTGGCCGGCTAAGTGCTTTTATGAATATTTTAATGTTACTTAATGGTTTCAAAAATTAGTTTGAAAATTTAATTCCAAAGTTTCCATATGAGGATACATTGCCTTTCATCACTATGTATTCATATTCTCTCTCTCTCTCTCTCTCTCTCTCTCTCTCTCTGAGACACAATTTCTCTGTTGTAACTCTGGCTGTCCTGGAACTCACTTTGTAGACCAGGCTGGCCTCGAACTCACAATTTTTTTAATTTACTTTTTTTTTTTTTTAATGTGCATTGGTGTGAGGGTGTCAGAATCCCTGGAGCTGGAGTTACAGATAGTTGTGAGCTGCCATGTGATTGCTGAGATTTGAACCCGGATTCTCTGGAAGAGCAGCCAGTATTCTTAATCCCTAAGCCTTCTCTCCAGCCTATATTTTTTTCAATGCAACAATTTAAGTCATTTTTTTACTTGTTCACCGTTTGATAAAGTACATCTTAATATTCAGTAAGTTTACTGAATCAGTTTGTTCAGGTGAATACTGGGAAAGCTTCATATATCATGGGGTTCTGTGGAAATATGTATGGAAGGAACACAGATATATGGCAGAGGGGTTAAACAGGTTTGGGAAGTTTCACAGGCACCAAGGACAGGGAGCGTAGAGAGATCACACCGGGGAAAGCGGGAGTAGCACAGTTAAGCTGAGGCATGGTCAACTGTGATGAAGTGGAAGCCTGGGACATGGGTGTGCAGAAAAGACAGATTATTTTCTCTCGCTGATCTTAGGAGAGAAGAATTATTGTAAGAAAACCCAGTGAGACATCTCTCCAGCAGCTGAGGGTCTTATGTGTGACAGAGTGTGAAGCCTTGACTTAGGGGATTTCAGGGTTATTTTCTGTGTTCTTAGCCTTAGGGTGTGTTAAAAAGGTGAAGTTTTGTTACAAAGGAAAACAGGGTTGATGATCTGTCTTTTTCTTTTCTTTTTCTTTTTTTAAGAATCTATTCCAGGAATAAATGACATAGGATCTGTTGTAATTCCTACTATAAATGCAATGGTTTCCCTTAAGATGTCCATTTAGGGTGTCCGCCATATGTTGGTATCAGGAATGAGTTCCAGACTCGTAACACTGACCTGACTTAGGTGTGCTCAGATGGGGTGACCCTATGAAGAGAGGGTCCTGACTTCTGAATATGAAACCCAGTTTCACTCCAGATCCAAATACTCAGACCAGATCCAAATTGCTCAGACCAGACTGTCCTTAAAGGAATACTTACTTGCAGACTTCATTTAGTTCTTAAGCAATTTCATACATTTATATAATGCATTATGATTACTTTTTCCCTTATCCTTTCTTATCTCCCTCTCATGATTATTTATTGTTCTCTCAGCCAGATTCATGACTGTGCTGGTTGGTTTTGTGTTTCTGTGTTTTTTAAATTTTTTGCCAATTTGACACAAACCTAGCCATAGCTGGAAAGAGGGAGAGGGAATCTTAGTTGAGAAAAAATGCCTCTATAAGATTGGCCTGGAGGCAAGTCTGCTGAGCTTTTAAAAAAAAATAATGATGATGATAATAACTATCACCATCATTATTATTATTAATTATTATATAATTATAATAATATAATTATTAATGATTGATGTGGAAGGACTCAGCCCACTAAAGCTGGTGCCACCTATGGACAAGTGGTTCTGGGATTTATAAAAAGGCATACGGAACAAGCCATGAGGGCAAGCCAGTAAGCAGCATTTCTGCTTGGCCTCTGTTTCAGTTCCTGCCTCCCATGTTTCTGCTGTGCCTGACTTATTTCCTTGATGAACTATGATATGGAAGTGTAAGCAAAATAAACCCTTTCCTCCCCCAAGTTGCTGTTGGCAATGATGTTTATGACAGCAAGAGTAACACTAAGACTTTGGTACCAGAAGTGGGGTATTTGTGTGACAAGCTTGACCATGTATTTGGCAGGATTGTGGATAGGTTTTGTAACTTTGGATTAGAAAAACCATCTATTGTTTAGAGCTTAATGAATTATTTTTGGAACTTAGAAAATAATGTTATGATCAGTGTATATGATGGAATTCTAGCTTTATAAGATTTAAAAAGGAAGTTTCAAGAGTCCCTTTAAGACTTTGTTAGGACCATTTGATATTTTGAATTAAGATTCTGTGGTTCTGGTTAACTGAGGTTGAGGAATTGCTTGTGATTAGTAAGAGACAAGATCTACTAAAATGAAGCCTTTATTTTGTTTGGGTAGTCAATACTAATTAGTTGGGGCTAAAGAATCAGCTGTGATTCAGAGGAGACCATGATCAATGAAGCAAAATATTCTGGTTAATATTTCCTAGGAATCAGCACACAGAAGTTGTGTTTAGAGGTGGCCAAAGTTATACCTCATGCTGACAACTGAACTTCGTAATGTGTAAGTTTCCCAGGTGGTACTAGTTTTCAAGGCATGAAGGGTTCATGGAAAGCAGCTGAGGCTTCACACTGTGAGAAGCTAGGAGACACCACTGATGAAGGTGCAACCTCAGTTGCAGAAGTCCCATGATTGAAGGGGGTCATAGAAATGGAGGCTTGACATTATGTGTCAGGGACTGGGGCCCTGAAGAGAGCCAAGAGAAGCTGTTGGTGAAGATTCAACCAGTGGCAGCACAGACTCCAGCATTTTGTGGATTCCAGGAACCATGGGATGACCACTGAGGAACTCTGGAGAGGAGCCGCCCAGGACCGACAAGTAGTGTGTAGTGTTTGTAGTAGTAATAGTAGTATTTGCTATGTATGGTAGAGCCAGAGGAAGTGTAACTCCCAGACTGTTGGGAGCCCAAATGATTGCCAGTCCCAGACATCAGACATTAAGCTATTTTACACTGTTGGATTTGGGGTTTGCTTTGATTTGATTGTGACTGGGTCTTGATTCTTTTCTTTTGGAATAAGAAAGTATTAAATCTGTTTTTGACTTTTAAGATCTCTCAGTTGAGAGACTTTCGATAATTTATAGAGACTTTGGAATTTTAGACCGACTTTAGTTTTTTGGAGATGCTTTGAACTCTGAAAGAGACTTTGGATGTTTTAAAGAAACTTAGACTGAAATTTTAAATGCTGTTCTCCCAAGCTGGGGTTAGATGTGATGCTGGACAGACAGAATTGGGGTTTACTAGAGGTATATATACATGATGCTTCTGAAGCTCCTAATTCCTAAAGTAGTAGTAATAGAAGGAGATATATATATATATTCACATGCATACATATATGTATATATATATGTGTATATATGACTGATATATATCATATAATATATTAATCATATGGTAAAATTTGATAAGTAGCTAAATATTTAGGGATTCATTTCCCTGTGGCAGTCATGCATACATCTGTTATTTCCCACAGGTCCCTTGCTAAACTTACATCTTCTTTCCTCCATGTATGAACCTAGCAGCACAGCCTAGCCTTGTACAAGGATTTATCAAAGCACATTCCTGCGACCTCTCCTCACCCAACTCTTGCCTGAGTGTGTTCCAATCATGCCTCAGGCAATATCTTCCAATGATCACCCTGACCTCCAAATACAGCAGGCCCATTTTTCTCCTCACTGAAAACAAATATCACTTCATGAATGATGTCATTGACATTCTGATAGGTATTGCGTTGTGGCTGTAGATTGTTTTTCTGTACTGTGGACATTTAACACTGTATATTATTCTAGATTTTCCCCCTCTCTCCTCCCCTCCCTCTCTTCCTCCCTCCTCCCTCCTTCCTCCCCTTCGTCCTCCTCCTCCACCATCACCACTTACGCATGCATTCACACTCTTACGGTCTTGTTTAGGTTTTCATGTTGTAATCATCAATCTGCATTGTGTCATTGCTAATTAACACAAAAATACCTAATTACTGGTATTCAGTATGAAATCTTTTAATCTTCAGGGAAGCCTGAGTTCACACGTACAGTAAAATTTTATTTTAAATATTTGTTGAATATTTATATTGTAGTCATACAGAAATCTCATCAAAGGGCATTTATAACTATGGCCCTTTTTGCTTTATTAAGTAAAATCTGCCTGTAATTTAAGGAAATTGTTAAGCTGCCCGCTACTGTAGGGTATTATTAGCCACACTGTGGAATTATATACAATTGAGGAGCTTTATTCTGCTGTATTCAAGATCATAATGTCATATCAAAGTGAAAGAAAACTATTTTTATTACTACTGTCATGAAGCACCTGCCTATGCTTCCTATTGCTTCGGAATGGAGTTTGTAGCCCAGCAAAGACCATCCCTCTTCCTAGAGCTGTCTCTCCCAAACATCCGTATTTGCATGTATATACCAGAACTGATGTTAACATAAGTATAGTAGCAACACATGAGATGTATTTACTGTCTAGCACGTGCTGACATCTAGTTGACCAGTAAAGTGGAGTGGTTTATTTTTTGTTTCTAGCCATTATCCCTCTCCTTTGACCTGTCATCATTGCACGTGACCTCCTCGTGTGCACTAGAGCACACCTAACCCTGTGCTCAGACACATGCATTCGTGCTCACACGTGTATGTACCACGCACTGCAGACACTTCACAAAAGGAAAAACTGTCAGCTGAGCGCCAGCACTCATCTCTGCCCGCTGACTGTAGACACAGATTGACCGTTATCTTGTTGCCACGCCACAGTGGACTCTGTGTTCACACGGAGCGAAAGTAAACCTTTCCTCTGTAAGAGGCTTGCCAGGCATCTCATCACAGTAACGAGAACTGTGATTCAAGGACGTTACTATAAACGTGCGTGGTCACACCCAGCTGTCGTCTAAGCACTCAGAAGGTAGAGACAGGAAGGTTGGGCACTCCCAGCAGTTACCCTGCCTCTTTATTTCTTTCTGTGCTATTTATTTTGAGAAAAGTTCTAAATTACCCACCTAACCTTGAAATGACTCTGATGCTCACACAGTCCCGTGGTCATGTGATCCTCCTGTCTAAGACTCTTGAGTAGCTGGGAAAACTAGCCATGCATCATGAGGCTTAGCTTCAAACTCCGTCTTCAAAGTGTCAGCGATATATTTGTCTCTTGCTTTAAAGTAACATTGAGTCAAGGTGAATTTTCCTTGCTGTAATAAGATTATATAGTAAATGGATTTTAAAGAGACTTGTACTTTTAATTTTTGAGGTACTGTCTGTGTGTCGGGGGGGGGGGTCAAGTCCTGAATGTGTATGAGTACAGGTGCTCACAGTTGTCAGAAGCGGGTGTTGGATCCTTCAGAGACGCCTTTGGTTAACTCTCACTCTGTTCAGTGCCTGAGGTTTCTAACTGTAGTGAAACACTATGAATGTGAAGGATGTGGCAAGGCCTTCAGTTTTCACTCCACACTTTCTATGCAATAGACAATCCATACTGGATACCCACCCCCCTGCCCCAAGCTTAGGCAGGACCCTAACTCACTTCAGAAAGACAGAGGGCACAATGAAGTTTCTTTTAGTCAGGGAAGAGAGAGGTTCATCCAGACATAATATGAGTAGAGAAAGGGTGGGGTTACATCTCATGATGGATGGCTGACCTGACCCTTGAGTGAGACACATGTACTCCATTCAGGACCCTAACCCCCCGCGCCCCCACCAAACACACTGGTTTTGTTACACGGGAAACATTTATTCACCAATTTGAGCTGCTGGGTTTTTTTTTTTGTTTGTTTGTTTTTTTTTGTTGTTGTTGTTTTGTCGTTAACTTTTAAAATTTCTTTAAAATTTATATTTATGTGAATGGTTTTTTTTTGCATTATAGGTGATTATAAATTGCCATATGGATACTGGGAATTTAGCTCAGATCCTCTGAAGGGGAACCTAATGCTATTAGCCACTGAGCCCTCTATGTCTCCAGCCCCGTGTAATGACGTATGTAAGGAAAACTAGAAAGATAAGAATATATTTCCAGAGAACCCAGATAGTGATGAATTTTGATTAAAATAAATATTTTCATCTGTATTATCTTATTCAATTCTTTTTGTTTGTCATTTTCCTCCATGATGTGTATTAGTGAATTTTTATGGTCTGCTCCCTTTGGGGAGATTAGTAAAGACTTTACCCTGAAGACATGCTATTAATAGAATGTGCCATTAGGAAGAAAATCTATTCTGCCTAAGTAAACAGTGTTAGGGAAGGAAGCCCCTTGCCAGAACCCATGAAACATCTGTGCATGTACCATTCATTATATTGTTTGGTGTTACTGCCATCTTACAAATGTTAATAAGCTACACATTCTGACACTTGTTTTACAAGGTACTCAGAAAGGGAGATCACACTTTATGGACTTCCTGGCTCTAGTAGGGGACTAGGTTTACTGATTCATTCTGTTTATTGTGAAGAATGTTTATAACAACAACCCTAACAATTTAAATTTTCACAGTAGACTTCAGTTTTCAACTTGGGCAGGTAGGAAGAGAATTTATGTTACTATAAGAAGTTCCTGGGACAATCAATTCATAAAGGAAAAAAAAAAAGGGTTGTGGTAGTTTCAGCCATTTCCAGTTCATGTTAACTGGTTCCATTGCTCTGTAGCCTGTGAGGAGGTACCCTACTATGGTGGGAACAGATATCATTGAAACCATTCACCAAATGACCATGGAGGGAAGAGGGTTGGGTTCCCCTTTCTGCATTAAGGATATAGTCACAAAACCCTAAAGATCTCCCACTGTGTCCATTTAAGATTCCCATGACCTCTCAGTATTGCCATGCTGAGGGCCAGGCCTTTACTAGATAGACCATTGTGGGCACTTTGTGGGCCCAAAGTATAGAAGTCACATAACCATAAGCAGGCAAGAATGGGGCCAAATAAAAATTAGTGCCTTCCCATAATTACTAGGAGACTGAGCACATGGGCAAACAATGTTGAACTTAGAGGAAGACATTTTCAGGGTGTGATAAGAGCTGAGCATTTCCCCCTTGGGATATTGCTGTTGTATGTCATACAAGCTGGGTTGAAGATTCAGTCACAAAACATTTGATCAAAGTCTCCCTATTACTCTTGAGTTCAACTCGTTAGAGTCCACATGTAAGTGGCATCATGCAGTAGCTTATATTTTGTGTGTCTAAGACACAAAAGAGGGGGAGAGGGCATGATTTTCATTCTCTAGACTCATTCATGAGTTTTGTGACTTTCCCTGAAGAGCACACAAACAAATGTCTATTCACCACAGAAAGAACGCTAATATAAGGTCAAAGAAAAGATTCCATCTGGGTGTTGAGTCAATGGATTTATGGGGTTACTTACAGAAACATAGCTGACTCAAAGGCAGCTGCACCACGGAGAAGCCTACCTTAGCATGGGTCTCAAAACCCTGGTACTCTCTGCCAAGATTGCAGGCAGCCCCCACCACAGAGATTTCTCTCACCCAGCAATAGTGTAGTGTTTTGATAAACATGAGAAGGGGCTTTGTTAAATTCATATCTTTATGAGCTTTCTGAGTCAAGTAAGCTTCACTTCTTAAGAATTATGAACCTCCATCCTCTCTCCAGGAAGTAGAATATCGATTTAGAGGAAATAGTGGCACAACACCATTTAGTGTCTGTGTTTTCTACTTTTTTATTTTTTTTTGCATATGAAGGAGTGATTGAACCTCAAGTCTTTTTTGTTTTTTGTTTGTTTGTTTGTTTTTAATGTTTTGAGACAGAGTTTCTCTGTGTAACCCTGGCTGTTCTGGAACTCATTCTGTAGACCAGGTTGGCCTTGTACTCACAGAGAGTACCTGTGAGTGCCTCTGACGCCCAAGTGCTGGGATTAAAGGTGTATACTACTACTGCCTGGCTTGTGTTCCCTAGTTTTAAAGACAGAATAATATTCTATTGTGCATGCATATTGTATGTACATATTGCACATATAATGCATTCTATTGCAGGCACACACACACACACATACACACACACCATTAAATTACTTATGAACACTCAGGTCATTTCTGTCTATTGGTTCTAGTGAACATGGGAATGAAGACATCCTTCTAAGAAAATGATCTTATTTCTTTAGGGTCAAGCCAGCAATAGCTTTGCTGGCTTGTATGGCAGTCTTTGTTATCTTCATTTTGAGAAATCACCAATGGTTTTCCACAATACCATTCTAACTTAACATTCCCACTGGCAGTGTTTAAGTGTTCTCTGCATTCTCACAATTTGTTGCACTTCAAATGCTTTTTGTATTTTATTTTAATTTATGCATAACTATATATATTTATGATGTACAGTGTTATAGTTAAGTACTTGGGGACCATATATAATGATTAGATCAGGTTAGTTGGTTGTCCTTCACCTCAAACAATTATCATTTGCTTATATTAAAATATTCAAAATATTTCCTAATGACTTTTGAAATAATAATAATAATGATGATGGTGACTTTTGAAATTTTAATCAATTTATGGGAATTATTTGTGCTGTGTTGGACAGAAATGAATGAAAATTGAAGACACAAGAACTTTTAAGGTACAGCTAAAGCAGAGCTTAGATGTGCATTTGTAACTTAAATTAGAAAAAAAAGATGTATCTGAATTCTACCTTCCATCTTGAGACAATTAGGAAACTGACAGAAAATATTACAAAAAAGTAAGGAATTGTTAAAAAAAAAGTAGGTGATGAATGAAACTGAACAATAAACAAAAGAGGAACATCTGGGAAATCAAGACCTTGTTATGCTGCCTGTGTCTCTGAGGATCACAACTGGAGCCAAGAGTAAGACAAAACCTTGCTTGGTAAGGATTGCAAATGCTGTCAGTCCCCACACAGCTGAGGTCTAATCAGCATTCTCAGCAGGCCTCAAGACCATTTCCATACCCTGGGTTGTAGAGCTCAATACCAAAGGTAGAATATTAACAGTGAACATGCATCAGTTCTCACATACCTGAGAGTTTAAACAGTAATCCCATGGCCCCAAAGACCACTTTCAGACTGCAGAGTGAGCTAAGTAAGAGCAAATTGAAAAATAACATTCATAAATGTGACTACTTTAAACTTAAAAGTTGCTGTATGGCAAAAGAAACAACAGAGCCAAGGCAACCTAGGAATGGGCAAAAGTATGCACAGACTATACATCTAAGAATATATTAATTTCCAGAATAAAGACTAATAAACTCAGTAGTATGGAAGCAAATAGTCTAACATAGTTGGGCTGAGTAGATTTTTTTCACACGCAAAAAATTACCCAACAGCTATATAGAAAATGTTCAGACTCATTAATCATTAGGAAAATGCAAATAGAAGCCACAATGAGATATTATTTTACCCCAGTGAGAACAGCTATCAAAGAGAAAATAAATAAAAACAGGTTAGATGTGGAGAAAGAGGAAGATTTTCATGGAAAGTAAATTATCATAAACATGAATAATTGTGTAGATGTTTCTGAATAAAATTAAAACAGAGTCACCATATGATTCAGATACTCTACTGGATGTATACCTAAAGAAGTTAAAGTCAGCATATCACAGAGATAGTTGTACCTCCAAATTATAATGCTGCACTGTTCATAGTAGCAGTGGATATGGAGTCAGATGCCCATCTATACATGAACAGATTTAAAAATATGCTACATATACAGAATGGAATTTCATTCAACAGTTAAAAAAAAAAAAAAAGAACTCATGACCTTTGCATGAAAAGTCACCGTTAAGTGAAATAAGCCAGACTCAGAAAGGATATATTTTATCTCATGTATAATCTTGATTTTATACAAAAATATATCCTGTGAAATTATACTATGTATAATTGTAATAATAATACAACATATAACAATATATAAAACATAGAAAGGAGCTAAAGGGAGACAAACAGGAGTAATGGGTAGGAAAAGACAACTGTCACATATTTTCTCTCATATTACAGAGTCTAGATTTCAAGCTGTTTCTATCTATGTGTTTGGACATATATAGGAGCATATGAAAGAAAGAAGGCTGTCTGGGAGAACAAAGAGGACTGTCAGAAATGGGAAGGGGGGCAAGAGCATAATGATGGCAAATTTGAGCAAAATGCAGCAGGGCATGCATATAAAAAATCAAAATGAGATCAAGTAGTTTTCATGCCTACTAAAAATTAAAATGTAAAAGTTATAGGAAAAAAAAAAAACTACTTCACAGTCCAGATAGTTCATTGCTAGTGGAACTCCCAGAGGAGTCAGTATGTGAAAGTGTGATGGCTAATCTCTGTTGTCAGCTTGACAGCATCTGGAATCAACTAAAACCCAAAAAGCTAGACACACTTTTGAGGGATTTTGCTGACTGACTCATTTGAGTTGAGACTGTCCATCCTAAATCTGGACCACATCTTCTGGTAGCAGCCTGCACAAAAGGAAATGGAAGAAGGAAGCTTTTGCTTTTTGCCTGCTTGCCCTCGCTCTTTCTGGCAAGTTTATCTGTCCTCCTCCTGGACCATTCCTTCACTCTCAACCTACTCTTCAGAATCCCAATGTATACTGAAGACACCCAGCCTCATGGACTGAATAGCTACCAGACTCTTGGCGTTTCTTTTGGGAGACAGCCACTGTTGGACTACCTGGACCACAATCTCTAAGCCACTCTAATAAATTTTATATATAGATATATTTTCCACATAATGCATATATACATATATGGCATTTAGTATAACATATATACATATAAATATACATATATGGCATTTATTATATATATATATATAAATTTATATAGTAAATCCCACATATATATTTATTGTATCAGTTCTATTCTTCTAGAGAACCCTAATATAGCAAGGCATAGCTGTAGTCTTCACTAATTACAAGAACTATTCACAATAGCCAGATTATTAAATCAACTAATGCCCATGAACCACTGAATCAATTTTGAAAAAAAGTGGCACACACATACACATACAGAATGGAATGTTATTTGACTAAAATGGTATGAAACTCTGTCACTCATGGCAATATGGATGGGCCCAGAGAACATTGTGTTAAGTCAGAAGTACAAACATTGAATGATTTCATCCATGATTAGAATCAAAACACTGGATCGTATAGCAGTTGATAGGAGCATAGTGATTGCCAGAGACTGAGGAGAATGGTGGATAGGAGGGGGAGTGAGAATCATCTGTGATTGGTTAAGACAGTAAGTTCTCATTCTGTAGCATTACAGTGAATATAACTAATAGTAACATACATTGTATGTTTCAAAACAGAGAAATTTGAAAATACTTTCCATTAAGAAATAGTACAGTTTTAACAACAATGAACAGTCTAAATTCTCTGAGTTGGTGACTGCTTAATTTATCCATGAATCAGAACAATGGAAACATCACAAATTAATCAAAATAATTTCATGCTTTGAAGGAGTTAAATACATTTTATAAAAGACAATACAGAATGATACAATAATCATTCTGTATTGACTTTTATAAAATGTATTTAATGATGATGATGAGAGAGAGGTGGGGGAGAACCAACAGCTACACATGATGTGGACCAAGAATTTATGGGCTGTGAATACGAAATTCCATAACCAATTTGAAATATTGCTTGGCAATTTCCTCTGTTAGACATGTATTACTCAGTATTCCCCAGAAGTTCCATTCTGATGTATGTACTGAAGTGTATTGAAACCTAAATAGACACAAAATACACTGGAATTTTATAGTAGCATTGTAATAACTGCCTAAAGTTCAAGATTTGTGAATACATTGAATGGCTTTTAGCACGTGAAAGGAACAAAGCAAACAATTCATGAGTGATGCTACTAACTCAAAGTGATCTCCGAAGGAAGCACATCTTATTAACTCGTTTGCATTTCCTCATGGAAGAAGCTAAGCTGTAGGTGGAAGAGAAACTAGCCAGTGCTTTTCAGAGGTTGAATGGGGAGGAAAAGGGAATGGGCAGAAATTCTCAGCTTGACTGAACCTTACGGGGCTGTGGTGAAGGAATCAGGACTTTCCAGCTCTACAAATGATGAAGTCAAATGCCAGATGGTGGGTTTCCACATAAAGCCCAAAAGCCAACTAGGGCATTAGGAAAAACCACGTGTTGCAGATTGTGAGAAATGAGTGACCCGTGTTACAGTTTCACAGTGTAGTTTTACCCTGAGAGAGGGTGGGAAGACTGTGGGAAAACAGTGCTTTGTATGAATTCTAGACGAAGAGACACAAAAAGAGTAACACAAACACTGTTTCCTGTTGGTGAGTTCGTTTTTCTCAGGGTTAAGCCTCAACTATTCTGAACCTCGTCTCAATGCATGTTAGAGGTTACACTGATACATAAATTATCATAGAAAACATGAGTGTAATATTTCTTGATTTCTCATTGACTGATGAAGAAGTTAAGAGCAATCCAGCTGTGTGGGAAAAAAGAAACACAACAACCCCTTCCCCCATCTAAGTATAGCCTCTCTTGAACTTTCCCTCTCTCGTTGTCCCCACTGACTGTAACTATGATTCTCTTCTCATTGTTGACAAGATAATCTGTGGTGTTTGTCTTCTTTGCTTGGCTAACTCATTTAGCCTAGTTTAATTAGGGTAGGATAAATATAAGCAACCCATATTCATCATGGTGGCTGCAGATGTAGTTCTTGAACTACATCTGTAAGTACAACTGGGTAAGTACTAGCCCAGAGTTTAATCCCAGCACTACAAATGCATCTCTGTTGTGGGAGTTTATTTTTGGTTATGTATAAAATAATTGTTTTGTGCACTGTTGGTAAAAGTGCAGCCTTGGTAGCAGTTGAAGGCCCAAGAGGGGTCATGCAGCTAAATTGAAGCATGGCACCATGAAGAGAGCCTATGATAGGTTATTGGTGAAAGTGCAGCCCAGTTTGCAGCAAAGGACCTCAGCAGTTTTGGAGATGCAGTACCATGGGGCAGCCACCAAGAACAGCAGCAGCAGTGGAGGGGAGCCAGGAGGATAAGCTGTGTGTGCTGCAGAGGGCAGAGCCTGAGAAGTGACCCAAACCATTTGGAGGAGCCCAGAAGATCGTAAGTGAATTCCAGATAATTGGATGTTGATAATGTTTTTCTGCTATTCAAAGACATTGTGAAAATCTTGATAGATGTTTGGTTTTGTTTGGTCCTATGAATTAGCAACTCTTGTGATTGTTCTTCTTGTAAATAGTTTTTCTGTTGTAGTGTTAAATTGTGTTGCAGAGATAAAGTAACTTTTTTTTTTTGTCTTATACAGAAAGGGGGAAATGTGGAAGTTTATTTTTAGTTATGTATAAAATAATTGTTTTGTGTACTGTTGGGAATAGGACTGCCCAGGTCTTGGCATTTGGTGTTGTCTGCAGGTGTTGGAATTCTGTGGGGGATGTTTGATTAATCATGATCTGCACGTGCAATCAGTAGAACATCTGAGGAGTTCTTTATCAATAAAAGCACCTGAGCTGAGATGCTCACGGTTCCACTGTCCAGTATGGATTGGCCATGATAGTTGTTCCCTCTGCTAAGGTCTGGCAGGGTTTGCAACTATGAGAATACTCTCCTTGTTGTCCTTAGTGAGCTATCATAGCAGCATAACTACTACACATCTCTATAATGATTTCAAGATAGAAGAGGAGTTTGAAGTGTGGATATACTGGGTTGATTAGATAATATGTAAATAAGTCAAAATACCTCATCTTATGTGTCAATAAAATATATAAAAAAATAAAAAGTTTATTGGGCATGGAAATAAAGCAACCAATGGGGGAAATCCTGGATTTATCTGTAATGCTCCTTCAAGTTAAAGGTATTGTGAACTTTAAGTGTGGTTAACTCTGGTTTGTTTTTACCCAGCTTTCCATCTCGAAATCAACAGATGAGTGTGCATATCCAATTTGGGATACAACAAACCTCTGTTCAGTGAAAGGAACCAGAGCCACTGGCATCTAGAAACAATCAGCACAAAACCCTGGATCTTGGTTTCTTTGTAATGATCTCCAACATAAGATTCCTTAAAGAAAGATCTGATTTTAGAATTATAAAAAGATCAGTGAAAGTCTGTTACAGATTATCTGGTGGTCTAGAAAGGTGTTCAAAAAAAAAAAAAAAAAAAGAGGGAGATGGGGATGGAGGAATGTCCAAAGGATACAAGAATGACACTTGGGGACATAACTGTGCTGCATAGCCTTTGGGATAGTTTCTTCCTATGAAATGTGTGGCCATTGTGTAATCAGGAAGCTCTGTCCTCAAAGACAGAACCTGTGGAAACTAAGCCAGCATCACCTTAATCCTTCTACAAGGACAATGTAAAGTAGAGACACTGTAACCGCTGAGCCTGTGACAGCACCCTCAGGTCTACACTTACAGGCATAGTACAGTTGGGAACGAGGTACAAAGTGACATTAAGTTTTATGTAAAAATGTAATCTAAAACTTAAATATGCTTCTTGCTAAAATACTATCTTCTATGGATCTGATTTGTGCCTCTTCTGACACAAGGAAATCATAAAACAGATATTACCTTTGAATCTGAAACAAAAGTTGATGGAAGAGAGATACATGAGTGACTCTGAATGTAATACTTATTACTGGAGAGGCATAGAAGATATGCTGGCCAAACAAGGCAAAAATAGGCATGAGCAGGCCTGCCTGCATGATGATGTCATGTTTGTGTACCTGCATACACTTATGGAATTATATTTTCTGAAAAAAAACCATACATAAAAAGGAACTATATTTTTGTTTTGCAACATGCTTTCAAAAGAGTGATATGAAATAAAATCTCTGAGATTATTTAGAAAAAAATCCAGAATTTATAGGCCCACTTAACATTGAAAAGTTGCAGAATAAAAAGAGTAGAAGAAACTTTAGTGCAATTTGCTGTTTGTGGATGTGTGTAGGTTTCTTTACAGCATGCTCTTGAGAGTGGTTTATAAAATTACCTAGCATGACTTATGCTTACTCATTTGCTTTTTAAATTAGAAAGGAATGTTTAATGAGTTAACCTGAACACCATAAGTAATTTTTATGAGTATGGAAAAATATTTGAATGAAAGATTCATTTTTTTTTTCTCCAGCACTTGAGAACAATAAGATTGCTATGACTTCCAGGGCAGCCTGTGCTACAAAGTAAAACCATATCTTTTATTTTTATTTTTATTTTTTTTTTAACTTTTGAGTACATTAACTAGAAACCAAAGACACTGGAAGGATTTTAGCTAAAGATCTAAATTATTGAAAAATTAAGGTTTAAATGGAAGAATGCAACACTAGGCAGCAGTGTCTTACCAAAGGCTTCCCTCAGCATTCAGCCAAACTACCCCGTTCCATGCTTGAGCTTTGAGTCCCAGCTCTTTGCGGGAAAGAAGTAGTTCAGAGCCAAGATACTTGGTCTGGGTCTAGGGTAGAGAGAAAGCAAAGCACCTAGAGATAATTTTTCAGTGGGATGTTAAATGATTGACTGTGGCATGATATTTACTGAAGAAATTCGAAGCAACTTTTTGGAAACACAGACTCAATCATTTTATAAATAGGTTGACAATATGACTTATAAGTCAATCTGGAAAGGGAGACAGGATGTAGTTGTGCCAGGAAAATTAAATGTGTAAACTGGTACTTATTTTAGAATTGATCTTCAGAAATGAGCATTTCACACTCCCTTGTGTTGGTACATCAATGATGACACATTTCTATATCACACATTGAGAATCTGCAGAATGTGATATGCCTTATTTGTGTCAATTTCATGCTTAATGCTACAGACCTCTGTATAATTAAGTGTACCCAAGTTTGTCCCCTTGCCTCTGTGATGTTATTCTGAAGGTAGAGACCATTGTAAAAGAAGTGCTCAGTAAACAACCCCAATTTGAAACATAACATTCAAACTCACATGTTTTTAGTGACTTTCAAATGGACCAGGGGTTACTTAACTAGGCTATATGCATCAAGCCTTGGGTTTCATTCCTCAAACAAAAATATTTTTATTTTGTGATTTATAAATAAGAGATTTTCCCTCTTGATGGGACATTCTGGTTCCTTAATTCTCAAAGACATGGTGCTTGATTAATGAAGAAGATACTATCCTGTTTCTACACCAATGAAATATATCCCTTGGTGACCTTTACCAGATGTATGTGCTCATAAAGAAATTTGTTAAATTTACCATATATCCTTGTACTTGGGGGTTAATAATCCCAGCTCAAGACTTTTGCACAAGTCTAATAGACACAGAAGTCAGAACATTTTCCAAGCCCCATTTTCCTCTTTTTGATGAACTCTATCATGAGTCATCATAGACTGCCATGATATAGTGGTAAAATAATGTTTCTTGTTTGTTTGGTTGGTTGGTTTTTCCTCCTCCTCCTCCTTCTTTTTTCTTCTTCTCTTTTGGTTTTTTGAGACAGGATTTCTCTGTGTAGCCCTGGCTATCCTGAACTTGCTCTGTAGTCCAGGCTGGCCTGCTTCTGCCTCCCAAGTCCTGGAATTAAAGAGGTGTGCCACCCCTGCCCAGCAAAAACAAAGTGGTTTTAAAAATGGATGCAGAAGAGACTAAGTGGAATTGTGATGTTGTTGTCCATTAACCTCTCAGAAGTGAAAGGGAAGAGTACCTGTGGAGTTTGGAGTATGTTCTGTTTTCAAGTAACTTTTATGAGCACAGCCCCCTGTAGAACCCTGCACATGTTTATCCTTGATTATGGTTATGAAGACAAAACTATCTGCCTTAGAGAACGTGGGGGTAGCAGGAACTCAAATGCCTCATATTCCCAGCATATACATAGCACAGGGAGGCCATCTCTTTGAAACAAACCTGGGACTGTGACAGAAAGAATTGGTCCTACACTAACTAACATAACCTGTCCAGTGACCTCAGGGAAGGTTGAATCAGGTCTGAAAGTTTAGAAGGGATCATTTATTTTTATCATGTCACATCATAATTGCTTGTCATGCTTAGTCTGTGTCAAAATCCATGAGGCAGATTGAAATTTGTGTGTCAAGATTATGTGTTTGCTCATTCTGAAGACACTGCTGTGACCACAGTGACACGCTTTAAAGCAAGGCCAGCCAGTTCTTAGTCACTGTCTGGATTTTGTAGCCATTTCTCCTCTTTGTGTTAAAATTCTAGGATTTGTCTGGATCCATATATCTCACTCCTAATCCCTGCCCATTTGCTTGTTCTGTGACCTCCATGGCCATTTACAAAATGACTTCATTACCAAATGTAACCAGACAAGAGGATGCCAAGAACATATTCTTCACAGATTTGGGGACAATTGGTATGCGGGGTATGCTACATACTACAGGGGGCTTTCAATGCCCCACCAAAGTCACCCAGCCCACCAGTGCTACACAACCTGGTTGTCGTGGAGCTTAACACAGCCACCTCTGCTCCTGGGAGGAGCTGGACTCCACAGACCACTTCATCACCATGAGTAGAATTGATTTCTGTTTGCACAAAGTACACAGAGAGTTATTTCCCTTTAAGTAAACTGCCTTTAAACACTTGAAAATTAATGGCTATTATTTTTAAACAACAAGAGAGTTTACTTCATGCTTAGCACACATCTTCAAAGCTTTTCAAACCATGAAAATTTAAGAAGGGTTAAGTCTCCCTTATTAAAAAAATAATAGCTCATAACTTGATCACACTGGAGTAAAAGAAAGTCCTTTAAATAGGCGAGGAGTAAGTGGATAAGGTCATCTCAGTATGAGATTGGGACTCTCAGAAAAGAAAAAGCAGATATTTCATGTTGATAATTCTGAACAGGCTAATAATGGTTTTTCTGCAAATGGAAAAGCAAGTTAGAATAATTTAATATAGAAAAGACAGTGTTCTTGTTGAGATTTTAAAGACTTGTGAAGCCAGTTTTCAAAGTTCTGATTGATTTTTTTCTTACTATGCAAACAAGTGTGGCACTCATTCTGAACTTGGATGCTCAGCTTCTCATTCCGGCTGGGAAATACCACTCCTGTGTTCTCAAAGCAAGCTGCACATCTTACGTCAGTGATTGCTTTTCAGTGATTCACATCAGCATTTAAAAAGGAATATGATTAAAAATTTGGGGCATAAAACAGTACAGGTACATACCTAAGCATATGCATTGGCTCCTAATGGAAGTTCCTACACAGAGAAAAAAAATGATTTTCACTTCCAGATTATTATGGAATATCTGATTTTGCATTTTGCTTCCTTTACTGGATCGTTGACCAATCTTATTGTCTTAAATCAGCAACTGATTGAATGAAGGTGAAAACAGGGGTTCTGATGAATGTGAAAATAGGTTACCAATTTTTCCATCATTAATTTTTAAAAAAGGTACTAATTTGTTATTTTCCTTTGGGCTATAAGTAATGGAGCTTTATTTCTCTTATATAGCCACACTTTACATATTTCTCAAAATAACTTGTTTTTCATCTTAAAATTATTAGGTCTAGACTATATTTACTGATTCAAATTAGATAACAGGTGTACAAATAAATATGATGCCTCTGAATCTCAAGTACACTAAAGCAATTGTCAATTCATTCTATATTAGTTTTCTGCCGGGACCAGCATGGCTGCACAGATGGCTGCTTGACACAGATCCAGCCTCTGGTGTGCCACCTCCATACAAGACATCTGGCAGTGGCTGCTCTACAAATGGGCCTGCTGTTCTTTATGTGCTGTACTTTTCTTTTTATCTCTAAGGCTTCCTTTGTTCCTGTAAATGGGACCCAGGCCAATGCCTCCATGTGACCCTACCCTCTTGGTGGTCCCTTGATAAGGAAGAAGGCTGAATCTAATGACCCTGAAATGGAAGTCTTTGTGAGTTCCCTAAAAGCTGTTGCCCCTGGGTCAGCCTCACTAAATACAAGTCAACTAAGGGACAAGATAAAATTGTGCATGAACTGTTCCTTAAAGAACTTTTCAGAACTGTATGATGTGATCAAGTTCAGGGACAGTAATTATACTACCGATCCTGTGTTTCCTGAACTGGCTAGGGTTTACAGGAAGCCCCAGAAAAAAGAAAAATGGATAGTCAAGGAAAAGAGTAAGAGGTGCTGTTAATGCTAAAGAAATATATGATCGGTGTTTGGATAGATATAGGAAAGAATTAGAAGAACTAGAGGAAGCTTAAAATCTATAAATATAAAATTTCTGACTAGCACCTTTTTGCCCTTCTGTCTGTTTGATATATGTGGAAACCTAAAGTAGTGCACCCAGCGAACTGCCAGTGTTGGAGGTTTTCTGAGAAAAGAACAGGTTTATGATTAAGCTGTTACAGTGACAAATGTTCTTACTCAGTGTACCAACTGTGGGAATTTGGGGAAATGTGGCTATGTGATTTTTCCGTGAAGTTTTGAATGTGTTTGACCTTGTTGAACTGTTAGATTTGCAATGAACTTTTAGTAAATAAAAGACTGGGCTGGCTCATGTTCAGTAGTAGTAGAGAATCCTTAAGTTCTTATGCTCTTCTGAGATGACTAGCTGTCAGCTTGTACCAGCTTTTGACTCTTGAATCAATTCTTCACGATGCTCCCAGGCATCCCTTTCTCAAGACCTCTTCAAGCCAAGGCTGAACCTCAGGAAGTTTTCTGTTACAGTGACAAAAACATAAGAGATAATCAACTTACAGTAATGAAAGATTTTTGAGGGAGAATTTTGACTTTGCAATATGGCAGAAAGGAAGATGCTCGGATTTGGAGAAATGACAAGATCACAGACCGGGACATAAAGTCTTTGAAGCAGACATTCCTGTCAGAAAGAGGGTCAGGGAATTGGAGCAGGGATTTCAGTCAGGTAGTCCCACTTCAGAATAAGATGAGAGACTGCAAATTTGTTCCTCAAAGAAAATCCATGTATCCTAGGTTAGTTGGGCATCTATAATAAAATACTCACTCCCCTGAAAATAAATATCTTAAGAGAACAGAGATTTATTTTTCAGTTGTTAAAAACTAGAAGTTCAAGGCAGATTCAATGTCTAATAAAGACTTGCTTTTCAGGTTTCTTCTGTTCTTCATGTGGTGGTAGGGTAAGAGTCTCTCTGATATCTCTTATAAAGTGCTAATTCCTCTATGAGAACTCCACTTTCATAAGCTAATTGCCTACCAAGGGTCTCAACTTGTAATGTAATCACTATGGAGATTAGAATTTCCAAATATAATTTGGATGGATGTCAGTGTTCAGATCACAGCCTGTCCCTTCAGGGGTGTTTAGTGGTGTAAATCTACCAGAATCTTAATGGAATTTTCAGCTCCCAGATACAACAAAGTAGACATTTTGCCTTTGATGGAAACAATTACTTATAATCCTGGATAGTCCAAGAGTCTCTGTGTATTTGAGCATATATCCATGCACATGTAGATATGCAGGTATTCTTTTGTAGTTACTAAGCTCCATGGCATGGCATGTACCAAATAGCTCATGTACCACCACCAATGTCATTCAATGCACTTGACTGTCATATACGGTAATCACTTACAAATATCCCCAAACATATATTTTAGGCTTTCTCTTTTAATAATCATTTAATTTAAATATTAGTAAAAGCAAATGATAAAAACAGTGGATTACTATGTTTTTCATTAAAATACATCTCAAATAATGTAAATACCCCCAATACCATATATAACATGAAAGAATGTTAACGAACAGAACTACATGACCCAAATATTTGATGACTATGTTTTAGCTTTCTAGGTAACACTCAGGCGTCATGTAAGCATCTATGTGAACACAGGTTCCCAAATGTACCCACTAGGGGCTTGAAGAGTTTCTTGGCGGAGGAAAACAAAGTCTCTATTAGTCATGTTAGCAATAGTTTCAATTCTTCTGAGATTATAGTCACCAACTTCGGAATGAAAATAGTTGTTTATGCCTTGGGCAAGCTATTTACTATATGTGTACTGTTAGACTGCATGCTTTCCTCTGCCTTGAGGTTTGTTCTGTAAACTGGAGCAAGTAGTGTATTATCTCTGAGTTAGTACAGGCAGCACTTAAAGCAGTGCCTGGAAAGTTATAAATGTCCTTTCAGAGTTATGTACGATCATCACCATTATTTCCAATAACTGAGTAATAACTCAAAAAATAACGAACAGAAAAGAATAGTTATTAAATAATGGTTATAAGATTAGTGAATAAATAGGAATTCTATAATATTTCTTCATTTTTTTGTTAAAGAAAAATCAATTAGTGTTATTGAGTTACTTTGCGAGGACTGCTATAATAAAGTACTACACACTGGGTGGTTTAAGCCATGGAAATAAATTGTGTCATAGCTCTGGATCCTAGAAATCCAAAGTCAAGCTAAGCTGTCCATAGGGTTGGAACCACTGGGAAAATATGACAGCAAACCTGTTCCAAGCTTTTCTGAAGCTCTTGATGGTTTTCTGGCATGCACTGTATTTCATGGCTTCCTTAAAGCAACATCTCTTTGCCTCTATCCTTGATAGCCTCTATATTGAGTCTTCTCCTTTTATAAAGAAAGAATCTCCAAATCTGATTATGTTCTGAGGTGCGGTGTTTAGGGAGTTATCATGTAAAAAAATGTAAAAATATTTTTAAAAGATTTTCATTTTTAAAAAAATATTTATTCTTATTCTATGTACATTGATGTTTTGCCTGAATGTATATCTGTGTGAAGGTGTCAGATACCCTGGAACAGGAATTACAGACAGTTGTGAGCTGCCTTGTGGGTGCTGGGAATTGAACCTGGGTCCTTTGAGCCATCTGACCGCTGAGCCATCTCTCCAGTTCAAGATTTTTATTTTTAATTATATACGTGTGTGTGTGTGTGTGTGTGTGTGTGTTGTGTTGGGGAGGTTGCCCATGTGAGTGTAGATGCTCATGGAGTCCAGAGGAAGCTGGAGTTATGAGCGGTTGTGAGCTGTCCCACTTGGATCCAGAGAACCAAACTTGGGTCCTTTTCAAGAACAACAAGTGTTCTTAACCTTTGAGCCATCTCTCCTCTCTTAGCATGTGAATTTATAAGGGATATAATTTTACCTGTAACAACTGTGAGTCTGTACAATTACATCTTTGCTCTAATAATCTCACTACCCGCATTTTTCTAGTATGTATATCCCATGTAAAGTTTGTCCTTCACTGTATGCTTTCCACAGCTAACCCTCAATTTAGACTCCCAGTGATTCTCAATCTTCTTAATGCTGCAAGCCTTTAAAACAGTTCATCACGTTGTGGTGACCTCCAACCATAAAATTATTTTCATTGCTACTTCATAACTGTAATTTAGCTACTGTTATTAGTCAGAACATAAATATCTGATAAGCAGATGGTCTTAAGAGACACTCTGTGAAAGGGCCATTTGGCCCCCCAACAAAGAGTTGCTATTCACAGGTTAGAATCAATGAAGAGGTAATGGCTTCTTCTGTATTGTGGTATTTTGTTATTTTACTATTTATTTATTTATTTATTTATTTATTTATTTATTTATTTATTTATTTATTTATTTATTTATTTATTTATTTATTTATTTATTTATTTATTTGAGACAGGTTTCTCTGTTGTAGCTCTGTTATCCTGGAATTTACTCTGTAGACCAGGTTGCCCTCGAACTCACAGAGATCCATCTGCCTCTGCCTCCCCAGTTCTGGGGTTAAAAGTGTGTGGCACCAGCAGCCAGCCAATATTTTGTTATTTTAACTTAAAATATTTTTAAAGTTATTTGATTCTTTGATAAATAGTTCAAAAATTGCTAATAAAATTAGTAAAAAATAGTAAAATTGCTAGTGTAAACTCAGTTCTCACGTCACCATTATTCCAAATATAAATAATACAGTCTTAATTATAAATGATAAAGAAGTTATTCAATAATGATTCTAGTTGACAATCAAAAAAATCAAGTGGCAAAGCATGTATTTATATTAATGCAGTCATACCTTTGTAACTTAATGCCTGCCTATCAGTGCCTTCCCTCTATTACATTTTAATCTATTTCTCTCTCTCTCTGTATGTATGTGTATGAGATGGAGTTTTTTCCCCCAGTGATTGATGTATTCAAGCTGAGAGCTAAAGTCATGTTAAATACTGAACCTGGGAGAGAATTGCAAGCTGAAGGGCAAGAGTGGAAGGGTTTAAAGAAGCTTGATGGTCAAGTGTGTGTGTACATGGAGGGACACTGCGCTGAGTGAGAGGATGGAAATGAGCTGCTGAGCTAGGGCTCAGGGGAGAGAGTTCTCAGAGTTCAGGTTTCACCCTTGGGCAGCAAGAAGTTTTTGTAAAGACTTTAAGGGAGGATACAATCAAATTAGCAACGTAAAGTTCTTAATGGCTCTAGACCTCAGGGCAAGAAGGGAGGGTGGATGAAGAGACTTGTTAGGAAGCGTCCAAAAGCAGACTGGAAAGAACCAAAAGGGTCTTTCTGGAGGCAGGGCCAGTAGAGAGAGAGTAGGGGAGCAGAGAGAACTGAGGAGAGCTTGCTAAGAGACAGGAGTGTAATTCTATGTCCCAAAGGACTAATTATTTTTTCCTTTGGTAGAGATGCTAAGTAGCCAAGCAGTACATGACGAGTTGTAAAGAAAGTTGTAAAGAAAGTTGAAGATCAAAAACTGAAAGTAATGAAGATGCCAAAGACTTTAGGCAAAAAAAAAAAAAAAAAAAAAAAAAAAAAAATCAGATCCTTCAGGACATCTGATCACACTCCCAGAAAGTAAAGGGCAAAAAAGAACTGTTAAAACATTTTGAAAAACATTTTTCTGAGGCTTACACACACACACACACACACACACACACACACACACACACACACACACATCCTGCAGGATGCATCTCTATGGAAGAGGTTCCTAAATCCTCACCACACACACAAACATCCTGCAGGGTACATTTGTATGGAGGAGGTTCCTAAATCCTAAACAAAAAGAACTTCTTTTTAGACACATCTAATTTGACATTAAATGTTTTCCTCTCTTTTTGTGTTAGTGACCTACTCTACATCACCCTGTAACCTGGGGGCCCCTCTGCTGAGAGGCACAATAGTATGTGTCTTCTGGGGATCTTACTTCTTGAAAAACTTCTAGAGCCCTTGAGTAGTTCACAGGAGATGCACTTCTACACCTGTCTTTACAAAGGCATCCTCTGTAAGCATAAATGCTAAGATTGACAAAAAGGGTATTCAATTCTTGAGACTTTATGCTGCCAAAAATGTTTTAATCATGTAAAGTAACGGAATTCCCATGGGGCATTCCCTTCAGTATGTGCTGAGATTTGGATTACTTTGTTAAATGTTACACAGAGCACATTCAGTTACTTATTAATAAAACTCTTTTTACTAGTCATCACCAAAGGCCCCCCCCTTTTTTTAATAAGGAGATGTTTATGAAGTTTATGTTTTATGAAGCTAGAAATGTATGTTTCAAATTTTTATTTGTTACTATTACTGATGACAGTTTTGGTTGATGGGATGCGTCTAATATTTTAAATACACTTCTGGGCAAGTGTGAAATAGCCTGTTAAATATATAAATATGTTTGATATTAAATGGATTTCTCACAACTGCAGGTGGATGTGTTTCATGCCTACATTGCTGGCAAGGAACTAGAGCTAGCGAAGTCAGTTCCCTCCTCTGAGTGTTCAGATGTAGTTATGACAGCAGATAGAACACCAGTGTGGGTTCTGACTAATTGCTGTGCTACCGTGAGAAGAACTTAACTGAAAATCTGTGCTACTGAAGTGTAGGGCCTATAAAACAGGGTGCTTCAATTCTTCCTAAAAGACAGACAAATGAAAAGCACATCTTTTAATCAAACATGCAAAAGTAATATTTATGTGAACTTTAATTTTAATGCATCTTTAATCTTGTGCTTCTATATAAGTTGTATTTTAAATATTTGAAGTAATTACCATAGCATCTTGTATCATTTATAATGCTGAAATTTAAATATATAAGAAAAGAGTATTAATATATGAATTAAAAAGTGGATGAGGTATCTGGAAATGTGGGTTGCTGTTGAGTGCATTTGACTATTTTTGAGCTATGATTTTAACCAATCATGATCAGTTATTGACGGGTGTAGTATCAGGAAGGTGACAGCATGTAGAGGTCTAATAAGCATCAGAGTAGCTATAAAAGTGACTGTGAAATAGTGAATGAGAAAGAACTTTGATATTTAGAATATCTAACTTAAAGATTTGGTGTCGTTCACTAGAAATGAATAGCAGACAAACAAACGGCCACAGTTCACAAAGGACAAATATCATCTTCAAGTATCTTTATGGTTTCTTCACTTACTTTGTCTCTATTCAGGCTTCCTTGTGACAGGAGGAGTCCCTGAACATCAGTGAAACTGTCCTTGGTTTTGCTTGGGACACCGATGATCTTCCCTCCTTTCTCTACCCTCTTGTGAGGTCAAGAAATTTGCTATGCCCTGGTGATTTTGACATTCAGAGACCATACATAATCCTCTGACTCTTGTCCATTACTGTAGTAACCAGTAACTGTAGGGTCCCATGTCTCAGATGATACAGCTTTGTCTTCTCTTGTTTCTGAATAACCAGTGCAGAGCCCAGTGCTGACTTGTAGTGGATATGGAATATGGATAAGAAATTTACACTAATCCCCTGGGGTTTGGTGATTGGTTTGTTATCACAATGTCGGTTAGTGTTACATAGACTCCATTATGTCTAAGCAGAACAGCCATGTTGCACTCTGGTGTGCTGTATCCAGTTACCCTGTTGTAGTTTTCCCTATAGCAATGATACTTGTTTTACTTTATTGTCTTATCCATACTCCATATCCACAGAATAAAACTGAACCAGGCCAGGTCCAAATAATAATTTCTACCATTTCTATTTGCAATTTATCAAAAACAAAAAATACTTTATTATATATGTATATCATAGTAACTGTATTATTTAATAATGGCTTTGCTTTTTTTCATTTGTTTTTTTGAGACAGGGTTTCTCTGTTGTCTTGGAACTCACTCTGTAGACCAGGCTGGCCTTGAACTCACAGAGATCTGCTTGCCTCTGCCTCCAGAGTGCTGGGATTAAAGGCGTGTGCCCCCCACCGCCCAGCTAATGGCTTTACCTTTAAAATATGAAGTATTTAGCATAACCATGCTACTAAAATCATTGATTTTGTAGAATGACTCTTGTGCTTTAAGACATACCATACTAGGAAGTCATCTGTCTAAACAGATATAATTTTTGTTACACAGAATTCTTAAGGACTCCACGGGAAGTTCATGCAGAGATTTGGAAAACTGGGAATTTCCATCTACTTATGAGGTGTTTCAGGCTTTACCTTGAATTGTCTGCTGCCTTTTGCCCTCTGTTGACACAGACAGCTACCTCTATTTCCTCCTACAAGGCCTTGGTGTAAAAAAAAAAGTATACTTGGGCCCATGAGAGGGAACTGAAGGCAAAGGCACAGTTATTTGTGTGGAAATGGTCTGGTAAATAGCCATTGTAAGAAGGAAGACTTTGTGTCCTTTCTGTTCACCACTGACCCCTTATCATGGCTATCCTGATAGCATTTTCCATGAAGACCATCTTGTGACAGCACTTGTGTAAGGCTGACTGGTAGATACAATAGCTCAGTTGTAGAGACAAAGAACTAGAGATTAGCCTCTTTGATTCTGTTTGGGCAACTGATAGCCTACAGTTTGTTTTAAAGTTTTAAAACTACAACAGTATGAACTATAAGTTGTAAGTTTTTGGAAAGCACAAAGTTCTAGTTCAACCAAAAAATAAATACAATGAAGAAAACTTTAATGGAAACCTTTTATTTTAATTTTAAACACTGATGAATAAAACAAATAATGATTATTACTAGTTACTGCATGATGATTACCTATTAATAGATGATTAAATTGTATTGTCTGCTGTGTTAAAATGAATTCTGCTATAGGAACTTTCCTGTGGAAATGTTACCAAATGGAGGAGCAAATTAGGCTGAGATAAATGGCTGTTGGAAAAGTAAAAATCATATCTGGGGTGCAGAACGACATTTCAAGACATATGGGAACCTACTACTATAGAAGCTTACAGAGAGAGAGAGAGAGAGAGAGAGAGAGAGAGAGATGGAATTACCCTAGAACAGAGCAATGATGCCATTACTAGACACCCAGAGGCTACCAAATTAAAAAAAAAAAAACAGTGCCAGGAATGGGTTACTTCATTTGGAGTTGTTGGACAATGAGGTCCCACAGACAGCTCCCCTCCCAACATTACAGGTTATTGCCGTTGTTCTTGGTCACTCTCCAGAATTTGATAGCAAGACCCTATTGTTGGACCAACACATACTGAGTCATAGAACATAGTGAAATCAAGTTGGCATGGACCTGGTAACATCTTCCCTATTGGCCAGCTTTCATATTGCTGGAAGGTGCTATGTAAACTACCAGAAGGGAAAAGTAATCATCAATCATGCCCAGCTGTAAACTCTTTGAGCTATAGCGATGACTGGCCTGTCAAGACATACCCACTGCAGCCAATAATGGGGTGAAAATCATGAGAGTTACCAACCTTTTTCTGTTTGGATTAAGTGTTGCTCTCCAAGATGAAACCAATACTTGGCACTAGACAGGCTCTAGGCCTGCTATGTGAATATGGCATTAAACCTACTCCTAAAGATTTATTATGGCATGCATAGATCAATGCATCTCTAAGCCCTTATCTGAGAAGCTTCTATTTGCAGTAGATGATAATTAACACAGAGGCTCACAACTTGCCAAGGTGCAAAGAATACAAGACTGTATAATGCTCATCCCTAAAATGAATTTATATTCTACACCTCACATTCCAAGGCTCAGAGGTTATTGCAGAAGAGAAGGCAGAGAGAGTGTAAGAGCCAGAGGCAGTAGATGACTCTAAGGAAACGTCTTTTGAGCACAGCAGGGAAGCTGTGCACATGAACTCACAGCAGTTGTGACAGTATATCCAGAACTCATCCCAGTCCAAGCCAGACCCATCCTTCCTGATGTTACTTTTGTCAGGTATTTTGTCACATCCACAAGACAAGTCACAAGCATAAGTAGTAAGAAAGAAATACTGAGAAAACTTAGGCAACGACAGCAGAATTTTTAAAGTTAATAAATGCAAGGTTGTGAAATGACCCATGAAAACAATGCTAAGAAAGTAAACAAACATCATCATCGAAAAAAGAGAATTAAAGTTCTAGATAATGGTTATTTGTTTTAAATCTAAAATATTGTGCAGTGCTAAATATGATGTATTGGCTCTTAGAGTCCATGCCTGGATCTGCGATGGGAGGGAAAAGTCAGTGTGGAGACAGGATGCGAACCCTTCTGCTCTGCAGACAGATGGTGGAGAATACTGATTGGAAGCAAGTGTGAGAACCAGGAAGTACCACACCACTTTGCAGACACTTCCTGACACACAACGCAGCAGCTGTGACTTGGCACGTGCACGGTTTCCTATCTATAAAGGAGAGAATAATGGAATTCTGTAATGTACAAGGGCTATGTGCGTAAGTCAGCTTGTGAGGAAGAATTGGAAGAGTTCCTACTGTGTAGAGAACTCTGTCTAGTGCATATATTATTGAGCACTAGCATCTTGTTATGCACTTTTTAATTGTGTTTGTTTTCATATTTTACTTCTCTTTAAAATGTAGACCAAGTAAAATTAACATCATTGATATGACACTTTAGTTATTATTTAATTCTAAGATAATATAAAATCATCTATTTTAGGCCTACAGGCATTAAGGGAGCATTCATAACTATGAATGAAATAAACTACGTACACTATTACCCTGAGCTGATGAAAGTTTCAATACCTCAGAGGCTTCCAATAACTGTGGCTTTCTTGTCTCTTCCTAGGAACCCAGGACCAGGCATTTATAAGTTCCTTCTGTTTTTAGTTCCATGTATCACTCTGTAAACCTATGAGACATTTAGTTGATGTGGGTACTCATTCACTGGTCCCTTCCCCGGGGGACAGCCAAGCTGTGGAGCATTGGCTCAGCCTCGAGGAGGAAACTGCAGGAAGGGACCTGTTCTGGGTTGAAGATTTTGAGTGGAGGCTGACAAGAGACAGACTTCCCAGGAGACAGTGTCAGTATATATAGCTCAGTTTACTGAAGCAAGGGAAGTGACATCTACAGGGTAGAAGGAAACAGAGGATGCCTTATACGGTGAAAAGTCACTGGCCAGGGCAGTGTCACCAGGGGAGCTCTATTTGCATGGGGGGGCTCACAAGCTGATACATTTTTTTCCCTCAGAGCTCATATTTATTAAAGTGGTTTATTATATCAAAGCCATAAAAGTATGATTTGTGTTCATTTAAAAATACTTTGATCAGTACTTTAAACCTCACCACCTATATAGGAATACTAGCTTAAATGCTTATAAGTCTTGCTATATATGATAGTAAGTCAATTCTTATTTGCTGCTAACATTTCTCATGTAACTGTATTTGATAGCGAAAGGAAATGAAAAAAAAAACTTTTAAAAAGTATTTCTTTTATTTTTTTTGAGATTACATAATTTTCTCCTCCTTTTTTCCCCTCTAAAACTTCCCATATATCTCCACTTGCTCTTTGGCAAATTCATGGCTTCTTTTTTCTTTAATTGTTGTCACACACATACACACACACACACACACACACACACTCCTAAATACATAAGTATAACTGCTCAGTCTGTATAATATTACTTCATGCATTTTTTTTTCATTGCTGACCATTTGGTTTTGGATGACCAACTGGTGTGCTCTTCCCTGGGAAGACTATTACTCAGCATTCCTTGGTTGCCTGTCATTTTTTGTGTAGGACTGAGGCCTCCTGGGCCCCCAATGCCATCCACCTTAGCATCTCTATTGGTATTGTCTTTGTTAGACTCTTGCTTAGACAGCTATGTTAGAGAAACTTTGCGGGTGTAACTTCTGACGTTCCTAGGAGACAATCTCACAGCAAACTCCCTGATTCTTTGGCTCTTACAATCATTCTGTCCCTTATCACACAATGTTCCCTGAAATTTAGGTGCTGGACTGTTTTATAGACGTTTTCCTTGGGACTGGGCTCCATAACTCTGCATTTTAATTGGTTGTGGTTTTCTGTAACACGCTCCAACTGTTACCAAAAGAAGTTTCCTTGATGAGGGGAGAGGACTACTCTAATCTGTGAGTGTAGGGAACACATGTTTTGAATGTATTTGGGGATTATGTTGGTTTGTAAAGTGGCAGTTGTAGGTTTTCCTCAAAGATCCATGAGTTTACTACCCCTAGATAGTTGGTAGGTTCCGATACCAGCATGATTTCTCTCTTAATGAGCGATTCTTAAGCCATGTTCATTGCTGTTCTATTTGCAGAGCTAGGAAATGGAGACGACCTATGTTATGAAGATGCCACTAAAGACGACTCAGATGCAGTCCAGCCAATAGAAAGTCTTTATGCTAGCTGTCTGGGACTATATTCATATATTTGAATCTAAGTGTAACCCCTGTCCAGAAAGCAGTGATTTTGAACTCAGAAATCATGTCCTGGCCTCTTGCTGGGCAGCTGCTGGGGGGGGGGGACCTCATGTAAGCAAGCAATTTAACAGAAATTAAGATAAATGATTAGCTGGAGGAGGAGGTTTGCACAATCAGGCAGTTTAGCAAAAGCTAAGGTAAGTTAGCCATGGCATCTTGACCTTGAGTTCCTAGAGTTGAGTGAGTATTTTTCTACAAGATTCTTCATAAAGGAGATCAAATTTAGTTGAACCTGAAATGGTCGCATCAAGAACATGATGGCGGAAACCCCGCATTGTTTTGCCTTGTCACACTTTAGTTTCTTCAATTGACAAATGGACAATGAAAATGTAGTACATGCACACTATGGAATACTTTTAGCTGCAAAGAAAAATGAAATCATGAAATTTACGGGTCAATGGAGAGAACTAGTAACAATCATATTGAGTAAGGTAATGCACATTACCTTAAAGCAAATGCCACAAATTCCCACTCATCTGAGACTCCTTCTGGAATAACTGCAGAAACCAGGAAAGTAAAAAAGGACCATTGCTGAGGTAGGGTAGGGGAGCAATAGAGAAGAAAATAGCAGGACACAAGAAATCTGATTCGGGAAATGGGAAAAACGGGCTAGGGTTCTAATTAGGGAGTAGAATGATAAATACAGAGGAAGGAGGGGATAATTATAGGACAATTGAAAAATCATGAGGAATCCATTACTAACTATCTACCTAAAATATGTGTATGGGTCAGGTATAGTGGTGCATGCCTTTAATCCCAACACTTGAGACAAAGAGGCAAGCAGATCTCTGTGAGCTTGAGGCCAGCCTGGTGCAACATAGAGTGTTCCATGACAGTCAGGGCTACATAGAGAGACTCTGTCTTATAATAAACAAATTAAAACTATAATACATATAAGTCATTGCATAGATATAAATATACATATTTAGTTTGAATGGCATTTTCTCATCCATGCTAACAACTTCCCTCCAAGAGCCAAATAAAGGGCATCTAGCAAAAATCCTAGCACTAGAAATGGGAAACCTCTTTTGAGTTACTAGTCTTGGTTTGTCTAAAAGACTCCCAAACACTACAGGCTATCGCAATTGCCCTTGGTTGCTTCTCAGAAGTGGAAGGTGAATCCCTATTGATGAAGACACTGTGACCCTGAGCTGGAACTTACTTAAAAGCCTCCTGCCTGATGACTAGCATTCCTCATACCAGAAGGTACCATGCAAACTTTCAAAGGAGGGAATAAACCACAAGTTATGACACCTATGAACCATAACAATGACCAACAGAAAAAATAACCCTAAGGATGTAGGACCTTGGCAGAAAATTATGTTTTTAATATCCCTTAGATTTTCGTAGCTAGAAATTATCATATATTTTAGATTAGGAAGTAGCTTACTATTAAAATATTTTATCAAAGGTGGAGAATGAAAATGTAAACGGAGAATGTAAATGAGGGCAAGTCTGACACATCTATTTTGGCATATATTATTTAGTGTTTGTGTTTAATCTCTTAACCAAAGAGATAAAGACCCAATTCAGATGCTAGAAGGTTGATAAACTACTTGGAATTTCCTGTCTGTCCACAGTATGGCTCCTTATGAAGGAAGCTCAGAGTATTAAGCTCTATGTCAAATTCTGTAATGAAAATATATCCCTGATGTCCATAACAAGCTTGGTATAAACAGTGACTCTTCAGAATTAGATAAAAGTAGTCTGATGCTCATATTAAACCCTTTTAGGATGTGAATACACTCACAAAATATTCAACATGTTAAGTCTGAGACAATAGTAAGGTGAGACAAATCATTCCGCAGCACAGAGTAGCAAACATTGCTGGCACTAAGAAAATGCCTTGGCTTTACCCATTACAGCCTCTATAACTACTGATATCTTCCCAGCATAGAACAATTTAGTGAGAGTTTTGATTATAGAATTATCTCAACATTTTGACACAATCCAATCTAGAGCACATTCTGTTTTTTTAGAAGATGACCTTCTAAAGCCCTCAAAGTCCCTAAGAGGTAGCATGCTTCTGCTGAGACACTCCATGGTTCCCCATGTGTATTGGGGAGTTGTCACTGCAAGAAACAGTGGACCTTTTTAAACCACAGGAGTATTCCTGAAGGCTTTGGATGAAGGACATTGATGTGTACATTGTCTATTGAATGGCCAGATATAGGTACTGTTGTTCTCATTTTGCTTATGAGGAAACTCAAATTCTGAATGATTAAGCATCTTTCCCAAGTTTGGGTTGATAAAAATGGTACAGTTGAACATGGAGTTAGGTTTTTCTCTCAGTCCGTGGTTTATGGACAGTAAATTTGTTATCATTGCAGTATTTTATATAGGCAGAATAGTAACACAAATGCAAATCACAACACAGAAGGTACACCTGTGAATTTGCTTTCAGACTTAACATTGCAGAGGTGTGTTAGCTCTTTTATGATATCTGTCTCTTTCCTCCTGCTTCCACCCCTAGAGAAACCAGTATTATGCTTGTCAAATCCTTCTTTCTTTTTTTGACATAATTAAAATGCATCTCACATTTACAGGACAAAATACAGGCACAAAACGAAGAACTTTCTTCTGGTCATATGAGAACAATGTGTAAACTTAATGTCTCATCATCCCTGAGTCCATTAGTATGCATTTCTTCAACAGAAGAAGGTTATGATTCCTATATGCTGTGCAACCATCAAAATCATGAAACAATTGCTGATACACTATTCCCATCTAATGGTTGATTTTCTTTCTGCCTTACAAATTATTGAAATAATTCCCTTTATAGTGAATGTGGTCACTTCAGATGCTGTGCTGAATGTAGGTTGTCCCTTATGTCTTCTATTGGTCCTCAGCGTTTTCTTAGTTTGATGATTCTGAAAAAATCCAGACCTGGCGTTTTGTCTAAGTGATCTCAGTTTGAATTTATGTTTCCTTGTGACTAGTTGGGGTTCCACTGTTCCCAGGTTATCTCAGTGAACCCATCTGAGAATGGAGATACGCCTTCTTGAAGGTTGGGTTTACATGTCACGTCAGGCACATGTCTATATCCTTCCTGACTTCTGGCATCCAAACAGCAGATCTTTTGTGTAGATGCTCATCTGAATGTATCCATTCTGGAAACTCCTTTTCACATTAATTCCCTCCCTTTTGTGGACATTATTCCATCCCATCTAGGTGTTTAAGAGAGGTAGAAAGGCTACTTCTTCCCAGGGACACTGTCCTTAACCATGATCCTACAGAAGGCTTCAATGTTCTCCATACATTGATTCTCACTGGACTATCTTGAATTTCATGCTGTACTCAAGAATTGTCTAGGCTGTTGTGTGTAATAGCTAACTCATGTTAATAATGCATTCATTCAGAACTGTAAGTACATGAAAATTTAATTATCTTCCTTTTGAATATATATGTGTGGGTTGTTTCCTGTCTCCTTTGTGTGTGCTTTAGTATATAGTCTTAAGATATTTGTAAATATATAAGTATATATGTATATATGCATTCTTTCTTGTGTGTGTGTGTGTGTGTGTGTGTGTGTGTCTGTGTAATTCCGTAGCATGTTTCTCACAGCTGAGTAGCTGAGTTATTAGTAACACTAATGTTTACATTTATAAGAGAACATTATGAACTTTTAAAAGTATCTCTTCCAACTTAGATTCCAGTCAATTCTGTAAAAAGTCTTCATTTATTCTTCCAGTTACCAAAAAATCTCGGCAGTATCAGATTATTTGTTTTTAAAACCTAGGTGCTAAAACATCTAATTATGGACTTAATTAGCATGTTCCTTTCCTCATACTTCCATGTAGGGATATTTTTTGTATTATGATAAGAACTTTTTGTTTGTTTGTTTAAGAAATATCTTGACTGTTCTTGGTTCTTTGTTCCTCAATATATGATTTAAAATTAACTTTAGTATTAGCTTCTCAACTTTCATGGAGCACAGTTGAGAAGTTTGATTATTATATTGAATCAATAAATCAATTTTCATAGAATTAAAATCCTGATCATTTTACAACTTTCTGTCCTTGAGCAACTTATTGCTCTCCATTTATATAGATTTTAATGTCTTTCAATAAACTTTTACAGTTTAATGTAGGTTTATATATCTTTGGTTAATTTTATTCCTAGATATAAAACATCTCCCACTGATTTTAAATTGTGTCTTTCAAGAAGTTTTCATATTCTAAATCATAATTGCCAGTGTACATAGACACAACTTTCTTTTCTGTGTTGCTCTTGTGTATCTAGTAAACTTGCTACACGTGCTCATAAATTCTAATGTGTGATAGGCAAAAGTCTATAAATATGCGCTGTATTTCTTGTTTCTCATTCTTCATGTTCTTTATTTTTTGGTTTTTATCATCCAGCATCATGTAGTACTTTTTTAATGGCGCTGGCTCTAAGGAGCAATGGTAAGTATGCCTATCTTTGTACTTGCCTTTTAAAATTCTTTGACAATTTCATATATGTGTATGATGACATTTAACAATTATTCCTCCCCTGGGTTGGTTAGTTTTTTGTCAACTTGATACAAAGTAGGTCATCTGGGAAGAAGAAACAAGAAGAAACCTCAGTTGAGAAAATGCCTCCGTAAGATTGGTCTGTAGCCAAGCCTGTGGGGGTATTTTCTTGGTTGATGATGGATGTAGGAGGGCAAAACCTACTGTGGGTATTGCTCCCCTGTAGGGGGCAGCTCCCCTGTAGGCAGGTGGCCCTGGATGGTGTAAGAAAGCAGCCTGAGCAATCGTCGAAGAACAAGCCAGTAAGCAGCGCTCCTCCATGGTCACTGCTTCAATTCCTGCTTCCAGGTTTCTGCCTTGAGTTCCTGTCCCAACTTCTCTCCCTGATGGGTTGGAATGTAGAAGCCAAACAAACCCTTTTCTTCCCAAGTTGCTTTTGCCCGTGATATTTTATCACAGCAATAGAAAAGCAAGCTAAAATACCTCCATTCCCCTCTCTTATTTCTGATTCTAAGGATATTTATAAAATGCTCATTAACAATAATTCTTGGAGTGTATTTCTGATAGCTTTTTATTAGGTAAATAGATTCATTTCTGTTTTTAGAGTGATATCAATTATGTTCTAATTTATATTTTTTTTCAAAGAAAGAGCTGTTCTTATCTATTGATATTATTTCCTTTTTAGTTTGTGAAGGTAAGAATGACATTTATAAATGCTGTTACAAATCTGCACGCAAAGGGGGAAAGCCTTCAATTTAGTTATTGTGGATTTTAAGAAATTGCCCCTTACATACTGATACGGAAATAATAATTTAAAGAGTTTGTGGGTTTCAATGACTTGCTGTTAGAAGTTGGGGTAGGACATAGATGGAAACTGTCTGGGCTTCGTTTTTCCTTACGGAATAATGTGAGACATTTCTGCGGCACTTCAAACCTCTTGTGCTTCATATTTGCTTATTTCAAGAGGGAATGAATATGTCCTCTGTGACAGAGAAAGAGGCCTTGTAAGTTCCTCCTGGCTTCCCCTGAACTTTCCTCCATGTATCTTTTCTTTCTGCTGACTGGTGATACCCAGAGTCCTGAGTGCCCCCCTAGCAATCCAACAGTAACCCTGGGGTAACCTTGGGGACCTCCAGCACAGTAAGGTTTTCCTGATGAAGTTCCTGCTTAGCCTCTAGTTTCTCAATATAAACGTGTTTATAGAGTTGTTTACACTGTCTTTGAAAATTCTTGCAAGTAATTGTTCATTTTTATGTCGACTATATCATATTTAATATTATTTTTGAACTTTTTATTTTCCCCTAATGTCTATAATATTTGGTTTATTTCTTTAATCTTAAAAAAAAAAAACACGGCAATCTTCTTTTGGATGTATTCATCCTCTCTGCTAACAGGATCTTTGTTTCCTATTTCGTTGCTGTTTCCTCTTGTCTTTAATTTCTTCCATTTTTTTCCACTATACTGATTTTTTGGTTTAACTTAAGACTCATACTTACAACTCAATCGGCCTTTTTTAACACAGGTGTTTAAAATATTGTATGTCAGCTGGGTGTGGTGGCATATGCCTTTTATCCCAGGTCTCAGGAGGCAAAGACAGCAGGATCTCTATGTGTTTGAGACCAGCCTGATCTACACAAAGCAAGTTCCAGGACAGCCAGGGCTGTTATAAAGAGAAACCTGGCTTAAAAAAACTATGTTAACAAACAAATATAAAACATATTTCCATCTTAGTTTACTGTCTTATACTAATTTGGATTTGTGATATTTTTACTACGATAGAGTTCTCATTATACTAAAATTAGCATTACTGTTTCTTCCTGATCTCATTAGATATTTAGTAGTGTATCTGTGTTGATCTTTCATCTGTCTTTATGAGTTTCCTCCCTGCGGCCCGGACTAAATTCCTCTTCTTGCTTGTATCCTCTTTCAAGTTATTGATTATTTTTTTTTTACCAAGAACCTTTAAAAATCTTCATATGTCATCTTAATCTGATTCATTAACTTTGAGTTCAGTAGTAGAGGAGTTATGGTCTTTGGAAGAGTCATTGTTCAGATTTTTCCTGTTTCTTAAGTTTCATCTTGTGATTTGCACACCTGCTCTCTCTTTTGAATTCCCAGGGTGGGGTCTTGTTAAGCAGCTTGTTCTGAGGGCTCAGTACATGCTGCCAAAAAAGAAACATACTGTTTTGAAAGTGACTTCTGATTCCTCTTCCCTTGCTAGGTATCTACATGTCTCTATTTCACCATTATTAAAACAAGTATGCTTGATTCCCCACTATTTTAATGTATATATTCTTTGTTTGTTCTCTCGTTTAAAAAAATCTGTTTAAATATGTACTTCTAGCAATAAGGCTTTCTATTATTTTATGAACTAGAGTATTTTATACAATGTCGTTTCCCCCCTTTTGTAAAGCATGTCTTGTTTGAAAGCTTATATTATTTGATGTTAATATGGCTATTTCACTTTCAACTTCAAAATACTTACCCATACTCTGTGGCTCTTCCCAAAGAGGCATGAACATGTGTGTGCTTGTCTTAGATAGGGCACCAGTAACAGACCAAAGAAACAGTTCCACCTGTGACTAGGTTGGTGAACCAGAGTTGGTTGAGGTTACATACAGGAGTATGGGTGTCTCTCAGGAAGCTGCATCATTGAAAAGCCAGCATGACATGGGCGATAGTCCAAGAGAGCTGCACCCATGGTATTCCTGTAAAACTTCTTACCCCCACGCCCACAGCTGTTTAAGCTTTTCACACTTTGGGGAGGGATCTTGTGAATTTTATAAGCTTTTCAGTTTCCTGAGCCTTATAAATTTAATTAGACTTTTGAGTCTTATGAGCCTCTTCTCTCCAGGAGGGAATGATTCAATTTGAAGAAGTAACTATGCAACAATCTAATTAATTTTTACTTTTGATTCATTTTATGGCCTTGTATATAATACCTTTCTTCTGAGACAGTATGGTTACTTCTTTCTTTGAAAGTAAGCTTTGTTTTCTCAAGATCTCTGATCATTCAAAAATATTGTTAACATAAGGTATGCTTACTAATGTTTTGCATATTAAAAATTGAAACAAGAAAATTATAAAATGATTATTTAGTTCCCAAAATTAACATTAATAAATTAATCATTTATTAATGTAAATGTATCATTTTGAAAATAACTTCTTCCAAAACAAAGAAAAAATTAGAGTGACATTGGTTATACTTTGTCTAAATCTCAGATTGGCTTAATAGAAGATCAGTGGATTACCTTATCTTGACTTGTATTTTATGTTTTGCAGTATCACATGTTTTAGAATGAATGTAAAACTCAGCTGTACACTTGTGAGAAGTAGGAGGGAAGATAATGATACCTAGAATTTTCATGAAGATAGTTTTAACCTGGGCTGTTAACTTTCTACTCAAGTTATATATTGATAACTGCTGATTTCACCTAGCATAAACACCTCTGTCTAGAAGTTCTAAGATACTTATATCAATTATGAATTTCACAATATTCTACTTGCTCCTATGATTCTGCATTATATTTTGTATCTGTTCTTTTTTTAAAATAATCTTTTAAAAAATAATTTCTGTTTCTTTTTGTCCTTTTTAGGAGTGATGTTTTAAAAATTGTCTTCTTAGGTTATAATTAGGGCTGTGTATGTATGTACATACACATGTATGCATAGAATTATAATTAGTGAGAAAAGGGCATAAATTTGAAGGAGTGAGGAGGGGTATATGAGAGAGTTGGAGAGAGGAGAGGGAAGGGAGAAATACTGTAGTTAAATATAAATAAAATACTTCTATGTTATTGCATGCATCATGTTACATACAACTGCTTTGGAAATCTTACAGTCTATTTCTATGAATAGAATTAATTTCTGTGAATTAATTTATTAATTAATAAACCCAAGTTTGAATTTATTTTCCCAATGTAAGAATCGTAGGTAATATTAAATCAATCTTCTTCTCCTAACTTGCATGCCATTGTTGTTTAGTATTGTAACTGTCATTCATAACCTTCTCAGTTCTTTCCATATTCTATCATACATATAAATGTTTATATTATGCAAATATATGCATGGTATATTTACCAATCATGAGATTTCTGATTGAGGCTATCCTTCTTGGACCATTTTCTTTCTATGGGACATCTTTTATAATGTCTATTGTTGAAGAAACTATGATTATTTTAAAATGAGTTTAGTTTTGTCATAATTTGAGAAATACTGTTTCAGGTTACCTACTTTTGGTTTGTGGTCATATTATTTCAGTACTTTGACAATATGATTTCACATGTTTCTGTAGTTTATTGATGCTGTTGACAACTGTCTAGGCATAGTTCTTTTGTTGATCAATGATTTTCTCTGTACACATTTAAGATGTTTCTATCTTGGATGCTCTGATTTTACTGTGGCATATTAGTTACTTTCTTATTGCTATGATGAAACACCACAATCAAGACAATTTATAGAAGGAATGTTTTATTTAGCCTTACAGTTCCAGAGAGATGAAAATACATCACCATCACAAGGAAGCGGTAGGCATGGAGGCAGGTATGGCGGCTAGAGGAGTAAGCTGAGAGCTCACATCTTGAGCGAAAAACACAAAGCAGAGAGAGTGAGCTGGGAGTGCCTTGAATATTTAAACTCACAAAACCTTCCTCCAGAAGGCATACTTCCTAAAGCTCCTAGAGAGCACCACCAGCATGGAACCAAGTATTCAAATGCTCAAGACTATGAGGGACATCTCATTCAAACAACCAGATTCCACTCCATGGCCACCAAAGGCTTGTGGCCATATCGTAATGCAAGATGTATTTAGTCTGGTTTCAAAAGTCCCTAAAGTCTTTCACAGTCTGGACACTGTTTTAAAGTTCAAAGTATTTTCTGAGACTCAAGGAATCTCTTAATTGCAATCCCCAGTAAAATAAAAAATCAAATTGTGTACTATCAATATATAATGGCATATAATATACATTACCATTCCAAAAAGAGAGGAATGGGAGCATTGTGAAGAAATACTAGACCAAAGCAAGACCAAAACCCAGCAGGAAAACTCCAAACCCCATAGCACTATGTTTGATGTCAAAAGGTTTAGATGGGGCTGCCATTTGAACTTCAACACACTTCCTTCTCTTGAGCTGGTTCAACTCCCTGTATTCAGATCTCCCTGGCAGATTGTCCATGGCTGTGGCGTCTTCAACATCTTGAGGTCTCTACTGAAGCCTAGTCTTTACTTTCACAGCTTTATACGATGGCCTTTAAGGTTCTCTTGCTCTCTCAGGGACTTTATGCAGAGATTCTCCTGTATGTTGACTGATCTCAGTAACTCTCTGAAGTTGTAGAAGAAGATTTCATGATCCTCTTACTCTTGTATCCTTCAAGAATTTAAAGCAAGTATGATGCAGAAAATACTTCCATTTTTTTGGCAACCAGCTTGGGATGGACTTTGGCCCCTTGATTCTATTGATTGCAGGTTTCCAGGGACAGAAAATACCTGTAATCTCCTTCACATATTAGAAGCTTGGCTAGATGGGATCTTGTCCTGAGGACACCCTGTATTCCTGTGCCAATCCTGTGATGTCTACATATGGCAATGATATACTTAAGTATTGTAGCCTTTCCTCCAGCAAGTCTTGACTGAAACATTAGGCTTGTCATTGTTCTTCTCTCCAAACTGTACATTTTTTTTATTTCTTTTTTTCCTCCATGGCTCACATTGCTTTCAGGACTACTGTCTTCAAGGTTCCACTAGAATGGCCTGTTAAGCTCTGTTTACAGCATTAAATTGCATTTCTGCTTCAAAGACTCAGTGTCTTCCACACTCCTGCAAAACACAACATGGTCAGGGTCTTCCCAAGAGCCGGATACCAATTTCTGTATTAGTTACTTTTCATTGCTGTGATGATATATCATGACCAAGGCAATGTACAAAACAAGGATTGATCTGAGATTATGATTCCAGACAGACAAGAATCTATGATGGAAGAGTGGACCCATGGCAGCTGTAGAAGAAAGCTGAGGACATACATCAAACTGCAAATGCTAAACAGAGTGAACCTGGAGTGGCTCATGACTTTAAACTCTCTAAGCCCATCTCCGGTGACTTACTTCCTACAAGACCACACCTCTTAAGTCTACTCAAATTGTATGATCAACTGGAGACCCAGTAATCAAATATATGAGACTGTATAGGTAACATTTTATTCAAACCACCACAAATGTGTTTTGGTCATATTAACTATTTACTCTCCCTTCTCAGTCCCTACCACCATATCACCTTCATAGCATTATGTCCTCTTTTCAAACTCAGTGAATTCAATCAGTCCTGTTTATAAGTGCATGGATGTAGGGCCTTCCACTGGAGCATGGGCAATGGACCAGGGGCTACTTCCCTAAAGATAACTGGCCTTCCCTACCCACTGGACTTCAACTGCTAATGCTCCTCAGCTATACTGGAATTTTTACTGGCTTGATCTTGTGAAGGCCTTGTGCATTCAGTTGTAGTCCCTGTGCATTTAAAACAGTCCGTGTTGTGTCCAGAAAACACTGTTTCACAGCAATCCCCCAAGGTATCTAGCTCATAATCTTTTCATTTCTTCTCTGCAATGTCTCCTGAGCCATTTATGGGTGTGTATGATATAGATGTCCCATTCACAGCCAAATAGTTCATACTTACTCATTCTCTACATTCAGACCAACTGTGAGTGTATATGATCTGTTCTTCACTGTAAAAGGGAGCTTTTCTGATGAAGGCTGAGATCTGTACCACTGTATGAGTATAGAGATAGGTATTTAAAAGGCAGTTGGTTACTAAATCTGTTTGACAAAGTAATAGTAGTAGGCTCTACCCTAGGATTTATGACCACCATAGCCAATGGTTGTTGGCTGACTTTGAGTACCAAGCATGAATTTTAACCTGTAGAGCAAGTCTTAATGCCAACCTGAAAGTGATTGGTAGCCCCCATAACATTCATGCCACTGTTGTACCAGTGGGCATATCTTGCTATATTAATCATTATTGTAGCTAGCAGGTTCACAGGTAGGCAAGAGTATTGATGACTATTCTTTCTCAGCACTCATATAGCACCTTCTGGCACTATAAAAACTAGCAAGAAGAAAGGAAGTTTACAAGTTAGTACCAGCTTGATTTCTTCATGTCTTCTGACTCAAATACGTGTTGTTTTCAGCAATAGTATCTTACTATCTAGTTTCAGTGGACAAGAAAGAGCAATGATTGGAGCCTAGATTTCTTTTGTTGTTGTTTGTTTGTTTGTGGGGAAGAATCTATGGGATCTTTGATTGATGGCTCAAAGGAAATTATCCCAAGCCTGGCACTGGGCCTTTTATTTGATAATGCGAGGCATCAGAGAATCAGCATCTATCTATAATGTAAATTCATTTATATGCTTGGAAAGCATTGTTTCATTTTACAAGGATTTAAGGCAGGAAATGAAAGACACTATACTCACTTTTTTAAGAAAATCACTTCAGAGGATGGAGAGATGATTCAGGGGATAAATACTCATACTGCTCTTGCAGAATACTGGAGATTGGTTTCTAGCACCCTTATTGGTGGTTACATGTGACTCCATTTCCATGAGGACCAAATACCTCTGTCTAGGCTCTGTAGACATCTGCAATTTTGTGAACATAGCCCCAAACAGATACCACACAGATATGCATAACTATTATTTACATATATTCTCTTCCAAAATGATCACTATAACACTAATGACTTTACTGCCTAGGAAAAAAAAACATTTTAAATTTTTTTGTATGTTTAACCATTAAGAATGATTTATTTAATTGAATAGAATAGTAGAACAAAGTGGCACTTGAATAACTGTTTAGTGGAATTAACAGATTATAGTCCAACATAAATAGTGGAACACGTATTAGGGGAGCATTTTGTTTAAGGTTTGCTTAAGGTTTGTTCATTTGTACTGATTTTTCACAAAGTAGTGTGCATTAAAATATGATTTAAAGATGTGTCTTAATTCCTGAAATGCTATTATTTACTATATAAAGTTAAACATACCTTTATGTAAATATAAATAGTGTAAAAGTATAGTACATGAATTATATTCCATGCCAGTTTTCTAACTGCCTATATTTAGGTTTGAAGTCTGTGATGGGTAAACAACAAAAATCCCAAGAAAATGGAATGACAAGAGCAGAAACGTGTTATGTCAGATGAGTTCCGTCTCCTGGTGTCCATTTATGTCCTCTGCAACATCAAGCCACGGAGTGCTAACGCTATCCTTTCTCTCCGATGGAATGAAAAGACTGACATTTTGTTCAGAACCAGACATGATAATGGGAAGCGGATCACGATAAAGCTCTTGAATACAGATGACCATGGATTTACATTTTAGATGAGATTTTTATGAGAATGATTCAAAATGGGTTTTTAGTAGAAAATCTTAATGAATGTTCATCTTTCTTTTCTGACCTTGGCTAATGCCCCTGCTCAGCTGGGGACTCTTGTGGTAATGTGATAATAGTGTATTCTGAGCACCAGCTTTGCTTTGAAACAGTTTTGTTCTCTTTTGGAAGCTCAAAGCGGCTTTCATCTGAGTACTATTGATTAGGAAATTATTCTTTCAAATAAAGCAAAAAGAAAAGAAAAGAAAAATGGGCATTTTCCAGAAGGGGCTCAGCACTGAAAAAGTTTAATTTGAAAAGAGAACAACCCTCACCCTGTCTCTTCGCTTTTAAAGCACGTCTATTAAACTGTGGAAGAACCATTGTTCTTGGCATTCTTTGCAGTCATCACCATATTTTTGTGAATCTGTGTAATTTGCATTTACTAATGGTTACAGCAAAGGCCATTTTGGGCCTTTTACATAATTAATCATAACTTTCTAGTGGCTCATTTCGGAAGATCAGGAGGGCATCAGTATGCAAAATAATAGCTGTGAAGTTAGGACTGGACTCTGAATTCTCTACTACTCAGACTCCTTAGTTCACTGAATGAGGTTGGAGGCTTACCATAGATCTGGTTTCATGACTTTGAACTTGAGCTATAGCTGCCCTCTGCATCTGCTCAGCAGAAAAATGGCTTTAAGATGTTTAAAATGCTTTTAAACATAATAAAGCAGTTTATTGATCAAATACTAATGTTGGTTAATTCCTAGGACAGCTCAAATAAGTGTCACGGGCCTCCTCATGTTCTTCTGTATTCTTGTCCCCCATTATGATTGTTTCCAAACATTGATAAATAATTGACAATTTCAAAAAGTCTCCCAAGAATGAATGGTTGGTCTTAAAAACATCGCCTGCAGAAAAGATTTAGTTCCAGTCCAGCTTTAACCATCTTAAAATGAATTGAAATTAAATTTGGTATTTTCTATAGCATTTTCTCAATGTGAAGGCAGATACAGAACTAGAGTCAGCGACTTAATTCTCCTCATTGCATTTAAAGGAAAGAGACATTTAGCATTCCTATTTCTTGGAGCATGTACGTGAAAAATCTTACAGTTGTCACACTTCTCTCTGTCCCTTTGAGATGTATATAAGGACTATTTTCTGAGTAAAATGGCCTTTGGCATGCTTTAAAACCAGCAGTGTTTGTTTAGGACTTGGGAGCTATCCTTTTGAAATGTGGCCATCAAGAAAAAAAAGGGTTAACCGCCTTGCACAGATAATTGAACATCTGCAGTCGGGCTCAGCCTCACTCATGTTGCTGGCATTGGAAGTCATAGCCTGTGTCCCCCAAATCCAAACTCGGCCACTGGTCCTTAATTGAACACCACAGATTAACAGTGAAAACTGACGAAAGGAGACATTCCACATGGTCATACTGGGAAGAGGGACTAAGATCCAGTGAACATTCAAGTCCTCCTTCAGCGACTAACCCGAAGATAAGGTTTAACAGAAGCCAAGAGGGCCCCTGGCTTGCCCAAGCAAACTGGCCAAGCTTGATTCCCCACCCCCACCAGACCCACCACTGTAAAATTAGCCTATAGCGAGATCAGCTGGCAAGGTGTAAGACTCTCCTGGAGCCAAACTTCCTCTTCTGGATGCCCCAGAAACTCAGCCAATTCCTCTCCCAGCAGGAGGTTCCTAGGGAAACTCTAACCTAGGGAATTAGACGATTGTTAAGCAGTTAGACTAATCTCAGTCTCTGAGAGAGGTACAGTATAAATGTCTCTGAAATATGCTCATCCCTGCCGGACAGCCTAGTTAGCCTCAGATGTCCACAAAGGGACAGGCTTCATTGCCGCCAGCCGAATGCCTTTATGGAAGAAGGTATGAGATCTTAAAAGGTATGAATGAAAGTTCCAGCAAAGGGCCCAGCTTTCACTGATCCTTCTGCAAGGCTGATTAATTAGAATTTCAGTGATGTGGCGAGGGTGGAATATTGCAGGTCCAAAACCAAATTATCTTGGGGGCATCTTTAGTTGTCTTAATAGCCTTTGTTGCTTCCTCTGGACCTGACACAGTATCCAGGTGACCATTGGGTCAAACTTTTGGAATGTATGAATAGACCTCCAGTCTTACCAAGAGGCTAAGAATACTGTCAAATGGCATCTGAGGCCCATAGCAGAGTTTTCCCCCTCTTTGCTTTAACCTGTATAAATGGAAGTTTCTAGAAAGAAGGGACTCTTTCATCTGGACCCTGTGAAGCTGATTGGAAGATTAGAACAGTGATTATGGGGAGTGGCTGGAATGCCCCAGGACTATGCTTAGCCCCTAAATTGCCAACCTTGCCTACCTAGGTGTCTGATCTAGCATCCTGTGGTTAGTAGATAAAAATCCTTTGGGTTATTAACATAACAAAACCGTAGTTGCCACAGACTAAAGTCTAGAAATACCATGTTTTTGGTATTTTTGAAAATACTTAATGCTTTTGAAAAGTGCCTTAATTTATAACTTTCCTTGCTTTGTTACTATACAAACTTCATCAGATGGTCACCATGTTGGGATTGGAGGTAACCTACATCTGTGTCCAAGGACGCTCAGTAATAAACTCAACACCCTTGAGGTGAAAGCTGTGCTTTTGTATCAACAAAGGAAGAGTGGGAATATGAATAAATTCTGGAGTTTTGCAGGAAGTAAGTGATGGGATTTGTTCCTCTATTCTTATCTAGGACATCAAAAAGGAGCGCAAGCCCTTAGCATCACAAATATAAATTTGTGATAGTACGTTTTTTCCCTTAAACCCAACATTTTCTTCCATTTTCTTCTTGTATCAACGACAACAAAAAGACACAAACCAACCCAACTTCACTCCCTTTCTGACTTACCATGACAAGTAAGCCTCTTCCTGATTGGTATTGTGTGGTGTGTGTGTGTGTGTGAAACCCTAAGAAAAATCTGCCATGTTTACCACGAGAGAAAAAGTGATTCTTGATCATTAGGTTGAAAGGGCAATGGTTCATGCTAGGAAGCCTTAGTGTGACAGAACTCCTACAGCCAGGGTCCGAATTTCATCACAAATAGAGGATGGAGGGATGTTCTACAGCAATCAACAGAAGCAGTCTCTCCCAGTCAGGTCCTGCTTTCCTTCATCATGTACACACTGATCTATTTCCTTTCTGTTTCTGTTCCCGGAAATCACTAGTTGTGAAAATTCTTCTTTCATATTTAATTAAAAACTGTGTCTGGCATGGTTAGCTCAACTCCATTTCTTCAATATCAACTTAAAAAAATTCTTTTGGGTTTTCGAGATAGGGTCTCACTATGCGGCTCTGGCTGTCCCAGAACTTGCTCTCTAGGCCAGGCTGGCCTCGAACTCAGAGATCTGCCTGCCTCTGCCTCCCAAGTGCTGAGATTAAAGGCATACGCCACCATACCCAGCTTCAACATTTTTATTACCTTAAGGCCTTAGACAAACTTCTGTTCCTTCTTTTTCTCTGTAGACTCTCCATTCTTTCTTCCTTTGGTACTCTTCTTTTTCCTTCTGCATTCTAATTCCATTTATGTCTTATTGCATTTATTTGCACATTCATATGAACTAATCTTTCCTCACTAAGACCACAGTTCCTAATTGCTTCCTAGGTTATTCAGGTGTTCTCAGAATGCAACTTGCCATCCATTATAGCTATGGATATGGTCTAAAACATTTGTAAGTAACATCATTTCACATCATTTGTAAGTAATCCATTTCACAATGTAGAAAAGTTGGACACTGGGCTAGAAAGGCACTGTTAGTAAAATGTTTACCACACAAGAGTGAGGACTGGAGTTTGGATCCTCAGCATCCATATAAAAAGCTGCCTGTAGCCACATATGTTTGTAATCCGGTGCTGGGGAGTTAGATATAGGCAGATATCTGGAGCTCACTAATCAGCCAGTCTAGCCAAATTGACGAGCAGCAGGTTCAGTAAAAGAACTTGTCTCAAAAATAAGGCATAGAGAGACTGAAGAAGACATCTAACGTGTGTACACTCGCGGGCACACTCACACACACACACACACACAGAGAAAGTTTGAACATCCTTATAATCTCTTTTTCCCTAGGATGTTTTCTTAAACCTGTGAAAGATCTAAACTTTCCTTTTCCTGCCTTCTCTTAAGGTTCAGGATTGTCTCATAACTGTAATGTTATTGTAAGCTAACTTGCTCTCATAAGGTTTTGGAAATCCCCTTAGATAAGGTAGAAATGCAAAGGACATTTAGAGTATTGTGGTTTAGCACTTTACCTACTGCATTGTACTGCCATTAGTATCCAGTGTCTTTTGAGATGCTGAGGCTAAGTTTTCTCAATGGGGCACTGCTGCAGAAGTTTATTTCCAGTTATGTTTAAAATGGTTGTTTTGTGCACTGTTGGGGGAAGGGCTGCCTAGGTCTTGACATTTTGTATTGTCTGCAGGTGTTGGCTTTATGTAAAAGATGTCTGATTTCTCATGGTCTGCACGTGCTAGAACACCTGAAAAGCTTCTATATCAATAAAAAAACCCTGAGATGAGATGCTAGGGATTCCACTGCCCAGGATGGGTCTGGCCATGATAGTGGTTCCCTCTGCTGAGGTCTGGCAGAGTTTGCACCTAAAAAAATGTGTATGAGCCTGGAAGTGATGGTACATGCCTTTGATCCCAGCACAGAGGTAAGCGGACTCTGAGTTCGAGGCCAGCGTGGTCTACAGCGTGAGTTCCAGGACAGCTGAGGCTACACAGAAAAACATTGTCTCAAAAAGACAAAAGAAAGAAAAGAAAAATCTGCATATGTCTTTAAGTATTTTAAAGAGAGATTAACAGATAACTGTTAGTTTATGAGATTGTGATGTGGAATTTACTCATTTGCACTATGGTGAGCTCGACTCTTTCAGAGTTGAAAGCTTCCAGAACCGTGCCTGACACGAGTCATATGTGCACTGTTATGATTGTAAGTAAAAATGTTTTTCTTAGATTTAATTGCTGCCTATTAATTCCCATAAGATGGCAAGGTAGGGAAAATTAGTAGGAAATATTTTAGCCAGAGAAGTCAATTAGCCCTCATTTTATTACACTCGTAATAACATATTACTTGTCTTCATTCATCCAGGAAGGTCAGGGGACAGAGGCTGGTAAAAGGAAAACCTTTTTCAAAGCCTTTCCTGAAGTAGACATTCTAGAGTTTCTCATTTAGAGGATTTTGGGACATGAAGGACATTCAAAAGGAGTAAAACGTGAGACAACAGGCAGAAGTCCAGGTGCTGGTGGGGTCTTTTCCCTTCCCTGGGGGAAATGTGTTTATTTTGATCACCCATGTCTAAATAACTAAAACCTAGACAAAGGCTTCTCTTCAGCAATTTGGAGAGGGCAATAAGTTCCAGATACATGAAGGCCAAAAATCCCCAACCTGCTCAAGTAACCTCCTCCAAGACACGTTACCTTAGATTCTCAAAAACTAAACACAAACAGAAACATTTTGAAAACTGCAAGAAAATAATCAGTCATTTACTGGGAGATCTTCATAAGACCTTCAGCAGATTGCTTAAGATGAACCAGAGAGAGCAGAGGAGCCTGGATGGTAGTCTAAGCTGTGACAACAAAGAAAATGCCAGGAAAGAGCACAGTTCAGAAAATCTGACCTTCAGAAATGAAGAGGCAATAAACACTGTTCTAGAAAAAAAAAAGTGTAAGGAATTCATCACCAATTGATCTTAATCTGGCAAAGAAAGAATGCTAAATGGAGTTCTTTTGCATTGAAATTAAAAACTGCTGACCTGAAAGCATTAAACTTAGTTTAAAGATAAAAATAGAGTCAAATGCATAACATCCCAATACTATAGAAACTGTGCGTGAATTGCTTTAGCATCAGTATAAAAACGAGACAAAATGTTCAGATACGTAAAGCTATAATAGTTTGATAATGGATTAATGGATATTCATCATATGAAAGATAGGATTACCATTCAGGACTGTGAGATAAGACATTTCTTGTGCAAGCCACGCAGTTTTTAAAGACAGCGCTTGTGAATTAGTACAGGACAGCACAAGTCAGTGCTGAGTCTCCAGTGGCTACACTAGAAATCGTATCAGAGATTGAGAAGGTGCAACTCTGGTCATGTGAGATCCCGAGTTTCTTCCATGGTCACTTGGAGGTTGAATTCACAAACACTAGGAATTCTCGACTTTGCAGGTAGCCACTAACAACTGCTTTGTTTGGCAAGGCTTGCTGATTAGTAAATGATAGAGCACTGTGTCTGCTTTAAGGGTACCTGAAAAATCTCCATGAATATTGGTGATGCATGCAATTCAGTGAGCACTGCAGTCACTGTTGTGTGTACTTGTGTGACTGAGATGACAGTCTGTGCGTGGCAGTTACGCTCATAGTTGTTTCTGGGGATGATGGTTTGTACGCACTGATCTTGGAAGATTCTACTGTTTGCAAAACTAAATCCCAAAGCACTATTTAAATATGTTTGTAAGCTTTCACAAATGAATAGGTAACTATGCCCACCTTAAGAAGGAGACTAGGAAAAAAAAATTGACCACCCTAATGGAAAACAAAATACATTTGTTACCCTCTGAGTTTTACTTCTGTACCTCTCCACAAATTGCCTGGGAAAACTCCTAGATATTTTCTCATTAGTTTTTGATTTGTGCACCATATATTCTCCTTTGCTGCCTTTGTGAGTTCATGAGGAATATAAAACCATGCTTCCTTGGGCACAGTTTTCTTCAGCAAGGAGGTTGGGGACAATTTTAATAAAACTGTCATTCAGATTCATGAGTAGTGCCTGCTGGTTGCAGTTTTTCCAGGAGTGGATTCTTCTTGACAGAGAAAACTCAGAGCATCGAAGTTTGTATGGCACACCCTGATTCTGGAAACACACTTAAAGATTCTCTAGTCCCGACTCTGTGACAGTCTCCATGTGAAATCTTATGGTATAAATACCCATTTGCTTGGCAATATTGATGAGCAGGAAACAAGCCTTTCTCACTGTCCTCACTCCAGACTAATTTTCTTCCTAAAGCTATAGCCATCCCTTCTTCTCTGACACTCACAGGTCATCTAAAGGTAAATGTATCCTGTACCAATCTTTCTTTATCATCTCCTCTCTTGTCTATAAGCCAAAGCAGGTCTGGTAAGGTTGCCAGACACTGGGACAAAGGGACAGAAAAAAAAAAGAACAAAGGTGTTCTCTGTGCACGTCTGATAAGGGTCACGTGTCTAACATAACTCCGGGCACTTTGCATATCCTTTGTTTCACAATAATCCTTCAAAGTAAGTATAAATTAGTACAGATTATAGAGCCTACACAAAATTATGTGCTTAGCCACTTCCATACTTAATGTGCTCTCTTCTGTATGGTGCTGAACCTGATCCCTGTGTGTCCCGGATATTGAGGATACAGTGCTGAGGAGTGAGGTTGTTAGTTAATGCTGGGCCATGAAACAGATGTACATTACATTTGTAATGACATAGAAGTACATATTTGATGATCCATCTTCCTACTGAGTAGAATTCACAAAGGCAGAGAAACTGCACAACATTTTATTTTCTATTGTATTTTTTTAAATATTTGTTTGTATACGTACACAATGACGCACATGTATAGGTCAAAGAACAGAGTGAGTTCTCCTCTTCCGCCATATAGATTCCAGAAATCAAATTCAGGCCACCAGGCGTGGCAGCCTTTACTCACGGAGCCCTTCCACCGGCTCATCGTTTGCATTAGTGTATCCCCTAGGTGTGTAGAGAAAGAGCCTTGGGGTGTGGCCGAGGCTCTGTCTATTACTATGTTTAAGAATGAATGAATTCTCTGTTCTTATTAATTTTTTTCATACAATATATTTTGGTTGTGTTCCCCCTCCCTCAACTCCTCTAAGATCCTCCCTGCCTTCTTATCTATCCAACTTTGTTTTTTTTTCTCCTCTTCTATTAAAAAAAATAGAAAAATAAAGTAAGAAACAGAAAGACCCCACAAGAACACACAAATGAAAAGGCAAACAAACAGGCAAAAGACCAACATGACGTTTCTGCTGAGAAGAATGTCCTTAACAGGAACGTCTATCACTGCTCAGTCTCAATAGCCGTGTTTTTCTACCCCGTGGCCTATTCTTACTTTCTGATTCCATGCACTGCTGACTACTCTGTCTCCTCTGGAGCGTCCTGCAGTCCTGGCCTACATCAAGGGAAGGTGGAAGGTCTGTCTTACATTTGTTTTCACATCAGCCTCCTGCCTGTGGCTCACTGGAGGTTGGCTTCATAGTCACCTTCACCTTTTGCTCTTCCAACTGGGTTCTTCACAGTGGTCCATGCTGTCATCTGAAAACCAGTCACCTCTTGTGATGTTGCTCACTTGAAAGTGGACACCAGAGTCCCTTGATGTTCTAGATGATCACATGCCAGTTCCCATTAAGCTTTTCTTGCTCAAGAGAGTAGCAGGAACATCCCGTTTTGGCTTCAGGTCCAAAGGTGTGTTAAAACATGCCATTGATTTACTAATTCAAATACAGCCGGGGACTTGACTATGATAAGAATGAGGACCATCTCTTTCAGAATCCAAGAGGGCAGGAGGCTGACCCTCAGAGTTATGACTGGTTAGCAGACAGTAGATCTATTTTGCTTAATTCCCTTCTATTTTCTGATCCCACTCTATGGACCTCTGGCAGAGCAGCAAGAGAACCATTTTCTGAAAACCAGGCACACATCTGTTTGTGACAACAAGCAAGGTCAAGTTGAGAATAGAAAATTAAGTGGTGCAGATTCAGACTTCAGAATTATGCTTGCTTACTAACATTTATCAATTTGATGGAACAAGTATGCACCTGCCCATCATCCTTCCCAGGTATTGGAAAACCAGTAATTCATAATGGCAAACAAATGAATAATGGCAAAAGGTGAAGACTTTCCCTTTACCCTTAAGACTGTGAAATTGACTGAGTTGCCACTCTTGGATTAAGTTTCCTGGGTTCTGTGAAGCAACTGACTTGCACATCTTGGTACTTTATAGACCTGTGGAACTCTAGATCTCAGTGTAGGGGGGTCACATATTTGCCTTGGTAGACATCAGAATTATTGGGATATATAAGTACACCTGCAGCTATAACCTTGGCTCCTTCCTTCTGTAAATAATGTTTTTTGTTAGGGTTTTGTGTATTTTTCTTAAACCATTGTCTAGGATATTAAAGGGGGGTACTGCCCTTGCGTAGAACCCTTTACATTCTACATATGATTCTCATATCAAGATTCATGCATCCTTGTGACTTAGTATATTCTTAGAAGGGCTCCTGCTGCTGACAGCTGATGAGCAGGAGATTAAAGTAGTGTTTTGTGCTCTGAGGTAACTGTTGGGTAAGGAGCAACTTCCCATTTGGGGAGATTTACTCTCCCTGTCATCTTTTACATCAGGGCAGAAAGTGATAATAAGATGATCGTATGAAGTATAATTCTATAACACCTTTCAGTCTCACGTTGTCAGTGTTAGAGAGCTCTTCAGGGGACCCCGAAGTTCTATGAGCACCGAAGCAATATGTGGGGTTTGTAGTTGCATGCTGCTGTAGCGTTTCACCAAGAGAGACATGGGGGTATTTTTCATATACTCAAACCCCACCAGACCTCAACAGAGGAATTCACCGTCCTGGCCAGCACCATACTCAATTGACAGTGGAACCCTGAGCTTCTCAGCTCAGGTGTTTTTATTCATTCAGAACTCCTCAGGTGCAGATCATAAGCAATCAAACATTCCCCACAGAAATCCAACACTTGCAGACAACACAAAATGCCAAGGCCTATGTATCCCTTTTTCCAATAGTGAACAAAAACATTTTAAACATAACTAAAAATAAATTTCCCCAACAGGGGTTGGTGTTTCTGTGTAGCACCAAAGCTGGTTTATAACCTGTATGTTTTGACCCATTTCTTTCCCATAAATATTTGCATGGAGACTCTGTAGTCACAGAGAACTCATTGCCCAGAAAGTCACTTGAGATCCCATGCCCACAGGAGCCTGGACTTGGGAAAGGGTTTGCTGTTTTTATGAATCTTACCTTTTATAGAACGAAGTACATATTTTCATTTTATATTGAGTTTCACCACAAATCCTGCTGCTGGTGCTGCCTGGAGTCAGACTTAGATAACTTTCTGAAGCAGACTTCCAACATAGCCAAATCATGTTTTCCTCTAGCTGGGCCTGAGCAAGTGCTGACACTTGAATCTGCTCTCTTGTACTAACCCATTCACACAAACCTTTGAGTGAGCTCCCTAGTCCTAAGTACGTCAGTAATTCATTGCAGGATTTCTGAAGCTGACAGTACACATTTTTACAAGTTGCAAATATAATTTTAAAGTGGAAGTGTATTGACTCTGTTTTTAAATTTAAAAATAAAGTGGGGAAAACTCCTAACAAGCAAACCCCATGGCTTTTCTTCATATTTGAAGCTTTGTTAATAATGGTCTCAAATTGTCCACTTTTTGATGAAATGGTCCACCTGCATTCCAATAATGAGTCCTTCCTTTATCCTGATTAATTTTTAATGTTAGAGATTAATGTAAGAACCATTAAACATTTGCCAGGAGCTCAGGAAAATAATTTAAAATAATTTATTCAAAATCCTGTAGAGAATTTTTTTTCAGTGCTACCCTCCCTGCCAGAAACCTGTGTTTGGTCCTGAGCATGTGGAATCCATTTTTACAGTGAGGTATGTTTTGTTTTTAAGGGAGTAAAGAGCTGAACCCACAGTCCTGTTTTCCTGGGACACTGAAAACTGCTGCTCTGTCTTAAAACCCCCCCAGTCAGTGGGTTAGCTATGTTTCATCTAGGGCGTGTGTTTTCCTCAAACAATGGACTATAACTGTGGAGCCACAATACATGATCAGTTCACAAAGCAAGATATCAAAAGGAAAATAGGATCGTGTTTCTGTAAAATATACTTCCTGGAAGAAAATGTTGAAAATATGATATTGATTAATTTAATGAAGATAGAATAAACTTGGAGGGTTTATTAGTTGCAGTCTTCTGAACCATTTAAAACTGTAACCATTAGCAGGCATGATATTCATCTCAACAGTTACATGTAATTTATATACTCATCCACGTATTCGGTGTGTCTTACCATCTCCAAGGCGTGGTCGAGTCTCTGCCACAGAATATGAGGCTATCTCTCTCATTACAGAGGCTCTACCATCTCAATGGAAGCTCTGGTGTCTAAACTGCGTGGAATAAGAAATCCTTTGAGATTATCACTACTTAAGAGGAAGCAAGGAGGAGACACAGTACTCTATTCAGAGGCCCTGCCCAATCGTTAGGAGGTCTGGCAATGAAAAGTCTCATTCCATTAGTAGAGTAAGAGAGACAGGACTTTGCAAACATTATTAATTTTAAACACATAAGAGGGGATGCTCTTTCTAACACTGAAACCGGTAACATATGACTTTGGGGGACTCGCCTACCTGTTTAGTGTGCTATGTCCCATTGACTTATATCAGTGAGCATAGCTCCACCTCTCCAGAGTTTGGTATCTAATGGCAGAAACGTGGCTGCCACATCTCTTGGCAGCATGCCCTCATGAATTATATGAAATGTCAAGAAAGAAAAAGAGATTATGTATTGTCTTTCTTTATTTGCACATTAAGAATTAGGCTTAGGTATCTGCATCGCAAATCTAAAGTTCAAATGGCTTAAGTTCACAACATACAATACTGAGTTCAAAGAGGTAGAGACCTTCTTATGCTTTTATGAATCAATCAATTACAATTCCAGGTTTTCTCCCATTGTTATGCTCCTCTGTCTCTAGGGTTTGGTTTGCCTTGTATGGCCTAAAGTGGCCACTGGAGGCTGTAGAAATTGTAGCTTTTTCCTACGAGAAAGGAACAGGAGATAGAGGCCTGTGTGTGCTTCCTTGTTTATGTTCTTCAAGGAAGATTCTCACAGTGCTTTTCCTTGCTTACTTTCAATTGCCCAGAATATAATGATAGCATCTGACCTCATTGGATGGCTGGGAAACACAGTACACAGTGGGGGACATGGCTACAGCTGAAATGTTAATTACTGTGGAAAGAAGGGAGGAAGACTGAGTGTTAGGATGACTAGAAATTTCTGTCATAGACAAAGAGGAAAAACTCTGTGAAAGTCTCCAGCACATTTTCCCTCTGCTTCCAGATTCAAGTCGTTGTAGCTCGGCATATATTAATTTACAGACTCATTATAAGGTGCCCAAATTTTACTTAACCAGTTAAGGATGACATTTCTGGCTTGATACAGTTAGGGCTCTCCAATTAGTGACTTTGGCAGTTTCTAGGCCTAAGTACCTTCTGAGTTGAATATTTATTTTGAATTGATCAAGGTGAGAGGCTGAGGGTTGCTTATATAGATGGACTTTCCATAACTCAGTGTGTGTTAACTCTCAAGCCAGACTGAGTGCTGTCACAGTAACCCTAAGAAAACAGTTGTAATCTGTGTCTACTCCATAAAATGGACTGCATACACACTACCATGTTTCCACTATTATTAGATCCCCAATCAGAAGCACAGCTGTCTGGATTAAAGAGTTGATACCCAGCACCCCATGCCTTCTTACTTTGTGCTTTTGTTTTATGAATGATATTCTTCCTCTGAGCCACAGAAAGGATGTTGCCAAGATGTCCATCATTATTAAATGTGTGAACAAAGCATGGTAAAACCATATAGATTACCACTTAGCACTGACCTCCACTACATGAGTAAACCTTAAAACCACTGGAAGATAAAAGATGTCTAGAAAAAAAAATCTACAGGGACTCAAAAATTAGCAGTTGTCTAGGACTGAATAAAGAGATGGGAACTGGCTGTAAGTGGATAAGGGGAGTCTCATTATAAAGCTGGATAATGAGGATGATGATCATATGGACCAATAAACGTGCTAAAATTCATTGCTAAGATGAGTGGTTTTTTGAAGTTTATTTAGAGACAAGGTCTGACTTTTAAAAATCACCATGTAGCTGAGGCTAGCCTTGAACTCCTGATTCTCCTGCCTCCTCTTCTCAAGAGCTGGTATTGTGATTGTGTGCCATTATGCCAGACAAGATGAGTTGTATGCAATGCAAATTATATCTCAACAAGGTTTTGGAAAAGAAGACTAACCTGGAATAATCTTCCTTTCCCAACACTAAATTGCACCATGATAATGCCACAGAAAGTGTTTTGTGTGCCTAGGGAAAAGACCTCACTTGTTACATTTTAAACACTAGGAAAATATCATAGTAATTTTATAGGCTGCTTAGAAATGTCAGTTCCATTTCCCACTTTTCAAACATTAAGCTGGCCTTTAACTGGAGAGCTATCAGTGTGTTCAATAACTGTTTCTAATATTCATCTCTGTTGTTTTCTGATACTAGCATTTAAAACTAGTGGTTTTTAAAATAGAAATTTGAAAAGAATTTTGACAACAAAGAATAACTAATTAAACTAAAAGCTTTTCAGAGATGTAGTGAAGTTTAAGACTAGAAAAATAAATGCCTCTAAAGTCTTAAATGCCACATAACTTGTATGGCTCTTTCACTGAAGGGAAATCTTGTGTTCTGTGAACATACTTATATGCACTGCTTTCAACATTGCTTTTAAACTTCTTTAACACAAATGTACGTCATTAGATATTTAATAATAGTAATACCATTTACACAAGATAGAATGGTTTAAACATACAACTTCGGTAACTTTAAGGGAAATAGTATAGAGATCCCCCAGTAATTTCTGATGCTCAAATCACAGTGGTACTAAGAACTTTCACTGAATGCCCCAGAGGCAACATCAGTATACAACAAACAGATTCCAAGAGAAGTTCCAATGCATTCACTGGTAGCTCCAGTAACTGTTATTCTATCATTCTTTTTTAAATTTACAACATCAAGATGGTTGGTGTGAGCTCTTTAAATCTCTAGGGCTCTTGCTTTGATTCTAGCATTTTATTGAATTCCACTGAAGACTGAAGGCAGTCAAAAAACTGGGCAAGAATTTGACATTACATACTCACTGGATTTTAAGATTTGGGGGCCTAATTAGACCCACTTATTAAAGGTCCAGTGTCATCAATGATCTTCCATGTCCACTATGGTCTTCCACCCACGCATTGCTAATAGGATCAGGAACATTTTTTAAGAATAAAGTTAAGCATAACAGAGTGTGGTTTACTTTTGTGAGAAACATGAATTTATTTTCTCTTACTTTTAATTCTGAAAAAGAAATGTGTGTATCCAGCCCTCTCAGGATTTTGATGCTCCTCCTTCTCTTTAGACTGAATGGAACCTGGACATTATGAGATCGTAAGTGCAGCCTGGAAAAATAAGAATTAATATTTGTGGCTATGTCAGCAGACATATGGAAGCAACAGATTTAGTGGTTAATTGAAAGAAAAGAAGAAAGAAAAAGACTAGGGAGAAATTGAGAAACAGACTATTTCTCTCCCCATAATCATATAACTGAGAAATGGCACCACCAAAGGAGGGATGTTGAGGACATCACAGCCAGAGTCACATGATCTACAACAGAGCAGTTTCCACACCCAGAACTGGCCACACCCAAAACCACAACTTTCTAAAACTCTGCTTAGGCAGGGTTGGGAGGAACTTTGTGTTTGAAGAACAAACATTTGTATTTGCTAGATGCCAATGTTCTCAACTTTCTTGGTTAAGCATTAACTTTCAAACTTACCCAGCTGTGACTTGAATAATAAATTCTGAGAGAGTCTTGCACATAGAAACCAAACGGTGTCCAAATGCGTTTTGAGAAATTGTAAAATGCTAGGTTTTGGCATTTGAAATGAACAGATAAAGCAGTAGTCACCAAAACTCATAATTTAAAAATTAATCTATTCTATATTTAGAGCAGTGATCAAGTATAAAAAAGTGGAATGAAGAAAAGAAAAAAAAGAAATAGAGGAGAGAAATGGGGTCAGGCAGCATGAATCAGGAGAGCAGGAAGGCTAGGAAGAGCAAAGCAAAGCAGCAGACATCAGAAGGGAAACCGTAGGAGAGGTAGATGGGAAAGGGACTTGATTACTAACACATAGGTTCCACTCTCTTCTTAATTTAGGCCAGAGGATGGATGAAACATAGAAATTGTAATGTTTGCTTTTATATGTAAAGAGAACCCAGACATATTCTGGCTTGGCTTTGTGGCAATAGGCAATAGATATATTTGCCAAACATTGTTTTCATGGTTGTGATACTCAAGTTGACCTTAGTTTAGGTCCCTTGGCAGATTTACTTGTCTGTATTGGGAGTGTGTGTTTATGCTGTGCTCTTTGATATGGAGACAGATAATCAGTCTTTGTGCACACCTTTTCTCTTATGTAGGGGAAGAGGGAGAAATAGGTGAAAAACATGCTGAGCGAGATGTAGTGAGCATGCCGTAAGTGTACTTTAGGTAGGTGCTGCTCTTGGTCGAATTGGCTCCTGGTAGGTATTGTTGTTGTTCTTTGGTAGCTTTCTTTCACTGACGCATCTTACATTTGTTATATGACCTTGGAGGTGTGAAATACTCGAAATACTCGTTTTTTTCCATGACAGGAACCTTGTATCAAGCTCCTGAAATATATGTAAATTGAATGAGATAACAGGAAACACATATTAAAATGAATAGAAAACTACAGCATCTGGTCAAGGTTGCAAACTAACACAAGAAAGCCACCTCCTTGAGCTTTGTTGTTTTGACATCTGTTAAAATGAACAGGCTGAATAGGCTTTGATGCAGACCACTACTCCAGATGCTGCAGTCACGGTGCCACCTGACTGTTCTTATGCCTGCAGAGCCTTAAATGCAGCCTAGTCTTACTACTAGTTAGCCTGGTTCGTGCAGGACCACTCCCTAAAGTAATGTCTGGTGCTCTCCAGGGGTCACCAGATAAGAAGCACCAGTGCTTTCAAGTGTCTCCTGCCACTATAACACATGGACTTTATATCACAGGTCCTCTGAAAAACTATGGAGTTCAAAGTGATAATGCATTGGATTTAGCCAGATTTTATAACCCCATGTGTATTATTATAGAATATAACGCTATTAATTACAACTCCTTTTTATACATTTGAGAAATGTAGAAAACAAGAATTATCTTGCATACGGTCACCTCCCAGGCCCTTTCCCTGGTTCTTATCACAGTCTAAGTCCCTCCGGACCTCCTAGCACAAGTCACAGTCCCATTTTCAGCAGCCCCTTTAATTAGGCTCTTATCTGTCTTCTGCCCCAGGCTGTTCTTGCTGGGTTAAGCTGCTTCGGGACTTACCAAAGAGCTTCATTTGCTAAATGTAGGTATAATATCGGACATAGTGCTTTGTGCACCTGCCTGCTTTAAGTTTCCCCCAAGGTTATTTCTCACTCCTGCTTCAACAGTCCCCAAATTGAAAGTTTCTCACCCCTGAGGAACTCTGACCTTTCTCCTTCCCAGCAATAAATTGGTTTGATAAAAAGCATGGACAGGAGAGCATTTTGTAATATAGCGTTGCTGTTGGACTTGGTATTCAGAAGTGCAGCTGTGCCATTTCTTTCACAAGACTGCAACAATTGAAATATAATGAACGGAATAACTTTAACCAGGTGAATGCCATGTGATTAGACAGCTTGGTGTGGTTTGCTTTCAGAAGAACGAGACAAACAGCAAAGGTCAAAAGGCAGCTTCAGATTCTGGGCAGCATTCACAGTGAGCCAGAGCACCCAGTGTTTATGACTGAACGCATATTAGCCATATTAAATAATTATTGCCAGCTTTTTCAAAAAGCATCAATAGACATGCTGACAAAGTCTCTGAAACATCGTTTCTTATAACCAGGTAAACTGTAGATAGATTCTTTGCAGCCTGGCTCCCGTTGTGAAGGGTGTCATGAAGACATCATGACAATCAGCCATGAGGGGGCAGGTCGCTGCTGTTGGTAGCAAGCTGCCAGTGGTGGCTGTGATTGTTACTGTTGATAGCAGTGGCTATGGGCTTACATTTTTCTTGTTGTTGACAGTTTGTGGTAGTTTGAATGAGAAATGTTCCTCATGATCTTAGGCATTTGAAAACTTGGTTCCCAGTTGTGTGATGCTGTTTGGGGAGATTTGCTGGAGGGGGTAGTCACTGGAGGTGGATGTTGAGATTCTTTGCCTCTGTCTACTTCTAGTCATGTGTTGCTAGGACCTTCATGTTGAGGACATTGTCTCTCAGTGCCATGATGGACTCTTACCCATCTGGAGCCCTAAGCCAAAAACAAGCTCTTTTTTTCCCCCCAAAAGTTTCTCTTGGATGTGTTGCTTTATCACAGCATGGAAGAGTAATTAATGCACAGTGTCAGACACCTATTAGATGAGTTTCAGTCTCCCCGCCCCCACTCACCCTTTTTCATCGTCTCTCCCACTGGCACCCTTATTCTCAACAAGATCCCTCCTACTTTCATATCTCGTTATGTGCATAAGTCACTGAGTTTAGTTAGGGCTGCTTCCATGATCACAGTTGGGAAATTATTTACTGGGGCATATGCAACCTTCCAGTGGCTACATCACCGAAGAAAACCTCATCCCCCAACCGTGATGAAATGTTGAGTGGTCCGATCTCGTCTAGGTCTTTTGCAAACCATCACAGCTGCAGTGAGTTTATGGGTGAAATGGACATATTTAGACATATTCAGAAAAAAAAATCATTTAGGGTACATCTCCCCATCCTTTGGCTCTTACGTTGCTTCTGTTCCCACTTTGGTGATGTTTTCGGAGCCTCGGAGAGGGTGTTATAAATGTCTTGTTTAGGGCTGAGGACTCCCCTGTCATGTATTCTCATCACTCTGTCCAGTAATGAGTCTTTGCAAAAATAGGTTTCTCTGGTGCAATATGAGAGCAGCGTTAGCCTATGGATATAACGTGAGTACTTAGGAGGCAATTTGACATCATGTCCACTTGACAAAGCACTACTGGTTTTTTCCAGTCACAGGATCTTTCCAGTAGAAAGACCTCTCATCCAATCGGGTTGTAGGCTATTGTTGATGGTGATGATAGTGCTAAGGAATGTGATGGGTGGTGGTCATGGTGGTGTTGGTGTATGTGGTATAAGGGTTAGTTCAGCCTTGCATCTAGTATTTCCTGCTGAGCAGATGGCTGTATTTGGAAGGAACTGGCTATCCCCTGTTTTCTCTATAACAAATGAGACAGTTGAGGGAGAGATATTTGTGTTACTGGTGGTCACATTAAGACTGTACAAGGTTAAGAATCTTTGACCTCAAGGCTAGATCTCTTAGAAATGTACAGGAAGTTGCAAATTTGCCTTCTCTGAAACTGATAAATTATATATACAAGATAGTGGGAAAATGAGGAATGATGTTTAATATATTGTAATTATCTTGACTTCTTTCTATATCTATAGTGACTCCTAATTCCACTTGAAATGAAATCCACAATAGCAATCTTTGTTTTACTTTATTGAGTAATATGCTATTATTTGTTTTAGGGATCTTTGCCTGTTTAAATGAACCAAGCTGAATTTTGGCTATTACAAATAAGGCTATCGTGAATGAGTATAAGCTTGTGGTTTTGTGTGTATGTGTGTGTTTGTGTGTGTGCGCGCAAGAATTTTATTAACTTTTCAAGGGTAAATTCTCCCAGAATACAACTGATGGGTAGTTACATATAGTTTCATGAGTCAAATTCAGTTATCAAAGATGGCTGCACCGCTGAGCATCCCTGTGAGCCTCCTTTTCTGAATTCTTCCCAGTGTTTTACATTCTTCTTATTTTATACTTTATCCATTCTAAAATTGTGTGTGCTGATACCACATCGTGATTTGATTGCATTTCCTTATTAGTTAATTATATTAGGCATTACTTCTTTGCTATGTGGTTGATTTCCAGTAGATATCTGTCTTCAGTTTATCCTTTGTCTTGACAACACATTGAGCAAAACATACGTTTAGTATTGACAACATCCAATTAAATCACCACAACTAGAAATTGTGCCACTGTATGTAAAATGTAAGAACTCTTCACTAAGCCCTAAGTTCTGAATGTTCTCCTTTCCCCCTACAATTTTTAAGCATATATTTTACATTAATTACCATGATCCATTTTGAATTAAATTCTATATAGAGTTGGTAATTATATTAAGTCTTTCCCCCTGGCCTGTAGATGTCCTGTTGCTTTAGCACTGTTTTCAGAAAGGCTTGCTTCCTCAGCCACGTATGTGTCATGTATTAGATAGATTCTCTAGTGTGGTGACACAGGTCTCAAATCCTAGCACCAAGGCTGTGGCAGAAGGGTCACAAGTCTGAGGCCAGCTTTGGTTACATGCAAGACTCTGCCTCCCACTGTCCAAAAAAAGTAAGGTACACAACATCGTAATTCAAAACTCTAATGCATTACATGACAAACTGACACTGTAAGAATGAAAAAGCAAACTCCGCAACTAAGGAAAATATGTGCAAATCATATATCTGGTAAGTAATTAATATCCAGAATCTATGAAGAACTCCTAAATTAAGCAATAAAATAGCATAATTTAAAAATGGATAAAGGAGTTCTACAGCCATTTCTGCGAAGATAGTATGAAAGAACATGAGAATATAGAGCTGGATATGGTCGTGCACACCTTTAATTCCAGCATTCAGGAGGCAGAGGCAGGCAGATCTCTTCAAGTTCAAGGCCAGCCTGGTCTACACATGGAGTTCCAAGACAGCCAGAGCTACAAAGAAGAAGGAGGAGAGGGAGAGGGAGAAGAAAAGGAAGAAAGAGAACACGAGATGAACAGTATGATTAACAACTACTAAAGTGCAAATCGAAACTGCACTGTGATAACAGTTCATGTTAACTCTTAACTGGAGAGTCATCTTACCAGTCCTGCATCCTTTAAATCATTTACTATGATATAGTAAAGTACTCTAAAGGTACCTGGATTCTGGATCCAGAATAGAGTCCCTTTAACATGAATTAGAATCCATTTTCTGCTTTTCTTCTAGTTCTAGGCATGACTTGGGCAAGTTCCTTAATTTATTCGAGGTTACTTGTTATGGATGTTTGAAATAATGGCATCGGCCACTGAGTACGTCACACACTGCTGCAGACTGTTTGTGAAAGTTGTTTTTTCATTGTTATTGTGGACTATGTTCTACACTTCTCTAAGGAGTAGTCCTACCTGTGAACATAGCAGAACAGTGGCCTCTGGAATCTGGAGGAACAGTGCAGGGCAACTTGGGATAACTTGCTAGCAACTTCCTCTGTGGCTCTTGCCTTAATTTCTTGTTATGTTTTTTTTAAAGGATCAGTTTATTTTTTTTTAAAGTTTTATTTTATTTATATGACTGCTCTATCTGCATATACACCTGCATACCAGAAGGGGGCATCTGATCCCATTATAGATGGTTGTGAGCCACTATGTAGTTGCTGAGGATTGAACTCATGACCTTTGGAAGGGCAGCTGATGCTCTTAACTGCTGAGCCATCTCTCCAGCCCTAGCTTCTTGTTATTTTCCTTGACTGTCTGCATCCCTGGACACACGATCCCTTCCTCCACCTCCAGAGGACATCATTGCCCTTCATGTTTTCATTATCACATTACATTTTTCTCTCTACTCCTGTGTCCCCTTATCAGGGCTGTTTAATTACAGCGGATTTATTCTGATGATTAAATAGACTCTTCCCCTGGAGATCCTTAATGACATAGGAGGTAGTATTTATAGCTTCTTGGAATAAGTGTGGGCATCTTTGGGAGGCCCAGGTGTCACTCAAGTGACACTCAAGTACCTGTTATTATTTGACTATGAACTGTTTCCCAAAGCGTCACGTGTTTGATTCCTCGGTTCCCTAGTTGGTGATTCTACTGTGGGAGGTTATGACATTTCGAACATGGGAACTAGCTGGGTTGTGGTGGCAGACCTCTGAGGGACGTGCCCTGGCCCTGCTCCTGGTCCTCTGTCATCTGCTTTCTGATCTTCCGGGATGTGACTGAACAGCATCCTAAGCCACCATGTTCTCCCTGACAGATTAAACTGTACCTCCCAACTAACTGTGAGCCAAAATAAATCCCTTTCTTCCCTAATGCATTTCTGTTAGGCATTTTGTCATAATAACCAACAACTAACACTCTCTCTGTTCAGAGCTGACTCTGAGCATTAAGGGCTAGGGTCTTGTCTCTCCACCGCTCCGTCCTTTCAGCCCCTATGCAGAGTTTCAATTCTCGAAAGGACAACTTTGAGCAAAACCTGCAGAGTTTCTGGGCAGGAAAGACAGGAGTCCTGGCAACATTTGTTTCTTTTATGGTGCCTGAATTCCTTTTCCCCTCTGAAGATGGCAACTGTAACCAGAGATCATTTCCCTTCCAGCCTAGCGGCACCGTGCAGCCTTCTGCCATTACTGTAGGGTTTTGGTTTCCACCCAGGCCCACACTTAGTGTCTCTCACATGAACATGTGTAGGCAGACAGTCTGCAAGGGCTGGCCTTCCTCCAGGGAATGAAGCCACACAAAAGCTACGGTTTCTCTTCGTCCTTCAGCTGCTCTTCCGAGGAGATGTAAGCAGGATGCGGCCACTACTACTGCATCTGTGATCATGGTGCCTTGTCACCGTCTCTAATTTATGCCATTCTCTACCAAGAAAGGTTGGGATGGCGTAAGAGAAAGTATGCAAATGGCTATAACACTGAAAGCCATGCTCTTCTACCTTTGGTTTGTATTTTCTTCAGGAAATGGCTAAAAGCGATGAGAGACAGGTGTTCTGGCAGTTTTCATTGCAGTGCTGTGACACGTGGATGAAGGAAGATTTATCTCACGCATGACTGGAAACGAAGTGCGCCTTGGTAGCTAACAATGCTTTTGCTATCGATTACTAAAATAATAATTTCTTCTGGTAGATGCATGGGAATATGAGCAGAGCACATTGGTTATGTGTGTAAGTATACACATGAAAATGTCGTGACAAGTCCCATTTGTGTGCTAACTGAAAGTGACAACAATAATAAAGCAGTAAGTAACAAATATGATCCTCTCCAAACACTGATTCTGTCAATGTAAAATATGGATCTAATCATAACGTTTCACGGGGAATGTGAATAAGAGTCCCTGACCTCATATCCCCAGTCCTGCATCTCAGATTTAATTGCTTACAGTATTTTTAATTAATCTGTGAGTTAACTGGGGGTTTTTAAAGTTCATTAAATTTTCTTTTACATTAAGACCATCTCTTTAATTTCATCCTTGGAGAATCTATTTCCTTTAGCGCCTGCTCCTGTTTCACACTGACAGTCATTGTTTTAGGTTTTCTGTGCATTGCTGTGTGTTAGCTTTCTATGTATCGCTATCGGGTTCTTTTTGTCCAAAATGCTTGCTTACTCCTTTCCTCTTCTGTGTGGCTTGAGCATACACTGAAGCGATAGAACTTATTTTTCTGCCTGGTTAACAATAACTTAATATTCACCTTGGACAACTAAATGTCCACGTATGAGATGTCACTGAAGGACTGAAGAGGCCTCGTGCAGTTGGCGTAGCCTTCGTAGGCCTCTTCCTTCACCGAAAGTGTATTCTAGGAATCGCTGGCTTTACCAGATCTACAAAAGAGAACAATAGTAAGGAATAGCCACCGACTCACAAACTACAACCCGAAGTGGAATCCCCCAGCCAAACCCAGCCTGCGTGACCTGTAACGGCAGCTGACGTACAGACTGTGCAACAAGATGAGTGACTACTGTGTCGCCACTGAGCCTTGGGACAGCCTGTGCCGTGGAACTCCCGAGGCGGCAGATGAGCCGGCTCTCTGCAGCGCCGGGTAGCATGCGGGCGTGCCCGTCCCTGTCTTGTATACCGTGCCTTTCAGTCTCACTTTCTGTGAGTGTGGGGATTTTTGGCCTGATTACTTGTCTCTTGAGCACTCAGCTTCCTACATCTGCCCTTTGCTCGTAAGGTCAAGGCGTGCATATTAGGCTCTCGGACCATGTTGTATTTATGGTGCTTTTGTTGTTGTTGAATAAAGAAGGTGAAGGTAAGAATCAAATCATGATCAAAATATTCAAAAGTAAAATTATTCATAACTTGCCAAGGTACACGATGACCAGTTTTTAAAATACGACTCCTTTGGCTTGTACTATTTGTTACAAATCACTTTGAAGGTATTCATTGGGGGAATCATCCCTATCTTAATTTGCATTAAAAGAACCTCTATCTTTCCTTTCTTAAATTTACATAATAATTTCTAACTGAGTTTAGTGGTCTTATTGGATTAGTGGTGTGACAAAACACTTTGAAAAACGCAGCTTAAGGAAGGAAGGATTATTTGGTTCACAATTTGAAGACATAGCCCACCAAGGCCTGGAAACCACACCAATGTAGCGGGTCACATTGCCTCAGAATCGGGAAGCATAGAAATGTGAATTATTGTGTTCAGCTGACCATCAAACCTCCCCCTCCCCGTCTCCTCATCCTTTTCTTCTTTATTGTTTTTTTTTTCTTCTTTGTTATTTTGTTTTTGTGAGACAGGTTCTCACCACATTGTGGGGAGCTGTTAGCTTCACAAACTCCATCTTGTCCTCTGAAGCCACCTTGGAGAAGATGACTTTGCATTTTACAGTGAGCTTGCTTTGCAGCAATAAATTACTTCTCTAGCAAAAACATGCTGTGTGCAGAGACAAAGACAGAAACTGAGTTCATTGAACCCAAGCGCTAGCAGATATTATTTGTTACTTATACTCCGTTTGCCTGAGAGCCAAGGCCGAGCCTTATCTGTAGTTTTTGCACCTGTGTGTCTAGCCTAGCATCACGTACTGTCTAGCTTAGAAGGTCATACTACGTTTCTTTGTTAACTTGTGGGAAGTAGCTTTTGTACTGTATAAGAGGAGCTGAAAAATAAAGTGGGACAGCAGTCCCTTACTGATGGCCAACAGTGAGTCTTGACTGTCTTCTTTCTCTTAATTCTCAGCCCCCTTCCATTTTCTAATCCTCACCCCCTATCCAAATACTGCTTGAACCTGAACAGCAGGTGCCGTTCACCACATAACCCTAGCTAACCTGGTACTATGTGGATAAGTATGGCCTCAAACCCACAGAGATATACCTGCCTCTGTCTCCATGTGCTAAGATGAAAGGCATGTGCCACTATGCCTGCCTTCTGGTTTCCTTCTTTTGATTCAGTTTCAACAGCAGTGCCTAGAGATTTGTTCCCATTAGGATTCTAATGTGATTGACAGTAGATTGACATCTGATTGACAATCAAGATTAAGCATAAGACTGGCTTAATTTTTCTTTTTTGAGACAAGGTTTCTCTGTTGTAACTCTGGCTGTCCTGGAATTCACTCTCTAGACCAGGCAGGCCTCAAACTCACAGAGATCCATCTGCCTTTGCCTCCCAAGTTCTGGGCCACCAATGCCTGGCTCTGGCTTAATATTTTTGAGGCATACTTTTAATTTATCTCAGATAGTAGTTAATCATTCCAGAATCAACTTTGAGCAATCAATAATTGACCTACAGATTTAGAAGTTCCCACTTAGCATATACATGTGGACCTTTTAATACCTGGGTTATTCTTCCTCTGCCAGAAAAATGGCATAGAAAAATATTCAATAAATATATATATATATATATATATATATATATATATATATTTTTTTTTTTTTTAAGTATTAGTTAGTTTAACTCTTTGTTAAGGTTTGGTTTTAAATAACCCCCAAAGATATCCTGAGCTGGTTGTGCTGGACAGTGGTGGAGATCTTGATAGGTGGGGTCTAGCTGGGGGCACAAAGACCCTGGGGATACATTCATAAAAGGATATTGAGACCCAGATTCCTTCATTTCTAATCTTGCTCTTTGGTGAGTAACTTGACTCCACCCTGGATTTCCTACCAGGACCAAACCATGAAGCCAACTGACCACAAATTGATGTGAAACTAAATAAAAGTAAACGTTTCCTCTTCATATCTCCTGTATTCCCCATGGTTACAGAAAGCCAAACAACTCGCTCACGGATTAATTAGATTTAATTTCAAATCAATTTATGTGGAAAAGAGTACTTCATTAAAGCCCTATTGGAGTTTTGTGAAAAATTATATATTTCCAAGAGAGAAGATGATGTCTATGTGGCATTATTTTTCATATCTGGGAACTTTGTTGTCCTCTGTGAAATACAGCAATTTTCTGCGTGTGTTTGTGCTTTCCTGATTGTATTTCTTTGTAAGCATTTGATAGCTCATTGTTACTGTTGTCTGTAATGTTTATGTTTCCATTTTTATTTGTAGATGATTTCAGTAAATATAAAGGAAAGCCACTGGTTCATTTGTATTTTTTAAATTAGATTTTCCACAAAGACAGTCCTTTCTATCTAACTATTAAAATTATTTTTTAGTGTTTATTTCATGTCAGTATGCACATGGTGTTTTGATCTTCAATTTCTTTCTTGTCTAGGGCATCTCAGCAGGGGGGCATCATTCTTATTTTGATCTGACCTTGTCTTCAGGTTCACAGTGCCTTTCAGAACTTGATAGATCTCACAACTGTCTACATTTCCAAGGGTTCTTTTCATTACACTATGTCTGTCATTGCCTTGACATAAACAGAAGTGACTAGGGGTATCAGGCCGTAATCCGTGGCTGACACAAATTGTATACTGTATATAAGGTGGTCTTATCCTTCCTGAGCACCAAGGAAAGGATCCAGGGACGCCTGGAAAAATTGAAATGCATTCATGTCTGCAGCTAACTTTGAGAGCACCCCAGGCTATGTTCTGAGCCTCAGAGAAAGAATCTCTTTTGTGGCCATAGAAATGGCCTGGTGAGCTGGACAGAGCAACCCAGATCAAATGAAACTTGAAAAAGAAGGAGGAAAGGCAGCTATAGAGAGAGAACACATTGCCGTGCCGTTCACCTTCAGAGAAGTCTAAATGCTACTGTGAGAAGATTCAAGATAAGCCAAATCATCTCCTGGGATATCAGTAGAATATCAGGTGGTGACAGAGATAGAAATAAGAAGGAAGGAAATCAGGAAAATCCTCCCTTTCCTAGTGATGCTGTTAGGACAAGAACAATGGGATGAATCATTTGGATGGGCTTAGCAGACTCCTGGAAGACTAAGGATACAGCAGTTGTAAACAGAAATGAGAGGGAGTCATCTAATGAAACCCTCTTCCCAGTCAGCAGGGAAGGCAGATCTGCAAGCAGAGGCCAGCCTTGTCTTCCCGGCTCCGTGCTCTTTGTAAATCCGCACACCAGCCCAGACTTAAGGATAAACACTCTGAGGAGACATACATGCTGGTCCTCCTTGTTTGCCAAACTGATTATTTTCTTTCAGGTTCATTTTCTTCATTGAAAAGTGGACAGGGTTGATATCATTTTAATCCATCACAAAGTAAGGGGATATAGCTTTGAGAGAGATTGTGCTCCGCTAGCTGCTATGGTGACATTGTACATATTCAATAATCTCTTTCTTATTTATGACTTTTAAAAGGAAAATCATTAAAAGTATTATAGGATGCATATGATTTTTAAGTGGAAAAACAGGGGCTGATGTAAAGGTTCAAAGGGTGAAAGTTATTTTCATCAAGCCTAATGACCCGTTCCCAAGATCCATGCGGTAAGAGGAGTGAACCCAACTCCCGGAAGTTGTACTCTGACCTTAACATAGCCACAGACAGACAGACAGACAGACACACATGTAAACAAATAGATAAAAAACAAAAACAACTTTATTGCACTTGCTTAGGGCAATTTAATGTGATTGATCTTAAAATTGAAGTATATTTTATATAGCACACTTTTTCTGCTAGAATGTACAACCAGTAGATATTCTTGTGTTCACAGGGCCTCATACCAGCCATTACTATGTAATTCCATACCTGAAATGCACACTTCCATCTCCACTTCCAGTGTCACCTATTGCTTTTCCTTAGCATCTTCTTCTAAAAACATGTGGAGCCTTTACTAACGCTGCAACAGAGATTATGAAGGACTGTGGGTCACATCCTTACTTCTCTTATACAGAGAGTGGGGAAACTCTGGCCCCACATATCTGCAATTCAGCCCCCATGGGGCTGTGCCAGGGACACAGATTTCTCTATATCAACAGAAAAGAGCCTCAGAGGGTCTGGACTGTCATAACAAGGGCTGTCATTATCTGGATGACAGAAAGGTTAAAGAAGAGGCTAGGTAGTGGGCTATGGTGGGTATGCTAAATATATATTATATGCTTGAATGAAAAGGGCCTTATGTAAGCCTATATAATTAAAAAATGAAACACGAAGGCAAAACCACAATACCTGAGGGAAAAAAGAATGCAGTTGCTGGTTTCAAAGTTGACAGAGTGAAAGTATCATAGATGGAAATTTGTGTTTTGGGTTAGTGGGTTGGAGCCTGTGTGTATTGTGTGACACTGTTCCTGGGGAGATTTGAACAAACTTCTACTCAGCTCTCATAACTGACAATACTACAAAAATCCAAATTTGTGAGCCAATGGATTTTATTGGGGTTACAGGAATGTGGGTAAGAGGTCACTTACTGATGGGCGCAGAACTGACTCAAAGTCAGCTGTATCCCCTAAGCCCATCCAAATGTGGGTGGTGGCCCAGGGAACCTGGAAATCTGTAGTGTAATGCACCGCCTGCAGACAGCTCAACAGGTTGGAGAGTGCCCTTTCCAGGTAGCTCAGAAGATCTGAGCCTCTTCAGGGCAGCTTGGCTGGTTCTACCTCTTTTAGGAAACTTGATTAGCTTTTGCTTCTTTAAGATTCACTGATCTCTGCTTCTTCTCTATCTCTACAAGCCTGAGCCTCTTCTAGGCAGCTCAGCTTGTCTGAGACTGTCAGCAGTCCTAACGATTGGCAGAGGCTTGGGTGGAGAGGGACCTGTTGAATTCAGTTAGTTTCAGGGACTTCCTGAAGCCATTGAAATGTTTACATTCTGAACTTTACCAGCCTCCATACAGGACAGATGTTTCATTTCTCTTTAGAACATCTTGGGTCTTAATGAGGTTGCTTCTAAGATGGATGGTTTTATCTTGACAAAATGTCTATAAATATTGTGCAAGCATGAAAACTTGAGTCTGGATCCGTGGACATGTGTAAAATCTTGACGTAGTAGTAAACTTCTGTAACTCCAGGATGGGGTGTGTGACTGGTGAAAGGGGCTCACTTGCCAGCAAGGTTAGTCATGTCTATGACCTCCAGGTTCCTCAAGAGACTATTTCTCCAAAAAAAAAAAGTGGAGAGTAATAAAGGAGACAGCCTACATCAGACTTTGACCTCCTCAGAGATACTTGCGAGCAAACACCCCCCTCCCCACATACATAAAAACGACACTGTATTTTAAAAGGTAGTATGTATTTAGAGTTTATATAAGAGGTACCATATATTACTCTCAAATCCCCATTTCAAGCTTAATGATTAAATTTCTACTGTTTTCCTGTATGCTTTCTTTTCTCTTTTTTTTTTCTCTTAAAGGGAGCCTTTTTCTAAAAGTCAGCTGAAAGGTATTCACTGGGTCCAAGAATCATCATTAATATTCCTTCATTTATTTGTGCACATACTATGTATTCATATTCTTAGCAAATGGTGTGGAGCTCCTTTCTTCTCTCTGTCCTGCTCTGACTGGTAGTAAGTTACGACCCACAACTGTCTATGTAGGGCACCAATATCCCAGCCATCGGGAACACCTGCTTCACTTCCAGGAAAGGCAAGCAGGCTCCAGACCTCCCTCCAGGGATTTCTAGACCCAGATACCCCCTCCTCTTTTCTGCCAATGGAATCCCTTCCAACACATGACTGACATAATTATTTTCAACTGATAAGAAACAACAATGATAGTTCCCCATTTTCTTAGCCCAGAGAACTAACTAATATGTTCAGTTTAAAAGCTCTGTTGCCATTTGCAATAAACCCTCCATAAATGTAAACCCTTAGAGGTGCTGTGAAATATTTTCATTATTAATGGTTGGGATGAGTTTCACAGCTTGGAGAGCACTGCTAAAAGTCTGCTGTACTCAACATACTATAGTCTTCAGCGTTCTGACAGGAGGAAACATGTACAAATCTTCTTCACACTGTCTTTGCTGCTGTGAGAGCCGGTACCCTCCATTCTCTGAAGCAGGAGGGAAACATAAAACACGAAACAAGGAGTAACCTGAAGGACAGACGTAAACAGTTTGGATACGTGACCATCCCTAGTGAAGTCTATGCCAACAGATTACTGGCTGGAATTTCTGATGAGAAATTCTCTGAAAAGTTTTCTGGCTACCGTGATATTTTAGCATAGATCAGGAAAACTGTTGTGTTGATTCTTGGCCAAAGTTTAATTAATTTAGCTGACAGTAGATATATCGCAAAAGAAAAGAATCCCTTGATGAACTGAAAAATCAGTAAGCAATTTTATTAAAGACATCATTTTTATTTGTAACCTTATAATGGATATCTAAAAAATACACATTCTTCATTTGGATTGTCCATATAAGCTGCAATAAAGTAGAACATGAGAACTGTGCAACACCCCATATTTTTTTATTTTCAGCTTTATTAGACATTTCTGGCTTACAGAATCGTATATTCCCATGAATATTGATCCTGGCATGTGTGTTGGCTTCCCAGGTATTTTTTGAGTTGTGCTATTTTTCTACTGTGCTTGGAGTATCAGAAGCTACTCAAATGTCTCTGAATTTAATTTTATGCTGTTGTTTTTTTTTTGATCGGCAAAAGTAAAAGAGAACAATTTGAATTGGGGAACAATATCCGATTCTAGACATTGAGTTCTGCTCTCCACTGACCAGTAGTTGGAGGTGAGACATAGAAGAGGCAGGGACTATAATTCTAGTCTTCTTTGGAAGACTGTACTAATTAGTTTTCTGTTGCTGTGATAAAATACTGTTTTAGTTTTCTACTTATGTTGTGCTAAAGATCATGACCAAAAACAACTTGGGAAGGAAAGAGCTTATTTGGCTAATAATTCCCAATCACACTTGGTAACTGAGAACCAAGGCAGGAATTCAAGCAGGAGCAAAGACCAGAAACATGGAGAAAAGCTGATTGTTCACACAGTCTCAGCCTCAAGTTCTGCTACTTTCTTCTGCTTTATATTTATGTTTTTAATTTTATGTTTGTATGTCTGTATGGTTGTAGATTTTTGTATCTATATATGTCTGTGCACCACTGTGTGCCTGATGCCCACAGATGCCAGAAGGCATCAGATGCCCTGGAACTAGACATAACAGACATTGTGAGTTCCATGTAGGAGCCAGGAATTGCACCAGGATCCTCTGGGAGGATCTGAGAGCTCCTCTGGGAGAGCTCTTAACCTCTGGGTGATCTCTCAAGCCCCTAAGCTACCTTCCTTATGACTCCCCCAAACCATCCTCTCAGGGACGGTTCTGTCTAAAGTGGTCTGGGCTCTCTCCCATCAACCATTAATCAAGAAAATGCCCTACAGACTTGCCTAGGGGCCAATGTTATGGAAGTATTTCCTCAAATGAGTTTTCTCCCTTCCTAGATGACCTTAACTTATATCAAGTTGGCCAAAAACAAAAACACCAAACCAAACAAACAAAAAAGCAAAAAACAAAAACTAACAAGCACAGTTGCCATGACCAACATCAATGTAGAAGAGAAAAGGGTTTATTTTCTTACAATTCTAGAAGAGATGTAGTTCGTGAGAGAGGAAGGCATGACAGCAAGAATGTGGGGCAGATCTGGTGGTCAGAACAGAGAGGTCACATTTCACCTGCACACAGAGAGAAAAAGAAAGCAGGAAGTGGGACCAAGCTATGAATCCTCAAAGGCTTCCCCAGAGACATAGTTCCCCAAATGATGCTCCACTTCCTAATGGTTCCAGAGCTTTCTCAAACAATGCAACCAAGTTTTCAAACATAAGCCTATGGGGGGTCATTCTCATTCGATCACAAAGACATTCCCCTGTAGTAGTGAGGTGAAGTTATTCCTCCTCTAAGGTCTCAGATTAGGAAAACTGGCTCCTTGTACATGAACACAGCCTCACCTAACACAGAAGAAGGTTTGGATTTTGATTTGACAATATATTTTTTGAACAAATAATGTAATTATACTAGATAATGGACCTTTTCAGAATTTTGCTATTTGTGTTTGGGATTATCATATATGTGCAGAAAGAATAGTCTTTTAGTTTATGAAATTTTACATTCTGCTTTCATTTATGGATATGCCTTATTTTATATGTTAGTTGCTTGTTGTTCTGTTTTTTGTTTCTTTGACTTCAACTAGAGATTGAGTAAGCTAGAGAACTAGATAATTTTAATTAAATTTAAAACAAATTCATATATTTAGATTACAGGAATACAGCATGGCATCAGCTTTAAGTTGCACCCATGCCTTAAGAAAAACAAAAGCAGCAGAGTGAGGAGTTCTAGCTGACCCAGGAGGTTGGTGGGAGGATGATAAATTCAATAGCCCAGGTTGGATGTTTCTTAGAACATTAATTGCCACTATGTTAGGGAATCCAGGTGCTCTTAATTTGATAGGAATTCACCATCTAAAGTTTTAAAGTGTCCATGATCCCCATGGTACTGAGAGGTAAGGTTTAAATGGATCTGTGAGACTCCTCTCAGTTGGCCTTGAAGTGAAGAACGTGCTCTCTGAGTGCCATCCTCACCTGGCCAGGCAGAGATGGGCCCTACATGACATCTCAGGGCAGTCCTTCTGCTGCTCTGGACAGTGGGGAACATTGTGTACATGTTCAGCTACCAGTCCTGCTAGGTACAATACAGCATCTGGGAGATAAACCTCTTCACTCACCCAACTGAATTATCCATGGACATCTCAATATTTTTCTGTGGCCTTCCAAGGAAATGCTTTCTGCTTGGAGTACTTTTCTCTAATGCACACCTCATGAAATGGTGCTGCCACCTGCACAGGTGAGATCAGCTCCACTCCCTACAACTGAGGTGGCTATAAAGAGTAAGAGAGATCAAGTGGCAGGATAGGTTAGGAACTAAGGCTGGTGTAGGGTGGGCCTCCTGGTAATGCCAGGGACATTGGCGATGACTTTTCTCATCCCCTTGTCCTGTTGAGGAATAAGAGGGCGAAAGAAGAGCCAGTTTTCACACTTCTCAGCAGTCCAGCATCACGGAGCTGGACTCTAAAATAGGAATTTAGGTTGGCTTTTTCCGATTAAACTCTATTTGTTTGAGAATGTTGGAAGGCATGTAGTTTTAAGTTTGTCCTCAGTTTTTCTCTGAAATAAGATTTTATTATATATTTGTGAGTAGAATGATTTAGTCATTTAGCTGATGATTTAGCTCATCATATGGACATCCACAGTGAATAAACTAGGATGTAAAAGAAGAAGGATGGCATTGAATGTGAAAAATGGGCTGTTCTTATACATTCCTTATTATGTCCTTGTAAGGATGATAATGTTAAGGAATTTAAGTATAAATGTCATTACTCATAGTCCTGTGATGCAGCTGTGAATGTGACTCAGGATGGTATTCTGCAATAGGTCTGGGATGGATGGTCCTTTGGGAAGACTGTAGCATTTCCCCAAACAGAGATGGAGACAGTTGAACACATTGCTTTGCTATTTTGGCTATACACAGTACATTTCCATTGTAAAATGTAATAGGCTTGTTGATAGGCATACATGGATACGTTGTGGATATAATCTGGGTGAAGCTGTTGGCTAAGGAAAAGGAAGACTAAGGCATTTTGCTTGTAAATATCAATGAGAGAAGCAGCTGGGAGATAAGCATCAAAGGTCCTGCCTGTAGCTGGCAGCCTTGAGAATGGAAGGCTAACGGAATAGAGCAGGATATTGCTGCTAAGAGGGATGCTGTAAGTTCACATCAGGACCACTGAGTTTTTTCACAGACAGGACTCAAAGCATACAGTAGACATGGCATCACAGATGGGAAGGTGAGTGTGCAAAATGCTAGATTTGGTAAGAAAGAGACCTGCAGAGACTAAAGACTGCTAGAGACTTCAGAGCCTTTTTTGTGAGTTCCTGGAATGGAACTTGGGTCACCGCGGTTGCACTGCATTTTCACCCACTGAGCCAAGAGTTTACTTTTAAAATTAAAGTTCGCGCATTTACTTCCACTTTTGTTCAGTTAATACATTTTAAGATTTATCTTTAATGGGTATTAAAACTGGTTTTGGTATTTATAAATTTAGTTTAGTATTTGAAATTACAAACACATTTCTGAATAAACATTTTGTTACAAAAGCTGTGAGCTCCACAGCACAAATTATATATCCAATACTTTTCTCCCCAAAGACAAAAGAACTCAACTCTTTGAGGTGATTCCTTTGGTGTTTATATCTGTGTAACTAAGAATTAACTAATATTGTTACTTATTTGAAAAACTAATGTGTGTAGGTGAGTGTGTATATGTGTGTATATGTGTAGATGCATGTGTGTATGTATGAGTGTTTGTATGTGTATACGTGAGAGAGAGAGAGAGAGAGAGAGAGAGAGAGGGAGAGAGAGAATATGAGAGAGATGTGCAGATGGAGGTCAGAGAACAGCTCTCAGGAGTTGGTTCTCTTCTGCCACCTTGTGGGATCTGGGATCAAACTCAAAGCAATCATCCTGCACACAAGTGCCAAGCTATCTCTGTGGCCCAAACTGTTGATTCTTGTTTTTCAGCCTTGTTGTGAGTGGCCTATTGGCTTATTGTGATCTTAGCTAGCATTCTTTTCTGAATCCTTTTGCCCTGGTCTTTCTTTTCTCCACCTACCTATCTTTCTATGTTTCATCTTCCTGTTAGACTTTCAGCTGTTATTACCGTGTACATGCTACAGAGATGTGTTTGATGTAATGCTTCTATGCGTTTTTCCTCTTGCATGAGACTGTTTTTTTTAAATTTTATTTTGTTTTGCTTTGGTTTTTTGTCACTATTTAAACCTAGCCTCTTCTCCTATGGTACTGTTTTTTGTTTTTCTCAGTATTTTCTGACATGTTCTCCCATACATCTCCCAGCCTCTGACTATCTCTATAGCCCTGGACTGCTTTCTCTCCGGGCCTGCCCTCCAGCTGCCCACTTGGACGCACACCCTCATGCCCTTCTGGGAATCCTCTTACCCTTTTTTAATGACAGAAGTCCCATTTCTGGAACTTCTTTATCCTTCAGTCTTTCCTTGGATTTTCTTACACCCCCCCTCACTGCCCCCCTGCCCCCTGCCCCCTGCTGCAAGCAGATTCTATTGAGCATGATTTATCTTAACTTCACAGGACAGAGAAATGTAGAACTTTGGCAATTCTGCCTGTTTTAAAGTATTTTTTTCTATATTTGAATTTGTATTATAGTTTGACTTGCCACAGAACTCTAAGTTGGAAATATTTTTTTCCCTCAACCTTGTTTTCCTGTTTGGAATCTTTTTTAACCTTCTTTTTGTTGCACAAAAAATAATCAGGAGCCTGTCCCTCGTGTGGCTCAGTATTGACCAGTTGCGTTGGGAAATCAGTGGTGTCTTGAAATCTGACCCAGGCAGTTATTAAACGTTTTCACCCACGGTTTTCTCCTCTGTGTTTCCGCTGGTTTCAGCCGTCTCAGAGAACCCCATGGCCTGCTTTGTTTCACTATTCATGACATCTACTTTAGTCCCTTTACAGATGGATGGCTTAGTGTAATTACACTTCAGCATTATACTGTAAAGACAACTCAATGCAGTCGTGAATTAATAAGCATTGATTATCTGTGAGCTTTCTTTGATAAACAATGATTTAGTGACTATATCTGTGCATGCACTTTTGTATACCTGTGCAGAATTTGTACCCTGGACAGATAGGGAAGGGCATGGAAAATAACCATTTACAGTTCACTATACATCACTACTGATTTGCCTTGGGTATAGCACCAGTTACACTCCTAAAGTCATCTACAGTCTCAGTGATGCTTGCTATGATCAGACCTTTTCACTTTTGCCAAAACCATAAATGATAAGTTGTGTCTGAGATGAATTTATAAATAAAAGTTGAAAATACTTCTGTATATCACTTACTCACCAAAGATTCCACTTTGTGAAGTGGCTATTTATATAATTTGCCTATGAATTCTAAACTAAATTAAATCCAGATATGAAAAAATGCATGCCTCCAAATGCAAAAATAAAGCAAAATTAAAACTGCACAAGAAATATGACTGATGCATTAACAAGATTTCACAATTAATAAGTAAATAGTTGAATTTGAGGGAGATTTAAATAAAATTTATTTATAATTTCTATCCCACTCCATTATTTTCAATGAGAAATCTTTTTAAAAATTAAAATGGCAAACGAGCCATAAGCACTGATTTACTCTTACATATTAATCATGTTGCCCATGTCTTCATCGTTTATGGAACATTGCTAATGTGTTTCAGCAAAAGCAATTCATTTTTAATACTCGTAAGCCAAAATATTAAGTAGTTCTGTATATTCTAAACATAGAAGAAACATTAAGAATACTCTTCAAATTGTAAGCAGTAAGTATTAATATTTTATCAATTTTTCACAACTCTTCAGAGAGATGGCATGTATACTGCAAACATAAAGCAGAGAGAGGACAGGAAGTGAGACAAAGCTTTAAAAGTCTTAGAGCCAACTTCCAGAGATGTACTTTCTCCAGCATGGCCAAAACATCCCTACAACCTCTCCAAACAGCACCACTGACTGGAGACCAAGTTTTCACATGCCTGAACCTGTGAGGGACATTCTCATTCAGACCACCACAAAAGGGTTTGTTTCCTGTTTCAGGTCACAATCCATCACCAAGGGAAGTCAGGATGGGAATTCAAGCCAGGAACTTGATGCAGAGCTCACAGAGGAATGCTGCTTGCCATGTCAGTCCTTGGCTCCCTTCTGGACTCATACTTAGCTGGCTGTCTTACACATCTCACGATCACCTACCTAGGCATAATTCTGTCCATGGAAGACTGGGCTCTCCCATATCAGTTGTCAACCAAGACTATCTGTCACAAATGTGATCTCTCAGAAAATGATCTCTCATGGCCCATCTCATCTGGGCAATTCCTCAAATGTGTTTCACTCATCCCAGGAGAGACTGGTTGTATCCAGTTGACAAGAAAAACTAACCAGCATGCAAATCAAGTTTAAAATTAAGATTATCCATCAGGTCCAGCCAGCTAAATTTGACTTTGTATGAAGAGAAGACTAAGCTTATGAGTATGACAAAATACTTTGTTGGGAAGTTAGGAGAAGATTCGAGGAACTGTTTGTAGAAAATGTGACGGAGCAAGGGATTTCTTCATAGCTTGAAAATATGGAAAGACTAGTAAGAGGCACCTCAGCAAGCAAGGCAGAAGGTGTTTCAAGGAACCCTGCTCACACAGAGCATTCAGTAGTCAGAGGATAAATGAAGTTGTCATGAGCTCAAGCTATGACGAGGATGACAGTTTACTTCTTGCCATTTTGACCAAGTACTCAACTGAAACAACTTAGTAGAGAAACAATTTGTGTTGGCTCATACTTTCAGTGATTTTAACGCATGGTTGCTTGGCCCTGTGAGCATGGGTGGAACTTGGAGGTAGGGGCATGGTGGAGGCTGCTCTTCACTCCTTCAAAGATGGAAAATGAGGAGCAGGGGTTTCCAGAAGATTAGGAAAAGATAGTACCTCAAGGACTCTTGCCCGGTAACCTACTTCCTTTCAAAGGCCACAGCTGCTACTTGTTACCAGATCCCAATAATGCTACCATCTTATGAATCCAGTAAGGGCTTAATTTGTCGGTTAGTTATGATCCGAAAAGAGATGAATGTGTTGAGCTACATGGAATCATTTTGTACAGAATGACTTCATGACCGCACCCGAGAGTGTGATTTACTCCCCTAGGCATTTCCCACACTAACAAAGTCGAAAAATCAGGAGTAACAATCTAAACAAGGGAGGAAATTCTTCCAGAAATAATTTAAAAATCAAATTATATTGCATTGTTTAGGTATGAGAGAGAGCGTGAGCTTGAGAAAAACAAGTGTATGCCACCAACAAAGAGAAAAAGTAATTCTGGTATTTGTTCTTGCTCTTTCACATGGTGTCTTAGGTATGTTCACTCCAAGGGATATGTGAAATATTTCAGGTCAAAAGTCCAAAGCATTTCAGCTCAATGGTACTTTGTATATTTTTTTTTACATCCATATTTCTCTATGTGATCAAGTGCTCTTTGCTCAAAAGATTCAAGTGGGAATGCTACTAAAATATGTGAATGCTATAGGTTCACTGTTATGACCTCATTAATGCAGAATGCTTCCTTGAGCTATTATGAAGATATTTGTTTGTGAAAATTATAAGTGGAATAGCCATTATATCAAAGTTCTTACTTTTTGTTTCCAAATTCAGGATCAAGAGTTATTCTTTACTGAAATTTTAAATAACAGAAGTAGTAAAATAAATGATCAACAAATTGATTTACAAAGCTTGTAAATCAATTTTTCAATTTTGAATTTTTTATAATATTATTGAGATATAACTAGTTTATTATTACATAGTTTGTTCATTCACAAGACCCCTGTTGGTTTTTAATGTACAGAGTTGGTTGATCATTAGAAACATAACTGAATATTTTTATTACTCCAAAAGAAATGCTATACTCATCATTAGCATACCAATTTATATTCAAACTGTACTTATTATGTAAAATTCTATTTCCCAACTGTGTAGTAGAAGATTTACAGAAGGAGATATTTCTTCTCTATTTTAAAATACTTTAATTCAATTAAAGGGCATCTGGATCAATTGACAATCTTTGACCTTAGCAGCTAGTGATCAATGCCTAGGATGTATGAGGCCCCGGGTTCTTCCTCATTAACACACATCAAGTATCAATGATTTAAATGAATAAGATAGCAGACATAAATGCTGGCACATCAATAACTGTATTGAGTACAAATAATCTAAACAAACAGGGGTTGTCAGAATAAGTGAAAGAACTTAGTAAACAAACTACACACTTCTTAAAATAAGCTAACCTTTTTTTAAGTGCTGAAGATAGAACCCAGGATTGGCTAAGCTCTTTCGGGTTAGTCTATAGCCTCAGCTCCTAACTTCTCAATATAGAGACATATATAAGCGAAAGCAAAAGGTCAACACAGATATGGGATGTAAACACCAATCAAACAAAACTTAAGAGGATGTATTAATGAGATAATAACTATATTTTAGAAAAAAAATTCCATCAGAACAAAAAAATGACACCAGGAGAGAGGGGGTGTGATGATTGTTGGAGCCAGAGAGAACTAGGAAAGAGCTGTGACATGGCATTCACTGGATAGAATACGGCTCCCACAGTTAGGAACACACAGCAGCTACGAGCAGCTGGACAATCCTGGACTAATGTACGCCAAAGTAGCAGAGAGATGGGTTGGTCAAAGGAATTGGGTCAACAGGTGTGGGAGGAAGATAAGACAAGGTAATAGGTTAGTGAATGTGCTCACAATATGTTGCACACACCTGTGGGACCTTCAAATATTTAAAAACGAATATAAAAAGCAAAGTCATGGCTTTAAAAAATTTTATTATTTTTACCTTACAGGTCCTTTGTGTATATATTATGACTTCCAGTTTGGGGTTTTTATGGGATTACTATGTGTGTGAACAAGAGTGTCTCTGCTTCTATATGCATTTCTTGTGCTTTTTCTTTGGCTGTTTTTCTTATTTGATTGTTTTGCCATCTTCAGATTTGTTTGTTATTGATTTATCTTATTTCATTTTATTAGTAGTCCTTTAAAAATGCTACTATACACCAAGAAGACATAAAGATTCAAAATACATGAACAGGTCTTTGATTCTATGAACTCAACATGTTGGTCAAGGAGCCAATATTGCACTTGGACAGAAGGAATGACGTAAGTATTGATGGCAGTAGGTAAGTTTAGTCACAGATACAAATATCAGTGTGTATCACCATGTACTGAATTATGTATGATTATAATTTGTCAAAGAAAATGTAAATAAGATGAAAACAAGAAGGAAAGTTCACATATATACATCCCAAATTATAGCTGGTCACATTAATAATACCATTCTGTAGTTTCTATAACCACTAGACAGAAAGTGCACCAAAGTTCAGAACAGCACAAATAAATGAGCCTCATAGACCACCCCACCAGCAATTACAGAATACCCATTGTTTCTAAGTGTGCAAGTCTATTTACTAAGAAAGATTTGTCAAGCCATAAAAGAAGCTTACATATGCTTAAAATATTAAGAATTATAAAATATAGATATTCTTTAGCCCAAATGCAATTTAATTAGACATTGATTTAAAAAATGATAAAGCAACACCAAATACTTGGAAATTAGACAACATATATTTAGTAGTATATAGGTCAAAGAAGTTGCAAAGGAAATAATGAGAAATATATTAAACTGAACAAAAATGAAAGCACAATTTATCTAAGTATGTAAAATACAAGTAAATTGTACTAAAAATGATAAAAACATGCAACTTAGAAAATGACAAGAGGTATTAAATCAGTAATGTAACTTGCTAGAAAGAAAAGCAAGAGCTAAATAAACCAGCCAACACAAAAGAATCAAATAAATCCGATAGGCGCTTCCATCAGAAGAAACGACTCTACAGGATCGCATCCTGAAACTACAAGCAGCGTGGGATGAATTCAGAGTCTAGGACTTCCCAGCACTCAAATCAAACAATGGCCTTTCTAAGAAAAAAATAGAAGACTACAAGCCATTATCCCAGAAACATGTCCGCAAGACTCCTCAACAGACATCAAGATACAGTAGAGTTCTCCAGAGGAACAGAACTGACAGAATGGAGATATGTATTATAAGAGAGAGCTTGTTAGACTGACTTACACTACAGGGGCTGCGTAGTCCAATGGCTGGGGACATCGTAGCTTCTCAGTGTGGAGCTGGATGCCTTCACAACCCCAACCTGATGCTGAAGGCTTGGAAGATTCTTGGAATCTTTGGTCTTTGGTCCATAAGGAAAGGCTGAAGGAGGTAAGTTCTTGTGTTAGCAAAAGATGGTGTAGCAGAAACAGGCAAGAGCAAAAAGCAAACACAGGGAATCAGGGAGCTCCTCTCTTTCCTTTGGACCACTCTGTGTCTGGGATAGCTAAATTTCTTGGGATTTTGTTCAAAGATTCATTGGGAAGCTTCTTTCTTAGTAATTTGCTAACTCAATCAAGCTCACCAACAAGATTAACCATGGCAGCAAGTTTGCCAACTAATTAGCAAGCCTTTGTATTGGTTACGGCCACCAAGTGGGAGATTATAAAAATCAATGATGTATGTAATTTCTCCCATTAATGATTAAACAAAATTACATTATCATACCAATTAATAGGGAACAAGAATTTGATGCATTCATGAAAAGAATCTCAACAACCTAAGAGTAAAAGGAAACACCCTAACTTTTATATAAACCATCTACATAAAACAAATAGGTGGCGTACACTGGTGTTGAAGGACAGAGGCACTAAGCAGTACAGCTCCCTGAAAATCATGTGTGATACATTATTTGGTAGATAGAAGGATGCATGCATGTATCCTACAAATATACATTATGTTGTATACATTATATACAAATATACAAATAATGTATATTTGTAGGATACATGCATGCACCCTTCTATCTACCATGTATTAGATTTTGAGAGTTTCTTCTAAAGCCAAATATCTAAAGTTTTTATGTTTAATAATTCTGCTCCTGATTATTTATTAAAAGATAAAAAAGTTCAGAAAAATATTTTCTAAGAATGTTCATAAATTCACCCGCTTCATTTGCATTAATTAAAAACAAATACCGGTATGTGGAAAGAGGTAGATATGTCATTCAATCCCTAGCAGAGGAGTTATTGGCAATCAATAGCTGTTGGGAGAGAAGGTCAGTTTTCTTTAAAGTATGGCCACTGGTCGGTTGTCCATGCTCCAGTGAAGACCACACAAACATGGATATATGAATGGCACATCTGGACTTGGTGGGTGAAGTAAAGAGGATACAAAGTTAGGTGGGTAGGGAAGAAAGATTGGGATCTGAGAGGGACAGGAAGAGGAGAAAGAATATGATCAAAACGCTTTGTATGAAACTCTCAAAGTTCTAATTAAAAACAGTCTGGGCACCACCCCAGGTATCCATCAATAGGATATCAATTTGAGTATAATACCACAATAAGAGGAACAGATGTTTGACACATGCAAGAAGGTAGATATATCATAGAAACATGCAGAGGAAAAAGCTACAGAGACTCGATAAAATACGGTTCCATTTCACTTACAGAAAATTATCCCATGCAAAATGAATCCCTTTTTTTTAGAAGTGATCCCTAATTTTGACAAGTTTGGGAGTTATAATTAGTGGAAAACGCATACAATTTTTCATTGTAAAATCTTGAAAACTTAGCTTTTGTTTTTTTCTACAAATGTCATTTTATTATTGAAATCCAGTGCAGAAATTGCTTGGAGTCACTGTGCTGTGATCATAAGGCCAGTGAAGGCTGCCATTTTATTTTTTATATTTAATAAATATTTCTATCTCATTTTTAGTGCCCTGAGACAATAAAGCCATGGGCTCTTATTTTGAAACCTGAATAGTCTTCAGACTGGAAAAATGAAATGTTTGTAAGTCTCTTGTTATTGGCTGACCTATACATACTATTATTTTTATGCATACTATTACTGATGCATGGAAGGACGCATACATTAGCATCCCTCTTCCAGGATGCCGTTGCACAGAGTGCAGCTAAGGATGAAATTACTCATGGAATGCAGCTGCATTGTTTTTAACCATCTTTATTCACCTCTTGTTTCCCCAGACAGCACATAGTATTCAGGCCCTGGGAATCAAGTTGAGAAAAAAATCTTCATAAAACTGGACAAAATGTAGTACTCCCGGAGGACCTTTTGAAGTTGAGTGGTAGACGAGGACAGGCCAAGAAGATACCTGTTGGCAGGCAAAAGAGAAAACAGGGTAAACACTAAAATTGCAAAAACGACCCTGGAGTTTGTTGTCTCAATGAAGAGCCTATAAATAGAGAAGCTGCTCTTCCATCTCTGGTGTCACCTTCCTGTTACATAGGCGCCGTGACACCGGGAGCCCAGAAGTTCTCAGTACTTGTTCAGAAGTGAGCGTACGTGAGCACTGAGAAGCAAGGCTTGTGTGACCTCGGGGAAGGATTTTGCGTGTAGAATGGTGTTTGCTAGTCAGGTGTGTCTGTGGATGCAACAACAGTCACAGTGCTATAGGGAGGAGTGGACTGTGTAGAAACATGAAGCAACCTAAAAGGAGATGTACTCGTCATCCCCCAACCCCCACGCCCCATCATAGGTGGCATAATTTAAACAAGAGATATTTATTTCTGTTCAGTTTGGAAGCTAGAAATCCAAGAAGAGCAATGTTGTGCAATTGGTTTAGTATGAAGCCTCATTCCTGGTCTTATGAAGGCCATCGTTCCCCTCCTTCACAGGACATTTGCTCTGACCTCTCCAAGTTCAATGTGTCCAGGTTCACAGCGTATTGAACATCTCATTCTAACTTAGTTGCTGTGTAAATAGCCTATCCAGTCACATTCTGACTATAGTAACATCCAAGGATTAGGACTGCAGTGTGTAAATTTTCAGCCTGCAATGATTTTTCTAAAAACATTGTGGGTCACTCTAACAAGAATGTGTTACTTTAATAAACTATAACATGGGGGTAGGGAGATAGCTCAATCCGTAAGGTATGTACGGGGATCTGAGTTCCAGCCCTATCACCCACATAAAATACTCCAAAATGCAGGACACTGAGGCCTGTGTTTCAAATCCCAGGGCTGGGGAAGTAGAGATTGATAGAATCCTGGAGGTTGTTGGATGGTCAACACAGCTTGACCTGGAATGACCAGGTTCCAAGGAGAGCTTCTGTCTTGACAACAGTGTGGATGGCTATGACCACTGAAGTTGGCCTGTGGCCTCCACATGCATGTGTACACATGCATCTATGTGCCTGAATGCACAAATTCTCCCCCCACACACACACATGCACTATAACATGTAAGGAATAAGTTGACATTTTGTATGCCACAACAGAAAACCAGTTTTTTCCAGTGACAACCTTGTCCCCCGAATATGAGTATATTATATTCCCCACTATGTATGTGTATGCTTGAGAGTCTCTCCTGATTGCATGCTTTTTAGCTCATGAGTATGTTATGGTTCTCCAATCATGCGTATACATGCTTGAAAGACTCTCCTGATTGAGCTGCTTTGCTCTCAGACCCCTTCCTCTGTCTTCATTAGCTTTCCTAGGGTTGGGATGATCTTAGCTAACCACTTTTCTGAGATTTGTGCATCTGTCTTCCCTTCAGTGTTATCAAAGGGAGGTGTTGGCATCATACCTGGTACAGAAGGAAAGGAAAGCTTTCTCTTTTTCTGTTTTTGGAATATTTGCAGTAGTAGCCACATCTCATTGCCCTGGATCCTGAAGGGAAAACCTGAGATTCAGGATTCCAGTTTTATTTCATGTTCAAGCTCCTTCCATAATCCTCCTAAACAGCATGGTCATGTCGGTCACAGCAGTAGTCCACTCTGTGTTACTTATCTTTGTCATGGTTAGATTTCTCTTGCACTGGTAAATACCATGGCCAAAAGCAACATAGGAAGGAATAGATGTATTTGACTTACATATCCCAATCATAGTCAATCATGAAGAGGAGTCAGGGCAGGAACCCAAGCCTGGATCATGGATACAGAAACTGTAGCGGTGACCATGGAGGAGTTCTGCTTGCTGGCTTGCTCCCCGTGGTTTACTCAGTATGCTCTCTTATACCACTCAGGACCACCTGCCCAGGGTAGCACTGTTCACAGTGGGTTGGGACCTGTCACAGCAACCATTATTCAGGAAAATGCTCCAATGACTCACCTAAATGCAATATGTTGGAGCATTGATTATGGTTCTTGCTCCCAGAGGGCTCTGGTTTGTGTCAAATAAGAAACCACAGACATAGAACAAAAGGAATGTGAGGTCTCCTGAGAGTCCAATGAGTATTCTGTTAGTTCATTGAAAATAATTTTGAAAGGAAATTCCATATTTGCCAGCCTTCCAAACTTCCAGCAAGCTCAACTGTCTTCCCAAGACAATTACCACAAATATCAGTTTCTATTCACTTGACTTGATGATAACTATTTGCCTATAGCCAAATATCCAAGTATTGCCATGAATTATTTCTATGAATGTGTGATAATGCCAAACTAAATGATATAAGGGGGACTGGCTCTTGTTTCCCTTAGGAAGGATTGCCTTTAATAAGTTGAAGTTTTTGAAATGGTATGAGGAAGAAATATTTTATATTTTTATGTTTCTGATTTCTTTGGAACTAATCTTTGTTTCCAAAATGGCTCTCACATTTTTTCTTCCTTCGTTAAGGAGAAGAAAGAGGACATATGAGAACATAGAAAGCCATCTTAAAACCATGATTGGACATTGGCTTGCCCATAGTTTTTGGCTTCTATTTCAAATTTTACCCTTTGACCTGTAGAGAAAACATTGAACTCTTTATGAAGATCTAAAGACATTAATTTTTTTCATGGTGAAGAAAATGGAGAGGAAAAATCTGTTACTAAACTATGGAATCAAAAATAATATTGGGAGATATATTACAGCAAAATGGGCAAAAGAGAACAGAGTCTATTCTAATATCCATCAAAGAAGGCCAACTTTGGGGTCAAATATGAGGTCTTTCTACTTCTAGAAGGATAGCATGCAGATCATAGACCATTTGAAATTGGGATGTGTGTGAAGACTTAATCTTTTCCCCTTAGATTTTTGAAGATGCCTTGATAGTCAAATTAGAGGGATTAATAGAGATCCTTAGAACTCAATCTTAGAATTCAGTCTGGGTCTCTTGGAAGCTTAGGATGCTGTAGGCTAAGTGGCCTGACCTCACGAGCAGTCGGGCTATCTTATGGAACACAGAGTAGTGGGCTCAGTCCATGAAGTTGGTGAGTGTGTGACCCTGACATGAAACACATAAAGGGCCCAGAGCAGCACTTACTTAAGAAGTGGTTGCAAGTGTGTGACAGGATAGCTGAATGCGGAGGTGGGCTTCACACACCTGCTCGTTCTGAAAAGGTAGAAGTCTTAGCCACCATGGGGGAAGACGGCAACGTGGAAGCAGCTAGATTCAGATGGTTGCACCAGGGTTAGTTATGCTCTGTGCTTAGCAGACATTGGGGTCAGATGGCCCTCAGGTCCTTTCTCAAGCACAAGCCCTGATGCAGATGTGGTCTCATGACTGTAGAAAACCACAGACACGAAAGAAAGCCTACAAGAAATGTCCCCCAGAACAAATCAAGGACACAGGAGCAGGGAAGCGAGAAAGGAAGAACTCAGGGGTCAAAGAGACTGTTTGCCCAAGCTCAGCTTGCAGTGCTCTCCTTAGGAGCTAGCTAAACAATATGTAAACAGATGTGGGACAAATGAGAATCGCTCATTCTTGAATTGAAGCTGGAGTCCTGTATCCTGCCTACCTTCAGCCTCCTTCCAGGTCCCTTTGATGTCCATGTCTGTGTGCCTCACCAAGGGGACAATGTACGGGGTGGACAAGCAGTGGACAACCTTCATTACTTCTCATGAGAGTGACATCACAGACAAGATGATTTTTCTGGTTAGTTCAGAGCGTATTGACTCTGAGAGACTGAGAACCAACAGTCACCCTGAAGACAGCTGAACAGAAGGCATACTCAAACAATCTCCTATCCCCAGACTGCATGGAAAGGAGGGAAGATGCACAACTGAATGAACAAGAGGTAAGCAAAAAAGGTGTATGTGCATGTATGTATGTGTGCATACATGCATGCATACATGTTTGCATGTGTACATATGTATGCATGTATGCACATATGTGCATCCATGCTTGCATGTATGTGTGAGTGCATATGTGTATGCATGTGTACATATGTATTGTGTGCATGTGTGTACATGTTTGTGCGTGTATACATATGTGTGATGTGTGTGTATGTATATGTGAATGCATGTGTGTATGTGTGTGCTTGCATATATGCATATATGTGTGAATGTAAATGTGTATGTGTGTATTCGTAAATATGTAACTACAACCAGCTCAGTTAATACAACGTTACTTGTATGTATTATTTCAGGGTTGACCACCTGGTATTGAATAACCAATCTGGGGTCTCCTCCCTGAGGAGACTCTCTTCCTCACACTCAGCATTCATCGGTTTCCTGAGTTCTTTGTCTAGGGCTGAGGCCTTGTGGTCTCTCCTCTTCCACGTTAGCAAGTCTATTTGCATCACTCTTTTTCAGGTCTTGTTTAGGCAGCTGGGGTTAATGACACTTCATGGTATAGCTTCACAGACATGTCTGGGAAAGGCAATCTCACAGCAAACATCCTATTCTCCAACCCACTAAAAAATGGGCTAATGATCCAGAGAGTTCTCAAAAGAAGAAATTTAAACGGTTAAGCATTGTCTCAAAAATTGTTCATCATTGCTAGCAATTAAGGAAATGCAAATCAAAACAATCTTGAGATTTCGTCTAACCCCAGTCAAAATGTCAAAGGTAGGCAAGTGCTAGAGAGAATGTGAGGGGGAAGGGAACCCTGATTTACTGTTGGCTAGAAAACAAACCAGTGAAGCCATTCTGGGAATAAGTACGTAAAATTCTTTAAAAGCTAAAACTAAATCTACCATATGACTCATATACACCACTCCTTGGCGTGTGACCAAAGGACTCGATGTGTTACTCCAGATACTTGCTCAGCCGTGTTCGTTGTTGCTCTATTCATAATAGCTAAGAAATGCTAACAATCTAGACGTCCTTCAACTGATGAGTGGATAATAAAATGTGGTAATACACACTATGGAATGCTATTCAGCTCTAAAGAAAAATAAAATCATGAACATTTTAGGTAAAGAATGAAATGGAAAAAAGATCATATTGAGAGAGGTAACAAGGAGCCATAAGCATTTTCTTTTTTACTGAGGAAATTATTACATATACATAGAGGTTATGATGAAGCCTATTATCAGGTTTCTTAAAATTGTCATGGGTCAGGATATATTGTTTGAAAAATGCTATACAACCAAAAAAAAAATAAAGATCCATAGGAAAGAAAGTAAAGGCGATGGGAGAGAGAGAGAGAGAGAGAGAGAGACAGAGAGAGAGAGAGAGAGAGAGACAGAGAGACAGAGAGACAGAGAGACGAGAGACAGAGAGAGACAGAGACGGAGACAGAGACAGAGAAAGAGAGAGAGAGAGAACTATTCCATGGTCTGTTAATCCCACTTTAGTGTATTTTTTCAGAGAAAATTGAATCAATACATTGGAGAGATGTATGGAAAGCCACACTTACCACAACAATTGCTATATACAATGCATAAGACATGGAAACAACCTAAGTGTCTATAAATGGATAGAAGGATAAGAAAGTGTGCGTTTGTGTGGTGTGTGTGTGTGTGTGTGTGTGTGTTTGTGTGTGTGTATGTGTGTAAGAGAGAAAGTAGGGATATTACAGAGTCTTAAAAGAGGAGATCCTGTCGACAGGATGATCCCTGGACAAAAATACGCTGAGTGAAACAGCCTGGAAACATAAACCTAAATGCTTCAGGACCTCACTCAAGTGAAGACTCTTTACAAGATTAAATCCATAGCTGCAGCCACTATAATGGCGGTTAACAGAGGCAGGGAGAGGGTGCTATTTGAGGGAGATGAGACAGGTGTCCATCAAAGGACACAGTGCCATCCCATCACAAGTACACAAACTACTTCTGCTTGTACTAAATCCACAGATATTTACTTGTTCATCTCAAGTGTATTTTCTTTCCCTTTCAGTGATATTTCTAAGTGCTAGGCTACCTCAATATTATCAATATGCTGTAGCTAATTGTCTCTTTCAGATTAATTACACTGAATGAATTGCATGGGCTTGCAGGATAAACAAGCTTTATGATTTATAAACTGCCGTGTGCCTTGCTGTTCCTAACTGAATCTTCACCACTGTAGTTACCTGTTCATGTTAGTGATCCTGGATCCCTCCCACTGAATAGAAAAGCTCTACACACATTACCTTAGGTGCATGTTGCCTAATTCCCCACATAAATATGGCCTGAGGAAGGTAGTGTTGGCTCTTCAGGGATTGTCCCCAGGATTGTTTCTTGGGCCTGCTTCCAAAGCTAATGGGCCTCGCTGCTCTTTCTTCAGTATGCACTAGTGCAATAGTGACACAAAGCTTGTGGGAGTAACTAATCAATATCTGGTTGGATTTAAGGACTACTCTATGAGACAGAACCTACCCCTGACATCGCTGAGTTGTCAATAACCTGGGACCAGATAGGTCAGGGACTTAGGGGAAAACAAAATACTACTGTTCTGCTAAACATAGCCATAAATGACTCCTAATGATATTCTGCTATACTTATAGATCTGTGCCTTGCTCAGCCACCATCAGAGAAGCTTCCTCCAGCAGTATGTGGGAACAGATATAGAGACTCACAGTCAGACAATGCGCAGAGAGTGAGAGAGCTTGGAACACTCAATCCCAAATGTGAAGTCTCCATTAAACCGTTCCCCTTAGGGCTCAGGAAACCCTGTGGAAAAGAAGCTATTTTTCATAGTGCCAGAGGTGCTCTACATTCTTCTGGGGGAGTCATCAACAATCTTACCTGTCTGTGACTCCTGTAAAGTCCAGTAACAATGTGCTCTTCCTGCGATAGTGGCGCAGCTGCCATGGGAACATCTCACTGTTTTCTGACTGGACTTTAGGCCCGCTCCACAGGAAGCAACTGATACTTGTTTCTGTAAACCTTGTCAAGAGCCCTTGGCAGGAGATATGTTAGGCCCTTTGTGAGAACCTACTACTATTGTTTTTCTAAATGGCCATGTAGTCAAAAGATCTTCCAGATACTCATGTTTATACTCATAGATTAGTACTGCTTTCAGCCTTCATCAGAGAAGTTTCTTACTGCATTGGGCAGAAGCTAGTGCAGAAATCCGCAATTGGCCAAAATGCTCTGCCTGAATGCTCTATCACCCTCTTCAGGGCTCAGGGAACATACCAGAAGAGGGGGAGGTGTGCAGCAAGTGTTGTCTTCTGGACATGGTGTTGCTGTTGCACTCATGAACTGACTGTAGCTATGGCTGTCTGAACTAAGTGCATACAGTTGTATCTGTCAGCATTTCATCATGGATGGGAGAGGGACTTAAGAGGACCTACTCTTTTTTCTGGAGCCAATGTCAGTTAATGTTTGCTGGGGGAAGGGATATCATTTTCTTTGGTAGTATTGTCCATGCTCCATTAAATAGTCTTCCACTCATGCTCGTGCAAGCAATTTGAATTAAACTTGGTGGGTCACACACATAAAGAAGGAAAGAGAATAGGAAGGGGACTTGTTGGGAAGAAGAGTTTCAGTGGGAGAGGGAGGGGATGAGAGTGGGGAAAAAAGAGTGAAAAATGACTAAAATTTGTTACATAATTGATGAAACTGCCAAACAATAAAAATAATTTAAGGTTCGAGATTATAGGAATCTTTTAAAATTATTTAAATAAATTATATTATTTTAAACCACTTCTGATTATACATAAAGGCAGATGACTGCCCTGTATAAATACACTGATTTCATGTTGTAATTTTTTTCTTCCCTTTCTTATCTGTCATCCATCCTTGTTCCTTGAGGGGCGAGAGGAAGAAGTGAGTCTCACCTGGTCCTTTTGCCAGGAGCTCACTATAAAAAATTCAAAATGGGCTGGGCAGTGGTGGCACAGGCCTTTAATCCTAGCACTCGGGAGGCAGAGGCAGGCGGATCCCTGTGAGTTTGAGGCCAGCCTGGTCTACAGAGCGAGTTCCAGGACAGCCAGAGTTACAACAGAGAAACTCTGTCTTGAAAAACAAAACAAAAAATTCAAAATGGCAATATTTCTTAAAGGTATGAATATATTTGTCAAAATAAAGATCATGCATTCTGTGAATGACTTCATTGCCTTTTATCTACTCACTAGACTGAAAGAGAGAAATGAAGATGATGATTATGGTGATTTTTTTTTAACGCGTGGTGGATTGATTGTAACTAGTGGAATAAAGCCCATTTTATTTCAGAACCTCAGTGAAGTAAGTTAAATGACGAGAAAGAACATCCATAAGGCCGTTAAGCCCCACTATTCCTCACCTCAAAATCCTTCTAATTTTACTCTCAGCTTTTTCTCAGTGTGTGAACTCCTCTTCAATTACCATCATCTCCCTGGTCCAGACTACTCTCTGGCTCTCACCTGGATTCATGTCATTTTATCTTAGCTGAACAGTCTGTCTTTATGGTTTCCTCCAAGCAAAATTCCACACAACATATAAATCAACACTAAAACGCAATGTAACTATGAGACTGACTATTCCCTTTCTTGATTATTTCTGTCATTTGGCTTCTTTGGAAAATCAAACCCAAGATCGTGATCTTTTGGTATTCTAGTGGCTTTATCCATTGCTTTATCTTTTGGCTTCACCATTGTGCCAAGTGCTCAGTACCCTCAGGTATATAAACATGTCTCTTTCATTTTCTGAAAGTCCAACATTACCCTCTTCCCGTCTCTTGGACCTTCCCACTTGAACTCTATCTAGGCTGGTCTCCATTGGGCTTCCTTCACCTGGTTAACAGATACTTGTCTTTCAAGTGTCATGCTTCTGCCTTCATTTTCACCAAGTGAAATCTTTCAGGCCACTAATGATTCTGACCCAACTTCCTGTGTTTCTTTTATAAAATTCAGTATGACTATTTTAGGCACACCATAATTATGTGTGTGATATGTGACTGGTCTCTAGGCCAAAATGATCTTTGTGGCGGCATGGGATAGGAAAGGGAGACCAGCATGGCCTTGCTGCCTCCATACTTACAGCAGATGGAATTGTCAAGTTATCATCTGAGAAAGAAAATGTGGTGTTCCAGGTGATGGCAGAAACCGTGGCACAAGCCAGCAGGGAGCCACTTCTTCCCCAGAAGTTTCACTGCTTCCTGTGAATTGTCTTTGTCAGCCCACACAGAATCTGACATAAGCTAATAGAGTCAGGGATCTGAGCAGCCCAGAGGAGATGATTCTGTAGACTAAACACAGCACAATATACAAAGCTGGGGTCAATATTCTTACTTTTTCTATTAATTTTATTTTTTGCCCTGAACAGAGTACAAAGTATTTCCATTAATAACCCCACCCCCTTAGCAGAATGCTGACGTGGCTCCTTAGGGAAATAAAATATTATAATCCATTTTAAATGTCAAAGGATGGTATTGAAATGCTAAGCAATTACTTTTTTATGATGTAATATTGATCACAATCCAACATTTCTATTGACCCAACAGCATATTAATTATTGGTGGAAATTGCATGAGATTCAAACTCAATTAAACAGTATTGTCATCATCTCATGTTAATGCTGCATCCATCACAAGACTGCTCCCTGCTAGATAATTTGAATGTCCTCTTCAGTGTGGCTCTGTGAGTCAATTGCTTCCCAGCTACAGCAAGCAGAGGATAAAGGGCTTGCTTTCATTAGGAAGTGAACCACATACTCGGATGTTTTGCTCGGTTTCACTGGGATGTTGCACACACAGGGGAAAATTAATCTATTGAAGTGACTTCCCCAAACAAATCAAAGGTGAGGGGAAACAACCTTTGCTCAAGATAATTTGCCTGCCCTCATCAGAGAAGTTTCTCTGCGTATCAAAGGGCACCTAATGCAAAAACTCACCACTAGTAGAAGTACAGAGAATACATGTTGAAGTGCTCAGCCAGAAGCAGGATATCTGTATCGCAGACGCAAACCAAAGACTCAGGTTCCATTGTGAAAGAAGGGCCAGAAAGACTGTAAGATGAAGAAGTCAGGAGGACTAAACAAAACAGTGTCTTCTGGACATGGCAGGACTACCACACTCATGAATATACGGCAGCTGTAGCTGCTGGTACAAGGTCTACACAAAACCAAGTCTGTCAACCTTCCACCAGGGAGGGAGAGGCTCGTGAGAACCACCCCAAGCTGAAGAGCAATGAACAGATGATAGCTTCTGGAGGAGGGAGAGAAATTTGTCTTTAAGCATGTGGCCCCAGGTAGGTTACGTGAACTCCACCATAGGGCCCACATCCATGAATATATGAGCTGACTCAGTCAGTGGGTTATTTAAGAAAAGGCCATAAAGTTGGGAGGTAGTGAGGAAGTGTGGTAGATATGAGAGGAGTTAAGGGGGGAAGTTGGGGGTAAATATAGTCAAAATACATTGCACAGAATTTTCAAAGGATAATTAAAAGTATTATATGTAAATATATATGATAATCTGTCTGCTTTCCCAAGTTCTTTACAGATTGTCAAGTTCTACGTGCCCACTGAATAGATTCAGCAAGACAAGCTGTATCATCTAATGTTGTATTGTCTTATGTATCCAACTTTATTCATAGACAATACTGTGGTGAGGGAATCATTGCTATAAGAAATCAAGTAGCTGGGCAGTGGTGGTGCACGCCTTTAATCCCAGCACTTGGGAGGCAGAGGCAGACGGATCTCTGTGAGTTCGAGGCCAGCCTGGTCTACAGAGTGAGTTCCAGGACAGCCAGAGTTACAACAGAGAAATCCTGTCTTGAAAACAAAACAAAACCAAAACAAAAAACCAAAACAAAAACAAAAGAAATCAAGTAACATATCTATGTATTTATCTATCTTTATATATATATATATATATATATATATATATATATATATATGTATATATATATATATCTTTCTATTTATCTATATCTTCAAGGGTTTGGAGCCTCATTCTTCTGTGTAATACTACAATGTAAATTTAAATGTATAGAAGAAATAGATTTTTTCTTATTGATTTTTACAATGTTGGAGACCTCTCACAAAAATTAGAGCTACTTATTAGTTCAATAAAGTCTTACTAAAAACTAACATAATCTAAGAATGGCAAGGAGCTAGTGTGTGTCATATATGAATGAATATCTGGTTACTGGGAATATAGACCTGACCATCACTGTTGTATTAAAGGTCTCTCATGAGTAAGAGTATAGAACAGATGGCATTGTAATCATTTCTATCTTCTATGTCCCTGATTTAGGACATAAACTCTCCCTGTACTTCACACTCAACAGAATCCTTGTTTGCTTTTATCTTTGTTACCTACTGGGAAATTCAGTCTCTTATGAAGTTGAGTTGGAGTCAGATGTTGCCTTTAGCTGAAGTCATCTAAAGGTTTAAATAGGATGGAAGATTCCATCAAAAAATGATTTTCTCGGGACTGAAAAGATGGCTCACTAGTTAAGATGCAGTTAAGATACAATCACCTTCCCTCAAGCAGAACAGTTCCCTTTCTCCATGGAGAGCAGATGTGGCTTCTGATTATGCCTTCAGAATCTCACAACCCCATACTCCTATCAGTAATCCATAGCTGAAGACCCATGCAGTCTCTCCTAGCTATTGATGTATTAAATTTTACAGAATATTCAAAAGTAAGTTAGCTATTGTATTAGTTTTTTTTTTTTTTTTTGGTCTGTGTAAGAAGAAACTTACTATTTATTTTAAAAATTTAGATGAAAGTATTTAAATTTTTTTTCTAGAAATGCAAGACATTTGACGATATAAATATTTTTAGTGCGATTTAAACTTTATACATTATATAAATATACCAAGAGGTGACAGTCTACAACACTAATATGTACAATTTTAAATTTAATCTATTTATTTTTAATCATGAGTATGTGCCTGTGTGTGCCTATAGACTTGTACACATGAGTTTGGGTGCCCATGGAGGTTGAAGAAGACACTAGATCTGGAACTGGAGTTACAGGTGGTTGCAAGCCACCCAGTTTTGGTGCTAAAAAACAAACTCGGGTCCTCTGGAAGAGCAGTACGTTTTCTTCACCTCTGACTCATCTCTTCAGCTCTATGTTTGACATTATTATTTCCTATTTAAAAGGAAAACAAAAGTCCCGATATTTAGCAAGAACTCTGGGCCCGCAGGTGAGCTGTGTTATGCTGCTATGCCCTAATCACAGCTGGGTGTGAAGTTCAGCCATCAGGAGTCGCAGGTCCTGCTCCCCAAGTCTTCGTTCTGGAGCACAGGTGGGATGCATTAGGGACACCTGAGGCTCGCCTCTGTTTACGGTAGAGAGCAGCTACGTCTTCACCAAGCTCTGTAAAGTCAGGCTCATTAATTCCTTTGATTAGTTCAAGTTAATTAGCCAAGCCCAGTATGAACTGGTTGGAGACATTCCCACACCATGCTCTTCCTACCACAGATAATAACTGTCGAGAGAGTAAAGCACAATAACAAAGCAGCCAGTCCACCAACTTGAGAATTTTTGTGAGAATTTTTTAAATTACAAACACTTGCATTTGATAGGCCAGGGTACATTTTCAGGATCTCTCCCTTCAGCCAGAGATATCCTGTGCAATGTATATTATTTTCCAGATTTTTCAAAACTTTGAGTATTCCTCTAGGGTATTTGACTTTCATAGTGTTTGGATTTTTCAACTTATCTCTGTTTTTTGTTTTGTTTTGTTTTGTTTTTTTTGCTATTGCTGTTTACTTGTGTGAGAGTTTTGAGTCTGGGTCTTCTTATGCAGCCTAGGCTGGCTTCCAACTCACTTTCTATGATTTCTGTCTGCCCTGGCTGTTCTGTTTATGTGTGCTAATAACGTACACGCAGTATGCATTATACATTCAGCTGTAATAGGATGGTGTTGGGGAACAGCCTACTCTGTCAAGGTAAGAAAAATTATAATTCCCATGTTTCGGAGATTCATTCAATTTAATTTGTTAGCAACACATTGGCCATGAAAAATCAACAGTACATTCTGAAACAGATTTGCGACAGTGGTCAAATATTCCACCCTTGTCTCAAAAGCATGAACAAAGATGAGACACCGAATACCATACTAAAGAAACTAGGACAAGTGACTACTTTTCCTGGCTCTCAGAACAAATGCTGTTAAAAGTGGAGCTCCTTCTGGAAAGTGCTCCCAGTTGAGTGCAGTAATATCTCTCCTGTGTGCAGCCGCAGTCTTACGTTTTTTCCTTAAAGATTCATTGTATAAATTCACTTGGTTATCATTTATCTTTATATCAATTCTACAGACTCTTACTTTATCAGAATATGTATTTCCATCTCCCTTTCAATCTCAGACTCATGGGGAATTGCTCAACTAGGAATGTATCAGAGGTGAATAAAGTAATAGGCTTTCAATTTCAAGAAAATAGCCTTGGTGTTTGTTGTTCTCCACCCTCAATGGGTGTCTTGCTTCGTGGCACATGACAGAGAGCTGATTGCTGTGGAGCAACTTATGTGAAGGGCTTTTCTGTAGAGAGACATCAAGATGCAGAGTTTACTCATGTGGCAGGACCTTCAGTGGAGCCACTAGCAGCAACATTACCCCTAGAACAGCAGTGGACACTGGTACCTCAACTGGAGTTCCATCCTGCTCAGAGTAATAAGTTAAGAGTAGAAATTACTTATAGGAAATGATTTAGAGGGAGATGGAGGGAGGACCAGTACAGCATATTTAACCATTGCACACTGCCGGCAGAGGTCCCTCAGGTTCTGGTAGCTGAATATAGGGTCACTAGCTGTCCCTATATTATTCATTGCTTAGCACCAAGTGGTCCCTCTTGTAGATTCAGTTACTTCCTTCTGTAAACAGAGTGATTTTTGTTGTAAGAGTAGAAGCCGTTTTTCTTCTCACCTGTGTTCCTTCTGTTGTGTTTCAAGTTTACACAGAGGAAGATGTGCACAGTGCTCCTGACTCAGAGAAGCAGGCCCAGGTGAGAGCTTTATTGCAGTCACCAGCAGGAAGTTATCCAAAGGAGAGTGGGAGGTGGATGGATAAAGTCCTTCTACTTTAGGCAGGTGCCAGGACAGTGAAGTACAGAGGAAAGCATTGATTGTTTCCAGCCAGAGATCCAGATCTAGGTGGCAGAAGGCTTGCCAGCTATGTTACTGCCTTGTCACTGTGTTTGGTGCAGTGCTGTGGTTGAATAAAGGATGAAAAACAAAACAAAACAAAACAAAACAAAAACACTGAGCGTTTTAGGCTAGAAGCCTTTTGCTTGGAATTTTCTGACGTTTACAAAAGACCAAACCAACCTGCTTTGGAGTAAGATTTCTGGTAACTTGTGAAAAAGCACATTTTATTTTGATCAAATGTAATTTTTACAAAACAGAAGAGGCCATGACTTTCACAATACAGAAAAAATAGTCACTGAATCAGAAATTCACAAAACAGGATATTAACAGGAAATAAAGGCAGTTGTCTGACTTCAGTCATCATAAATTTGCAGGCAATTAAACTGAGAAAAGCATTCTTAATTAGAATCGACTTTTACACGGTCATAGATATTTAAAAATGATAAAATATACAAATATATGCTGGTGAGAAATTGCATCTTTGTGAAGAACAACCTGATTCTACAAAACATGTTTACCATTCAAAAATCCAAACCATACATAGGAATCTGTGCTGTAATGCCTCCGTGGCTGTGCTCAGCCACTCAGACTTCCTCTCACCCCAGGAGATCTGACTCCCACATACAGCTCAGCATTTTCCCAGTTTCTGGTTTCCTGAGTCTGTAGGTGACTATCATTATACCATTAAACATCATTTAAATACCAAAAAATAAACTATGCATTCATATACAGTTATATCTTGAGGTTGTCTTTTTATAATGTAAGCCATGTCTCGTACAAGACGAGAAAACAACACACATAAATCCTTCATTGTGCTTGAATATCCATTCCAAAGAATTTATGAATTGCAGTTAAAGTTAACTATAGTCTTTCTCAAGTGGGGAATTCATCATGGTGCTAAACAAACACCGTTATTCTTCTGAGAGAGTAAAGTGTAGTTTATACAAAAACCTGGAGCTATTCTGCTTGATGAGAAAGAGAAGTTGCAAACCAGTTCCTAAGAGATTTAAATTCAGGAATTTCAATGTGTCACAGTCTTCATGTTCTTCCTCTCTTTCCTCTGACTACAGAGACACATTTTGCATCATTACAGGATTGATGTTACTTCACGGGGTGTGGGGTGTGGTGGTGGGGTGTCCTCAAAGACTCACTCTCCTGCCAGGCAGGACTGAAGCTTGTGCTCCACTCCGAACAGAGTCAGTAGGACTCATTCTCTGCTTTGCCCACCGTGGCTTCAGAGGTTAGGCTAGCTTAATGCTTCTTCGTCCTGCTTCTAAGGAATGCCACACCCATGTATCTGAGTTGGCTCTGTGTCCAATATCTGCCTTCTTGATGTCTTTCCAAGATTCTAAGGAGAATGTGTTGTCCTTTCTCAAGTTTTTCCTGTTTATTGATGTCATGAATCTTTCATTGTTTCAACCATGTGATTCCCAAAACCTCCATAAAACAACAAGCAAAACTGTCTCAAGGATTACTTGCAAAAGCGGGGTGGCACCAGCACTTCCCAGGCTTTAGTGGGTGGGGTGTTCCCCTCTCACTGAGATCTCATTTTGAAGATAATGAGAGCTGAAGAACTACTAAGCCCCTTGGGTTGAAAGTTTGTCAGAGAGTCAGGGATAGCAAAGAGGCAGAAGGAACATACACACAAAGGGTCAGGGAGTGATTCATCTTCTTTACAATTTGTGCTTTGTTTTAAAGCTGGGTCTGGACATTTCTAAAACTTAATGGAGAAGAATTACTTAAATCTGTTCTCAAATCAGTCAAAACTCAATATTCTTATCAGATTCAGATAGGTGCTGAAAGTCCTTCTATTCTGTGAGGTTTACCCTGCAGACTATATTAATGGGGCAAAGATTGTAGGTTCTGTTTGTCTGTCTGTCTGTCTCTTTTTCTCTCCCTTTCCTCCATCCTACCATCTCCTTCTCCCTCACCATTTCTATTTCTCCTGCTTCCCTCTACCTTTCATCTTTCTTTCTTTCTCTCTTTCTTCCTTCCTTTCTCTCTCTCTTTCTTTCTTTCTTTCGTCTTCCTTGTTTTTCACAACAAAAAGGTAATTTATTATTTACTACTATTTCAATTTGTATATAAAATAATGGTTTTCATTATGTTTTTTTTTTTCATTGCACTTTGCTCATAGCTGCTTATGTCCCCAGCATGTCCCTTCACTGGGCCAGCCCAGAGCATCATTGACAGTGACTTCAACATTCACAAGAATTGAAACTTTCTTCATTAATTTGGAATTAGAAGTGATTGGGAAAATGTCCTTCGTGTTCATATCTAATGTTATCTGATATTGCTAACTCCAACACTCAATAAATTCTTCTAGAGCAAATCTGCAGAGCAGATGTTAATTATTGTTTTCCATAACTGATATTAAGATAAGTTTAAGTGGAAAGAACAGAAAACAAATGATAATTATAGTCTATGATAAACGCCACTAATCCAAAAGGAAATAAGAGATGGGTTTAGTCAATTTTCATCTAAAGAAGTGCTTAATTGTACTACTGTCCAAAATTGTGGAATAGTTCTTTTAAAAACCGGGAGACTTTTATAACCTTTTTTAACCTTTTATAACCCCTGTAGACTTGTAAGTTATGAAGTTCATCTTTTAGACCAGATTTCTGGTTTTTAAGCCGTTTGGGAATTTTGTGAATATGTAATTTATCTTTCTAAACTTTCCTAAGTGAGGATTTTAAAGCTGTTTTGGTTATCGGTTCCGCTTCAATATGAGGCAATATTTGCTGTGTTGCCACAGGATTTAATTTAGAGCAGGTGGTGTCTTAAGTCCATCAAGAGTACTGGGGCAGAGAATTCATTTAGTTTCTTTTTTTTTCCTTTGAGAGACTCGAGCATACAATGGTGATAACGGGATGGGTTTAGTCTCGAGGGGTTCTTACTCAGAATGCTAAAGATATAGCCTGTTTTTGATAGTGATATATGCTACTATTAAAAAAAGGGCCCGTGTCACGTGAGACCCAAGTCACAGCAGGAATGCTGCAGTGACAAATACTGAGAAAAGACAAGTGGTCTGGAGGGGTAGGAATTTTGTATCAAAACCACCACCTGTCAGTTAGAATATCATGTTGTCAAGAAATTATTTGCTCTTCTCACTAAACATGAAGTTGCATTCTGTGCTTTTGAAAGTGAACAAAGCGAATTCTGTTTCAACATCTATAAGTTTTCTTTAGAGAATTTAGATATTCCAGAATAAAATATAATTACAACAATTTGAGTTTTTGATCTTGGGATTCACTGAACATGTTCTAAGATCCCCCAGCAGTGAGATATGTTGTCACATTGCTCAGTTCTCTAGTGCATGTTCCCAAATTTAAGCACTGTGGCCTTCAGGACTGGCACTGATGGTCCTGAACACTTGAGATAGAAGGAGAGAAAGTGACGAATAGTACACAACTTGGAGCTGTGCTCAGCGCAAGCGCAGACAGTGGGAGCCTGGTATGCATGTGAGTCTTAGAGGAGACAGAGCTTGTGGTGGAAGAACAATTCCTAAGATAGCACAAGAAGAAAACATGGTGCACACATGAATATTAATTTTTTAAAAACATGGACAGATGGAATATCAATATACTCAATTTTCATGGATTTACTTACTTTCATTTTATGTGTATGGTGTTTTGCCTGCATGTCTGTCTGTGCACCGCCTGAATGCTTGGTGCTCATGGAAGCCAGAAGGAGGTCTCTGATTTCCTGGAACTGGAGATACAGGCACCTGTGAGTCACCATGAAGATGCTGAGAATCAAACCTGGTTCCTCTGGCAGTACAGCTAGTGCTCCTAATGGATGAACTATCATTCCAGTCGCATATACTTCTTTATAAATGGTTAAACAAACCATTGTAATAAAGAGTTCCAGGACGAGTTATGTCTTTACATAGGGTGAAGTCTGTATTTTAAAGTAAAATAAGGAAAACATCTAAAAGAAATGACATTTGTGTTTTACGACATTTCAATAGTTTAAAATTCATTGTGAAGGGTGCAACACACTGAGAATAAGTGTCTCACGTTACCAACTTCCTCAAAGGGCCATTTTTATAAACAAGTACTTTATTAATTCTTTAAAAATTTCATACAAGGTATTTTGATCATATTCACCACAGATCTTCCCTTTAGCTCTTCTGAGATTCACTCCCATCTCCCTACTCTGCCCAATTTCTTGTTCTCTATTTTTTAAAAGTTTAATAGCCTATCTATTCCAATTTGTGCTGTCCTTATACTTCTGGATGTGAATCTATTCACTGGAAAATGGTCACAATCTACACAATAGTCAGGAAAACACTCTCTCCTACAGACACTATCAAGTGTCAATTGATAGCTCCTCAGGTAGTGGTGGTGGTTCATGCCCCACTCTCCCTCCATACTGGAATGCCGATGGGCTTCATCTTGTGAAGATCTTGTGCAGACAACCACAGCTACTATGGGCTTGCTGGGGTCCAGCCTCAGCTTGAGGTCAGGGTCTTGAGAAAGGGATGCTTGGAAGTGGCATGAAGAATTGATTCAGGAGTCAAAAGCTGGTAGAAGCTGGCAGCTAATCATCTCAGGAGAGAGCATCAGAACTTAAGAATTCTGTATCTCTCTCCCTCTCTCTCTCTCTCTCTCTCTCTCTCTCTCTCTTCTCTCTCCTTTTGCCTTCTGCTTCTTTTTCTTCTGTTTTTCCCCTGAGCATGAGCCATCCCAGTCTTTTATTTACTAAAAGTTCATTGCAAATCTAACAGTTTATCAAGGTCAAGCACATTCAAAGCTTCACAGAAAAATCACATAGTTACATTTCTCCGATTCCTCACTTGGTATACTGAGCAAGAACAACTTTCATTGTAATAGCTTAATCTTCAACTTGTTTTTTTCTCAGAAAACCTCTAACACAATGGTTCATTGACAGTTTGCTGGGTGCCCTACTTGCAGTTTCAGCATATATCAAACAGACAGAAAGGTAAAAGGTGCTAGAGAGAAATTTTATATTTATAGATTTTAAGCTTTCTCTGGTTCTTCTACCTTTTCCTTATATCTATCCAGACTTCAATCATATGTTTCTTTAGCATTAACAGCACCTATTCCTCTTTATCTTGACTATCCATTTTTCTTGTTTCTGTGGCTCTCTGTAAACCCCAGCCAGTTCAGGAAGCACAGGCTCAGGAGTATAAATACTGTCTCTGAACTTGGTCATATCATGTAGTTCCTAAAAGTTCTTTAAGGCACAGTTCATGCACAATTTAATCCTGTTCCTTAGTTGACTTGCATTTAAGAAGGCTTACCCAGTGGCAACAGCCTTCAGGGCACTCATAAAGGCTTCTACCTCAGGGTCATTAGATTCAGCCTTCTTCTTCCTTTTCAAGGGACTACCAAGAGGGTAGGCTCCCATGGAGGCATTGGCCTGGGTCCCATTTATGGAAACAAAGGAAGCTTTAGAGACAAAAAGAAAAGAATAGCATATAAAGAATAGCAGACCCATTTGTAGAACAGTTATTGCCAAATGTCTTCTGCAGAGGTGGCATGCCAGAGGCTGTAACTGTGTCAAGCAGCCATCTGCACAGCCATGCTGTTCCCAGCAATTGCTGGTCATATCCAGAAGACGCTGTCTCACCACAGTCCTCCAAAACCTCTGACTTCTGGCTCTTATAATCTTTCCACCCCTCTTCCACCATGTCTCCGGGTCTTAGAGGGAGGTGTCATGTAGATCTCCCATTTGTGGCTGAGCTCTCCACAGCCACTTATTCTCTGCACTTTAGCTGTGGGTCTCTGAATCATGAAACTTCTACATAAAGAAACTTATCTGAGAGAGTATGACTATTATACTAATCTATGGGTAAAGAGATGCTAGAAGAAAGTTTGGTACTATGCCCATTTAGCAAAATCGTAGTACTAAATTTATCCCTGGTATCTAGGAGCTCCCCAACTCTAGGTTCTTGGCTAGATTTACAGTATTAGATTTATGTTTCCTTCTGTGGAATAGGTCTTAAGTCCAATAAAAGCAAAAGCAGCTGGTTAATTACACAACATTCATGCCACTATGGGATCCACACACATACCTGGCCATGCTGGTCTTTACTGCAGTTCATAGTGTTCACAGCTTTGTAAAACTGTTGATGATTTTAACCCAGAAGCCTGCATAGCACCTTTTAGTACTATGAGAGTGAGCCAGCAGAGAAGAAACTTCCTTGTCAGTACTTACTTGAGATTTCCTTGTCCTGTGATCATTGTGTATGGTGTACTCAGCCATACGTGTGTGCACATTGGAAGAGTCTACGTTAAAGATCTAAAACTCGGCAGGTTCCTACCCACCCGGGCTGAGGCTGTGTCTTTCTAACTGTTGTGACCATAGTGTCTCTATCCCAAGTTGAATCGACCATAACTAGAAAATAGACAGTGTTTCTTTAATGTTTTCAGGCATGGAAATGATGCTCTGGCTGCTTTTTATGCTGTTAACTGAGTGGAGAAAGCTGTAGGTCATGCCCATACGTGTGTGGATGTTTCTGTGGTCAGTGGTTCACTCTCATAGTACTAGAAGTTCACTACTAGAAAATCAGTTCCTCCTCAGCTCCTTGTCTGATGCCTTGAGAGGCTACTAGGTCCTGGGCTGCCCTTAGATGGACCACACCTCTTACCCCACCAACTTGAGCGTTATTTCATCAAGAAGGGCCTCCTCAGGCCATAATACAAAATATAGGAAAGACTTAGAGCTTCCTCATGGAATATAATCACATGTAGGGCTTAGACTCTTGTTCGCCATTTCTTTTAAAGAACAGAGATTATTTCTTAATTTATTTTCGATATTACAACCTTACCAACTGCCATTTTGATAAAGGATTTTTAGCTGAATCAACCTTTACAGGTAATAACTTCACCAGGGAAAGTTAGCTCATTCTTTTCTATAAAGTTCAGCTGTCAAATTCCATAGCAGCAATGAGCTTGCATTCTAGACATTTTTTAATGGTCTTGTAGTTGTTTTCTTCCTTTTGTCTTTTGAAAAATTTCCTTGCGTAGACCTGAAAAATTCTAAGCAGATCATGGTATTCAAATCAGCTCTGCTGTGAGGAAGAGCACTACACAGCCACAGGGCTCTGGGAACCAAGGAACTAGCCTTCTCCCTCACCTCTCAGCTTCTGAAATACATTTGTTTCATATCACCAATAGAATTCACGTGTAAAAATTACAAGTGGAGTGAGCACTCTCAGTATATTTCTTACCATCACTGTTTATGGACTCAACAGTCCCAGCCAATGTAGGCCTATTCAAGCCTAACTTAAGAAGCTTGGAATTTAGACTGGAGAGATGGCTTAGAGGCAAGGCAAATGCATGCAAGTGTGAAGACCGGAGTTCAGATCCATGAAGCCCACATCAAAGTCACGTGGGTGTGGTCACCCACTTATTCTCCCAGAACACAGGAGGCAGAAATACAGAATCTCCAGAGAAAGTTGTCTAGCCAGACTAGCCATAACAGCAAGCTCCAGGTTCAGCGAGAGTCCCTGCCTCGATATATAAGGTAGAGAAGCATTGACAAAGACATTTGGCATGAATCTGGGACCTTCAAAGCATGTGCTTGTACATGCATGTGCATCTACATACAGAAATGCATCCATACGCATGTGAGCATGCACATACACTACACACATACATATGCAAAAACTATGAACATAGAAATAATCTTATCTATGTCATCATTTGGTGCAAACTATTGAACATTTGGGATGCATATGTTTATATCAGGCAGAAGATAAGATGTTCATGTTTGCAACGTGACAGATTCTAGACTATTCCAACAGAAGGATAGCAAGGTCAATCACCCAAGTCCCCATTTCCTTCCCTCATGGTCATTGTTTAGGGTTGAACCCAGCCTCACTATCGGCCTCTGGACTCAGTCGAGTGAATATTTCTGGCAAGGCGGACTTGATTTACACATGACTGGGCTTTGCTTTGGAGTCACTTTTAACTTGCTACTCCCTTCTCCACAGTCAGAAAATTCCTCATCCTGTCTTTCTTTAATGGCTTTGGCTACCACCCATCAGCCTGATACGTGGATCACTATAAGTGTTCCTTAACTCACTTGCAACTGTTAGTCTTTAGCTTCTCTTGAGGCCGCTTTCCTTTTCACGTCTCCCTCTCTTTCCCTAATCCACAAACTCTGTAAGCAGACAGCAGCACCACAGCCAGGCGATGTTCTCGGAGAAGCCATGTCCCAGCACAACTCTCCTTAGAAACAGCAAAGCTCAGATCACTCATTCCCAGTCTACAGAAATACCTTCTATTTAAATACTCCATCACCAACCTGAGCACTTAGAACAGCAGAGCCCTTGTAGGCTAGTACTCCTCCTGGATGGCCGTCTTGCCACGAGGGATGCAGAAAGGGGCAGACTACACAGACAGCAGTGCCATACAAGGACACTGAGTTATCAACGAGTATGTAAGGTACATGGTCACGGATGCTTTTCCTCTTCCCAAGTGAATAAGCATTCAGAAGGATGGAAAGTTAGGTGCTGACTTGGATTCCAAAGCCAGGAGTGCGTACAACTGAGTAACCCATCATGGGGTCACGTCAAGCAGTGACAGAACATACTAGATCCATGGAGGGTGTGATTTGTGAACTCTAATGGTTTGTTGAGTTATTTATTACATTTTATGACTTCTACTGACAACCAGATAGGCTCTCTAAAGTAAAAGAGCCGCCTCTGTCTCAGCATGGCTTGTTTTTTTGTCTGACATTTTGATGAGTAGTTACTTTTCTGATGTGATGTATTTGGGAAAGTGTAACACAGAAGTTCAGGGTGACACAGGTTCTGAGGAGGAGGGCCCTTTAAGAAGAAGAGTCAGGATGGGGAGGGATAGAAGCTGCTCCCACCGAGATTCTTTGTTTCTGTATTATAAGCACTGGATGCCACTGTGCCCACACCTAACCAGTCCTGGCAGGGATCTAGAGACAAAGCTTGATAGAAGATGCAGGAATGATACTCTCCATAACCAGACTCTTGCCAGAGCAGACTCTATACATTTGGTGCATTTCAAACTGAGGCCACTGCAAGTTCAAGCTAAAAAAGGTACTGTGGACTAACCTCTGGGAGATTCTCTGCCAAAGACAGCGTGGATAAAGAAGCAGCCTTCCAGTAAACAGCAAGATAGTGGTTCCTGATCACAGGTGGACAGTTAATGACCATGGCGGGGTGGGGTGGGGTGGGGTGGATGTGGGGTGCAGACATGATGTTGGTTGAGTTGTCCTAAGCTCAGTAAGTAATGTCAGACTGGACCAATCAAGATCCTGGTACTTTCTCCCTGGCTCCTCCTCTCTTCCTCTGGCCTCTCTACTTTCAGGTAGTTAGCCTGAAGTTTCCAAGGCTGTAATCAAGGTCAACCAGAATCTAACCACAGAAGATCAAACCCTCTCAGTCTTGAAAAGCAGAGACCCACTTGCACGTGCAGCAGACATTTCAGGAAGCAGCAACGTGGAAGGAACTGGGCAATGGATTCCTGAAGCTCAGAACCTGGTATGAAGGAGCAACATGGCTGCAAATAAGGCATCTCAGCCGTGTAAACTCTAAATTGAGGAAGATATGTGTGCACTGCGAGGCCACCTGCAGTGTCCTGGCTTTTCCCGTCTTCTGCTCTGCAGTTCCCTGTTGGGAGAACCAAGCGTGAAGCCTGGGAAAGAGATCAAATAATATTTAGCTCAGAGAGCAAAAGGCCAACTATCAGTTCATAGGACAAAGTGTTTGTGTGTTAACTAAGTACAAAGCACCATGCCAGGTGCCACCTGGAGCCTGTGTTGCAATCAGACTGCAAGAGGTCTGGTGAGGCAGATTGTTCCACCTGAGAGGCACAGATCCCCAGAAGAGAATGCCAGGTTAACTGGCATTGGTATACAGGAGAACTCACTGCTTCCAAAGAGATGAGAAAAATGACCTGGCAGTGTGGAACCTAAGGTACATTTTAAAAGGATGGGCTGGGTTCTGTCTCTGGACATTGGGAGACATTCCTGTCCAAAGCTCAAGACAGAGAGCAGTCAGAAGACTGTCGACCCTACCGGAGTCTCTTCGAAGCCTTGAGATGTCAAGGACAACTAGAAATGTGGCTGATGGTAAAACTCAGGCTGAGGTGTTTATGATTTGTCTGCAAAGTAGCTAGGAGGCTCTGAAAGGTTTTTGCAGTGGAGGTCCTTTAAGTTCACTACTGAGCTGTTGGAACCTAGGCTAGCGGCAAGCGCCCTCTAGGGGAAGAATTGTGCGTGTACCTTGCTTTAGAGCAGACAGGAACGCTAATAAATCATGCAGGGGGATCTGGGGGCAACCCTCCTATTCCTCAATGTGAGACTGGTAATGCTTTTCTTGTTGGGTGGCTGTCCGGACAGTGAGAAGTTGATAGTTTAGTTCTGCATTAACAAAAGGCAGATTTGAGGAGCTGTGACTCAAAGTACCTAGGTTAGGAATGGCTAGGAAGTGGGTAGTCTGGAACTGCCTACTGAAATGATGCAGGCGGAATCCAGATGTGGACACCATGGATGCTTTGACTCAGGTCCTGTGGTCTGGGAACGAGTTACAGGGACAGCAACTGTGTATCTGCCAAGTTGTTTGTTTTGTGTGCCTGTGCATGGGCTGGGGTGGGGATGGGGTGGGCATCAAGGCCTAATGCCTTAGGGGCAGGCTTTGATTAAGTCACACTAGGGTTTGGGATTGGCCTGTTTCCCACAGTGGGCTAAGTGGGTCTCCTCATCAGGGTAGTTTGGGTCCTGCTGTGACAGCAACAACTCCATTGTCTGAAAGGGGCCCTCCAGCTTGTTCCGCAGGCTGACTAAAGGGCTCTCTGGAAAGGGAAAGTAAGAAAATGAGTCTTCTCTCCACCCTGTGATTGTGTTCTCATTATCTGGAAACTTCAAATGTGAATATAATTCATGCCTAAGGATTTCTAAGTTCTAAGAAAGCTTGTACCAAGTACCTGACAGAATCTATTCTGCTATTTAAACGGATGTAACATAACCTCATGCAACGATGAGTTACAATAAGTTAAAGGTCATTGTCTTTTAATAGTTCATTTTTTGTTAGGAATGAGTTTAAAATATATTAAAGAGTGATGTTAGTTTTAGCCTTGTTTTAGAGGCAACTCTAGCTTTATTCATACAATGATAATGTCACACTGAAAACACACAAATAACACTTTCCAGACTCAGTGGTTTGTGTTTATGTGTTTAGACAACACCTAGATAACGGTGTGTCTTAGTAATGTAATCGTAACAGCTTCCCTCCTATCAGTGATGATAAGTTCATGACAATGGATGAGTAAAGCGTGGGCTATCTACTTAAAAGAATAACAAAAATAAGAGTTTTTGCACATCCTACAATACAAACAAACTTTGAAAACATATTAAGAAAAACAAGAGGTTAAATACACACACGCATGCGCGTGTGCACACACACACACACACACACACACACACACACACACACACCTGCACCCTATGGGCCAGTGGCTATAGCAGCAGCAGCCAATCAAACTGCACTATTAGTTTACTGTTGAGCCCTCAGAGCGCAGAAGCTGGGTGAGTACAGTAGAGAACGCAGTGCTCACATAGAGAAAAAGATGTGATTCAAGTAGATCAGTTATTTTCAGGACGACTGATACTTTCATTTAAAAACCCAGTATAGCTATTTTTATTTCTTATTCCAGATTTAATTTTTTCCTTTTCTACATTTATCTTTTTAGATGAAATCTGTACTGTATGGTTTTAGTCCAAAGGCAATTAAGTTCACATATTTTCATGAAGGCAAACCACCGTTTGAAAATGACCAAATTGCAAGTATTTCCGACCAGTGGATCAGACAAGCACCAACAATCTTTCCTAAGTTTGGCTACTTAAAGAGACTATTTGCAGATGTAAAATTTCATGTTTCCATGGATACTAATCTACCAATGATATCTGAATCAGACAGAAAGGTGGTCTGAATAACCAGGCACACGGGAAATGCGATTATTTACGCTGGATTTCCTGTAAAATCCATACAGGCTGTGGTTAAATCACCTGTGTATTACTTGATAAAAGCCGAAGGACTGTTCTCTGAAATGGGACTCGGAGCTAGGTTCAGCTGCAGTGAATAATGCTGTCTGTGTATCTCAGGACCAGCAGCTCTAAGGACAAGGAACTGGACTCTTAAGAATGCATAGCATGACCTGCATTCTATGTGCAGTATTCTCTACTATGAGCTACCTCATCAACTCAGGTCCTCAGGGCTTCCTGAACAGTGGGTGCAGCTTCCTGTAGAGACTATTTCAGGGTACCTTTGGAATAGTAAGCTCTGTTGCCTATGGTCTGATGGAATCAGCTTGGACCACTCAGATGAGCCAGTTGTTAGATTTCTAAGGGCTTTGTGATTTCACAGATGTGATTTGACACGTCACAGAAATTTGCACAGGCAATTTTACCCTTAAGAGGAAAAATGATGATGGGATATCTACAGCTTCTTTCAGCTCTTCTTGCATTCCTTCCCAAGAATGAGGAGGCTTCCCAGCATCAGACTCTATATGTCTCTGTAGATCCTCCACACCTGGAAGCTTCTGCCCAGTGTGTTTGGCTTATTAGGGGTGGGCACTTGTTTGAGATAAGTGGGTCTTGCCTGTCACTTGAAAATTTCTTTCTCTATGAAATATTAAGGAGGTTATGTGGACAAGTATAATAAATCAGAAGAGTAGAAACAAGGGAGGCATTGGTTTCAAACTTGAAGGTTCCTGAATTTGTATTCAGGAGATTTCAAACTGAGAACGGGAAGAAAAATGTACCCACTGGCCTTCTGAAAGTTCCCCAAAGCTGTCCCCCAAATTAATCAGGTTTTTAAAAATACAGAATTAAACTTATATAGTGATTAAAATTCTTTGTCACGTCCCCCTGAAAATTCCTAAATTTAATTCCCGTTTCCTCTTTTATTCCAAACTCATTATTTATATTCTTCACAGAGAATCTACAATTTCCTATAGTATATTACATGCAGACTGATTGCTTCGTGTAACTCTTCCATGTATCTGCTTCCAACCTTTGAACATCACCTGTTCCTTGATATGACATCAACTTCCTTTCATTTCTTCTCTCACATTTCCCAGGTCCCCAGCTGCCTGTGTCTTCTGCATCTTAACACTTAGAGTTCTGTGAGGGAGCACCATGGTGATCAATGTCACGTGTTAGCTTGGGTCACACCAGAGACTTAGTTACAGATTACTCTGTAGGTGATTATTTATTTACTTATCTGTCTATTCATTTATTCATGATAAGATTAACATCTAAATTTGTGGGGGTTGAGTAAGGTGGGTGGGCTTCATCCAAATAGGTAAAAGCACCAATGGAGCAAAGAATCATTTTCCTCCAAGTAAGGGAACTATTTTTAGATGCTTCTGTAATCCAACTGTGACCTTTACCTGGGTCCCCAGTTGGCTTCCCTAGGACTCCAAAATAACACAAGTCAGCTCTCCAAATAAGACAGTCATTGTGTGCATTTATGTATATGTCATCTATGTATCTGTCTTCCACCCATCTATTTGTCACCTGTAGGTTTGTTGGGTCAGTTTCTTTGGTGGGCTCTGACTAACACACACACACACACACACACACACACACACACACACTGGTTTTCTTGATCTCTTTTCTCTTCTCAGTCTTCTTCAATATCTGCTGGGCACTCGTTTACTCTCTGAGCATAGGAAGTGACTTTCTCCTTGGTTTAGGAGAACGGAGTCCACGTTTCTCTCACCTGCTCAGCAGTTTCTCCTGCCGTCAGCCTGCCTCCCTCAGCCCTGCTCTTCCTCAAGACTGTTGCTCATCTCTGTGTCTTCTCTTTTGTTTCCTCTCCTCTTCCACTACCTGGAATCAGTTCTTTATATCTGTCTCACTGACCTTACTTCTAGGGGCATACTCTGTTGCCTTTATTGAGCTGCTAGTTTGGGTTGGCTTTAAGCCAGTCAGGTATGCACTTTGCTGTGCATGATTTGAAATTATTCACATACTTGTGTTTATCTTTCCCAGTCTGCATCTCCACCTTATTCTCAGTATGCAGGATCAGAGCTCTGATGCTTCACCTCAGTTCCTCCTAGGAAAACACATGGAAAAGTTACTTCCATCCATTCTTTGTCCAATAATATTTTAGCCCTGTTACAACCCAAACTCCACTGAGATTATAGATAGATCTTTTCCTTCTCCCCCGACTTAAATCTCATCTACAGTCAGTTTCTGCTGTAAGAGAGTGAGCACCTGGGGTCGAAATATGAAAACAGCACTAAGTTTTGCTCCCTAATTATTTCAGAAGCTCCAGGGTTATCATTGATTTTTTTTTTTTTTTTTTTGCAGATGCAAATCTCAGTTCAGGTATCCTGTTTCCAGGGATAAGATTTAGAATAATTATGTTCTTAGGGATTAATTACTCAAATAGGCTCTCTGGCTTCTCTGCATACAGGCTTTTGGAAGATGCTTAATGTTTGTACTGCCAGCGTCTTGGCCCATGTTTTTTTCTCTGGGAAGGATTTTCTCACTGCCCACATCCTCCTATTCTATCTGCTTCAGGCTTTGGAGAAAGTTGTCACGGAGGGAGGGTTCCCTTTGCTCTCCTCCCCATGAGATTTCCTCCACTCTACTTTATTAATCTCTTCTGATTTATCTTGTCCTTCATTGTTTGGTCGGCAACCTCATTGCACTCATCAAAACGGGGAAGGGTTTTGTCCTTTTTGTATTAAATGCCAGAGCTGTGAACACTTTGCTGTCACCGTGACACTCAGCTTCCCAGGAGACTCCACTATTTTCGGCTAGAAATCCTGATGTGGAATGTAACCAACTCCTGACCACTGGAGAAAACCCTGACTATGAGTTAATTGTCCCAGGGTAGTGATGGGGTGGAGTGGAACAGAACCAACTCAATCCTAATTGTTAACACTGGAGGAATTCCAACTCAGTTGATAAACCAGTGGCAACTTGAAAGCATTCATGAAGAGTTTACACCACAGAAAGGTGCCAAACCTACAGATGTGTTTTGGGCAGTGCTGTTTTCTAAAGAGCTAGTCTGCCAACACAGCTCTGAGTATATGTGTATTTCTGGTCACTACATTCCACATTAAGTGATAGATTTCTCCTGCTTACTTAATGGAAGGGAGAGAGGTAGGGAAGGAAATAGGGAGAGAAGGAGGGAAGAAGACAGGGAGGGCAGGGGACAGGGAGGGATGAAGGGAGAGGAGGAGGAAGAGAAGTACCAGTTTTTAGGATGAGTTGTTGCACCTGCTAACAAGAGCTATTATCATTGTTTTCTGGTCATGTGGGCAACTTTCAGCCCCCATTGCTTGGTCTCCTGAGTTTGAGATGAAGTAATCACTTAGTTACCAAAGAGCACCCAGTGCACATGTATCATCACCAGGTCCCAGTGATGGTGACAGCCCCTTTATTTCTCTATCTGTTTTAAATGTCTGTGGTCTCCTGGAAGGCATGAACCCAGTTGTAGTCACCTTTGACTCCTTTGAATACACACACCTCACTCTATGGTAGAATAGCAGAGACCCTCATTAATGCATTCCACACTCATATAAAGAAACAAGGGGAGAAATAAAGAAAAAAGACAGTACATCTTGAGAAATAACCAGACCTAAAGCATTCTAGTGGGCATCACAAACCATGTCATCTCTATGGCAATAAGAACCCAATTGCTTCACCAAGAATGATACTGGTGGGAGAAAAAGGCAAGTTGTAAAGCCTCAGTAGATTTCTGGAATCAGTAAGAACAAACTTCACAAGTTCTAAGCTTAAGAGGGAATTATTGGTCTAAGTGAAATGCACTTTGATGTGTTCAATTGGTTCCTTTCATATTGGTTTCTGTGGGTAATAATTTTTAAATTTCTCTATGAGTAAAACTGTCACCAAATGTTCCCATTTTGTAATGCCCATTGGTTACATGACATAGAACTACTTTTTTTTTTTCATGAATAATAGTTGTTTGAACATTTTTTGTACAGAGTAAGAAATGACTATACAAACATTAATGGTAATATTTTAAATTGCTTCCAGTTTAGGAAGGATTCACACTGCTCCTAGAAGCCTCTATAACTGTGTCTATGAAAGTAACTGGTGGAATATTGAAACTAAGTTGCTATTGAAGACTGAATTGGTCTGATTTAAAATAACATATGAATAAAAATCTGTAATCAATTAACTATTACAATTTATAAATGATTAGAGATAAACCAAGTGCTGTGAATCTCAGCGATTGGTAGCTACTGGATCATGATGCCAGGATAGAGAGGTGCTGTGCTGGGCCAGTACCTCAGCCCATAACACATGTGTGCTTGGCCCTTTAAATGGTGAATCTTGGTACACTCGAAAAGTCTTCCAGAACAGTATCCACTTCCTCTGTCTTTACAGAAACCTAGTTCACCCATATTGGCTATTGGGCCTTTACTGACCTTTACCCATCCCTCTCTGAGTAATGAGCTTTAGAAGTGTCTAGTAAGCATAGACCAATGCTATTGAACCTCCCCTTCTGCACCACCCTACTTTCTCCATAAATACCTGCTTCCCCACACAATAAACAGAATTGCACCATGGAGGCTTTCCCCAGAGTCAGTTTCTTTGGTTAGTGAGTCTGTGCCAACTCACTCCCTCAGGAACTTTGCACCCACAAACACCCACACCCAGTCATTGATTCTCATTTGATTTCCAAAGGTTTAAAACAAAGGAATTTGGAAGGGTAGTTTAAAGGCAAAATGATAGTTTACACAAATGCATACATTTTAAGGTAGATACATGTAAACAAAGGCATGTCTCCAGGTACTGAGGGTCACATGGCCATGAACACGGTCATGAATTCTCCTGTGTACAAATCTATGTACATATTTTAATCTCTTTCACTGTTCTCTCTCTTTCTCTACACACACCCACACACACACACACACACACACACACACACACACACACACACACACACACCCTAGAATTAAAATCACACATTTGGGCACATATACATGTCAACACACACACAAACATTATGCTTTTATATAAGAAATCAGAAAGAATATTGAAAATAAAATAACAAATATAACAGCAGCAATGTAGTTTAAAATTAAGACTAGCATAACCCAACTGCCCTGTCATTAGCACTATGGCGTGGACACTGATGGGGCATCCTGTCTTCTTTGAGGATATCCTTTCTGTAGTGTAGAGTGGATACTGACTGGACATCCTGTTTTTCCCATGGAAGGTCCAGCCTTGCTCCCTTCTCTGACCTGCTTGAGGGAGAATCCTATATATCCTCTTTTCTTTCTTTTCTTATCTTGTTTAGCATTTCACATGAAAGAATTCAGCTTAATGGCTGTCCATGGGAAGTATCTCTGGATTCATGCATTTACTGATGGGGTAGGTCAAATGGAAATTTAATCTAATATGCACTTAAGTAGAAAGAATAAAAACAGGCACATTCATTATTTCTACACATCCCCAAACCAGACAAGATGATGTTATTTTGAGATTCCAGTCACCGAATTCTTTTTCTGTTCAGATGAGTACTAAGTAAAATGGAGCCTGGATCATAATTTAATGTTGCAGCTAATGTGATTCTTGATTCTAATCTGCTATAAATTCATTGTAATTATTTGGTAGCATTATTTAATGTGATTTTGCCTGCCTGAATGTATTATCATTTGTTCCCAAGAATCTGTCTGGCAAATACCAAGAATGTATATCACTGACAGGCAAGTAGATTTCCTTTCTCAGCACAGTATAATACATATTTTAAATCCATTTTCAGGGAATGTAAGATCACATTAAATATACAGAAAATAATCTTCCTGGTCAGCTGATTTCCTCTATCAATATATATCAGACTTTTACCATATTAACAATTTTATTAATTTGAGAAAAAAGGGCAGGATGTCTGCTTTAATCATATTTGCTCCCATGTTTTCATTCGATTCCAGTTTGTCCCAATGCTAGTATGGGCCTACAGCATTAAAATCACTGGAGCTGAGAACTTGCCCCATCCCTATATGGTGAGTGATCTGTGAATTATACTGTTGGTGGCTAAAGGCAGTGGTACATGGGCTGCAGTGGTGTTCCCTCACAAACACGCAGTACTGATAAGAAGAGACAAATGCCAAACATTACATTTTTAAATTGCTGCAGTGATCCTAGAGTTCCTGAGTAATGAGATGACACATTTACTTTTTACAATTTTCTCATACTTCTACGGATATTTTTTTCCCACAGAAGTCTCCTAACTGTATTGTCATTTCAGAGAAGACCACAGCTGCTTCTGGGTCACAGGTTGTGCACTGAAAGACCACAGTTCTTCACCTCTGTCCTCAGTGTAGATACTGAGCATTGAGAGCATGTGAGAGCATTCAGAGAAGGAAGCAGTGGCTAGAGACATTAGAGAAGTCTGGAGGGTCACTACGAAGGGAACCAGTGGGATTCCAAGTAGCTGTGTGGAAATGCCTTGGCTGGGTCACAAGGCAAAGTTGTCATTGCTGAAGTGGTAGCTGTCCTGGGCTTTGAACCATTGAAGAGGAAAGTGCACAGTCTGAAGACGGAATCTGTCACCGTATGCTCAGCTGAGCTGTTAGGCCAGAGAGTTCAAAGGGCTCCAAATGATAGCAAAAGATGAGTAGACAATGAAACTGGTTACAGATACCAGTTTCTGAGAAAAGCCAGGTTGCGGGGAACAGACACAGTTGCTCATATTTTACAAGATTAGATGCCTCATTTCTTTTATATTGCTGTGATAAGACATCATGACCAAGGCAACTTATAGAAGAAAGTTTAGTAGGGTTCACATTCAGAGGGTTAGAGTCCATGAGCATAAGGAAGGGAGAATGGCAACAGGCAGGCAGGGATGGTGCTAAAGCAATAGCTAAGAGCTCTCATCTTGATCCACAAGCAGGAGGCAGAGACAGCAAATTGGGAATGGCATGGGCTTTTGAAACTTCAAAGGCCTCCTGCAGGGATATGCCCCATCAAGGCCACACCTCCAAATCCCCCCAAACAGTTCCACCAACTGGGGACCATATTCAGATGTATTAACCTGTGAGGACCATTTTCATTCAAATCATGATACTAGACTTAAGTTATATTTGATAATGTTAAAGGAATGTGAAGGTAATAACTAGACATAGGCATGAGAATCAGGGGTGAGACTGGTGAAACAGTGAAATGCAGCTTTATTCAGATAGAGAGTCTTCCCAGAATTCAATTAATGTGAAGTCATTGGAATGGGTCCAGTACAATATGACTAACTTATAGGAAGTGGAAATTTAGACTCAGACACAAGCAGAGAAGACACCAAAAGATGTAGAAGATACTGTGTTGCTGTGTGGTCATCTCATCTCAAATGCAAGCTCAGCAGGGATCCTGGGAGAATCCCACCATCAGAGTCCTCTGATGAAGTCAGCCTGCACACACCCCATATCAGACTTCCAGACTTCAGAACCGAGAGGCAACAAATGGAATTGCTTAAACCCACTAAATTGTGATACTTCTTTGTGACAGCCTGGAAACCTAATATATTAACAGGATCTTCTGCAAGAAGAAGATAGTTTTGTTTTTAATGGCAGATTTTTTTTTGAGTTTTGAGTTATTTTTATTTCTTTGTTTTATTGTTTTGTAGGCTATTATTTAAAACAGTTTGTCAAATGCACTAAAGTTTTTACCAAATTCATAGGAAACTCATGGCAATGATTCTTTGCAGACGTGGAACAGATTAAGGAACTTAAAATGAACTTGGATGTGAACTTCCTGAATTATATTCTGGAGATGATAGATAGATAGATAGATAGATAGATAGATAGATAGATAGATAGGTAGATAGGTAGGTAGGTAGGTATATAGATAGATAGATAGATAGATAGATAGATAGATAGAGATAGATGAATATATAGATAAATAGATAGATGGATAGATGGATAGATGAATAGATAATAAGATAGAAAGATACAGATGATAGGTAAGTTATAGATAAAATATGATGGAGGTATAGATAGATAGGGGGTAGATATAGGTAGATAATAGTTGCTTAGATTGTGATAGATGTAAAATGATAGATGAAAGGTGGCTGATAAATAGCAGATGTCAGATGGCAGATGATAGGTAAATAATATATGGATAGGTGGCAATAGGTAATTGATAGGTAATGATAATAAGTTATAGACAGATGAAGGATATGCATTGATAAAATTTCATGTGTTAAGCACATGGTATATTTAAGGTTGTGTTCAAAATAAGCGTAGCGTATTACACTGCTTAGACAGTACACTACAGTACACTGCGTACTGTAGCCACACATACAGCACACTATTTTTACATGCCTCTAGTTATATATCATCATATATTTCTACACAAAATGGAAAGACTTTCCCCAAACTTTGTCTTCAGACATTGTGAGTTTCATAGCTAGTGTTTCTTGTATTATTATTAGTTACAAACTTGGTTTTGAAGAGGAGGACCAGATATATTGGCAACACAACCGCCCTGGTGCTTACAGTATTCAACAGGCTTTCTCTTATACTGTGCATCATTCATTCCATGCAATTAAATTGCTTTACTCTTCTATTACATGAAATAAATTCTTTCCAAAGAGACTATACTTATTCCTTGTGTATGTTTTCTATGAGATCCGCACTGAAATTTATATCATATAAGTTCTAAAATGCTAAGTGGCATTAGATTAATTATTCCAAGCATTTCAGTTCCTAACTAGATTTGAAAACACTGAATTTCATATTTTATCATCTGAATTCATGATGCAATGGTGCACTGTGACACCAGCACCTCAGAGTCTCAGCTGTCAGATAGAACTTCTGTCTGAAGGTCTGGGTGTCACAGCTGGCATCCATTCCTTCCTGCTCCGAGGGTCTGTGCGATGGAAATCCTTAACAGTGTTGTTGCTCTTATCTGCTGTTTTCTCAGTGCCTGGCTTGTGAAATGCTCTGTACACTCTATCTTTATTTTGGGTTTTATGTTCCACTTTACTGTCCAGGTAAAGCAGCTTGATCACCACCATCACCAACGCACTGTTTAAAATTCAAGCGTGTCAGAACCCTCCTGCTCTTTCTATTATGGTCATCAGTGCTCCCAGTCCAAGGAGGTGCTGCACACGAGTTGTGATTTCTTAACATCACTCACTTTAATTAACCAAGACAGAGTGTTTACAGTGAAGGTCCAGTGCCTTGTGAGTAGATTTTCATTCTGTGTTACAGCTCTGCCTTATGTATGTCTCAAAATACGTCACGAATCAGTTTCATCTTACCAATCTCCCCTCCACATCAGCAAGGGATCATGAATGGTGTAGACATTTGGGGATGGGCTGGTCATTTTGAGAGCCAACTTAGAATTCTACCAGCAACATACACTAAGCAGGAATGGTGCTAATTATAAACAACCAAATGTGTTCATATCCATAACTAATGTAGTGCAGAACCTTGGTATACTGGATGGAAATGCGGAGTCAACATCACTTTACTGTAAGGGACTGGCCAGTTATTACAGGTCTCTTCTGCCATTGCTACTCCATACCAGGAAGAATGAGGTAGTTTGCATCCAGGCAGTAGGCACAGCCTATGATAGGGAGACACAGTCTATGATAGGGAGACTCCCTGTCTTTGTTGATCTTCTCTGAAAGATTCTCTAGAATAGAACAGTGTCTGGACAGTCTTTTGTCTTTAGATGTTGTGAATAGAGCATAATTTGATCATGGGTCACTATGCTACCTACCTAGAATCTGTAACTGGGTACCTGATTTATATATCAGTCATGATCATGCCCATGTAGCCCACCTCAGGAGGCTTAGCACCAGCCAGTCCTAAAATACCTCCTCAGGGTAGGATTGAGCTGCATCTTGGGACCTTGCAGGAAATTTAGACTGCACAGGGGTTTCAGAATTTTGACCTTTAGGTTTCTTTCAGCAGCTTGCTGACATTTTGTATAGCATTCCACTAGGGCGCCTTTGTAGACCTAGGAAGTGTTCAAGTGAATTTCGGTCCAACTTCAAGCAATTTACTACAACTATGTGTAGCCCAGTGAAACCCTTGAAAGTATATCAGCACTTAGAGGTGGGACAAGAACCATCCCCAGGAGTGTGAGGAGTTGAAACCAGTTGTCTACTCTTACCTTGAAATGCTTTGCAAATGCACATAGATCTTCAGAATGGATTTTTCTAACCATTTGTGTTCTACACACACACCATGTCTCACTCATCGCTGAACTGCTGCTGCTGACTGACTCACACAGTCTGATGGCCTGTTGGCTCAGAGCCTCCTCGCCCCCACTCAGTAGATCGAACTCCATTATTTGATCCTACTTAATATGACACAGGTGGTGTGAGGGAGAAGTCTTGACTACAGGTAGATATGGACCCAAGTTAGTTCCTTCTGGTGCCAAAGCCTACTGCCAATACTTTGAATCCTCTGAGCCCAAGTTTCTACATGTGAAAAAACAGTGCAACTATTTTATGATAATACAACTGCGTGTTCATGCAAAACCATATCCAATATATGCTGCAGTTCCTGTTTTCTAGAAGAGGCACCTGACGTCCCAAGGTAGAAAATCATCTGTCTAAACTCTCAGGGCAGAGCCGGAACGGAATCTAGGTCCCCTCCCCTTTCTGCTTCAAGTTTCATGTGGAACTATCTGAGTCCTTCTCATAGACTTGTAGAACTGAGAATGAGCCTGAAATGTCTTATTTATAACAATGTAATGGATTGTCCTTGTGTTTGATATATAGGTGGTAACTGATTTGATTGATGCCTCTAAAGAGGTATAAGGTCTACCCAGGTTTTTGCAGCTAATAGTGCAAAGAGCCAGAATAAAGGATTGACACAAATGTGAACAATTTTGTGCTTAAAGAAAACTACAACTTGGAACACAAAGACCCAGTGGCTGAGGAGTTTCTGTAAGATGAATTAATAAAGGGCCATATTTTAGCTCAATCCAAGCAATGTTAGCAGTCTATGCATTTGAAATGCATTTATGAATCTTTCAGATTATTTATATACATCAAATTCATGACACTATATCTATGTAACCTTGCAAAATTTTCATGGATGTAGGCTCTTAGCTTTTTGATGTCCTTCCATTTTTATTATCATCTACCCAATTAAGCAGTGGTTATCTTGTGTTATTTTATAATTACTCTGCATTGCTGTGCCATTGACATATATCCAGATATTATCACTAAAACAGTATGGGAAATCTCTCTAGAAGCTTAAAGAACGTGAAAGAAAATAGCCATTTCAATTAGGAAAAGCTTAGAAATAACTAATACTGATTTTGCTACCATCTTGCGTTGGCCTGTTTAGGGAGCAGGCTGAAAGTAAACCAACATGAGATGTCTGACTTATTCTTATTCTACTTCTTACCCTGGGCAATTCTTGGACTGATGGTAATAGTAAATATGGATGATTGCTATGAATTTATGTATACATAGATAGTAGAATATATTGCATGTGGATACATTCCTGCATATACATCAACACATTTCCTCTTTGTTATTCTATATTAGACATGCCACTCATTACTCTGAGGGACAGAGAGAAATTGAAGTCTTCTTCCAATCAGAATAATCACTCAAAGCAGAAAGGGAAAGATCCAGCACCATAGAAAGCATTCAAGTCTTTCCTCCCCCTTGACTAAATTTTAAAGAGGTTTGTCCATCTCCTGGGCTCCTGATCTGCGTTTCCTTAGCATGTTTGCTTTAAAATCTAATTATAAATTATTTCTATGTCACTTTGAAATGTAATTTAATAAAATGCTTCTCATCGGTTTTGCAGTTGAAGAATGACTCTCTGGGACTTTGGAATCACCTTTGAAACAGTAAAAAGATAAAAAGCAGAGGCCTGCCTCCCAGTGGCCTTGGGAGGATAGGAATCAAAATACAGCAAAGCAATCCAGGGTGATCTTTGATTTGTCTGGCTATTAATGTTGTTTAAAATGTTGATTTCTGAACATTTATAGTCAGAGGATAACATAAATGACACTGTGACTATATCAGTCCCTCAACAAATGCGGATACTTTGCTGCAGGTCCTTGACGTCCTTCCCAGTTTCCTCGCCAGGGCTCATGGCCACCATGAATCTAGGGAGTAGCTGTCTGTCACTAGGAAAAGGAAAAGAAAGATGTGGACACAAACCATGGTGCTGGTGAAAGGATCATAGCCCCACATGACAGAAAGCAGGACTCACTGCCTGTTGGTCTCCAGTGACTCTTGGGAAAGATGCTACTGGGGCAGTTCCATTTAAAAACTTGCCTTTTGGGTGTGGAGCCTCAGGATCACCCTGAGATGATGAAAGCAGCTCGAGTCCTTTTCTGTAGCCAGCTCAGATGTCTAAGGACAGCCCTTGAGCAGATTCTGGGTTGTCTATTGAGTGGAATTCTCCTTCCCAATTAATGAGGGACAAAATGAAAAACTACTGTTCTTGGGTTGAAGTCAGGATGTTCTTCATTTTAAAAATAGCCCTGAACATGAGCTCAGTTTCAAAGTTGAATTGAATAAATACTGTGCTCTCTGCCTAGAGGCCATGAAACCACAGAGCTTGTTTTCTAGAAGTCCAGTCTTTGGGATGGACAAGCATGGATCTATATCTGTCAGACAAGGCTTAGGACCCAAGAGACCCAGGAAGAGCTCAGGTTCCAGTCTGCCCTTTCAGTGATGCTTCTCAATACCAGGCACCAATGAACACCAAAATTTAGTTTATTAATGGGGAATTGTGTCTATCTGAAATTAAACAAGTTTTCAGTGACTTCTTGGTATTTTCTCGCCTTGTGGAGAATGATCCTCTCTTGGAAAATCTATTTTCTATTTCTTTACTGATATATTTATATCTTTGCATTTGTTTCTATCAAGCCCTCTAAAGTTCAGCTGCCATGGAGACTTAATGTGAGTCTCAGTACACAACAGAAGTCCTTTAACACAATGGCCATTTTGCTATCAGTGTCTTTTATTCTACTTTTTGCATATAGTTTTCTACATTCTAGTGACTGGGACATTAGAGTGGGAAGTGTGAGGGGTGGGGGTTGGGGTCCAGCCTGTAGGCTTGGCTTTCCACCTTTGTCCAGGAGTCCTGGGCTTCCTTCCTTCCTTCCTTCCTTCCTTCCTTCCTTCCTTCCTTCCTTCCTTCCTTCCTTCCTTCCTTCTTCCCTTTCTTTCCTTTGTCCCTTTCTTTCCTTTTTTCCCTTGGTTTTTTGAAACAAGGTTTCTCTGTTGTAACAGTCTGTCCTGGAACTCATTCTGTAGAGTAAGCTGACCTTGAACTCACAGGGATCCACCTGCCTCTGCCTCCTGAATTCTAGGATTAAACTCGTGTGCCACTACCACCTGGCTTCTGGGCTTCTTTTAAGAGAAAGGGATTATTTAATTTCCCAGGAGCATCATCAATGTCTAATAATCTCCTTTATCAGTCTTTCTTTATATCCCACCCCCATTTCTAAGCCAATTTCCATCATAAACATGGATTTTGGGAACCGTATGCATATATCCCACATTATCTGCAGCATATTGTCATAAATTCAGGCGTAACAAAGTTGCGTCGTTGTGTTACTCAGATTTTCATCACTGTAACCAAACCCCTGTCAGAAACAACTTCAGGGAGGAAATGGTTCCAGAGGCTTCAGCACATCACAGCAAGGAGCTCATAGTGGACAGAGCAGCTCATGTTGTGGCAGTCAGGAAACAGAGTGAAACAGTAACAGGAAGGTGTCCAGGCAAGATAAGGCCACAAAGATATGTGATCTAACATGTGAACAACAGTGACCTGATTGCCCATATACACATGTGCACATACACACAAACACACACATACATGGATGCACATCTGTATGCACATGTACCCATGGACACAAATGTGTACACACACACACACACACACACACACACACACACACACCTACATATGCCCACAAACAAAACCAAAACCAAAACTAAAACCAGTGAATAAGCAACATTGCTTGGGCCAGAGCCCTCTTTGTCTGGAAGCACCTCATAGACACATGTACAGCAGAGCTTTGTAATCTGTGCGCCTCTCAATCCAATTGGGGTGGGGGGGGATTGAGATGAAGTATCAGAGTTTGGCTCACCAAGAGCTATAGACATGAAAGACCCCAAGGTGAAGCCTTGAGGGGCAAGCAATCTATTAGCCCAGATCATGGGTTCAGTTCCCTTTGGTATCAGAAGTCCTGGATATTTCATGGCCATACCCCATTACTCCCTACCTGCAAACCATACTCCACTGCATCTCCAGGATCCACAGGAAGGAGATGCTATGAAAATGTGAGAAACAGCTGTCACTCCTGAGACTTTCATAAGTGTCCCATTCTCTTGATAGAGGGCCATCAGTAATCTTTGGATGTACTACCCCAGAATAAAAATGTGTAAGTAAATGATATTGATTGACCTACCAAACTTATCTTTCAGCATAATCCTATCTTAATTTGTATGTCATTAGGAAATATGTATTTAAACATGTACAGTCAACATAGTCATAGCAGGATACCTAAAATCCAAGAATTGCCAAAGACGAACACGATTCTACCCAGTAATTGCTGAATGCTATTTTAATTTAACTATTTTGATACATAAACCCTAAGATTTTCTTAGCTCATCGTTTTAGAACTACAAGAACTTACACATTTTCACTTTAGGTTTTGATTTTTGATGCGTGGATAAGCCTAATCCTTGTGCTTCTTGATTGTCACAGAGTTGATCTTCCTATTTCCTAGCATTCTTCTCATTTCTTAATTGTAAAATATGGTACATTTGGAATGCTAGAGGGTGTTGTAATTTATATTACGTTTCTATTAGCTGTATTAATAAGGTGAATCATGCACTCCAAAATCTATCATTTGAAGTACAACCCATGAACAGTCTCTTGTAGTGGAAATCACACAAAGTTTTTTTGTTGTGTGGTCAAAAATTTTTTTGGGGGGGGAAATCTGAAAAGACTGTACTGATCACCCTAAAAAACCAAGACCATGGCTCTTGATTTTCCTCTGCTTGGCTACCATGTCCATTAGTTCTTGACGTGTTGACACAAACTAGAATCATTTTGGAAGAGGGAAACTCAGCTGAGGAATTGTCTCCATTAGATTGGCCTGTGCACATCCTTTGGGGTACTTTCTTGATTGACACTTGGTGTAAGAAAGTCCAGCCCATGGTAGATGCTGCTGCCCCTGGGCAGGTGTAGCGATATACCTACTGTGTCATTCAGCAAAGAAGACAAGAAGGCATTTTTATGGGTATAAACCCTTCTTGACCTCAGCAGAGGGAACCACTATCATGGCAAGTGCCATCCTGGACAGTAGAACCCTGAACATCTCATCTCAGGGGTTTTTATTGATACCCAAGCTCCTCGGGTGTTCTATTGATAACACATGCAGATCATGAGCAATCAAACATCTTTTACATAAAGCTAACACCTGTAGACAATACAGAACACCAAGGCCTAGGCAGGCTTTCACCCAACAATGCACAAAACAACCATTTTAAACATAACTAAAAATAAATTTCTGCATCAGGCAAGTTGGTCCTGGGTTGTATAAGAAAGCAGGCTGAACAAATCATGGGAAGCAAACTAATAAACAGCACTCCTCAACGGTATCAGTTGCCATCTCCGGGTTTCTGCCTTAGCTTTCATCCTGACTTTGATAGAATTATCTGGGAAGAAGAACCTCAATTGAGAAAATGCCTCCAGCAGCATAGCTATTAAATAAATCCATAGGCTATTTTTTTGATTCATGATTGATGTGGGATGGCCCAAATCATTATGTTTGGTGCCACCCCTGGGCAGGCAGACCTGGATATTATATAAGAGTAAACTGAGCAAGTCCGTGGTAGCAAACTAGTAAGCAGCATTCCTCCATGGTTGTGCCTTCATTTCTGAACTTGGATTCCCTCAGTGGATTGTGGCCTGGGGTAGGTAAGCCAAACAAACCCTTTCCTTTCCAAGTTGTGTTGCAGAACTTTATTTTTAGTTGTGTTTAAAATACTGTCTCATGCACTGTTGACTGAGGGCCTGCCTAGGGGTTGGGGTTTTGTATTGTTTGCAGGCATTGGATTTCTGTGGGGGATGTTTGATTGCTTATGATCTGCACGTGAGGAGATATGAATCAACTAAAACACCTGAGCTCAGACGCTCAGGGTGCCACTGTTTAGTATGGTGTTGGCCATGATGGTGGCTCCCTCTGCGGAGGACTGGCTGAGTTTGTAGATGTGAATATGCCTCTTTGTCCTGTTTGCTGAGCCACCACAATAGGTGTACTACTACAAAGCTGCTTTTGGCCATAGTCTTCATCACAGCAGTAGAGCCAAACTTAGACAGCATCCTTTGATGATGGGCTGTACAAAGAAGTACAAAATCACTGCTTCCCTAAGTTGCTTTTGCTCAGTGCTTTATCACAGCAAAAGAAAGCAAACTAGATAGAGAGGAAGAACAGTTCTGTGAGGAGCCATGGGTGATCCTGAAACAACGGAGGACACTTAAAGCCATGTCCCTGAAACACCCTGTTTGTTGCTAAGATGAGGAGGCCAGGGAGGAGGTGTCAGGATGGAGTCCTCAGATAAGGACTATTTAAGGAACCAGATGTTCTGTCTTATGTGGGGGAACCTTCTTGATGATCATACAAGAACAGCAAGCTGAGCTACTGATGTCATTGTTAATGTAGTCTAACCTATAGAATCTCCCTCCCTGCAGTAATCAGGTGCAATACAGGGGTCCATTGGAGAAGACAGATGTTCCTTAGCCCAGATTGCCTTTACTGAACTCAGCAGCATTGCGGGGGTAGGTGGTATTTGAACTTCTGGCAGAAAAGTGTGGATAGGATTAGGAGATAGGAAAGAAGAGAGGAGAGAGAGGGTGGGGGAGAAAGAAGAGCAGCTTTATGGTAAGGCAAGAGACAGGTCATACCTACCCAGTCTTTCTATGGTGGGGATGCTGCCTGTCTGGTCTAGCTGCCACTGGACACTTGGCCTTGTGATTAAGTTTGTTCTCTCTGCTAGCTCCTTGATTAGAAGTCCCACAGCATGGTAAGTCACACTCATTGCCTCCTTGTGCTTACTTCCGTCTCTCAGCTACCTGCCCTGCTGCCCTAGTACAACCAGGCTGTGGATGGCATGAGCTGGGATGTGGACAACACAGACTACATTTCCCTTGCATTTTAGTAATCAAAGATTCATAAGTTTAAATAATTGATAGATCCAGCATTTAGCCATCACATTTCCCGAGTATAGTAGATGCTGAGCACATTATTAGGTGCAAAGGGAATTATAAAAACAATGAGAGTGCCTTGGATTACAGGTTGAATTATATTCAACAAAAAGAAATGTTGAAAAACCAAACCCCAGTACCATTACATGTCACTTTGTTTGGAAACAGAGTCTTTGAAAATGGATTCAAGTTTTAGTGGGGTCAGTAGAGAGGGTCCTAAGCCAAGAGGAGAAACATTACTACAGGTACAAACACAGAGAGGGGGGCCTGTAATGAAAGAAGCAAGAGAGGATTCTCCCTATGGGTTTCTGAGGGAGCATGGGCCTGCTGCTACCTTGATTTTGGACTTGAGACCTCCAGACTGTAAGGCAATAGCCTGTTGTCTTAAGGTATTCATCTTGAGGTAATCTGTTAGGATGGGTGCAGGAAATGAATGCAGCTTCTCCTCCAACACAACCATGGCGTCAAGGTTCACTGAGCACCATGGTGCTCCATGCTAGGCACTGGGCGATCCCTAGGGGTGCTCTACAAATGCGATGTGACGGCTTCCCTGAAGACCAGGGACCCTGCGCACGGTGTTGTTGATGGCTCGGCAGAGCTGGGCTTGAAAGCCGGAGTTCGGAGAAGACAGCCTGCTTCCCTGCAGTTTTGTGGCACACTTTAAAATGACGTTTGAATTATACGTTTCTTTCCAGGGATGTAGGGTATTTAAAAAGAGGTAGAGCTAGAACCAGGAAACCTGACAAGAGGCAGTTATGCAAACTGCAGCTTTCAGCTCCTGTATTTATTAAGGAGGCAGTTCTGCAGGCAGGAGAGGCCGAGAACATAAACCACTTCTGTTTATGCTGCTCTGCAATCCCCCGTAGCGTTTGTGTTCTCCGATTGCTGTGTAGTTTGAAATCTGTATATTTTGTTGATAATCATTCTTGAGTTTTGCGTAACAGTTTTGTGGAATATGTGGTGCATTTCAAATATGTAGTATGTTTGGTCTCAGGAAAGCGTAGCGGTACCTGGCAATTCTGGAGTGGCTGTATTAAGTTACGCTACAGGCAATGGGATCACCACCCCAACACAAGGCCCGTGTTTCTTTCTAGCCATCACCACATGTAGCTGGAAAGAGAATTTTAAAAGCAACTGAGTTGTGTGATGTGGCAGAGACCTTGGCACCATTATGAGTACTGCTTTAAATAACCTGGCGCAGGTCAATTTTTAACCTCGCGGTGAGTTGTGACAAGAAGGTCACAATGAGTAAGTCTTCCAGTTACCTGCTCTCAATAGATAATGCTAACATCTGCCTTCAGGGCCTCTAATCTAAGCACAGTTCCCCTGGTGGGTGGCATGAGTTACGTTGGAGCTCAGGAGCATTTCTTTCCTAATTTTAAGCAAATGCATTAACTTATAAGTGCTGAAAAATTACGGATAACATGAACTCATTTACTGTCTGTTTCACTGAGTAAATTAAAATTTAATAGAGACGAAACTAACAACAAATCAAAATTTCGTCTTCCCTTTGAAACTGTGATGATTCCACTAGAAGGCTTTAACTCAAAACAACAGCAAAATCTGTTCTGTTGTTGTTGTCAATGAAGAGCTGACTTGCCTCATTTCAAGCATATCTGGAAACAAAGTTGATTTATGAGGTTCAGATTCATACTTTCTCACTTCATGAAGTTCTGAATCCTATTGCATAGCCAATGATTTCTTCCCCGCCAAAAGAAGCAGTTCCTTGGTCCTGCTGTGTGCCGTCATACTGTGAGCTTTGTCGCTGTCACTCTGGCTCAGAGGCATCAGATCAGACACCATCAGACAGGAGTCCAAGTCTCGATGGTGCTTGTACTTGCTTTATCCAGCTGGATCGTGATAGAATGTGATGAGACTGTGCAGTAAAATCAGGCAGTATCCTCAAATTGACTTCCCTGAGGTGCAGTAATGCTTTCAGGATCCTGGCCAAAAGAATGTCAAAGACATGCATTGTAGCCTCTTAATAGGCACCGGGCATGAGTCTGTGAGTAATTTTCACCTCCTGCCTCACCCCAGTGATGATCTGGGATCTATGCTCTTTCTCGAGTAGAGTCTTTGTTACTATTATGACCACTCGTTGAAAACAGAAATTTGCGTTTTCCGAGATCTAAAGAAATAATTGCAGTATTTTGTGAAAATGGGTTGCACTGATAGCTCCCTTTGGGAAACTGTGGGAAGGAAGTTTTACTGTGTGGTAACATCAGAAATTCATTTATCTGTAATATAGCTATCCAATTGTCAGTCTCTCTCCGGTGACTACTCCCTGATCACAACTTTGATCTATTGACTAACCAGAAGGAAAGCATGTCTGAGAACTGACACAAAGAGAGACAAAAGAACAGGGTTATTAAGACTGTGAAGAGAATCTAAGATTGGAGCCAGCTGTTGACTTGAGGCTAAAGTGAGCGAATGGAAGATGAGGGGTGAGTGCAAAGTTGTTCATCAAAGAACAAGGTACTGACAAAACGGTTCTGGGAGGAATAAATCACCAAGGTCAATAAGCAGGCTCATTCATATCATTTTGACTCATTCAAAAAATTCTTATCTCAAATATCAACCATGGGAAAGACCCATGTAGGTACTCTGGAGTATGACTAGAGAACAGGCAACCTAGATGATTGCAGAGAATATTCACACTTCCTGGATAAGAAAGGAGGAATTTGCATCCAATACCTTTCTAAGTGACAGACACCAGAAATGGCACTGAGGACAGTATTTGAATTCGAAAGAGTGAGAATCCAAGAGGACTACTGGGAAATATTTGAGATAGCTTTTGAAGACAGAGTGACTGTTGGTGGGTAAAAGGGGAAGACGGGAGCTCCCAGGATTCTGCAGAACAGGAGTTGAATAAGCAGAGGCAGAGTTGATAGGGAAATATTTATTGGGGTCATATTGGGTAATGTTTACATATATATTCTGAGAGGTTCCAATTTATCAAGTACTTCCGGTGACAAAAACTGAACACTCCATACATGCTCTCAGATCCTGCAGAGCTCTGCCCGACTGAAGCAGTGTGTTCAGCTTTGTTTTGTTGGCTAGTTTGTTTGGTTAGTCGTCCTTTCAACCTTCAAAATCTGCCTTTGAATTTCTGTACTTCTTCTGTTGAGATAAAAACTTAATAAGCTTAATTATGCATGTTGCTCACACACATTAGCAAGAATTTCCGGCCATACACCCTTATTTCTGCCCTGATACCAAAGGTTTATCTTTCCATTCATTCATTTCCTTCCAGATCTACTGGAAGTAGCCACCAAGCCTAGTTTTTAATCTTAAATTAGTTCAGTATAAGAAAAAGTATAATGTGCACTTACTTACACATGGAATTTGCCACCCAACATTGTGTGAGTGTGTGTGTGTGTGTGTGTGTGAGTGTGTGTGTGTGAAATGTATTATGTCATTTTAAAGATTAGAAGCTTTAGCTTTTTACTTCTAAGTAATAGCCTATTATGTTAGTGCACCACAGAGTGTCTACCCATTCTCCTGTCCATGGATACTATTAGGTTGATTTCTGATTTCATGCAGTAATTTTTATGGATTATTCTGTAATTGTTGAATAGATTTTAAGATTCTGACATATTTTGATGTATACCTATAGTAATTGTTTACTACTACTGGGGTATGAATATAAGACACTAAGACTTTACTTACCAATACTTTATTTTTTATTATACTAAGAAATACATTATGACTGTTCACCCACAGGGTTTGTGGTCGTGTATATAGAGAGACTACTACTAGAGAGAAACTTGTTTGAACACATGGCTTCCTCACCTTGGTGAAAAGTTTTTTCAAAATCTATCCTGTCATTCTGAACCCTCAGTAGGAATCTAGACAATTCTTACCCTGGCATGAGAAGCTGTCAGTATTTTTTTTTACTTAATTTTAGTTGTTCAAGTGAGGCACTTTTGTGGTTTTAAACTTATGTTTTCCTGACATGATGCTGTACATCTTTTCATGAACTTACTGATTGCTCAGATATATGTTATTAATGGAATATTTGATAAATTACCTTAGTCACATTTTCAAATCATGTTGTTGATTTATATTTCTGCTACTGAGTAGTAAAGTTATTTTAATATTCTGAATGTAAATTTTCTGTCCAATATATATTTAACAAATATTTTCCTCCCAAACTCTGTCCTGTCTTATAACATGTTAAATACAAACTTCAAGGAAAATGCTCAATTTTGATAAAATTCAAGTTTACCTTCTTTAATCTTTGAGAAAATATGGTTCATGTTTTTTTTTTGTATTATTTCCTAAGACATTTTTTCTCTACCCTTTGATTGCAAAGTTGTTCTAGACTTTCTTTTAAAGAGTCTGAATGTTTGGGTCTGTTGAATTTGAGCTAATTTTTATGTATGTGATCTGAGGAAGAAGTATGGATTAATTTACCCACGCAGATGGCCACAAGTCTGCTGCATTTGTTAAGAAGACTTTGCTTTCTCCCTTAAATGTCTATACAATCTTTGTTAAAAGCCAAGTGTCAAAGTACTTGTGGGTCTAATTTCAGATACTTCTTATTTGATTTTGCTATTCTCTGTGTCAATATTGCTTCTGGTGCCTTACCAATCAGCTACTCGTGAGCCTGTTGAACAATCAATGCCTTCCCATGCTTTTCAGCCCCTACTTATCTGTGATTGCTCCTCAGACTCTTGACTTTACCACATGGACATCTTTAGATGAAATGCAGATGTAAGGCAACCCAATGTGAAATCCAAGTTTTGCTTTTAGATAATGGAATTACTAATTCTTCATCAGTCTCTTTGAATAATGTAGAAATATGCTTTCCTTCCCAAGTTCTTTCTATAAAATTAAGGGGTTATTTATCCAACATTTCGGTCCCAATAACCTAGTTGAGTAGATATATTTAAACATAAAAGTCCCTGGTTTCCTAGGCATCGTGAGGAATTTGAGGACAAATTGTCCTCAGTGTGGAGAGGGAACATTCATATGAATAACTCAGCCAGGGATGTGGCTGGCCCTGCTGAAAAGGACCTCAGATGTTTGGATTGATTTTTGGTCTCAAGCACCTTCCATAATCTTATGTCGGGAGATTTTCAAAATGAAGTGACATTACAGAGTAACAGTTAAGTAGTCACTAAGGGAGCTGGAGTTATGGCTCAGTGTTAAGAATACTGGCTGTTCTTCCAGAAGTCCTGAATTCAATCACAGCACCCACATGATAGCTCACTACCACCTAAAACTCCTATTTGAGTGAATCCAGCATCTGTTCTGGGCTCTATGGATACCAGGCACAATCGTGGCTCATAGACATATATACAGGCAAACACTAATACACATTAAAAAAAAGTTATCGCCACTAAGCACCATCTAGTTTTAGGACCAGCCAAGATTAAAATGAACTCATTCCCAAGGCTGTCTGGAGCAGGTGCTTGGACACTACAGGCCTAGGAACCCTGTTCCTAGGACGTACACAGCACTGGGAATCACTAATTTTTTTTTTTTTTTTTTTTTTACCAACTTTGTCTCAAAGTTTAAGCTTGCACAGATTATGGAGAGTTTCTGAAAACAAAAACAAACAAAGCTACACAGACAGTATTCTTCTGCTCTCAATTATGGTGAGATCTGTCTCAGATGATGGCTGCTGTATAGTTATATTATTTGAATTATCCATTTGGTGTCAGCCAAGATACTCACCATAGGGGATGGAGAATTAAAAACTGTGACCACTTCCAGCCTCATTTTTCTTGCAAACTTTGATTGACAGCTCTACTCTTTTTCTAGGGCAAGTGTTCTGTACATTCTGGTCACTGCATCTTCATCTGTCCCCTGATCCACTACACTTCCAGCACTTGAAGCAGGCAGACATTTGGTGAGCCTGGGGCCATAGGAAATTCTCTTTATTCTCTCAGCACTGGCCAGGGCTGCACTCTAGTGAGGTCAGCTCTGATTAAAAAGAGAATTAGAGACTTCTCTGGTCAAGGCACAGTGAGGCTCAAAACCATGTGCTACAAAAAACTGACAAAAGGGAATTTAATGCCTATGTCCAAATTAGATATAAGCTGGAAGAAGAACTTTCTCCTAAATTAATTTTTATTTTGCATTGTTTTGTTATGATTCCCAAACTACCAACTGAAGAAGATGGAAGACTGAAGTGCTCAGTAGTTTGATGATGAACTTGTTAATTCATTTCTAAAGATACCTCTTCAGGGTGATATGAGAGGAGGAGAATTTTTTTTTCTTACCTTTACCTAGCACTGGGTGTCAATGCTTCCTCCACAAGACATGGGTTATTAAACAAAGATTTCAGAGCCTGGTGTGGGATATCTCCTCCAGGTTTTTAGTCATGTATGTCCTAAAGTCAGCTCTGTGCAAACAACACGGGCTACTGCCATTGCATTTTACTACCATTGTAACTAGATGCTAAGACCCAGTTGCTAAAGATAACCATACTGTTCGGTTGCAAGATGAAGGAAAATCAAACTGGAAGTGACATGGAAACTTCCTCCCTGCTGGCCAGCTTTCCTTGTGTCAAAGGTGCTGTGTGGGGTCCTGAAGGAGAAAAGGCATCAATCAACTTACCCATCGGTGGACACTGATGTTGTGATATTAACCTGCCAGGCTAGATGCACCCATTGCTACAATAGTAGCAAGACATTTAAGGAATGTGGCCAACAGCTTCATGATTGGATTGAAAGGCCTCTGCACACAAGGGAATCTGTGCCTGGGACTTTAAACCAGTTCAAAAGCTCATAGCTGGATAGGTAACAAGCCCAGGGATCAGGGGAATCTACTACTGTTACTTTTCTAAACAGACTCTTTATCAAAATGCTTTTTTGATATTTATGTTTATTTTTATAGACCAATCAATAGCTGCTCTCAACATTGATCAGAGAAGCGTTTTTCTGCTCATAACTGGTCAAGTACTGAGAATAACTGACTGCTGAGGGATCAGCCTAACGTGGGACATCTCTATCAATCCCTACAAAGGGCAAGGGACAGTATGGAAGAGGGAACAGAAAGAATGTAAGAGCCAGAGATCAGGGAAGGATTCTGTGAAATGCAGTTTTCTGGACTTGATTCGGCTGCTGCAATCATAAGCTCTTGGCAACTGTAGATCTGCTCAAGACCTGTGTGTGATTAAGTCAGTCAAAATTCCAGCATGCATGAGGGAAGTGGCTCTTGAGCCACAACTGGGGAAATTTTGGCAACTGATGCCTGCTAGAGGAAGAAGAGTCACTTTCCTCTGGGTGTGTGACACTGGGTGTGCGACTGGGATTCACACTCTGAAACTGTAAGCAAGCCAATTGGTTATAGTATCTCTTCACAACAATCGAACAATGACTAAGACAGTGTGTTATTAAAAAAATCATAAAGGGCATGAAGGTGGGAGGGGTATATGTTAAAGGTTGGGGGAGAGTTGGAAGGCAGTGGGTATGATCAAGATAAGTTCTGTATATTGTGAAATTATCAAAGAATAAGTAAAAAATATTAAGAATATAAATGAACCTCCTACCTCTGGGCACTGTGGGAATTGAAGATGGTGAACATCACTGGAGGGTATCACTCTATACCCCAATTGTGAACATCACCCAGTGAGGTAGGGACGTAGTAATGAGTTCTACTGTTTACTAAGCAGAGTCAGGGGGCCAGTGGCAATCCTGGTGAAAAGAAAAGTAGACAGATGGAGAAATGTTCATTTCCTCCACTCAAGCAACCCATCCTCTGAAAAAAGAGATTACATTTAAAAGGTCTCTAGGTTGAAAGAAAAATTTAAAAATCACATTTCCACAGTTCAATATATGTAATAATTTAATACATTTAGGGTGAAAGATATCTCCAGAGCTACAAAATTATTTCACTAATTCACATATTATCATAAAAGGCACTGGGCACTAGGAATCAAGAGTTCACATAGTTTTGTTATCATCTTTCAATATCACATGACATAAACATTGACATTTTCTATGTAAATAACTACTTGTAAAATATTTAATGCCTCAGAAATCATGTGTGTCTTTTTTTATTGCTGTGATAAAGGCCATGACCAAAAGCAACTTAGGGAGGACAGGGTTTATTTTATTTTATACCTTACAGTCCATAACGAAGGGAAGTCAAGACAGGAACTCAGGCAGGAACCTGGAGGCTGGAACTAGAGCAAAAATCATGGAGAGCCACATACTGACCTGTTCTTCATGGCTTTCTCAGCTTGTTTCCTTATACCACACAGGCCCACCTGTCCAGGAATGGCACCATACCCAGTAATCTGGGTTCTCTTATGAATATTCAGTAATTAAGTCACCAGCCCACGGACTTGCTAGAGGCCAATCTTACGGAGGAATTTTCTCATTTAATATACCCTCTTTTACAAATATGCCTAGGTTTCTGTCAAATTGACAAAAACCAATCAGAACACCTTGCCACTTGTTTGTATTCATGACTTGCCAGTTCCTCCAGAGGAGAAAGAACAAGAATTTGCATTGCAGGTTTTTTTTTCTCCTTAGACAGGGTTACTCTATTATAAATATGGCTGTCCTGGAACTCATTCTGTAGACAAGGCTGCCCTCGAACTGCCTCCCAAGTGCTGGAATTAGAGGCATGTGCCACCATTGCCTGGCAAATTTGCATTGTTGTAAGTTCTCAAGTTTGCCTTGACTTGTTCAGTAGCCATATGAAAACAGCTCAATGAAGGAACTAAAGAAGTGGGGATGGTGGCCATCATCATTGATTTATTTAATTATCCTTGTAGGTTCATGGCAGAGGAATTTATTCTTCTCTAATTCAATCCCTGGTCCTAGAAGGTTTTCAGCTTCTGTAAAATCTTATCTTAAAGATGCTAGACTGGACCTAGAAGGCTTTAGCCAAAACCTAGAATGTTTCAGCCTCTGAGACTTACTGATGACTGAGTTCACTCAGGGCTGTACTGAACTCAATTGACTCTTCTGGTTCAACACAACTCACTTACTGTTTTGGCTCAAACTTTTCTCCAGTCTGACTGGTTCAAACCGACATTCTAAGCTGGATAACTGTTTTTGATTGAACTCTTCTCACTCTGGCTGACTCTAACTGACTCCCACGACTTCTCTACTGAACTGCTCTGCTTGGCTTCAAACTGACTCTTGCTGTTAGTTGACTCTTTCTCCCAAACTCATTCTTCCTGTCTAACACTGACTCCTGCTGAATTGTCTCTGTGTCTTATCTGACTGATTCTCTAACTGACTCCTAAACAAACTCTCCAATTCTCTCTGAGTGCTGCCTCTTGTCTGCCCATTTGTTTCCACCTCATTTCTGTCTGAACTCTGCTTCCACATTCTGCTTCTACCTTGCTTCCTTCTTTGAACTCTGAACTTTGCCTCTACTCTTTGCTTCTCTTTCTGAGCTCCATCTCTGCCTCCCAAGTGCTGGGATTAATGGTGTGTACTACCACTGACTTCTGAATTGGGATTAAAGGTATGTACTAACATTCTTTCTACCTTAGAGCGCCATGCTGTTGGCTTAAAAGAGTAAATGTTCCTCTGCAATTTGTTACCAAATCTGGATAAAAATACTGTCATAAATATCATTTAGCATATTTGGGAAGACTTTATATGCAGATGACAACTCTGTAAAACTAAATTTTAATCAGATAACCAAATATATAAAAATAAAATAGATCATAGATTCGTAAGCAACATTATCTTCAAACACTCAAAGCACTGAGGGTAGGTAAACTGTGGATTACACATATTTGCTTATTGGCTGAGGAAGGAAATAGGAAGTACATGTGCTATTGACTCTTCAAACTTGATCACCTCTGATTAATCAGAGTGATTAATCACTCTCTTTCTGACCTTCTGGAGTAATTTATAATCAATGCCAAGTTAGAAGTGAAGAAAATGGTGTCCTGGCTATTCAGTGTATAAAACTCCAGTCCTGAGACTCATTTAGCCATCATAATATCAGCCAAAGATGAAAGGTTAATAGGAAGAACACTAACCCAGTGTTCAGGCAGCCCTGTGAGCAGGTATGGTCTCCCCCTTTCAATGGTTCTGTGACTTCTACACCATGAAGGCCACCACATTCTCTTGTTTTCTCCAGTAGCTGTCTTTTTTATACAATAACTATCCTCACAGTTCATCTTAGTTTTACAATAAAAGTTGCTGTTTCTATAGACTAATTGCATTGGGAAAACAGGTGAAAACTGATAAAAAATTATAAATGGTTAAACTCTTGACATAAAGTAGACACATTTTTCTAGGTTTCAAATGAGTGAAAGACATATATATATAAATACATGTATATATATGTATATACATGATATATATGTGTGTGTACACACATATATATGCATGTATACATGCATATATGTATATATAACACATATGCATATGTGTGTATATACGTACATGTGTGTATAAAGATATATATATATATATATATATATATATCTCCCTTTCACTCATTTGGAACCTAAAAAAAATGTGTCTACATCATGTCAGAAGTTTATGCATTTATAATTTGACCCATTTTTCCAATGCAATTAGTCATATATATACATATACATGCATGTATATGTAAATATATATATACATACATATATGTATGACATAATTCATTTAAAAATCCTCCTGTAATTATCTTTAAAATTGCTTTTCTTGAGTTTTTAATGATAAATTTATCTTCCATTGTATTTATTCACGGAATATATTATTTGGAACATATGCATACAATGCAGTAGACATTTTCCTAGTTGTAAAATTTTACTAAAGTTATACAAAATCCTATTTAGAGGCTGGACAGATGACTCAGTGTTTAAGGACTTTTGTTGTTCTCCTAGGGTACACAGGTTTGATTCTCACCATCCACACGGCATCTCACAACTATCTGTATCCCAAGTTTCAGGGGATCCAATGCCCTCTTCTGGCCTAGACATCAGGCATACTTGTGATGTACAGACATACATGCAGGCAAAACAATCATACACATAAAATAAAAACAAAAATAATTTAAATAAGTTGGACTAAAAGGAATATTCAATAATTTTTTGAGAATTACAACCACTAAGTTGATTTGGTTCATTTTTCCCTCTATCACAAACATGAAATATCTCTGATATTTACATAGATTAATATGGAAGATAGCAATGAGATTCTGGGGTTTTGCTGGGGGCACCATGTGTTTAGGGGCCACCTGTATCTATAATTGCCTGCTGACTGTGCAGTCCTGCCAAGTCACTGACCTCTCTGTGGCATTTCATCATCTCTAAGATGAAGGCCATAGGGTGAGTGTAAAGTATGCAGTTTCAATGACTCGTGTGAATCAGAAGAGACAGGGCCAGCCCTTAGACTCTGCCCACCCATCAGCTGGGTGAGAGCCTGGCAGCTCATCCTACTCTGTTGTCTGAATTTGTTTGAACCAAATCTGGATGACCCCCGAGAACTGTACTGTTTATTGATGTGGTTCTGCCTCTTCTGGGTGTATGGGATCAGAGACTCCCATGGTCAGCTAAGCATCTTTCCTTCTCGAGAATTCTTTCTGTTACATTCCAAGTTTAACAATCATCTGTCATAAAAACCAACAGTTTTCTCTGTTTAGATCAATACTCCTTCGAGTTTCCTCTGGAGAGGTTAATTTCTGCTTTCCCAAGGAATGCAAAGCAGCATGTGTACAGTGGATTGCTTCTCATAAATATTAATTCTCCTTTCTTAGCTCTTTTGTGTCTCTTCTGGACTCATCTACAGGTCTGACCTTTATCTTAGCATAATTTTTTTCTTATTGAAAAACGTGTCATCACAATGGGGACCTGGTCATGGTTGGAGTGTATCAGATCAAAGAAAGATATGGCCGATCACTAAGACACAGCTGATAGCCAGCAAGGTGAACATCCGGGAGGGTCTAGGAGTAGGCAGTGAGTGTCGACTCCTCAGGAACAACAGAGAGTTGCCTAGGCAGAGCAGGGACCTTAGAATTAACTTCATTCTGCAGACAGGAAAGGGTTACATGCTGATAGGAAGAAAGCAGGAGGTTCTTTAATTTAGGCACAGGCTTCTGTAATACCGAGTAGTTCTCTTTATTAGACTGTCAACTGAGTATCCTTATTGGATCTTTCCAGCCCTTATTCTAATAATACAATCCACCCTCTGGAACTCTCCCCTTCCCTACTCTCTACTAACCTTTCTGGGATTTACCCCTGCAGTCAAAGAGGGTGCTGGATGATCCTCACTCGTCAATCAGCGTGGACGGTAGGTAGACTGGCAAAGACAACTGTTCTGTGTGGACTCATGTCTGTTTCAGTGGAAGCAACAAAGACACCAGCTGTCATTGAATCACTCCTTAAGTATTAGCTTGTGATGGGCCTTGAGGCATTTTATGTGACAGGCAGTGCAGCAAACAACAATTAAGGTATGACTTGGCAAGTGTCAGCCGGAGATGCTATCGGCATCACTAGTCTGCAGGAAAACATGCCCAGCCTGCTGCCTGCCAACAGTAAAATGCATTGCACTCCGAGAAGGTGACCTTCTCCGTTTCTATCTCTGCTTGTGTCTGCGCACCATTGCTTCAGAGGCTGAGTTGCTGAGTAGTAAACACTGTGGAGGGCCCTTATACAAAAGCATGAATGAAGACTGGGAAAAAGCAGGAAAAGGCATCTGATGGAGCGTGTATAGCTGCTCGGCCGGAAGAAGACACTTGTGCAGAGAGAGAGCGTCTGTTAGAAACTTAACCACCGTGACCGAGCTTCCTCCTCTCCTTTCCTGTCTGTCCGTTCGCAATCAGTCCTCTCTTCCCCACCCGTCTTCTCTCTCAAAAAAGCTCAGACTCTGGTAAGCAAACTACTAAAACAATATATCACTTGACTTCCATTGCAGTGTTTCTTCACAACTGGCCACTGTCCATCAGTGGGAAGGCATCTTCTCCAGGTGTCTAGGTCTGGCTTTTCAGGCTGGTCCTGAACAGCCGCCAAGACACTCACAGATGGATCAGTGAACTCCAAGGCATCCACATTTCCATGTCTCAATGACAAGGGGACCCATTAAGGAACTTCACCCGCATCCTTAAAAACATAGGTGATCAACCCAGCTGCCCTCGTTCACAAGGTGAGCATTGTGTTATCACACTGTCTGCATGATCAGGTGTACTTGCTCTGGGCTAGAGAGCCAGAGGAAACACTGTATTAAAACAATTAAATTATTCCACACTTAAAATCACCTGGCAAAAGCTCTGTCTGTGATGGGAAATGGACATCGAAGTTCGGCAAATAAAGACAACTTCCTGTGTTGGGGAGATAATAGGAGGAACTATTTGGGAATTAATAGTTCACATTTAAACATAAAAATCAAGCATGTTGGAGAGTCTTCAGAAGTGTTAGGAATAGCATGATAACACATTATACTTTTTGTTTTGAGTCCACAGGTCCAACAATTACCAATCTTACCAAGCAACCCAATACGTAAATTTTTTACCAAATACAATGGCAATTCTTGTTGACATTTATCAAAGGATAAATGTACTCAACGAGGAACAGTTAAAATGAGTCATTATGCTTAAATTTTGAGATGAGGCAGCCATGAGTTGAAACCTGAAACTTATGCTTAAAGATCAAAATACTGAAAAATAGAATTTTTGAAGCAGAGGCCCCCTGTTTGAAATACCTAGCCCTGTTGAACGTTGAAGTTGTGAAGGGCAAAAATCTGTAACTTTGGGGATAATTTACATTTAATACTGACTCTTATGACATCTGAATGTAATTTGGTATAAGTGTGCTTAAAATATTAACACATTTTGATGGTGTTTGGCATGTTAAAAATTCAGAGTGAAAGAGCAAGACACTTGACGCCCACCTCTAGGCTTCAAAATGTGAACATGGGCGTGGCAATCTGCACACATAGCCATATGTACCACACGTTTATGCCATACATATACATGGCACACACACATGGAAATTTACTTTAAAAACGTTAAGTGAAAGAAACAAGCCACAAAACACTCAAAATCATGATCCCATGTATATGACCCGTTCAGAATAGTGAAGTCTGTAGGCACAGGAGGTAACTAGTTGTTCTATGATTGGGAGGATTTGGAGATGATGAAGATTGTAGTATTTATTTCAGAACTGATTTAACATTCTTACATTAACTGTGGGCAGCAGGAACACAAACAGGGATATATTAAAACAGTTGCACTGTATATTTTACTCCACTGAGTGTTGAACACAGGACCTGGAGTTCAAGGCAAGCACTTCACTACTGATACACACCCTCCACACAAGCCATGCATTTTAAATGAATGGGTTGCATGGCTTTTAATTATAGTCCAGGAAAGATATAAAATAAAAGAATAAAATACAAAAGATGCACTTTATATCTAGAAGTTATTTTTCTTAAGTAAGATGAGTTGATCTTACTGGGAATTAAAAATATTAAGGTATGTTTATGGGTTCAGGGGTGACACACTGCCAAGTTCCATTTTTATATTTGTGCTAACATACACACACACACACACACACACACACACACACACACACACACACACATATGTATGTATGTAACAACAATCAAAGAAAAAGAAGCTATCAGCTTGAGTGGGGAGGGTGTGGGAAGGGTGGAAGGAGGGTACCTGGAAAGGAGGAAAGGAAGGGGGAAAGTGCTATAATTCCATTTCAATTAAAAATTTTGAATAGATGCTCAGGTGGTGCTCCCTAAGAGCAATCCTGGATGTCAATCCAGGAAGACAGGTCCATACCACAGGCTGTTAAACAGTCCTGAAGAGGAATGCATTACAGCTATGGACAACAGTGTGAACTGAACGTTGTGATCACATTACAGAAAAGTACACAAATATATATAGGAAGATTTTGTGCAGCACGCTCTCATTGTGATGGATACAGATATCCCGTATTGACCCACAGCATGTGTGTTCAAAGAGCAAGGAGAGTTTGAAGTTTACCTCTTGTGGGAGTTAACTGCTTTTGATATTCAAATGATACATTTACTTCTTCAACTTTTGCCTATGTGGAATCTATAAACTCAGATTCCTCCTATTTAGGGCTCATGAAAAGGAACCTTCTAGAAGGTCTCAGCAGCTCATGTACTCAAATCCCTGTGACCTACAGCAGTGTTTTTGCTAAATTTTCATCATCACTACCAAGACTCTCACTGGTAAACTGTCACAAGTGGGAAACGCATGCTTCATAAAATAATAGCCATCCAGATATGAGGGAAACAGTCCCACATTTACCACCTGCCAAAACTCCTGGAAGATCTCCAAAAGAAACTCCATCACAGAGTGTAGAATATTTCTTTTTGCTAAAATTTCTAAACCATGTAATAGTTACCTGTACAGATGGAGGTGGCTCAGCACTTATTATATGTGTAAACTCAGTAGTAAAAAGAAGAAATATGATGTAATTATAAAAAAATCAGTGAGTTTTCCAAAAGCATATTGTATTTATCATAATAATTTAATTACAAAAACTTCCAAAACATGTCCAAGAGTAATAACATATGTAAACACAAAATATGCCTTAAATTTTTCTATATCAAGTAGCAAGGTGCAGTTGTAAGATCGGATGAATTAAAATGCTATGTTACAGATATACAGCGGTGCCAGCCACTCAAACGAGATAATGAAAAACAGAATATAGAAATCGTTTTTTATCATAAAATTGAATGAATTTACAATAAAGACATTATTTTGAGTCAGTAATGAATAAATGAATCACAAAAGTAAGCTCTGGGAATGTCATATGATTAAAAAAAAAGCTGGGCCACCAATATAAGAAAGTAAATCAATATGTATTTAAAAATAAAATATCGGTTGCCTAATGCAGGCTGGTCAGCCCTGGAGCCATATACACCCCACCAACAAAAATGGCCTGAGCAGGTCTTACATATATATATTTGTGCATCCACACATATACACATCCATACATGTGTATGTAACAATAATAAAGAAAAGAGGCTGTCAACTTGCAAGTTGAGAGGTCCAGGAGGAGTTCGATGGAGAATAGATGGAAGGAGCTGGAAGGAGGAAAGTCGTGGAGGGAAAGCGATATAATTCTATCTTAATTAAAAACGCCAAAAATTAAAAAAAGATACTAAAAGGATACAAATAAAATATTCATTTTGAGCATGGGCCTACAAATGACATTTGCAGTTAAATCACAAATTAGAGTTTTTCTTTCTAGGAGGAAATTATAAAGGAAATAAGGGCAAACGGGGGAATCACAAAACATGCTTGACTGTGGCAAAAATCACTATAAAATTAACCTGTGAGCTGAAAGCTTTGAAATGTTGCCAGCATGTACAAATACAATTTATTTCTGTTTAGAACATATGAAAATATGAATACCCGACAAGAACCATAAGAATCTAATGGACAAGGGTACCAAGGGTGAGGAGCAGAGACACCCAAGGACTTGAATGCAAATGCAAACGAGGCACAGTTCCTCGCACAAGAGACAGATGTGTAGAAAACATAGCCCAAAGGTGCCAGGCATCTCTCCAGAAAGACTTTCAAACTTGGAAGTACAAGAACATTCCAGCTGGTTTTGTTGACACTGGGCAGAAACAGAGGCTGTCATTCGCTGGCAGATAGATTGGCCCAGGCTTCAGAGCAGCTTGATCGTATTTACTAACATGACTGATGAGCAGGTCTTTTGACCCTACCTTTTACTTTTCATTATCAAGTCTTGAGACGTACTTACATGCAGATAAAATAAGATACAAAGTGTTTTAATACTTTTGCAGTTAAAATTAAATTATAGCAGGAAAATAGCTTGATCATCTTCAAAGAAAGACAGCATTAGCTTGTCATCGTATCACACAGATCCCACTGGAAAGTCCCCAAACCCTGTCTTCCTCCTGTGTGGTGCATGTCGTTCCAGAATCCTAACTGCAGCATTCCTGGGATTTATATGAAAATGTCATGCAAGTGTGGATCTAGAAACATATGTAAATTTATGCATACACACATATGCATATAAACACATACATGCATAAATGTATATGCAAATTTATGTGTGGATTTGAAAATTGCTTATGTTTTTCTAAATACTGTGTGCTTTGCTAGATATATTGTTTTATATTGTGAATTATTTAGTTTTAAATTAGGTTTGGGGACATTCTCATAAAATATATTTACTTTCACTTATTTATTTGTATAAAATTCCAAAGAATGCCAGTTGAGCATGCACATGTACACCTGTGTGTGTCTGCACATGTGTGCATTTGCTCATACTTATAAACGAATACCTTGTATGTATGTGTGCACAGTGTGCAGGAATATATATGTGTTTGTATTGGAGAAAATTAATTGCTAGGATGAACTTGAATTCTGAGAAAAGATACAAACTGGTCATATGTGTTTTAATGTATTTGCTTCAGTTTTAGCTTGCTGACTAAGTTTAATATTTTGTTTTGAGTCTTTTACACATTCAAGAAGAGGAATGGCTTATAATCTTCTTTTCCAGCCATGTCCTTTCTGATGTTAGCAATCATAAAATTTAACTTTTAGTGCTGTCTGCACAATGAAACAGTGTGCCCTGCTTACCTGGTTCTTCATGTGCTTGCTTGTTAAGCCACTTTTTTGTTATGTAACACTAAATTTATTAGATTCTATGAGTATTACTAGTCATTCCAATATTGGCCCTTAGACAATCATTTTGTAGAGCCATTATTTATTCATCTGTAACTCTATTCAGAGAATTTTTTGTCGGTAATTCCTTTCATTTTTGAGTGAGTTAAATAAGCTCTCTGTTGATAGTATCTCACAGTCAAAACAGTCAGGTACAAAAGTGGAAAATAATTCACCTTGTTTAGATTTCTAGGCCTTTCAGTGAAGGAAGCAAACAGGGAGAACAAACACCAGATAACAGGGAAAGATCCGTGTTCCGTGGGGACTCTGGCTTAATTGGCTTACCCACTTTAGAACTCTAGAAGCTGGAATCACAGGATGCTCACACTTGCCTGTGTCATCAATTATTAAGGACTTTGTTGGACACTCTTTTATCTCTGCAAAGAGCTAGTGAAGTTATTTTAATGGAGATGTTCTATACAGACCTGAAGCCAAAAAGAGAGAATATGACCATATATACAGTTGAGCCATTTGTTGTATATTGAGCCAACTGGCAAGCCTTGATGACAAAAGCATGAAACATGATATGAATTAGAGGAGGGAAACTTGTCTCTAGACGTTGTTCTGGGGGTGTTAATTTCATTTACATCCTCTATGTCTTGCCAAGATGTCAAAATGTGATTTTCTGGTACAACTTATTTTTAGTTTGGCTGAATCAGTAACATAACAATATTGTTATTATCATAGACTAATACTAGAATGAGGGTATTATGACAAAGTCTTCCATATTTAGTCTCCCTCACTGCCCTCTGGCCTTCACCCTCCTCAGGACTGTTTTCTATTCCAATCCCTAGTTTTGCTCTTTAATGAAGATTAGGGAAGTGGAATTATCCAGTACAGACGTTGGGGACAGGCTTTCGCACCAGCATCATTCTCTAGTTTCATCCAGGCAGTTGTCCATATGAACTGTATTATCCTTTTTACTGCTAAATGGTACACATAGCACATTTGTGTTACATCTTAGTTCATATTCACTTCTTGGAGGCCCAGGGAAGTAGAAGGTCAGTTCTGCTGTCGCTCCTCTTTGCAAAGCTGTGTTGTCTGCAACGGGAACACTAGTTCAGAACATGGCTGTTCTCCACACCCAACTTCAACTTGCTCCCCTCTTGCCCCTTCTTTGAAACTTAAAGTTTTGCTGTTTTGATTTTGCTTTTCCTGGACCAGTAGTTAAATACTTCCCAATTAATGATTGCCCATTCTATCCACCATACACAGAATCTCAAATCCAATAAAAATGCAAGTGTGAATGTGCGTTTTCCTAATTTTCCAACATGCTATATTAAGGTGCCTATCACTGTGTATTTATTTCATTTTCTTTTTAAAATTCATTCTGATTGGGGTGAGATGGCTTCTTAATATAGTTAGTTTACAGATGCTGCAGGATATTGGATACTGTTCCATGTTTATTGGCATAAGGCAAAAGGAAGACTCTTTAGGGGGAGGAATTAACCATCAAGTAGAGGGGTAAGAGCAGGTAATAGGGGTGATTATGAGTGAAGTGCAATGATATAACATATGAAAATACCATAATAAAACATTATTTTATATGCTAAATAGAAAATACGATAAAAAGAATCCTAAAGTTTAAATGTTAACATCATAAATAAGTCTTCAACCTTTTTCTATATGCTTAATCCTAATTTTATCACATAGGGGGTCTGAATACGTTGAGTTTATCTGCCACCTAAAGAATGAAAAAGCCAGAAAAGTCTTGAGCACAGTAGGTGGCAGCAGGAAAAATGTGAGACACAGCAGGCAGCTGCAGCAGGTTAAAACAAAACAAAACAACAACTTTAAAAGCAAAGGAACACACACACACACACACACACACACACACACACACAGACACACAGACACACCCAAACGCATGCATTGGGCACAAGGTAAGGCACAGAGAGGAAGACCTCCTGAAAAAACAGAGGTGAGACTTGTAGTTGTAGTTCATTCTCTCTAAGAGTGCTTGTAGTTTTCAGTGATTTTTTGTGGCTAGGAATAGGTTTCTTTCTCCTAATTTAAGAAACACTGATAGGTTCACAGCTTTGGGTAATCATGTCCAGGTCTGGTCCTGAGCCTATTTGATCAGCCTGGACCCTAGTGGTGGGAGAAGCAGCCTGCCAGCCTTTCATCTCGGATCAGTAGGGCGAGGAGGACGCCAGAAGTCAGTTTGCCATAGTCATTTATTTGTTTGTGGCCGCGCTCCCTATCTGTCTGCCTGTTAGGGATCTGTCTAGATATGACTCCATCAGTAACGTTTGAAGTAAAATAGCAACCACATTAGTTATGTGGATGGAAATATTTTCGCTGAAATTTTTCATTTTTAATATCATGAACCTCATTTGAGGGTATTAGCATTTTCCATTGAAAATATTTTTTTTTCATACAATATACTCCGATCACAGTTTAGTTCCCCCAACTCCTTCTAGGTCCTCATCACCCCTCACCCACCCTTCTCCATGGCTTCTTTCTCTCTCTTTGGAAAGCAAACAGACTTTAAAAAATTAACAAAGAGAAAGCCCAAGAAACACACACATGCACAAACGCACAAATCTATAAACGCACAAAAATTTTAAAAAATCTAAAAAGACACAAAATGATTTCTGAATCATTGTATATAAGCAAAAGACCAGTAAGACAAAAGATGTCCAAATAAAACAGTATGAGACAAAAAGTCTGCAAAAATATGCCCCTAAGTTCATTTTGTCTAGGCCATCTACGGCTGGGCATGGGGCCTATTCTTAAGTGTGGTTAATATTCCCAATGAGAGTCCATTGCAGGAAATGGATTTTTCCTTTGAAAGTAAAGGTCAGTTGGAGATAGCTTCTGGGTTAGGGCTGGGAGCTTGTGTCTACTTCCCCCTCTCAGCACTGGAACCTCATCTCACTTTAACCTGACTGCCCTGTGCTTGCTGTCAGAGTCACTCTAAGTTCATACATGCCCCAGTCCTGTTGTGTCTAGAAGACAGTTTCCTTGGTGTCATCTATCCTTTCTGGCTCTTACACTCTTTTGGCCTCCACTTCTGCATAGCTCCCTGAGCATGGTGGGAGGGGCAGGTGATGAAGCCATCCCATTTAGACGGATGGTTCCAAAGTCTCTCACTCTCTGAACATTGTCCCATGGTAGGTCTCTGTGTTAATTCCCATCTTCTGCAAGAGAAGCTTCTCAGAGGATGGCTGCAAGGCACTGATACATGAGTATCGACACATGTTGTTAAGAGTCGTTTCATTGCTATGTTTCTTTAGCAGAACAATAGTATTTGCTTGTTCTCTAGGCCCCCTGCTCTGCCTCTGCCCCATCCCCACACAATTTCTTACAGCTTTTGTAATTCAAGTAAGTGCGGCTACCTTAGGATGTTCTCTGAGTCCCATGCCCATCAAAAGGAGCTTCCTTCACAGTTAGACATGTTGATAAGCACAGAAATTGCAGGAACAAGTTTTTGTGGGTAGATACCTTGCAGGAGGAATTAAAGCGTTAGAAGTAGAAATGAAAAAAATCCTTTCTTTGCAGACAGGGTCTTCGGTATGACCTTTGAGCAGCGAGCTGGGTAATCTTTCTGTAAGGCAATTTCTCTCTATGGTTTGTCTTTGTAAGATAAGAGGTTTTAAGAAATAGTCAGAAATCAGCACACCCCATATAAAACTTTAACTCATTCTACTTTTACATAATCCTGTAGTTTCTAGGCAGAGATTTCTATTAGGCGATCATAAACACCATCATGGTAAATTCCATACTTATCATTTTGATTTTTCTATTGACCTTGTAGATGCTTACATACTTCTCGGAGAATCAGAATATTCTAATCTGAAATAGTTTTAGTAAGAAGACAGAAACTCATATAATCAGGACTGAAAATTATTTCTGTGTATAATGTTCAAGATAATGTTCTAAGCACTTACAAGAATGAGCTAACACTATCTTTGTCCAAAATCTTTGAAGTGCAGACTCTTCACTGCCTTGCCAATGAGCCATGTGAGGAGTCAGCTGTCCACAGCCCCTTTGTTGTTTAGCTTAGCTCTGCATTTAAATTAGACATTTTATCCCTTTCTTGTTAACTACACTGTAGCAAGCTTATTTTCGAGTCCAGATACATGCGAAGAAGGTTATGAGGATTAGGATGTCAACATTAGGGTGAAAGTCAAGGCCCAGAGCCAAGAGGAAGCAGGTACTAAGTATACTAGAAGCTGCTGATTGGATTATCCATCTAATCAAATATTGCTCCTGGGAAAGTTGTTCAGAAGAGGCCTGAAACAGGCATCAGTGCATGTGGAGGCTCAAGGATGCTTTCACTGTGCCACTGGTACCCTGTGTGATGCTCTTTCTGCACATGGAAGGTGCTTAGAAAGGATCACTTGATGAGCAAAGACAGCATGACATCATAGATTAAACCTTAAATGTCACTCAAATGCTCATGTGTGGAAGCATTACCCTGGCTTGTGGATCAAATCATTGAAAATTGATTGGGTTATTCAGGTTCTGATTTAATGAGTGGATCAATATATTAATTGATTCATAATTGGATGGCATTATTAGAGGTGTGGGAAAGTTTTGGAGGTGTGGCCTTAATGGATGAAGTGGGTCCCTTAGCAACAAGTAATTGGACATTACAGCTCTCCCTGGGAAACTTTCTGCTTCCAGCCTCTGGCAGGTGAGCATCTCTGCTCCACTCAGCCATTGGGGCCTTAAGGTTCCACCTCACTGCACATCTATAAACAACCCCAGTGGACCATGGAGAGACATCCCCAAAGCTATGAGCTCAAATAAGTCTGGCTTTAAACTGCTTCTTTTGTATGTTTCACACAGTCACAAAAGAACTAACATAAGTATGTGTTGGAAACACTTGAAACCCATCTTCCTTTATCACTGCTGCTTCTGTAGATTCAGCATGAGTCAAGCAATAGTAAATTAATGCAGATGTTTTTGTCTTTGTAGGAGGAAAATGACAGTCCTTGAGACTCCAGCAGGAGGAGCTTCCTTCATTGGAATGCACAGTGTCCTAGTTTGCTTTCTTTTGCTGGGATAAACACTATGACCAAAAGTGATGTGGGTAGGAAAGAGTTGCTTTGGTGTGCATGTCATCATCACGCTCCATCACTGAGAGAAGTCAGGGTAAGAACTCAAGCAGGCTAGAAACCTGGAGGCAGAAACTGAAGCAGAAACCATAGAAGAACACTGCTTGCTGGATTGCTTCCTATGGCTTGTTTAGCTCACTTTCTGATACAGGACCATTTGCTCAGAGTACCAGCTACAATGACCTGGGCCCTCCCAAACGAAGCATGAATAAAGAAAATTCATCATGGACATGCCCACAGGACAATTAATGGAGGCAATTCCTTAAGAGTTCCTTTCCCCAGATATATCTAGATTTGTGCTAAGTTGATGAAACTAACCAATATCTGTAGCTGAAGAAGAACTACAGAAAGTGAACACTCCCAGTGTGGCACATGGCTGTGGTGTAAGAATATAGGTTCACTGTCAAGGACTTTCTTAATTAATAGCATCAGGAAACTTGTTCTCCGTGCTGAGTACTGATCTACGCTCAGGGTACCTTTCTTACCTGTCTGATGTTTGTTTGCTTGCTTTCTTTTAAATACTGGCCCTGCTGATAAATCATAATCTCATGTAAGATATACTATGTTTTTTGTGTAAGACTAAACTTGTACGTGAAATTATGACATAAAAATAACTAGAAGGAGGGTTTGGGTAGGCATTACAAAATTAATAAATAGGTATGAGAAAGAGGGGGTATACACATTGTTGCACAGAGCTCGATGAAGATGACCACTCAGACACAGTATCCAGAACACGGAGTTTTTAAAGGCAGAAACATCCTGGCATTTTGCTCAGCAGCTCCATGGGGGCTTCACAGAGGTAAGCAGTTTGAAGCAGTTAGCTGGAGGGGTTCTACACAAGCAGGCAGTGTAACAGAAGCTAAGATAAGGAAGCCAGGACCTTCTGATCTTTGGTTCTTAGAATAGGGTTGGGTGGTTTTCCATGGAATTCTCCGTCACGGAGATCAGATTCTAGTTAAACCTGGAATGGTCTCAGCAAGAGTACAAGATGGAGGAACCTCTGCATTGTTTTGCCCTGTCACGACATTTGATTTCGGATAGTTCGATTTTGTGTCTTCTTGACTCGTGCTTATCATCACGACCTTCTGAGTGCCACTTTCTTTGACCCGTTCTAAACCAGCAGCGTCAGTTTCAGGCCAGACTTTGGCCATCTGCCTTCCTAAATGTCTCTAAATGGAGTCTGAGCTTTCTGATCGCTCTCATTACTCCTGACCTCTCACACCTGCAGAGAAATGCCTGGCATCCCACTCAGTACCCAACACCTGCTGGCTGACTCGAGACTGATTTTTATGTCACCCACATCTCCACAGGCCAATGTAGACATGGTCATCAGAAGGTAATTATACCTGATGATAGTCATGACCCCATTAAAGACAGAACCCTAGAGATGGCCTCTTCCAGACCCTATTAGAAGTCCCCATTTCAGATATAAACTCTGGGACTTGGTGGCTCTGGTGTTCCCTTCTTGTTGCCTTCATAAGTTCAGCAACGCCTTTAGTGCCTTCTTCCTGAGGGTATCATTAGTTTTCATTAGGATGCATGGCCACGTTTCAGTTAAGTGAGCTCATTTGCTAGTTTGCGAAGAAACACAATTAGTAAAATAAGTCATGCATGTCTTAGGTTTTGGCAGGTCAACTTTGAAATGTTGTTTTGACAGACATTCTCTGAATAAAGTGAAGAAAGCCGCTCATGCTGAATTGGTCACAAGTGGAGGCGGTAAACATATGCTTCTAATTCTGAGCTAAGTAGAAAGCAAAATATACACAATTTTAGCAAATTTTGTTCTTGACAGCCACTCAGGATATTGCAGTAAAGAGATGTGCATATACTTTGGGGAATTAAGAAATTGTCTGGGCTGGTGGGAACACGATGCTTTTATATTGGAAGCTTCCTGACCTCAGTGAGCTCATACTTTCTGTAATCAGGGTCAGGGTTTTGAGCTGTGTCTGTGAACTTCCTCATGGACAGATGCTGGGACTCATCTGAGCATGTTGACGGGGAGTGGGCTCCCTCCCTACCTCACTGCTCAAGTTGAAATCACAAGTCTGGATGTGATATGCTGGTTGATATTCTCCGAGGGGAGTGGATTACTATGCTTGTGTTCTTTAGGAAGCATGGGCTCTAAGTGGTGGACGGTTTAGCACTGTGGTGCCAGGCTTCATTATCTTGCACAATTGCTTTAACTGCTGTGCTTCAGACTTTCGGTGACACGTTTCAGTTCCTGCTACACCTGTTACTTTGCTTTCACTAAGTTTGGATGCACACCATTTATTGTTGCATGTGGATAAAACTTGGCTTTATCAGAGACATTTTGAAAGCTTCCTTCCATGGCTGAACTAAACCCTGCATTTTATAAGATCCTTGTGATTTCTGTGCACGCAGATGTTTGAGAGTTGCTAGGAAAATGGTCTAGTGCAACCCCAGGTGTTTACAATCTAGTCTCTAGCTAATCTAATCTCAGGAGCAAAGCTCCAGACACAGTGATAGCAGAGACTTTCAAAGGGCCCTTTGTGGAAGAGGCAGCAAGACATAACAGTGCTCCTTGTAAGCTTCAGGCAACCTTAAGTCAGTGACAGCCTGTCTGTGCCGCCTCCAGATCTGCATCGGGCTCTGCCTGGGTGGAGACACAGTCCACAGGGATGAAGGCACTCGGAAGCCACTTCCTGCAGACAGTGAGGTCACTCACGCTCTGCTTGCATCTTCAATGTCCTCGCTCTTCTGAGATACCTAGAGATTTTATGACGCTCTTTGTCCCTGCCTGAACTGCAAACTGACTCTCTGCTGAGGCCGTTCTCTTCCTGTACCTCTCAGAGGAAGGAGGCCCAAGGGATCTTAGCTCTGGGGTCTCAGAGGAGCCTCCACTGTGCCTTCTCCAGAAACCAGAGACACCAGACTGACCTCTTCAAGTTTACTTGAACTCCTCTATGTCTTTCTCCAGATCTGAAGTTGTAATCTGATGGGGGGAGGCCTCTGCTGCTGGTGTGATCTCATCAGGCACAACGTCCCACCTGTTGACACCAGCTGGCACCGGTGCTCATCAACCCTCAGGTAAGTGGTAGCATTTTCAACTTCCTTGCATTGCGAATGTTGGAGTCTACAGACTCTGCAATGCTCCCCAACTATGTACCTAAGGATTCTTCTCTCTGAAGAAGTCCATCCTCCCCTTGAAAGCTTGCTTTGTGAGACTTCACCCCTGTGGACCCAGAGCTGACTTTACTTCTCTGCCCAGCTTTCTGTGCCGTAGACAAATTGTTCATCACAATTAGTCGGGCAAAGTCCGACTATTAACCAAAATTGCCATAGTGACCTTGTAGTTCACCTAGCCAGTCCCTGAAGATTATTCTGGAGGGCTCTAACAGAATTCTTGAGGGCCATTGCCTGGAAAAAAAGTATGGAACCAAGTGGCTATAGGAAGGCAGGCTTTAAAAAAGCAATTGGGTTCTTAGTTGTGTTTTTCATCTCACCCCCACAAACTGACTTGTGATGTTTCAGCCTTGGTGCATACACAGGTGATGATACCCACAGTGTGAGGCACCATGCTCAGAGGGCACTAGCTGCTCTGTCCATGAGCCCCAATGAAAAGATCTGAGGCACTTAAGCTGAGAAATGATGGCTGGCCAGCAGCCCTGTAGTTCAGTTCATCTCAATAAAACAAAGCTTGTAGATCGACACAATAGAACATTGTATAACATTACTAAGCTGTAAAGAAAGAGGAAATCATAAAATTTGCAAGAAAATGGACAGGACTGGAAAAAGTATATACTTAATGAGGTCACCCAGATACAAGAAGACAAATGCCAAGAATAGTTAACACGTTAACGAAACCTAAGAAGGGACCAGAATTGCATTGATGTTGCATGAAGGAATGAGTTCAGACACGTCCCTTGGATTAGTTTGACCAAGTGCAAGCCCAAGTTTGAATTCTCTATTTCTCTCCCTGTGTCTTCCATTTGTCTTTAGTCTGTGGTGACTAGCCTGGCTGTAGCCCGTCTGTATATTCGTATGTGTGTGTAATCTGTGTCTGTCCCTTATGTCCTTAACAAAGGGCCTTGTTTGGAGTTAGCAGAACAGAAAATGTGATATGGAAAAGAAATGAGGAATTCCTTACAGAAGTCTTCAACAGAGTCTTATCTTACAGAGGAAGAAGATGTATTACTGCTCCCCAGTGATTTCAAACAGAACTCAGGACTGCAGAAAAATGTTATCAACCTATGTCACATATTGCTTCCAACATTTATGGGATGCTTGTTTTGTTTAAGGATCCTTTCAACCTGCTGGCTGCCTTTAGCAAATGATTACCACAACATACACATATATATTATTCTGCGCCAGGGACACGGAAGAATATGTAATTTAAGATTAACAACTATGCATTTTGCTTATGTTGTAAAAGCTAATTACATGGGAAATCCAAGACATGGTAAAGTTGGTTACATTATTCTCTTAAAGGCAAGCTAAACTTCAACAGGCTGAGCACACGGTAGGACAGCAGATTGAGGACATAGTCTTGATTTCAAGGCATACTATTAACTTGGCTACAACATCTGCCAAAAGTTCGTCCCTTAGAAGGCAAGTGGTATTTCCAGAAAAATGTATCAGGACAATGCTATATGTTCTCCCTCATGTATAGGTACTAGTTCAAATCTTGTGCCTTGTGTGCTTATCCTGGAGAACATGTGGAAGTTGGAAACTAGTAAAGGGCCAGTGGGTGGGGGTGCATTAAGGGAGGGGGCAGAGTAGATTATAGGGGAGACAACAATGGAGAGAAGAAATACTTGGAAAATAAATGTCCAAGCAGGTACTGGAGGGGCGGGGATTGGGGAAGGATTAACTAAAGTGAAGTGTGTCTGAAGAAACTATGTGTGAACATAGGATTTTACAACGAAAGGGGATAGAACACATGTAATACGAAAGTACAGTGGGATTCTGGGAGCTGAGGGATCAGGTGGGGATGGGTACAGAAAGTGGAGAAAATGAGGTAGAGGCTAGGCTAACCAGAACTAAGGATGTGAGGAAACCTTATAAAACCACACCAGTTCCTAAGCTAATTAAAGCCTATTCTTCATAAAAAGGAGTTTGAGCAGAGGTACCCCTCATAGGTGAACAATGTTGCTCCTAAAGACATGAGTCATTGTTGAAAATCTTAGTGCCAGGCACAAGTTACATCTCAGCAGTTTATTGGCCAAAAGGCGCCAGAGACCCCCAAACCAACACAGGTGATTGCCATTGATCTTAGTTGCCTATTGGTACTAGATGGTAAAGTTATTGCTAAGGATCCCACACACTTTGGTTGCAGGACATACAGAAGTCAATTCTGAACCAACACTAAACTCTCTCCCTGTTGTTTTTCACAGTTCTGGAAGGTCCGACACAGGTTGCTAGGGGAGAAAAGACATCAAGGTCTTAGCCAGCACTGTGTCCTGGTACTATATTTTTAACTTGTACATGTTATTCAAGCTATAAAGGTAGTTCCATACTTATCCTTGTATAGCTAATATTTAATGTAGGTGAAGTTATGAGAGTAAATTTTAATAAAGAATTTTCTTGTGCAGTTTTTATATATCATCATAGAGAAGGCAAACCCATGGAATGGCTAGATTACTTTTCTTTAGGAATGTATCTAGAACTCAGCTTTTTTTTTTCACAGTATTTTTAAAGTTGCACGATGTATTGATATTTTATTTGGTTACAAAACAATTATCTTCAAGTCACATTCTCTAATTACCTTCACTTCAGAATGACTCTTGTTATCGATTAAAGTGGCGATATTAATGGTCTCAAAGAAAGTGGTAAATGAGAGGTAGAAGTGAACGTATGTGCAAAACATCCGAGATTGAGGCTTGTTTACGTGGCCACAGTAGCTGACTGTGTGGGGAAGTAAGAATATTGTACAGAATAGTTACCTTCCATTGGCAGTAATAAATTAATGGAGATAGTTAATTTCTTCAATCAAATATTCCTGGTCTGAAACTCAGTTTTGGCTTCTGTGCTTGCTGCTAGGGATTCACTCTGAAGGCTGCAATCAGTGCCCACAATGGGATCTTGGTCTTGTGACACTATTGATATTGTAGGCTCAATATTTTATAGTGACATTGCAACCAAAGATTGTTAAGAAATGGAGAATCAGTTTGTTTCAGGGTTGAACCCCTGAAACTTGAAATGTTATCCAATCCCAAGTGGTCAGCCCTAAATATATGTACATACAAGCAGCACTAAATGGACTTGGTCAGTGTGTGTGTGTGTGTGTGTGTGTGTGTGCATGAATTTGAGTGTAGGGGGTGGGAAGAGTTGGATGGGGGAGAGGAGGGGTAGGAATTAAATATAATACTAATGTATGAAATTCAAAACAGAAAAATAAAAACAACAAAAATAATTATTGGGATAGTGGAGTCTGGCAGCATGGCTGGTACCCTCCCAGGAGTGTCCTTTGAACCTCTTACAACCTCTTTGATCCTCTTCCTCTTAGTGTGACAGCCACACTAAGTATGCCCAATGTCTCATGGGAAACAAGACCCTGGTGAGAAACCGTATCACAGTAGGACAGAGGGATCATCAATGTACAGGTGATATGGGCAACGTGGGAATGCCCAGGTGATTTGGGAAGGATCAACAGTCATTCCACATCAGGGTGAAAAGGTCAAGGAGATTTTCTTTGACCTTAGATTATTCAATAGAAATAGGATGAAGCTTTGGGATCTAAGCTGACAGGATCTGAGATGCCTCTAATGTGATACTCTTGGTAAGTGACACAGTGAATGCCACGTTCAGACCCAACAGTTAGCATGTTCTGAAGCATGCAACCTGTTTGTCTTCAGGATGGGAAGATTTTTAAGTTGCTATTCTACATATTTGATAAAGTGTTTCATGGTTTTACTTTTTATGTTCACGTAGAAGAACCTACCTGTAGTTGTAAGCCTGCTGTGATGGCTCACCAAAGAAGACAAGGAAACCTATTCATTGGTGTAAACTCTGCCAGACTTAAGCAGAGGGAACCACCATCCTGGCCAGTGCTGTACTGGCCAGTGGAACCCCGAGTGTCTGAGCTCAGGCGTTTTTATTGCTTCAGAACTCCTCAGGTGCAGATCATAAGCAATCAAATATTCCCATAGAAGTTCAACATCTGCAGATAATACAAAACACCAAGGCCTATGCATCCCTTTTTCTAACAGTGCACAAAAACAATTATTTTAAACACAACTAAAAATAAACTTCTACAACACCTACCTCTAAGTTTTTTTTTTTTTTTTTAACAAGTTAGGATGGGAATACTGACCTAATTTTTTATTTTGGCTAAGTAGTGATTTTTTTTTTTCCAAACTGTGATATAGATTTCTTAAGGTCTAGTTCACAGAGAACAGTGGTAGATGGTCAGTCTAGGCTTGCTACCAAACTTGGGAGTCACAGACTGTTCCCCAAGCTGGGCTCAAACATCTGTCCACAATAATCAACAAAAAGGGCCAAGTTAGCCTCTGTGGTGAAGAACACTTGTTGCTCTTGCAGAGGACCTGGGCTATGTTCCTAGCACCCGTATGGTAGTTCCCAGTCATCTCTAACTACAGTTTCGGGGGATACAATGCCCTCCTCTGACCTCCATAGGCACTAAGCATGCATAGACATTGTGCAGGCAAAACACACAAAATAAAATGAATAAATATAAGAAAAAAATTTCAAGGGACCAAATTACTAGTGGAAAATTGAAATGGGAGATTTATCTATCCATTTATTTATTTATTTATTTATTTATTTATTTATTTATTTATTTATTTATTTATGTTTTTTGAGACAGGTTTCTCTGTGGAGCCCTGGTTGTCCTGTAACTCACTCTGTAGACCAGGCTGGCCTTGAACTTGGAGATCCCCCTGCCTCTGCCTCCAAAGTTCTGGGATTAAAGTCATATGCCACCATCCCTGGCTGAAAAGGGTGATTCATGCAATGCCACCACATTAGGAAGATGGACAAAGAGATCTAGAGCCCTCTCTAGTCTCTCTTCTGGCCCTGAAGTGGGATTAGGGTTTAAATAGATGACCAAAGATGTACACATGAGTGGCCATGGTCAAGCTGTGGTCCTGACCCTACCACTGTCCATCATTGTCTGGGCTTCAGTCTCATCCTGTAGGATGGTTTGACAAGTTGTTAAAACTCTGAAGTCTCTTTCTGGGAGACAAGTTCCCTCTATGGCAGGCACCTTTACCTTCTCTTCCCATGAGGTTCCCAGGGAAACTCTACCAGGCCAGTTACAAACTCTTACATTAGCCCATTCTTTGCATTTTGAAGAATGCTAGTCTTTGACTTCTAATATATTTAAATGACAGAATAATTTGCTCTTTCTCAGAGATAGCTTATAGATATAAGTCATTTTATGACATCATATAAATTTTGCAAATTGTATAATTCTCTCAAGTATTTCTGGAGTCTGTTGAAGTATGGTAAATATTTCACTTTAGGAAGGATGGGTCTATTAGCAGAACTCAAGTGGTACACCATTTATTTAGTCGTTTGCTTCCCTTAGTTGACATTTAAAACTGTGCTCTCAAAAGCCAATTACGCATGAAAATTTCATAATGAAACCTATTACTCTGCATGCTAATTAAAAGTAAGCTAAAATAAAAATAAAACCTATTATATGCTCTGGTTAACAGATGTACCTAGAATAATTCCTGCCTATGTGATCAACTAATGTTTGCACAAATACTATCTTAATGCATTTTCTACTCTGACTTCTGAATTGCTGTAAATTTGTGTTTTAATCTTTATAGCTACAATGCTTGGTCTGTTTGTCTTTCTGTTGATTCTTCTGGGTGATATTTATATATTTAAACTTTAAATTTAAATTAAAACTTTAAATTCCTTACAAAAATGATACTGCTTGCCTTTACCTCTCAATCTTTTTATTCAATTTAACTATTTTTTGCAGTGATACTAAGAGAAATAACTAAAGAAATCCTCATAGATTCATCGATATTACAATTATAAAGAATACCAAAAGTGATTAATGCAGAATTTATATTTTATTTTATTAGTCAACGGCACTTGCCAAAACCTTAGTAATTGCTAAGAGTGAAATGAATAAAGGAATGCAACGCTGTAGATTCATTGGCACTGACTCTGAAGAAGGCAGCCCCAATGTAGCGCCTCACCTGATACCTTTAAACATCAGTGCATGTGCTTGGGAAATAGGAGAAGACCGTGGGTTTAAATCACAGTGGTCTTCTCGTCTCCCAGCTGTTAACAGTTTAAAATGATAGATGAAATGAGGAAGTAGAAAGCATTAATGGGAGTCTTAACTTAGCAGAACACTAGCTTCTACTACATCCAAGCTATGGATGTCATCAGATAGCATCTTGGGGCTATAGAAAAGCTCCCCACCCCATCTTGTAGTACCTGCCTCTCTGATATACCCACTAATATATTTATGACTTTCTTTGTTCTATAAAATTATAAAAAATTATAAAAACCATGAAATTGTTTCTATGATAGAATATGGAATTTGGGGTAACTTAAATCTGTTTTCCCAGGCAGGGATCACTTGAAATGGCTCCAGAATAAAATGTCTCATTCCCTTATTGAGACCTGTGGGGTTTTTTTTGTTTTTGTTTTTTGTCAACAATTCCCAGGATCCACATGGTGGAAGAGAGAGCCAATCCCTGTAAGTTGACCTCTGACCTCTGCACATGTTTCACCGTGTGCCCATCCATACAGATGTACACCCACCCCCACACTAAATAGGTAAATACATAAATGTAAAAAATTAGAAATAATAAATAGCCCATGTTTAAGCTAAGTAAAGATTTCATGGAATGTGCTTGTATCAAATGCCACATCACACCTCGCTAATATGATCGCTTTTGTATTTATTTATACATCAGCTCTAAAAAGAGAAAATGTCTCTATTACTCACAATTAATTTTCAAAAGATACAGTTATGTTTACAACCAGGTCATATATCCAAAGGAGGCTAAGTGGGTAAATAATTTATTCTGTATAGTGTACTGATAAGGGGAGCTAAAATTAATGTTTAATCTTTAATAGGTAGGAATCAGAGATATTCCACCATACCCTAGATATTTAGAATGTAATTCATGTTCAAGGAGACATTTTTTCACCACTGTGCGTAAATAATGAAATAGCTTAAATCAATAAAATATTGTAGCTAGCCCAAGGTAGCTCAGGTTGTCTACATGTCAAAGTACATTAATCTCAAAATCAGATTTGTGCTGAAAGGCCCTGTCTGATGAATGGCATATACATCTGTTGAGTGTGTAAATGGAAGCCTAAGGTTCTAAGAAGATGAAATGTATGTAAAGGGAGTTCTTGCTGTTCTAAAATAGATCTCTGGAAATGCCTTTCTCTTCTCTAATTGCAATTGTAAGCAGTGCCTTCATTTTCCCACCCCTCTCCAGCCACCCCAGGCTTAGGTAGTCAGAATCCCACCTTCCACTCCTATGAGATCAATGCTTTTAAGTTCTACATACCAGTGATAGCACTTTGTCTGGCTCATTTTAACTAACATAATGATTTCTGGTGTGTCCATGTTGTTTCCAAATGGCAGGTTTCCAATCCCTTTATGGCCGAAGAGTATTTATTTAATATCTCGACTCCCTCTCAGGATTTTCTGAATCCCTGGCTTTTGCTCTAGCTGCTGTTATAACCCAAAACCAATGACCTGAAAACAGACTTTTTCTTGTTCTTGGAGACCTGCATCAAACATTTTTTTTATATGGTTGCTCCTGTTATCTCACCCTTCTTGAATTTCCAGACAACTTTGTAGTCGGCCCAGTGTAGCAGAGTGCCAGGTCAGCTGATATGTTTTGGGAACTATTATTCCTACCAGGTCTGTTACTCGTCTGAGTTGTGAACTACATACAAAAGAGAGCCAGGCAGAATCTCTGCCCTTAGGTCACCTACATCCCTGAACACAGAGTTCCAGACTGACTGTGTGGTGGTTTGTTTTCACTGCACACCATGACAGCCAGGGTGATTATGAGCTCAAATCTCCTACCTAGTGGACAATCATTTGATTCGTTGCATAAAATACTTTCTGAATGCAAATAAAACGTCAATATAAATTCTTGTCTTAACTAGCATATTATAAGTTTCAATTTTGATTCATAAACCTGCAATTCTAAAACAATTATCCATAAGCTGTGAATAAAGGAAGCATTTAGAGTTCACAAATGTTTTATTACATTTGGAATTAGGAACATTATTTCCCTGTTGAAATTTGGTATTGGGTAAAGCTGTAATTTTATATTTGGTCATTTGTAGATACCAGGCATAGTTTATGGAAGGATGTAAAGGACAGGATGTGTCATGATGTACAAACAGTTCTCCTTGGACAGGAAAATAAACAAAGAACCTGGATTCTATGCCATCTTAACATTAGATGTCTTTGTCTACAGTAAGTGTATATTAAAGTCCATAGCATTTGTAAATGATGAGTCTTACCTCTGATGAATCTAGCTACTCTTCCCTCAGGGAAATTTAATCACATGGATTTCAATAAGAAACACATTTTGAAATACAAAAGATACCACTTTGTCTTCTTCAAAAATACTGTCAAACAATTCTCTGCAGGAGCAAAATAACTGTCATTGTGGAGTTGAAGTTGGAGGTTGTAAGAACTAACTTCAGAAAAATAGGTTAAAACTAGGTGTATGCCTGTACTTCCAACCCCTGGGAGGCAGAGGAAAAGCATTAGGAGTTCAAGACTAGTCTCAGCTTCATAGTAAGGTCAAGGTCAGCCAAAACAACATGATACCCTGTTTCAAATATTAAAACAAAGTAAAATAAAACCACCCCACCACCACCACCACCACCACCACCACCACCACCAACACACACACGCGCACACACACACACACACATTTTAATTTTTAAAGCTATTCTGGAATTCATTCTTCTTAGGAGAAGGCGCTTTGATCCATGTGAATGACATATTAAAATTTACGGCTTTCTGTAATCTTATTAACATTTTTATTTTGGTTGTATCTAAAAGTACTTGCCTGGGATTCTAAAGAGACTATGACTATAATATAGTCAACAGTAGCAATTTTTAAAGCATCTATTACATGTTAAATTCTGTGCTGAATGCTAGGGACACATGAGTGTACAAGACATTGCTTTACTATAGAAGAAATAACTCCTGCTCATTGGATTTCTGTTATTGGACAAAGGTCTTGAAAAAATTTATAAGAATGGTTTGTTTGGTCCATGGTTTCAGAACTTTCCATCAAGGATCACTTGGCTCTGTTGCTTTGCGCCTGGTATACCACAGTGAGAATGAATAGAGGGAACTCTACCTCATAGTGCTAAAAAGCAAAAAGAAAAAGACTAGAAGGACCAGGTTCCAATATTCCCTTCAAGGGCTAACTCCTAGTGACCTAATCTCTTTGTACAAGGCCTTGCTTTCCCGAAGTGTTACCACCTCCAAACAATGATGAAGCCCTGAACATATGGATCCTTAGGAGACTTTCAAGATCCAAATTAGTGAAACCTACAATCACCATAAATCTCTGTCTTGTTACAGTGGAGAACATATAGTACTGAGCTTTGATTTAACCATGGGAGAAGGATGAGGGTACAACAAGACTATTCCGGGTGGAAGAAGGGAGGTGAGAGACAGCATGATGGATCTGTGACAAAGACAGGAGATCAGCAGATCCTTGATCTGGGGAGGAGACCTGGAGGACTTAGAACCAGGTGGTTTGTTCCTTATCTACAGATTGAGACCATCACAGATTATAAGCATCTGGACTCTTTATAAACACTGCATTGACTACAGATCCTGGGAGGTGAGAGTGAGAGATAGAAGGCAAATAAAAAAGCAGGTTTCCTAGTCCAGTGAAAAGAAAGTAATAGACTATGCCATGAATGAGCTGAGGAAATGACTATGCAGGAGATAGTCCGTAAGCAAGGCTAAGTGTATTGGGCGACCAGCTGAGTGTGGATGATGAGGGAGGGAGAGGATGGTTGACAATCTATGCACCTGTGCAGAATGTTCACTGAGCAACTTGCTACCACACCTGCATGGATGTCTCTTGAGGGTGCTGTGCAGTAGGGTGGAGGAGCATCACGGTCCTTCTATGAAAGAATGGTTGCACCCTGTGCAAAGGAGAAGATGGGGATTCCATTTATTGACATGGAGGAGGACGTCAGAGATCATGATTGCTAGGGGTTGGTAGTCACGACTAGGAAAAAGAAGAATAACTTGACTCTGAGTAGAATCAGGAAGGAAGAAGTGAAGCTGTGTCTGGCAGTTGGTGTTGGCACAACAATGCATGTTGGAGACACTTCAAGTTTATGGGATAGTTAAAGGAGTGTGGTAGCGACAGTAAAGTGTACAGGAGCCAAAAACATTGCTTTTTAAAGATGTTGACAGTTTTTAGTGAAGAAGCACCGAAGGTGGAGAAGTAGAGTGTTGGGAACTGCAGATCAGGGAAGGATGGTAATGCTGGATCTGAGGAAAAGAGCAAAGGAAGAATGGTATCACTGTTCCAAAAGGGAATGTGCCCACAGGGCGTCTTGGCACATGCGTGACATTGGTTAGAAGAATTTCCACCCGGCAGAGGAAGAGTGAAGGAGATAAAGTGGTACAAAGTGAGACAGTAGCTTTAGAAGGTTATGCAATCAAAGTTGGAGCAGTTAGCTTCCTGTAGACTTAGGTACACACCATTCATTACAGTGAGAGGGATATCCCGGATTCCCATACATTTAGTCTCACTTCAGCTGGCTTAAGTCAAAAGTCATAAACTGATACAGAAAAATGTTCAGAGAAGAAAATTTCCAGGCACCATCTTGAAACCTCGTCTGTCCTCTAATGCAATTACCGCTTTATCACTTTCTCTGGCCGCTCTCCTTCCATTTTCAATTTGCCTGTTCGGTGGCTTATAACATTTTAATGCTAGAGGTGCAGGAAAAGTCGAGTAGTGGCATGTGTATAGAGGGTGAAGAACATCAATCTCATACCAAGTAAATCAGAGTGAGCTGGAAACCAAATTTAGAAGCAGAGGACAGATTCTGGAGAGTAGGCAACTTTACCATCCATGGCAGCCAGCAGCCTAAGTTGGAAAAAATTATGAGTACAGAACCTTAAATTGCATCTCAATTTAAATCCCTTGAATTGCACAGAAAATGTATAGTTAATAAATACATCCTAGTTTATCAGAGTCTTCATTATAACAAACTTCTGGGGCATGTTTCGCTGATAGATTAAGTTTTCTGCTGTTCTAAATAAATCTTGTTTGTTTATTTGTATGTCTGTGTATAGGTATGCCACATGTGTACAGGTACCTGTGGAGGCCAGAAAGGCTGTCAGATCACCTGGGTCTGGAGTTACAGGTGTTTGTGAGCTGCCCAATGTGGGTGCTGGGAACTGAACTTGGGTCTTCTGAAAGAGCAGCAAGTGCTCTAAACTGCTGAGCCATCTTTCCAGCTCCCAGAACTGAGATTCTCATAATCCAAACTCACCACTCATAATGTTTTCATAGTTTATTAGATTAATATGCCAGTGACTACTAGTTTTAATATAGCATGACCTACATTGGGTCATGTTGTAAAATATTAACTTCTAAAGGGATAGTAATAGAAAGATAGACCTTTGTGAGACACTGGAGTTTAGCTGAAGTTATGAGGGTGAGGCCCTCATGAAAAGATTAGTGTCCTTATAAGACAAGATATCCAAGAGATAATTCTTTTTCTCATTGGACCCTGGTGATAACTCAATGAAAAAGAGGCCATCTATACACTAGAAACAGACCTCTCACCATCATCCAATTATGGTAACATCGTGACCTAGGACTTCTAGTTCCTAGAACTATGAGAAAGCAAATTTACATTTGTGCCACTCAATCTGTGTTCCTGTTCTGTTATTCAGCCTGAGTCCTAAATGATTACTGATCATGTAGACAATATGAATATTGGATTAGGCTTACATCAAAGTGTCTCATCACTGAAGGTCAGCTTTGTGATGGAGCTGTCATACGGGAAACAACATAGTTCATCTGCACCTTACTCAGTGGGTGCCAGTAGCATCCGATGTGCTGATAAAAAGCACTGTTTACAGTAATCTGTAATTCTGCAAAGCAAATAACTTAGGTTAGTTTTAGATACTGTCATTCTCACTACACTTTTAATCTCAGGTCTATGAGTCCTGGTTGGAATGTTTAATAAATATCTATTTAACATAAAATAGTGGTATATGAGCAATATCCAATGTAGAAAGTCGTCGGGTTGGTTGGTCTGATTCTTAAAGAGATATAGGATGGAAACAAACAGAACACCAAAGTTGATAGTGGAGTTAAATACTAATGTGAAGTTAGCTAATAAATAATCCTTAAGTACGCCATGTGCTTAATCTTCTTTTTCTGCTAATTTTCCATATAAATATAAGTCATGGATATGATCTATATGGGATAACTAAAGTGTGTTAAAGTTAGACTTTCTTCTTTTTCTTTTGAGATTGGTAATTTTCTAAAGGCAAGAAGTTAAGGAATATTTACTATCAATGGGCATGTCGTGAGTGGCCGGCCTCTGACCAGCGCTGTGCTGTAAACAAGGGAGCAGATGACTGGGTAAAAGACGAGGCTGGTTTTCCTAGTGCAGGATGGCATGCAGGTGAAAGCCACGTGTGTTCATGACAAATATCACTGACAGCATAGTCTCCAAGGAGACCAGAAGAGCATTTCTTCCCATCAGACCTGTGTATGCTGCTCCTCCCAGCCAGGATGAGAAGGCAAGAAATCCAGCTACCTAATCAGTGATCACATTTTCCTCTCACCTGATTCCCTGTACTCTGTCCAAACTGTTCACCATGGACTATTAAACTGATTTCAAGTTGGAAAGTCCTACTCTTACTCTATGTGAGTTCACTGGTGTCTCTTGAGATGCAAAACTTCAGCTCATTTCAAAGACTCCTACAGAATGTCCCAGTTTATGCACAATGGAGGGGTAGAATCCAAGTGTCCCTTACCAGCCCCTAGAGGACACCATGTGGACTGCTCAGTTGTTTTTATTTTTGTACAAACTAGGACATTATGTTTCAAATCCTCTATTTTGATCCATTAAATGTTCAAGTTAGAGGAGAAAGTCATTATGTTCAGATGATGTATGGGAAGGCTAATTGTGAGTGATAAGTGAGGCACATCTTTAGTATTGTTGAATTCTTGGGGTCATTGTTCTTTGGATGTTTTTTGCATTTTAACATTTCCATGATTTTAAAATTCTGTTCCTCAATTCAGCAGAATGTCACCATAACCATTATGAATGTTTTTCATTTCAGTAGGTCTGCTTCTCTCCAAGCAATTACTTTCCAGTCCCTTCATGGCTCAACACCTCATAACCACTGTTTCTAATTAGCAAAGAATTGCAGACTCTTTTCTCCCCAGACAGTTGAATATAAAATATTTTGATTCCTGACACAAGAAGTTTCTGAGACTTTAAAGAAACATATTTGTGCATCTAGAACTTAAGAGTATGTGTAAATATCTATGTGATGACCCTGATAGTTTTAAAGTATTCATAAAGGAATGTGATATCTGACAGCCTTCTATTTCATGCTGGCAGGGCTGATCAGAAGTATGTGGTTCCTTTAAATGCCCCTTACTGGAAGGTGCTCTCACTCTCGCATCTGTCTGTTCCATCTAGATACACTTCATCAATCCCAGTCTCATCATCTCTTACCAATTGGGTTAAGAGTGATACCCTTAGCATTTTTGTATTGATAACTTCTGAGACTTCGTGGGAACACAGTGCTCCCATAGACCAAGGAAGCACCTTACAGGACCCCTTGGAGGGTACCTTGAAGGACTATATATAATCTCTAAAGAGAAGAAAATTTGGGTGCATGTCTGACCATGTTTTGCTGTAGAAACATATTCAGAATCTCTAAGTTTCATATGGTTAAGGATGATCATGAGTCAGACAACACTGTAGGCTTTTGTGACCCTATGAGCCAAGAGTCTTCTACTTTATGCTGTCTTCTCAGCATGTAACTGTTGTTCTGTCATGAGCGGGAAGACAAAAAGAAATGAGAGAGTTTGACACTCGGCAACTTTCACATACGTAGGCTCAGAAGACATTTGGACCACTGATACAATGCCATTTGTGTTAGAATGTTGGCCAGAATGTCACCAGCCCTAACCCAAAAACAATGAGTCAGGAACTGCAAAGAACATTGTAGTTCTCCTAAGAATGCCTGGATTCTCTCTGAGACTCCATGGTGGACACAATTCCTGGAGTAGTTCCAGTTCCACCAACATCCTCCAGGTGTCTGTTTGGCGCTCAAATCCATCAGTTATTTCTGCTATGCCTTCAGTAGCCAGGCTCTGAAAGTTAGTCACGCAGACAGCCTCTGAGGGTGCTGCTGATCTCACTTGTGATGACTGTGTTCTCTAGACTTTGTTAAGGAGGACTTCAGCTGAGTTTCCAAAATACTTCTAACAGAGAACAGACAGGTATAGAAGGCAGGGCAGTGGTGAGGTGTCTCAGGTTCAAGTACTTCTTCAGCTGCATTCGCTTTAGTTGAATTGAGTCTTGAACTCCATCTGCTCTGAAACATTTTAAAACAAGAAAACTTTAAAGTCAACCCAAACACTCTGACTTTTACTCCCAGTGAGAGCTTTGATTATGTCAAGGGACAGACATAAGGCACATAAGGCACTTACTACTTTCTGTCTTATACAATAATACACTTACAGTGACTTTCTTGTTTGATTTATGATTCTAATTCAATGGTAAATGGAATAAAAATTCAAATGTCTTCTTCATTCTGTGGATATGTGAGTACTTATTTTCTTCCTTTGTATATAAAAAGGAACTGAACAAATATGATGCATGGCTGTGCTGCTGGTTGTATTCTCTTAGCCTGGACCACAGCCTTAAACTCACAAAATATGTTCTGGGTAAATCATGAAATAAGTGAGCAATTACACAACCACAATTGTACTTCATTGAACATGTGAGGATTTGCCTCCTTCACACAGGTAAGGATTTGCAAAGATCTCACCTCTGTGGTGGCTTTTCTCAGCCCCCATGCACAGGTACTTCTCATGTCTCAGAATTCAGAATAACACCCAGATGTGCCAGCTCACCTTTAACTCGGTAAATTCAGGATGGTGGTCTGTATCTAATCCTGACCTTTGACTCTATCCTTTTCCTAGAGCCAACTTTTATAATTTTTCTCTCCAGGTTGAGGATTCACCATACATAGCTTTTTAAAAATCCTCATCACCATTTTTGATTTATCAATTCACTATTAAACCATTTTTTTTCTTCCATTGTACAGGAATTGCCATAATTGTCCTGAGCCCATGACTCTCAGAGTCTCATATGCAAGGCTAGCCTTTGGTTGGTACCTGAGAATTTGGATAGTAAATAATTTCCTATGCAGATATGAAGCTTTCCAAATGGTAATAGGAGATTATTGTACCGAGGACTGTTTCTTCAAATTAAGTGTTCAATGTTAAATATAGTAGACAGCTTCTCATCACTGTTAGAAAAATACTCAGAAAATGAATTTAAAAGGAGAGAATTATATTGACTATGATCTCAGAGGTCTCAGTCCCTCTGTGTTTGATTGTATTGTTTCTGAGCCTGTGCAAAGCATCTTTGTGTGGTGTGCATGGTGGAATAATGTTGTTGATCTCATTACAGATTGGAAAGAGAGGAGAGGAGAGGAGAGAAGAGGGGAGGGGAGGGGAGGAAGAGAAAGAAAGAGAGAGGAGAGAGTTATTTTAAAGGCATGCTCCAATGGATTTATTTCCTTCAACTACACCTTCTCTCCTAGGTCTCCGTCTTCTCCTTTGGGTTATGACTTCATCAGAAGATTAATCCATTGGTGAGGCTAGAGCTCTCATCATTCAGTCACTGTCTTTGTGAATGTGATTGCATTGTACACCAAGCTTTCAACACACACATTTAGTGAATAGTTTTTCAGATGCAACCATAAACTGAACAATGATTTTTCTTCTGTGAGTACTTTTCTTTTGTTGAAGAAGTTTATTTCTAGTTATGTTTATACTAATTGTTTGTGCACTGTTTGAAGAAGGACTACTTAAGTCTTGGCTGTTTGTATTATCTGAAGGTGTTGGCTTTATGTAAATCTGTGATTAAGATACTTGCTTCCTCATGATCTGCACCTGTTCACTGCTCTCTGGCAGAGCCATTGTGGAAGAGCAAAGTTGCTGTGGAGGAATTCTTGCAACCCTTTCTCCCACAGTCTCAGGCAACAAGGAGAAAACACTTCGCTTAGTCCTTGAGTTCCCTCACTGTAAAGGTGACATAGCTCAGCTGATAAAGGATTGTGGCATTTGTCTAGGCTGTAGGTTTCCTTCATTATGCAAATAGGCTTTTGGATGAGGGGTTGGGAGTTCTTCTTTCAATAGCATACTTTAGGAACTTCTGTATCAATAAAAACAGACAATAAGGGTTCTACTGTCTAGAATAGTACTTGCCATGACAGGTGGTTCGCTCCGCTAAGGTCTGGCAGGGCTTGCATCTATAAAAATGTATCCTTGTCTTCTTTGCTGAGCTACCCAGTAGCTAAATGCTACAGTAGTCTATGTTAGAATATTTGTCTGCATGACCGGCCTTTAGGGACAGCCTGAGGCACTGATGAGCCTCACTGGTATATTCAGAGTTCCTCACACATTACCCAGATCATTACCAGAAGAACTGAGCGTATCCTATTGATATTGTCAACTTGGGATCTTGAAAGTGTGAGCCTTTTCCTTTTGTTTATTTTTCTTTGGCTACTTTTGATCATGCCAGATCTTGCTGATGACTACAACTAATTCCATGCTGAACTCTGGGAGTTTTCTTGAGAATTGATGAGTTGGGTGTGGCCTGGGATTTTGTCCCAGGAATTCCTGCTATTTTTATCCTGTATCTTTACTTACTACATTAGGTTTACTATATTTATTTCCTACATTAGAAAAAAGCCCTAGAGAACGTCTTCCTGATGAATTTTCACTTTCAAAAGAGCTCCATAGATCTTTCTGATTCTCTTGTACACTTGACTCATTTCTCCACCATTTCACCCTTCTGTCTAGCTTGCTCTCTAATTTTCTCACTGGGATCCATGTAGGAATATCTACCTACAACCACCTGGCTCCAATCCCATATCCAGTCCATACTTCACAGTGTTTTCTTTGTAGATGTTTAATTAGTTATGTTAAAAAATTTTAATTAACACACACAATATTAATCTCATTACAGAATCTTCAAGCAAAATTTTGTTTGTTGATTCAATCTTTTCTAATGTTATCCTTGTAGGATACAAATAGGAATAGGACTTCCAAAACTTACACAGCCAGAAATTTCTCTGGCTGTTGGCCCTGATACATCACAGGAGAAGCCCTCCCCGCCAGCCTTATTTCTTACTGATCTTGATATCATTTTTATGATATACTTATGATGTCATTTTTATAATATACTGGTAGAAGCCAACCATATCCTGTTGCTCATTATTCCCCCTCCACACACCCAAAGTTTTAGTGTTTCAGGTCACTATGTGCCCAATTACATGAATATGTCTCACATACAGCAGTTATTGAACTTCCAAGACTCAATACAAGAGTTTCCTCCTCCAGGAAGGCTTCTGGCCTTCTCATTATTCTCAGGAACAATGGACTGTCATCTGTGTCTTATGTGTCTACCATATGGAACCAAATCCTGGTGTTATAAAGCAAGGATGTATGTGTTTCCTGGTTTGTGCATTTGTGTCTGGAAACAGCCATTCCTTTCTGAGGATATCATATTCCCCAATTCATGTTCACTGAGACCTTTTCTCATGCCTTCCTAGTTGCTGATGAGGAGTTGCTTATGCATAATCCGTTTCTTCTACAGATTTATTAGTACCTATGGAAGGGGAACAAAGTTATTAATCTCTAGTATAAATTCAAATGAAATTAACCTGTGAAATAAAATATGTACATTGTAACATGGACAATCTTTGTTTTCATTCCTTTTTGATGTACACAACACACACACACACACACACATACAGAGAGAGAGAAGGAGAGGGAGACAAATTTCATGCTTTTCAGCAGTCAGATACATAGGAAAGGTAAGTGGTTCATATTCTATTCAGCTGATCCTGTTTATGATAGTTTTTATATCATCTTTCATTGTTCAGAGCCTGATGCTAAAATATCTGTAATAATTCATTTCTGTATTTGAATTGGAAAAATCTACAATATATTACTCCTGAGAGTCAAAAAAGAGGGGCCTGAGTTATCCTGACGTTTTCACCGTGTGCTCTCATACACATTTCATAAAGCAAAATAACACTGTTAAAATTTAAAAAGCATCAAAGTATAGTTTTGGACTAGTGTACAAACTATACCAGAAATGACAAAAGGGCATTTTAGCCTTATAGAAATGAAGAATGGAGTAATAACAGAATTATACAAATTTGAATTTTGTAAAGTAAACTTAATAAAAGTCTGAAATTTGTTTAGCAACATTTCAGCAAAAGAAAACAGGGTGAGTGGGTGGTGAAGACTGTACTTAATATATGTGATAAAACACTTGTTCTGCCCAATCTAATGATAGACTAATATAAGTTTAAAAGTGCTAGATGGAATGGGGAAAAAGTGAGAAGCTTTTTTATATTATTTTCTATCTGCACTATGAGCTAATGTTTTATCAGAAAGCAATATATTCTGAGAGATGTGTTAATGACCTACTAAAAAATGGACTCTCTCAACCCTGACATCCATAAATGTATGGTGACCACAAGATAGTGTTTCTGCTGAGAGTGATTTGTACCCACCCCTTAGTCTGTTCTTCAGTTGACTATATAATATTTTTAAGTAAAATACATAATATATGTGAAGTGTATGGAAATAGTGTTGTGTACTTTTTTTTTTAACTAAAAGACAGTAACTTTCTTATTAAGAATTTCCAGCCAGGTCGTGGTGGTGGTGCATGCATTTAATCCCAGCACTCAGAACGCAGAGGCAGGCAGATCTCTGTGAGTTTGAGACCAGCCTGGTCTACAGAGTGAGTTCCAGGACAGCCAGAGTTACAACAGAGAAACCCTGTCTCGAAGAACGAAACAAATATATATATATATATATACACACACATATATGCTTATATATTTAAGTAAATATATATATTTACTTAGATGTTGATAATATATTATATAAATTATATATATTATATATTACATATATAATATATATTTATATATGTATTTATAAATATATAGATAGATATAAATATATATATACACATATTTACTTAATATCTCCCCATCTCTTTTCTACCTCTAGACTCTCCCAAGTCTCCCCTCTACTCTGCTCCTCAAATCCATTGCTTCTTTTTCTATTGTTATTGTTATATATACACATAAACTTATGAATATGATTCACTCAGTTCATTTAGGTATTACTCATACGTATATGACTTTAGGGCTGATCATTTGGTATTGGATAGCTAATAAAGGGCTTATTTCTAAGGAAGACTGTTTCTCTGGTCCTTAGCCTTTCTTAGTTGCTGTAGTTCTTTGTTTAGAGGTGGGGCCCTGTGCAATTTCCCCTTCCATGTTAGCATGTCTATTTGACTCTTCCTTAGGTAGTCATATTATTGAGGTTTTAAGCATTTATTTGCCTTTCCCTGTTACCTCATTAATATTGCCTCCATTTTAGAGAATTCCTTATCTACCAGGAGTGCCAATTCTTTATATAAATTGTAATTTTTTTCTCAACCTGATTTTTTTCATCCTTATTTGTTCATAAAAGATTTTTCTTTTAGTCATGTATTAACATAATTTTAAATACATTTAAAATTTAAATTGTAAGAAAAATTCTAATTCTTGGGTTTAGCATTATGCCTATGCTTTGTTCTAGCAGATGTAAAGCTATATTTTTACATTTAAATTTTTATACTAGTGGAATTTGTCCTTTTGAGTATTGTGGAAAATTGACATTTTTTTTTCTGCTAAGCTCATTGATACCATGGTTTTCCAAATATTTATCAATTATAAAATTGCTAGAAAGTTCTTTTCCTGTACATCAGATGTTCTTTTCTTTAATGTGCTCATCAATGCTTCTTTACTATATAATGTGTCAGAGGTGATAACCTGACCTTTGCTGACACTCATTGTACTAGAGGTTCATCCCTGCTCTCCAAGGCCCTCAGTACTGAAAAGAAGGGCAATTAACCAGGTCGTGATCTCTCTCCAGTGATGAAGCAAGAAAATCTGTTATTAAAAAACTGCCAGCTATTTCCTCTTCTGGTAACACAGTGGCGGGCTGTCTCCTCTTCCCTGTTAGTATATTTTCAACAGTGGTAGACAATTACCATTTTGCAGTTCAGCATTGACCAGAAAAGAACTTTCATTGGAATTAATGGGCTCTTCTTCCTTGAATCTGTGGTTTCCTTGAGACTGAAAGCAGACTCATTCTCTCTGGGTCTAAATTTCTCAGAGAAGAACAAGGTATTAGTTAAATTTATATTTATAATGTCATTAATTCCAGCACATAATTCAGGAGCAAATTTTGGTCCTTTAGTTTCCTTTTACAATAGCATGTTGTTATGGCTCTTTGAAATTAATTTTTAAAATATTTAAGAAAAGTTGAGTTCTACCATACGAGAAAATTTCAACACTCCTCCCCCCTCCCCATATGAGTATAGTTGTGTGTGGTTTATGTGGGTTTGTCCATCCTAACACAGGTATAGAGACCAGAGGAGAACACCATGTGTCCTGCTCTATCTCATTCTTCCTTATTAACTGAGCTCAGAGCTCACTTTGTCAGCTAGACTTGCTGGCTAACAAGCCTCAGGCTTCTTTTGTCTCCACCATCTGCAGTGTTGGGTTACTGGCACATTTGGTCATAACTTGTTTTTAATGTGGGTGCCAAATTCCAAAAGTCCTCATATTTGTGTGTCAAGTCCTCTTACCCACCAAGTCATCTTCTCAGACTGCAATTGCATCTTATTTGACATCGGTGTTTGAATGGAGAAAAGAGATGGACTTATGAGCTTTTTAACACTGATGACATTTGAAATCCAATGAAGAGAATCTTCGAAGAGGATCCAGAGATATCTCTTTATGAAGCATTTAATGCATGGACTTTGAGTTAAATGTAGGGACTCCTACATCTTGTATCACCAGTCATGGGATACCAGCCACCTGCACTGCATCATGCATTGAAGTTTCTTCTCAGGGATTTAGAATGAGAAATTACTAGCAAGAACCTCAGAGTATGAATCTATGGCAAGACACTCTGTAGGTGTGAGCTACTGTGCACTGTCACTCATATTTAGAAGAAATTATGGTGATATTACAGAGGCACTAATAGAGAGGATAGATCAGACAGGGAGTGTTTTGCTGACTAATAGAAAATTTTTGTAATATACTTTGCAAGAACAGTCTTTCCCTCATGTCTGAGAAATCATGAGAACCATTGCTGTTTCCAGAACTGCTATGTTTTATATTGTGACTCTGTTAGCATTCAACTCACTCTTTCAACAAGTGGTTTAAATAATTAATCACCAAATTATTCTCTTTAAAAAACAACAGCTTTGTGATGTGTGCATTTCATCCCTCAGAGGAGATTCTGCTTTTTCAACAGAATTAGCACTGATTCTTTTATATTTTAATAGTTTAACTAGGTCTGAACATAACCATGTCTTGAGATTTAGTATTTAAGGAGCCTTTACATTTATGTTCCTTAAAATTGACCATTAACATTACAATATTGTAAATCAAGTCATCCTGACATATGATGGAGGGATCACTATCTGAAGAAGACACTGACAAACTCCCCTCCTAGGTTGAAGACTTGATTTGTCTTTTCATGAACTACTTTTGATGATGGAATCAATATCTTATAAGAACAGTTTTTGGACAGATCTAAATTTCTTGGTCCTTCTCTTAGTGGCCATTTGGAATACAGAGTAAAACAACTAAATCTATTATCTAAAGTTGTGTTTAAAATTTGTCATGACTAGCTATTTCTTATAACAAACAGTATATCCATTGATTTCATTATTTGACTCTCACACAATAAAGGCATGAAATAAGAATGCATTCTATTTTAAAATGGCAGTGGCCTGACAATTTTCATGTCAAAACTCACTGATTATGGCACCATAACTCCACCTAACACAATATTAAGTACAGATCAGAACAGTATCGTGAAGTATGCATCTCTGCACGCCGCCCCCCTTCCGACCGGGTTTGGTCCTTCCCACCCTGAGTGCTATGAACTTGAATTAGGCTCTATGATGAATACTTATCAGGAGTAATTTATTGGGGAGCTAATACATTTACAATGTACCTATGTACTACATCACACCTTACCTGTAGACACGCTTTACTGGAGTATGCGCATTGTGAAACCTGTGGAAAAGCTGATGTGAAACTAATAAGATGAGGGCTGGCTGCAAACAAGGAATGTGCATCGTTCTGCTGTGTTGAAAGGTTTCTAAAGCTAAGGTGTAAGCTGCACAAATCTGCTAAGTTACTATAAATGAGTGAATTACATAAGTAAATGGAAGTACTTTTTAGGATACACGTTTCCTTTCAGAAATGCTGTTAAAACAAAATTAGGGTCAGGAGATGACTCAGCAGGCGCATGTGCTTGCTTCCAGTCCCGACAACCTGAATTTGAACCCAAGGAAAGAGCAGACTTTCTAAAAGCTATCCCGTGACTTCTACAGTACACTGTAGCATACGCACATTACGCCCACTCCCCCCGCATAAAATAACAAGTAAACACTAATCAAGTAGGTAAAAGTTAAAACACGCCTTATGCAATCGAGACAGAGCTTCGTTGTGAGCACCTGGTCACTGAGCAACCCTGACTCCTGGCTCCTCCGCAGGCTGGCGCTCGCCTGCTGCCTTCCCAGCGTACCTTCTTAGTCTTCCTAGGACTCTGTTGCCCTGGAGTCGTGGTCTTACTTCCTTGCTTTTAAAGGTTTTGCTTCAAGCTTTTAAATATTGTATCACAGTTAGATTACTTTCACATTTCGGGAATTAAAAATCAAGATCTCGATGTGATAATTCCCCCAACCAAATCACCTCTCCTTCTAGAGAGAGCTCAAGACTCTTTTCACCTTGTTCCACCATGGCCTCCCTTTCTCTGTCCTGGATGACTCATGCTCACTCTAGCTGCAGGTTGGAAAGGAACATGGGCCATATTTAATGCATTGTTTTCTAAAGGGCACATAGTGTATAAATAACCTTCTTTCCAAAGGCTGGGCATGAAGTGCTTTTCTCCCTTTGTCTACTGAAGGGATTTGTTTTGTACTAATTTTACGGACCAAAAAAAAAAAAAAAAAAAAAAAAAGACAAGACGTCAAATATCGAGCTCTGGAAATGAGCTTGGCTTGGTTCAGCACAATCAAACAGATAGGAACTTAGAGCTGTAGATAAGTTACTTGTCAATCAGTTGTAAATACTACTACCACCTTCCCCCTGAGAAGAATGGGGTCTGGATGTCTGTCCTTGCGATAGTCAGAGGCTGTAGGCTCCTCTAATAGAACCACACTCTCACATTTTAACTTGTAAATAAAATACACAGAAGAGCGGTTTCTTGAAGAAGGGGCAGTAAGAGTCTGTCTAATGGGAATCTTAACAAAAAGACTGACCAGCTAATTAGGAAGTTTCTTATGCATTGTAACTGCCTGGTGCATCTGACTAGTGGCATTTCTCTATTGTATGAAACAGGTACTTACTGAATCCACTTAGGCAATAACATGAGAGCCTCATTTGTCTGAGTGGGCATTTCAGGAAATAAATCATAGGGCTTTAACTTTCTTAAAATACATCTCTGACATTTTTGTAGCTCGTGACACCTTTTACATTTCATCCACTTCTCTAATTATCAGTTTGCACTGGAAATAAGTGAAATTCCTTCAAATAGGCTTTTAGCATCTGTGGATATAGTTCTGTGAGTGAAGGAAAAATGCATTTTTCTGACATTTAACAAAGGCTTATGCCTTGCTTTCCATTTGAGTAAATTATCTTGCTGCGTAAAAATGGTCATTCAGTGATTATTCAGAAAACAATTATATAGTTGACACACATTAATTTGTGTCTGAAAAATTCTATCATGAATCAATGCATCTGTGTTCAGCTGTAGAAAAAAGCTGGACAGAAGCTCTCTGTGTAGGAAGATAATACTGCTCACAAAGACATTGGTTATTAAATAGATACCTCAATACCAGCTATGGATAATTCCTTACTACTTATTGGTCAGGAGGCCCTGGAGTCATGGGAAACAACACAGGAATCGACATTGCTTTTGTTTGCCAATTACAATTAAATGGTTAAAACTGATGGCTGAAAATGAACACTTGCTTTGAATGTAGAATGCAGAGAAATGAATTGTGAACTGACCGGTAACTTTCCCTGTTGGCTAGTCTTTGTAGTACCAGAATGTGCCATTCATGCTACAGGGAGAGAAGAGCATCAATGGTTTTACCCATGATGGCCCCTGCATGTCTCAATACTGACCTGCTGGCAAGATGTGCAACAGTGGTATCATGGCTACGAAGTGATCAACTGCTCTCAAAGATTAGTTATAGGTTTGTTCCACACAATCCTCCCTTTCATGACTGACTGGTACTTTAAACCTGTTCAAAAGTCTAAGACTGGAGTGATCATATGCCTTAGTGGGGAGCCTACAATTGTTTTGCTCTGAAATTACATTCTAGATATTTATGTCTAGTCCGTAGATTTGTGCTGCTTTCAACTTTGATCAGAAAAGCTTGTTTTTGAAGTGGGTAATAGATAAATTAGAGACTTATAACTGACAACATACTGAGTATGAATAACACTGAGGACTTGGTTGTGGATGAGTCAAGCCCCATATATATCAACTTCTAACTACCCAATGTTCCTGGAACTTTGAAGAAGAAGGATGGAAAGAATGTATGAGCTGGTGAATGGAGATGGGATCTGTGAAATGCTGACATCTGGATGTGATCTGACTGCCATACACATCAATTAGCAGTAGCTGTGGTTATCTGAACATGATGAGGCCGGTCAAAAGGCCTGCACCGATAGGGTAGGGTGCCCAAGGTCATCTTATATTTTTGCTCAGTATATTAGAAATGTGTTATTTAGTTTCCAAATATTTGGGGGGGGGGATGTTTTAAAGATGTCTTTCTATTACTGTTTTCAATTTAACCTCTTTAAGGGATAAATTGTATTTTCATCTTAAAATCCTTATAGATTTTCTGACGCTTGATAAAGGGTTTATAGCTTACTCCATACCTGAAAGTCTTTTATGTTGACGAGTTTGTGTAATATGGTATTTGTGGATGTTCTGGAAATGCCATTTAGATCAAAATCCTAATAGCTTTTGATTTACTTAGAATTTCTCTTTTCTTACTGACTTTCCATCTAGCTGTGCCCCATGAATTATGGGGAGATGAATGTTGAGGTCTCTGACTGTGGTATAAATTTTTCTATTCCCTCATTTTAAATTTCTGTCATTAACTTTTTGGGATATCTTATTGAGTTGACATTTGAAGATAGTCAAAAGACTTATTTGCTCAATGGTCCCATAATAAAATCAAACATAAATACATTATTAAGACTTTTGGCTCAAGATCTTGAAGACTTTGTACCAACAAATTGGTTCTAGAGAACTTGAAATACAGAGAAGCAATTAGGTTCTGGAGAAAATGCAGTAGGAAGATTGGAGAGTGGATATGTTGGGAGGGGGTTCCTTTTTGAAAGATGAACAAGAAAATACCCAGCATCAGAGTGGCTCAAGTTGTACCTTGCAGGGCTGAAGTATCTGTTTAATGTAGGCTGTTTTTTTTTTTTTTCTGTTCCCTTTCTCTATTTCTTTCTTTCTTTCTTTCTTTCTTTCTTTCTTTCTTTCTTTCTTTCTTTCTTTCTTTCTTTCTTTCTTTCTTTCCTTCCTTCCTCCCTCCCTCCCTCCTTCCCTCCCTTCTTTCTTTCTTTCTTTCTTTTGTTTTTTCTTTCTTTCTCTTTTTCTTCTTTTTGTGTGTGGCAGATGAGATGAATCTTTCTTATAAAAGACACATAATATTTTCTTTTAAGTGTGATTTTATATCCATGTTCTTTGTTCAAGTAGATTCTTCAGTATAATTCAGAAAATCTTTGAGATTTTGAAAACACTTGTGAGTCATTCTCCAAAATCTCAGAGACAGCAAAGAGGCAAGGACACACAGTTTTGTTGCTAAAATGGGGGTTTCAGAGTTCAAGGGAATTTGGAAAGCTTTGGACTTTGCGAAACCATGGAATTTGCAGCTCGATGAATTGTGTTATGTTCTGATAGAAGACAGAAGAACTGCAAAAGAGAAGATCATTAGTAAGTGTGCAGGGCTCAGCTTTCCCAAGGCCCTGTGATGGGAAGATGTCCTCACTCTGAATATGTACTGCTGTTTGACTCACCCTGAGAGACCCCCCCATCTGGCACTGTTAGTAGCTCTGTGGGTTATATTTGCTATCACTGGTCATCCAGGCCTCTGTGCTTTCCTTTTATTAAATTAGTTCTTTTGATAAGTTTATATATCAGTATTTAATACATTCTGATTACAATCAACATTACCTTCTCTTGTTTAACTACCCTGGCCACAAGACCTTTTCCCACACTCATGTCTTTTGTTTTGTGGCTGCTGAGTTTATCCAGGGCCATTAGTGTGACTATGGGTTTGCAGTATCACACTGTAATCATTGGAGCATGATGGGTGCATCAGTGGGTATACAGCTAAAGACAAAGAATCATCCGTCAATAGCTCACAGTTCAGCACAGAGCATAAGGCTACATGGGCCCCGCCCTGCCCCATGATTGACCTTTGTCAGGCCCAGTCCTTGCAAGCCCATTACTGGCAGCAGTTGGTACCATGAGATCCTGATTTCAGAGTCCTTACATGTAGGTTATTTCCACACATGGGCTTTAAAGGAGCTGTATGGTAGTTTGAGAGGATTGTTGAGATCAATTATAAAGCCCCTGATTAAGTGGTTTGAGCATTGTTTACAAATTTCCATATGCCCAGACTTTAACGATCCATCACACAGATAAACGAATCATTTGTAATCATCCATGTTTACTTATGTATAAAGAACATGCTCAAAATGTTTAAAGAAAATTAAAATGAGAACTAGCAATTTGGAGAATACTGATGACTAAGTGTGTTGTCTACTTTAAGAGTTGTATTAAAGGAACAGATGGGCAACTTCTGAGAGCTTGTGGCAGCCTTCACTGAGCTTCACGTCAGCTTCACTGACGAGCAAGTTGAAATCAGTGGAGATTGTATGGAGTGGCTTCAGAGTACCAAAGGAAAGCACACGACAATGTTAGCTCTTCTAGAGAACTCTTAGGAAGTTCACACCCATATCCTATTCAAACTGCAGATCCGGGCTCTGCATAATGAGCTTCCTAGGCTTGAAATTTACAATGGATTTGAAAAATGGGGCAGATGATCACAAGGGGAGGTGACTTTGAAGGGCGCTGATGGCACAATGTTCAGTACAGCCTCACTTGACTCATTATGTAATGCCTCTGAGCATTGATTCATCACCTGGAAGACAGAAATGATAGTATCTCTTTGATACTGTGTTGTGAGAAATAAATGACATGATGCATGTGTGAAAATACTCAAACAAGCTACTGTGCACAGTGATGTCCACATTCATTTTCGTATGTTGAAAGAATACTTCCTTACTAAAGGAAGGAAGGCATTTATATCTTTTTCATGCTGACTATATCATATGCAATGTTTTGGCATGCTTATTTTAATGATCTCCATAAATAAGTATATGAATCATAAAGTATAGTAAAAGCTATTCATTGATTCCTTAGCTCATTGAAAGTAAATACAATATACAGCATCTGGAAGGGAGCTTTGTGTCACTAGTACACATCAGCCAAAGGCACATAACCTGGTTTATATTTCGAAGGGAAAGATGAGCTTTATAATAGTAGCCTAAATTATTATTCCAGTGCAAAATCTATTCATAACTGAATGAAAGTCTTATTTTTATTTCTTTTATGAAAAATGAGTGTTTTGCCTGCATGTATGTATGTATGTGCACCACTTGTGTGCTTGGTGCTCACAGAAGTTAGCAGAGGGTATTAGATCCTCTGTAACTGGAATTGTACTTGGTTGTGAGTGGGTGTTGGGAACCAAACACAGGTGCTCTGCAAGACCAACAAGTGCTCTTAGTCACAGAGCCATCTCTCTAGCCCTGAACAAACACCTTTATTTGAAGCATTCATAAGAAGGAAAGGTAAGAATGTTCAATTTATTCATTCCCACTAATTGTCACATTAAGGCAAATGAATTACTATTATTCTTAATGAATGTATCAAGACTATCCTAATTTATAAGACTGTTCCCTCATGATAGAACTCACATAAAAACACCAGGCTTTTAATAAAATAAAATGCTAACTTTAGGTAGTAAGTAAGGACCCTAGCGTTCAATGACATGGAATTTAGATTGTATTCTATGTGAGTAAAGGGAAAAAAATCTCTATTTGAAAGCAATCCCTGTGGCATCCCTTTAGCATTATTTGTATGTATATGATTTCAGAGATGATGACTTTCTATTTGATAACCATTTAAGGGCTCATTCCTGGAGAAAGCTAACTCTCCCTGTCTCAGTAGTGGACCCTGGGAGATGTCCTTCTTCCCGATTAGCATGTCCATTAGTGTTGTATGATGTTTATCTTTTAGGTGTATGAGATTAATAATCATACCACTGAGCGTGTGGTGTAACCAGTTCACAAGAATTTGTTAACTCAGATTTTTTCCTTCATATTTTTTCTTGACAAATAGGAGTGGAGCTTAGTGGTAAAATGTTTACACTTAACTTAGACAAGGCCCTAAGTACAATTCCAAACACAGCACAAAAAAAGTTATACATTTAATTTTAATTCTACATAAAGTTGGTATACTGTATATAAACATTTAGTATATGTAAAGAGAAGTATGTTACAAATACTATTGGTGCTGCCTTGTTTGATTTGTTTATTTTTTAAAGATTTATTTCATTTTTTAATTGTATATATGTATATTTGTATGTGGATATGTGCACATGAGTGCAAGTACCTGCAGAGGCCAGAAGAGGGTGCCAGGTGCCCTTGAGCTGGAGTTACAGCCTGTTAGCAGCCTGATGTGTGTGCTGGGAACCAAACTCAACTATTCTACAAAAGCAGCGTACTCTCAGTCACTAAGTCTCTCAGGCCTCTTATCTGTTTATTAGTTAAAAACAAAACTATAGAAAGTTTCCTATTGGATCTTTTCTACTATCTAAATTTTCTCCTTTCTCTTATGATCAGTCTCTCAGTCCTGAGGTCTTTTTCATGAGATATATTTTTTTGGTCTCCAGGTCCTGTGAACTTATACATAAAGATCATGGAATTATCTTAAATAACAATTTAGTACTGTGATACCTGGATTTTTCTCATGCTCTACTTAAACATGCTTTATGATAAATGCTCTACTGTCTTTTTTGAGATACAGAAACACCTGTGTAATTTTGAAATAGGAATTAACATTTATAATCAATAGTAGTTTCTCAGATACAGGGGAAATTCAACACTAGTTTTTTTGTTTTTTTACTTGCAGCCACTAAAAACTATATAATTACTATTGATAAAGTTATTAATAGATGTGAATGACAGTTTAGTAATGACTCATTTTGGAAGGTACATTTAATATTTTTTTTAGTCATAGTTTCAGTAATGGCATTAATTCATTATATGTCAATACTAGAAGCTGTGCACCCTCGCCCCAGGTACAAAAAGTCATATAGGTGCAAGTAACATCTTTAGTTTGGTTTGGATGGTGGACTAGAAAGGTCTAAATCAATCAACATTTGAGGAAAACAAGTTTAGACAGAACTTTACTCCATTTTTCTTAGATGTTTCTTTGGCACTTACAATGTAAAGAAAAGAAAATTGTCTTCACATTTTAGGTGTTAACAGAACTAACTACATCAAAATACAGCTGCCTTTTAAATCCTTTAATGACATTGTGTCACCATAACCCCTATTTCTCAGAACTCATAACAGGTGATTACAAAGCCATTCAGTGACAGTGGGATTGAACTGTTGAGTGATGTGTCACAACCAGGACACTGGCTGGGAAGTGTTGACACCCTTGGGGTCAGGCACACTGTGGCCTCACCAATGCTAAGCCCTTCTGCTTTCCTATTCTTCACTGAAGCTTCCCTTGCCAGCCATTCTTCCAACGCACTAGATGCAGTGCTGAAAAACAAAGAATGTATCAACATCATACATAAGATAAAAATGAGCTGAGACAGCAAGTTCTGATATGCTATTAGCATTTCAATTTGACTGTTTTTCTATGAGAAAAAGAAGTTAAACTGTTTACAAATGTTAACCATCTGCCAGAGTTTCAGCGTTTCTCTGGATGATGCAAGGGGACGATATTTGACATTTCCTTGCCTCAGTTCTACTTATTTACATTAAAGGCTGAGTACCTAAAGTGAAAAAAACAAGAACAAAAGCATATGACGATCTTTTGGTCAGCTGAAGAAAAGGAGCAATGGGAGCGACTAACAGCATCCATAGTATTTGCCTCGGGGTTGCAATTTTATTATAGGATTTCTAGGCATCCTGATGGTGGAAGGACTGCCCAGGTGTAGGCAGGTAAGTCTGTCAGGGTCCTGTTCTCCTGGTGTGGTAGATGAGGGCTCTGGGAGTGGGACCAGTACAGGACATTGATGGCCATCAGCTTCCCAGTCCTTTCCTTTTCTCTCCATGGAAATTTGGAGAAGACATAGAGTTGTGGGCCTATAGAAGATAAGCTTGATATGGGGACATGTGCTATTTCTCTAAGCAAATTGCTCAGCACTCAGGGCCATCCCCTAGGAAACTGAATTGGAACACATGGATGACGGATGTGTCTGGGAGAGAGTGAGATTTACCTCATTCTTGAAGATGAAGGCTGGAAGTTTCCTCCCAACCTTTCTTCACAAACTAGACCCTGAATTGGGAATCTTTCTGAGAGTCTGACACTGACAGGAAGTAGTTCCAGGAAAGAGGTGGTCACAAAGCCAGCTAAAGCCAGGGAGCAGTGTCTGCCTTCCAGTGAGGGGACCTTCTCTGGATCGTTCCCTGGAAAGGCCTGTGTCTGTAAGTCCACCCTTCATCCTTGTAGACTCAAAGTTCTTGAGAAACCTGACCTTGGGAAGCAAGAATTAATTATTTAGTTAATTGATTAGTAAGTTAGCATTAAATAAGAAGTTCAAATACCACTTTTTATATTGTACTATCAAATATCTATCATTGTAATTGGAAATCCACCAGTTAACTGAGGAGAATCAAACTATGTAATCTTAGAATGATTATCTGTAAAAAAGAAAAGAAAGGTAGAAAAAGAAAAAGAAAAAATAACTAAGAGTGCTGAGTCCAAATAAAACTTGGATTAAAATCTTTTTCATACTTTTGACTTTGCTAAAGAGATTTTGCTTAAAATGCATTATTAACTTGGAGTTCTAACACAAGACAGAGTCATCTGGGGTAAATAAATAAACTACAAACGCAGAATAATGGTCAGAAACACCACTCACTGGTGATTCTGTTTCACAGCTGTGAGAGGAATTCTCTAATACAAAACAAAGTTAATGGGATACAAGGTGAAGATCAGTCTGCTGAATGAGCTGAGGGACAGGTTCTTAACTCAGCGTATTGTCCCAGGGTTCCCTCTCTCTGGTCAGCGATTGCTCACCCAGGTCCTGTATTCCTCTACTGACTTTCATTGCATCTTATCCTTGTTTTCCTGGGATGACATTGTCCTGTGTGCTGCTGAGCTCTCACTGTGTTTGTGAGTAGCATGTCACAGTAGGATAGCAGAGTACAAAGAGCAGAAACGTATGGAGTTCATTATCTGAGATGGGATCTCCACATTTATCATAGATTTTAGCCATTTTTCTTCCCCCTCCCTGCCCTTGTGAAGGTGCATCACAAGCCTGTCTCTGTTACTCTGGGCTCCTCTAGCTGTTCCCTCTCATTGTCCTTATTATAGCTACCCTATGACTTTGTTCATCTGGACCACGGTGGAGAGCATTTGTGTGAAGATGGCCACCTTTCCTACAGATGTGGCTTTACCAAATATGAGGCATCAGGACAATGTGGCTACCCAGACCCATCCTTTACACTCCTTCGATATTATTTTAATTGCACGAAGTCAAGGGCTACAGTTTGACAATTTTTTAGATGTGCACCTTGCATAAAGATCAAACCAGAGAGGTTTGATATATAGATAACTTGTATCAAACACATAGCTCACTTTCCCTTGGCTCTGGAGGGACAGCCTCTGCCTCTGCATGCTGCTGAGACGAGGCAGGTATGCAAAACCCCGGCTCTGTTTTCTCTTTGTTCATTCCTGAGCTCTTGCCCTTCTCTAGTCTCAACTGTGCTTTCATCTTTTCTGTGCCCTGTTCACTTCATCCTCTACATTTGCACAGATCCTTACTTAAAAAAAAAAAAGCAACTTTATTTTCTTCGTTTTAGTTTTTAAACTGGGTCTCACTATGTAACCCTGACTAGCTTAGACGCCTATCTCCCAAGTGCTGCGATGAAGGTGTGTGTCACTGTGTCCCTTTTTCCTATGACTTTCTTGGACATTTCAGTTCCTACTATCTCTCCCTTCCTCGAACCTCCATGAGCTAGTGGCTCCTTCCTTTATAAAAACTGACACTTCACAAAGAGAGATTGTCTTTGGATTTAAGCAGATATGAAACAAATATTTTTTTTTAATTACTCTGGCCAGAATGTGTGCAGACCTTGGCTGTGATTTCTATGACAGATAATAACAGTCACTAACAGATAACAGATCTGACTTTGCATCGGATATTTTAAGAGATCTAGAGATCATTAAAAGCATAGAGGAAGGTGTGGAGCGATCACACAGAAACACTAAACCCTTTTCCACAAGGAACTTAAACACCAGGGAATTGAAGTAACCCCAGGGATCAGCCCTCAGTGCAAGACTTCGTCTTCTGAGGGTTGCTCTCTCATCCAGTCACAGGGCTGGATTCTTTCTGCTCATGTAGATAGTCTTGGGAATTCAAAGTTCATGGTGTTGTTTATGTGACAGAATGAATACCATCTCTGGATTTCTTGATTCACAGGATATTCACAGCATGAGTGAGAACACACTAGCATTCTTCCCTTAAGAAACATGTCTGGCAGGGTCAGAAGGGCTCTGGTTTCTGTGGGTGAAAATTGTCTAGAAGATGGAACATGGCTTACTGAAGAATCCACACAGATAAACTTTTGGGAAAGTCTGTGAGAGAGTATAAACACACTGTGATTGGCAGCTCATGAGACGTGCATGTTTTTCTTGACTGCACTCAATCATAACCAGTTATACGCAGCTATGAGTTATGGCATCTGCCGTAACACTGTTTTTCCTCTTTGCTTGAATCCTATCTTGTCTTATTTTATTCCTGCAAATCCAGTGGAAATAAGCCTTTAGGTATAAACTAAAAATAAAGACATGTTTCCAACTTTCAAAACTGCCTGCTATTATTTACAAAATGTATATATCCCGGTAATACTGTCAGCCAGTTGCTAAATTAGGCCACAAAGGAATTCAAGACATTTGAAAACTCTGAAGCATCCGGACAAACACAGTTTCTAAAAGCAAAATAATTCTTATTACCCAAAAACCACTTGTCAACTTTTTACTGTGTGAACAAAAGATCTTTGAATTAAAGCATTCTCAAGACGCCCAAATGAAGAACACTTGACCATTCTCTACAGAAAGGGAAGGCGGTATGTATCCTAAGCTGCTGGTGAGATTGGCAGACTGAATCTGGGGACTCTTTGGGGGAATTCCTGGAGTTGTTCTAACTTTTACAATCATTGAATCATAATTTTCTTTTTCGGTGTAATTATAAACCTTAATATTATATCAAATGCCTCTCGCCAGAACTTATTTGGGCAAATTATCAAAGTAGGACATTCATTACACGAATGTCGTGCTTTGAATATTAAATGCCACCCTGTAGGCTCATGCGTCTGAACACTTATTCTCTGGCTGGGACCAGGTTTTGGGGTGGGGCCTACCTTGTAGAAGTGGGTCTCTGGAGTGGGTTCTTGACTGTGGATGCAACGTGTCCACTCATCTCGCAGTTCAGCCTCCTGCCTTGCCCACCACAGTAGGCTGTGTCCCTTCTGACTGTGAGCCAGAATAAACCTTTCTCCACTTAAATCTCTTTTTATCCTTGTGAGGTTGCAGTCATATAAACAGTAACCAGTACATAGTATTCATGTAATTGTTATAAAAGACACAAAGTTCAGAACTTTTTAGTAAACTTCCAGGTCTATAAGCTTCGTTTTCCAAGGTTTCCTCTATTTTGTCCACATAGCATTATCCTGGATGTCACTGAAATCAAGTCAAAGGACATTTGCATTTCTCTTTTCAGTAGATATTTGCTGATAGGTGTTTTGAAAATTTCTATAGAGTCTAGTCCATCATCAGCTTTAGGCTGTTGGCCCATTAAGATGTACTACATTCTTCCTTGAAGGTTGGATAAAGATCCCCATTTTGAGAAACAAATTTCCCGTTAGTTTCTGCATCTTTCTTGCATTCATTGCTGACCAGATCTGGCCCAATTGCCTATTTTCACAGTCAGCACTCTGACACTTAAACTGGTGACTAAGCAGGTTAGGATATATGCTTTCTCTGAAATTAGGACAGCAATATAGATGTAGTTCAGGAAGGTCTTCTAATCTCTTCTTCCTTTACCTAAAGCTTCCAAGATATGGGGAATAGAACATTTTCAAGGGAAAGTTGACATGAAAGGTAAAAACCATCATAATTGGTGGAACCACTCCACCAAACTTTCATAAACAAATACTTTTGTACAGCACCTGCATAGCGTGGGCAGGAGCCTGGCTTCAGTATGCATGTCAATTTATTTTTAAATACTAACTCTGTAAAGAATCAAGTGATTTGTTCTGTAATACACCTCTCAGATAACATTCAGTTGTTATCAGACCAGGAAATTATAATTAATTAGTATTAGCAGTGTAATCATCATAGCTGGGGAAAAAAGATGGTATAGTGTTATGCTAGTGAAATTGTTAATATTATAAATGTAAAAATGTTTGTGTAGATAAGTTTGATGACCAATTACTACTGTAATTTTTAGATTCGCAGTTAAATTGAGTTATATCATCTTACTGGATTATTACTACCTAGAGTTTAAAATCTACAGTGACAGCCTTCCCATTTATCTTCACCTGTGCGGAGTCTGTGCCTGAACCCAAGGCTCTTTCAGTGCACGTGGCTGTGTCTCTTACCTGGATGGTGAGATATTGCACCAGTATCTTGAGTTTCACATTTCTCACTGGTGTATGGTGTTGGACATTTGATATTTTTTGCGCCCTTTTCTGGAAATCCTGTATTTTCATTTATAAATATCTGCTGTTCATGTTACTCACACAATAACTTAACTGATTCCAGCACATTTCCCACATTGTCAAGAGAATCACAAAATTCCTTTGACATTAATAGCTGACCACAGGAATTCTTTGTCATTTTTTTAGATGCAATATTGGTAGATAATAAAAGAGAAAAGTGCACAGACAAAAACAGTGATTAGTAACCCGGTTACTGCTGTAAATCCTGGTGATGAAAAGTTGCTCTGACATGGAGTCAATATGGGATTCTTCTGAAGATCTGGGTGAGGCAGAGGCCTGGTGTCCCTCAGGCACTCACGCTTGGGTTGCACTGTGTGACCCATGTGTCCATCCACAGTTGATGTGGGGTACTGTGAAATAAATAGATGCTGAATGTTTGATCCTACCTCCCAGACAGAATTCTCACTTTTAAATGGTTTTTAAATGTTGCCTTTGGCTAGGAATACTCAACTATGCTTGATCTGCCTAAGACACATGCTGTTGTTTTTAGCCTGATGTGCATCAACCAACCCTCTAGCCTTGATGGACATGCTGGATTCTGATGTTGCAGGGATGAGGGATAAACGAGTATGTTCCCTTTCTATTTTTTCTCTTTATAGAAGGAAATACATACACATTAACAATGCTGGCACTTGGTTTGCCATCTATACAGAGTTATCTAGTTGTTTAGTTATAACTATGCTCTTTAAACAACTGTTGCTACCTTTAAAAGATGTGATAGAGACATGTGTACATCACGTTTATTGCAGCATGACTCACAATGGCAAGGGTAGAATTTGCCCAGGCATCAATCAACAGATTGACAGAAAAGGAAGTGAGCTACATGCATCCTTTCCGAAGCTCAAAGAGCACTGCAGAAGAGATAGCAGAAAGGAGGTAGGGACAGAAGATAAGGATGACTGGGAAGGTCATCTGGGTAAGAAGCAGCCATTTGACCAGAGCCACAGCAGCTGTGGATACCCGTATTAGGCCTGTATGAGACTGTGCTCATCAACAGTCAGATACTGATAGAGAAGGGGTCAGGGGATCCCACTCTTCACTTCTAGACTGGTTTCTCTTAGTAGATTCTGGGAAAGAGAAAACAAGGTGGGGGGAGTGTCATTGCCTTCAGTTGTGTATCTACTGGTGACACTACCTGGTTCCACTGGATAGTTCCTATCCAATAGTCACATAGATAGGTCAAGAAAATGGTTTATAACAAAATAACAAGTGATGAATCCTGGGGAAAGGGTTAGTAGGGATGTAAGGAGTTCGTAGAGATAGGTGGAGATAAGAGAAAGTTGTGAGAGAGGGTAATCAGAAAACATTGTTTACATGTATGAAAATGTCAAAAAAGAAAAGCATTTCAAAAGGATAAAAGCAAATGTGGCATACATGTGCATGTATGTATGTATGAGTATAAAGTTCTATTCAGACATAGAGAATAATGAATTTATGGTATTTGTTGGAAAGTGGATACAACCTAAGCTCATTGTGTTCACTAAAGTAGGCCAGACTTTGAAAGACAAATGCTTTCTCTCATTTGTGGATCTTAGATTTATAGATAAGAACACACACACACACACATGCGCACGTGCGCGCATGCACGTGCGCGCGGACAGGGAGACCAGGTAAATAAAGGGACTAACAGTAGGTATGAAGGGAAAGAAAGGAAGAATGAAGAAGGGGGTGAACACAGATGGTCAAAATGTGTGTTGTATGTGAGATTGTCTTTATAAAAGAGTACTATGCATAATGAAATATGCCAGTGAAAACAGAGACCGAGTAAGACAGAATTTATTTGTGTTTCTCTTCAAGGATTTGAATAATGATTAGAAGGACCCACAAAGCAACAGCTTTTAAAAATATTAACAATGACAAAAAAAATAATACTAGGAAAAGTGATTCCCTCACATGCATTCTAGGAGCTATTCTTGAGCCTTTGGAGAACACAATCACGTTCTGCTCTGTTGTGTTCTGTCTTGTTTTGTTTGGGAAGACAGTTGATGACAGGAAAGCAGGAAAATAATAATTTAGTTCAAGATGAATTCTTGTACAAATCTGAACAAGATCTTCTGGGATTCCGTCACAGAGCCCATCTGTTAAGACGTCTTCTCTGGCTATTGGTTGTGCCTTCCCTTCCCACTCAGGTGTCAGAAACAAGCCCATCTCCCTTTAGCTACTGCGTGGGCTCTTTTCTGAGTCTTCCCAGAACACTGGAAGGGGCCCTCTGAATGTTATAGTCCCTGGGTGCTGGCCTCCTCCTCCCCAGTACTTATCTGTGAACTCCCTTTGGTCCCTGGATCCCTTCTCCACTTCCCAGTGCTACACAGAAACCTCACTTGCACCATGGCCTAGAAATCCTTCATTAGATGGAAGTTGGGGAGGTTTTTCTTCCTTGTTTTGCATCTCTGCAGGATCCTCTTTGATGCCTAAATTGCTCCATACATCCCACTTTTCTGTATCTTGTCTACATTTTCACTTTTTCAGTTCTTCAAGGAGAAGTTTCTGTCAACCAGGATAAGAACTTAAATGTCACAGTTTTGATCACTATCATTTCTATAGTGTGTTTAATATCAACATTCCAGCTCCTGATGTCCTCTCTTTAGTTCTTTCATCTGTGTATAAGTCTGTGAATGCATATGGGTGCATATGTGTGCGTATGTATTCAGAGGTAAGAGAACAATGTCCAGAGACATTCCTCAAGAGCCAACCATCTTCATTTTGAGAAGGGGGCTCTCACTGGCTTGAAATTCAGTGAGTAGGCTAAGCTGGCTGTCTAGAAAGCCCCAGGGATGTATTTATTTCTTCCTTCTCAGTACTGAGATTGCTAGTGCAAGGTTTCACGAATAGTGCTTGCTCAGGGATCACCCCTGATCCTGACTGCTACGTCAGTGACTGCTAAGAGAGAGGAAATTGGTTTTCCCCAGGGATAACCTCTCCAACCGGTTACCTGATACCAAGTGGTCAGCTGTAACAGATGTGCAAATGGGCAACACTAGATGGATTCAGCAGATTGCTTTTCTATATGTATTCATATATTTGTGTGTGTGTGTATGTCTATATATATACACATACATATATATGTTTCATGAGTGTGTGTGTGTTACAATAATAACAAAAGGCAAAGAGATCATGAATTTGAAAAGGCTTAGAGGGGATGTGGGAGGAGTTGGAGGAAGGGAAGGGATGGGGGAAAATGATCTACATACAGCACACATATATGCAAGTTTTTAAAATAGCATGGGTTCTAGGGATCATTTTCATGTCCTTATCTCCTCAAGCCCTCTTTTAAGTTTTGAAAGCATATTATTTGATGTGATAGTTAATTCTTTAGATTCTACCTATAGAGATAATTTTTTGTATTGTTACTGGTAGTCCATCGGCTCTACCCATTTATTAAGAAGTGGCTTCTATAATGTAAAACTTGACATAAAAATAGAATATTTTATTACTTAAATTTTATAGATATTCTTTAGAGGTACTTTGGAATTTTATTCCCAAACATTTTACACATTTTTTAATGTTATTCCTGTTTTATAAACCTTTATTAGTTTTTAAGTGGAGTGCACTATGAACAAATTAAGTAATATTGTACAATCAGGCTTTAAAATATATTACAAAGCTGTCATCACAAAAACAATATAGTACTGTCAAAAAGCATGACATGTAGAACAAAGCAACAGAATTCCTTGAGTTCTCAGTGGAACAGAGAAAGAGTAAAAGTAAAGTCACATGTGTACAGCCAACTGCTTTTTGAAAAAGGAGTTTTGCATGCTGGAGAAAGGACAATTTTTTTGCAATAATCAGTGCTGGAAAAATTAAATTCACATTTCAAACCATGATACTAGACCTTATCTTTCACAGCTTAGAAAATCCATTCCAATGGAGTGACAGAATTAAAAGTTAGAATTTAAACTATGAATTTTCTAGAACTAAACAGGGCAAGCACTTTAACAGATTAGAATGAAAAGGAGCTTTGAACAAGACTCACAAACCACAGGAGAAACTAGTGAGTGATAGATGAGATCACATCAGACCAAAGAGCTTCTCTACAGCAAGGAGCAATGGCTGCCCTGCCTCTGAGAAAACCAAGGGCCCTTCTCTTCTCTAGTGGCTCTTAACTTTTAAAAAGTCACTAGATGTGTAAGAGAATTTCTCTTAAATTAATGTAGATCGCCCAAGATAAATTTTGCATACATATTAAGATTTAGCACACTGCTCTATCTTATTAATATTCAAAAATAAAAATGTTCAGAACATAAGCTTTGTAAGAGGCTGTATGTGGTGAGAATTTAAACTACATGTGCATAAGTTAAAGGCTCTGAGCTTAACATAAATCTTTTTGCATTAATAGACCAAGTTTAAGTACATGGCTTACAGAAATATTCAAAGTGAAATGTAAATCACCCAATGCCTAAAATAGAGTATGGGCACAGGCATCAGGAAAATGTGGTATTAATACTACCAGGATGGGTGGTTTTCAATTGCTTTTAATTTTTCCCTTGGAAGTTTGAAAGTGTTGTGGTATCTATCTATTAACTAGTTGATTATAACTGTAGCTAAAATTTCAGAAGGCTCTCCTATAAGGACTTAACCATGCTTTGTCAGGATGCGTCCATACATAGTGGCCATGTGAACGTCTGGGGATAGGGTAGATTAAGGGAGGAGCATCCGGTATGAGGGCCGCGGGGCAGACAGGAGGAGCTTCCCACACTCTGGGGAGTAGGCACTTGTTTTATTCATTAGCTTGCTTGTCAAGCGCACAGGAAGCCCAGGTCTAAGGAATCTGACAAGCCTTTGTTAGCTGTGGTCTTCAACAGCCATGACCATGAGGAGGGGCTTTCTCTGGAGTCCACTGGGAAGTCAGTGAACTAGAGTCTGTCCAGGAATCAGCCAAGAGCAGCCAGCTCCGAGGATAATGGGCTGTGTATCCTCTACTCTTACTAATCTCTCTTTGGTAAAGTCTGGCCTAGAAACAGACTGATTGTTTCAATGAAGGGTTCGAGCATCCCGGTGTGTAAATACGGGCACTGACTTCATCGTAGCTCAGTGCAGAAGCAGTGCTGTAACGGTGGGTGCCGGTGTCTGCCCTTGCTCCGCACGAACTGTCACATGGCAGGCGTTGCAGAGCGTGCTCCCATCCTCACTAAAATTCAACAGAGGAGGATCTGAGCTTTGTTGCAAAAACACATTTCCAAAATAAAAATCCAGGAAAAACACTTTGATTTTGCCCAGTTACAAATATACTCAGTTACACAATATACTTAAGTGGAGTTTAAAACGTATCTATAGTTTATAGATAGCATTGTTTTATGTAGAAAATAATCTTGCTTTTTTATTATTAATGAAAAACCAGGAAAGTCACCTAACTTTCACTGGGAACATTTAGTATACAAAAGGAAAATAAGTATATGTCACCTAAACATCCATTAAGTTCAGTTTGGAAGAAGATTTGATGGACTTTCTTAAACTGAGAGTACACTACAGAACATTTTAACCTAAACAAGTCTCACTGAATTGTCTGTGCCGAATGAATGAATGAATGAATGAGATGATTGGCTTATGTGATGCACTGGTTCACATATTTAAATGTTTAGGGAGTAGCACTACTGAAAGGATTAAGGGGTGTGGCCTTGCTAGAGGAAGTGTGTCACTGCGGACCGGCTTTGAGGTTTCAAATACCCAAGCCAGGCCCACTGACTCTCTTCCTGCTGCCTGTGGATCTGGGTGTAGAACTCCATCTCCAACACCATGCCTGCTTGCATGTCGCCATGCTTCTTGCCGTGCTGCTGCTGCTGAACTAAACCTCTGAAACTGTAAGCCAGCCCCAACTGAATGCTTTCCTTTATAAGAGTTGCCAATGTTGTAGTGTCTCTTCACAGCAATAGAATACTCAGACACAAGGATTTCCCTGTGCGAAATCATCTTACTGCACACACACACCAACAGATTCCTTTATACTTCAGCTCACACTGCTAAAAGTCTAATTAAATTCACACACTAATACCCAGTCACCCACCCTGTATTTAGTTTGTAATATTACATTCATTTTTCACCATAGACTAAAAGAAGTTACAGAGATAAATGAACTGTGTTTCCCCAAAGAAACATTACTAGTTAAAGGAAAAAGAGGAGTTTTATTGTATATCTCCAGGTCATTTATATTATGACCTAAATCGATTTAACCATTAGCAGTTGCCTGAATTATGGCTTTGTCAGTGATTATCTCCAATCTGTTTAAGTCTGAGGGACATTAAGAGGAACGCTGCCTCATGCTAGGCAGTAATTTTAGCCCTGACAAAGGTGTTTTGGAATCATTTATTTGCAAAGAATTTCCCTCCTCTAAAACAAGTTTAGCACAAAAGGTCTCACCTTCTAGGTATATTATCCAAAATGTACGTGAAGTGGATTCCAAAGTGAAGTAAATTATGGGATAATAAAAAACACAGACCCACATAATCTAACGTTTAAAGTGGCATTATAGTTTAATTTTCACAAAACACCTTTTCATACATGCATAGGTTACCATGTGTAGCTGTAAAACACAACTCACAAGCCAAATGGAAGACATACACAGAATTTGCAAATGTCATGTAAGGGAAATTTGTAATTTAGGGAAAGATGATAGGTACTCTGTGCTTATCCATTTTTGTTGTTGTGAAGGAAATCTGGAGAAGGAAAGGCATGAATAGAAATTAAATGGAGCTCATCTTAAAGAAAATGTGTGCATATATGTGGTGGGAACAGATTCTGAGATCAAGTGTATTCTGCAACGTCACTCACAGGGAGTGTGTACTTCTGGTACATCTTGTATCATAGTTTGAATATAAAGTACCCACCCACAAGAGTCTGTGCTGTAGCCATGGTTACTGAGCATGCAATATACACAGGTAATTGGATCATTAAGGGTTTTGACCTAATCAATGAAACAATTCACTAAGGGGTCACAAATCTTCTAGCACTATTGGGAGTGTTGGAAACCATGAAAGGCTTCATTGGCAGGAGTGGAAGTTTAGAGCCATGTCCCCGGCGTCTCCCTGAAGATTCTGGTTTTGGGTTCCTTGCTCCCAATATCCTCCCTGTCCACTATAAGGTAAGAAACTATTCTTTACTATGCCTATGTCCCCTGATGCTCTGCCTGGGTGGGAGCACAGACAAACCATAGCCAAGTGATCATGGATTGAGTCACCAGAGACCATGAGCCACATTGAACACTTTCTCCAGTCAGTTGATTTCTCTGGTTTCTTGTAGCTGTGGCACAAAGCTTCTAGCACAGTTTTCATCATTAATGAAAGCCACAGAGATATGCTCTGCCATTGCTTCCCCTGGACCCATGGAACCCTCATGGTTGCCCTGTGGCAGTAGTGGCCATTAAACAAATTGTGCATCTTAAAATAAGTAAGACATGTCAAGTAGGTAAAAAGTATAACTGACTGAGAACATTATTGCTATTTTAGCCTAAAATATAGCCAGTAGCATTTTATGTCATTGACACATATTTTGCTTTAACATTAAGGATCTATATAAAGATAGGAAAGAGTAAAATTCTCTGTTTTTGAAATACCTAAATTTCTTCCTAATTAATATGCATAAATAAGTTATTATGAAAAATACAGACTAACAATTAAGTCATGCCATTTAAAAATTAATATTTAAGTTACGTGTATGTGAATGTTTTTGTGGGGACTCTGCATCTTATTTTATTGCCTACAGAGACCAGAAGAGAGCATCGTATCACCCGAGCTGGAGTTTAATGAGATTAGGAGCTGACAGACACGAGACGCTGGGAGCCAAACTTCGGTGCTCTGTAAGAGCTATGTTCTTTAAACCACTGAGCCAGCTCCTCAGCACCCAGGTCTCATTATGTTTTATAGAAGGTTAAATCTAGGAAGCTAAATTACATCCTAAAAAGAAGATAAAATTCTGATTGAGAGGAATGTTCGTTACAATACCACACCTGTTAATTAAGATTTTAGTTCTAAGTAATGTAGCTTAGATTGGTACAGTTTTATAAAAATCATTTAAACACTAAAATTATCCTTATGACTAAGGGAAAATTGATGGTTTTATAATTCAAATCATTCGCAAATATTTTATTTACATTTGATGCTGTTTAAAATATCAGTGTAGGCTCCTCTCTGGTGTCATACAAAAGAGCATGTCAGCTTTCTGTTCATTGACATATTTTTTAATTAATGAGACAACAGCATTGATTGTGGCTTTACATTTCCTAGGGCACACACTCGCACATGCACGCACGCCCCCATCACACACAGGAGTGGAGTTGCTGACTTCACTCAAATCGATTCAAATCATTGAAAGTCTACAAATGTCCTAGAGAGTTGCACAGTTCAGATTTAAGTGAGCTGTGAGACTAACAACAGTGTCTTCCATGTCTTCCATCAGGACAGAAGCCGTACGGAGAGGCCTGAGCCACTCAGTGCTGGATTCCCAGTCCATCCATAGTGTGCGCCTCTTACTTTGTGTATGTTTTGGGGGTCAATTCCGTAGAATAATTCGGAAGAAACCCTTTCTCTTTCATGGATCGTATCTATTGTCACACTCCCTCAGAACACCGTGAGCATCGGTGCATTTCTTCAAGTCAAACCTGGATAAACTGTAGAGACTCAATACTACCAGGCCTTTAGTAATGTCAAAGCTTGTCAAAATCTCTGATATGATTAAAACACAAAAGTCACAAGATTAATAGGAAATAACTTTCAGGGCATTATTTTATTGTCTTGGTTTTCAAATTTTTCTACTGTATGGTTATTTTACAATATTCATTTTGGTGATCTACTGTCATCTTTATGTACCTCAATTTGACATTTTTACTTGCAAAGAAGGAGCCCACATTAACTTTGTACTAAGATGTATTTTAGTAGGTTTTGCCCCTTCTAAAAGTAATTATAATTTTGACAAAGATATCTATATCTATACAGAGTTTTGTGTGTGTGTGTGTGTGTGTGTTGGTGTATGTGGATATATGTGTGTTTGGGCTTGTGTATGTGGTGTGAACACCCATGCATGTGCATGCAGAAGCCAGAGGAAGACTGTGGGTATCTTCCATTGCTCTCTGCATTATTTCTTGATACATGGTCTCTCACTGAACATAGAGCTCTCCGTTCTGACTAGACTGGCTAGCAGTCTCCATGGCAGATATCTCCATGCCTGTCTTTTACATGAAGATTCGAATTCAGGGCCAATGCTTGCTCAGGCCACCTCCCCACTCCTGATAAATTTTTTTCTAAATAATTTTAAATTTTCAATTAAAATATATTTACAGTGTCTGCCCCTTTTAAAACTTCCTCCATTCCCTCCCGTGTTCTTTTGCTTTAACCCCTCCTATGTCCTCTGTTTTTCAAGTTCATGACTTCTTTTTCTTTGATTATTATTGTTTTACATACACACACAATGCATCCCAATAAAATATTTTACAGGTAAAAATTTCCAATCCATTTTCTTGTTTATAAATAAGCAAGACACAAAAGATATCACACAGCCAACGCATCAGCTCAATTCTTAGGCAAGGTAGCCTCAAAGTTGAATTAAACCACAAGTTAAAAACTGAGCACAGCTCTCTATAACTAAATAATCTGAATAGCAAAATTTAATTTCTGCAAAACACCTTCTGTATGTGAACTTCTCAAGGAAGCCATAGCATATATGATTCGTAAGAACCAGCGGAAGGGGCACAAACCATTGTACAGGTGACTCTTAACATTCAGGGGCAGGGGCACATATAGGTTAGTTAGTCACCCAGCCAGGGACAAGGGTAAAGGTGACTTTTTAAGAAAATACGCAGGAAGGAAGAGGTTAAGACAATGAAAGAGAGAAGATAGAGGGATAAACGCTAGGCAAATGTGTGTGACACTGTGCTTTGGATTTTAGTAATTTGATTAATAACCATGGTGGCGTGTGCTGCTTGTGGTAGGTGCCTTATTGAACACGGCTAGTCCTCGTGCTGGCCCAGAGAGGAATTGTGGTAATGAGTTTACCACACTCTCCCTGCTACTTCTTAACCTCTCAGTAGACCCAGGCACATCTCCGTGGTAGGGACACTTTTAACGCTAAATTTCAGCCACGTCAGTCCATTGCTACTGCCTTCCATAACTTCTGCAGAGAAGAATCTTTCAGCAGCAAGGTTTTCCATGGAGCGTGTGCCTCTTGTTCTCTGGTTGCTACTTTTGGACAATTTTGTGACAATGTTCCCACATGTTTTCATTGTATTTGTTGTTGGTGGAGTTTTAAGAAGCTTTTGATTATAAATCAATAGTTTCCATTATTATGATAATGATTTTCTCTTGTCAGTTATGGGTTGATAGTTTCCATCATCATGATAATTGATGTTCTCTTGTCACTGATTCTTTTACCTTCACAATTAAGTAATATGTAAACACATCCTTTAATCTATGTTTCAGCCATTTTCAAGTACGTCTCATGCGTTTCCATTACTCAGTAGCTCTTCTGATCTTAAATCCCTTTAACTTCCACAATAATGATTCTACTTCTGTTAGTCTTACTTGTTTCAGTGTCCATGCACTGCATTTATAATTTCAAATATTATATTTTTCAATCTTTGAAGCGTATTTCCAATTTTTTGATTTCCCATTTCCCTATACTCTTGTCCAGTGTGTAATCTATTATTTCCCTGAACATATGATTATGGCTTCACGGTACCCTAGAACGTGTGTTATATGGCATGCTATAGCATACCATGGCACACCAATAGCGGCATCAGGATCCATTGATCCTTGAACTAGATCCTTTTACTTATTTGAGGCTTTGTTAGCTTTCTAAGCCACAGGATTTTAAATCCCGGGGTTCTGAGCATTGAGGTAAGGATGGTGAAGCGTTGATAACTTCAGGCTAGTAAGGACATGGAGCTGGAATGACCTTCTGCCATAGTCACGGTCACATTGATGTCCCTTCCTCCTAATGTTTCTCTTTCTGGGACTCGACTGTGAACCTGCTCTCTGTACCCGTAAAGAACAATGTGAAACTTAACTTCCCCTTTGTGTACAAGTTAATCTGTTGAACCCATCACCTTTGCAATTTGTCAATGTCTTGGTGAAGACACAAGATAGAGGTCTGAAGTTTTTCTCTATTTGCTTGGGGATATTTGTTTACAAGTCTCTCTTAGTAACATAGTGTAATGTGTTTATCATTGATTGAGAACATATTAGGACCCAATATTAATAACGTAGCCCATTTTTATTTTAGTGGATGAACAAATCAGATGATTTCAGAGAAACTAAATTTAAAGAGTGGAAACGGGGTTTAGAGGGAGCTGTTGTTTTCAGTATTGAGTTTAGGCTACTTGTGAAACATCTTGTGACCACCTCCCTCAGAGAACTGAGTGGATAACTGTGGAACTCAAAGTGGTGGCAGGATAAGATTGTAAGTTTAAGAGTAATTGGTAAATGTGGATAAAGTTATCGATATGGATATGACTTAAACAAAGTGCACAAATAGAATGAAAGTAGACCAGAACTATGATCCTGGGAATCACTGAGGTGCAGCAAGAGAGCTGGGAATGAAAGGAAATCTTATGACAATGCTTACAACAATGGTATGAACAGAAACATTCAGAAAGGAGGGGATCCAGGCAATATTTACCAGTCAAATAAAAAGCCATTCAAAACTCACTGTTTAAGCTGGGTATGGTGACACAGGCCTTTAACCTCAGCACTCAGGAGGTCAGAAGGCAGATCTGGCCAGCCTGGTCTACATCATGAGTCCCAGCATGGCCAGGTCTATGTAGAGAGAGCCTATCTCAAAAAGTATAAATTAACACTCCCTGTCTAGATCAGAGGAGGAAGCTAGTCCATTTAATAAGGCCATCTCCAGCTGACTCTTCTTCAGCTCCTATGCCTTGCGAGATTCTTACAATGGTGTCGGTGTTGTCTTTGGTCTGGATCTTCAGTCTAGACTCTAATCTCAGCAAGAGCATTGAAAGCTTCAGGGCACATTTTTCAACTGTTACAGTGGAAGCACTGTTTTCTTAGGAGCCTCAAGACAATTTGGGGTCCACTCTAATCAGACCATCCTTGAATCAAACACCAAACACAGAGATTGAAAGCTTTTGCTAACTTGACTGCACTTATGCTCTCATTCCTTAGAGCCTGAGATCAACAAAAACAGCCTGAACTAATGGTGCTCCAGGGAGAAAGAAACCATCATGGTAAATAACACATTAATCAATGTGTATGGAACAATGTCAGGTACAATGGTGCACGCATTAATTCCAGCATAAGGGAGACAGTTAGGTGAAATCTCTGTTAAGTTTGAGGCCAACCTGGTCTACATAGAGAGGTCCAAGCCAGCCAAGGGCTACAAGGAAACAAAACAAAGCAGCCAACCAAACAAGGAATAGGAAGCAAACATACACACAGGCATGTTGGGACAGATTTCTTTTAGCTGCGCAGGAACATAAATAAGAAACGTCTTTGAGGTATTAGGACTATGTTCAAGTAAAAAAACAAAAAAAACAAAAAGGTAAATTCCACAGAATCCTTAGAAAGAGAGCTGATGAATGCTAATTGGTCATTGTTCCACTGAATATTTGCTTTAGACGACTGAGAATAGTAATTTTCCCTCATTATACCTGTATGAAACTACAAATTTTCTCAAGAGTAAGTTAGGTTTTTTCATATAATGTCTAATTAAATGATTATTCCAACTCAATGGAATGCACAGTTTTTACAAAGACGTTCAATATTTTTGCCTTTTCAAGATGTTGAATCAATATCTTCTAAATGACTCTTATCTAAATGGATTCTTTATTCTGTATTATTTACAAAATACCTAAAAGTTAGTTATTTCCATTTTTTATTAATTGATCTTCCCCTGTAGAAGCAAAGTAAGTGTATTTACTGGACTACAATAATGATGTTTAGATTGAACCTCAAATACAACAGTAAGTTCAGAAGTTTCTACTTTCTTTCCTTAAGAAAATTGTATCAGAATGTTCCATGTGTCTCATGTCCATTTTGCATTCTAACTTTTTTCAATATTTCTTTTTAGATTAAATTTATTTTATCCTAATTATTAAATGGGTTCCAACAAATACTTTATTTGGGAAACTCAGTCAAGAAGAGCAAAACTAACTAGCTTGGCTACTACTTAGTTGACAGAACTAGGTTGGTATTCAGACGAATGTGTTTCTCATGTTTTTCTTAATTTTTCTCTTTCTTTGAATTATGCATTGAAAACTGTTTGTATTATTTTGGAACAGATTGCTATAACCTGCTGCAAATTATTTAAAAAGTGTGTCACTAAAGTGACTAAACCCCAAAGCTAGTCAATAGATTTAGTGTCGTGTTTTCTGTTTTGTTTTTGTTTTTGTTTTTTTGATGAACCTATCCACACTCAGGTGAGATTACGGGCTCTCCTAAGGTACTGATGCCATTTCTCATGGTGTTTTATTTAACACTCCTAATTAAAAGATGAATGAGGTTGCAGAATGAATAAAATAATTTGTTCCTCTAAGATGTCAAAGAAAATCTTCCATTAGTCTATGCTTTTAATATTGGCGCAATGACAAGCCAACATTTATTTTTCTTCTTTGTTTTCAAGAAACAACCTTCAAAGGAGTTTCCACACTCTCAACTGCTGTTCAGAGCTGGAGAGCCTTCCCAGGAACAGCAAGGAGGCTTTATATTGAGGTAGGACCATAACACCCAACATCACTCTGTAATACTCTGTGTGTGTGTGTGTGTGTGTGTGTTTATCAGGAAGCATCCTATAAGTTGCCATTGGGTACATGTGATGCTTCCTTGAACAGACAGTTTCTCAACATGATGTAGGAAAAGTAACTGGCAAGGGCCTTACACAACCACCACGGCTGTTATTTCAGGGGAAGAGGATTCCAAGGGATGCTTATTCAAGGCCCCTTTGTCTGACATTCCATGCTCAGCAAGGTAATATTTTAGCCTGGTATTTTCAGTGTCTTATGGTGCCATTATGGTAGTGATTTGCAGTCTTATATGATTAGCTTGCAATGTTTTTCTTTAGTTAAAAATATTTTTTCAATATTATATTTCATTTTTATTTGGGGGTTTATAATATAATTATATTCTTCCTTCCTTCCCTTTCCTCCCTTCAATCTATCCCATATACCTCTCCTTGCTCTTCAAAATTCATAGCCTCTTTTTCATTAATTGTTCAAACACGTACACACAGATACAGATATTCACTTCAGGTGAGATCAAATTCCATATGAATTTTTCGGTTACACTGTGACCAGTGTCAGTTATAATTTACCCTTTGGCTCTCTGCAACAAAATTTTGTTTATGGATGTCTATGTTTATAAGGATTTGTTTTCCTTTAGCAAGGAGGCATGGCATGCACTGCTAAGGCTAGGCAGCAGTTCCACCATTAAGGCTGTCAATCATGATCAGTTAGACTAAATAGGAGGTCTTTATTGAGAGCCCCTCTTCTCCAGGCTCAGGGATCTATACAGAAGAGGAACAATACATTAAGTCAGATCATTAAGTCAGAGGTGATGGATAACATCAAGGAAACAGTATCTTTCAGAACAACAGGACTGATACAAATGAACTCAAAGAGACTGTGAGAGTTGCTGGTTTCCCCGGTCCCAACTGGTTTCCACCCCTTGGCCAGAAGGGCGGAGCTCTGGTTTGAACAGAGGGGAACTGAGAGTGAGTCTTGGTTGATTTCTCAGGGGTGCTGACCACCCGTGGCCTGAGGATAGGGGACAAGATGCAAAGAAGCCTTGGGAGACGAATCTGATGGATCACGATCTTGTTTAATGGTGGGCTTTTCCCTGTTTAAATATCTTTCCCCAGAGAAGGCGGTCCGGGTACTCCGGATGGGGAAGTCTGATTAGCATGGAGGCAGGGAGGGCACCAGAGGCGGGAGAGAAAGGCATCTACTCAATGAATGAATCCAGGTGCAGTGCAGACAAGCATGTTCCTTCTGCTTCTGAGAAGCAGGCAACCCACAATATTCTGTCCAGGGCTTAAGAAGAGGAGCTTGCTGAGCGCCCTTTCCTCTCACCTTTGCAGGGAGTGGAGGCACGTTCCAGCCACTTAGACTGCTCCTTTAGCCCACAGAGAATATGCAGAAGCAGGTTCAAAACGGACAAAATCCCAGCATTGAAAATAGCAAGTGGCATGAAGTCTCATCCTTATCCAAAGAGGCTATTTGCAAGTGATACCTGTTGGGAAGGGGAAAATCTATTTTCTCCAACAGCATGTCGCTGGGAAGTCAACCACAGTCCAGGGCAGGCCCGATGCTGAGGAGTAGTTAGCCAACATGAATTTTTTTTTGTCTTATTGGGTTTTGTTTTGAATTTGCATTTTGTTTGTTGTGACATGCACACACACACACACACACACACATACACGGAAAGAGAGAGAAAAAACATGAAGTTGGGTGGGTGAACAGGTAGGAAAGATCTGGAAGGAGTTGGGCGGGGAAAGAGAATGATTAAAATATATTACATAAAAAATAATAAAAAATAAATTAAAAGAAGTCTATTGTATACTGGTAACTTCTACACATACTGCTATGGCCTTTAACATGAAGTGTCTAGCCACAGGGACAGCAAGTAGATAAGAATGTCAACTGGAAGGCAACATTGTATCTACAGTACCAACATTCCTTGCAGAAAGCCTTCTGACATTAATAAATTCCATGGGCCAGTAAGATAGCTCAGTGGGTGCAGGCACACTCCACCGTGCCTGATGATCTGTGTTCCAGCCCTGTGACCCATATGGTGGAAGGAGAGAACCAATTTATTCAGATTGTGCCCGTACCTCCATAGGTGTGCTGTGGCATGCACTTGTATGAGCATTTGTGCGTAGACACACACAGGAACAAATAAATAAATGAACATAAGAAGGATGTATTCCCCCACTGAAATTAGGATGTGAAAAGAGCCTTTTCATAATGGAAGTGAGTGTAGTGTTGAAGACACGTATTTTGTTCACATGGGTCACTAAGTAGACTAATTAGATTGAAGATACGTAAATAATGTTAAGTTCCCTTCAATCATTTTGTGGTATGTGGAGAAGTTTTCAGAAATTTGGTTTGTAAATCTAGACATATAAAATAATAGTTTAACAGCTAAACTTTTGCATCAGAAATTTTTAACTTTTTATGAATATAAGATTTTATTTATCAATAGTACAAAAAATGGTAACAAGGTAAACAGCCAGTGTCAATGAGTTTTGCTTGTACCCCTTTCTGTTACCAACTTATTGATAATCCAGTGTGGTATAAGTACTTAATGAAATTTATGATATATTTATAACATTAATAATTTAACACAGGCCTAGTAAACTGATTTATACCTATAAATTTGTTAAGATATACATGTTTATTTATATGCAAGGCAGAAAGGTTATAATAATTGAAGCAGTAAGTGGTTATAAATTTTAGCGATCTAGAAATGAATGCTCTCTAATGGCCAATGACTTCTCAGTAAATGACTCATGGTGCACTTCATGGTCTTAGTGAAATATGAGGTGCTGAAAATGAACACTCTGATTGGGGAGGGATAACAGGCTGAGTAACGGCATTGTAGATTACTAGTGATTTGCTAGCACACTTCTCCCCAAGGGCTCCTACCACAGCACATCGCTAGTATATTAACTACGTCATTAAAATGGAGCAAGTAAAACACCCAAATGCTATATTCATCTGAGTTACTCATCCCATTTGTACTTTGTGCCAAGGGGAAAACCTACTAACACTCTGATACTCACAGAACCAATTCCACAGTGATTTCTATTGTTTTATGCCAAAATACTAAAATATTAAATCTGCATATTACTTAATTAGTAAATCTCAGATCATCTGGAGATTTTGATCCTCCAATGGCTGCCATGGGATAATTGGAATCCATAGCTCTTCTCTATTAAAAAAGGACTGATGAATAAATAAAGCATTTTCCCTTTTCTTTGGATTTGCTATGTTAGTATTTTGATAATGTATCTACCATTAAAAATGTTCCTATCAGAAGAATCATACCTTGGCATGTCCTTCTTAGATGTTTACTGTTATAATTTCAAATGGTCTTGTTTGAAGTGCATCACATTTAGTTGGTTCACTGACAGGCTTTGAGTAACAATGTCTGCAATATTTGAAGAAGCAATCATGTCTGAAATGTGCTTTCAGATGACATTCTCTATCAAGATTAGCCTCCACCACTGTATGAGTAATTGTAATAACCCCATCCATGAGAATCTAGGACTCATGGATGACATGACATCCCAAGCTTCCCTAGGGAAAGGTTGACTATTCTAATCCCTCTGCTGCTCACAGACTCTGTCCTGAAGCAGTCATTGTTTCTCTGGCATTTCTTAAATCATACTTAAACAAACATATCTAATTACTCATCACATTGACTATGCTGGAAAAATAAAAATGAAGTTTGAATCAACCAAATGTAAATATCTATCTCTTGAGTTAAGAAACCAGAGCACACTGCTACAGATCATAAAACTGAGAACCTAATATGTTCCTGAAAATTATTGTGATAAATAAGTTGTCATAGATTGTCCTTATTATTTACTGATATTCTTCAGTCATCACATAATTTAGTAGCATAAGAAAAACAAAGCTTGCTGGAAGGTGGTGGTGCACACCTTTAATCCCAGTACTTGGAAAGCAGAGGCAGGAGGATCTCTGTGAGTTCGAGGCCAGCCTAGTATATAGAGTGAGTTCCAGGACACTGAGCATTATAAATGAGAAACCCTGTCTAAAACAAATCAAAACAAACAAACAAACAAAACCTTCCAAAAAAGAAAGAACAAAAGAAAGAAAAACAAAGCTTGTCCTGTGTCTGATGTACATGTGTCATGTGTGCCCAGTCACAAAAAACAACAAACTTCAGGGGTAGGAAAAAGCACTCCCACGGAAAGGAAAAAAGTGAGCATTAAAGATCCCACAGATTTATTGCTGTATAGTTGCTTCCACTTCTTCTTTTTCTCACATTTGCTTTTGGCACTTCTCACCTAGGATAAAAAAATTTGATAGTAATTGAACTTTGGTGACCTTAAACTGCTGATGTTGGAATAATCAAACACTCCAGAGAATAAAATTATCCTGAGAAAACCCATGAGATCACCTGTCTTTGGTGCTGTCAGTTCAACTCCTGGTTCCTTTGGGAAGTTGTTGAGATTCACGCCTAATCATCTTATGAGGAGGATGCTGAAAAGACTCTCATTTCATAGATGATGCAAGAAACAGGCTTGTGCGTGCTTCATTAAAACCATATTTAACATTCCCTTCCATGGGAACTTATCTATGACCAGTGACACCTTTGACACATTTACAATGGAAATTTGCTGCTGTGAGTAGTTTGGTATCTATCACCCAGCCAAGGCTGCAGACTATTGCACACAGACACACAAAGGTGCACACACACACACACACACACACACACACACACACACACACACTAGATAGAAGGGAGGTAGATTTTAATGTGGCTTTCTTGTTTTCATGATACACTTGGTGTTCAGTAAGAGTACCTTCAGTTTCTCTTTTAACACCAGAAAGAAAAGAGTTCTAGGGGTGCCATTTGATGCAGTCTGTTAAGTATTCTTCACATTAATAGGTGTGTTAATGCTAATTTCAAGAATTAATAATGCATTCCTTGCAAGGGCCCTGCAATTTTAATTTTATAGATTTAAAAGTTGGGTTTATATTTATAAGTGGCTCTGTAGGTTTCTTTCCTCTGGTACATTTCAGATATGGATTCTAGCTTACATTTTCCAGATAATACGGACAGTAGTGAAATAAATGACCTATTCCTCTCTTTCTCCCCTGTCAAAAGATCCAAGCAACATTGAGAAGTAAAAAATCAAAACAAAACAAACAAAAAAACTCCAATAAGATACACCTTAGAATGTCTACTGTTGTCTTTGTTAACTTCATATTGGCCAGAATTTATGGAGATCACTTCTGACAGTCCTGGGAGGCACAATCAGCAAACTCCTTGGCCCTCTAACTCTTATAGCATTCTGCCCCATATGTCACTTGCACCCCTGCGCCATAGGTACATAAATTGTTTTGTAGATGCATCTGTTGGGACGGAACTCTTTGACTCTGCGCTTTGATTGGTTGCAGTTTTCTGTAGTGGTCTCCAACTGTTGTGAAGAGAAATTTTCTTGATGAAGGGTCAGGACTACACTTATATGTAGCTATAAGCACAAATATTTAGAATGTAGTTAGGGATTATGTTGTTTCAGTAAAATGGCAATTGTGGGTTCCTATCCAAGACCTACAATTTCATTATTCCTGGGTGTAAATCAGCTACGATTTTCCTCTTTTTGGTTGGGTCTTTAGTATAATTAGAGAGATATTGGTTACTGCCAAAGTATGCATACCATTACTACATCCTTAGGGCTATTGAGCTATCCTGGTCTTTGTTATGGTTCACGGGCACCTTCTGCTACTATGAAAGCTTGTCCTCAGGGTGGAGACTTTTAGGTCAGTTCTAGCTCATGGTCCTCCTGGCACTGTGTCTGAAGTACATGGTGTCTTCATCGATAAGGACTGACTTTCCACCTCTGGTGGTAACAAAGGACAATAGCAACAGCTTGTAATGTTTCAGGAGTCTCTCGGACAACCTTGACCAACAACTTAAAAGACAGTTTCTCATGCTGGGTATTTGAGTTTTTGTTAGAAAGACTTTGTCTCTTGGAGGGAGCACTGTCAGCCCAGATGGGAAGTTTCATTTATATGTACGTATTCTTATGTGTAACTATGCATGTATATTTACAGACTTGCATGTACTATATTTTTCTAGGTAGAAAGTTAATAGTACTGTTTCTTAGTATATTTCTTAGTATGACTTTTTTTTAGACACCATCATTGTTATTTTAACTTTCTTTCCCCTTCTGTATTTATCACCCCCCTCCACCTTCCCTCACTAGAACCCCCACCCTCATTTTCCCCATCAGACCATTTGGTGAATTCTGTTTATTTATATCATGTCTATCAGGAGATTGGCCATGATTTTTTTCCTTTTGTGGTTGTTCTGTCATTATCCAATTTTGGTAGTGAGATTATAATGGCTTTGAGATGGCTCAGTTGGTAAAGACATTCGTTACCAATTGTGATGTTCTGAGTTCAATTCCCAGGACCCACATGGTAGAAGAAGGGAACTGACTTCTACAAGCTATCCTCTGTCTGTCCTCCACATACATGACCCCCCTGAAATGATTAATAAATAAATAGAAAAGTTAGTTTTTAAAAGATCATTGTAGTATTTATTCCTTTTCTATCCGTGGAATAATTTGAGGAACATTGGTGTTAGCCTTTTTGTTAAAGGTTAGGAGACTTTACTATTGCTTCTATGTCATTGCTAATTATAAATCACTTTGAGTTGTTTTAATTCTCTTGGCTTAATTCTGGCAGGTTATATGTGTCCATAAATTTGACCATTTATTTTAGATTTCCCAATTTATTTGAATATAGTTTTCAAAGTAAGATCTTATTATTCCCAAAGTTTCACTGGTATATTTATTTCTTTTTATCTCTAGTATGATTAGTTTGAGTTTTCTGTATTTTGGTTTTGGTTAAATGTTTCCTAACCTAGCTTATGAGCTTATATTCCACTCTTTGCTCCACTGATTTTTCATATCATTTTATTTCTACTTTATTAACTTCTGTCAGCTCTTTATTATTTATTTCAATTTACCACTTAAGATTTTTTTCTCGATTTCCTAAGATCTTGAGGTATGCTATTTATTTATTTGAGATATTTGAGGATTTTTTATTGTACAAATTTTTAGCTATAAACTTCCGTCTGATAACCAAGTACTTTCATAAAATCTCATGGGCACTGGTGTGTTATATTTTCATTTTCACTCTTTCCTAGGAATTCTTAGATTTTCCTCTTGAGTTTCTTGGTGAGTCGTTTACCTTTTGTTAGTGTGTTCTTTGGTTTGTATATTTTATGTGCTTATCACAGTGTTGGTTTTGAGATTTATTTCACATGAATATAGAGATTATATAAGTGTTTCCTGTTTGTGAAGACTTGCTTTGTACAGCAATATAGTAGTCTAGAAAAAACTCTATTGGATCTTGGGGAGAGTGCACATCCTTTTTTGTTCTGTGTACTGAGTTAATCTGTGGTATGTTCTTCAGGGTTCAGCTATGTCCCATTCTAAACTCTTCCTGTGTCTGTCCATTTCTTCCCTTAGATTTTGGGAATTTCTGCAGGATCCAGTGATTCCTGTCTAGTTAGGCTGTACATTTCCCCTGTGATATATTCAGTGTTGTGTTTTATAATCTGTTCCCCTCATTAGGCTTCCACCTTTCCCTTCTCAGCACAGCTGACATCTGCCACACAGATTTTGTCTCTCGTATCTCTTTGTCAATTAAAATTTTTACATTGAATATGTACTATAAATTTCTTAGGTTTTCTCTGGTATTGATGCATGATTTGAACTGTCTGAAGTTATACTCACACTACACAAGGAGCAGAGCAAACCTTAGGTGAGGCTACAGCCCCTGGGGTGGATTCTGTGTCCTCTATGTCTGTGTTATTCCTCTTCTTCCCTTATGTGCATTTTTATTCCTGGCTACATTTTGAGTTGCCCTTTTCCTGATGTTTACAGTATATTGATTGTGATTTGTGCAGATCTGGTCCCTTTGTATGTATGCTTCTCACATCTGGTAAGTTTCTTGAGTCTGTGAGTAGGTTTACTTACTGGTCTTGGGGAACTGTGAGATGGTTCTGCTCAGTCTGTTTTCTTCTATAATTTCTAGTATAGGTAGCCCTTTGTCGATGCCCTTGTCTTGATGTTCTTGATATTGTCTCATTTCAGGGGAAGCGTACCATGTCACATGGTGGATAGCTGTAGTGGTACACATCTGCATGGATTGGGTTTGAAATGACACAATTTGAGTTGAAATTTTGAAATCTCTCTGAACTCTTTTATTCCCTGAGGCCTCTGCATAACTTTCTAAATGCCATACTTAGAGTTCATGGCCGCACCAGGTTGTGAAGGTATTCCGGCACTCAGCTCTGATTTCTTCACCCCCCACAAAGGAGGGTTACCATCTTGACATTCAGCTTCTGTCAAGGCCTCGTGAGTCTGACCTGCACAGTTTTAGAAACAACAGATTCCTAGAAGAGGCATGCAGCAAAGTAGGGCTCACCTCTTCTAACTTCTTTTTGCCCAACGGGAAGAATTTGTCATAATTTTTTGTTCTAATTATACCTTTCACACAAAAATCCTGGAAGAGTAATCTTTGGGTAAACAGTCTTAACATTAATAAATCTTTTGATAAATACCCTTAGATTATCCTTTGCAAGGATTTAATAAATGTTCTTTCTTACCAAACCACATAGAAGAATGAGTATATATTACTGAAGGGATTGTCCATTGTATCATCATGAGCAATAAATAAAGATGAACAAAATTGCTGGAGTGATTGTATCTACAATAAAATTCTCCTGTAAATAACAGGGAAAATGTGCTGTCAGAGAATGCCTTTTAACTTAATAAGACAAGATGAACTAATGGCTTCTCCTTGATGAGTTCTAAGTATTGTGTTGAGATCACTATAAATTCACCATTATAGAATCTATCAGAGAACAATGCTGCAGAAAGCTAGCAGCTTCACTCAGATTGTTTGGCTGTGAAAAGAGATAAGTCCATGCTCTGTGTCTTTCACCATTTTTCCAGAAGCCATGAATAGTATTTTATATGCTTGAATAGATTAGAAATGACTTGAGCTCTATCTGCTTTTCTTCCCTTGCTACTGTTCCCAGTGTACTGAGTTCTTAACAATGGTGGGCTGAGTGGGAGCTGTGAAGTTAATAACATACATATGGTCTTCAATCTAAAACATGGCATCAGAATTTCCTATCTTTAAGATTCCTTTGGTCAATGGCAAATAGGTATTTGTAATAAATTCATTTTCTGTTGGCGAGAAGATTGTACTGGTGAGTTCAAGACCTAAAAATCTCTTAACCGGGCCACACAGCTAAATACTTACAATAAGTCACATAATTTGGTACATCAATCTCCATGTTAAATATTCTTCCTCCTATTTTGTAATTTCATAATCTTTCCACCATAGCCCAGCACATATGCAAATCAGAAGGAATTTATTACTTTTACAATATTAAAATAGAGTCATAAAAGGAAATCTGGCTTAATGACTCTTAGTATCTGTGAGGAATAGAAATTTCTGAGGCTTAATAAAACTCATGGTTCCTGACTACTAAAGGATTCTCAGATTGCACTCACTCTGCAATGCAGTGGAGAAGCCTGGGGAGTTACTTACAATGACTTCACACTCATCTCCTGCCAAGATCTCCTGTCATCATTGACGCCTCAGGGCTGCATAGACTCTGCTGGATTAAATATGTCTGCAGGTTTCAGGAGCATTCTCACAACTGCTCTCTCCAAGCTACAGAGCAATGTAGCACAAAGTATTGATGAAGCTGTTCATCAAAGTACCATTCCTTCAAACTTTTAAATTGCAACATTTACTATTCTTCTGACAGTTATGATTCTAACTTCAATTTCAATGTTCTTCTTCCTATTATTATTAAAACCTCCCCACCAATTCTCAATAACGTAATGTCTGGAGTGGTAATTTCTCCCTAAATATTGGCATTAAGCACAATAAAATTAAAACAATGTCAGACTTTCTGGTAAAATTTGGGCAAATAACTGTCTTAGAAATATTAGATGTTTGTTTCAGCCTCAATCATTCCCTTTTTATATAATTCTTTGCTAACCCAGGTACAAGTATAGTTATAATGAAAAATATATTTTTTCAAAATAAGTTGAAAAATAAGATGGTATAAATCTACCAAAAGTATTATTAGAACCCATTAGAAGCAAAGCCTCCACTTGTGATGCTGCCACCAAATAAAGAGAAGTGAAAGAAACGTAAAATGTTCCAGGAATACTATCTTGATTAATTTTCTGAAAGACTGAGGGCACCCACTTACATGACTGAAATCTGTTGTTTTTTACTTGAATGGGTACATTTCTAACTTGTTCAGTGTGGTTATACAATATTTCTATAAAATACACTTATCAAAATTTTAGTAAGAAATTTTATGCATCAGTATTAAATACCTGAAGTACTAATGAGTAGCCATAAAGAATATTCCATGAAACATTTTCCTGTTTTCTCACTTTTTCTCAGGCAGTCATTTATAGCCCATTTTATTCTTTTGAATAACATGGTATATGATTTTGAAGACTTGAATTGCCCCCAAATGTTTTCATACATACATGGATAAATTTGAAATAGTATTAAACTAAATATTATCTAAAACATAGAACATATATCACATCACCATCTAACTTGCCTTTCATATTCTAATTCATTTGGCCCAATAGTATCCTTTTTCTAATTTATATCTATTTAATATTATCTATTGCCTTTTGCATCTCTGTTAGTCTCATTCAATTCTTCGTACTTCATGGTTTCTTCCTTATTTTTTAAATATTGGCTAAGTATTTTGGAAATTTTTCTCAATTTGAGTCTCTATGACAAATCTTCACACCCTGATTTAATTTGTAATTTTCCATATGGGCTAGTTCTGATAATATGCCTACTATGTAATGCCCTTAGTTTTCAGTTCTGTGATAAATTTTTACCATCTTTACCTGGCTTTTTCTACTCCAATCTTAGTATTTTCCCAACCTTGAAACTTCCACTGTTGGGAAACTAATATTTAGTAAAATTATCACGCTGACATTATTTATTCAGTCTTACAATATGCACAAAGTAGTTTCAGAGTCTCTGAACTTCAATAGCTATAAAAAGAATGCTTGATGATGAGAAGCAAGATGAATGTGTTTGTTATTCAAATGAGAAATAAACCTTGCTCATTGCATCTTGTGTCAGAGTTTTAGTTAATTGTGATGATGTCCCTGAAGTAAAGGCTACAGATACAAACTCTGCCATACAGACTCCATACACCAATTTTCTTTACCTCTCACTTTCATTATTTATTTTTAGAGTAGTTCATCTCCTGGTCTTAGTAATTGTGCTCAGTTGACCACTGTGTGTCATACTACTTAAAAACTATTGACGTAGCTCATGATTCCAAGAGTGGAACAGGCTCGGCTGTCTTGTAGTTCTGTTGATTTTTGCTGGACTCGTTGACATATCTATGTTCAGGTGGAGAGAGGTGTGGCATTGGCTGGTCCATGAGACCTGTTTCATGTATTTTTCAGTTGTTGGGCTGTTGGTAGGAGCAGTAAGGTGAGTCTCTGTGGTGTGTTCTTAGCATCCATCAGTGCAGACATGGGTTGACTGTATGGAAGTGGCAGTTTTCTCATAATCAGAAAGAATAGGCAAGAGGTCTTACGACTTGGATTTAAAATGATCTTATCTTCATTCTGCCTCATTTGTTAGCTAAAGCCATAGAACAGGCAAATTTTATGAGATGGAGAAGTGGACTCTACACTGCAGGAGAAGCTGTGAAAGTCTGCATCACAAAGCACACAGAAACAGAGAGAAATGCAGAACTACAATGTTTAGTCCAACAGGGGTTCCTGAGTCCTCTGGAAAAAGTGTGTGGTTTAAAAACAAAATCAAGCACGACAAGAAGGAATTCTTTTTATGTTAATGTCCACTGGTCCTCATAAAAATGGTGTGAAGACGCACATACAAATTACAGGTTATTTTGATTTATTGGGGGGTAGGGTGGGTGTCTTTCTTTGTTACTGTTTCATATTCTCAATTGTGTAACATAGGTGCCAACAGAGTCCAGTCATGTACTAGTGGAGTATTTTGAAAGATGGACACCCCCAGAAGACATATTTCAACTCTGATATCATCTGTATGAAACTGTTCAAATTAATCCATTATTTTAGGTACCTTAGTGTTTAAATTCAAAAGGTCTCACAGTGACAACTGCATGGGATACTTGGAGAGAAAGACACTCTCTAGTATTCAACCATTAATGTTAGCCTCACTGTTTGAAAACTTGCCTGCATTGATGGCTTTCTGTAATACAGTTTTATTGTAGGAATATTTTTATAACACCAGTATATCCAAAGCCTCTTAAAGAAATTCTTAATGTCTTCAGTAAAATACATTTTAACAATGTGAAAATTAACCAGTAGTTTTTCTTTGTTTTTACCATTTGCTCGGTGTCCAAAGCAATTCACATATTGTCAGCTCAAGCCCAAATTAAAGTAACTTAGTAACAGTTTTTCTCTTTATCCAGATTAACTCCATACTGAAATATTCCACTCAAAAATCTATCAAAGTCAAGTTAGAGATTATCGACTTCACTGTTGGGTGTGTTCTGATGCAGCAAAGGCCCAATGCTGCAGCCTGAGCTAACCCACATCCTCCTAATTCATTAGATAGTCATCAGCCCTCACCTGTTCTGGAGAACGGGCCGTCTGTATTGGGATGGGACTTTGCATACTCACCCCTCACCCTTGTTAACTCAGTAAAGATCCTGCCTCAACCATCTTGTACAGAGTGGGCTGAGCCTTTTCAGAGCAACTCACATCAATGTGGTGGTGTATTGCTTTTCTTTGTTGGTTTGTTTTAGTTTGCCGATGAGTTCTCTGTTGAGAAGAAAGGCGATGACACTGGTGCTTCTCGAATGGAATGCTACTCTTTATAGAGGTGTGGAAATTATGGCAATTCCTGCAGACACAAGAATATAAAATGAGGAAGACTTTAGAATTCTTATAGTCTAATAGAGTCAGGAGAATGAATGTTAGCAGAGAGCAAAGAGTGATAGCCATGGCAAAAAGCCATCTAAGTCAGTAGTTGTGGATGGAAGTGCAAGAACACAACCACTACCCCAAGGGCATAGATTGGGTGCAAAGGCAGATGGCAGGCAGGAACACTGCACATTCTTTGTTTCCAGGACATTGATGGATTTGGAATTGGTGTGTGACAGAGGGACTAGAGGATATCATGAAGAGTTTCTGAAAAGCAATGGCAGCCACAGACCCAGTGCAGTTTGAGGTTTAGACCTTGGCATTGTAACATGAACATGGAATCCAAATAGTGAGTGTCCCTGGGATGGTGGAGGGAAGAGAAAGAGTCTATTAAGTAAGGCTGCAAGCAAAAACCTTTAGGAAAGTCTTGGGAAGTCCACACCACATGAAAACATTCAATCTGAAACAGAAGACGTGTATTATGCACTGCAAGCTAGTGTAGAAGTCTTTTGCACTTTCTAGTTTAATTGTTGGTGCCATAATAGGGAGATACCCTAAGAGGGGTCCTACCATCTTGATCCCAAATGGATCAGAAGCTACTGTTTTTGTATATCCAATTCCACACAGCCATTCCTCTTCACTGGCTCAGTTAGCTAGCTCACCCTGGAAACAAACGTGGATCCTAAAAACATTGTAACTTCAGGAAAACTTGAAGATTCATGCCAGTGTGGTACAAAGTGTTACAGGGGAAAATAGGAGAAGTGCTTATCCTTAGAAGTAGTGGTTCAATATCTGTGGTATTATGCTATCATTCTCATATTATATACATCTTATAGATAAAGAAGTAAGTGAGTAGTTATAGGTACCGAGGAATGTGCTCCCTAACATGGACTCCATATGAAATAAAGAGCAAATTTTGTCCATCTAGACCACACTTTGTTGGTTTACTCAAGATGTTATACCAAAATACCATAAGCTGAGTGGCTGGTGAGAGCTGGTTCTTGGCTCATAGGACATTCTGTGATATCCTATGTTGTAGAAGGTGACACAGGATTTATCTTAGATCTTTTAGAGTGAGACTAACCTCATTCATGGTCTCACGTTCTAATTCTTTCCTAGTCATCCCACTGCCCACTAAATGCTGGATATTGGAATTACAATATATGAACTTCAGGAAAACACAAAGATTCACGAAGCCACAGTGCTTGTGTCCATTGTGCAAAGCTACCTACACCAAAATAATTGTGTGAAATTCAGAACTTCTTTCCTTTTTATATTTATATCTCCCAGGTATGTATTTGTGGGTATTGAAGAAACCAGTATGTAATGGTTTAACTCTGAATACCTTGATGATTTGGGGAATAATTAAACAAGGTGAAGCCTCATAAAGACAACCCTCCAGATGTTCAGTAAGGTTGTGAACAGGTAAACACTATGGCTACTGATCTTGTTCAGCACACAAAATTAATTTTTAACTAGCATTGATGTGTTTTATCGTTGGAAAGTTGTCATTCTTCCTAACTTAGCACTCTAAAGCAGTAGCTGTTAAAGTTGGGTCTGTCATTTCACCACCCAAATCAATTAAAGTTGTCTATTAGCATTACATGGAAGGAGGTTAAATTGATTTTAATAACAATGCTCATAACTGTCCAACTCTTAAAAAATGTCTTCATATAAGGAGAAAGAGGGACAAGGGACAAATAACACCAAGGTTGTTTGAGAAAGCTTCAAAGAAGAATATTATTTTGTATGTAGGTAAATTAAAAATGATACGTGTGTGTGTGTGTGTGTGTGTGTGTGTGTGTGTTTTAAAGGAGATTAAGCCACTTAGGCTGCCAATGCTCCTTAAAAAAACTAAAGACTTACAAAAACTTCAGTGCCAGGCTTAAGAAACCTCCTTTTCCAAGGTTGGTCAGAGTAGTTCAGGTGACATCTAAAACAATACAGATTATCAATGCAGGCTATGCTTGCCTTTCAGGGATTTAGAGTGGCTCCTATTGCTAAAGACATCACACACTTAGGACACAAGACACAGGTAATTCAAGGTGGATCTGACCTGAAAGTCTTTTTCCTATGGTCAAGCTTCTATGGCTCCAGAAAATAAATATCTGAGTTGTCAAGGGAAGGAAGCTGTTAAGCAGTCCTACCTAGCTGCAACACCTATGAACCACAGAAATGACCAACATGGCAAAGTATGCATAAAAGTGCAATGAATGACACTCACATGTTGGTAGCAGCCAGCAGCTGTCTAATTGGACATAAGGCCCACTCAACAGAAGGAAAATAGTATCTGGTACGGAAACCTAGTCTGCTTCCCAGGGCTAATGAGGTCATGGGCTTTATAAAAGAACCTACTTTTGTCATTTTGCTAGACCAGCGAAATTCCTTACTACATTCTAAATCTTATCTTTGTAGCCACAGATAAATGTAGCCACTTTCATCAAAAAGCCTCTCTTTACAGCAATTGGAGACTATCACAAAGTACACACACACACACGCACACACACACACACACACACACACACACACCTGGATATAAAACAGAGGTGAACAGATCGTGGGATTTCAGCCCCAATGGATATATCTGCATCTATGGCTCAGGGAACATCAACGAAGAGAGAAGGAATTTTAAGAACCAGAATACCAGGAAATCTGCTCTGAAACAGTCTCTCCTAGAAGTGGCTGCATAAACAAGACTGTAACAATGGTAATATCAATGGACACCTTAACACGGAAAGGGGAAATTTTCTCTGATCCCCATCAATAGACAAATAGCTACAGGCAACTAATGACTTCTGGGAGAAGAATTAACCTTTCCCAAAAATAATTTCCTTATTGATTGTCAAAAGTCTTGAAACCATATATATACACCACCAACAAAAATGGACTCAGTAGGTTGCTTTTATAAATATTTGTACATATATATACATATACATATATATGTATGTGATAATATTAATAAAAGGAAAAGAGGCTATCTATTTGAGAGTCTCAGGAGGGGGGAGGACATGAAAGGAGTTTAAGGAGGTGGAGGAAAGAATGGGGGAGTGATGTAATCCTATTTAAATTAAAAGCATATTCCAAATAAATATTCATCTTGTTCTCTTCTAAGCTTCTTTGAAATACATGTCTTTCTTTTGTGTGACTAAAACTACATTTTAAAAGATGTTTTGTTTCTTCATGTACTTCTTACAATAAGACATTAATTTTTGTAAAATAATTTATCCTGTAAATTTACTTGCTTGTTTTGCTGAGTGCACTGATAATATGTATTTAAAGATTAAACAAAGATATGGAAAGAGAGAGTACAGATGATAAAAGATAAAATTAAAATTTACAATAATTTCCATATTAATGATCAGATACAAAGATCATCTTACATAGATCAAAGAAGCAATGTTGCTTTGTAGGTGCATTTAAGAATCAAATGATCAGAAAACTAACATTGAAAGATGAAATCACAGTTGTCCACATGAACATGCCTGGCCTATGAGTACAACAATGAATCGTTGGCATCCTTTCTCAAAACCAGAGCCAATGATACGTTTTTTAATAAGGTTTCGTGTATGTATGTATGTATGTATGTATGTACGTGCATATGTATGTATTTGTAGGTTTCTACCTGAGTGAATGATCATATATGTATGCAGATGTACACATTCACGCATGCATAGATGTTAGACAGGGATGTCAGAGCCCTCATAGCTAGATTGTAGTGCTTGCAGAGTACCTGGCTTGTTACATGGACTGAACTCTGGTCCTTATAATTGATCACCAAGGTGCTCCTAACCTCCGAGCCATTTCTCCAGCCTACTTAGTATCTGTTTTTTGTTTGTTTGTTTGTTTTTAGAGAAAGTATTTTTAGAAGTTTTAGGTTCATAACAAATTGAGCAGAAGATTCAGGGATTCTCCATTCCTCCTTATCTTCACAACATACTCTCCCACTAGAAAAAATTTTTTGAAGCTGCAAATCCAATATTGATATGTCACTAGCCCCCAGAGTTTACCTTTGAGTTCATTCTTGGTGCGGTGCTTTCTGTGGGTGTGGGACACACACTGTATAATGGTGTGTGTCCATCACGGCAGTGCGGTAAAGAACAGCTTCACGACACTAAGTATCCTCTGGACCACTCTTTATCCTTCTGTGTCTCATTGAATATAGTATCACCCCAAACCAGATCAATTTTAATGGTGGAATGATTATCAAATCCTTCAAAGCCAACACCGTCTTTACTCAACAGTTTATAATCAACGAGGATGGGGTTAACCAACCTTCCTGATAAACTGCTGGCTAGTTAGTGGGAAGTGGGGTTCCATTTCTTAATTCAATTTCAAATTTAGGTAATATGTGGATCTCATAGTTCGTATTGTGATAGTGCCCAAGATTTTAATCAAAGAAAAAAAAAGCAGAGGTGGAGGAGAAAGAGATGGAAGGAAAAAAATATTCAGTATAGTGGGGGGGGGGGTATGATAGAATGCACTAAAATATAAAAACTGTCAACAAAAAAGGTAGCACCACATTGGACTTCTTCCCATGATGGCTGCTTCCGAATTTCCTGTATTTTGTCCTCGGAAAACCACATGTGCTCACATAGAAGTATTCAGATTTACACAAATCTAAGAGAATATTGCATATTCTGAAGAGTGTGCAGTGCCCCCGCCACCCCCACCCCGCCAGCAGCTTGTTCCAGGATAGTAAACATGAATTACAACCTTCACATTCACTGCTGCTCAGGGACTGTCACCTCACAATATACATCAAATCCACAGTCACGTGGACCCCCTCCCCCGCTGTTTAGTGACTATCTCATCATCATTTTAACCCTGAAAGAAAGAAATATCTTCCACACATTGTAATTGTGAGTTTGGCGTGATTTTGTTTGATCACATGATCATGGAGAACAACCCCTGTGGAAGGAATAATACTAAATACCAGGTCTACTTTGCAGAACTGTTTAGCAAAGAAGGTATTCATGGGGCCAGCAATTGATGTGTTATCCCTGCCTCTAATTGTTTGGATCATATGGACCCCGACGCCTCCAACTCTTCTCAGATTCACCTGCCCTTCCATACCCCCAAAATTCTGTGTTCTTTTAAAACCCATTAAGACAAATTTGTGCTGCCCTGATATTCTTGGCTATATAGTATTTAACTAGAGCTTGGTCAACTTACTAGGAAGTACACTTTTTAAATGTATGTATGTAGGTATGTATGTATGTTGTTGTGCTCTGTCGGCATGTATTTTTGCATGCCAGAAGAGGGCATCAGATCTCGTTATAGATGGTTGGAAGCCACCATGAATTTGCTGGGAATTGAACTCTGGACCTCTGGAAGAGCAGCCAGGGCTCATAACAGCTGAACCATCTGTCCAGCCCCAGGAACTACAATTTTAAAAAAATAAATTTTATGTGTATGGATATTTTTGCCTCAATGTGTGTCTTTATACCACTTGTGTGCCTGGTGTCTACAAAAGGAAAAAAAAAAACAAAATCAAAATCAAAATGTTGGCTTCCCTGGAGTTGAAGTTGAAGATGATTATAACATGGTTGCTAGAAGTCAAATGAAGAGCCTATGGGAGAGCAGCCAGTGCTCTTACACTACCCCGGGGATTATATTCTTAAATAAAACTGACTCTTCGTCTCCCAACAGCTAACAACTGTGAACAGCTTCTCTGCCATGGGTGAGGCTTCGTGCCCTACTCTCCTATCCATGCTGGGGTTGGTCTGGCTTGGGCTTGCATAGGACTTGTACATACTCTCTCTCCTACTTTCCATGTGTGCATTGTCTATGCTGCGTCTACCAACTCTGGCTCTTTCTTCCACTCCTCTTTCACAAGGATGAAAAGAGTGGACATGTTATATCTGGATCCACAGTCATATGGGCCCTGCTTGTGAAACAGGACTTAAAATCTAATCAGAAAGTGGTTGGTTACATCCATGATGTCTATGTCACTTTCTCACCAATGTCTTGCCGGGCCAGTGAGCATTGTAGCTCTCAGAGTTTACAGCTGGGTATGATCGATGATTACTTTTCTTTTCCAGGAGTGTACATAGCATCTTACAGAACTATGAAAGCTCGCAGTAGAGATGAAGCTCCCGGGACAGTGCCAGCTTGATTTTCTACATCTTACCTTCAGGCTCTGGAGGGTCATGAAAAGCATAGTCTATAATATTTGTGGTTCTATGAAATCTCATCGACTAAAAAAATCCAGAAGAAGTAACCTATTCCTGGCACTGAGATTTTTATTCGTTATCCTGTACTGCTTAGAAGGGGCATTGTTGCATTATAGGCGAACACCATTCTCTGTCTCTGTCTTATCTCCCACTGTCCATCAGTATGCTTCCGTATGGTTTATTTTAAAGATCCGCAATGTTAACCCTCCTCTATCCCCTCCTATTCCCTGTTACACCCCTTCTCACTCCAATTTAACCCTTTCTGTTCCATTATTCCATTTTAATCTTTATACAAATGTATTCTAACTTCCTTCCCTTCAACCCCAACCCCCACACTACTAATTTTCTGAATTCTTTGGGTATTCCAAGTGAAATTTGTATCTGAAGATTCAGGCTAACACCTACATATAAGAGAGAAAACATGGGACATTTGTCATTCTGGGTATGATTTACTTCACTAGGAATGTTAGTTTCTAGCTCAATCCATTTACTGGCAAATTCCATGATTTCATTTTTCTTAATAGCTGAATAATATTCCACTGTGTGAATAAACTACATTTTCAATAGATGGACATCTAGGCTGTTTCTGTTTCTTGGGACTGTGAGTAGAGGAGCAATTCACGAGGATGAGCAGGCAGGGTAGGGAGTCGTTTGGGTCTCTGCCAGAGTGGAGTAACTGGATCGTGTGGTTGATCCATTATCAGTTTTGTGAGGAATTGCCACATTGATTTTCACAGTGGCTGTGCCAGTTTACATTCTGACCACCAGGGAAGTGTTCTTTCCCACAACCCATGCCAGTATTTATCATCATTTCTCTTTATCATGGCTAAGTTCTGACTAGGTTCATATGGAATCTTACAGTAGTTTTAATTTCTATTTCCCTGGTGCCAAAAAGTGCTGAATATTGTAAAAACATTTCTTAGTCACTTGCATTTTGTCTTTTGAGAATGCTGTTTAGTTCCATGCTCCGTTTTTAACATGGAGTTGTTATTTTTCCCTCGGTGTTTAATTTTTTTTAACTTCTTTGTGTATTGTAGATTCTAACTTTCTGTCAGATGTATAGTTGATAAAGATTTTCCCATTGTATCAGCTGTGTCTTCATTAGACTGGTGGTGTTCATTGCTGTACAGAAGCTTTTTAGCCTCATGAGGTGCTATCCATTGTTGATCTTAATGACTATGCTATTAAAGATGGGCTCAGAAAGTCCTTTCTAGTACCAGTGAGTTCAAGCCTATTCCCTACTTTCTCCTCTATCTAATTTAGGGTATCAGGCCTTGTTGAGGTTCGGGATTCATTTAGAGTCAAGTCTTGTACAGGGTGAGAGATAACGGTCAAGTTTCATTCTTCTACACGCAGCCATGCAGTTGGACCGGCACCATTTGTTGAAGATAGTGTCTTTTTTTCGGTGTATATTGTTGCTTTATTTGTCAAAAATCAGATGTCTATAGGAGTGTAAGTTTGTACGTGAGTTCTCAGTTTTATCACATTGATAACTGGGGGTCTGTTTTATACCCGCACCATGCTGTTTGATGACTATAGTTGGATAGGCTCACTTAGGATTTGGGCTGGCGATCCCTCTAGCAGTCAGTGTGTGGTTGTTATTTAGGATTGTTTTAGTCATACTGGGTCTTTTATATTCCCATTTGAAATTGAAGATTATTTATTCCAATTTCTATGAATCGTGTTGGAATTTTAATGGGGGTTGCACTGAATCTATGGATTGCTTCCGTGTAGCAGCCATTTTCACTGTATTAATCCTGGCAATCCATGAGCCTGGGTGTTCTTTCCATCTTTTGTTATCTTCTTCAATTTCTGTTTTCAGTGTCTAAAAGGCTTTATTGCCCATTGTTTTATTTCCTTTGTTGGATCCACTCCAATGTTTGTTTAAGGCTATTGTAAATGGCATAGTCCTTGCTTTCTGTTTAAATCTAAGTTTGGTGTCATTACCTCAGAAGTGGACATGGGGCACTAGACCACTGTTTGCTCCTCTTATGGCTACATTGACTAATTGTTCTTCTTCTGCATTTGGCTATGCTTGTCTTTAACTGGCTTAGAGGCAGAGCCTTGTATATTGAGGCTCCAGAAGCCCAGGCTCTTACTCTAGAAATACTAACACAGTCGGGCAATCTCTTTGCTTGACTTATGCATTTAGTATAAGTCTAACTATCTCCATTGCTCTGTCTCTCTGTCTCTCTGACTCTCTGTCTGTCTCTCTCTCTCCTTGCTCTGACTTCCAATGCTTTCTTCATTCTGGCAATTCTCACATGGTGCCTCTGGAAATTATATATTCCTGGGTTGGTCCTGAGGAAATAAGTCTTTCCACCTGAATGGGCAGGCACTATAAAAGAAAGAATGCTCTGGAACAGTGCAATTTAATAAAGGAAAAAGAAAGGGAGATGGGCTGTCAGCCTGTGACAATACTGATAGCTCATATTCTGTACAGATGGTATGTGTGGGAGGGGGTAAAGCAGGATCAGAACCCACAAGGGACTCCTGGATTTGCTTAAGTTAACAAGTTACAGGGTATAAGTCATAGTTTGACTATATTTCAGATTACAGGAAAATTTATGTTTATAACATTTTACACAAAATTGAAGACATGTGGCAAACCCTGGTGTAAACACACACACACACACACACACACACACACACACACACACACATTAAAATATAATTAGCTCCTCTCTAGTTTAAGAAGCATCTCATGAGGTAATTCTCAGTTTTGCTTTTTGCTCTATGTTTAGCTCACAGAGAGGATATCAGAACTTCTAAAAGACACTTTAAATTCTCCATTTGTCTGGTGTCACTATCAGTTAATGAACTAATAAATTTGAATACCCAGGTCTAACATGGGCAGATAAGTGAATAGTTCCATCCAAAAACACAACCTTCATATAGAATATCACAGACTTCAGATATTTCCCTTGATCTTATAACATTTTAACATCACACTTATTATGTAAAGTCAATAGAGAGAAAACTATTCCCCAAAAGTAATTTTCCTTTTAAAAATTCCTAGTAGATATTTTAATAAACCAATAATTTTCTTTATATGATCCCATGCATATATATATATATATATATATATATATATATATATATATATATATATATATATACATACATACATAGTAGCAACAATCAAATAATTTTTATTTGAGGGAAGTGAAGGCTCTTGAATGACAGGACAGACATAAAATATTTAACAGCTCCATGATGAAAACTCTAAGGAGTGGCTTCCCTATGGTTCATTCTGAACATACCAAACTGTGTTACTCCTTGTGGATTTCTTTTTCTCCTACTCCTCAGTGATATTTTATGATGCTGAATTAGTGCCTTCGTTGGAGAAAATTCAGCATTTAATATGCCTGTGATGGCTGAAAAACAATAGGACTTAACAAAAATACAGGAAGAAAGAGCTCATCTATAAGAATAGACATAGAGCTGAATGCTTTTGAAGCCAGGAAAAAAAAACATTCTAAAAGCATACATGTAAATAGCAGTATCAACAAAATAGTCAAAGGAGCAGAGGGGCCAACAGCCCCCCACCAAGATGTTCTCGAGTAATAAGGCCATCAAAAAAGAAAATCCATTTGCTGGTGAGTTTATGTCAACTTGATACAAGCTAAAATCAATGCAGAAGAGGGAACCTCAATTGAGAAAATGCCTACTTAAGATTGGTCTGTGGGCCAGCCTGTAGGACATTTCATTCATTTGTAATTGATAGGAGAGGGCCTACCCTACTGTGGGTGGTGACTCCGCTGGGCTTGTGGTCTTGGGTTATATAAAAAAAGCAGGCTGGGCCAGCCATGAGGAGCAAGCCAGTAAGCAGCATCCCTCCATGGCCACTGCATCAGTTCCTACCCCCAGGTTCCTGCCCTGTCTGAGTTCCTGTCCTGGCTTCCTTCAATTATGGACTATGATGTGGAAGTGTAAGCCAAATAAACCCTTTCCTCCCCAACTTACTTTTGGTAATGGTGTTTGATCACAGCAATAGAAACCCTAACTAAGACAATTGGGTTATAAACAAAAATATAAATAAATATTCATGAAAACATAGTGATCTTGATAAATTATTAAATAAACCCAGTCCAAGATGTCCCTCAAGCAGAAAATGATCAAATAATTTATGCTGACACTTTGTCCTTACGGAAGTGAAGCACGGCATGAAGGTAGCTCCCAGTGTCTCGGCTACGGGCCTTGCATAGTAATGGCGTTTCAGAACAGTGCAAAATAAGAAAGGGACATGAATGAATAACTTCACAGTGATGAAAAGTGACAGACCCATCTCAGCCAGCTTCCTAGGAACAGCAGTGGTGCTGAGTCACGTGATATCCTTTACCCTAGAAAAGGTATGCTGACAAGGTCGGTTAACCACTACAGTCCTCACCCCAAAAATTTATAATCTCCATCTAACCCTTGAGGTGAGTGTCAGCCAAACCTAAGCTGAACAATGTTTTACAAATGACCGAATTGGCACTGCACAAAAATGTCAAGGTCGTACGGAACATGGAAGTACTGCAAAGGCGCCCCAGCTGTCAAAGCATGATGAATGATCCTGGGACAGAAGATGACCTTACATAAAAACTAAAAAGAAAAAAAGGGGAGGGGTTAAAAATTAGTGCAATTGTGTGTACTAACTTTAGTTGGGAATATTCTATTCCTCTTTAGTAATAAAAGCTCATCATAATAATTTTAGTTGATACTTCTGTTGATCTCTGCCTGTGCCATGCTAAGTTACTCCATAGTGTGTAATACGGGGATTTTCAGAATGTGCCTTGACTTTAGAGACTCTGTTTTACAAACAACATTTGGCTTCACTTTGAGGATGGAGGATGCATCTTCACCTTGCTAGACAGGTACACGCCAACATCTGCCTACCTGTGCAGCATAGACTGATAAATGGCTTGTTTCTGGGAGCAGAAACGGGACTCTAGATTTATTAGAGTAAATTGGGACCTTAGAAGCAAGTGAGCATATTGTATCAAGGAAACTAGATCCAGGATCTTATGAACATGCCAGACCAAGGAGAAGACGCAGCTCCCTCCCCTAGGCCACATACAGTGGGTGACACCGAGTACCATGATGGTGACTACCCCCCACCAGTCATCCAACTGGCCAGTGTAAGCATCAAGTACTGACAGGCAGAGAACTCTCAGCTGTCACAGGGGCTTCAGCGTAGGTTGGTCCCTGTTGTCCCTGTGGCCTGTTGGAATTGCTGTTTGCACATGTAGACCTGCTATGCATGTGCTTAACCATTTATTCTTCTGGACCCCATCCTGCCCTGTAGCCTCTGTAGCTGGACTCAACTTTACAGCTCACTTCTCACTCTACAGCCCAACACTGTACAATATGAACAGTCATAGATTTCTCCAGCTTCTTCTGCAGCTCAAGTAGGTTCCTAATCTTATCAACACAGACTATTTGCATTTCCATTCTTGCCCCTGCTTCTCAACTGATGAGAACCAGGGAAGTGACTACCAGGCATAGAAACTGATCAGTTCACGTAGAGCAAAGTAGGAGAGAGGGCTTGACCCATGCCTTTGGGACCTGGGCAAGAAGGATTAACAGTGATGTTGGGTCTGGTGAGATGTCTTACAAGGAAAGGTTCTTGCCACCAGGCCTGATAAGCTGGGTTCAGTCCGTAGGTGGAAGAAGAAAACCAACTCCAGCACATTGTCTTCTGACCCACACATATACTGCGTCAATGCTACGTCATTTCCTGTGTATAAGCCAGGGCTTCTATAGAGAACAGCTTTTCTGAGATCTGAAAGTTTTCTGTACTGAAAGTTTAGTATTGGGATAATGCTGTGAATTGATGTGGTACCCTCCTGTCTTGATGATTCTTTGGTGTTCTCAAGCTGTCAAATGTTGTCTGTCTGTCAAAATGGTCTGCTTAAAGAGCATGCATGCTCACTCTGAATATCCCAGCTGCACTTCCCATATTTGGCCCAGAATTTCTACTCTGGTATCAAAAGGAAGTATCACAGTGATAGCTGGCAGGGAAGGCTGAATGAAGACTTTCCCTGTGGCAGTTGTTTCCACGGGAATGGGAATGGGGTAAGTCAAGGTCATTCATGAGGGTGTGTGTTCCAAATCTCAGGAAATGTCACTAAAAAGGAGCCCCCACAGTGTAAAATGGAAGAACTGAGGTCTGCTATAGTGTAGATGGGCGTTGTTTACAAGTGAGAAACTTCTAGAAAAATCAATCCTGGTTGAAAATGTTACAGTGGAACATGGTTTACTTAGAGAGAGCAGTGCCATTCAGTGTGTTTGTATTGAAAGCATGAAGAGAAATTTGTACTAAGCATTGGGAGCATCCCTGGATAATGAGTCATTGTATGCTCAGGGAGAAGCTATTTCTCTAGTGGTTTGCCACATGCAATAGGATGAGGATCTTGACAACAGTTGGTGAAAATGAAATTGGTAGGGCTGACGGTATAAGTCTTTAGAGGGATCCTGCATCTCAAGCTGTCTCAAAGACAGTGGAGGAGAAAGGGAACTCTGTGGTGGATATCCAGTATAATCCACACAACTCTCTAAAGTTGCTAATGGTCTATGGAGAAAGAAAATAGTTTATGAATAACTGAAAAGGCAGCAAATTGGGAAGGAAAATTCAAGGATATGAGTAAAATAGAGCTCATGAAGGTATGAAATTCATGCTGTGGAGAACTTCTTAAGAGAGTAGATGCTGGCATGATTTTATGTTTACTTTACTAATTGTTATGCCTTATAAATCTTTATAATTTATTTTAATTGATAACAATTATATGTCTACGAGGCATAATTTGATAGTTGTTTTTACAATATGAGATTTAAAAGTTGGCTAGTTAAGAAATCTACCACTTGATGTATTTATCATTTGCAAATCCAGGTGCTTTTGATTCATTCCCATACACATTAATGTATGATCTTGATCTCGAATCACAGTTCTGGGAATGTATATAAAATATTAAAAGCCATCTTCAGAATACAGAGCTGTGAATTCTTAATTCATTAATAATTCAGGTCATGAGGGAACTTGTACAAGTTTAAGTAAATGGCCTGACAGGGGTCTCAGTGAGTACAGAAGCATGCCCTGCACTACAGCTTGCTTCATGCCTAGAAACAAAACATCTCTGGGGCTCTCTTGCAAACCTCACACCACAGAGATCTCTGAGTACATGGGTGTATTTTGTGTGTACAAGTAGTGTATGTCTACAAATGAACTGAGGAAGTAGGGGAAAGAGAAGGAAAAAGGAAAAGGAAAACGAGGGAGGAGCAGATGAGGGATGGAGGGAAGGAGTGGGAAGGAAAGAGAAGAAAAGGGAGAGAGAGGGAGAGGGAGAGGGAGAGGGAGAGGGTGAGGGAGAGGGAGAGGGAGACTTACTTACTAAGGTACAGTACATGCTAAAATCACCCTAATATACTTCTTCTGGAAAACAGTATAGAGTGCAGATGTTCTTCAAAAAGTAAAAATAAGTCTATGTGATTAGTTTCACATCTTGGTATATAGCCAAAGGACACAAAATCAGCATACTTAAAACAAAAAGCGTTATACAATCTTATTTGTTGCAACAATATTTACAATAAGGAAGGTAGGAAACTAGTCTAAGTGTCCATCAAAGGACAGATGGATAAAGCAAACCTGGCAGGTATCCACAATAGAATATTAAGCTATCAGGAATAATAAAATCTTGTCATTTGCAGCACCGTGGATGGAACTACAGGATATTATATTAAGTGAAATAAAGCAGACACAGAAAGACAAGGGCTGTATGTTCACTCTCACATGTGGGAGGTAGAAAAATTTGACCTGACTCTATAGCAGTGGATATTAGAGGTTGAAATAAAACAGGGAATGTGGATACATAAAGTTTGTATCTGGTTATTGTACATTTTATGCATGTGTTAAAATATATGTGAACCCAATTAAATGCACAATTATTACCAAAGTAAAAACTAAAATGAACCTTCTGTGCCGTAGTTATTGTTATATTGCTGTGAAGAGATACCATGACATACAATTTATAGAAGGAAGCATTTAATTGGGGGCTTGCTTCCAGTTTCAGAATGTTAGTCTATGAACCTCATTGTGGGGAACATGGTGGCAGGCAGGCAGGCAGGCAGGCAGGCAGTAAGCTGGGGCAGTAGCTGAGAGTTTATATATGAACTGCAAGTTAAAGGCAGAGATACACTGGTCTTAGAATGTGCTTTGAAACCCCAGAGCCCAACCCTAGTGACACACCTCCTCCAACAAGGCTACACCTTCTCATCTTTCCCAAATAGTTGTACTAACTGGAGATTAAGCATTCAAATATATGAGCCTTTGAGTCCATTCTCATTCAAACCACCACACTTACTATATGTCTCTCTACAGCTATAGGATGTCTTCCTGGCCTCCTCTCTGTAGAACTCTGAATACATAAAGCAGTATTAATTGACTACCTGTGAGAATTTCTTTGAATATTCATCAGCATGTTGCCATAACAGAAGTAGCAATAATTCATTACTCTACAGTCTGGAACTTGAAAACTCCAGGGGAATTAAATAGCTTATCTGTTTCTTTATATGCTGTGCAAAAATAGTAGAGAAAACAATGTATAAAAATGTTATTAGTTACTCTCCAGGTGAGATACATTAAACAGTTAAGGCAGATTTACTTTTTAATATTTTAGTTAGCATGCAGAATGGCTCTGATTGTGACATTTATACATAAGACACAAGTTACACATACAATGTAACAAATAATATATCATTGTGTTTTCTTCATATGCACAGCCTATACCTTCCTTGCTCACCACTCTCCTGCTGATCAAATGCCCAAGGGGTCTACAATTCAATAGAACTTAAGTTAATTGTTAAAGTGAAACCTCTATTCATTGTAAGGATTCTCTAATATGTACCAAGGAATTCTGAAGTTCAATTTGGTAGTTTCAAGCCTTAGATTATTTTAGGCGTCAGCCTTTTCTAGTGTGTCATGACTGTGACTGCTCATTCCACTCCGTGTTAGGTGTAGCTTTCCAGAAGTTGGTGGGATTGCAGCATCGAGGGAGCTCCTTGATCTGAAAAAGCCATGAGGCAGTGGGATTCTTAGAGTCCCCAAATGTGGCTCATGCTTCTGTGGATCTGTCAACTCAGGTTTAACAAGTTTCTGTTGTTGGGTTTTAACAAACTCAGGAATTTAGATTATTTTTCTACTCATCTGACGAATACAGGTGTCTGTCTTGAAGAACCTCAAGGTAAGATTCATGTCAAAGGACAATACATTTTGGCTGTTAGGGGTGGAAGCTCTGAATTATAAAGTGTTGGAAACAAATAACCTGAACAAGTTATGCTTTCATAATGGCCGAGGCAGGTTAGAATTCGTCCACAATTTCCATTCCAAGCTAGATCTCTGAGATTGAGTCTGGGGTACCCTTGTGACTGCTATGAAGTAAACATCAACTCCTCCCACTCGTACATACCAAAACATACCTGCACACCCATGTGTTCAATCCCTGCCCATTAATGTGACAGTATTTAGAAGTGGACTTCTTAAAGAAGTTTGGATGGTGCCTGAAATAGATTAGTGCCTCCCTAAGACAGAAGCACCAAAGTTTGCTCTCTCCACTCTTGGGACACAATAAGAAGGTGACTACTTACAATAGACATGATCTACTGGCATCTTGACCTTGGACTTGGCAGTGACATCCAACACTATGAGAAATAACAAATTCTGTTTCAAGCTACCTAATCTGGAATTTTGATGCAACTCCCCCGGTAAAACACTGTCTTTCTACCTGCCATCCCAAGAGTTGTCTGTCTTTTGTAGGGTGAATTTAGAAGTGAGGAAGTGAGCTGAGGCTATGAATATTGTCCTCCTACTCTGTATATTTGAGACAGATGTCTTTAGCATTTGAAAAGAAAGGTTACATACACATATGCACATACACATGCATATGCATACTTACATGTATATACATGAACACACACAGACACACACACAGGAGTGAAGAACAGCCTAGGCTTTGGCCAGCCAAGGAGGGACCACATGTCTGGTCTCCCCACACCCCACTGCTTCTAGGATTTTGTTGAAGAGCGTGTTTTTGAACCTCTGGATAAAGTAGCTGGGGACCCCCTAATCAGAGGTGACCCACAGCTAAGCATGGTGGTCAGTTTCTATGGGCCAGGACTGTGACTGGTTATAAGTTCTCTGAAAGCTAAACATGACTCTTTGACCCAGGCCTAGCCTGTGCTTTGTCACCCAGTGACCCTGTAGTACCCTCTCCTGACACTGATTAAAATATCCCTACTGGGCAACAGAAAAATACTTGCAAGACCAGGCCCATCCTTGCAGAGTACGAGTGTGAAGATGTGTGGGAGAGGAGAGGTCACAGACAGACAATGACACAACTAGTTTCCTCATATGGCATGTGGACTGTTTTATGGCTCAGACACGTGGATTTTGTGCCTCTGCCTTCCAATATGTTTAAACCTAATAGGAGGTGGTGTATCCTAGCACTAACATAGTGAGGACTGGCTCACCGGAGAGTCTCTGGAGGTATTTTAAGAAGGGTATCAGGGCTCAGTTCGTGTGCCAGAGTGAATGGAATTGTCCATCATAGTTCACTTGCCTGGCAACACCTGAGTGTCAGCTGCAGCAGAAGAAACTACCATCATATTTTGTATAAAGCGAATAATCATCCATTGAAGTACAGATCAGCAAACAATAGCAGTAACATGGAACATCGACCATCTGCATGGGAAGTTAGCAACAGTCACAGGGAATACAGTTGTTGCACTGGGGAACTCATTACTGCAGAGTAAACCTTCTCTGCCTCCTTGTCCTTCTTCCTGTCAGAAAGCTTATATTGATATGAATAATGTCTTACGAATTAGTTTTATGAATTCAAAATTATACTCTCTATTTTCATAAAGCCAGATGATCTTCAGACTGATTGACTACATGTCAAGTCTGTGTCATGGTGGGACTGCTGGTCACATCCCCGGCAATGCCAGACCATTTTCTCTGTAAGGATGCCAGTCCCACTAAGAGGAGAGAACTGAGAACCAGCTTTAACTTTACCTGTCAGGATCAAGGCCACAGTGAATTGGATAAGCTCACCCTAAAACAGCAATTTCTGTATCCAAATAAGAGCCCAAATTCCATGCCTCTGAAGAGGCACTGAAGGGCATGGGGAGTTGCTGTAATCTATGCGTTGTTCATTGGGTTTGAGCATTCCTCTCCACAAAGCCTGCCTCTTGAACCAGTGCTTTGAATCTCATTGTGTGAAATAAACAAATGACCAAGGTGTGAGTGAGGGAAGGCTTGGGGCTCCGGGAAAGGGTGCTGGATTCAGTACTGTTGGCTCCAAGGTAGTCATTTATTTAGGCATTAAGTTTTTGTGTTACCAACTTTCTTGGAGAAATGAACAAAATATACATATTTTAAATTCCCTTTCCTTTTGATAGGATTATTGCTTAATGATAAACACAAATCAAGTGAAGTATATTGTTTAATGTAGGGAAATTGTGTCACATTGTTCTCTTTCCCAGAATGATCTTTGAAAGGACTATTTGTTCACACACCTGTCTCCCTGCCTAGCATATCCAGCATCTAAAGATGCTTGCTGGACCTGAATGCTTATCAGACCTCTCTCTGTTAGAGTCAACCACCACTCAGAAGCTCATTGGAGAAAGACCACTGGGCAGAGTCGACAGGCTAAGATATAGAATGAAACCAAATTCTTCTTTTTTTCCCTCTTCAGTATTACTCTACCCTCCAATTCCTGAACTGAAAGGATAGCTCTTGAATGAAAATTCTGTATTTCAGAAAGGACTATTTACATTTCCAATACAGTGTGGGCTTTCAGGGTCTTCATGAAAAATGGCCTGTGATAGTGTAGCCCCAGGGTGTCCCAAAGGATGGCTCTCCAGAGTGAGTTATTTGAAGAGTGGTGGTAGCTTCCAGCCTGTCTATGAGATACAGTCTATGATGTGCAGGGTTTTCAGATAAGGTGTAGGAGAATGAATTATGACTAGATCTCCAGGCGTCCATCAGGAAATAAGCTATCACTTTGCACAAAGTGAAGCAGTTGAGGGGAAAGTGTGTGTGTGTGATGGTGGTGGTGGGGGTGTATCACGTGACTCTGGGTACCATGACAGCCAAGCGACGTCTGGAATTAACCTTCATTTCCCAGAGTAAGGAGATTGAAATGGGCTCCCCACCTATGAGCTCAGCAAACCAGACTAAGGGGGATAAATAAAGCAATTCGCACTCCTGAGAACGTGGGACTCCCGCAGTCAGCAGAGCAGCCCTTAGAACCAGGATCTTTGAAGAGGCTCTTCTTCACAACACGCCTCTACACAATTTGCCACCTTCTTATTTGCAACCTGTGAAAGCCAGCAGCAATAGTCTCTGCCAACAGATGCTGTGAAGCAAAAATTAAGGAAATGATGTGAAGGTATCTGAAAACCAAACAGGGAACATGTGATTTGTGTATGTGTGAGTCGCATGAGCCTGGGGAATGACAGCTTTGAGATTCTAGAGGTTTTATCACCCACCAATTCTGAGATGTTGGCACTAACAGGACCTGGGTAGAGAAAGCTGAAGGTTGGCTGTGTTTGTGCTTTGGCTCTTTTCTTTCTTTATTTTTTCTGTTTTCTTTTTTTTTTTTAAATAGAATTTCTTTTAAAAAGCCAGATTATATTTGGGCATGTGGGAACACAAGTAGTAACTCTGGAGTGCCACGTAACAGAACCTCAGACACAGGAATGGGATTTGCCAGCTTCCTTTGATCACACTTCACACGAAACTGCCGATGTTTGCTAAAGGTTCCACAGCAGTTTCAGGTAAGCAGATACATTGCATTAAAACCCTTGTGGATATTTCCCTAGGTCTTCTGAAGTGTGGTATATGGTTCTGGGGTGCAGGCATCATCTCCGGTGCTAGAATTCTATCATACACTTTATGTTTTGATCTCACTGAGGAGGGTGTTGATTCATATTGCATAGGAAGAAAAATCTTTTCCTTTAATTGCATAGCATTCAATAAAACATATTTTCATAGAAGAAGACTTTAGATTGATAAGTTAGTCTTTTGAATATTGGGATCTTCTCCCCTTGCTACTTTAACTTTTAAAACACCCCTTTGCTCAAGTTTGGGGAATTTTGCACAGCACACGTCTATGATACACTTGGTCCCAAAATGTGGTGATATGACTCCGTAAAAGTAAGTTGTTTGGTTAATTGGGGAAGTTTATCATAATGAGTTGGGAGTTGTCGCCTTAGTTTCTCCGGTTAATTTTAGAATTTAAGAATGAAATTTACCTAGACAATCCAGGTGGTGGTGGCACAGGCCTTTAACCCCAGCACTCGGGAGGCAGAGGCAGGCGGATCTCTGTGAGTTCAAGGCCAGTCTGGTCTACAGAGTGAGTTCCAGGACAGCCAGAGTTACAACAGAGAAACGCTGTGTCAAAAAAAAAAAAAAAAAAAAAACCAAAGAAAGAAAGAAAAGAAATTTATCAGGACATAAGAAAATATCGATCTTTATACTTGTAATGCACAAAAAAGTGTTTTTAGTTTATTGTATCACATTTTTATTCTCAGTATTCATTGGCGTGAACAGAAGATAGAGAATGTACCACAGAAGAAAGCTGCCAGGAGGCTGTTAACATAATTGATATGCTGCTTAGTGGAAAGCCATTTTAGCATTATAATTAAACTATTCACAGGTGACAAAACTCCATGTGTTTCCTGAGTTTCTGTAAGTCTTGAGGACAGAGGAAAGTGTTGAGTTTTTCTTTATGACATACTTCATGGCATGTATCACACATAGCTTTGAAAGAAGGTGCTAGACTGTGGCTTTGCCCCCACCCCAAACAGGCGGCGTGCCCCTCCATGTGTGCTTACTGGCAATTACAAAAGACCTGGGTTCCTCAGCTTAGATTTCCCTTCCTTGATGGCTCTACAGCATCTCTGACAACACCACCTGGCCTTCCTCATGTCTGCTTGTGACAAGTGAACAATACATACTTGAGATGTTTAATATGAAACAGCTAAATGCACTGGAAACATAGAACAGAGATTTTTTCTTTTCTTTTCTGCTAGACACAACTAAGGAAATATCAATGCAAACAAACAAATTCTTATTTCAAGACAGGCCTTCAGGACTTGGACAGGTTTGCAGGGAGACAGACTTCACAGTGCTGGAACATTTTCATTGCCACTGCATTGACTAATTGTGAATTAAAATTAATCTTCATGTAGCCCCTCAAGTACAGCTGACATTGGACAGATGATCTGCAAAGACCCTCCTTATATTTTCTTACTCTGAAGATGAATTTTGAAAACTTTACTTTATGTGTAACAATGCAGCACATTAAATAACACTGTAATAGAATGATAGGATGTCGTTTTAAAGGCAAGAAAGGACGTGCGGATCGGGTTATAAACCTTGTATCTTGAGACCAAACCTAACAATTACTTTTTCTGAATGGGTTAATGTAGCAAATGCATTCAGTGGAATGTGTTTATTTCCTTAGTGCATTGTTGATTATCAGTTTCATTTACTTGGTGCTTCATTCTTATAGTTCTTTGTAAAGTCTAGATATTTGTCCTCTTTCTGTGGAATAACTCATAACGCCTTGCTCCCATTCTACAAAGCATTGGTTTGCTCTGCTGGTAGATGGGGTCCAGTTGAGAATCTGGGACATTCAAGTTGCTTTGCTCCAATCATTTCATGTGAAAACCAATGCTCACTAAAGTGCCACAGGGTCTCCCCAAAGCTCAGGAACACACTTGTCTTCCTCCCACACCACCTCTCCTAAAACATTCACAGGCAAGTTTGCCTTCTGAAAAAAAAAAAAGTAAGACATCCGTTGAGAGGGTAAAAATCAAGAAACCATATACCCTGTATTTTGGGTTTGCTTTTGGGGGAAACTACTGCTACAAATTTGGGTGATGGTTATACAATCCTAGGTAACCCTCAAAACTCAGGTATACCCCACAAAGGTGGATCACACTCCATATTAGCTGAAACAAAATAATGAAGCCGAATTATAATATGCCTTCCAGTTATAATAGTTTTTCAAGAAAAACCTAGAAATTCTTACCAGTGTGTTCACAAAGACTCTCCAAAGCTTGCTTTAGGACTAGCCTGATGGTGCAGAGGACCTTACTCACATTGATAAATCCATACCATATTCATGATGGGAAGAAAGAATTACAGTTAGTACATGGGTCTCTCAAGGATTGGGGTCATTTATTTGTTTGAAGTAACCACCTTTGGATGTTTGTGGATCTGCATAGCGTTTATTTGGTCTTGGACTAACACCGGGTATTTACCTTAATTTCCAAAACGTATTAAGTTAAGAAAGATATTGACATGAATACATCTTAGCACTTACCATTATTATCAAAATGCCTTGTGTATATTGGTAAGCTGGGTCCTCGTCTTAGCCTTGAATCTCAATGCCAGAATTATTTTCATCCTTTCATCTGGGACTTAAGCTAATTTATTCTGTGCATGGTCCTTAGCTCATAAGTTGAGATTCAAACTCAGGGCTGGGTGTCTTCAGAGCTCACCCTCTTGATAGCACAACTTGCCACTCAAATCTCGGCAATTGTGAGCTATGTTTAAAGTATCTGTTGCCCATTCTGACACCCTCTTCGAGATACAGTAAGAGCTCACACCTTTCCTAAGCTCATTCAAGAGAAAGGAAGCACTGTGTTCTATTACATAGTCAAAATTTAAACCCACTACTGTAGCTGCATATTTGAAGAAAAGACATGATCACACTCTGTAGTGCTCTGAATGTTCCTACGTGATGCAGGTGCTGAGGACCCAGTATGGGTCGCATTCTTTTTAGGGAGATGTACAGTGAGGACACCGGTAGGCTCTAGGGCTGTGACCAGCATAGGCTTAAGAAAGAAGCGTCAGTGAAGAGCTCAATTCTCAGTCTTCTCTACTTTTTTTTTCCTGGAGGAGAGATATAGGGGTGAGGTAGCAAGGGGTAGAAAATTAGGGTTCCATGGAGTTAGTTAAAGTTCACTTTTGCAGAGTACACTGGATAGGGCTCTCTCTCCTGTTTGTATCATTGAGTTTCTTGGGTGGCTCTCGTTAGAACAGGTGGGGTGAGTTGGCTATAAATCTTAGGTTGTGTCTCATCTGTAAGGAAATGTCTTCACAAAGTGGTTTAGTGTGTGGCTCTTTACTTGCCTGTGAGCAATCCTAGGTGATAATCTAATCCTGTGATGGCAAAGAGAAATTATTGACCTCAAAAATGTGATCTATGATGCTCTTAAGTCACCTTCATGATGTTGCTTTGGAGAGGTTTCAAAATCCCCCTTTCATCCTTTCTACAGATTCTTTCCTCACAAGTATCTTCTGCTTTCCCATAAACGGATTATCTTTGCAGCTAGTGCTTTCGAAAGAAATACAATTAACATTTTCCATTGCCTATCATTGCCACTCTTTTCAGTTATAACAATTTAGTTTGTTAAGCAATAGAAATGAACTATGTTCACTTATAAGAAATATGTAGGCATCCCAATCTCCTCAGCTGTCTAGGGTCATAACTCAGGGAGCAGGAGAGGAGTACACAGCAGTGTCTCTGAGCCTCAGTTCCCTCCTCCACACAGCTTACGCCTGTGGACCTTACTCAGACAGTCTGGAGAGAGCATTGCATCTGCGGATGAGGGGAATTTCCACTTGTTTAATTTGGAAACACCGCAGGCTGCAGTGGTCTGTACAGATCATTAAAATCAAAGAGCTGTGAAGCGTGCATTCTTCTCCCCAATTCATCACTGGCTTTCACTTCCATCATTCTCTGACAGGGAGCATCTGCTTTGGAGCCCTGGGTCCCCAGCTGCCCCAGAGCCTCCAGGCAGGAGGGCGTGAGTCTCTCTAGACAACCAAATGAGGCCTGGGAGTTGCTTCCTCAGCAGATTCTGCCTGAACTTCCATCAGCCTGGAAACTTAGAAATGGAAAGAAAAAGACAATGGCAGGTACTCTGAAGGAAGAAACAGGGAAAATGGGGAGGGGGAGGGGAAGGGAGGACAAGGAAAGGGTGGGAAGAGGGGTAAATGATACCAAGGGTGTTTGAAGAACCCAATGAGGATCATTATTTCATGTCTATCTAAAATTACATATGAAGTGTGTCCTTCAATGACACTTATCAGTGGTAATTCTTCCCCAAAGACCCATAGACTATTTAACAAAAACCGTGGCACGAAGCCTGTTGGTACTTTTGAGATGTTGGTCAGGAAGGCCCAAGAAACTCCCCAAACAATATAGGGTTTGGATATTGCCCTTAATTGCCACCCAGAAGTTAAGTCCCTATTGCTGAAGACATCATGAACTTCAGGCACAGGACCTCAGTGAACTGTATGGAACTGACCTCGAAGCCTCCTCCCTGAGAATTAGCTCTCCGAGCACCAGAGAGAACTGTATAAGCTGCCAAGGAAGAAAAACAATTAATATTTCTGCTAGCTATTACAGTGACACACCACAGTAATGACCAACACGGCACGATATCCCTAAATGTGCAAGAGTGGGACTCATATCTTTGCAATAACCAAAGCTGTCTAATTAAACTTAAGTCCCACTCAATAGAACAGAGTGCATGCCTGGTATTGTAAACCTAACCAATTATCTGTGGCTGGTGAGACTATGGAACCCAGAGGAATGAAACCAGTGTAATCTGTAACTGCATTCTAAATACTTATCCTCATGCCGCAGACAAGTGCGATTCTCACCCCTCAGCAAACCACCTTGTTTTTCAGCATATAGAGACCATTACAGAAAGCCAAAACTAGTCAAAACGCAGAAAGTAAATCACAGGTGGTGCCATCCTCAACTGATACATCTACAATGCAACCCCTATACCTAAGCCTCAGAGAACATCCATAGAAGAGGGAGTGAAAATATTGTTAGTCAGAGAACTGGAATTTTTGCTGTAACGTTGTGTCTTCTAAACTTGACAAGGAAGCTGTACCCTGGTATCTCCAAAATATGGCTACCCAAACAAGACTGGCAAAACGATCAGACCAGTTTCCATGCCAAGATGGATGAAAGAAGTCTCATAAGACCCAACTCTTTTAAATGAAGAACTGCAGGCAATTAATGGCTGCTCCCTAATTGATGAGCCCCCTAATTGGTTAATGATGCCAATTGGTCAGTCCTAAAAACATATAAATGTGAGCAGCACTAAAGGGACTCAGTGGGTTATATTTATTTATATATAAGAATAATATTTAAAGGTTAAAGGGCCATGAATTTGAAAGGGAGCTGCAGAGAACACAGGAAGAGTGAGAGAGAGGAGGGAAAGAGGGGACTTGGTGTAAATACAATATACACATATGAATTTTTTTTTTCAAGGAAAAAAGACAAAGTGCGAAATACCTTGTGCCATGTCTGCTTGCTGAATCTGTTGATACCCCCATTTTGCAGCCATTGAGCAGTGCATTAATGGGCTGTTAATTGGTTGTTGCGATGGATACTCAAATCAAGGATTTTTCATTATTATGGGACCCGTGATTATGGTGCTAAGTCACAAAAGTTTAATAACCAAAGGATTCTACTAAGTGTGACAAGTGCATCTCATGTGCTGAAAACCTGTTTGAAACATAGAAAATTTAGTCTGCAACCTGTCACTTGTCCTCACTGCAAATTTTCAAAAGGCAATAAGGAACTAGAGAGAAGCAAAGAGTGTTACCTAGAGAACTGCAGTAAGACTTTTTCCTGTGTAGAACTGAAATCATGGAGGGAACATAGATATCTTCATTGGTAAAATATTCTTCAATACTAAACCTAGGTGCAAATGAGGTAAAGAACAAACTGCCTGCCCTGCATCAGATGAGGGGAGCACGGGGCCAGCCTGTCCCCCAAGAGAGGACTCACATTCCTCTCTCTGAGATTGAAACACCTCTCGAAGCGTTGGGCCAGGCCTATGCTCATTCTTCAGAGGGCAAGACACTCATCTCCAACTGAGGATCACATAAGTTGAACGGAACTCACTAATGCTGGCACAGAAGGGCTCACAGAGGCTCTCGGAAGTGTTGGCGCACTTCTATTAATGACACCTGTGTGATGATTGCAAGCACTCCGAGGCAAGACCACAGGCTCCAGTGAATAAAGAAAGCCTGTATCAAAGGATCTTCTTGGGCATGAGATTTTAGCAAGCTATTCCATTCAGGAAGTGTAGGGAAAAGGGGAGTTTGCCCCATGAAGAGAGATGAACCTGGAAGTAATTCATTTTTACCACATTTCAGAAGGTGAGAGAAACTCTGAGTATAGGTCTGCATTTAACGTTCACTGCAGTCCGCATGATCAGGCTTTAACATCTTCTCTTAACCATGCAGAGAAAATGGAAGTCTTCTGAAACCAAGTCATGCTCCATGTTGCTGAGCTAAAAGCACACAGCAGACAAGGGTCAGATTCAGACACTCCTGGCCCCAGAGTTTAGCTAACTACTGCTAATTAACACCTGTATCTTCCTCTGGCAAACCTTGCCCAAGGCCACACCTCTCTTCCGTCCTAACCTGCTCTATTAGCAGTGGACTTTCTCCACCTGTCCAACCTCTAGCTTTTAATTGACATTTAACACAGAGGATAATCATTTTATTAAGAAAATAAATCAGTTTCTATGGAAGGACAAAGGCTATATTTACAAAGTACTTAGATAATCAGCCCAAGGTTGGAACCGTAGTTTGGATGTTAGGCAGCTATATATTTAATTTGATCTCATTAGCATCCAGTGTTTTCCACTGGACTGTTAAGGAGAAAGAACAAAGCACCTTAGCAGTAGTTCTAAACCTGTAGATTGCAACCTCTTTGGGGCTATTGAACAACCCTTTCACAGGGTTCACCTAAGACCACTTGCATGTCAGATATTTACATTACGATTCACAACAGCAGCAAAATTACAGTTATAATGTCACAGTGAAAATAATTTTATGGTTGGGGGGTCACCACAACATGAGGAACTGTATTGAAGGGTCTCAGCATTAGGAAAGTTGAGAACCACTGTCTTAGAGGAACCAGATAGTTGGTACTAAATCCCTTAAAATCAGCTAAGACCTAATATCCTTACCTGTCACTTAAATTTCTGTTTGAGCGGCACTCTGCACAGAAAGTTATCTCTGTCCCTCACCTACTTTCCCGATGTCTGTCTGTCCTCTCTCCACCACTGTTGGAACATCACTGTTGGAATTCTCAGTACAATTGCAACCATGGATTTGCTGTTACTTTGTTGGCTTGCTCTGTTCAACAACTAGGTGTTCAAGTGGTACATTATAGGGTTATTTGTGAGAAGCAAGGTTGAAGAAAGCATTTGAGACCATCTGCTCTGAGACAAGAAGGAAAACAGGACCTAAGGCTACTCTCTCTGTTTGTTATGACATGGAATCTCATAGGGAGAGGCTTCAGCAGTTTCACCGAGGGAGACTCAGGAGAGTGGAGCATTTGAGTTCTTATATGACTGCTGAGAGATGCAGCACTGAGCATATCTTGGGATATTTTGCTGGAAGAAATGCACACTGCATTTCTTTAAGACAGGATGGAGTTTGGCATGATTTAAGATGGACAGGAACCAACTCAACCAGAAGATGATAAGTAGGAGAGTGGAATCAGATCCCCAGAAGGAAGACAGAAACAAAATTCACTTGGGCCACTGTCTCAGTTAGGGTTTCTATTGCTGTGAAGAGACTCCATGACCACTACAACTTGGAAAACATTTAATCGGGGCTGGCTTAGAGGTTCAGAGATTTAATCCATTATCCTCATGGTGGGAAGCATGGCAGGGCACAGACAGGCATACTGCTGAAGAAGAAGTAAGGAGTTCTACATCTGGATGAGCAGGCAGCAGGAAGGGAGAGTAATCCAGTGGGCCTGACTTGAGCATTCAAAACCTCAAAGGCCACATCCAGTGATATACTTCCTCCAACAAAGCTACATCACTCCTTATGAGCCCTGGAGGCCATTTTCACTCAATCCACCACAGCCACTTTAGATATGAGGAAGCTTGGCATCCTTGCAGCCTACACTTGTTCGTTAAATCAACATCTGGGCTGTCCTTGATTAAATTTCCACTCACTCCTTGCCTCTTTAATTCAGTCACGATGAAGTCTAGTTGACACACTTCCAGATTCTTGCAAACTCCCTACCTTCCACACCTCCATCAGAGAGTCCATTTTGTCTCCCGAATGTACTTTTTCATGTTTTCTTGGAGAACTTATGGTCTTTTAAAAGTGCGAACCTGATTCTAACATGTCACCGTTTAAAATCCTCCAATGGATGCCCATCAGATTAGAATAAATGATAAAGATTGGCTTCACGTGTGTGTGTGTGTGGTCTTGACCTGCTGCTTCCACTCACCAACCACATCTGCCTCCCTGCGAATCTGTAAGTTGCCATGTGAGTCCCATCTTATACTTCTTAAGCTTGAGCCTCACCTTAAATCCTTGGGGACCACTAGTTTCCCAAGTTATCTACACAGAGACGACCCTTCCTTCTACTCAAATTTCAATGTCAATGTCACCCTTCTAGGGAAGTTTGCACTGTCCACATGATTTCAATTATCTCTCTCTTTCTCACGGATGTTGAAATTCTCTGTCTCTGTCATGACGAGAATTCGATGTCTGGGATATGCTTTTAGCCTGCTGTCCTATAAATAACCTCCCCACGAATAGTATCAGGGCACATGAAAAAGGGCCCTGTTCCCTTTGTTCAAGTTGGATCATACCAGACATGAGGGGAGACACCGGATTCATCTGAACACTTGATGATTTCCTGCTACCTCACAGTTGTCTTGAAGAGCTCCAGTGACACTCAGTCGCCATCCAAGTGCCTCCTTCCTCTCTGTCATCTGAACAGGCACTACTAAGTAATTTCTCCAGTTTCTGAACCAAACACCACTGTGACACCAGTCTGCTAAATGCTGTTCTTCCCAATACTTCTGTTCGGTTTTGAGGTGAGAAAAATTGTATCTGGGTTTCAAATCCAACTTCCTATGTATTGTTAAAAATTGTTAGCCCCACGAAGCACATTGGCTCTCTTGAGTCAAAACTGTCTGTTTTCCTCAGGTGGAAGTTAGTGCACCTGCAGCCATCAGAAGCTTCGATTTCTTCCATTCAACAGCACTAATTTTCGGTCTTCGGGTGTTTTCTAGTTCAAAGTTTTTATGCATTTTGAAGATGAATTGCAAGAAAAATTTTTAGAATACAGCCAGCTATGTTTGAGGAGTTAATGACACGATCGTCTCATTCTTAGTCATTTATGAGCTCTTTAAAAGTAAGCTTAAGTTTCTCTTGCTCTTCTCAAAGCAAAAATAGGGTTATATCCACAAAACAACAACAATAACAACAACAGAAATACAGGTCATTGCCATTGTTTTTGTGCCCACCAGATGATAACAGAACAGGGAGGAAACAGGTGCAAGCCTGAAAACTTCTTCCCAGCTGGTTAGCTTCCATAGTACTGAACGGTGCCGTACAGGATACTGGGGGAGAAAGTCATTAACAGTCTTGCCTGGCTATTGCCGGGAACCCTGAACAGGAAAGGCCTCACCAGGAAAGAAATGTGGGAAAATACTGGGCAGCTGCTTAAGGCCAAACAGAAATTTCCTCTTTCTGCTTGCTTAAAAATTAATCACCTTTCGCACCTGCTAACTGCTATCTCGCGGGCAGCCTTGAGGCGGGGACTTTCTGGAGAAAGAACATTCCACAGATAGTCGCTATAGCAACTCATTTACGACACCTCCCACCCTTCCCCCTCTCATCCACCACATAAAAAGACTTGTCTGTGAACCAATAAACGGGACCTTGACAGGATTTGCTTGGTCTCCTTCTTTCGCGTCTTCGTTTCTTTCCCATCCAGGTTCGTCCCCCTCGGGACCCCACGAATTTCCAGCCCCCTGGGCTGGGGCAGGCTATGAATGCTATGAGCTACAATAATGATTGGGATCACAAGATATGCCCATGTGTGCAATAGTGGTATGAATATTATGGGAGTAACCAACTGCTTTCAGATTATATTTAAGGCCTATTCCACTGGAGAAAACTCATTATAGGTAACATAAATCTGTTGTGGTATATTTGAACTTATTCTCAAATATTACAAAACTACACACATGTCTGTGCAGTAAAAAGCTGTTTATCCAGCAGCCTGAGCCACTGCCAGAAGGTCACCCTCCTTAGCTATTGGAACCAGCTTCTTAGGAGTGGCTCTGGAATGCAAAAATCATGCTAGTTTGGAGCACCAGCAATTTGTCTACTTAATGGCCCTTGATTGGAGCAATTGTGGACTCTGCCCACTGGAATATTTGTGTTGAAAGTATCCAATTTTATTAATGCTAATGGATGAACTTTGTGGGGATGGGTGTGGGTGGTGTTTGGGTGGGGTGGGGAGGGGTCTTCCCTCAGCCTAAGCATGGGTCATGGAAGACCTTGCCAAGGGATTCAACTGGCCTGTAAAATGGTACCATGTCAGCCAACTGAGGTTGGGGGTTGGTACACTGTAGAGTTTTATTCATTATTCATTAAGTCCTGTGTATTGGTGGGTGGTGCGTCCCTTCAATAAAATACCTAGAGGTCATGTGCTGGGGGTTTGGGGTCAGCATCTAGGCAAAGCAGGTCAGAGCCATGAGATACTGAGGTCAGTCAGTCAGCCATGTGAGGTGAAACACTTTCCCTTAGCCATCCAGGTTTTCCTTCTCAGAAAGTTGTCTTGGTTCTTTATTGAAACCTGCTAGAGATAATAATTCCTTAACATAAATCTGGTCAAGAATCCATGACTGGACAGCTCATAGGTCCTAGAGGAGAACGCATTACTATTATTCTGCTAAACTGACATAGTCTCAAATTGCCTTCTATATGCATATCAACAAACCAACAGGTTAGATCAGTGCTCAGTCCTCATAAGAGAAGCCTCTTTTCACAACTGACTGCTCAAACTACAAGGAAGTATTGGTGGAGTGCTCAGCCCTAACTGAGATATTCATACTGTACCCCTGTCTCCAAACCTCAAGGGACATTGTAAAACGTGTCAGGGAGGGAGGGAGGGAGGGTTAAGAGCTAAGAAGTCATGGAGAGCTACACAAAACAGTGTCTTCTTGATAACACTATTCTGTGCCACTTGTGAATTCACAGTAGCTGTGTTCACTTGCCAAAGATCAAGCTGGTCAGCATTCCAGCATGGATAGGAGAGGTTCTCATGGGACCCTGTCCCCTAGGCTGAGGAAATGTGGCATCTGATGGCGGCTGAGGAGGAGAGAGGAAGATTTGCCAGCACCCAGTGCTAAGGTGGATGTCTTCGTATCCATGAGCATTAGGGTAGTATTAATTTTGGGTTCAATGAACTATAAGAATATCAAAAAGGAGGGCTGGAGAGATGTCTCAGCAGTTAAGAGCACTGGTGGTTCTTCCAGAGAACCCGGGTTCAATTCCCAGCAGCCCATGGCAGCTCACAACTGTCTGTAACTCCAGTTCCAGGCATTCTGATACCCTCACACAGACATACACGCAGTCAAAACACCAATGCACAAGAAATAAAAATAAACTATTTTTAAAAAGATAATCTCTCTTTCTCAATCTCTCTCTCTCTCCCTCCCTCCATCTCTCTCTCTCTCTTTCTGTCTCCCACGCATGTGTGCTTGCACGCACGCGCGCACACACACACACACACACACACACACACACACACACACACGGAAAGAAGGCTATGTGGGAGGAGTTGGAGGGAAGTAATGGGTGTGTGTGTTTGATCAAGTGTATACATGTATGCAATTTGCAAAGAATAAAAGAAAAGATATTTTTTAAGTAAATTTTTTTTTGAAAGTTGATGATGAGAATTGATTTCCTTCAATAATTAATATGTAAGCCATTGTGGCTTTTAATTCACTGAGAGAAAAAAAATCAATATTCAGACACCATATTTATGAATAACCTGGAAATGTGTCTGTTAAATTGCCTCAAGTAGCATTCTGAATTAAAAAGCAAAAGAAAAAACAAAATATATTTTTCTTTATGCATGCTCAAGGCCAGGTGAGGCAAAGAGGAGCAATAACTAACTCTCCACCTCTGTGGGGGTCTGCCCCAAGGAACCACAGTGCTAACAGCTCTGCATGGAATGTGATCACAACACAGGCCTGTCTGTATGTAAATTCACTCTTAGCCCTTCAAAAATTAGGGCAATAAATCATTATGACGTATCTGTTCTGGTATTTTTATATCAAGTCCCTTCCCTCTATCTCCTCCTCTTCCCCTCTGCTTCCCTTGTGCATCTGTTTCAGCATGCTTCCTATACTTCTTGCTCCTTGACTTCTACAGTACTCATTATGGGATGTGCATATGTTTTTATAGGATACAATTTATTAATGCCTTTCTTCACTGCTTCTCATTTTATCCCGCATAAGTCCTGTGATCCCAAATTTCTGTCTGTTTAAATGTTGAGGGAATTGTGGGCCCTGCTTGTAAAATGAGTGGATTCCCATTCGCCTTTATCTTCCACCGCAGGACACATGCACCCTACTTTATCAAAAGATATTCTTGAATAGTTATTAACATCCTTTTCAGTATCCCAAACTCAGCTCTTTTGTTCTCATACATTCATGTTTTTCTAAAGCTGCTTGTGGTGGGGAACTGTTCTTAGTGCCCATTGTCTGAATGCAGTGGCTGAGTTACTCTAAAAGCCTGCATTATCTTTAATGTGATGCGGAGTAATTCCTTTGAAAGTGATGCTGGAAGCAAAGATGACCCAAGAAAATCCAGCCATGATTCCAAAGGATTTTGCTTATTATTTGGGGACATAACAAAAAACTGAACTCTTCAGAGCAGCATGCCATGAGTAGAATGCCATTTTTAAAAAAATAATTAACTAGGTACCAAAGTAGCAGTGTTAATGCATTTACTTTCCCATGTGTTGAAATGCTTATGGAGCATACAATGTCTCACATACACTAAGATGCACAAATTGACAGATAAACCATTAAATATATTAATCAAGTTAAGAGAGATTTATCTAAAATCTCTGCTTAAGAAAGATAATTATTTGTAATCTTCCAGTTACAAGGTATTTGTTTTAAGCCATAAACTGGGGGAACATTTGACTTGAAGTTTGTAATTCATTTTTTATTACCCAATTTAACTTCTTCTAAAAGTACAATTAGATGTTTATGAGAAGGAATGAAAAACCATTAAAAGGTAGAGCATATCAAATATCTAATTTATGGACTTCTTCATCTTCAGCTTTCTGCCCTTTATACTGGCTAAAGCTCACATTCTTTGCTAATCTGTGTGCATAAACACTTGAACTATATATGTTTACTCCAAAATGCACTCAAAATCCTTCTACATGTTTTTTTATTGGTATAAAGATACAATTTAATCAAAATAACCCATTTAGGGTGTTAGTAAAATATACATACATAAACACACACACATATATATATATATATATATATATATATATATATATATACACACATATATATGTATATGTGAATTAACATAGATATATGTGAATATATATTTATGGATATAATATATGTGTATATATATATATATGTATTTAATAATTTCTTGGATTTCTTTTCATTTGGCAGATTACCTACAGCACAAAAGGATCTTGAATGAATTAAAACAATTGCACTTTAGATATGTGAAGAGTCTATATACAGGGTAAATATCTGAAGGGCAAATAAAAGCTTGTTAACCAACAACAGAAAAATCAATAAAGACAGTATCATGGAATTCTTTTCAGCCATAGAGAAGTATGAAGTATGTGATGTCACTTGTAGGGAAATGGATGGAACTAGAGACAATCATATCAAATGCATTAAACCAGACACAGAAAGACAAATATCTTGTGTTCTCACTCACGTGTGATTCCTAGAGCTCACTTTGATATCTGTGCATGTATGGCACAGATGCAGAAGCCATGTGTCTGTGCGAACAGAGGTGGCAAATGGAAACAGCGAGAGAAAAGGGGGAGAGAGGAGAGTGTGGGGTGAATATACTCAGCACAAGATACACTTGAACAATAATATCCTCATGTGAAATAAATAAATAAAATAACGTAAAAATTGCAGAGAAACACATTAAAAACTTGGTGTTGCTCTAGAAAAATAACTGCCTCAAGATTGGAGTTAGGAAACCCGGTTCAGAATATAGGTAAATTGGAAATCTCAAACATGAACCCCCTGTTGTTTTGCTGGTGATTATTCAGAGCCTTGACCTACTGGCAGCCAATAGCGTTTCTGTGTGCCATTGAAATCAATGAGAGAAAACTTTCATATCACCAGCTATAAAAGGAAACAAGGCCCCCAGTACTGGGAGTGGATCCCAGTAGCATCATTCTAAAATAAGTAAAATCTCAACATCTTTGGGTGTTAAAATTATAAATAATGAAAAGGGCTACTTATAAAATATCTAAGAGGTGTTGTAAAGCCAAAGTGATATGTATTTGCAAAATGGGCAAGACTTGCAAAACAGCTAAGCAAGCACATGGAGATGAAAAATGCAGCAATATGAATAATGCACTAGTAATAAAACTAATAATAATTTGTGTTAGTGTCAGTGAGGCATAGGTTGAGGTCAATATGGTCTTTGGAGATACAACTGAAGAAATTATGCAGAATGTAGATAACATATAATATGCACATTCTAGAATCTACTGCAGTTATTCATCCATCCCCAAAGAGACTAGCTTGAAACAATTATCTCATTATGTTCATGAATTTACAGCCACTAATTCAAGGTACAACTACAGGTAAGGCTGGTTTGTCTATGATCAATGTTGAGATCACTAAGGGTTTGAAATCTAGACGAAACTGAAGTCATCGCAGGTTACTGCTGGTTTACAGGAGTATCTGTTATGAGATGTGAACCAGAACAATTAGATATGGCCTCTGAACATGTTTTACTTATATGCCACATGGGAGAGCTTGCTTAGGGTTTCTCATATTGTGCTCCAACACAACTGTGCCTAAAGACAGCGACATTGCTGTGACCTAGTCTTGACATTCAGACAGAGAATTACATTTGCTGCACTCCATTTTTAAAGAGTTACACAGCAGCTCTCAAGATAGGGATCTTCAGTGCCTTGCTCAGTCATCATCGGAAAAGCTTCCTACTGCAGCAGTTGAGGACAAATACAGAGACCCACAATCAGACAGAGTGAGAAATAGCCTTAAACAGGATGTCTTCATCAAAACCTGCTCATAAGGATTCAGGGAACCCTGCAGAAGAAGAGGCAGAAAAAGTTTAAGAGCCAAAGGAGATGGAGGATATCAGGAAAGCAAGTTCCTCTAAATCAACTTGTCTTGTCTAACTCTGTTGTAATAGTTTTTGTTTTATCTTATTTTTACTTTGTTATATTTTATTATTATCTTTTATAAGCCTGCTCATTTCTGATGAGAGATGGAAAGGGAATGGATCTATATGGGAAAGGAGGTGGGGAAAATGTGGAAAAGTAGAGGGAGGGGAAAAACATATTGTAGTGGAATATTTGAATTAGATATTTTGTAGTTATATACTCTACCTTTATGGAATGATGCTTTCTGTGTTGTATGGACAACGGAGCTTCCTATGCTTTGTAGTTTGCTTCACTCTGTAAGACTTGCTTCCTGCACCTGTTCATACCTCTGTGAAAAAAGCAATATATGTAGCCTGCTAAGAGCTCCACATAAACAGGCCATTTGTTTGTGTTAATGCAGATGAAGGATCCTTATGGCCCTTACAAGTGATGCAGTTGGAAACCAGAGAAGACTATGGTTTTCTCAGCTTGGACACACAGCTGCGGGGATAGGCAGGTGATAGGCAGGGATAGGCAACATGTCTGCTGGCAGACCCTAATGAGTGTTAAGTTCTATTCCTTTATGTAAATAAGGCCTTTGTGGGAGTGGTAGGAAGTTTTGAATGAATAAAGGACCTAGAGGCAGAAGCAGAGAGAAGCCAGATGAGGTGAGATCTTTGCCTAAGCCGTCCATGTATTTCATCTCAAAGAGTTGTCCTTGCTCTTTATTGAAATATATTAATATTAAAGGTATTAATATTTCCTTTGTACCATAATCAGGATATATCAGTATATATGATGTGAGAAAAGAATCTATTTTCAATGAAAGGTAAAAAGAGAAAGAGAGGCTTCCCCATTGCAGTTACTTTCTGCTGTATTTGGTGGGATTTTCTTATGTGAATTTTTCAGTGAAATAGAAAACTGAAGAAATAGTTGGAGGCAATTTCCAAAAAACGTCTGTTTCTTTTCTCTCTTAGAATGTTGATCTGTACCCTCACGTCAGTCATCACTCTGCTATTATTTTGTTTTCGAGACACCTTGGGTTTACATTCCATAAATCTCCTCAGAATGACTTCAGGTCTTCAAATACCCATATCTGACCTGGGAAAGACAGACATAGAGGTAGGTATACACACACACACACACACACACACACACACACGCACACACACGCACACACACACACACACACAAACATATATATATGTGTGTGTATGTGTGTATATGTGTGTGTGTGTGTGTGGTTTTATTTGTGCCTTTTTCCTCTTTCTGCCTCCTTCTGTCACTCCATCTCTCACCTTCTTTTCACTCTTACGCTTTGTAAAAGTCTACTTTTGTCTTTCTAGGATTGAACTCAGAGCACCATGGGAGCTAGAGAGCCCCTCTACCACAGAGCTGCGTCTTCAGCTCTCAGACTGAGCATCACTTCTTGGTCACACAACCTGGCTCTTGTTCACATGTTTGTCTTGGAATCTGTCTCTGGAATTTTGTTGTGGTGAGCAGAGGAGGCCCTGAGTGAATTGAATCCTAAATGGATGTATGCTGTTGACATGGCGCGGTCATGTCAAGGACCCCCGTGGGAAAATGACAAAACCTACTCCCAAAAAAGTGAGGCCCTGAAGGATGGCAAAGCCTCCCTTTGAGTCTGTGTGAGGGTCTGTGTGAGGATGTCAATTTTGTGTGCAGAAAGTGTTATGAATTACCCACAGCTGCCTGGCCACATTCCAGAAACTTGCTTGGCCTCTTTCCAAGATCCCTATTCCCGGGGTACAAGCTCAACCCCCATATCCTACCCAAAATCCAATGGCTTCCTCAAGCTCCACCCCTACCTCCCAGCTCCAATGGCTTCTCCATCACTGAGTAACACTTCCACCTCCTGTTGCCAGATATCAGACCTATGCGCGTGCTCCATACAACCCACCGCCACTTTATAAGACAACTTGGCAGCCCCCTATTCTCTCTGTGTCCTGTGTCTCTTCTCTCACCCTGCTATCCTGTCTCCTCTCTCTCTCCCTCCTTTTCTCCCGTCCCTCTCCCCTCCTCCTCCCACTACCCCCTTTGCCTCCCACTTCTCCTCCCACTCCTCCTCCCCTTCCTTCTCCTTCTCCCTGACCCCTTTCCTTCCTTCTCTTCCTTCACTCGGAAGTGGACACGTTGTCTCTCATCCCACCCCAATACACCTCTTGCATGAGACCCTGTTGTGTGGTGTTGTGCCTGTTTCTATAAGAAATTGTCTACCATACCTTTCTCCCTACAGATATTCATAGCCTGAAGACTGCTCCCGGACAGAGATTGCTCCTACCAAGATTAGCTAAGCCTATCTTCTTGAGTCAACTGTATAAAGTAAACTGTGACTCTTTGTTTATCTTTATGTAATAATCCTGTCTCCTTCAGCTGTATGTAGTAACCCTGCCTTCCTGTTCAACGCAATACAATAAACACATAAACACACTGACCTTCCAGGATGCTGATGCTTCTCTATCAAAAAGCCCAGTCCACTGGATTATAAATTTTTCTGTGTATCAAAAAAAAGTGTGTGTGGGGGGAATTTTAGATATATCCAACTATTTAGGGGATGGATGTAAAGATTTTACTGTGAGAAAACCACATTGCCCCATTTTAGAAAATCCATGAGGTTAAGACCAGTGGAGGAAACAGAGGAAGTAAGACATACTAATAAACAGAACCCCAGAAGTAGAGATAGTAACAGAGAAACAATTTCAAAAATAAGGTGGCTAAGAATTATTTCATAAGGATGAAGGTACAAATAGAAGGATAAAAGTGACACCTCAATAAATCAATAAAATGAAAAAGTAATGCTTCTTCCAAGTTGCAAAGGATCAGGAAAATAGACAAAAAAAAATGAATTAAAAAAAAAATCCATAGGCTAAAGAGTAAAGGGAAAGCCAAAGGCAGGCAGATGTGTTGTGTAATCTTTCTTAATTGAGAGACACGAGCCAAGCGTTAGCTAGGAGTATGTGGTTGATCTGGGAAATGTGATAAGACCTCACTTAATAAAAATCAACTAATAGAAGGTTATGAAAAAAGTTTCCTAAGTTCAAAAGTTGAAGCCAAAAACAAATAACCATATGAACAAAGAAGTGAAAAAATGCATGTCCAGGAACTGTCTATTCAGAAGCACTGGCTTTCAATAGTGAAGATAAAGTACATTACAGTTTATCAAAAATTGAAATTATGGCTGGGTGGTGGTGGCACGTGCCTTTTATCCCAGCACTCAGGAGGCAGGGGCAGGTCGGTCTCTGTGAGTTCAAGGTCAGACTGGTCTACAGAGTGAGTTCCAGGACAGCCAGAGCTACAACAGAGAAACCCTGTCTTGAAAAAAAAAATTCACTGATGCCAAACTTTGCCAAAGTATTTTAAAGGACCTATTTGTTTTTGTTTTTGTTTTGTTTTTAGAAAGAAATTGATACTAGAAAGAAAGTGAATGAACCTGTTGCAGATAGGTTGATAAATGAATATGAAGTATCATATCTATATACAATGAGAAAATTATATAAGTAGTTTATCTTTAATTAATTAAAAGTAATTAGCTTTCAAACATAAAAATATAATTACAACACTTCCCTCTTCCCTTTCCTCCTTCCAACCTTCCCTATGTCTCCTCCCTCCAGTCCCTCCTATCCAATCCCACTCTCTCTCAAACTGGTGGCCTCTTTTTGGTTGATTATTGTTGCTTCATTTATGCATATAGATAATATATAAATACAAGCTGAGAAGTCATTTAGTGTGCCTTGGGTATATATGACTTCAGCGCTGATCACTTTGTACTGGATAACCAATTAGGATCTTACCCCTGACAGAGGCGAATTCTCCCTCAGTAGTCATTGGTTGCCTCCAGTCTTCTGTTTGGTGGTGGGTTGATGTGAGATTCACCCCTTGTTCGTTAGCATGCCTATTGATATTGTCATCATTCAGGTCTTGTGTAGGCATCCATATTGAGGCTTCATGAGTATGGCTTTCCTTCCATTTCTCGGAAACAAACTCTTACATCAGACTTCCCGGTACTCTGGCTTTAACAATCTTTCCACCCACATCTTCCTCAGTATTTCCTGAGCCTTAGGTGCAGAAGCTGTGTTGTAGATGTATTAGTTGGGGCTGGGGGTCTCTCCGTGATCCATCAATCCCTGCATTACAACCAATTGTGGCTTTCTGTGCCAGTCTCCACTTGCTATAAAGAGAAGCTTCTTTGATGAGAGTTAGGAGCGACCCTTACCTATGAGTCTAAGGATACATTTCAGAGCGCAGTTAAGACTTAAGTTTGTCTAATAAAATGAAAGCAGTAGATTCTCTTTAATATACATGACCTCACTCATTCCAGGTACTTGACAAGGTTTCTCAGACCAGTCATGATTTCTCTCCTATTGAGGGGAAATAGTAAGATACAGGTGATATGAAGGGAGGAATAGGAAAAATGAGAAGGGACAAATAGTACCAAGAATGTTTGATAAAGCCTCGGGAATCATCATTTTTTATTTACATAATGTACTTATAATATTTATATAATGTACTTATATGTGTATATATATGTGTATAATTTCCTTTTATATTTTTGTACACATTGGTGTTTACAAATAAATTATCTCTTAACATTCATACTTGGACACAGCCTGACCCATGTGGGGACAATGTTGCCAATTTCCTGTGTTGATACTCTGGAGGCCTTGACATGGCCATACCCATGCCATTCACTCAGGACCTGATTCACTCGGGGATTCTTCTACTCCCTACTCATGAGAACCTGAAAGCCAGTGTTAGGAATGATTGGTGTGCTCAGGCATAGATGAAGAGAAGTCAGGGGAGATACGTCATTGATTATCTTCAATTTGACTTGCTGGAACAATGAAACTGGGTATAAATCCTTAAGAAGAAAATGATATGAGAGGACAAAGATCTGAGGTAGTATCATTTAAAATGAAGAAGTCACTAACTGAAAAAAAAAAAAGTGAACAATGTTGTGCCCAGTGTTCGAAATCCCGGTCCTCAAGTACCACCAGGAGACCAGTTCTGATGCAAAAGCAAAGAGCCTTTATTTTAAGTGAGTCCAGATTCGGGGAAATGCTCTGAGCCAAGAGCAGAGCCCTTGCTCCACTGAAGCAAGCTTTTATTGTAGTTACAGCAGGATTTGGGAGTTTCTAACTAGACTGCTACAGGATTGGTTGACATTTGGCTAATGCAGGGTTGTTGCAAGGGGATTGGTGGTCAGGGTCCTGGTCCCTCATGGGCTCTTCCCGTAAGCCAGGTGGAGCCTTATCTATGGGGCCTTATTTAGCTGATACAGGACACTTGATTTATCCAGGCAGATGTAGGATACATGATTCACCCTAGTCCCTGATTGTCTGGTATTTGGTCAGGGATTTTTTACGGTTTCCAGGAACTGGGGCGGTAGTGAGAGGTTTATCTCGAGTTCAGGTCCTCCTGGTCCTTCTAAGATGGAGGCCTCTTTTTCAACATGGAGTTGTTCAGGCCGAACAAACAAGACACTCCAGAAGTGCCACAAAAGAGACAGGTAAACATAGAAGGTAGGGAGTCATAGGATAGATAATGTGCTTAGTTTGGAACTTGGGAAGATTGAACAGATGAGAGGTGATGACTGAGACAAGAGAAACAGACTTGTGGATCCTTTGTGTAATATGTCTTTCCTTCCCTAGCTGCTAGAGAGGTCTTGCATCCCAGGCAACTGATGAAGACCAGGGTATGGGGATGGGCTGGGACTTGTAAGGCAGGACCATCCTCTGAAATGTGGGAGAGGAAGAGGTTGGTCAAAGCATCTGTGAATCTGAACAGAAATCTGTTGGTACCATTTAGAGTGTGCAAGAAGTAATTATTCTCATCAATGTCTGTTTGTAGATCCTTCTACACAGACCAACCAGGAGTAACACCTCATGGTGTTAGCTCTCCTCTTGAGAGGAGAGAGGCTCAAAATAGCACAGGTTGGTCAAGATTGAAGGAAAAAATGACCTATAGACAAGGATTTCATATCTAAACAGTGAAGCAGTAATATTACTTTGTGTTGGTAAATAATTAAATTATAGAATCTACATATAGAATACTACTTAGAATTAACTTGATCTCAGACAATGGTGTTGGGCACAGTGAGTGGTGACAAATAGCTTGAGAAAGAAAACCTTTGGCAGTCACTCATACTCTACAGATGCCCAGTGCAATCCTTGTTTCCAGGCTGACAGACTTGAATGTGGATAGCAGTCTCTCAATCATCCCTGGAATTATTTCCTTTCTGCTTCCTGCTGTTCCTGAATGCCGCATGTTTTAGGTATCAGAGATATTGGCCCAGGATGAACCACTAACCAATGAAGGCACAGTCAGTCATGATGGCTAGAGGTATTTGCTGTAGTGAATGTGTAACTGAAAGCAAAATTGCCTCCAACTGCAACTGAAAATGTCTGATGTATTGCTGAAACAATCACACAGGTACATTTTCCATTCATTTTTTTTTCCTATTTGTGAATAATTTCTTTTTAGAAAAAGTCTATTTGCTTTTTGAAATGGAAGCTAGAAATGACTTACACACAAAACTTTATAATGATGATTCCTTAGACACACAGGACCTGGTCGATCTGACCCTGCCTCACCTTGCCAGCTCCATCTCTCCATTCCTAGGGACGTTAGCACCATGGCTCCTCCTTCATATCTCATGCAGGCTGCTGGCTACAGTTATCTCTGACCACCTGGGTAACAATGCTGTGCACTAATGAGCCAAGGAAAGCAGTAAATTGAGGAGAGAATAAAAATAAAAAACCCTCTGGGGGACTAATTATGGAAACATAACAATGACTGTCAGCACTGGTGGAAGATGGAGTTTAAAAAGATGAAAAACAAAAAGATTGACTAATGTGTTAAAGCCAGACAGGTCCCCCTTCTCACCTCTTGCAGCCAAAGGAGAAAAACATCTGTGAGATTCAAGACCAACCAGATTGACCAACTGGATCTGCAGAGACCAGGGTCAAAGAGCCAAGCCAGATATCTCCATTAGAGTCTGTGAAGGGTGGAGATGATGTAAGCTAAGTCTCTGGTACCCAGGGTCTGTACTAGTCTGTGCGGTCAGGGTGAGTACAGAGGTCTAGGTGCCTTTGCTTTCCATCACTTTGTTGTAATTTGCAAGACCTCCCTGAGCCAGATCACAAGAGGAAAGCACTAAGCCCACTCACTCCAGAGCACGGGTCAAGGGGAGCTTCTGGGAGAGATCTGAGATATAATAACTGTTCCCAAAACTCAGATACAAGCCTAGTACATTGTGGATACTCTCAAGAAGTAAGTTAAATGAACAAGTTTATGCACAGAAGAAATAACAATAAATGTTGCTCACCGTACTTTCATTGAGTTGGTGTCTGTAAAGCTACAAATATGTGTCTGGACAAAGACAGTAGCAGAGTCTTTTTGAACCTGAAAATGAAACTCCACCCAGGGACCAACATTGGTGGCCTCAAGACAAGTGTGATCTGATGGGGAGCTAGAATTGATTAAGGGATGACTATGTTTGTTTTGAGATGTGGTATGTGCCATTCTGAAGGTGTCTTACAGTCAAGGAGAGATGACATCAGATATTCTGTCTATGTTGATCTTGGGAATATGGAAGAGGCAACAAGAATCCAGTACTGTTGAACACTGCTTGTGTTCTGAGGTTAAGCCGAAACTTAACATATAGAAAATAAAATAACATCAAAGCTATCTCCTTTCTCCTCATATTTTTTTTCAGTTGTTGCTATATCAACTAAATCCACAAATTAATAATTGAATAATTCAAGAAAATTAAAAAGCAAAGTAAGCCAGGCATGTGGCACACACCTGCAGTCTCTGCAATCATGAGGCTGGCACAGGCGTGAATGTGGGAGTTAGGGCCAGTCTGAGAGCTGCATAGGGAGTTTGGGGCCAACTTGGGTCACATAGTGATACCCACTCTCAAAATAAAATAAAATAAAACAGAACCTTAATAAAATAAAGACAAAATAAGAAAATAGCTGATTATTGGAATTGAGTAATAAAACCCAAATTCAAAGAAAAGCTAGTCGCCAAAAGAAAGAAAATACCGCTGAGAAGCTTGCTGAGCTAGAGAAGTGTGTGAAAGGTGCTGTAAGTTTTAGTATTAAGTGCTGCAAAAATCAAGGCTTACCAAGCACAGCTGGGTTAGTAAAATACACTTGATGTGATTTAACAGTCTGGAGTAGACCTTGTGGTATATATCTCTGTAGATTCTTCATAGACATTCAATAAGACAAGCATCTACATGTTCTCTCTCTCTCTCTCTCTATATATATATATATATATCCATCCATCTCTATATATGGATCCATCATCCATCATTATCTCTCCATGTTTTCTCATCAATTTAGTTAAAGTTTAAGGATTGCTTTCAATGTAAGAAAGACCATTTCATAAAATTAACATCAATATTATTTGTAATAGGGAAAGGGGGAAGGTTTTCTTTTAAGACTGGATATAAAGCAAGGTATCCATTCTCACTACTTGTAGTCAATATTGGGAATTCAACACTGGCAGGTGTGATGCTGACCTGCAGCTGAGGTGGGGTAGAAGTGTGCTTGGAACCCCGGAATTCTCATTCTGAGAGCAGAAGACATGCATCTACTCCCCCACCCCCAGCTCTGACAAACCGCAAGCTGTTCTGCCTGCTTTCACAGCAAGATACCACCCCCTTAAAGGTATGGGACCTGGTGGATTGTTTACCTGAAGCTGGGACTTATTTCTCCATATGTGACCACATAAAGTCTCTCCTTCTGGTCCCCAGGAAAATACATAGGTCCAGGTTGTGAGCCCCAACATGCAAATGGGGCTGCCATACCTGCACTATCTTAACTAATGAGATTCCCCTGATGTCCCTGGATACCAGAGACCTTTCCTCTCACTATAAATGTAACCCTGTTCCCACGATAAGTCGAGTTACACCCGCTGCCCTGTGCTTCCAGGAATTCTTTACATCCCACTTGCTCTCAGAAGCCTCTAATTGAGGACCACATGAACCCCTAGATCCATGCACTATGCTTCCCTCCCCAGAACTGCACCTCTGGCCATGGTGGAGCTACTTCCTGGGGATGGAAACCACCACAAGGAAATCCTACAGGCAGGATCTATAAGAAATAAACACACACACACACACACACACACACACACACACACACACGCACACACACACAAATTACGAAGGAAAAAAGTAAATCCATCATTAATGCACAGGATATATTATTATATGCTTGTGATTTTCATTTACAATTAGTGTGACAGCATGACTCTTCAAAAATCTTCCGAGACATGTAGGAAATGTTCCCAAATGTGTTCATGTTTGTATGCTGTATACATTTTTATAGTCTATGAAGAAGTAAAGTTTGTGTTTACTCTCCTGAATCTTAGTTTCCACACCTGGTTAGTGAACTCTACTCTCTTTTCTTAAAGGACTCATTTTAACATGATAGCGCATGAGCACGTGCATGAACGCGCCCATACATGCATTAGGACTTCTACACATGGAACTACTGACATTTGGGGCAGTATCATTTTGGTATGTTTCCATTTATGATGTGCAGAATGGTTAGAGCATTTCCTCCCCAGTACCCAGTAGATACCAGCAGTATAAATCCTTCTATTTACACTAAACAATCGTTTCCAGGAACACTGTTCTAAATGACTGCCCAAGAGACATCATTTACTTCATTTTTCTTACCCTTCACTTTTCTTCAGTAGGCAATGACAGCATGAGACTCCCTACCACACACACCCCACAGCAGCTCTGAATCCATCTCACTACTGTGATTGTGAGAAGCCAGGGAAGACTTCCCAGTACCACGTTGCTGGCATTAAAATGCCTCATAGCACTGAGAAATCCCAACACTGCCTCATCGGGGCCCGCTCCCAGACCCTCGCCTCCCACTTCTATCGTCTGTACTGCTATGCACCTGCCCAGCTGACAGCTGTCAGTGTAGGGACGTAGTTTGCTGCAATTTACTGGAAGTGAATAAAATGAAGCACTTGCTATGGAATATGAAAACACCATTTTCCCCAAACTAAGTCGCCTTCTCATACAACGCTGAAAATAACAAAGGAAGGTGATTCGGACAACTGTTAAGCACATATGCACTTTGACCAAAAGACTGTGCGGAAGAATTATGTTGTTATTCTTCCACACATGTAAATTTTGTATGTTAAAGTAACATCAGTGAAGCACAGATTCTAATAGTAAAGTTTAGAAAAGAACCCTAAAATTTTTATCAGTTCTAAGTAAATAGATTATATCCATAAAATGTAGTATTAATAAAATTGGATTCTGTGGCACACCCATTTATATTTTATGACCTTGAGATTGAAAGAATCATTCAAACCAGAACTAAGTATGATGAACCTATCCTTAAGGATAAAGAGAATATCTGATTATGTTCCAAAGGCCATTACTATTACAATCATCAATCTTAAGAACATACTTCAACCCAAAATATATGATAGAATACAATTATGTCTTAAAATGTTTCCAATTGGAATAATTGAGAGATTAATTATAAGTAAACTAGTACTGTGTTAAATTCCAAAGCCACTTTCCCTGGAGTGTGGTGTCTGTTATCTCTACCCTGGGAAACAATAATGAGAGCAGTCCAGGGAATCAAAATTGCACACAAGACCAATCGTTCTGATCATCACCAGCATTTCGTTCTGCCATAGGGGAGTGGATTAATTACTCATGAATATGTAGTACTGTTTAATGCAGTTTTAATTCGCATCTCTCTAATGAATACTGATGCTGGGTGTTTTTGTTCCTTACCTGCAGTACCTTTTATAACTTCACTTTCACAGTTTTGTCTGGGGGCTTTATTTTGCATTTTGGCAGTTGACGACCAATTATGTATTAGGAGAATATTTTTCCCACAGTGTGTAACTGTTTTGTTTCCATTTGCTTACAATATTTTTTTTTCCCTAAAGCATGCATTTAAACATTTTTATAACTTCAATTTAGTTTTTTTCTCTTATGGTGCATTCATATTTATTCTATGTAAGGGAAGTTTGCTTAATTACAAGTCATCAGTATGCCCGCCTATCTTAGTGTAGAATTATGATTGTTACAGGTTTTACATTAGCTTTGAAGGGGATTAGAGGACAAAGATTGGGCAGGGAAGGTGAAGGCAGGCTCCTGAGACAGTGGCTTCTTGTTTTAGAAAATATTACAAGGGGCAATGGTGAGAAGGCATGGGAGTGGTGTCTAAACAGGATCAATAAGGTAGGGCAGGTGGGCAGAGGTGCTATAAAATCTGCAAGCCTTGCATGAGGAGGCCATCACAGGCCCAGTCTGTGTAGGGCTTGTGCAGCTAAGCACAGCTGCAGTACATTGATAAGGTCAACCTCTGTGTCAAGTTGGGGAGACCCTGTCTTGCAGCACTCCTCAACCTCTGGCTCTTACGTTCTCTCCTCTTCTTCCCTCATACTCCCCGAGCCTCCGAGGAGGCAATCCAGATGCATTATTTAGGGAATATACCAACAGTCAGTTTGGAGCCACTCACAACTTTGACTAGTTTTCATTAACTCCCACCCACTGCAAAAGCAAACTAACTAACTTAATGAAAGCAAAAACCCAAAACAGACAGACAAAGACTTCTCTGATTAAGGCTGAGAAGAGCATTGCTCTATAGAAATAAACATAAATATTTAGAAGGTAGTTTAGCACAATGCACATTTAGCAACTACTTTAGTAGGTTTTCTCCTAGGGCCTGATTTCTCTAATTGTAGACTCTCCCAACAGGTATATAGTACCAGGCATGAATTTCCTCCTCAGATCCTGTCAGAAAATTGTTAGTTACCCTTCTAATGCCACTATTGCACCCATGGGCATATCTTGCTAGGCATGCTGTTATTGTAGCTTATGGGTCTCCAGTTGTATAGGACCACCGATACCAGCCCCTCCCAGAAGCTTGCACAGGACCTTCTGGCACTATGAAATTGAGCCATCGGCGACAAAGTTTCCTACTTAGATACATTTTAATTTCTCAGTGTTCTACAAATCAAGTATATGGTGTCTTCAGTAATAGGATTCTAGGATCAAGGCTAGAGAGATGGCTCATCAGTTAAGAATACTGGCTGCTCTTCCAGAGGATCAGAGTTCAAATCCCAGCACCCACATGGCATCTTATAACTATCTGTACACTAGTTCCAGAGGATCTAACACCCTATTCTGGCCTTCTTAGGTGCTGTACATGTGTGGTACACAGACATACAAGCAGGCAACACACCTGTATACATAAAAATAAACAAATTAAAAAAAAACTAAAATAGGGTCTTATGATCTAGTTCCGGTGGGAAATCAAGTCAGAAACTAGTTAACAAAATAAGTAGGAAGCATCCTTCACAAGATGGGCATCGGTAAAGACGCTCTGAACAAGACTGGTTTCTCAGAAAATGAGGTCAACAGATGGCACTTCATGGAATTCAATTTTTCTTATTACAAAGGAAACTATTAATTGAGTGAAGAGATGTCCTACATAATAACAGAAAGTCTTTGATAACTATACACCTGACAGACAATTAATTTGTACACTATAACAAGAACTCAAAATATAAACATCAAGAAAATAGATAACCTCATCCAAAACAGGCTATAAAGCCAAACAGGGAGTTCTCAGAAGAACAGATGCAAATGACTAATGGTGCTCCACATCCTTAGCCATCAAGGAATTGCCCATGAAACCATACATTGAGGTTGCATTTACCCCCTTAGGAATGGTTGTTAACAAAATAAAAGCTAGAATGAATGTTAATACAGGATGTGAGGATGGGGAACTCTTATTCACTGTTCATGGGAGCAGGAACTGGTGTAGCCTCTGTGGAAAGCGGTGTGGAGGGTCCATAGAAAGCTGAAAATACTTATTTTTTTTCCTGAGAGTGTATGTGTATGCAGGTGCAAATGCATGCCATGGCATATGTGTTAAAGTCACGGGACAACACGTGTTCATCAGCTTTGCTCTCCATATGGTGGCACAAAATTATCATGCAGCTTTTCTTGCTACCACAGGAATGAAATAGCCGAATACATTGAACAGCTTGTAATAACAGTGCATGTGTCATCAGAATCACAAAACTACAGACCCTGACATGAAAGGGAAATTTGGGAAGAACACCAACAGCAATAATTTTAAAGACATCAGCTTATAGAATACAGTTTTAAGACTGAGAGAACTCGACATAGTATCTAATTCAAACTCTTCATTTTCTAAAATGTTTTGTTTGTTGGAATGAAAAATTGTTTGTTTTGTTCTGAACATCTCTGCTGGACAGATCATGTGCCAGCTCCCTCGGGCCAGCACGACCCCTGTCACCCTGTGACCACAAGCTACAGGATCTCCTTCCAAGAGCCAACTGAGTAATTCATTTGAAAACCACCAAGCCAGGAGAATTGAGCAGTTTACAGTGCATGTGGTCTGGTGGGATATTCTTGCTTTTTCTTATCATCCTGTAACATGTTTTTATAAATTTCTAGTTTTCTATTTATGATAGAAAATAGGAGATGCTTGTGTCCAGGGCTCTAGTTGGGAAAATGTACAAATTTTCTCTAAATGTCTTTGAATAGCAGTCCTGATAAAGAATGGTCCTCAACTTTTTGTCATGAAAAAAGCCATCCCCCCACCAGCTGTCCATTTGATTTTGATGATTATTTAAATGTCTATTTATTATTCTAAGGTTAAACATCTTACCCCTCAGTGTCTCTGCATCTGTCATTATGTGATATAGGTGCTAGAATACAGAGTTGGTATCATATTTTATTGAGTACTGTATGCAGTATGAGATCATGAATTAGTCTTACACATATTTTAAGTGCTGTGATCTTTATATACACAGAAACATCAGCAGAAATTTTTATTGAGGGAAAGTTATGACTAAATTGCTCCAAAGATATAAAAACATATACTTTACATAAGAGTTTAGATGTGTTAGGAGACTGAGAACCCTGTGCTGCCAGGCTAGACTCTTCATGGCCCTTTGTGACACTGTGACATGATCATAAAGCGAGAGTCCCTTGAAATGAGGTCGCAATTAAAACCCCAGTGTACACCGCAAGGTTGCAAGATAAAGAATTTAGTTGTGGCAACCAGTCCTCACTCTGCTCAGAAGAGAGTGGGTGCTGCCAGAGCATTTCTGTTCTCTTTTATACAAATCTAGTTGCCGGGGAAGTAGAGAGGGAGCAGGTTACAAAAGCCAATCAGGATGCGGTTAGCAAAGACATAAAGTTTAAAATTAACAGTTTGATGGGACGCAGTTAGTTCAGCAGTGACTTCAGATAGATGTTCTCCTCTCCCTGCTGTCCTCTGAGCACTGACACTCGGACCTTGGACTAGCAGTTATACAAACAACATTCCTGCTGTCCCATTCTTTTGTCTTGGTTTACTGATTACTAGAAGAAAACTCGTATTGTGAGAGCCAGCAGTTTGTGGATTCATAATGGAGAAACAGGTTGTCCCTTTAACCAGGGCAACAGAGGAAAACAAGTCTTATAGAAAAACCAGTTAGCCAGTCATCCAGGAAACAGTTACAAATAATTAGTAAAGACACTAAACGGAGCCAGACTATAACATCCCCAAACCAGCTTTAACTTTTCTATGAATCATACGAGGTCGACAAAAGACACTCTGAAAACACTTCAGGGAGTGGAGTTGGTTTTTCAAAGATGCAAAGCAAAGCCGGGAGTTGCTAGTTTTATTTCAAGTTTGCTTTCTATTGTTATTACTATCGGAGAGGCCACATGTTATGACTCACACGTGAAGGTACGAGAACAACTGTGTGGAGTCAGTTTTCTCCTTCAGTTAGGCCCTCGAAACGGCTTAAGTAGACACTGAGATAAATGCATGGCCATGCAAAACAGTTTATTTCCAGGGAGCACATTCTGACATATCAGAGTCAACCAATTAAAAAAAACAAAACAAACAAAAAATAACCATGGCAACGACCAAATACGGCCTCATGGGCCTTTTAAATGAAACAGGCAGTGGTTAGGGTATCTCTCTAGTTGGTCAGGATCTGAACACTGGATTGGCTCATTATATCTCACCAAGAAGCAGAGATCTTGCCACTGGAAAGTGAGGATCTCATGGAAAAGCAAGGATCTCATGAGCAAGGAGAGAACGGAGGTCAAGGTTGCCCACCACGAGAGGGCGCTGTCCTCTCACTTCCACCTACGTTGGTTCTGATCAGGTGATCAGGCTTGTGAAGCAAATGCTTTTTTACCCATGTTGCCAGTCCCAGGTTGTGACTTTAAGAAATTAGAAAATAAAAGATAGCACTGAGAACGAATTCAAACTTAAGTGTCTACATTAGGTAGGATATTGGTACTCTGCTTTGATGGTTTGTAGTCCTACCAAGACTCAGAACTTACACATGAACATTTCCTAAAAGGATGAGAGCTGTGTGATGAACAGAGAGTACTTTCACAGGACGGAGTTCAAATGACTTGCTTAATGTTCAGACACTTGTTCTCTCATGCGGTCAGTCATTAGTGGTGTTTGGTTATCTTTTGCTGCGTAATCAAACATCCATGAGCTTGGAGCCCTAAAATGACTCATTGCTTATTCTTATGCAAGCTGATGACTCAGCTGCACAGGTCCCTCTTGGGGACAGTCCCTGCCTGTTTCAGGTACATCGAGACTGGCTGCCTCTCTGTATTCTGGCAAAGGTGTTGTAAATGCCATACTCTGGCTCTTTAGACTGAAAACCTGGTCTAGTTTTGAGAAAACATGGTGTTAACCCTGAGGTGGCCTCCATTTAGGTAATGATACTACACAGGCGTACATTAGGCAGAGCGTATGGTGACCCCCGCTGATGGTCACCCATGGCCAGGCAGCTTCTTGTGATAAACTCTCTGCTTCCTGGTGATCCATACACTGAGCTGTGACCGGGTCCTCGGTGTTCCACAAGGACAGATTTGAGAAGCCCAGGTTGTAATGATAAAGACATGCTAACAGCAAGGTGATGCCCACCCTGCCTGAGTTGCCTTCAGATAGCTGAGTGGTTGAGTGTTCTTGATGCTGAACATCCGGCAGGGCTCTCAAACCCTGTCATCATCTGAGGACATAGGTAGGGGGCGGGGGCAGAAAACCAGGCTGCGACAGAGTAGGGTTCTGAAGATGTGTCTTGCGAATCTCCTTGCCTCCCTGGAGCCCAGTGACTGCTTCTCTGTCCCTAAGTTTAGAATGCAAATATTTACCCAAGACTGGTGCTTGCCTGGGCTTTTCTTGGGGGGTGGGGGGTGCCTGCAGGTATTATGGTGGACAGGGAGATGAACAGCACAGCACAGCAGGACTCGGTCAGTCAGGTTGAATTAAAATGTGTAGAGAGTCTAATCTGATGATTTAACTTTCTTCCATATTTAAACTCAGTAAAACTTTTGGGGGAAGTCCTCATGTGGCAATTCTCATAAGAAAGCTTCAGGAATGGCTACATCAAAATTCCCTTGCAAAATGTATCATTATAGCAAAGTACCTGAGACCTTTATCATAAGACTGATTTCTATTGACTGGGAAATAGTGCCTAGAGAGGAAGGATTTGTAAGAAGCATAAGAATGAATTCTATTGATGGAGGGTGCAAGGTACATGGGGCTTCTTTCATGAGAACGAATTCTATTCACGGAAAGACAAAGCCCAGGATTAGGGCCTAAACAATTGTTGGGATTTGGGGAAGATTCAGGTGGAGGTGGCTCCTAATAGAATAACAAAGGGTCACTAGACTGTCCGACTCTTTCATGCCAGCATCCCAGGTGACCAGACATCTTTCCTCCTTCCTTTGAAGAAAGTAAGCCTGCGTGTTTAACAAGCTTGGTTCCTCCAATGCTTTCCATATGCTGTGCCTCCTACATGGTTCAGAGGTCCTTAGAGAAAGGCCGTTCTCTACATTGTGCTTCATGCTGAGATACAGCAGGATGAAGATGGAGTGGAGAGAGCCCCCCTCAGCATATTCTTAGGGAAATATGGAGCCGGGAATTTGGCTGAGCTCACATGCATGGTTTTTTTTTTGTTTGTGTGTTTGTTTGTTTTTTTGTTTTGTTTTGTTTTGTTTTCTGCTTGGAATTATATACTAACCCCAGAGATCCTGGAAGAATGGCATGGAAGTTCTTCAGACTGGAAGCTGAGATTCTGACACAGCTTCGCTTCGTTCTCTCCCTTGTTCTGCAGGGTCCCGTCCCCGTGTCCGTCACCCCCCAGTCAACTCTGAGCTCTTATTCTAGGGTCGCCTCATCTATGGAAGGACTTCAGCTGTAACAGTCCCAAACATCCGTGCTACTCCTTATAGTTCCCAGCCTGCCCTTCCAGGGCCTCCTCCACCCTCTCAGACCTAGGATGCTGAGCACTCCTGGTTAACAGCTTCAAAGGCGGATGACTGAGAACATCTGTTGGTTTGTTTCAGATCCTGTTTCGGTAAGATCCTCTTCTCTTCAAGCATCTTGGGCAACACATCAGCACAGAGGGGCTCCCGAATGTGCTCTCTGCCTCGTCCTGCAGAAACTGCATTCAACTGGGCACTGGGAGCTTGTTTGGAAGATAGACAATGGAGAAGGGATAAAATGAAGTGGTCCTTTTGTGCAAGGCTTTGGGGAGTTCCTGTGAAGCAGCAGAAAGGCAGCCATGCGAATTCTGTTTCCCCCCAAATTTCTCAGAGGAAACAAGAGTGACAGTGCGCATCCCCTAAGACAGCCTCTGTCAGCCCAGGATGGCATTCACTCAGGGATAAGGCCGCATGCACGGATAGAAAGACTGTGGAGCATTCCATAGAACAGGACCCCAGACAAGACCTGAAGCTTGGCTTTCAGGCTTTCACTGGGAAATGCTCAAACTTTGAAATTGCGCATCCCTCTAGGGAAATGCTGAGTACTAATCTTTTGAGCTCTCCTAGCTTGCTCATGAGTAACAGAGTTCAGCACTAGAAAGCTTGTGAGCTGCAGACACGATCTGGACTGAGGGCAATTTTACCTGAGTCAGCCCCAAGCATCAGGATGGAACCGCTCCATCCCCGGCCTGTCCTCTTCTAGATCCTTTCTGTAGCTCTGTGGAGTGGTTGCTGCCATGCTTGTCCTAGGACACGGCTTATGAAGGGTGAATCAGGGCTGATCCAGGGACCTCATCTTTGCTAAATGCGGCATCAGCTGCTTTTCTGTTCAGGAAAAATGCAAATAATGCTTCCCCGTAGAATAGAATCTATGGAAATCCATAGAATCTATGTTACCCGTGATTTGTTTTCTTAATTGATTTTTCATTTTTGTCATCTTCACAGTTTCAGATTCAATCCAGAAAAAAGAGAAAACACTCAATAAAACTGTAAAAGGCATTCAGTGTTACCCCAGCATCATGAGAGCCCAGATGCTTTCATTTCACCTGCAGCAGAGCTGTACCCCCTGACCTTTTCTTGTTGATTTTTAGAGTCTCCTGGTTGAGAAGGACAGAAGGAAAAAGGCTTAAAAACCTTACGTTGATCACAAGAGTATATTTCATTGGTCAACTACATTCAAATGATGAAAATTCCTACAGTTCCTCATTATATTTTATATCCAGTTAAAAAAAATGATTTCCTTTAACTGTGCTAAGAGGTGTTCATGTTTAAGCAGTTGCTATTTATTTATTATGTCTTTATTTTGTTTTTTCAAGACAGGTTTTCTCTGTTGTAACTCTGGCTGTCCTGGAACTCACTCTGTAGACCAGGCTGGCCTCAGACTTACGGAGATCCGCCTGCCTCTGCCTCTCCTGAGTGCTGGGAGGAAAGGCGTGCGCCGCCGCCGCCCAGCCAGGCAGTTGTTATTTTTTAAAAAATCATTAGAAACCAGATTGTTGACTGAGTAGATGATAAAAGCCAAACCATAAATGTTGTGTAGAGAAAGAGAAATGTCAGACCTCCAAGATGGCATACATTCTGTTTTCATAGGATAGAGGAAGTGAAACGCTTTAAGGAAGAGCCAATGTTTTAAATGTGTGTTTTTATATAATCAGAACGTTTTGTTACTGGAGTATATATGATAGATATGAGTATAGCATTGTATTCGCCACCGGTATAAGGGCTAGAAAAGAAAATAGGGAAGTCAGATTTATACTACCAGCCAGAATATTGACAGGTGATTCGTGGCAGGAAAACAAAACAGCCAGTTATGACTACCTGAATTGTGAATAAATCCTGTCTAATTAGAACTGTATTCAAGGACTGGAGCGAAGGACATTTGCCACATCTCCCCAGATGGAGCACAGTCACTTTAATTTTGTCCTCAGTTCACATATTGCTTCTGGTAATTTTATATGGATTAGATTCTGAAATGAGTAACTGAATCTGAAGCTCATGGCGGAGCATCATAACCGTGCCTGCCCTCAGAAAAGCCGGTGTTATTGTGGCAAGGCAATATAGTTTTTATACTGATTCTACTTGCTTGCAGTCCTTATCTACATATATTCTAAAGGTTTGTACTATACGTAAAATTATGTAGAGTAAATACACACAAATGTGCATATTAAAAGCATATTCACTAAATATTTAATAACGAATATTCAAATCTTTAATGAATCATTGCTTTTTTGGCTCTCTGATATTTGATGTTAGTTGTGTTCATTTACTTTATGATTAACATTCATTATAAATTATTAGCAAAATTGTTAAAGGCAGTCTCACTCTGAGAAAAACAGCTGCTTAAGAAATATGAAGCAGGCTTTTTTCTCTTATCAATATTTTCCCAAAAGAAATAGTGGGCTACATAGGGCTCTTATAGAATGTAATGTATTATATTATTATACTGCAACTGAAATACACTTTAAATTAAAAGGAATAACTCAAAGGGCACACACTTCTGAATACAGATAGCTGCAAAGTCAGGGTCAGATCTCAAACCTCCATGCTTAAGACATATCCACCTCTATCCAGTGACTAAGGAGTAAGAAAGCACTCACTTGCATTTCCTATGATGTTGGTCATCCTCAGAATACAATGAAAATAAATGAAATCTCAAATGAGCAAACAACTGTCATTTTTCTAATAATTCACCACAGTTAACATGCCAGCCCTAATTTCTAAAGAAAACAGAGAAAACCAAGTCTCAATGCTCTCAATACTTGCTGTGTTTTAGATTTTTTAAAAATAAACACATTGTTTTTTCTCAGTACACCTTGAAGTTTCTAATAAAAAAGAAAATGTTGATCCGTAACAGAAGATTTCTGATATAAGATAAATGCAGAATAAAACAAATTGAATTCAATTTCCTTTCACATATTGCTTAGTGACAAAGATTTTAGAAGAAGAAAATTACAATGCTAAAGGTTACACAAAAAGGAAGACGATAGAAAACCAAACAGAAGAAAATCTACCCTGAGTAAATATTGTACATTGATATCTTGGTATCATAGCACTTGCAAAGTTAAATAATGAAAATGTTCTACAAAGTGCCCTTAATGTTCTAAGAGAAAAGTAAGGACACAGGTAAATGAAAAGAAGGGACACCTGTGGAGGTTGTTGCCTTTGAATCTGGCACTAGCATTGGTGTGATGGAGCCTGTCTAATGTCTGTCCTGAGCCTATATGGTCTTTTGTGTTCACCCAAGTGCATGATGTTCAGGTGCTGGGGTCCTGGAGTAGTAGCATCATCTGGGGTAGGGAAGACTCATCATCTTCTGTGTCAGCACCACTTTCAGAAAGGAATATATGTAAGCATAAAGCAAACATGGCACAGAGTGTCCTCTCACTTGGCAGTGGGGTGATGGAGAGTCCAAGGCTTTACATCTCACAGGGTCGGTTCACACATTGCCTTTCTTGAAGCTCTGCATGAGCTCAGGGCGAAATAAGCAGATGCATCCCTGGAGCATCATCTGTGTGCTTGGTAAGGACTAATTGGAGGACAGAGGATGGAATGAGAAGAACGTGTGTTCAGTGGACAGTGAGCCAATGATGCGCTCCTCTTGCCCAAGTCAAGGGCATGTCCTCCACACAATCATGCTCCACTAGGCACATTCACCAGACAGAGTCAGAATACAGCTTTGTAGACTCAGCCTATTCCCAGAGTTCCCATACAGCTTTCATGAGTATGGTGTGTGTGTGTGTGTGTGTGTGTGTGTGTGTGTGTGTGTGTGTGTTTGTGTGTGTGTGTGTAGAGAATCCAGAGATCTCTTTAATAAAGAGAGATCCAGAGATGAAATCCAGAGATGAAGGAACCAGGGTGCCCAAGGTGATTCCTGCTCACATCTGCTTTATGGCTGGGTTCACCTGACCTTGACTCCAGTTGTATGCATTTAAAGGTCAATGCTTGGTACTCAGATCCTATCTCCTCATAAAAAGTTGGGAGCACATTTAGACAGGGGAATTAAGTAAAAGGACATGAAATACATAAAATACTTAGTAAATTCTGAACCAACTGAAACTAGTACAGGGATTGTCTCCCTACAACAAATGCATACCTAGTGAGTCGTGTCTGTTAGTTCTGAAGAGTTCCTACCTCACTCCTTCTGCATCCTCTACATCTGTGGTTATTCAGAATCTAATTTGTCATGAGCAAGGGTGATGGGCTGTCTTCAGTTAAGGCATGCATGTGAATCATGATGGTACCCTGAGTAGAGCTATCAATATTGAGATTAAACTTATTGAGCCCACGGAGTGAGTTCCTCTGGAATATCTTCTTTAATCCTGTTGATCTTCACATTGTGTCCAGTTGTGTCTTTGGTTATAGATCCATTTGCTATGGAGAGAAGATTCCTTGATGAAGGGCAGTAGCTACACTTACTTGTAGGTTTAAGGATACGATTTAGAAGGTCAATAAGGATTTATGCTGGTCTAGTAAAGTGGTGGTAGGTGCTCTTCTAAGGTGCATGACCTTCCCAGCCTGATTGGTTAGGTTTCCAGTACCAGGCATGATTTCTCTCTTGTTGAAATGGTCTTAAGCAGCTGTTGGTTATTACCATCATGTGAATGACACCATTGCATCTTTGTGTGGATATTGCCATGCTGGTTATTGTTGTGGTTCATTGGAGCAGCTGGCCTTCATCTCTGCATATATATCTAGAACTATTAATTGCTTCCTTCCCTTGGCAGCTTGCACAGTTCTTTCTGGTACTATGGAAGCTAGATTGCAGGAAGGAGACATTCAGGTTAGAACCAGCTCAAATTATTAGACTCCTATATTTCCTGTATCCTAACTGCTCTATATCCTCAGCAATAGAGATTTACCTTCAACCTCTGAGAGACATTCAAAGGCAACAGCAATAGCCTCTATTGTTTAGGGAGTCATTTAGATTAGCTTGACCAATCTCTCAAGAGGCAGATTTTTTTTTCATGCCTGGTACTGGGGTGTTTCTTAGTTTGTGTTTGGAGAGTGCTGTCAGCCCAAGTGACATAACTTCGCTTAAGATATATATATTTGCGTATGTGTGTGTGTGTAAAATTTTCAGTAAACATAAAGTGATTCTTTAGGCTTTATCAAATAATTTTGGTATCCTCTGGCTTTTGGATTTTTATGACTTTCAGTTTATTGCATGAAGGAGTTATCCTAATGCAAATAAAAAGTAGACCATAAGTGGCTGCATTATGCAAGGTATGAGGTTCTAAAAAATCATGACAAGGGACAGAAGATGGGTTCACTCACTGCAAGGAAATCCTCATTTAAGTTTCAGGGAACCACAAGAACTTGAAACCCAGAAGCCTTCAGCTGATCATTCTTAGTTCATCCAGTTTCTCTCAGGATCTGGTATATGTTCTTGGGCTGGTCACCCTGAAGCTGAATTTACTTCTCCATATCCTGGATATTCAGTTAAAGTATCATTGCAGGCAAACTTCTTCTTAAATGCCTTAAATCCCTTGGACAGTGGTAAAGGTCTTCCTGCCATTTGTCTGTTAAAATCTCACATGGATAGAATCCTCAGTGAAGCCAGAATGCTTTCATTGTCAAAGAAATTGAAAGAGTGGACGTTCAGGATAGCAGACACAATATATGATTCCATTTCCTCTGTGGAAATGGCCTCCGGAAGTCATTACAGGAAAAGGAAGGAGAGCAATGGGACAGGAACCGGGTACTGAGTGTTTTTGAAGTGAGACTCTCAAGGGAAAGATGGTTGGATCCCCACTGACTGGGCTCTGTGGGCTTTCACCTAGCCATTTCTCAGCAGATTCTGGCAACATGTGCACAAAATGGTCATCTAGAGCTGCAGAAGGGACGGATCAGAGTCCAGATCAAATGAAGAGGTAATAGTCAAGTCTGAACCCTACTCTGTAAGAAGTAAGGGTGTCCCAATCTCTGAATCCTAGTCTTCCCCTCATTACTCGGGGAAATGTCCAGTCTAGACAAGAACCTCTCAGAATCCTGAATCAAAATGGAAAGGAATCAATTGAGCATTTGCTTTGTGCACGTTTCCTTCCCCTCTCCTGCTCATCTCTGTAGAAATGGGGCAAGCATCTAATGCAAGCCTACCATGCATCTAGGGCCCAGGAAAAGAGAATACTACCCATCCTTATGACTCCTCTGTCTTCTGACTTTACCAAGCCTAGCTTCACTAGGTGTGGCTCCCTTCTCTCAGGTCTCCTGACTCTTTTCTGTCTGCAAAGCAAATTCAATCTACCATCAACTATAAAGGCTGTCCATTCCAAGTTTTCTCATCATTTCTCTTCCTCACACGGTTGAATGATTGCCAAGCTTTCCTTTGCTTTAAATTTCTGTAATCAGTGTTCTCCAAAAAACCCATGCCTCCACTCATTTTACCTCCCATTCACTGCCCAAGTGGTACCTTTTGTTACTTCCTTGAAATCATTTTGATTTTGTTGCATTCTTGAAATTGCATTTGCCAAGGTCAACAGTGGCTGAGGGTTTATTAATGGAACTTTTTCTGTTCAAGATTGCAGTTTCTAAATAGCCTGTTAGAATGGTGGTAGTGGGGTTTTGTGTGGCCTTTGGCAAGACTCATTGTCTTCCTTGACCTCTGGCTGACAGTTCATCCTCCATCTGTTATGTCCTGCCTTTCCTCCTCTACTCTCTCCCATTAACTAGTATTACTCTGAAGTCTGACGTGAGACCAAATTTTTCTTAGCTTCCTACTTTAATACTCTGGCATTCCCATCTGTTTCCACCTCTTTTGGTACCATTGACAACTGCTAAACCTTTCTTAGAATGTTGATTTTGTTCTGAATTTAAGTCCACCTTCCTACTTCGTACAGAACATTTTATTTATTTTTTCCAAAAATGAAATTAGTTTATTAGAAACACATACAGAACATTTTCATAAAACATATACCACGACAAGCAGTTTAAATTACTAAATCCCTATCTCATTATCTATCGATAATCACTCTTCTAAATCCTTTTTGGAAACATGATTGTTAATAACCACTTGCTAAATATTGAACATTTCTACTGTTACGGATTCTTCTAATGAGAACATTTTCTTATTTGCTTAAAACTCTTGAGGTGGGTGCTGAGTTTAGGCAACTATCCACAAAAGTGGGTTTAGTAAACTTTTGACATTGGGGAACCTGGATACATTCCAGAAAAAGGAAACAAATAGTTAGTACCTGAGTGGGGAAGAGGAGACTTCTGGCAAGCGGGGAGCTAGGGTGTAGGCTGATCATCAGTGTGTGGGTAGCTGGAAGAAAATCTCTCCATTGTGCAGCATCATGTGCTATGCTGAGTGCCATTGGTTAAGTATCTTCTACCTACTTTAGCAAGTGTGTTAGAAAAGGGACCGAGGCAGATGGTATCTTGGGTCTGGAGTAGTACCACAGTAGTGAGGTAAGGCCCTCCTTAAAGCATACAAAGACAACTGAATTCTCAGCGGTAATATTTTGAGAGTGGAGACAAGAAAATATAGACCTGGTTTGAAGTTAGATCTATGAAGAGTGTTTCAGATGTCTGCAGTTGTTGGAGAGCAGTTGGACTTAGTCTTTCTTGAACATCAGATGGTCACGAGAACTCCACCGGGTTGGGTTTCTTCACAATATTTAGTATCTTGGTCGGTAGCAGATGCCTGGGTTCTAATCTACTTAGTGATAGCCCTCTCCCTAGGCTGAACATGTGGATCTGCACCTCACTCCTCATCCTTCTCCTGCCTCTCTCTCCATCACAGGGCTGACCCCTCATTTCATAGCTTTGCTTTGACAGATTGTAGCTGCAAGGAAGTTATAACCTGAAACGGAAGGCCTGTAAACAAGAAGTTCGGGGATTTCTTTCCTTCCCCTACTCTTGGGTGGAGTTCTGTATCCAGATGCAATCCCAAGCTTGTCCCTACCACTAAGGGCTGGCTGCCTTTTCTCTTTGAACCTCAGACGTAAGGACAACATCTCCATGCTGTGGCCTTACAAGCTCCTACTTTGATTGTGATTTTTCTCTGTCATGTGTATAAACAACACTGTTGAAATTCTCTCTGTTTAAAACTGTCTGTTTTGAAACACACAAAAGTTTTTCTTGTTTGGATTCACTCTGGTAAATTACTCACGTCTCAAAGGCCCCAGAAAGTCCTTGTGAGGAACTCTTCATTTTGGATAGCATATTTCAGCAATATCATTCTTTGAGTTTCATATGAGAAGGATATCTAGAAAATTAAGCACAATTGTATTCTAAACATGCTGAGGATAAAATGGCTTTGGATACAAAATGTTTTATTTAACACTTTGAAAAACCTGGGGAAAGAATGAAATCGTTCAGTCACTCATCTCTCCATCGCTTCATTTATTTAGCAAACATTTATAAATACCTTCCACGCATCAGAAATAATTTTTTCTTCTCTTCAGAGGCAGGATATGAGTAGGGATAGTTGATATTAAAACCTCAACCAATACAACGTGGTTCTGCCTCAGAGGGGTTCAGATTCAATTGTGGAGAAAAACAAATACTTTCTATGACTGGTCCCCTCCCATGAGGCTCTGCACAGTGTATATATTAGTGCCAACTGGAGACAGGAAGATGACATAAGTCATTTCTCTGCGGTGACATAGAATTGTGATTTCAAATAAACATCATCTTCTGTGTGACTACTATGACTGCAATTCCGTTTTTCCATATCTTCTGTCTGACTCCACTAAGCCTGTCTGCTGTGCACACTGCAAACCTTGCATTCCACAGCTGGTGGGGAACCTGAGTCTGTTTTTGTGTTAATTTCATTTATCATATAGGAAATAAATGTATGCTCTGCAAAAGTACTAGAGCTTCCATGTAGCAAAACCTATTTTTAAATTGACTGACTCATGTTTTTTCTCTCCAACTTATTGAATATTTCCCAGAGCAGAAATACATTTAAGTTTGGCATTTCACAGATTTATCTGTGTGACACCAAACACGCTACCTCATTTAATTTAAAATTAACTGCAATCTAAGTTGAAACCCCACATCTTTCATGAAATGCTGCAGCGTGAGGCAAGCTTTAGAGAACCGCAGTATGATTGATGTCCTGCGAATCACCTCTACATCTGGGGACACTGGAGAGCCAGAAAAAACCCCGTGACCTGCAGCTTTGACTTAATTGAAAAGCGGAGGGCACAAGGACATTTTTAGAAACCAGTTATTAAGACATTGAACGTCCGAGTGGATAGTGATGAGACCACAGACAGGAGGCCACAGACATCTGACCCACAGTCTGGAACACCGAACCTGGACACCAGCAGATCATCTGTAGTGGCGAGCCTAGAAGTTAGTGTGTTCTTGTGGCGTCAGAAACCAGACCACTCTTTAGAAAAGAACCTGGGCTGACCTGCAACAAGAGCAGGAAAGGGCCAGAAATTGACAAAATTACCAAAAGATTCCTTAGTTTTCATTCTTCTTTCCAATTAAGATCAACAGGAGACACACACACATCTAACCACCCACGGGGCACCTTTGTGCTGCTGGCCTGCCTACAGCCATGTATTAGCTTCACACCCTTGTGGAACATCCCTGTCCCCTGCCACAAAGATTTCCCTCAACTCTTCCCACTTCTGCCTCCTTGCCAAACACAGTGCTTAGCTGTCCAGCTGGCTGTGACAGACTGAGGATCAATAGCTTTTGCTCCTTTCATTGAGTTACTCCTCATTTGTTTCCACATACGATTTATCTGCTCTCTCTTCTGACTTGCATCCAGTTCGCTAGATCTGACATTCATTGATGATTAGAGCTTCTACAAACCGCTTCTGAGAGAAGCTGTGAACTGTCTTGATAGAGAAACTTAGCTCTTGATCAGAATATGTCTAACAAGCCCGATAAAAATACCAAGAGAGGATTAGTTTATTGAGTTAAGATCATCTGTGCCAAGGAGACAAGCACATTTTTATAAAGAAAAATAATAGAGGAATGAGTTCAAAATGTGCCCAGAGAGGAACTCTACCATCCAAGGTATGTAACACGTACAAGTACAGCACCTCTAAGAAAGTAGGCAGTGCACCAGAGAGGGATAGAAGCATAAGTAGAAAGGACTTCTTAAAGCAGGCAAGCCCTGTTTGCATCCCAAGCAATGAGTAAACCAGTTGTAGTAGTATGTGCCTGCACTGAAGCCTTTAGGAGGAAGAAGCAGAAGGATCAGAAGTTTAAAATGGTCCTCAACTACGTAGAGAGTTCAAGGCCAATCTCAGGTACATCAGAACCTGTCTCATGAGAAAAGGGGTCGGGGAATGAACTCTGTCCACCTATGGTAGAGGTTACAGGATATCTCATAGCCTCCACCACAGATTATGGGTTCAGTGGGAGGAGGCAGGAGATCTGTTAGATGATGCTCAGAGGGAGAGAATAGGATCAAAATGTGGAACAAGATGGAGAAAACTCCCATATAGCCCCTTAGTGTAGTGCTATTATTTTGATGGGTCAGTGAAATGGCTCATTGGGTAAAGGTGCCTGCCACCATGCTCCGATGACTTGAATTAAATCCCCAGGACCCACATGGTATAAAAAGAGAACTGATTCCCACAAAATGTCCTCTGATATTCATATGTACCTGACTCATGGGCACACATGTGTGCACACTCATACACATACATGCATACACTTTGCTCAGCCTGTTTAGTACCACAAACCAGACCCTGTATCCTTTTGGGCTCTCCCAGGGATAAGGACTTGCAGGAAGATATCCACAGAGACACACCAAACCACCTTGTGAGGATGGAGGAAGGTGAATAAAAAAAAAAAAAGACAAAGAGGCAAGTCAGAGGAAGGCACATGTATTCCAGGAAGAGTATTCTGAAATCCAGTAATTCTCAAAGCTTCCAAGGTCATCAAAACCAAGGGAAGACTGAAGAAATGCCATGACCACCTAGAAAGGGAAGAAGCCTAACTGCTAAGTGTAAGACGGTTTCCTGAGTGGCAATAGGAAAGGGTCCTTGGGTATTCTAGTTATCTGTGACTGTCAATCTGACACAGTCTAGGGTTACCTGTGAAGCAAAGCCTCAGTTGAAGAATTGCCTAGCTCAGGTTGGTTTGTGGACATGTCTGTGGGACACGGTCCTGATTGCTGACTGATGCATGAGAACCCAGCCTACTGGAGCCAATACCATCACTAGGCAGGTAGTCCTGAGGTGTATAAGAAAGCTAACAATGCATGAGCCTGTGAGCTAGCCAGAGAGTAAGCGAGCAAGCAGCATTCTTCCATAGTTTATGCTTGGGGTTCCTACCTTGGGTTCCTTCCCTGACTTTCTTCAGTGATGGATTATGATTTGAAAGTGTTAGCCAAATAAATCTTTCCTCCCAAAGATGCTTCAGGTCAGAGTGTTTTACCACAGTAACAGAAAAGAAACCAGAATGTTGGGTTAAAAATGAGAGAGATTGGAATAAAGTATTGAATTGCAGTAATGTGACAATATTGGTTAATTATACCATGCACAGCACAAAGGCAATCGTGAAGAAACAGCATGCTGTCTTCTCAATCAGTCCTTAAGTCTAAGAATATAGCATTTTGCAAAGTATGGTAAAATACAGGAAAGGTTTTCTTATGAGTCTGCATTCATATATCATTCAACACCTTAGAAACAGATACTGCGAAGTAAATGGTAATTCTCTAGGTCCCTTGTAATAGCATTTGCTTACAAACTGTAGTGGAATATTTGAACTTATTCTCAAATATTGTAAAGCTACATGCACTTCTGTGCAGTAAAATTAGCTTTAAACAGCTGCTACATCTGACAGCAGGAGCTGGAGGGAGAAGGTCACCTCCCTTAGCTGTTAGAACCAGCTTCCTGGTTGTGGACAGGCTGCAGCTTTCTTGAATACAGAAAAAAAAAAGCTAGTTTGGAGAACTGGTAATTGTCTACTCAATACCCTTAGATGGAGCAATTGTTCAAATTTACCTTGCCCTCTGCAATCTCAATGTTGAAAGCATTTGATTGTTTTAGTGCTAAAGAAATAGATTCTGTGGATCTTATCATAGCATCTAACATGGAGATGTGGAAACACCTACATCTCTAGGTCTTGACCTTTGCCTAATGATATCAAAGTCAGCCAGCTGGGCATTGGGAGTTTAACTGCAGGTTTCCATTCATTAAGGTAAATGAGTATAGGTGTTTTGTATTAGTGGGTGGCCTTCCCTCAATAAAAGGACCTGAAGGCCATGAGGTCTGGGTTAGTGCATGATAGAGGCTGAACCCTCTACTAAGTGGTTCAGGCTTGCATCTTGGAGACTTCTGTTCCTTATTGAACTCACATTATAACCAACTGGCACAAAGATGCTGATTCCTCATCTGCAGAGTGGTGTTCATTGCACAGATGATTTTGGCCCCCAAGTACTGCTCTAGTGTGAAGTCGCAGCTTACTACTTACAAAGCATAGGCAATATTTTGTGCCCGTAGCTTCCATGGTTTATGAACCTTCTTTGCTTAAGGATGGGTTCTGAGAAGAAAGTCCAACCCGAAACAGACAACAATGTAAAACCTTAGTGAGTGCTGAAAAACTGAAAACACTTAATGAAATCCAGAAAACAAATCACTTCTCTCCAGAGACAATGTGGAATTAAACAGCCAAACTAGATGTCTAAATGTCTTTAACCACAGTTGATACTCTGACAGTTCTACCTTTACTGTTTTGAGAATAGTGTGAGGGTTTTCCCACTCCAGTGTTCTAGAGCACTGTTAGTGGTGTGTGGCTGTTATAGTGAAGAGTGCACACAGTAGGTCAGATCCAGGTTTCCACACGGCTTACTGTAATGTGATCAAAGCTAAGGTATTCTCCCACAGAATTCTCCTGTTTGTTTTCCTGTACAATTGAGATTTTAAAAGTAGCTACCTCACAGGATTGCTGCTTTCACTTTTATCGTAACTTAAGTTTTAAGTATATGTAGAATCTTAGTTTTAAGTGCATCTAGAATCTTACTGCATGGCATTATTACTTATTATTTTAAGTTAGTTTCCCTTTAAAGGAGCTTTAAGAAAAATGAACCAATTATTCATTTACCATGTAGGGTATTCACTATCGTCTCCTGTATTCTCAGGGTTACAACTGGCTTTGTTTCCCTCCAGTATGAAAACAGCCATTAACACCTGCAGTTCTCATCTGCTGCTAACAAATGGTCTCTGCACTTGTTAGCACGAAGATACACTAATTTGTCATATTACGTAATGACTGTTTGCTGTTGTTTTAATTGCATTAGTTCTTCAAAAGTTCCTGGGATAGCGGCTTGCTCCTCCATGTGACAATGTTGGGTAGGAATTTTCTTGGGGATAAAACTGACAATCTTGGAGAGAAGCTTCTTAAGACAGGATGCTCTACGAGGAAGACTGCATCCTTTGGGAGACCTTGTTAAGTATAGAAAGTAAACAACTCAAAAGCTTTAGGAACACCCCCAAAATGACCAGATTTATCATGTGCCTTTCCCCCAAGTACATATAAGACGAAAGGTCTACTGGGAGACAGGGTCAGATGTGCTGAGATTCCCAGAAGAGGCAGAGAACAGCCATGGTGGCTAGAAGAGGTTCAGACACCTGAGCTGCCTCAAAGAGATTCTCCAACCTGTTGAGCTGCATCCTGCCTATGCAGCGTACTCCAGATTTCCAGCTTTTGTGAGCCATCACCCGTGCTGGGGTGCACTTTGGGTAACACCATTGTCTGAGTCATTTCTGCTCCTGTAAATGGTCCTTCATCCATCCTATTAATCAATTAACCCTATTGGTTCACCAAGTTGGACTTTGGTGGTACCCTTACTTTATGCTGTGGTTAGTTCCTTATCTGGGGTGAGTAAACAATTCCTCTTGTCTCTCCAGAAATAGTGTCACTCAACAGTATGTCAAGAGGTGAAGGGGATTTTTTGTTGTTGTTGTATTGGGTTTTTGTTTCTTTTTTGAGAAAGAACTTAAAGTTGGATGGATAGGGATAGGGAGAGGATCTGGAGGGACTTGGGGGAGGCAAAGAATATGATCAAAATATATATTAATTTGAAATTTGTTTTAAATAATGAAAATAAAATACTTCAAAAAATAAAAACACAGCTTTTCATGATAGAACAATTTCATGCTTAGGTGTACATCCAAAGCAAATTCAATATGCATTTTAAGTATATATCTATTCTTTTATGTTAGCTGTTAAAAAACTAGGATATCATGTATAGAATATTACTCAGCCTTTAAAAAAGAAATGTTATCATTTGTAAGCATTGATGAGCAGAGTGGAAGAAACTAGACACAGAAAGATGAATCAGGGTATTCCTAAAGTTTGACCTCATAGAAATGGTGGAATAGTGGCTTTCAGGGGCTCAGGGCAGGAGGAGTGGGAAGATGCCGGTCAAAGTTACAGTTTGCGGTTTTCAAGATATGTAAGCTTAGAGGTCTACTCTATGTAAGGTACCTACAGAAAGAAAGGTTTTGCTGTCTATATTCACAAATTCTAGTATTTATACTCTTAATTATAAAGGACTTGGGGAATTTATAAGTCTGTTTTCTTCTAGTAATTTACTTTATCTCTATAGCGAACTTTGAGGTGTATCTGACATACAGATCCAGCTACATCATCCTTAAAGCGGCTGCCATCCCCCTTCTCAGTACCTCCTTTAAATTGTATATATCATTGCCTATATAAGCAGATTAGCATGAATTACCGATTCAAGTATATTCACGGTTATGGGACAGTATGCATACACATATTGATGGGATGCTTTCTTTTCCTGAAACAGCAAAATTCATACGTGTTTTTAATATCTGAGAGGTTTAGTCCCTCCATTTCTCTTTTACAGACCCACTTCTGCAACAGGTAGCAGTGTCCTTTTGTAGAAATGTCCTTCCCCAACTTCCTGTCCTATATACTACGACTTCCTCTGGTCAATAACATGGATGACAAGTGGCACTTAGTACTTTCCAGGCTTTGCTGACTGAGCACATGGACCTTTTTCCACGTGCTGCATTTTCTCTGTCCATCAGCATTCCAGAGAAAGAGGTGTCATCAAGTTGGCTGTGCGTGAAGATGACAAATATGCAATGGTAAACGATGGCCCCACTGAGGAGTGCGCAGGAGCTCTGTAATAGGGTATGACTGTCACTTGCTTCTAGAGTTAGAGTCAGCTCGTCTCGATGGACACCTTGGTTCACACATGTGTGTATTCACCGGATAACCTCATCAGATTTCAAAACATTCTACTAGCTGTCGAGGGGGAGTTTATTAGCTCATAGAATATTTCAAAGTAATAGACACATCTATGCTAATGAATCTTCCTCAGGAGTACAGTGTGTCTTTCCATTTATGTAAATCTTCCATCGGGCCATTCAGGGGCACTTTCATTTCTGGTACAGCATAATTTACTGCAACCTTTTCTTAATGAACAGTATGTAATTATTTCTATCTTTAATCTATTAATAGCAGAGTAATGAAAATATTTTACACAAATATTTGCCATGACTTTTAATTATCACTCATCATAATTGTGTGGAGCAGGAATACTAAATTAAAGTTAATGATGATCTTGGATCCCCATCATTTTCAAATAATATATTAGAAAGAGTGTGTGGATTTACTCTCTCCCTGGCAGTGTTATGCATGCTGTAATTTTAATGCAGTCTCACTCATACCAAAATTTATCTTCAGTAAAGTAGATAGACAATGACAGAGACAGACAGGCAGATAGATAATGTGTATACATGTATGTGTACATATATATACTATATATATGTATATATTATATATATATACACACACACATATGTGTGTATGTATGTATGTGTATGTATATACATGTATGTGTTGGTAAAACATTACTCCAAAATAGTATATAAGATCTAAATAGTATATAAAATCTAAAATATATTTTAACCGAGACAGTGAAATATACACACCTATATTTAAATGCATTCATATGTTTATATACATGTTTTCTGGCTACTGATTTCTAAAGGGGTTAGAATAGATATAGAAATTGAGGATTTTTGTTCTATAAAATTTGACACATTGATACAGCTAATTTTGTACAGTTAGCACAGGCAGTTGCTCCTCAAGCTCTCCTTCTGCTATGCCTCCAATGTCCTGTTCACTGATGGAAAGAAAAGCTTGATCATGTAGGCAGGTCACAATGCAACCCAAGACACAGTGCTGGGATGCTTAGCTATCCTCTTAGCTGGCCATGAGAGATTCCCAATAGGTGCTAGCAGTTGGTCACTTTCAGACTCAGACACATTAAAATGTACTTTAAAGAAATAGAATATTTTTATACTTTAATGTCATTCTTTTAATGTCCCTTTCCACAGTAACACACACTAAGTAATTGTATAGATGTATTTGTGCCTAATAAAAATATAGTATGTGTTATTCATTGTAAACTTTTATTTACAACATCATATGAAATCTGTGTTTTATAGTAGGATTTTATTTTAATGTTTTTCTTAGTTTTGGCAATACACATAAATTTTTGTAGATATGTATATGTTCTAAATGGAAATTCAGATTTAAAAATGTATTATTCATCTGTTGATTAGTAGCTGGTTTGATGCTATGATTTGGCAATTGTGGGTAGTACTGGGTAAACATGAGTGTTCAAGTATTTCTAGCGTAAGCTGAATTTGGGGATATATACAGAAGTGATAATATAACAGTTTCCTTTTTTAAGAAACTCTATACTGATTCTCAGCCATAAAGAAAAATGAAATTGTGTCATCTGCAAGAAAGTGGATGAAACTGAAGATCATCGTGTTAAATAAAATAAGCTAGACTCACAAAGCACTGCCAGTTAGGGGGAAAACGGGAAGAGCCTAAAACTCAAAGACGGAGTAACTAGGATGACAGAATGAGAAAGTGGGCAGAGGAAGGAGATGAGAGAGAGTAATAAAGGAGAAATAATTAAGGTAATGTGTATCCATGGGTGGAAATGTCCCAGTGCACGTCACCAGCCCGGGCTTCAGCACCTCAGCCTCTCAGCTCATGTGTTTATGATGAATTGTAGGATTTTAGTTGGTAAATGAGGCTGTTCTTTCTTGTCTTCGATGTTTTCTTTGTTCATCTTAGTATTTTATCTTCCACACGAAAATCATAGTTAGTTTATTTTTTTAAATGCATTTAAAATTTATTTAAGCTAAATTAAATTTAATCAACTTAATTTTAATTAAATTAAATTAAGTTTAGTTTCAAATCATGATTTGTGTAGAAATATTTTAAATATACAAACAAATTTGGATAAAATTAAGGTTTTTTTGTTTTTTTGGTTGTTCCCAACTCTCTCCAGTGTATTCCTCTTCTTTTAGTTTTTACTATCAGCTTTTAGTTTTTTCCACTTGTAACTTATACATTTTATTATTTTTCATTTTTAAGGTGGCAAACAGCAAAATTTTCTGCTGCAAGATTTTTCCAAACTCCTAGTTTCTCCAAGAGATATCAAAGTTAGATGTGGGACTTTACTTTAGGGTGTGAGACTTTATCAAAGACAGTGAAAAAAAATGAGTTTTCCCACTTTTGCAGGGGCCTATTTATGAACAAGCATTCCATTTCCCATGCTTCTAAATATCTCATGGCAACCAATGATCTTTAGAATTACAGACGCTTCCGGAAACTACCATCTCCAGCCTGTACTGCTAAAGCCTGCTATGATGGACAGTTTAACTGAAGACACAACTGGACTTTTAGCAGACCCCCCAGCAAGAAGGAGGGTGTTTCTATAGCATGATTTATTTTGATCCTGTAGACACTATATCCTCCTAACTTTTCCACTGTTGTGAATGTGACCTCGGTGTTATTACCATTATCGTTACGTGGTGTAATGGAATAGTTACTCAGAGTTCACAGAAATAGCTGGTTACAGGGGTGGTTCCCTTTGTAAGCACACTGCAGAAGCCTTTAACACCAGTGATCGGCTTATAGATCCTAATAGGCTGTCCATGTAGACATTAAGCCCATAGAAAAAACATTCTAGTGTCTGCCTTTGCAGCTTCCATACCACTAACACTGCCATCTCTGTGCATTGAAAGAAACGTTTCATGAAATATACATACCGGTCAAATGCCATCTGGATGCTAAGGGCTAGTGATATTCTTGAGTTTCTTCCCTTCTTCATTGAATGACATCTAATGACAATATAGTAATATGGATGATAACATGATATTTCTTTTTAATTTATTTTAAAGATCCTCCATATTGCTCTTTCAAAGATATGACATTCAGTATGTATCTGATAACTAGCCTTGACCAGGTAGTGGAATTTCCATTTATTTAATAAGACTTATTTTTTATGAATGATGTTGCAGTCTATTAAGTATTCAAAATAGCCATGTCATAAAGCTAAGACTTAGAATTGCTCTTAATATATAGTGTCCTTTGCATTTCCAAACACGGTTTAGGGTGGACTGGATGTTCCTGCAGCAAAACTTGAATCAACTTGCTGAGATTTTGGATTCAAGTTTATTTGTGGGGACTCAGTAGTAAAGTTCTCCCCAAAGAGGACTCTCCCCTTATTGGGTAGACTTGATAAAAATTGACCTCCAGTCATTTGGGAGCTGACAGTGGTGACAGCAGATCAGCCCTCTGTTTCCAATAGCTGTAGTTCTGCGTTTCTGTCTGTTCTAGGCCCTCTTGTGTTAGTCATCTTGGTGTTCCTCTGGCAGATTGCCTGAGATACACTATGTAAGAAGAGGGAAGTCACTCTTGCTCAAGATCTCTGGTTTCAGCCCAGGGTAGGTTGCTTCCACTATTGTGGGCCCATGACAGGGGGCATAGTGGGATCACATGGTAGAGTAGATTCAGTTGTCTCCAGCAGAAAAACAGAAAGTGGGTTAGGGACACAGGATTCCCCATCTTCCCATGACTTGAAACAAAGCTATGACCATATCCCGTTCAGCTATGGATGTGACAAGTCAGTAATCAATTAACAAAGACATTTTATGATCCAGTCATGCCTTCATCTCTCAGAATGCCATGAGCAGACAATCACTTCATAATACATGAGCTCTGTGGGGACAGTTTTATCAGCGGACAATCATGACTGTACAATGCAGAAGCTCTGGTAGGGACAGTGTTAGATTTGGATTATAACACACCTAGAAGAACATTGTCTTCAAAACATCAAGGGAAGGCAACTCTGCTCCAAAACCAGACTTTGTCAGTCCAACTCATTCAAAGCAGAGTTGTATGAATCAAGACCCTGGATCATCCCCTTTCCAACATTGTCAAATACCTTTAGAAAGATCATATCCAGCATACAGATTGAATGAAGGGGGAAATCTTCATTCATATTGAATTCTACTTCAGCTATCCCTTTAGCTATAGATTCTCTTTTATTTTTAATCTTTTGCCTCAATGAGTTCCTTGTTCTCTGATATACGTGGCAGAGGTAACAGTTTGTCACTACTACAGCCTGTTCAAAACCAGAAGTTGGTGTAGCAATTTGGAATTAAGTATTTAGCAATTTTCCATAATTGTGTAAAGATTTCTACATTTTGAGGTGAACATTATCAGAACCTATCAGAATTATGTAATTTATTGACTTGTTTAAAAAAATTATTTTTATTCTATGTACATTGGTGTTTTGTCTGCTTGTCTGTGTGAGGGTGTTGGGTCCTCTGGAACAGGAGTTTCAGATGGTTGCGAGCTGCCTTGTGGGTACTGGGAATTGAATCTGGGTTCTCTGGGAGCGCAACTGGTTACTCTTAACCTCTGAGCCATCTCTCCAGCCCCCATCATTGATACTTTTAATATCTGAAGGATAGAGAAGTTCACAGCTTCCTATTTTATGGCATTTTATGAAACATTTTATTTAAATTTTCTCTCTTTTTTTTTAACTTGTGACTAACCAGTGATTTATTTTCTTGGCTTAAACATTATATATGTATACTTTTTTCATTTAATTTCAACTTATATTTACTTTACAAGTTTTATTGATGTCTTTTCTTGAATGCCTTTAATGTTGTCTTAATAATTTTCTATTGCTTTAAATGAAAACTATATTAGTTGTTTTCTTGTTATTGTTACAAAATACCTGGCAAAAGCAACACAGTGAAGTGAGGGTTTAATTGATCCTCATTCTAATAGTGCAATCCCTCACAGTGGGAAAGAGAGATAGTTGTTCACATCGTATTTGCACTCAAGAAGTAGACAACAGTGAGTACCAGGACTCAGCTCAGTTTTTCCTTTTTCTTCAGACCAGGACTTTGGCCTGGTGCTAGATATTTCAGTTTCAATTAATTCAATATAGAAACTCCCTCACACCTCTACCCAGAAGTATCTATTCTGGGTGAATCTATATCTTATCAGTTGATTATATTAGTCACCACAAGTTTATAAACACCACAAGTTTACCCCTTGTCAATTTGACACCCAAATATGTCACCATCCCCCAGGAGCCTGCACAGCAGTGAGTATGTCAGGAGGGGAGCATGTATGTATGTATTGCAATTAAGGGCTCATAGTTGTGAGCCTGATACCAAGTCACTCGGTGGTCAGAGAGATGATCTTGTGCTCCCTCATCAACCCATAAAAGTGCTCCCTTAGAGCTTCAGGAGTTCCAGGTGAGGAAGAAAGGAACTACACACTGAATACATGTGTGCTGATTATTTGATTACAGTAGTCACTGTAGAGAATATCCACATGCCCCCCCACCCCCACAAGCAAGAGTTGATTTAAATAAATCCTTTAGTAATTGTAGGCTGCCACCTTTTCATACACATCTCAGAACACTTGTCTGAGTTCTGTCTTTAGAGAGTCCATGTTTAGGTCAGAGGATGAGCAGAGAGATACTCTTCCATTAAGATGTTCTCATCATTGGAAATAGTTCAGAGTTCATCTTTCAATGCTCCAGCTGCAAGGTGGCTTCTTAGACACTTATTCTCAGGACTACATGACTTTCCATTTCTGGTTATCCCACCTTCAACTTACCTGCTCTTTCCCTTCTACTTCCATTCTAGCCCACCACCAGGTCCCCTCTGACTGCCTCCCTGACATCACCCTGCACGCCACTCACTCTAGCCTCTCCCCCTCCTCTGTGAGTCACTGTGTCTCTCTTTGTGGATGGTGTGAGATGCTGCTCTTCCACTGGAAACATTACTCCCATACAACAAACACTCAGCACACTTCCTGTAGAGGAGAGCATGCTCATGTACTTAATGTTTTTTTCCCTGCTCATTTGACGATGGCCCTAGAACAAAGGACAACTCTCCAAACCTCTGGCGAGCTGGCCTTTGCCAACTTGTCCAGAAATGACACTTGAATCTCATAGGGTGGGTGTGATCCAGAATCCTTCCCTTATCCTAGAAGTGCATGAGTCAGCTGCATTCTAGAAAGCATTTAATCTCTACCCTGGGCAGATATGAGTTATTTTTCTCTGCCTGCAGTCAGGTATGCTGTTATGATAGACACTAAACCATTCAGACACATTGACAAACATGTCAAAACACTTCTCAAAGGTTTGAGAGATTATTTCCTAAATTCTTCCATGATCTTTGTGGCTATGTCTCTTACAATTGATTTCCTTTTACAAATTATTGATTAAATTAGAAGTGCCATTTTTCATTATTCTGTGCTATGAATTCATGCCTTTTCACTTGGTCAGGAATAAGAAGCAGGGCTATGGGGCCCTGCTGACTTCCGTGGGTTACTTTTTCAACAACACCAAGCCCCCCTTGGGTTCTCGGCCTCTGCATGAAAGATAAAGCACCACTTTCTTTTGTTGTGACAGTTAGATGTGAGTCAACACGGGTTCCTGGTCAGGGTAATAAGGGTCAGACTTGCTTCCCAGCTGCTCTGTGCTTTAGAGGATGCAAGAAAGGTGTTGGTAGTAGAGCAGCAGAATCTTGTAACAGTGGAGCAGAGCTAGGACATTAACAGTGGCTCATCTGAGACTTAGAAGGCTCACTGAAGCTTCAGTTGTTGTTATTGAGGTCACATGCTATGGGGCTGCCCAGATTTCTATGAGGCAGAAAAACCACATATCAAAGCATGGAAATCCATCCTGCAGAAGTGTTAGCTGCTTGTTTCCATTCACATACAGCCTCCCTGCTGCCCAAAGGCTATAACTGTTAGGGCAAGCCGGGCGGGTTTCTAAGGAACCACGAGACACGGACCGCTGTAACATACATGAGGCATTTATTGATTACTGGCGCGCTCCGGGTCCCGCCTATCCCATGCAGGAGATGAGCATGGCGGGCCCCGATCCCCTCCCCACCAGCCCTTTTATCCGGTTCAGGGGTTAGGGGTCTGGGGATGGGGGCTCGTGCAGCTGATTGGCTCCGAGCTCTCGGGAGTTTCGCGCGCGCGGGATCCAGGGGCGGTGTGGTCAACCTGTGCCCTTGGAAGCCACCTTTGAGACAGGGTGGCGCCCACGGAGCCCGGGAAGGAAGAATCCCTGCTGATATGCAGGAGGGAGGAGGCTGGGGAAGAAGGAATCCTGTTGACAGGTGTTAAGCTCAATGGTCATCTTCCCTGTGGGTGGGGAGGAGACTAAAGAGCGCTGTTAATAGTCATGCTTAGGAAAGCATCTCTCAATAGGAGGCATTCCCCCTATACGTGACTACTTGCACTCAGAAGAATTCCTGAGTTTTGTTTTTCTTAAATCCTTTCATAACCACACATCCAGACATATCTCTTGGACCCTACACCGGTAGCACATGTCACAGGATCCTTACTCCAGGAACGTCTGATGTCGTCCCTGGCATTGCTAGCAGTTCTCGATGCATAGAGCCTAGCCTTTCTGTCGTTCTGTGTAAAACCAAATATCATCATGCCTTAGTTTGCTTCGATCTGGGTACCTCTACTCATGTGGGGATTATGACTTGGTTGAGACTAACTGAGGTCAGTGAATCTCATCTCCTTTGTCACGTACTCATAGTGGCTCTGGGGTATACTTTTTAAATTTTTCATATGAATTTTAGCAGAAACTTATCAGGTTGGACAAAAAGTATTGTTTGGATTTTGCTTTAAAATCTGCTTCCTGGGAGTCACTGTCATGTCTGGGGATCCTCTGTGAAGGGACTGTTACCAGGCTAAAGGCTTAAATATGTTTGTTGGCAAAAAGCTAAATAATATTCAAGAGATGTTTTTTCTTTGAAGTGATGATTTATGGTTTGTTTATGAACTGAGCAAGGTAATTAGGATTTTGTTGTAGCAGGAATGCATATGAGCTAGGAAACCTAACAGGAGTTAGGAAACCTACTAACAGGCTACTCTTGAAGTCAGAACTGAGGCTCAGTTACCATGAAGATCAGATGCCTCTTGCCCAGAACATACTTGTGACAATTAATTGTAATGTGTTAAGTAATTATTTTTAATACTGAGATATAGTAATAACCATCAATGACAACTCTCAGGAATCCTGAGAGCTTAGGCAGAGGTTCATCTCCCATCCTCTCCCATAGCCTCCTCACATGGCTCTCTTGCTGGCTCTACCTGACTCTCCTCAGTCTCAGCCCCCAGGTGCTTTACTCATTCAAAATTCCTTCCTTTCTCCACACAGGCCTTAATTATACAAATGAATGGAACCTAACACTTCTCAGGGTCTGGCAGCAGACTTGTGGTCTATCCAAGGCAGGTGTCCAAGCTGGTGTCTTCCCTGATCCCCTGGCTGCAGACCATTGATGGCCATAGTGATCCTTAATCTGCATTAACATAAATAAATTGCCTATTCATGTGGAGATCTGGCAGGCTACTACTCCATTGTTTTTAGCACAGAGGTATTAACAGGTATAGAAAGCAAATCCTTTACATGCTGCAAGGCATCAGGAAGCAGCCTTCCCCCATATAGCATGTCCACAAGAGTATGATCCCATAATAGCTATAAAATATTTAATTCGAACATTCCACAAAAGTGATGGCTGTACTTTTGGCTTTGGGTGATAACACAGAAATCATGTGCTCAGAGATATGCACATACTGTGCATACTATCATACTGTGATACAGCATTTCAGAGCCTCCAGTAGCTGGATTTGATCCCATGTTTTCATCTACTTATTTTGAGATCTGGCACGGAGGTTGGAATTCTAGGAATACAGAAGGTTTATGAATCCGTGATTTCATGTATAGTGAACATTGAATTTTGGACAGTTGTTCCAAGGTTTTTTCTGTCTCCATAATAGTAAGACAATTCTATTTTTCTGATTTTTACTCTTCGTCAAATGAATCCATTTTTTGGGTTAGTGAGCTGTCTGAGTCCTTGCCTTTTTCCTTCTTCCAGAGCTGAGTTACTTTACCTAATCAAGAAGGAAAGCTACTGAAGAAATGAAGGACCACGAGGAATTCTTTATCAGGAGTACAATTGCCATCCAAAGGCTGACCCACAAGGGTGGGCCTCTCTCCTACTTGCAGGTTTTTGACTTATTATATGAAGGAGTCACACTGGGTCATCATGAAGTTCCCTCTCACTCTGGGTTGTCTGCCACCAGGGCTGCTGTGGCTTGTTCCCTACAGAGATTTAAAAGCGTAAGTTCCCATGCTCCTCCTAGCACAGCACAGATGTGCTTTTCACCCTTTCAGAGCAGGTTGACAAGTCAGTAGATTTGCAAGGAGACATTTCCACGAAAATGCGTGATACTCTGAACCTTCACTCACTTCTCTGGCAATGGTGATGATGTGTCATGACATAGAGCTTTAGCTAGTGTGGTCACTGAAAGTATTTCCTTTCTAGACCACGTTCTGTGAACAAACCTTGACTGTTTCAGATCTTAGCTTTTGGAATTGTTAGAGCATATATATATATATGTATTTTTTTTCCTGTGTGATAAAACTGTATCTAGGGGCTGGAGAGATGGTTCAACAGTTAAGAATACTGATTACTTTTCCAGAAGTCTTGAGTTCAATTCCCAGCAACCACATGGTGGCTCATAACCACCTAGAATGTGATCTGATGCCCTCATCTGGCATGAAGATGTACATTCAGATAAAGCACTCAAATACATAAAAAGTAAATAATAAATATAGTCTCAAAAAAAAACTGTACTTATACCAACTAATGAAACTTCCCTGGGGACTTTGAAAGAATTTACACACTACTTTGAATAGATCAGTCAAGTATTTAGTGATAATCATGATAAGGATGATTCTAACAGAGTACCATACACACAAAAGAAACCATTCGTTAATATGTGACCACTACAAAGCAATAGCTACATTTGGTAACTTCTAGAAAATGTGATTCACATCTCTCAAGGTATTCCAAAATTTTCCCAAAATTGAGGCCATGGACAAGCAATTATGTTTCTAGAAATTTTTTTCAAGATGTGGACTTTAAGCAGCACCTGCCTTCTAAAGAAGCAAAGGGAGCTGCCGCTGATACAGTTTGGTGGTGCTCAATGGTTTTGACGTGGAGGATGCTATAATTTATAAGAGGGGCTTCATGAAGATTTACTACCCTCCCGGTGATTTTATTTTGTCAGGTTGATCCATGTTTGAAACTTATTATTAGTTTATACTTGCAGCAATTAACTAGGTAAATGGCTTTCCACTGAAATTTCAGGCACAAATTTATATGAAAATTAAAATGGTAAGGTTCATCTACCACTCCTGCTTGCTAATGAATGCCTCACTAATGAGGAAGTCCATCCTGTGGAAGGAGCTTATACTCGAGGCTGCAGAGATGCAGAAGAGATGAGTAAGCTAAGACAGAGAAAGGAAGCATTATTGACAATTAAATGCCAATCAAGTATTTGATGAACCTCATATGCTACTTTGAAATTCTTGTTCACTGTGTAACGAGTGAACGCACGTTTGACTTCTGAAAAATGCCATCCTGAACTAATCTGAGTCAGAAATGCCATTGCAACTTGACCAATATGCCCGTCAGCTGAAATGGAAATTCTTGTATCTTTGCTTTATGTACTCTAAAACAGGGCAATTGCTGTTTGAATTCGGAACATTCATAGACCAAAACCCTAAACAATGCCATATTGTTGAGGTGGGGGGCCTTGAAGAGGCAATTGGTGTGGGAGGGATCCTCCTCTGTGAGTGGATTACTGTGTGGGGAGGTGGATTAGATATCTGAGGAGATGGCCCCTGGCAAAGGCATGCCCGTGCCTACTCTCTCACTTCTGGCTCTCGCCATGCCACACCTTCGTGTTAGTCACTCTCTTCTCGCTATGAAGAGACACCATGACCAAGGCAACTCGTATGAAAAGAAGACATTTAACTGGGGGCTTGCTTACGGTTTCAGAGACTCGTCCATTATCATTATGGCAGAGCTATGCATCTTGATTTGCAGGGAAGAGAGAGAGAAAGAGGGAGAGAGGGGGGGGGGGAGAGAGAGAGAGAGAGAGAGAGAGAGGGAGAGGGAGAGGGAGAGGGAGAGGGAGAGGGGCCATGCCCTCATTGTTGCTAAACAAAATGTCTTATAAACTCTGAAGAGAGTCCAGCAGAGTCTTCTCATAATTTACATTAAAGATTTTCCTACAGCCATCAAGTATGATCGACCGTGTTGATTGAATGCTCTCCACAACAGCAGCGGGTAAATGATGCTTTGAGCGCTGAGGCTATACCAATTCGATGAGAATATTCATTGCTTGCCTATTAGCTAAAATGGGGGATACAAAAGATAAACAAGGATGGGAGCTTTTCTTAAAGGAGATAAATACGTTTATTCCTAGAGACTCAAGCTTTCTTTTCCTTTATGACTTCAGAGGTGCCTCATCATGCCTGAGTAAGCCCAGTAGAAGACCACACTGACATCAGCCCAGCTCATACTTCCTAATATGGCAGCTTCTTCACTGAGGGAGCGCTCCTTGATGGTAGTCATAGGTGTTCCCTACCCTCATGGCCTCATAAATAAGTGACTCATAAGAAGCCTGGAGGTGCTGTACTCTTGCAGATTGGTTGTAGATATGGAGACTAAGGTGGAGGATAAAGAGAAGAAAGAGATGTGTGTTGTGTGATCTCCTGCATCTCTGTTCCTGAGATCAGCCCCAGTAAACCTTACATTCTATTTGTAGCACAATCTAGTGATGTGTGAGTCCGTGTTTCCTGGTCCCCTCTACAGGATAGCCAAGCCTTTACTCACTGGCTCAGTCTTGAGGAAGGAAGCATAAGCAGGGACCCATCCAGGGTTTGAGGTTCTTGGGTAGAGGGCTTGAGACTGAGGAGATACAGACTTCTCAGGAAGCAGAGTCAGAGCACAGCTCAGCTTATTGAAGCAAAGGGAGACATATGGTTGGGCGAAAGAGGGGAATTCCTTATGTGGTGGTAAGTTATTGGCTAGGGCAATGACACTAGGGGAGCTCTATTTGCATGTAGGAGCTCACAACCAGATATGAGTGGTTCTGTGTTATTGGCCAGGACCAAAAGTCTTGGGGAAGCCTCCTTTGCATAAGCAGAGGTCTCATAGGGACCAGGGAAAGAGACCTTATAAGGTCATAAAGGGAGAGAGGAAGTCCTGCCCAGGGTCCTCCAGCTTCAGTGGTTAGGTAAACATTAACCAGGTCACATACCTGAGAGAGGCAGGATTTTATAAGGTGCTGTGTGTCCTAAAACATGGTAGCACTGGAGGAGCTTTGCTAGCTGTTGGTGCTAGCTGACATCTGTCAGAGTAAGAAAGGAGAAGAAGCCGAATGCCTCCCACTCTGAGGGTGAGAAATACAGGTTTCAAAGCATGCTTCGACCCCTTCTTAGCTCTAGGCCAGCCCCACAGTGATGCCTGAAAATAAGCCTTTTGAAGCTCACAAAGGGTACCAAGAACAAAACAAGCTACTTAAATGGTGTTAGTTGAGACAAAGGCAATGTGCTCTACACTGCAGAAGAAAGGGCACTGTGGCCTCTGCAGTCTGAGGGGCAGTTTCACAAAAACTTCATGTCATGGGCTATGAAGGCTGAAGAGAACACGGACAGAGGCAGACAGCAGGCATTTGGCTGATGTTTGAAGTTTGCACAGTGCTTGGATTGGGGGAAACTCCAAAGATCTGAGATTTTACATGTTCTTCATAGAATGTATCTGTTTAAATTGCCGTCGGCACACGAGGTGAAGTATGGATTGGTTTATGTTATAGACTGACTGGAAATCTCACACCAATGCGTTGGGAATGGAGAAGAAATCCTAGAACACAGAGCTGACATGGACCTGTGATCCATCAGAGTATCTCTTCTCTCATTTTCCTAGTTTCCCATCTTCCCATCAGGTACACATTTCTCTTAAGGGGACAACCCTCATCTCTTATACACAACATATGCTCTATTAAACAAATTATCAGCATCACAGGAGAGAAAATTACAGCCCTATATTATTTGTAAGAAAATATCCAAGTTCAGATACCAGGTAAACCATACAAAAATGATGTGACATTCTATGAAGAACTGTCCTTTTTCCTAGAGACCTTTCTGATGTCATCTCACAAAATAAACAGTGGGAAGAATTGAGAAAGGCCCACCCACTTGCTTCTTCATATCGTTTTCTCAAAAACAGATAACAGCAGTGATCTGGGCTAAGAATCTGAGTTTAAAAATGCTATGGACTGTTGAGCAAGGGTTTTAAAGATGTGAGAATAGGTAAAGATTATAAGCTTAACACAATTCAGCTTGAAATATCCAAGCTTCTGCCTATAAACCATGAATTGGCAAAAAGGGCAGATTTTCACATTTAATTAGATGTGTAGTTCATACTTTTTACCTCTGCTCTCATCCTAAGTGCCTTCTTTTCTTAACACAAAGCTCACTTCGACCTTCTCAAATAACCATCCCTGGTAGCTGGAGGAAAGCCAGAGAATGTGATATGGTGAATGTCATAAAAATAGCCAGGGGAAATTCACAGCTGGAAGTCTAAATCTAGCTAATTCTCCATCATGTGAAAGGAAGAGGAGTAAGATGGCAGACTAGAGGCAGCCTCTGGGTGAACCAGTAAAGGACAGAATCAGAACAAGAAAATGTAGACTATCTCCTAAAGAGAAAAGGAAGAAGTTAAAGGTGCTGGAAAGAACAGGAACAAAACACACACAGAGAAGAAAGCTCAATAAAGTCTTGGAGGCCCAGTTCTCTGGGTTGGGGAAAGGAAATACAGCTGACCTTCCACAGCCTGTGAGTGAGGGGCCCCTGGCTGACCAGCCAAAGGTGCTCCTGGCAGGTAAGCTCAGCTGTCTGGGAAATGTACTCCAGAAGCACTAGGGAAAAAAGAACGCTACAGTGGGCAGATGGAAGCATGTTAACTGATAACTGGAGTTTGATAGCTCTGAGCTTGAGGCCAGTGGGTGGATCAAAGTCTGCAGACACCTACTTATCCTTCACAGCTGTAGAAGCCAGGAACTCCAAGATCCAGAGGCAACCATGCTATCACAAAGCTGTGTCCCTCAAGGAGAGTTGTTGAACTTTGGGGGTTTGAAACTGTGGAGATAGAATTTCTACTTCTAGGGCTCTTAGAGCAATGGTTGTTTCCCACACTCCCATCACACTTCTAAGACACCACTTAGCTAAAACAGCAGCCACTCTGGAGAGGTAAAATCTGGAGAATCCAGGAGGCTGAGACAAGGTGCAGAGACAGGTCTACAGCTTCTCACCAACACAGACTTAGTAATAGCGTGAAGCACACGCCATTTCCCCTTCCTGCACAGAGCTGGTGTGCTCTGATCTCCCAAGACCAAAGGCGGCTTTCACAGCACCTCATCTTTATTATGGTTCATGTTTTATCTTTTATGATACTGTCTTCCTTTTTTTAAATATATTTTTAGTACAATTTCTACCTTGCTCTGTTTTTAAAATTATTTGTGTTCTTTTGTTATTCCTCTTAATATATTTATCCAATATTCTTTGAATTTTCCTTCCTCTTTTTTGGACAACATTTTCTTCTCTTCTTGAATTTATTTTTATCTCTCTTGCTAGCTGTGCTTTCTCTAATCATATCTTCATTCAGTAGAATTTTGTGGTTTGTGTATGTACATGTGTGCTTGTATACATGAATTTGTGTGCATAAGTGTGTATGGATGTGGGCATGAATGTGTGTGTATGTGCACATGTGTGCATACATGAATGCATGTACAGATGTGCTGGTGTGTGTGCATATGTGTGAGCGTGTGTGCCTACATGTGTGCATATTAGTTGTGTGTAAGTGTGTTTGTGAGTGTGTGTATGTGTGTGTGTGTGTGTGTGTATGTGTGAGTGGAAATTTGCGAACAACCTAGGGTGCTATTGCTCAGGAGTCATTCACAGTTCTCCTTTGAGGCTGAGTGTCTGGCTTGAAACTCACCAAATAAGCTAGATCGACTGGTCAGTGAAGCTCAAAGAAGGCCCTGTCTAGCACTGGTATTATAAGCATGCATCACCACACTTGATTTTTTTTTAACATGAACTTTGGGGATTATACTATGGTCTTTATACTTTCAAGTCAAGCCCTTTATTAACTGAGCTATGGCCTCATCCTGAGTATTATTTTGACTTCCATTATTTTTTTGAAATATTAATACTTTATTTTTATTACTGTTCTTATAATTTTATTTGGGTATTTTTCCATATTGGGAGTTTTTGCTTGAATTTTTTTCCGATATCTTATTCTTTTTCTCTTCTACTCTATAACAGTCTTTTCTTCCCCTCCTCCCCATTTCATTTATTTAAAGTTGCTTCAGCTCTATTTCTCCCTTTTCCCTGTCTCTTTTATCTCATTCATTTACTGTTTCTAAACTTATACTGAACCATTCTCAACTTTACAGATGTTCTACTGTAGTTGGCCAATGGTCATTGGTAAGGTATCAAGTGTGGCCAAATGAATTTCCATTTCTTTTATGGTTTGATGCTGTTGCTAAAATAGTATTGGCTTTCTCTTCATTGAACGATACTAAGTACTGATCCTTCAAGACAGGCTACTTGATAAGAAGTTCTCTCCACAATGTAGAAGAAATAACAAAACCAACAGAGGCACACGTCACAACATAGAAATATAGGAAACACAAAAAATTCAGGCCATGTTACTTCTCCAAGGTCATCATGACTCCTCAACTGCTAACGTCAAAGATCCTGAGCTAGATTAAATGCCTGGTGAAGATTTCAAAAGTTTTCAGATAAAAAAAAAAAAAAAAAAAAAAAAAAAAGATCAATAACTTGGAAGAGGATGAACTCAATAAAGGCCTAGAGAGGAAAGTCAGCAATGTAGGGGAAGAAGTCAGCAAACTAGCTGAGAAAATGGCAATATGGAAAAACATAAGTCAGCAACATGGAACAAACATTCAGCAAGAAAACTGAGATGTTGATAAAATATATATGTATGTATGGATTCACATCAATTTTGGAATGAAAAACACAATGAATCAAATAAAAACACATTCAAGTAGAGGAAAGAGTCCACAGATGTCTGACAGGACAGACAAAACACAATGTTCAAATGTCAGTAAGGAGAAAACATAAATGAGACTAACCACAGTGTCCAGAAACCCTTGAGCTACTGTCAACATAGACATTATCGAAGGAGCGAACCTAAGAATCTACAGGGAGGAAAAAAGAGCTGAGATGAACACTAGAGGCAGAAAGAATGCATGTAATAAAACTACAGCAGAAAATGCCCCAAACTGAGAAGAAAAAAAAATCAAAAACCAGTCACTCAAACCCAAGGGTCATTTAGAACCACAAATACACATGATCAGAGAACTCTCCTTGACATTGTAGGGAAACAAGAAAGACCAAGCTGTGGCAGGACGGAGCTCTCCTCTTCTCTACTAGACTGGGGTATCTATCTTGGTAGGTAGACCCTGACCCACTTGTTCACAGCACAAGGCTCTACTCCTCCCTACTATCCCGAGAGTAAAGTGCTGTCTGCTGAAAAAATCTTTGCTAAAAGGCGTGAAAATACAGTAACAGTCAAACAAAATGGCACCCTTTAAACTCTCATCATTAGGGAAAGCAATGGGATACCTTTAGTACACTGTGAACTATAATCTTATTAGTTCCTGTTGACCTGAGGGGAAAAGGAAAGAGTAGGATAGTGATCAGTATTTGGATGATAGAGAAAATAGAAGGGAGAAAAGTATACAGAAGAGGGGGAGAATAGGAACAGGGAAGGAGAAAATGAGGCCCCAGTTGCCAGCAGACCTACACAAACGCAGTCAGATAACCAAGTAACCTCAGCTCTCAGCAGGCTGGGATGTGGAGAAACCCCGAGTCAGGACAGCCTGCAGGCTGTGGGACAATCAATCAAAAGGAAAGTGAGGAAGGAAAGAACAGAGAAGAAAAGAAACAGAAGACAGAAGAAAGGACAAAACGAAACGAGAACCGTAGAATGAGCACAGAGCTTTTGTGTCCCGCGATCATGGAGCTTTGAATGAAAAATGTCTCCCATAGACTCAGGTATTGAAAGCTTGGTCCTCTGTTGTTTTTGCTGTTTGAGGATGCTGTGGACCCTTTATGAGGCAGAGACTTGCTGGAAGAATGTCACTGGAGGTAGACTTGAGGATCTACAGCCTGCTTCATCCTCTCTTACGGCTCCTACCTCCTTACCATGCTTTTGCTGACGTGATGGATTCTACCCACCTGTAATTGTAAGCCAAAATAACTCATCCTAAAGTTGCTTTCGGACATGACATTTTATCACAGCAACAGAAAAGTAACTTACACAACCATGTGAAGTACTTTCTCACTATTGCCATGGTGGACCGACACCTCCCTGTAAGTTGTTCTGTCACAGTGACACAGCGTCTGACACTAATGACATCTTCTTACATACATAGAGGGAATAAGGCTGACAGAACCGTGATTTTTCAGGGTCTTTGAACTCAAACGTGTAGCTGACCTTTCTTGAACAGGTACAGCCTCTGAGGCCATGTTTAAGCTAACTCCCAGTGCTCCATTCATGAGCTCACCTCACCTTACACCGCCATCACATAGTGGCTGCAGCTTTCATGCACTCACGTATATGAGGGAACACATCACGCTACTGGGTGCCACGGGGTTTTTCCTCTGAAAGTCATCACATTAGAGAGAAGTACACCCTCTACGTGATGCGCGGCTGCTGTGCGACGGATGCCCTCCTTGCATCTGTTTGGCTCACAAACAAGGGCTCTCTGTCTTCTACATGCCACTCATGTGAAATCACTAGATTTGAGGGAAGAATGGTCCATCTTCAGTAACTCTAGTGACGCGTGTCAGTCAGTCTATGGAGCACAGGACCCTAAATTTAATTTTTCAGGTTGACCAATGGATACGAAAGGATCATGTAACTACATTTCTGGTTCCACTGTTACAGCCAAACCATACTCTAATGATTTTACCCCCCCATTTTAATCCTGCATCCCACACAACAACCGGGCACCATTTACATCGTGGAGCATGACAAGAAGCCTTGTATTGTGTGAATAGGGAATGCAGTGAGAACAAGCTAACCTGTGAATCCAACTCTTTCCAAAAAATAGCACAAGACTAAGGAAAAATAAAATAGCAGTTGCCTTCCCTTTGTATATATTTCCCTCAATAAATGGCAATGAAGCAAAGTCTGGGAGGATTTGTTTTGCTAGATACACGGACTGAGAACAAAGGAAATATTGGCTTTGAAAATACTATATTGTTTCTTAAGAACTTTCTTTCTTTTTTTCTTTTAAAAATAGATTTAAAATCAATAGAGGTAAGGAGCAAGCCAATTTTGTCTAACCACAGAGAAAGTTGAGGGGTCACAAAGCAGCCAGTTTAATGAGAAAGGAATAAAGCTATTTCCCATCAGTGGAAGTCCCCACCCCCAAGGCCTGCAAATCTGGAGCTGAAAGGCAGGGTGAACTCCTGCTGTAGTTTCCAGCAGCGTGCCCTGGAGCACACTGTGTCCTTCTTCATTTGTGTCAGCTACACACAATCTCATGGCAGAAGACACCATGTAGCACAGGCTTCCCACGAGGAGGCTGTGTGTCCTGGCACATTTCTAATTGGCAGGACCGCTATGGATCACGGAACCACTTGAAGTCGGGTTCCCTCTCTGAGAACTGACGTCCATCAATCTTTCACCTTTGTCTGATGCTGCATTCAAAAGAAAATGCAAAGCACCAGCAAATTAAGAAAGTCTGAAATCCGAACCCCTGCTGGGCTCTGTCTGTGCAGGTGAGTTTCTTTGTTCTACACAGCAAGATAATGAAGGACTTTTAACCAAGTGGGCAGATCCTATGTTCTTGTAACTTATAATGAATACTCCAAAGACAGATTGCTTAGCTGGTACTTTGTATAGTATTGGAATCCTGTCTGTATATACTGTGAAGCTCATCAACATGGACGGTACCAAGACTGTGAGCAAGAAATAACTGTTAGTTACAAGAGGGACAAGCATAGTGGTCATGGGAAAGAAAGCAGAACCTGGGGTCTCAGGGACAAAGCCGCAGGAAGCTATTTCTTGCTCTGGTTAACTGCACTAAGGAAACTAAGGAATTGGTCAAGAAAAGGACCTGGTAATTGAGGTTATTTCATCTTGAAGAGCTGTCAGGTATTGAAAGGAGTCAGAGTAGAGGACCTCGTGGGGCTTTTAAAGATCAGAGTTGAAGGCAGCATAAATATCCAATTGGATCAAAGACAACCATGTAAATGCAACTGTGAAAATGTAGCCACCAGAATAGTTGCACTTTGGACAACTGAGAAACATGTGTGGGACTTTGGTGGCTTAAGACGTCTCTGCTACAGACAGCAGATTGCTATTTGAAAATGACATGCAAATGTTGTTTCTAGGAGTCCAAGCAGGAAATCAAAATACCCAAAATAGGTAGCTGTGGTTATCTAAAAGTAAACCCCTATAGAAAAAAAAATGACCTGTGTGATAAAATTATTCTCACGTTAAAAAAGAGCGACAGCAAAATGTGCAGATGTATGTGTGAATGTGAAGAAAATGCAATGAACGTCCACATTTGTTATCTAGAGGTCATTCTCAATTAAGTTGTGCTTAAGTCTGTGAGTTAAAATCTTACGTATAGTTTCTATGAAGTAGCCCTTTTACTAAATGCCATATCCAAAATTTGCACAAACTGTAAGGGTTCATTTCGGTCACTTTAACAGCTGTGAACACCGCTCCCCAGTCAGGACGAGGAACACTGAGTGCCACTCGGTCTGGCTTAGATGTCATGGGTGCGGCATGTCATTGTTTCCCTGTCGTGTCTAGAAGACACAATCTCATAGCAGACACCCTGGTGCTCTAGCTTTTAAAATCATTCTACCCCGTCTTCTGAGTTGCTCCTGAGCTCAAGGTGTAAGGCTGTGTTATAGACATACTTACTGGGGCTGCACACTCCAGTCACAAAATTCTCTGCATTTTGACTCGTAGTGGACCTCTATAGTAGCCTCCATCTGTTCTAAAAAGAAGTTTCTTTGGTGAGGAGTGAGAGCTTATCTGACTGAACTGGTATGGAAACTGCATGACCCAGGCTAGGCCTTCTGCCCCATTACTAGTCTTTAAACTATTAGAATCCAGATGTTTATGCACAGTGTTCTCTCCCTGCAGGGTTTCCTACACAACTTCTGCTATGAGCTGTAATCTCACGTACCTCCCTCAGCCTAGATTCTTCTTCTATTAATCACACCCATGTTTATTTCATAGATGCCTGATGCAGAGTTCTGAGAGATGGGACTGATATAGACATTTCTAAGTTGCAATTCACAACTTTTTTTGTTTTGTTTTGCAGTGAGTTGTGGCCCTATAACTACAGGAAAATCCGTGGTATGTGAGACGATACGATGCCTAACACCTGTACATGATCTAAGAGAGTCTCTTTCGTACCCCTCTTCTTTCCTTCCTGTCACCAAGTACAGGACCATGGAAGCCATAAAGTTCACAGTGATCGGGGCAAAATAAAGAAGAAGCTAGGCTCCGGAGTCATTGTGTGTAGGAGGCCACCTGTCAATCAGGAGCACCACGTCAGATTTGTTTGAACATGCAAAGCAATATGGCTCCTTACATATGTTTCAAATACTTACATACTCAAATAGAGTATGTCTGGATGCTCTACTTTGTTTGAGATGTTCAAATCTGCTCTGTTTAGCTGTAGCAGCAGCTGAAGTCTCCTTTACAGTTGCACCTGCTACAGGATCCTTCACAACTGTGTGGGTTTCCAGGATCTCTAAGAAGCCAGGTCCAGAACAGATCCTATTCCTCCCTCCAGTGCTCCAGCTCAGCACTGTAACAAATCCCCTCTCCCTTTCTTCTGTGAAGCTCATCGGGGCATAGTTTAGGTTTTATTATCTTTCATCTAAACCTCTATGCTACGTTTGGGCTTTTTGCAGAGAAAACAGTCTTCCATAATAATAGTGTGAAAAATCGTTCCAAATTCTTTCAGCAGCTCTTAACTTCCACCCAAAACAACTATCAAACTCTGTGTTATATTCAGCACCTCCAGCCCCATCTCTTGACACCTTTTGAACACTTCCTTATGATGTCTCCTTGAAAAACCGCTGGCCTCATTCTGTGACCTGCTCTAGCTGTACGTGTCGCCAAGTGCTTGGCCTGGGACTTCACATATCCGGTGTTCTCTGCTTGACCCACTTCAGGGCAATCTGTTCAGGGAGACGTGTTATGGTGGTTCTGCTAACGAGGAAGCTAAGATACTGCAGACTGAACTGTGTCCTTCCAAAAATCCATATATTGAAATCTTAGTGCCCAGGGTGATGGTGTTTGGAGCTGAGGCCACTGGGAAATAATTCGGATTGTAAAAGGTTACAGGGTCACGTCTTAAGTAGGATTGCTGCTCTCATGAGAAACAAAAACAAAGAGACACTGGAGCCCACTGTTTTTATTATGTGAAAGTACAGTGGGGACCTCAATCTGTGAACAAGGAAAAAGATACCTAACTAGGACCCAGACATGACTTTATCTTGGCATTGGACTTCCAACGCCAGACTGTGAAAATATATCTTTAATTAATTAATCTTTAATTTAATATACGATGCGTTCTTGTGGTGCCCTAGGTTAAGATACTCACAAGCATATTATCAGGGCCAACCACAGTGCTTAAAATGTATTTTCTTTGTAGAAGCCCACTTCTGTTCCTCTTATGCACATACCGTCTCTCTTGTGCTTCACTTTCATGGTGGAGTCAAACACTATCGAAGCAGGAGTAGGACAGGAATATTATGGAAGATAATGATGATATCACTGTTAACTTGGGGGATCTGCTCCTTATGTGCGGTACTCTTGCCTAAAGGCCTCGTTGTCTTACAGAGGCTGTAGAGTGTTCAGCTCAGCCTGTCTGAACACTCTGAACTCTGAGTTAATGGACCTTGAATGAAACGTTACTACACAAATTACCCTCCACCCTGGAACGAGACGAGTGACACATTAACAGCACGTGCACAGCAACTGAAGTTGAGGATTCGAGTCAAGTTAATTGCTCGAAAACTATGGTTGCTCAGCGAGCTACAAAACAACAGCAACGGTAATAGCAGTCTCAAGTATAATTTTGTGTACTTCAAAGATTTAGGTATCCCCTTAACCCAAGATGAAGAAAAACACGGTGAATACAAGATTAATTATCAGCAAAAAGAGCAAAGCAGTGGTGGTCAGTTAAATTAATTGCATTGGTGCTACAGATTCAAGGACTAGCCAGTGTTAAACTCATCTGAGGTTATCTTCAGCACCAAGCGCACAGCCACAGGAGTGTGGAGATGCCCTTCCTTTCTTCTGCTTTTAATAATCATCACTCTTTATTTTTTATGATTTAACAATGTCTTCGATATATTGTGATCATACTCACATCCTTATCCTCTCTTGTCCCCCCGGAAGCTCATTGCCTTTTCCTAGTGTCCCCCCACTTTCATGTTCTGTGTGTGTGCCGGGGGGGGGGGTCTTGTGCAACCCTAGCCTGCTGAAACAGTGGCGAGACTGTTAGAGATGCAATTTATAGGCCAACCACAAGGAGAGCAAAGAAGTCTGATGTTATAAGACCTAATCCTTGAAAAGGTACCCAAGGTTCACCTTAGAAGGACAAGATAGTTCTCAGTGCTTCCTTATACACAGATCTGGATTTCTCCATGGACTCCAGGAATACAAAGCATCTGCCATGTCTAGAGAGCCTTGTATCAGAGAAGGCAGACCTTTATCAGGTCATTGTTACCCTATAAAAAGAAGTCTTGATATATATGTACATGCAAGCATACACATATACACGCAGGCACACAATTGTGTGTGTATGTAACAATTAAAGAAAAAGAATCCAGAAGCTGGAGGACACAAATTTGAGAGAGAGAGCAAGTGGGGTACATGGGAGGGGTTGGAGGGAGGAAAGAGAAAGGAAGGAATGATGTAAGTGTATTTTAATTTCAGGTTTAAAAAATGAAGTCCCCATGCTGAGAATATCATTCAGTTTTTATTTTCTCTCTGCTCCTATTGTTTACTTCCCTCTATTCCAGTTTCAACCAGAGTCATATTACTTCCTGTACAAGGCTTGGATGGTTCTGCCTTCTAAAATTATTGTTAGTTCAGTATTCTCTAACCTGTGGCCCCATTGTACCAAAACAATGTCCTGCCTGGAGAATCCATGAAATAAAACAAGCATGTCCTTCTGTGGCTGTGCAAGTGGCTCTTCGGTTTGCAGGTATCTTGCCCTCTGGTGTAGACTCAGCCCTCTCTTCCTCCCTCAGCTCCCTGTGCCATCAGCACCCACTGGCAGCACCAAGACAGAGTCTGTTTCACTGGTGATGTGTATTTTTCCATTCTTCCCAGGTTTAGCAGATAATAAGCTTCAAACCTAATGAACCCTTTATTCAATATAAGTAGTGTTTCATTTATACACGATTCGCACAGACACAGATTAATGAAATAAGCCTAATATTTTTCTACCTCATTACAAGGTTTATTTAGATAATTAGTTTCAAAAAGAAAGGCTGGTTTTGTATAGGCTACATTAACTCATTTTTACAAATTGACCTCGATGCTGTCTGTTTTTTTTAGATTGTTTTTAAAGAACGTTCTGCATATTTCTCATCTAAGTGTTATCATGATTTTTATGAAACCTTTCATTCCCAAATTATAAACTTACAGAGCCAGGAGACAATGAAGAAACATGAAGAACTTGTCACATTCGTCATACAAATACATACTATTAAAAGATAAAAGTAAGATACTCATCTCTGTATTTACAAAAACACGGACATACACCTACTGATGTAATCACCATTGTCAGACACACATGCTCTAGACATCGATTTGCCTTGCCAGCTCTACTCATGAGCTTACAGAATCCATCTCTGTGGTCCTGTATTCTGAACAATGATGCTTAAGTTTAGGAATTCCCTTCCCCGTGTTGAACAGAGCAGGGTGTTCCACATGACTACTCAGTGTCTGCACATGTCCTGCCACCTGGAAGCCAAAGCCTAGCGGGACAGGAGACAGCTTACTGGAGACCCTGTAAAGGCAGTGATTTAAACCCAGTGTCCAAAGAATAAGATGTCTAAACGGATGCAGTGGATGGACATTTATTGTTGTAGATGTGTGAATGCTTGTGTGTGTGCGTGCATGTGTGCATGTGCATGCACTCGTGTGTGTGTGTGTGTGTGTGTGTGTCTGCATGAGTGTGCTCTGAGACCACTACACTATCCATTCTCCCTCACAACCAGAACATCTGAGTCTAGAAATCAAAGTGTTTATGAGGTTCACATGTCTCCATCCCAGATTTTTCCTGTCAGCTAGCTGACAGACACTTTGTTTTCAGGCCTGGAGAATTGAGTGCTTGGTTCAGAGGCCCTCTTTTTCCATGGACCAGTGGTGTTATTATAGATGACACAAATACAGCAACAACAGTTCATCAAATTGTAAAGTAAGATTGCCATCTGGACATTTGATCCTACATCTCTAAACCAAGACGGAAAATGAAGCAACTGTGCTGCCTGGAGGGAATGATTCTGATGACTTCGGGAAGATCCCATTGTTGCTGCACAAGGAAGGACAAGAGAGACACGTCTAACACCCAGATTTCTCAATATTGACGCTTGGCACTCCCACACCCGATAATAACAGCTAATGGAGAACTACAGCAATTCAAGTAGAAGTCTTGAAGAATGAAGGTTTTTACTATATTTTCACTATATAGAGAGAGCTAGATGGTTTTGATTGTTACTAAGGGAAAGAAAAACACAAAAAGGTTAGTAGAAGATACACACAAAAATAAAAACCTGAGAGACATCAATTACAAATGAGGCTGATTTTAAGAATGAGAATCATAGAAATTTTTTTCTATGAAAAATATGGAATCATATTTAATGTTATATTATAACATATATTATTTTATCTTTCACTCTTATTTGTGTATTATGTAAAAGTTGTTTGTAGGAACTTTCACACATAGAATTTAGGTAACAGAATATTGAATAGTACTGTAGCTGAATTTGAGGAGTAATTAATACAGCTAACAAAGGACACGATGACAACTTCAGGCAATGAAGGAGACATTGGATAGTTAGAGCTCTGCCGAGGAAGAACCACGAACTCATTCAACCAGCCATACACATGGCAGCTCTAACTTTCCACACAGAAACACCAAGTCATGTGATTACTGTATTCAAGTTTAAGGGCACACAGAAGGATACAGATTCAAAGCAAGCAGCCAACAAGGATGTCTGGCCCTTGGCTCAAAGCTCCTCTTCCTCTCTTAGGACACTAGATCTGTGTCTTGCAAATGTATCTTCACTGACCCAGCGTGCATTGTGGATGACTGTAACCCTAACAGGATGAGAGACAGGGATACCCAGTCTCCAAAGGATGCGTGTGGATCTCAGGAGATGTTGGCCAGTCTTACCCTACAGCAGCTGACAAACTGCACAGTCAGTGAGTGGTGGTGTCTGTGTTGTGTTCCATTTAGGAAGAATGTGTTCTAACTCACAAATATGTTTTTTCAACAAGTTTCAGATCTCAGCCTTGGGGACTGCTGCTACTTAGCCCTTTCCTTGGAGAGCTCCCCTTCCTCTTCAGTCCTTTGCTTTCAATAATGCCTAGAACAACTAGACAGGCTATCAAGCATTTAAGAGACATAAACAAGATCCAGCTGGATCTAATAAACACATTCTTCCTTGTACAAATAGAATTGTCAGGATAGGCACTGGTATGTATAAAATAATCTTTAATGAATTTTAAAAAAGATTGAAACCAAACATTGAAAGATTGAAATGTGTTTAATAATTACATTGAATTAAAATGAGGAGTCGATATCAGAGAAAGGTTTATCAAATATATTCATGTATAAAAATTAGATAAAGTATTCTTAAGTAATTACCATGATTTAAAGATGTTACAACATATGCTTAAGTCTTTAAATAATTTTGAGTTTATTTGTATGAACTAAGAGTCAAACTTTATTCACCTGCTTGTGGATATTGTTCCCCCCCCCAAAAAAAATGTTCATTAAAGTTCTTACTCTTCCCACAACTGAAATCAGAAAACACTTGTGATGAGCGAATATAAAATTCAGCAAATTCAGTAAGCAAAGGGAAACTGGAGCTGTACGTACCAGCATTAAATAACGATTCTCACGCCCACAGCTTACTTTCATACCTTAATAAGTCAGGGAAAGATGAACAAACAAATGGAAGGCAAGCAAAAAAGTAGAAAATGCTCTTTTAAATGAGAGTATAATTAACCTAGAGAATTTAAAAAAATTGAAAAATCAACAATTTTGTTCTAATATTTATGTTTTTGTCAACAAGGTTGTTTTGACCTTTAAAAAAAAAAAACAAGAAAATGAATGTTTCATTTTGTTTTGTTTATACAGAGTCTTGCTGTGTAACCTTGGCTGGCTTGGAACTTGTAATATATACTATGGTAGTAACCTCAAACCAGAGATATGCCCATGTCTGCTTCCCAAGTGCTAGGATTAAAGGCATGCTTAACCATGCCAAGAGAAAACATTTTACTTAATGAATTAAAAACTAGAAATATTCAAATTACACAACTGATAATGAAAAAGTGAATTATCAGTGACTTTAAAGAATTAAGAAGGAATATAGAGGACCACCATAAATAACTATATTACCACAAATTAGATGATACATATGAAATGGAAAAATTCCAGTGAAGATACAAAATGTCACAAAGAGTATAGGAAGAAATTTTTTTTTTAAATCTGGATTTTAAAAAATAAACAAGAGGATTGGATTTACTATTTTAATGACTCCACACAGAAAAGTTCTGGGCAGGTTGAGCTTGCTGCTAATTTCTGTTAAACATTTAAGAAAATTTAACAACACCCCTTAATAGACTCTTTTAATGGAGCTGGGAAATTACACAGTGGTTAAGACTGCATACTGCTCTTGCAGATGACCTGAATCAAATTCTCAGCACCAACAAAGGTCAGGTCCCAGCACTCATACTGAGCAGCTCCCAAGCTCTCAAGTGCCTCTGACTCCAGCTTTAGGGGTACCAGCAGCTCTGGCCTCCATGGGCATCTGCACTCATTAGCTCACATCTCCCCATACACACAAATTTTAAAATATTAATAACAAAAAATCTTTTTTTAAAAAAAAAAAAGATTCTACCAAACATTAGAAGGAACTTTAATTGCACTATTCTATGGAGCAAGTATTACCTGAATACAAAACCACAGACGTCTCATAAAAAGAGAACTTCTGTCCAATCTTCCAAAGGAGTGTGCAGAGAAAAGATATCAAAACCTGATACTGGGGCCAACCAGAGTCTGAAGAAGGGAATCCTGACTCTACATTGCTTACGTCTGTGATGCACACATTAACTGCCTTCTGAAGATGGCAGCATGGAACGGGAGAGACAGTAGATTTTGAATGGGGAATTCTTCCCAGGAGGCTTCAGCATCTAAATAATATTGACAACAAGTATTGCTTACCTCCTTGCTCTTCCTCTCTAAAGCTCCTTATTATAGTCTAATCCTCAGAAAACTGTCACAGTTCAAAAGAACGACATCTCACTATTGAGAAACCCAGCGTTTCGATGAGGCCAGCAAGCACACACACACATACACACACTCTCTGTCTCTGTCTCTGTCTCTGTCTCTCTCTCTCTATCTCTCACACATACACAAACGCACACACACTATGACACTAACACACACACACATAGAGACACAAAAATGCACACATGCACACACAGACATACACATATGCACACATACATGCATACACATATTTTATACCAATATATTATAATAGGTACTACCATATGCAGGGCTGGAAGTTTTTCTTTAAATTCATTTTAGCATATTTTTTTCTAAGTATAAAACTGTCATAAAAAATAAAAGCTTCTACTGAACTTAAATATTTTAAACATGGGTAAATTATTTTAATACATATTTCTCCAAAGTAAACATATAGCTAGGTCATGATAAGATAGTCAATGTCATTAATCATTAGGAAATTGCTGATCAAAACTATAATGAGATACTAGTTCACATCTAATGGCTATAATTTTTTTTAAATGGGAAATAGAAAATGGTTGTCAAATTTATAAAAATATTGGAATGTCCTGAATTATTGGTGGAAATCTAAAATGATAATTCTCCAAGGAACACAAAAGCTTACACATAATTACCCATGATGTAGCAATCCCACTCTTCCATGAATACTACAATGAGCTGAAAATGTACATTCATACATAAACTGATATGTTCAAAATACAATAATTCCTATTAGTGAGAAAATGAAAAACAGCTTAGATTTCTTTCAACTTGATTGCAAAGTTTAATATATTCTTCCACACAATGCGATATTGTTCAGCTATAAAGAGGAACAAATGCTGATACAAATTGCTACAAACAGAATGAATAGAAAACATTTTTGATGAAAGGAGTCAAATACACCAAACCCACATTATATGGTTCCATGAATGTGAAGAGCAGAAAGAGGTGGCAAAGCTGTGGGGCAGAGAAGGGCTTGTGATGACCAGGGGCTGAGATTGGCAGAGAACATTCATGTAACTGCATGGCCATACAAAAGCCTGTGTGCAGAGAACTAGAAGACACATTTCAGACATACGGAGATAGAGATGCTGAGAGCACATGGGTTGAGATATCCAGCAAGCAGTTGAATATCTCTGTCTCTCTTGAAGTATAGCTAATTATGCTGCAGTTATGATTTTATCACCTTAACTATGTAATTATATTAATTTTGTATCTGTATATATATATATTATCTGTATATATTATGTAGATATATATGTACATATGTATGTACAGATTATATATAGATATATAGAAATTATATATAATATATGGTTATTTATATATATTATACCATATATATAATAGCCATATATATATATATATATATATATATATATATAGTTATTAACCAAAGTTCTTTACCTCACTAATGATGTCTTCAAGCTGAGAAAAGCTACATGAATTCTACATGCCCATGATATGCTAAATGAAGAAAGCTATAGATAATTGAAAGGAATAAACACTGGCACTGAGAATGTAAAAGAAGATATAAGCTAACAAAGTCTTGTATTATCCCCAAATCCATTGCTTCTTAACTGTCTCTCCATCTTGTGTTGTACAAAGCATCTAAGCACGTGCTGAGGCAAGGTAGAATATGCCAGTGAATTTAAAGCACTTCCTTGTCCCAGCAATGAGATGTACTGATGAGCATTAGAAACTATACCAGCTTCTGGGCAGTGTAGGAAAGTGCCCAGAAAGTGAGCCGGCTGCATTTCCAGTATTGCCCTTCAGTGCAGGAAGGAAGATCTCTACCACCAGTCCCTGGAAATGTCTTGGCACCATCTCCATGTGTAGGGTGGGCAGCCTTATGTGCATTTGAGTGTAAAAGGGTGGGAAAATGGCTTCATCTTGCTCTGATTAATCTGTTGTTTCACCTACCTTGGGTGCCCTTATGTAAATTAGTATATGTTCTTATGTAAGGTCATTGAATGATGAATTAACTTGGCATGAAAATTTTTCAAAAGCATTTTGTCATCTTATTATATGAAACACAGTATGTTTCTTCCACCTGACATAATGGCAAGAAAAATGTGGGCAGCATACATCCCAGAACAAGCAAAACTGACACAAATAAATCTTAAAAAGAAGAGGAATATAATGCTTTATACTACAAAAACGGTAGCCTACTCATTAAAAATAATACTGCTGGAGTAAAACTTCAAAGTGTTCAGTAGGCTAGAGAACTGTAAGGAAAGCATCCAGTTAATGTGTCAAGAGAAATTAGATACTGTGTCTTCATACAAAAATCACTGAATTCCACACCTGGGTTTTATAAACAATAAATGTAAATTTTTCAATTAGAGATTGGAAGCAGCATATCTTGGGAGTCATTAGCACCAAGGCCCTTTGCCATTGTTACACAGGTGATAAAAATGAATCTTCCCACTTTCCTACTAAAAAGTTATTGCTTTGTGATAGGGTAAAAAAGACATTTATAGGGGGAAATATGCGCATAAGAAAAGACCACTGATCTTGGGATTCAGTAACCTGAGCTCAAATTCATGCAAACGCCACAAGTTATTCAAAACAATGCTCAATCTTCTCACTCTTAAAATAGTTATGAAATTTAACATCATGCTGAGCAGCCCCCTTTGAGTTAAGCATTTAAGAACTAGGCATGGGATCTGGGCAAAGAGGAGATGACCCAATGGGTAAAATGCAAACATAAGAACCTGAGTTCAGATCCTCCAGTGCTGACAGGGAGAGACTGGCAGATCCAGGAGGCTCTCTGGCAAGCCAGTCTAGCCACAACAGTGACTTCCAGGTCCAGCAAGAGAACTTGTCTCAAAAAATAGTGCGAAGAAGTAATTGGGGAAAACATCTTGAGATCAATCTTTGGCCTCAACAAGTCCCTGAATAGCAACCCTGTGCCATACACACATACATAAACATGTCCACTTACACACAACAGTACATACAACACACACATACATACATCCAACAGACACATACATGTGATAAAGTACAATAAAAAGAGGTATAATTTTTACCCTGTATCTCCTTAAAGGTTTGAACAGGGAATGGGATGATGGACTATTGCAAAAACAATAAAGTTCTTTCCAAAATTATTATTAATTTGTTAATTGGAAACAAGGAATGGAGTGTGAAGCCACTCACTAGGTACCTTCCATTCCAACACCAAGGATAAAATCTGTCACAGGTGTGTTCTGCTCCAACACATGAAGATCACAAGCCACACATCTCTATCTCCCTTAAGTTCACACTGATCCTCACTGACCTGGTAACTTCAAAATTCTACCCATGTAGGCATGCAGGCAAGTGGACAAATCTTGGCTGAGCACTGCCGGCTTCTCAGAGACAAACACGTGGACTCCCTGGGCTACAAATAATGGTTTCACTCTTCCATGCCACTGCTGTCCTTTGTAAACTCCTTCACAGACCAGCCCCTTTTCGTGTCCACTTCCATACCTACTGAACAGATCAGAGAGTATTCAGAATCCAGGAGCCCTCCAGTGACTCACATTACGAGACAGTCGTCCTTCCTGTGTTGAACCACGGATTCTTCTCTTAACTCAACTCTAGCCTTTATCTTGGAGGTGATGAAAAAGGCCAGGATAGTGAAAAAGAACCCTGTTTCATACCCTGATATTCAATGATAGTCACTTTGCAATGTTCAGGCATTCAGAAGCCCATAGAAAGTCATTAAATAAATGGTACAGGAAGAACCATGTGTCTTCTTTTCTGATAATGGCTCTGCTCCACATCACCACCACCTCCCCCCACCACGACCTCCACCAACACCTCAAGAGCTGTTAAAGAAACAACAGTAGCTTCTCTTCTTTAATAATTTGCTTAGTTACTTGAACACGGAAGCATCATACCCTGGTCCACCATTGAGGCGGCAATGCTCTCCTCACTCCTCCTCCTGACAGAGCTGGAGTTCGTGTGGCCCTCAGATGGCGGCTCAGAACCTCTTCCGTCACTCGCTTGTCCTTCTTCACACCTGCCACCACCCTCACTTTGCTCCAGAGGTTAAGGCTGGATATTCACGCAGAAGTCACTTCTTTTTGGTATGTTTCATAAAAATGGAAACAATACATGATTGTTCATGTTTAACTTCTGTGTCTTAGCCAAATCTAGTTAAAATTCACCCATGTTGAAGCATGCATCATACTTTATGATTCTTTTGTCATATGTATGCACATATATGTATATACATATACATACATGTATATATACACATATATACACAGTTTGGCTATCTATCTATCTATATATGTATGTCTATATCCATATACATATGTATGGATGCATAAATATATGTATATTTGCAGTTTGACTGTCCATCCGCTCATTTATCTGTTGGTAAGCTTTTGGTTATTTCCACCTTTTGGCTTGTGTGTGTCACTGCTCTAGAGGCAGTGGAACCTGGGAGAATGGAGCCAATAAATGTGGCAGACTAAAGTCTTATGCAATAGCCAACTGTTTCCAGAGCTTCAGACAATTTACACTCTGAGGGTTAAGAAGGTTCACATGAGTAAAGTTCTTATGAGTTAGAGCTATACAATCACAAGCACAAGCCACACATAGCAAAAATCATGTTTTCCCATAGAAGAATAAAAAGGATAGTTTAAATGTTTAATTGAATAACAGCAACAAGCAATAATGAGTAATCTAAAGTGAACTCACTCCTATCCACTACACTGGGGAAGGACATGAAAACACATTCCAAGAAAAATTAAGTGTTTTGAAGAAACTGAGGTCACAAGGCTCTTGTTTTCTTGGAGTGTTCTCTTAAGTACTCAGAATCCTTCTCACACGAATCCATTCCCAGACTATGTTCCACAAGTATGAATCATAGGGCTTCTTTGAGCATGTCTGAGTACCTGTTTCCAACTCTTATGGGTATGCGCCTAAGGGTAGAATTACTGGGCTATACGGTACTTTGGTCAGATGTGTAATTTTGTGATAAACCATCAAAAAGTTGTCATAGCTCCTGCAAATGAATCATTTTGCATTGGTCCCAGCAATGTATGAGCCCTTTCTATCATTTACCATTGCCTATATTTTAATCTCTTGCATATTTTTGAAGCTATTGTCTGTCCTTCTAGTCTATAAACATCATAGTTCCTTAAAAGGCCTGACAAGGCCTTTTATAGTTTTTGACTATAACAACAAGGAAACACCCAAATGCCTTTTATAAAAATATTATGTCATTTTATTATTTTTCCGTTTGGTGTTTTGATTCCGTGTATGCCCTGTATGCACATATGTGCCGTGTCTTTGTGAGAAAAGGGTATTGGGTATCCTGGAACTGGAGTCACAGATGGTTGTTAACCCCCATGTGGGTTCTGGGGAATCAAACCTGAGTTCTTTGAAAGAGCAGCCGGTGCCATAAGCACTGAGCTCCGTCTCTTCCCAACATCTGAATTCTTCCTAGGGACAGAAGCAGCAGGAAACCAAAGACTCCAGACCAAGCTGTGCTGCTCTTTGTTCACTACTTTAATGTGATAAGTGTAAAACAATCCTACTGAGTTGTGTATTTTTACATGGTTACTTTTCACCTTTATTAAAAACAAAAAGGTTCAGCAGCCAATAGGCAGGGAAAAGAGAGAGAGGGAAGGAAAATTCTGTTGATTTGTGCAGAGGGTGAAAAGGCCTTGTGCACACAGATAAGCACTGGAGCAGCCAGGAAAGTTAAACACGCAGCTCACCTTCTCAATGGAATGCGGTGCTGAGTTGCTCTTCCTGGGATGCCAGAATGATGTGGTTCTAAAACCTGGTGATCCTTTGCTGTCTGATAAGACAAGCTCCGCCCACATCCCTCAGAATATTATATTTGTTCATGCCATGTGGGACCCGGGGGCTGGAAAGCAGTGGAAGTTAAGGCCAAGTGCCCCTACTCCCTGAAAAGCTGAAGTGGGATGAGACGCGTGACAGACTCCTGCTCTCCCAGCCCGGGAAGGTCCCTAGCCAGAATATTAGTTATAACTTGCTTGCTTCACAAGAAGCTAAAGAACATGTTTGTCTGCATTGGGGCGGGTCCCTTGCTTAGGAACGCTCCGCCCCATGCTAATTAAGGCTCCCCCGCCCTTCCCTGGGCAAACAGGCTATTTATTGGGGTGAGTCCCTTGAATAAAGGAGTTCGGGTCCATCAGACGCCGTCTCCTCGTGTTCGTTCATTCTCAGCAAGCAGGGTCTGGCGGTGCCACGTGGTCCAAGGAACCCACGCCCCTCGGTGCTTCCCCACGGCTTTCTGGGCTTGAACCTCTCGCCCCTGGCCAGGGCGGGGACCAAGCGCTATTCCAGCCAGCTCTGGGATGGGATAGGGCTGTGGTGGAACGTGCCGGGGAAGACCGAAAAAAATAAAAACAACAATCCCAGACCCTTTCTTCTAAAATCTTGAGCATGAATACTAGGCCATAAAACTCATCCTGGTGAGAGATGCTGTTTGTGACTTTACAACGGCCTATGTGATTTCTATGTTATCTTAGGGCTAGGCTAATCCTGACATCCACAGTGTGCTGTGTACCTCAGTCACTAGACCCTAAACCTTGGGTGCTATCTTTGAATCAACAGTATCCATTTTGTGAAAGAATCCAGATGGACTTCATATAGAATCTCAGTGTAATGTTTTCCACCACCAAATGTGCTGTATTATCAGTAGCTACCCTTATAACCCGTAACAGTGCTATACTATGACACCACGTCTATCTGAAAGAATCTAGAAATCTTCCATCCTAGACATGCTTTTATACTCACAGGACTCAGTTGTTATCAGAAAACTATTTTTCCCCAAAATTGTGCTTAAAGATAGCTAAATTAAACTGATCTGGGCCAGACTCTAGAAGTCCTGGCCCAGCACCGACTGAATGGGGCTGATCGGAGTTTTATTCTCATCCTAAGCATTTACCCTTCCTGCTATAAAGCCCACAGAGAGTAACCACGTATTTTGCAAGGGTGCAAAATATACTCCATAGTGTAAGCCACTCAGATTCAGTCAAACTTGATCATCAGTGTTTACATAGAGCGGAAGCGTGATCTGCCCAGTGTAAATGTAAGGAGAGGTCTGTCACTGGCCTTGGAGGAAGTTCCCCTTACTGTGTTGCAAGAGTGCTCATGGGACTTTTCACTCCAACTGTGATTGAGAAAATCAAGAACCCTGCCTTGGAAACTCCACCCTCAGGACATCACCTTGAGTTGGCCTGGATTGTGTGGACCAGGGCATGGAAGGATGGAAGGCCTGGATCCCCAATGTTGCAGCCCAGCAGCAGGACCCATCAGCACCAAGACCAGAAGTATCATAGATTTTCATGTGTAACACTGGAATTCTACTTCCTGCCATGTAGTTACAGTGGCTTCCATTTTCCTTCTCACATGTCCATAATCTCCCAACCCAAGGGCACTAGGTCAGTGCTAGCCACGTGGATAACGCACACTAAGAAAGAGAAATTCCCAGTGGAGTGAATCTGGAAAGTTTACTACCAGTGAGCTACTTGCCTTTTAATTAGGGGAAAATCCATTATTTCCCCTTTCTATGCATTGGCCTTTTCTCTGTTTTAACACTCAAGTAGGTAAGAAAAATTATTCCATGGGACTTGATGAATATGCAAATGACTAGCAATACCAACATAGAGTCAATTATAATTAAATTTATCATGTTTCCAGCTTGGTCTGATTCATTATGAGAAGGTAAGTTTTCAGGCAAACTTGAATTAATTCTAGAAAACAATTTTGGCCTCACTTCCTTTCCATGGAAACACCATTAAGAGTCAGCCTGTGGGTGCGATTTAAAATGCATTCGGTTTGGGAACCACACAAGAGGAACTCCCTCACAGAAATAAGAGGAAATATTTGGCATTTTCATTGGCCTATTTCAGATTCTAAATCAGTGTGACTCCTCGAAAATGCATCTAAAATTTGCCTTCCAAATCTTCGTGCTTCTGTAGTCACATCTGCAAATAGCCTGTTGAACTAACATGTGCCTTTCCAAAGTCAGGCACGAAGTGTCTAAACTTCCAGCAGCCTGAAAAGGCTTGCAACAATGGAACTCAAAATGGGGAAGGGTCTGTATCTTCCTCAAGACTGGGTTCCTCTGTCTCTAAGACAGGGATAAATTTACCTGTGTCAATATGTGTGAGTGAAACTGGGACTTTTATTTACAGCACACACACCTTGGCTTTTTCTTAGAAAGATGTAATTGTTCATGAATCCCTTTAGTGCATGAATCCATGGGCTTTTCTGTGACTCCCACTGTGTCTTTAACTTCACCTCAAATCTTGCCCTAAAAATATCATCCTTCCCTCTGGAACCTTCTGTAACACCTTCTTTTGTTTGCTTTTGTTGTTTTTAATTCCTTGACAGTGTTGTGCATGTATACGATATATTTTGGTCATTTTCACTCCCTGTTATCTTCTTATGCATCCCCCTTCTTGCTGAACTCCTTCTCAGCATGTCCCTTTCTACTCTTGGGTGTTTTTTTTGTTTGTTTGTTTTTTGATTTTTTTTTTTTTTGCTTTGTTTAGCTCATTTGTGACCCACTGAGTTTAATTAGTGCTGTTCACATGTGCATAGGTGTAGTTGCTCCTTCCCAGTGCCTGCTTACTGCCTGTACCCTGCAGGTGCTACTGTCAACAAGACTCTCCCTTCTCGGGTGCTCTCTGTTTCACCCTCCCCAGATCCAAGCCTTTCTCTAGGGCACCTCTGAGTCTGCTTCCCTTGCTGAGACTCCATGTCCTCTCTTGGTCCCAGAGCCTGGACTGTCCATATCTGTTATCTTCAGGGTTGCATGGCTTCGGTTGTCTGACTTCTCACCAACTGCACACCATGCTTTCTGTGAGCACGGTATGTTTCCACTGCTCCTCTATCCCCACCGGAACTTGGACACAACACAGTTCTATTAAATGTGGCATGACTGAAAGGGAGGAACACATTTCTCCAGCTTTGTTCTGTGTATTTACAAACCATAAAATTAAGTTCTGTGATCAAAAGCTGTTTTCAAAATGAGCAAGAGAAACCCAATTTCTGTAAGCTCAGCGTTTCTGTGGGTGGACACACCACCGCAGCTAACCTCTTCAGAGGTTAGTGGGGACCGTGTAATTACATCCATCATCCTCCCTGGGGCATGTCTGCATGCTCCACTGTCCACATGATAAAATGCGGAACCGCAGATCTCTGCAGACAGATCCCAGGAAGGCACTTCTGCCTTCAACATAAGTGCTCAGAAAAAAGCACTGGTGTACATGGCAAGCTCTCTCTTGTCAGATGCGCCCTTGATGCCTCCTCTCTCAGTAAAGGGCATCATCCATGGTCTCCCCATCTTCAGTCAGGCAGTCTGTGTCTCTGAGATATATTTAATCGTTACCTCTGTATTGTCAATGTTGGTCAGGACATTCTGTTTTGTATATAAGGAGACAGAGGCCTAGAGTTAACTCTTTCACTTCCCAGTTTACAGGAGCCATGAGCAACAAGGAGCCCTCTATTTAACCACTGGATCACCCCTCTTAGCTTGTTCCCATGGTTACAGAAGTCAAACAATAGACCTCTTATACCTCCATAGCTTGACACTCCTGTAACTCTGGTGCCCATGGAAGAGAACCGAGTAGGAACAGACCCCTGGAGTTTACAGACTAGAACATGCTCATCAGAACTGCTTGCCAGACAGCTGTGGAAAACTGCTTCTAGGCAGGTATCCACGACTTTCCCCTATGGTTTATGTGCACAGACAGACAGATGTCTGTGGCAGTGTGCATCATTCCTACACACAAATACATGTCTCAATATTGATGCATTGATAATTAAAGGAGCTGTCAAGAGAAAGTTCACATTTCACCACACTGTCTAATTTGATTTGGATGTGAGTTCTAGGAAGACGCCCTAAAGAAGGTAACAACCACTTGATTGCAAGATTTGAACAGTTGGACACATTATACTCATCACAAGGAAACTTTAAACGTAAGGTTCTAAGATTGAATCCCAGCAGGGCTCTGGGCTTCCGAAGTGGCTTAGGGTTCCTACACCTCTTCTAAATTACTCCAAACTACACTTTCAATATTGTTTGCAATTAAAGGAAAAGAGGCTTTTGAAGGAAAGTAACTTATTCTAGTTCCATTGCCAGTAATCCTCCATATAGAATCGAGTCCAGGTTAATATTACATCAGCACTATTCATAAACTAGGTAATATAATTTAAAAAGAGGCCATTTGTTTTCTGATCAGCTATCAGCTTCTTAGGTTACTAGATTGGTTATATCACTAATTAAAATATAAGCTGAAAAAATATTGTCAAATTGCATGAAAAATGAGAAATAAAATGTTCTGGCTTTTGTATCTATTGTATTTTCAAATCAATTTGCAGTGAGGTTGACTTCTAACAGGAAATGTCCATTCTCCATGCTGATGAACCCTGCTAGTGTGTGGGGTGGTCTGTGCTTTGTCCCTTAGTGAACAATCTATACCATGGCACTAGGCAGAGCTCAAGTGTGCATGCCCTGCAGGCACTGCTTCCCTAAGGGCTTCGGGTAAACTCACTCATTTGACCCTCACACACACCAAACCTATGAGGTAGGCTCTGTTATTATGTTTAGAGTTGGAGATTGGGGTGCATTTAATTTAATTAGGAAACTCTCCAAAATTATAGGGTGAGAAAGAGGCAGAACTTGGCTTTCAGCCACCTTGTTAGTAGTTCTTTAGGAGGGAATCCTGAGAGATCAGTGGCTTCTCAGAACACAGGGAGAGTGTCCACTGCTCAAGGTTGATGCCCTGAGCAAGTCTGGCTGAGGACAGAAATAGCGTACATCCTCACATCCGGGCACCACAGCACCTGGGCAGGAGATGAAACAACCTGAGATCATTGCTTTGGGACAGAGTGTGGGCTCGTGCAGAGGTATGGTCTGGATTTGGTTTAAGTGTATCTTTCCCTAAGGTCACTGGATGGGGTTCCAGTGTAGCAGTAATGGAAGCCAGTAGAAACTTTTCAGGTGGACCTACTGAGAAGCCCTAGTACCAGCCGCTTAGCTCATTGGAGAATCGCTCTTAGAAGGCAGTTTTCCAGAAACCAAGTTGTCATCAGAAAACCCAAGCGGAGCCTTCCTGATGGTGACATGATTGCTAACTCTCCCTCACAGGCCTGCTCACTTTCAACATCGGAATATGTGAGCAAAACAAGCCTCTTTTCCTACCCGGTGGCCTCTGGTATTTTGCTTATAGTGTGGAGAAGCCGACCTAGATTCTTCTTTGTTGGGATATGCAGGATCCATACTTTGTCAGTATCCTCAGAATGGCTCTCTTCAGGTCCTCAGACCAACTAGAGGAATCGGAGCTAGCCAGGGAACACCCAGGCTCCAAGGCTTGGGATCACTTGACAGCTGGCTAATTGTAGGGGGCAGTGTGATGAAACAGCCTCTCGGCTAAGCCACCGAAAGAGTAAAGTGCTGCTCTCTCCACCACATGCTATACAGCCTTAGTCAAAACATGTCTGAGTGAATCAATCCACCGTGCGTCCTTTCTGCAGGGTGCCTTGTCAGTGTGGCAAAGGAGCAAAACGAATGCTTATTTAGTGAGCGTGGAGGCTACAACACAGGCCAGGAAACTGGCCAGTTCAACCGCACTCACTTCAAAGTTTATCACAGAACAATTAGGGTTACCTTGCATATTGTAAGGCGATAATTTTAGGAGAGCATTACAGTAAGTGCTTGTTGGCAGCAACAAAGTCTTTAAACTGAGGGAAGAGTGATTTGTAACGTAGCCAAGTTCAGAAGTCCTGTTTTAATAATGTGCAATCAAAGCCTGGATCACTGTTAAATATTGCATTTCCCGTGGCTTACACATCAACACTGACAAGCAATTGCTTTATCAGTTCATGGCTATTAAACATTTACTATTGAATTACTGATTTAAATGCATTTAAGTTGTGCACACGGAGGACCGTCTCTCATAAACAGGGAAACGTAAACTCTGTCAAATTCAGATATTATAGCATCAACACCCTAATAGGTCTACATGAATACTATGAGTTTTGTAGAAATGACATTTTGATGTCACTATAAACAGCGAATACAGTACTTTAGGCATGTTTTATTGAGGTGCCAATACTTAAATATTAATCTAAGGTAGTGGCAACTGGATTAAAGGAGGAAAGGCTTAAGATACATTCAGGAGAAAGTGATGGCCCAGGACACGTGAAATGCCCTTTGTAAAAGCCAGGCAGATCTTGTTGACACCATGGAGACAGAAGAACACTCTCAGCAGCAAATAGCAGATGTGAACTTCCTGATGTCAGACGCAGGTTGAGCGTGCCGTGGCTATCCCATATATTTTTCCCCATACTTCCTCAAGAAAGGCAGCACTAGGTCAGAACCTGGAGGAACAGTAGGCTTAGCTTGGCTGCTCCTATCCAGACAATGGCAATGCTGCAAAGACATTCTCTGCCATCCAGGAAGAGTAGACTGAAAGATTCTTTCCTCCCCTATCCCTCCATCTCCATATCCCCTTGTAACAGCAAAAGTTGTGTTTTAATATTTAGTTTCTGTGCCTAAGATATCTTTAAAAGAAAAACACATAACCTCCTGGAATGCTAGGTGGGGCTGTTCAGGTGAGATAGTCTTGAATCTCCCTGGCCTAAGGACATAACCTCTTGGATTATTAGGCAAGAAGTGGCTAGATCCCAAGGTGACCCTACTGCACCAGATGTGCTCTATGCACTGGATGTGCCTGGTTGCTTGTAGGCCGGAGATAACCCAAACAGGAAGTACACTAGGATAGAGGCTTGCCACTGATTGCACCTGGTGGCAAGAATGTAGCCTTAGGGGTTCTACCTTTTAAACCACCTGTGCCACATGATTTGGGGCTGTACTGTGGGAGTCTTGGAGATGACAGGTTTACTCCTTGAGTACCCCAGAATGAACCTGGTCAGAGTCCATATTCCTGGCCAGTATTTAGTTAATTTAATTAAAGCTTGCTTACTTCAAATTTGGCTCAATTGTGGTGGTCTTATTCTCAACTGGATTTGGGATTTACACCGTCCCCTTCCTTTCTCTGCTTTGCCTTCCATCTCTCTCTCTTTCTCTCTCTCTCTCTGCCTTTTTGAAGTACATTTGAGGAAAATATTTCTAAATTTAAAATATTTTACTTGCACTTTGTATTTCAAAATTTAACAAAATATTATTCTAAAATACAAGACTATTTGCATCAATTTTCTTCATATTTAAGAACTAAGCATTGACTTCAGAAGATATTGTAAGCTTCATGTTCTCAACCCACAAAATTACTATGTCTGAAGATATCTTTCCTCCCAAAAAACTTAGCCAGACTTAGCAGTGTCTTCTGAGTCATGAAAGAAGGGACTATGTTAAATACAACCAAATATACACACACGAAATTAGGATGAAAACTACCTTAAAGCTGATGTATAGATGGTAATAATTTACCATGTTGCTCTTATGAAATGGAAGTTTTTTGGTTTTTTTTTTAACAGTTTTAAGGAGTCAGGTAAGAATGATGTGTTTCTTGAAATGCACAAACTGTTGCAGAATTCCACCGCCAGAGGAAATGGCTAAAACCGTCTTCCAGGATGAATCATCACACTGTGTGGCTGGAAGAACAAGATACCACCTGCCTTTTAGCAAGAAAGTGGCCCTGGCTTCCCATGTGTGTTTCATGCTGCAGGAAACAATGGTGTCAGAAATGAGTCAACTGGCCATGGAGCATCACCAATCAGGAACGAGAGAAGGGGGCAGAGAGACAGAGATGGGGGATTATTCATGCTCAGCTAGCTTTTTTTTCTCATTTTTGTGCAGCTCAAGAACCCACTGTTCACACCTGGTTCGTTTCCTTATAAGTGTGTTTACTATGTGTGAGAGTCACATGAGTGAGTTCCCCGCTAAACCCTTAATCAGAACAATACACACAGAACCTGCTCACTTATTTGTGCTCTGCATTGTGTGATGACATAGATTGTCCACTAGGGAACAAAGCACAGCTCACTCATTTTAAACCCTAATAGGAAAAAGGATGGAGATCCAGCCAAACCCACAGCAGCCTGGGGTCAAGGGCAAATAGATTTCCAAAACAATAGACAACAAACACAGAACATTGTTGTTTGTATACTCATGAGCTCTGACATGATATTTTCCAGTCCAACTTGTACTTTACTTAGTGGTATAATTGGAACCCATGGTATTGTGTTATCCACATTTAAGGTAGGTCTTCTTCCCTTAATTAATTAACTTGATCTAGGAATCCCTTCTAGCTGTGTCCAGAGATTTTCAGTCTTTCTCCCCCACAATAACCCCTAGGCTGGAGAAGAACTTCCCACTGCTGCCACTGGCCTGGCCTTACAAGTGCTGACTCCACAGCTGTAGCACGTGCTGTCACGCTTACACCGGTCCAATATGCTCAGCACCAAATGCTTATAGGGAAATATTTTCTATCGGATGGATACTTAGAAGAACAAAGTGAAATGATGCTGAAATGTTCAAATGACTAACTGCTTTGAATCTTGTGGTTTATCCCAGAGCAACCTTTTTCACAAAAGATTCAGTTGCCCCCACAATGGCAGGAACCTGGACCTGTGCCATTGTGCCCCAAACTATTTGTGTTAAGCAGAAGAAACACAGGGGTGAAGCTTAAACACACCCTTTATGAAAAATCAAACTCACATGAGCTCCCCTCTTTTTACCCATCCATTTAAGACTTTATCTTGAAATTAGAAATGTAATACCTGTGGAAAACAAATTCACTTGTGGAATTACCTGAGTTGCAAACTATATAACTGATTTTTCCAGTGAGCATCCTTTATGTTAGAAAGGATGGCAAATTATGCTATTCAAATTTAGATATTTGGCAAATCTATCTATATTAAATATGTATTATATTGAATATGTATATATTAAACATATATTTTATATATATAGTTAATATATATATATTTAAATGAACTGGTGAGACAATAGCATAGAGAGAAATAGCAGAAAAGTTACTGACTTTAGGAAGCCTCATTCCCAGGCAGAGTCCGCATTCTCTTCTGTGGACCATCAATGCAGTATGGAGCCTATTACACAATTATTTGTTATATATCTTGTTACATGTCAACATGCCCAAAACAGTGCTTGACACATAGATGGCTTTCATTCTTAGAACTAGTTCTTGACTTGAGCTGAAAAAAAAAAAAGCCTCATTATGGTGATGTATGATCATGAAACAGGAATAATTAGTTTTCTTGGTATTTAAAAGTGCCATTCTGAAAATGAGAAATATATTGCAAGAAGCTATACAGTATATAATGAATGTGGGAAAACATTTTAATAAGCAGCCATGCACTAGTGATACTAGCCCAATACAATGAGAGAACTGAAATATCAATGCCAAGCAGATTTTTCAAAAGAGTAATGTTTTTTTTTTATTTATGTAAACTTTCAGGGATAGCCTCTTAACTGTGGTTAAAACACAAATATATATGATCATGTCTAAAATCTAGAGATACTAAGTTATTTACAGGCCATTTTTATACGTATGGAAGCTAGAAAATTAGCCACAGTACTATCTAGTTGTCTCTTACGAAAAACTTTCATGGTAGATCATCCCTTCTTAAAAAATAGGTAGCAATACGAAGAGCTGTGGGAAGGAAAAGCATGACAGGAATATACTGTATAAAAATATTTCAATCAAACAAAAAGTATTGAGGTCATAAATATAAATTTAGAAGTCTCAAAAATAATAGCAATAATCATACCAAATATGAAAGGTACATAAACAGAGATAAAGATTTTCAAGTTCCCTGAACTGATAAAGTAGACACCGTGGATTCACGTTCACCCCTGAGAGCAGAAGGAGGGAAGGGTTTTGCCTCCCAGAGGGAGTATATCTCTATAGATCTACAACTTAGGAGAAAGAGAAATGGCCATGTAATGGAAGAAAGGCAAGACTCCTCTAATCATTGTTCCACAGGATAACCTTCTTCTATAAATGACTTTATGGTCCAAAATATAAGGCTGAGGTTGAGAAACTCAGATATAAAATATCCACTGAAGATTGACTTGGGAAGAAATCTGAGCACATGAACGTGTTATATTAGTGACAAGTTTACAAATAGTCTTAAATTCAATAGAAACAAACACTGAAGGATACATAAGAATTTCATAGTGACATTGTAATGGTAAAAATGTGAAACTACTTAAATGGGCCATCAAAAGTAGATGTCTAAATAAAACATAGGCTATTCCTTTAGATTGTGGGGTGCTACTTAGTAATCATGATCACAACACACACACAAAAAATAATAACCTAAGATAGCCTCACCAACATGCAAGGAAAAAGGCACCTTGAGAAGCATACTTTATGATTGTCTTCATAAAAATTTCAAAAATGGTCAAAGCAGTGCTGGAGTACATGAAATGAAGATAATATTTTCTGATTGAGGGAAGGGAAAGAGAGCGAGGAAATCGCAAGTGCGGAACTGTATTTTTTGCAGAAAAAAGCTTTGCAGAAAAAGGCCTCCCTTCTGGGCTGTCTTGAAGCCACGCTTTCGAGTAAGCTTACTCTTCACACCTGAAGCAGTCTTCCTGATGTGCGCAGGTCTGACCACACCTGTATTCTATTCACCTCTATTCTCACACCTGCTGCAGTCTTCCTGTAGTGAGCGGGTCAGATCTCGCCTGTATTTTATCCCATGCCTGCTGTAGTTCCTGATGTGAGCATGTCAGAGCACACCTGGATTCTGTCTCGCACTTGCGGTAGTTCCTGAGCAAGTATGATTCCACCTGCATTCTTCCCCACACCTGCTGTAGAGAGCCTTTCTTACAGGAAGCTTCTCACTGGCTGGCTGAGCTCACTAGAAAGCCTCTCGCTCTTCTTCCCTCCACAGTGAATGCAAGCTCAGTTTCCCCAGTATATCCTTCCTCACATTTAAAGTACATCCAATTTACTCTTAACCTAAAATACTCTCACAGAAATCCTGATAACTCCTGGGACTCACCAGCTATGTTTCATGTTGACAAGGAAATTACCTGTTTATATGCAGAACACACATTCCAAAATCCACGAAACAGGAGTCTAATTCCTCAGAAAGTAATTTAGTTGCACAAATTGGAAGCAAGTGGATTTATACACATAGAAGTAAACTTAGGTGCCTTTTAATCTTTGGGTAATTTTTTACATCCCCTGATTTTGAATTTGATGAAATAGACCCTCCCCCTTCCCGCCCGCTTTCTTCATTTTTTTTTTTTTCCCACCAGGGAGAAATTTCAGAGCTGAGACTCCGTTTGTCCCATTACTGTTCTTACCCCATCTTCTCCCTGAACAGACTTCTGCTGCCTGGCAATCACCACACTACAGGACCAAAAGCAGCATCTAATTCGCGAGCTCCATCATAGAATCTGCTTTGAACTAGCTTTTTAGTCAAGAGTATTAAGATCTGTTCAGCTAAATTACTGCCATCAATTGTTAACATTAAGGTGACACCATTTAAACTAATGATTAAAATTACATTAAAAGATTTGTCTTTTCGCTTACTTTCATCTTGGCTTTCAAAAAGATAGTTTGATAGTTAAGTTTGCTTAAGATATTCATGTTGTCATTAGATGGTCTTTATCACAGTGGCAGTTGGTCATGTGCGATGTCACGTGACTAGTAGGTTTGAGGTTTAGTCATGACCTGAGGTGGGAAGTAACCTTGCTAGAGGTGAAGGCAGTATTGTGAGGGTAGAAATGCCCAGGGGGGCACTGTCTGGAGTATGTGTATCGAGGAGATCACCTATGATAT